>BTRK01000001.1:28097268-29545001 GCA_036245805.1 Pristionchus mayeri
GTGGCGTATTTGAGTGATGGCACTGGGGCAGAATTTATGAAACGCATCGGTGGGCAGAAGAAGAATTGCGTGTGAAACGAGGTGGTGCAGCCCCATCCCATTCTCGTCTTCCCGTGGTGAAATGCCCGCCAATTTCTCCGCTTCAACCCACCAATTTTTCATATGTCGAACGAACGCGCGCATTTCATGGGCACACAAAACCGCGAATTATGAGAATGCGCGGAGATGCTCTTCTGCCGTTGGGTGAATTGCTTACTGCTTTTTTTTCATTTTTCTCATGTCGTACGCAGAGCGAATAGCATAAGAAAACGATCGTTTTGGAACCTTCTGCAGAATTAGGCTTAGAACAGGCACGTTTCTGGCTAATGAGGGGCAAAAATTCTGTCACGCTTCTGCATAATGTGTGGTCGAGCGTCAAACAATCTAGTATGCAACAACAAAAAATCAGGTCTTTGGCCTCTTGCTTGTTCGAAAGCATGGGAAAGGAAGGAGAGGGCCAAGTCTGGGGAACCCCGCCAAATCCCCCCCCCCCCCCCCCGCTCTTGCTTTATAAAGTCGGGCGTTCGGCTTCTTTTTCCAGGCGAAAAAACTCGCGGGGGAGAGATGAGTGAAAGAGAGAGAGAGAGAGAGAAGAGAGAGAGAGAGAGCGCGCGCGAGCGAGAGAGAGAGGAGTGAAGACAATCGCATGAATGGAAGACACGTCAGATCCGACGGCTGACGAGGAAGAGTGAACTCCGATTTGGAAGGACTAGATACCCTTACAGCATCAGTTATTCGCTTTCTTTAGATTAGCACTTGCTCTTACTCCAAGGTATACGTACAGAGTAGACAAAGGAAGAAGGAATTCACAGAGCAGAATGGTAATCGTTAGCAGCTCCTCTCAAAGAGACAAATAAGGCGGGCTGACTACAATGAAACTAATCATCTCACGATCGCAGCTCTCGGCACACTTTCGACACGTGAGATGGGAGGAAAATGAAGACAAAGGAGAGGCTTTCCTTCATACTGTGGAAATGGAATGTGCAACACCACAGGAGATTACAGAAACCAATGTCATTTTCTGAATCCACCCTCGAAAAAAATCATCATGCATTCTGAAAATGATGTTTGTTTCTGCCAGTTCTTCAGAGGCATATGCTATTCTCCAATTAGCAGATGTTTTCTCGATCGAAGACGATAAATAATGGGGAAAATTAGATGATTCGCGACTTTGGAACTTCATCGGAAGCAGCATATGAGGAGGAGGAGGGAGAGGACTGGCAGCAGTCATCCGGGAAATGAAATGGCTCTCGAAATCCGATTCGCTCTTCCTATTCCGGTTCTAGTTGTTGTTCTGCCATTTTTTCGCAACGAAACGCGTGAAAGTGGCAAGTAACGCATGAAATTACTGGTTGGCAAAGATAAGGAAGGTACAGAGAAAAGTTCAGGCACAATTGAGCAAGAAAGATGATTTTGGGTGGCAGCAAGGGGTGCGCAAAAGCGGTGCTCGTTAGAAACTCCAGACCCCCTTCTTCTTCTTCGGGCCTTAGTGCGAGTGCAATTCGTCGATACGGCGAGAGAGCGCGGGAAAGGGAGAGAGTGCCAGAGAGGCAGAGATAGGGAGAGAGCGCGTGAAACGAGAGAGACGCACGGTAGGTCATCAGTTCGCGAGCGAGCTTTGCCTAAGGCATGAAGAGAGAGAGAGAGAGCAGCAGAGAGGAGACGAGAGGGAGAATCGATATTTCTTCCTCTTCCCCCCTTTTCTCACTCAACCCAACGAGTCTCCCCTCTCCTTCTCCCTCTTCCTCCTTCTCTCCTTCTAGGTCCCCGGACATATCCCTTCTCTCCTTCCCCCCCCTTCTTCTTAGTTGTCCATCCACTTTCCATCCTATATCAGCACTCCTTCTGGCCAGGATATTGCCCCTTCTCTCCTTCCTGCATATATTGCTTCTGACCTCCCCGAGACGTGCGTCAGCAGCCTTCGGAAGAGAGGTCATTTCGTGTGGACGCCTCATCGGCGTCAGTGATGAGGACGCGCTTTGGGTGTCTCCCGGGAGGCAGCCAGCAACAGCAAATCCCGACGTCGTTCCTTCCCTTTTCTCTCCTTCTTTGCGCCTTTCTTTCTTTCGGGAGAATGGCTGGATGCGAGCAGAGCAGGAAAGGGGATGAAATGGTGGCAGGTTGCTATTGTGGCAAGAGGAGGAGAAGCAGGAAATGGTACGAGAAGGGGTAGATCAAGAAGTCGGACTCTCCTCCTTTCCCCTTGTCTCTCTTCTTCTCTAACCGATGAGAGAGTAGGCGAAATCGAGAGAGAGGCAGAGAAGCTAGAGAGAAGAAAGCCGAAGACGGATCGTAATAGACGAGTCGCAAGGGAGGGAATAATGAGGCCGATGTTCCATTGAATAAACAAAAGAGGGAAGAGAGCACATCATCATCGAACACGGACTGGGGAAGGAGAGACAAGGGGAATACGCATCTTGGAAGATTTCATAAATTTCCGAAATGCCCTAGACAGTATTGACATCGCATGCTGAGACGAAATTGTGTGAGGACTGTCTTTGAGATGGCAGAGGGGAGACAAGAGAAATCCACGACTTTGAAGATTTCATAAATTTCTAGATTCTCTAGACAGTATTGACATCGCACGCTACTATGAGACAAAATTGTGTGAGGACGGTCTTTGAGATGGCGGGGGGGGGGGGGGGGGAACTAAGAGGGAGACTAGGGGAAGTCCGCTGCTTCCTCTCACCACTCGAGGAGGGAATTAATCAACTTTCGTGAGAGGATCGCGAATTTATACGGCCTATGAAAGAGCGAAGGAAGAAGAGGAGAAGGCGAATTCACTAAGGCGTAAATATATAAATATGCATGATGATGAGCACTGACCACAAGAAGCTGAAGAAGCTGGAACTATGGGGGTACTTTCAATATATCCATCTTCCTGGAGAAAAGTCTCTGCAGTTAAGGGTGATTGTGGACATATTTGAACAGATTAGAATGATCTTCTCCAGTTTATATGGCGCTTGGTCAGATAGGAAAGGTGAGATATCATCGGAACTAAAGAGGCCGATAGACTTCTCGGGAAGAGTCAGTTTGAACTTGGACCCTTATTTCCTGCGTAATCTCGGAGGAGAACGTCAAAATTAATAGAACTAGTAATATAGGGTTTTTTCATCGAATATCATAATAATAATAATTTAACTACGCCCGAAGCGCTCATCGAATATTGTTATACATTTTCGACAAAATATCAAAATAAAAATAATCGAAATTTGCACATTATAAGGTGACAAAATATCACGCCTCTCACGAGAGAATCGGGATAAATCAGCGATTTCAGTTGACATTCGAATTTTCGAAAATCCTGTTTCTCATGTTTTTATTTAGAACATCACTAGTTTAGACAAAATCCGAAGTTTTAGATTTTTGTCATGTGCTGCAGCTGCAGCAGATTGCTGCAAAGTTGAGACGAAGGTAGTTGGTTTTGAGGTTTCCCCGTGTAAAAGTGGTAGTTTTTGTTTACAAAAGTGTGTTTATGATCAAATTAACCATTTTGGCTCACCTTGTTCATTTCTCACTTTTGCGACCCTTGCAGCAGATGCATGGGAGACAGGTTTTTAATTTACCGTGGTGACATACATTTTTTGCTTCGCTCCAAACTTTACCAGTTTGTAGAGCTTGAAATTCTGCACATACTATAATTTTTGCAGATTTTATCTCGGTGGTCCTGATAGTCTCCCAGATCGACGAAACTCTCGTAATGTGCTGCACGGTTCACCCTCCGTGAAATCAAAACTCGCTAGGTCGCAGGTTCAAGTCCCGGCGAAGGAAAAATGGTCTTTTGAAATTGGTTTTCATGGATATAATCATGCATTATCTTATACCAAGCGTTACAATGTCGGCAAAAATTTTGACTGCATTCACCGGGACTCGAACCTGCGACCTATCGAGTTTGGTTTCACGGAGGGTGAACCGTGCAGCCCATTACGAGAGATTCGTCGATCTGGGAGGCTATCAGGACCACCGAGATAAAATCTGCAAAAATTAGGGTATCTGCAGAATTTCAAGCTCTACAAACTGGTAAAGTTTGGAGTGAAGCAAAAAATGTATGTCACCACGGTAAATTAAAAACCTGTCTCCCATGCGTCTGCTGCAAAGGTCGCAAAAGTGAGAAATGAACAAAGTGAGCCAAAATGGTTAATTTGATCATAAACACACTTTGTTAAACAAAAACCACCACTTTCACATGCGGAAAAGCCCAAGACCAATGACTTTTTTTGCCCGCTCTAAATCATTTTTAAATCATTTCGTAGTAACTCCCTCGACTTAAATCTTAAATCGTATAGTTCCTTCATCCTTCCTAATCTCGAGTATTGTTCCATAATTTGGAATCCCATACATAGTGTAGCGTTGACTAAAGAATTGGAAAAGGTTCAACGTGATTTTACCCGTAGAATGTATGTACGGTGCTCACTCCCCCCGATATCATATAAACATAGACTTCGCGAGCTGAGCTTAATGACTTTAGAGCGTCGTAGAATAATCATTGATTTAATATTCCTCCATTCAATTATGCATAATCGCTATTCTCTTGATGTCTCTTCTTTACTTACTCGCGCACCTCTCGCTCGTTCTCTCAGAAATGTTCACCCACTTTGTATTTCTTTACCTTTTATTCCTAGTAATTCTAGTTCAACCCTTGTATCTAGAACACTATTGATTTGGAACTCTCTAACCTTAGAGTGTGTTACTTCGTCGCAAAATGTATTTTCTAATTACATTAGATCACAACCATCCACTTTTTATCCACCGTCTATAATTGTCACTTGGCTTGATTTCTGACCCCTCTCTCTTCCCCTACCCTTGCTGCCAAGCAACCACACCGATTGGATCTTATCGACGGACTTCCGTTTATTGCTCATCCTCATGTTTTTTTATTGCACCCTAACCCTAACGGAATAAATGAATGAATGAATGAATGAATGAATGCTGAGTTGGGTGATTAGGACAATTAATCCTAGATACTAGGAAAAATGGCAATTGAAAAAACAGGAAAAAAACATGTTTATCCGAGTTCGTCATTTTCATAAATTTTTTTTAACATCAGACGGAGACTAAAACAACAACAAAAAACAACAACAACAACAACAACATACGTCAGTTAACTGGCAAATCACCTCATTACCATGGTCATTTCTGCCTATAAAAGGGTCTCCCCTCCCTCCTCCTCTCAAATCGATCGATCCTCCGGGATGAGGATTCTCCTCTCTCTGCCACTTATCTTCGCGCTCTTCGGGTGAGTGATCTGGCCCATCGAACTCCCTACCGTACCCTTTCCTCCTCACCTACCGTATTCTAGGTGCTCGCTCGCTGAGGACACTATCTACACCTCACGCAACTGCCTCAACGGCCTATGCACCGAGTGTATCAATGGAGTCTGTCGGGAAGGTCCGTGCTCATCCCCTTACCGTACTCCTTACCGTAACCCTTCCTCCTTCCTCTACCGTACCCTTTGCGATCCGTAACCACGCACCTTAAGTGGGAAAACGTGAGGTTTCCGAGAAAGAGAAGAACAGTAACAGCGCAACCTCGGAGAATCACATCAACATCGGTCAGTTCTGAATCTGACACACCGAACTACCGTACTCTTCAGGAGGCAAGCGCGAGGCTCACGTAGACTACGATGGTCCCATTCCTCCTCACAAGACTGGCTGCAACAGAACCACTTGCTACTACTGTAGGGGTGCGGGTCCCGTGCGTGGAGATGGTTGCAAGTACACTTGTGAGTTTGCTCCAGCGTCTGACCGAGTGAAGTACCGTACTCATCAGTCCGAGAAAATTGTAATGCAACGGGCTGCACATTCTGCAAAGGCGCAAACTACGGAGGCAACAAAGGAAGTGGCTGCAAGTTCGTTGGTGAGTTGATAAGGTGTCCCAACTTCTGACCTGCTGTACTCTATACCGTATCTTCAGATTTCACGAGATTGCCCAACAAGCGTGAAGCTTCTGATGAGGAACAGAACAACAACAGCGCCACTTCAGAGAATCACATCAACATTGGTTAGTTACGAATCTGACACGCCGAATTACCGTAATCTTCAGGAGGCAAGCGCGAGGGAGTGAATAGCTCATCTACCAACTGCGTCTCCTACCACGGCCAAGAGAAGTGCACCGTGTGCGTCAATGGAAGCTGCCACACTAGTGAGTGTACTGTAGTTGTGGGTTACTGTAGTTTACCGATCAACAAGTAAAGATGTTTCTTCAGCCTCCAACGGAAAGCGCGAGGCTTCTGAAGAGGATGACAACAACATGCCCCCTCCGGACGACAAAAACTACCACGACGGTGAGCTACGACTCTGACCTACCGTGAATTACGGTATGATTTAATTATTGATCCATTCGCTTCAGATTGAAGCCAGCTCCAATCGAACAAGCTCTCCTCACCCAGTTCATTTGATAAAGAGAGGAGGCTTGAGAACTTGAAATTTGATCTTGCTCATCTGGTTATTGGGAAAACACATGGGCTTATTTGTCACATCAAGCTTATTTCTGTTTGCTCTTATTCGTTCTTCTTCTTGGCTCGCATATTCTACAGATTTGATGTAATACGTTCTGGGTTTTACCTCTAAAAAATGCATGTTTACGACTTTAGTACGCATTGACCTCGTTCTGCCTTTTTCCTTCGTATAGCTTATGTTTCTTCGGCCTCCAACGGAACTCTCGGCTCAATCTTGTCTGAAATTATTTTAATTATTGTTTAAAATCTTTTGGGAGGAACAGAGCAACAATAACGACCTTTCGGAAAACAGAAGTAAAGTTCAGCCCACTTAGGCGTAAATATTTTTTATCCGACATTGACTTTCCTTGAGTAACACTTGAACTCGATGGCGGTAAACAGATGTGTAATATCCGAGAGGGAAAGAGGGGATGTGCCGCAGCTGTTCTCTCTACCAGCACGTTACCCGACCCTCTGTTGTGTGCGTAAGATTGCGACTCATTTTCACGTAAGGCTTTCTTACGAGCTCGGTTGCTGAGCCGACACTTGTTTTGTGGCCGTTCTTGTCCATCTTTTATGCTTGCGATAGATTATCTGCACCAATTCATTTCACAACAAAGTGAAAATTATTGGAATTTTTCGTCATCCGTTTACCCCTGTACAGTTGTTAAGTTCTGTCGTGGAGTGTTCTTAAGACCTAAAAAAATAATTGCGATGACGATTTCAGTCTATAAAAAGGGTTTCTACCACTCTTCAACTCGCTCAATCATCCACAATGAGAATGCTTCTCTTATTACCACTTCTCATCGCCCTCTTCGGGTGAGAGATCTGACCCGCCGAACTCTCCGCCATTCCTCAAGTACCGTATTCCAGGTACTCGCTCGCTCGTAACTTCCCATATTCAGTGGATAAAGTAAAACGCCAGGTTACCCAGCAATCTAGCTCTACCAACTGCGTGACGACCAACGGGCGTCAAACTTGCACCGTGTGCACC
Source organism: Pristionchus mayeri (assembly GCA_036245805.1). Lineage (NCBI taxonomy): Eukaryota > Metazoa > Nematoda > Chromadorea > Rhabditida > Neodiplogasteridae > Pristionchus > Pristionchus mayeri. Next base: position 28,104,738 of record BTRK01000001.1, read on the forward strand.
AACGGAAACTGCCAGACGAGTAAGGGGTACTGTAGTGTGGTGGGTACTGTAGGGGCACCCGAGTGGGCCTTCAGCTAACAAGATAAACTCACAATAAGTTCGAAGGAATGATACCGTATGATACGGCAATATCCTTTTTGTAGCCGACGGAAATGGCGAGGATTCGGGACATGCTACCTCTACCAGCCACAAATTTCCTGCCGGTAATGCATGAACACTTCATCTGGTTTAATTTTCATCTGAAAATATTTGTAAAAAAATGTTCGAAGAATGAATATTGTATGTATGATACGGTATTTATCCGTTTTTCCAGCCTCCAACGGACAGGGAGACGTTTCGCGGCAGAGCACCTCTACCTCCCGCTCCTGCTCGAACAACAATGGACAAGTGACTTGCACCGAGTGCAACAATGGAGTCTGCCACACGAGTGAGCGAGGGTTACTGTAGGCGTACTGTATCCGATTGCATTTACAGCCTCGAACGGACAGCAACAGGCTTTGGGTTCTGTAACCTCCACTGGACCGCGAGAGTCTTTGAGATCTTCAGCCCCCAATGACAATCGCAAGGTTTCGGAACAATCCACCTCTAGCAGCCGCTCATGCACAACCACCAACGGCGTTCGAACTTGCACCGTTTGCGTCAACGGAAGCTGCCACACAGAGTGATGGTACTTTGGAGGGTACAGTAAATGAAGACAAATTGTTTACTTTCACTTAATTCTTTCAGCAACCAAAATCTAACTGCTTTTCTGACATACATTGGCTTATTGTATTCTTGCAGGTTGCAATTGTTGATAACTGCATAGTGAAATAAGACCCACTCGAACAAATGAATAAAGATATGAAGCCTGTTTGAATAAAGATATGAAGCCTGTTGACTTTCGACGTGCATCTCCCATTGACGCTAACTTTTGCAAAATGGATCTTTTTTCTCAAAGTCGAATTTTTATGGTTAGGCAGTCAAAAGTTTAAAATTACCATTCAAGGCATGATAAAGAAAGGAGACTTGAAAAATGTCCAATTTCATCTCACATCAATGATGCGAATGTTCGCACATGAGATCAATGTTCTCCTCACATAAGTGCTTGCCTTCTCCATCTTCGTTGACGCAGTTCCTTCTCCATCTTCGTTGACGCAGTTCCTTCTCCATCTTCGTTGACGCAGTTCCGTCCAACTTCTATAATCTATGCTAATGTGAATAGAGCGAACCACGTCAAATTGCGACACGTATGGCTGCATGATCTGCGAGAACGGAAAATGCAAATACAAGCGTGAGTTATGAATCTGACCCACCGAACTCATTTTGAAATAAAAATCTATTACACTCCAAAACAGTATATGTAACAGACGACATATTCGATTTATTTGCGTCGACTGGTGGATACAAGCGGTCGGCCAAGAGCAACAACACCAAGTCTGTGAACAACACCCAGTATAGTGAGTTATGCGAATCTGACCCACCGAACTACCGTACCTTCAGCCTCCAACAGAAAACGAGAAGCGCAATGCCCCTTTGGTGCACACGGCAATGGCAGATGTCAAGGAGCTTATGAGATTAGGAAAGATCACCGTGAGTTACGAATCTGACATGTCGAACTACCGTAGTCCTTCAGGCAAGCGCGAGGCTTCCGAGGAGGAGCAGATCAGCAACAGCGCGTCGTCGGATAACAACATCTAACTGTGTGAGTTTTGAGTCTGACCTGGGCTTACTGTAGTCGCAGGGTACTGTAACTATCAGTTATCGATCCATTAATTGCAGAGTGAAGTCGTTTCCATTACAAGCTCTCTTCGCCCGGTTTACTTGATAAAGAGAAGAAGCTTTCAAATGAATTGCATATACAACTGAGTCTCGCACGTGATTTACATCTCACACATGAATTTCGTTCGCTAGTCTGCAATCGATTTTTCTCTCCACACATTCAAAAGAAACTGTCGTCTCGAAACCATCTCTCTCTTCACTTTTTTCTAATCCTAGCTTCGAACGTCTCCCTTGTTCTCATTCTTGGCAATTTCTGCTTTTGGGCCTTGTCATCTTCATCAACGTAGTTCGTATTATCTGTATTTTATGACATTGTCTATGATGAGACTCACATTCTTCCTACTTAATTCCGAAGTAATGATTCGCTTCTTCAGTCTGAAAACAAGATTGAAACATGTTTTCTAACTGTTTTTAATTTCCTTCGTTCTAAGTTGAACAGAAGACGGATACGAGTTGATTCAGAAATTGCAATTTCAAAAAATTGATTAAAATCTTCAATAGAAAACTTTCCAAACATTAGCGCATTTCTTTCTTTGGTTGTTTCTTTTGTTAGACTCATGATTCACAGTCGAGTATAAGAGGGAACAAATTCATCCTTTTCCTCAGTTTTCCCACTTTCCATCAACAATGAAGATCAGCTTGATACTCTTACTTCTCGTCGCGCATTGCGGGTGAGAGTTTCCGAATCCGGATTACCGTATAACTTACCGTATTCGAGGTTTGCGCTCGATGAAGAGGAAAACATCAATGTAAATCGCAACTGCGTCAATGGCCGCTGTATCGAATCCATCAATGGAAAATGCCATATAGGTATTTCTCTCTTTCCCTCCACTCCCCAGTCCAAAACTTTCAGAACCTCTCGTATCGCTTCTATCATTAACTACCTGTTGAAATTTAGACTCGATTACCCCGTAGTGCATAGAGAAATAGATATGATTACAACTCTGATCCGTTTAAATCCGTTCCGCTCCATCTGCTGTCCGTTAAATCCCTCCTCTTCCTATCGAATCGTCTCACACCTGCCGTATTTCAGTGATGGACAGGAGAAGATCGAGATCGACGATGCCGTCATGCATCTGCAGGAAGGATGAGTGCTTCCACTGCTTCGATGGAGACTGTCGTCCTGCTGGTATGTTGTAAGAGTATAGCTCAGTAGTTAGAGCACCCGACACGCGATCGGAATGTCGTTGGTTCGAATCCTCCTGTGATGTTTTTTTTCCAATGATGTTTTGAGCTCCATGTAAGATTCCAATCCTACTCTTTTCTCCCCGAAATATAGGAAGGAATAGAGCCAGAAATAGAGTTTCTGGATAGTTTTCTAAATCGATCTACAATCATTTCATTCATCTTTATGCTTATCTCATACTATATTTGCAGTTGGCAACGAGTGCAAGGACGAAGCTGCCACTCAGCGAAGAATCGAGCGCATTTAGTGATTACTCTCACTTACGATGAATTGATTGATCCGTTGTTTCTCACGCCTTCCTTGCTACATTACAGAGTGACGTGGGTCTCGTCCAACGCTCTCTTTCTCCTCTATGATTTTTTAAAAAATTTAAAAAATAAAATAGTTTTTAAACCGCCTCACGACATATGCTAACTGGCAACGAAATGGGATCATCGATTTACCTGTGCAATATTTAAAAAATATCCAATATTTTTGCCCTAGTTTTAGGATTCCGAGAGCAAAGATCATGGTTATAATGGGGAAAGTTGAGAAACGAGACTTCTTTTTTACATTGTCTGCCCTCCTTGCATTCCTTCTCTGTCGAATGACCTCACTCTGTTAGTATCACACTCTTAACTCGCATTCAGACCCCGTCGGTCTGTGGTCTCATCACATTTTCAACTGGGAGGGCATAGAACGGGACGATGTGAGTAGTACAGAAGGGAAGAAGCCATCGACCAAATGATGATGTACAGGTCACAGATGTGCATGATCAACTCCGTCTTCTTCATACCCCGGCACTTCATCGATATTTGGCCAACCTTCTCCCCTATCCCACTCATTTCTAGGTACATCTTCCTGATTTTCGGTCTAACAATCCCTTCGCGATGGGCAGGGAATGAGAAATCATAGGGGTGGGCCAAATATCGAAGTAGTGCCCGAGAGGAAATTGCACGTGCAAACCGTCATGTGCTTTTCCGCACACACTTGCAAGTGCTCACTGTTTTCTTTCTCTTTACTTCTCTCCCTCTCCCTCTAATTGTTGATCTCCATCAGACCGAGGATCGCTCTGATAGTGCGACTGCAAAAAACGGCACGGTTCGTATGCTCTGATCGTACCCTTTCTATTTCCTAGCATATCAGCCGCAGTAATGTGCTTGACTGTTCGAGCATTCTCCGATTCTTTCCTATTTCAAGCATTTATTCATTCAGCTTTGATGTCTATCCGTATATCGATTTGTGGTGATATTTGAAATTTTTGGGCACACTCTCTTAGCAGTTCACTTTATCAAATCTAGACATTTTTTTGGAACTGAGAGGAGTAAATGTCTCAGTATTGGGTTGATAGCAATTTCTCGTTTTAATCTTGGAAAAATTTCGCAAAACTCGTCATCTCCTCACCCTTCTTATTTTCTCTTTGCGTTAAACGTGCAGTACTATACCCGCACAATGTTCCGAAACGTAGTCTTGAGTTTTCAATCTCCGCCCACCGGTGGAGCGACTAGCCGGTCGGCCGAGGTAGCCTTGATAAAGCACTTGGCTCTCAATTTGTACAGCGAATGTGTTCCTTTTAACGCTGGTCAGTTTATAACTCGAGCGCACTTGATGAAAATAATATAGGAAGACTACCGTGCTATTAAAAAGAATATCACGATTCGTGAACTTTCAAATTAAAATTTACGCGATTTTTATTTCTTAAAGATCCTCTTCGGGGAATAAAATTTTGAATTCGCGAGTTGTCCCTGAACTGCAAGCCCAATTGAAATAATGGTACTGTATCATTCTCTAAATCGAAGACCTAGTCGATTCACAGTATTATACAGTAAGAAAATTTAAATTGGCGCGCTAATGCGTACAGTTCAGGAACTACCCGCGAATTCAAAATTTTATTCCCCGAAGAGGATCTTTAATTGTAAGGTAAAGTACCGTTTTAGCTCTTAGTACCTTTGCAAAAAGTAGTCGCCTTATCTGGCTACACTCTTCCTTTCAACAGGGCAGCTATAAAACCTGAACCTGCCCTTGTGATTGTTCCGAAACGTAGATAGTCTCGAGTTTTTAATCTCTCTGTCAGTGGTGCGACTCACGCTTCAGTCGATGTATTGTACATCAAACTCTTACCTAGTGATAAGTGCACACAGCTATCAATATTTGCAGCTGGCTCTTTCTCCTGAGTACTTGTAATTTTTGAACTTTACTGCAGATTAACTTTCATTCATTGTTATCAGTTTCAACCATGCACATCTCATTGTACATCTTTCGCTTTCCCATCATTCATTCGCTGCGCATTTCAGCATGGAATCAGGCCAGGCCAATTCCTCGACTGTGGTCGCTCCCTACGAGAACCTTGTCCAGCCTGGAGACAATCCCGATATAACTAAGGTTAGGTTGTCCTTATTACAGATTGATCATGTTGAATTCAGGAACGAAAATCTGCCAGCTTCAATCTCTACAAGATGCAGTGCTTCGTGTATGGCGATTACAGATTGAAGGTTAATCAAATTTTCAGATATTTTCATAAACATTGTCCAGCAGTTGTGAATTTCTCGATATCTGTAACTAAGTCTTTCTTTCCGCATTTGGTGAAAAAAAGATGAATAACGAAATCAGGATCTTAAACGTGAGAGAATTTTTAATTTTAATTTGACAAAAAATTTGCTATACAAAATCTAAGAAATCAATAATTCTCTTTCAGAGACGTCAGGAGATCCTCGAGTTCGTCGAGTCGAACAAGGAATTCGACGATCCCGTCCACCCACACTTTCTCAACAGGGAAGAGCAGATTGATAGAGCAACTAGGAAGGTTAGATTATCTTGAGCCTCTTCATTTTTTTGCTTGATGCTCTTTCAAAAATTGAGGACATGAAATGGGACGAGCCAAATGGGAAGAGTGGACTTCGGAAAGAACTTAATATCATGCTGGAGTATAGCTGAACAACAAAAAGATCGTAGAGTTATAAGCAAAAAAGTTCAGAAATTACCGATCGGCGGCATACCAAAGCCTTGTGGTTTCTCGACGATGGAGAAATCGCTTAAAGGAATCCTGTGGTCAGAAACTTTTATTTTTAAAAATTTATATAATTTTGAATGTCGCTAGTCATCTTCGATTGAAAACATATGTATGAACTTTAAAAAATATTAAAAATAAGTTTCGTATTGAAAATACAGCTTGAAAATAACAAATTTGAAAAACTGTTCGTGTAGTACATTGTGGGGTAGTACTGTACTTTGTGAGTAATGTGCGGTCATTTTGTAAAAGTTGTTGGCTTTGGCGGCGCCCTTCCGCCATCGGCGTTTTCTCGCGTTTTCCTCGTTTTTTTGTGTTTTATGTCCAATGTACTTGAGCAGAACAACCCTAACTACTCATCACGCTTTGAATTGGACCTGGAATGCGTCACATATTGATATCATATTCTAGCGCTTCCGTTAATTGTTTTACATTCCAGAGACGAGTTTTTGCTTGGCGAGACCCCGTTAGCCACAGCTGCACCACTCACACACTAACAAGAAGGCGAGGATTGCCATTGCTCGCACCTCCACGCACCAAGCGCAACAGCGAACACCGCTGAAGGAGCTGCGAAGCGAGGTTGGTCTCTAATCGGATCAGTTATCGATTGCTCACCCTCTCATCTTACTGTAATCGATTGAGATGGCTGGCGAAAATCAGAAGAAGGGGTCTCATCTCATCGCTGGACGATCGAGCGCGTGGGCGTGCTGGTGCTGCTGATGGCGTCAGCCCTCTACCGTCCGCCCCGACAAGGTATGATAGATTCAGATTAGGATCATTGCAAAGTGCTTTTTTTATTTTAAATACGCACGATGCACGAAGGTAGTTTATTATTTACCACAATCTAGCAAGAGTGATATTGAATGACGTGTACATTACCGATTACTAGTTTAGATTTCATTATTAAATTCGAAAATATGCTCGTAGGATCAACCTGTTTGTCGTTATATTACTGTTCAACATTTAAAATTATATTTAATTATTAAAAATACAGGCGTACGACTTCTCGAAGAAGGAGCTGGCGAAGAGGGAGTGCGTCCACATCGACATCGCCAACGACTAGGAGTTCCTGGAGCCGGCCGACGGTAAGTAGGCTCTAATTTTAATGGCGGGATTCGCTATACCATTTTCCCGGTCTGTTTGTCGAAGCTATGGATATTGGATCTACTTTTGATCCTCAGATTGGCCTAGTGAATTTACATTTCTTGATTGTGATGGTCCCTCATGAATTCTAAAATTTGTCAACCCAATTTGTTCTTCTCAAGAAGATTCAAACTGTTTATAATTAAATTATTTAAATATCGAATGTCAGGCGATGTGCGCGTACAAGCTGGTGTCGGCGCACTTCAAGTGGTTCGGCTTCCAGCAGATGGTCGAGAGCTTCTCCCACAAGCAGTACCCCCGACTGTTCTCCCAAGTTCCACCGCGAGGTTCGCGTTTCGGAGGATTCATTTATGAGGTGTCGATGAAACATGAAAGTGGTGGGACGAGCAAAAGTGGTGGGACGAGTGTCGATGAAACATGAAAGTGGTGTCACTGTGCGAATGACTCGTGGAATTTTCGAATATAGGAGTACTGCAGCTACTGATTGGACCTTATACTGCAGGTGCAGTCTGGAATCAACTCCGACTTTGTCATCCCACTGCCAAACGTCACCAACTCCGACATGCAGCTCATCCTCAACTGGCCGCAGCGGTAAGTTATTTTTAAATATTTTAAATAAAAAATTGAAAAAAAAAACGAAAATATTTCAAGGATAATATTTGGCACTTCTGCAGTTGAGGGGCAAGAGGCTCCGCCCACTTTCCTCTGCGTCTACCCCCTACGCCCTCCCTAGGCACCCTGCTTCCCCGATTGCGAAATAGGCGAGAGCGCCAGACAAGCAGGGTTCGCAGAGAGAGCAGTCCTTTCCTTGTCATACTTGGCGACCCGCGAAGCGGGTCGCCCAGTAAGCAACGTTAGGGGCGACCCGCGAAGCGGGGAGACCCTAACGTTGCTTACCGCTTAGGCTATAAGTCGGCTTAGGCAACGATGCGCACAGAAAGGTGAGCGATTACAGCTAGAGCACCGGGGAGAGCGTAGGGGGTAGAGAAGCAGAAGAAAAAGTGGGCGGAGCCTCTTGCCCCTCAACTGCAGAAGCCCCTAATATTTTGTAGTTTCCCACCCCACCCCACCGAGCAAGAGGTAGAAACGCGCCACAACAGCGACAACAAATACTGCGGACGGGTACGGACGGGTTCTCGTGAGGGTTCGGTGGTTTTAACCCGATGCCCAATTAAAATTGGTGTCCTTTCAGACCCAGATCGCGCCACTAGAACGACGCTTCTTCGAGGCACTACCCACGACGACTACTACGCACTACCCACGACGTTCGGCATGCTCAATTCAGCGATGTAAGAATTTTTAAATATTATTTCTATATTTTTCGAAAATATGACAAACGATAACGCCAATCTCACACAGGTACCTCGACATTCCGCCGATCTCCGAGGCTGGCTCATCCTATATGGCCGAGAAGATAAAGGTATACGACTGTGGTTGAAATTGATCTTTGATATTCCCAGGACATGACTGTGGAAGAAGCGCGTGCCTACATGAATCTGCCCGATGACATACAAGGATGGGAAATGGATCAGATGAAGGATGACCTCCTGTGGTTGAAACAGGTATTGGTCATTGATCAATCAATATCTAATCGATATCTAACGGGATTTCCCAGGTAAGCGAGAGACCTAGGGAATGGGATGGCCGAATAGGGTCGTATAGTGAGGTCGCTAGGCTCCTCGCTTGGCCATCCCTAGTATGGACGTGGGGAAAGTGGTGACCATCTCTAGTGAGGGCTTGTATAAACAGCGGCAATTATCTCGACGTACACTATCTCGATGGAATATCACTCCATTCAACTCAACATTAACATATTTATCGTGGTCATTTAATTATTCAATTTTTCGATTCATCCTCTTTATATTTGTATTCCAAAACACAGTATACCTTAGGAGAGGCTTTCCTGGATGTATGCAGGCACACACTAGTATCAGCCGAAACCATGTTTTTTATAATGATATTGTTGTAGACCCCCTCTCCGTGGCCTTTTACTACCTGTGGTACGCGGGCGTCGACGTGAATGCGCACCCAGAGTTCGCCCACGCCGCAATCACCAACGGACACGTGGCGTGAGCCAGGAGGCCATTCGTCTCAGGAATCAGGTACGGTATCGATTGATACTTACGGTATGAACGAGTATTGATCATTACAGTACATGGACTACAACGTACTACCGGAGGCCTTCCGCGACGATATCAACGGTACGGATCTCCCGCAGCAGGTGATCGTCAAGAAGGAGCTGATGGTACGGTAGCCCATACGTGGGCAGTGATTGCTGTTTTAAAACCGGGGATGGTGCCCACTAGTTCAGATACAAATCCAGCAAGGTTTGCGGAAATTGGTGCACTAAAACTGGCAGAAGTATTATTCAAAACCGGGATGGCTTTTGCTGCTAGAATCAAGGGTGCCCATGTTCTGCGGTAGCCTTGGCTACGATAATCTATCACAATCTGCAGGAGTACGTCACGCCGTTCCTGATGAATCCGGACTTCGCTCCGATGATGCAGCCCGATCTGTCCGACCTGCCGCGCGCCCTTGTCGCCACGTGCGAGTTCGACGTGCTGCGAGATGAGGGAGCCATCTACGTCCATCGACTGAAGGAGGCCGAGGTGAGTAGGAGCGGAGGGACAAGGGTGGTATATTTTTCAAAAGTTATTTATTAATCACCATCAACACAAGTACAAATTGAGGATAACATAGGTGACTAATAATGATGAAAGTTGGAAAATAAGCATGTGCCCCTAACAATTGTCCAGTCCCTGCATGTTCCTATGAACTAATCCGACTTCTTCCCTCTGCCCCTCTTGGCTGGCTCGTTCCCATCCCCCTCGTAACCTTCCTCTTCTCCATCCGCTTCTTCCCCTCTTCCTCTCTTCGTCTTCCTCACTCTCCTCGGTCTCTCTGGCTGCTTCTCCTCCCCTCCATCTTCGCCCTCTCCCTCTTCCTCAGATGTCTCGCCTTCCTCTGCCACCTTGGCCGCTCTTCCCTTCCCTCTGGTGCCTCCTCTCGCCTTCCCTTGCTCTCTTCGCCCCTTCCACAACCAGCTGGAGTCTTCGGCTCCTCCTCCACTCCTTCGTTCCAGTCGGAACCAGAAGAAAAGGTCTCCTCCCTCGTCTCTCCCCTCTCATGATCCGACTCCAAATCGCGTTGATCACTGAACATGATCGGGTCCATGATGGGGTCCGAGTCCGAGTCGACCTCTTCTCCGTATCCGCCTCCCAACTCGACGGACACGTCACTCTCTCCTCCATCTTCTACCGCATTCCCTTCCTCCTGGCCCTGCTCCTCCCCGTAGAGGGTCTTCACATAGGTGAACGAATCGGGGGCGCCGATCTTCTTGAGGTATGCGCCCAGCTTCCTTTGGCGAACCACTTCTTGCACTTCCCTCCAGACCTGCAATATTTTTTTGTTTTCTACTACTATATATATTACTGAGGTGGAATGTTATTAAGAATACTAACTTCTCCTCTCCATTTGTGATCTACAGCAGTCATCTTTCTCTTCACGCTCAACACCTCTCTTCCCTTCACTCTAGTCACATATGAGAATTTCTCCTTCCTGAGATGGAGAAGATCGGCCATTGCGATGGCGTTATGATGCAACACCGCCAGTTTGATCTTCTCGTTGTAGAGGTTAGGGGAGCTGAATATGCGTTGTCATTGCTGGTTCTTTAAACTTTCGCTCCGCTTCCATAATGCATAGGTCTTATAATTTCTTACATGGCGATATCCTTGGGGACATAGAGGCTGATCAGTCGGTTGAAGGATTCACAGGGAGAGGTATTCTTCTTGGGTGAAGCACGGAGGAATCCAGCGAGGAAAGTGGGCTTCAGTATCACTTTTTTGAGCAGTTGGAATTCCTCGCTCTTTCTGTCGATGTTGTGCTGAGGTGCCTCCGGTAGTTCCTTGTGCGTGCATCCGCTGATCCCAGACAGAAACGGCACCTTTGTTGTGTTCATTTTAACACTTGCATGTATGAGATAACAAATGTAATATTCAAATATTTAATTCTTTCTCGAAGTGCCTATGACGCCCACACACATGAGCGAGGACGCTCTTCCATCTCTCGAGACGGTGCGCTGCGCAAGGCACGTATAGGTCATGGTGAAAATCGATAGGTAGGTTATGGAAGGTCAAGACTTACTATCGTACCCAATCGATCGTACAGTACCAGTAGATACCGTATACCACTACCGTAACCGCCGATTATCGCGAACTGACTTTATTTTTTCAAAAATTAAAATACCTTATCAAATCGACTCTACAGTACTCCCCGATACCGTATGTAACTACCGTAGTCCATGATTATCGCGAACTAACTGTATTTTTAAAAAGTCCTGGTACAGTGTGTAATCGATTCTACAGTACCCAAGTAATTACCGTAACCCAGTTCCTTGGGTCAGATCCAGTTCCTTGGGTCAAACATTTTTTTCTAAAAATTCAAATTCATTTTTTTCTAAAAATAAATTCACTAAAATTATTTTGAATTATCCTATCGTAACTCAAATTTATGTATAATTTTTTTTAAAAAATGTTTAACCAAGGAACAGAATCTGACCCAAGGAACTGGGTTAGTTTCTTGAGTATTGTAGAATCCATTTCATACGGTACCAGGACTTTTTTTAAAAATAGTCAGTTCACGATAGTCGGAGGTTACGGTATCGGTATACGATATATATTGGTACAGTATGATCGATTGGGTACGGTACTAAGTCTTGACCTTCCATGACATGCCTACCGATTTTCACCATGACCTATACATGCCTTGCGCAGCGCCCCACATGTGGGTGCCTGCGTAGTACCCCCCTCCCCCCCGCCGCTGGCGTGGACACCTATGCTGTATACTTATCATTTTTTAAACTTTTGCTTCTCTAACTACTAAACAATTACCTCTCTCAGGTCGCTGTTGATTCCTTTCACTAGGTGCCAGAAGTCAAGAGAGTGTCTAATTTTGGAGAAGAGTGGATCCGTTCTTAACATTTTGCCGATTTTAACGTCGTTGTCAGAAGTAACACTTCTTATCTAGGAAGGCATAGCATTAGTCATGGTTCATTACTGCTTAGTAGTTAGTCCTGAATTGTGATAGCTGACCGTAAAGACTTTCGACAATAATATCTTCAGCCCTCGCTTCACTCCCTCTTTCTCCATCCGCCCACTCACCCCATCTAGAATGGTTACCACTTGTAATCAACTCATTGCTACTAATATCAACTAACACTACCTATTCCCTTCATGTCCTTGTGCATGTTGACTGCTTTTACAACTAGGTTCGTGGCAAGATCAATGATGCTGTTGGTGTTATTCCGTGAAGTGAACCCTCGTGTACCGTACCGACCATCGACAGCCACATCGATTCCTCTTTTCTAAACAGTTCAAACTCGATTAAGAATTTTTGAATTTATACTGACACCAAGTGATTTGTATGATTAACTAAGTTTACAGTCTGATATTCCAGAGTCGAGAAGAGGCTCGCTCATCTCAATGCAGCACCGGCAGGAGCACTATGAGGTTATGAGGGGAGGGAGGGGTATATTAGTAAGTACCGTATCCCCTCATGGGCACTTTTCAGGAACGGGCCGAGGTATGCGGCCGGGGGACTGCACTCTTTTGCTTTTGAGGTAAGCCAAAGTTTAAATAACAAATTTGATTGAAACCATGAAATCGCTGACCCCGCTGACATTCCTGACCGTCTCCTCGACCAGCTTCTCGTGTCTCTCGTGGACCGTATCTACAGCTGGTATCACAACCTCTGCCAGATGCGATTTGAGAGTGTTGTAGCATGGAAGGGCGACTCCGAATTCTTTCCCCATGTCGAGAAATCTCTGAATTTCACAATCGGGTTCATATTACTTTAGACATAGTCCATCTATTATGATCTAATCGTCAATAGGCATATGCTAACCGGAACGGATACTGCAGTCGTGTGAAGGGTCGTAGATAGTTTGAGGTTACCCTCGAAATATCCCTCGATCTGTTCTTGGGAGGACCACTTCACAATCCGCTCACACACATTACAAAACCATTCCAGACAGAGGGCGGATCCGACACACCACGAGCGGAAGGATCCGGCTCGGATCTCGGCGGCGCCACACTCACGACAACGTTTGAAGAGGGGGAGAAGGGACGACTTGGACACCAAGTAGAAAGTGTTTCCATCTTGCATTGTCGGCCCGTTTTCTTCCACTTCGTTGTCCGATGTTGCCTCAGTGCACATCGTTTCTTGAGATGGTGCATATGACTGAATTTCGATTTTCATTGTGTCCAAAACGATCCAAAGTACCTAGGCGATAGGGATGGCATTGCAATAAATGTACTTATTCTGCGTGCTCTCCGCACGGGTGGAAGACTATGGAGAAGGAAAATCTTTTCTTGCGATGCCATCCCTAGTATCCCCAATAGGCGATAATTCGAGGAATAGTATTAACATCATTCAATTTTTTAAACATTTAAATCACATTGTTTTATAACTCAGAACCATTGAAATTTTATTGTATGCTATTTGTGTAGTAAAGACTAAAGTACTTTTCTAATTATATCATCTGATATCTGTCTCAACTGAATAATTTGCGTACCCCAGATTTCGCACGATGAGGAGATGGAGGTTCTGTCGGTGGATCAAACGGTAGGTCAAGCATCGCATTTGCGATGCCGTCTATGCTACCCTCGGATGGATCTTCATCCATTGTCCCACTCTGTAACATTCGTATTGTTGTTATGACTCAAATGCTTATTTTCGCCTCCCCAGGGCTTGTGCAAATTGCCTCCTCAGGGCATGTCTGATGTTTCCATTGCCTCCCCAGGGCATACTAGAGAAACGATTGTGGCCTATATGATATAATAAAGCGTACAATACCTGTTCCCTATCCTCCCTTTCAAGCGTTGGGGCATCCGTGGATTGGTCTTCTCGCAACTGATAGGTAGCATAACAACAAAGTAATACAACAACTGAATACTGCGGAGGCGCAGTGCGAGTATTAGAGGCACAATCGATAGATAACACTAGATCAATAGATACTCACGTCGTCCGGTAGAGGCCCTCCTCTCTTGAAGTGATTGAGACACATCCTAGGCGTCTTCCCTTCAGCGTACATCTCGGCTACTCTCTTCTCCAGCTCATCGTGCTCCTCCTCCAGTAGATTCAATCACAGCAGCCACTCCTTCCTCTTCTCCTCCTTCTTCGGTTTCGCGACCTCTACTTTACGTGGGCAGACAACGCATTTGAAGGGTATCTACTAAGAGGCAATTGCACGATATACATTGACAACAGAACACAAAATATTCTAAGTTCATTCGTGCGCAGTTGCGTTAAACTGGTTTACTAACCGCATACATACGAACAAAAGTGATTAGCGATACAATACAAAGCAGTTTTATGTAAAATACAACAAGAATCGTTGAAAATAAACAGGAAAACAGCGGAAAATGGTTGAAGGAGTTCGAGTGCGACCAGTCCATGAAAATTTCAATCAATTCGTATCAAATACCGTAATTGTAATACCTCGACTACACGAACAGCAAATATTTTTATTTCCCGGCTTTGTTTATTTTTAGCTTTAATAAAATTTATTTAATTTTTTTGAATTAGTGCATTGAAATGAGGGAACAAAACTGCGCAAATTGAAGCACAGTTGATTTTTGACTGGTGGGTACCTAGGAAACGACTTTTATTTATGCCTTTTAGTCGAAGGACACAAGCGAAAAGAGTGTGCTATCAGGTTGAATCATAAGTTTTTTCCAATTTTTACTTTTAAATGTTTCGCATATTCTGGTCTTTGGTTCTAATTGATTATCATTTTGATATTTACATATTATTAGTGCATGGATGCTCTCTTTAGCGCACTTTAGTCCAGGCCTCTTGAGAGGGGCTAGTGGTCATAGTTTGAAGTCAAAGTATCCGCAGCTACGAATGTAGCTGCGACTTTCTCAGATTAGATCTTTCCAGTGAGTCGTGATTGGGCAAAATAATAAACACTATCGTGAAGTGTGATGAACGTACATCACAATAATACATGTGCTTCGGATTTGGCACAGAAGACCTGTTCAAATAAGGTGCAAATTTCGGAGTCGTGTTCAGTTCGCCATGACCAAAATGTGTTTCATTTACGGCGCATCCGCACACACTGGCCTATCGAAATCAAACCTATCTCATCGTAAAGCTTCCTACATGAGGGGCTTATATTTGCTTTATGGTGGGCTTTCATCATTACAATCACAAGCTGCAGTCATCAACACTTATATGATGAAATTTACACATCGAAATCAGTGTATTTCAAAGCTTCCTGATTAGATGATAGATGGAAGCCCACATTTGTGTGTTTATCAGCATCAGCTACCCTTGTACTATCCCTCATTAGCTTCGCATAGTCATGGGATTCCTGCGAATTCAGAAATGGTACTCCAAAAATAACAACTAAAAGTCAAAATTTTGATCGGTGAGGCGAATATCAGGATTTTTCAATAAATCTCATTTTTGAAAAGGGGATGACGCGAGGTCCCAAATTTCACGAATGGTATAGTTATTCCATAAAGTAAGATTAAAGCGCTCCTATACAAAAGCCAGTCTCTATAACACAAAAGGCAGGAAAAGTGTCAACTCAAGGGTGATTTATTTTCTACGTGGCTCATTTGCTATTCTCTAATCCTGGGATTGAGTAAGCAAGCACCGCTTTCAACCACTTTTTTGAAAGAGCATTCAAGGGGCTCTTCAATAATGTATGTGAAGATATCCAGCTTATTTTCCCTGCAAAGAAACAGCGAGCCCAACTCTTTCAAAATTTTCGTAAAAAATTCGATCGTGGTTAACGATCGATTACTTCAATGATTTAAAAGCACGGCACAATTTGAACATATGATTATAAGTGTGAACTATACCCCTACATTATCCTACGGATCTGTACTGATAGGATTTTGAGAGCGCTTTTTAGGTGACTTTGAATTGCACCTCCAAAATTGGAAAAAACTTATGATTCAACCAAATATATGAGAGGAATCACGAGAAAATCACCCATTTGAGGGGGTCTCCGACGGTAAAACACAAACTCATCCTATCCAGATCTAAAGTTGGTATAAGGTATTTCAAATGATGCTCTTTCAAACTGCGTCGTCAGAATTTTGATAACTATCGTCATCTTCGAGATTCAGAAGGCCAAACTTGGGACACTCACTTAAAGGGTCAAATCGAGCCCACTTAAATGGCTATAAGTCCGTTTAAAATGAAGATAGAAATTCGTTCTTTGCTCAGAAAGAAAGCTAGCACGCTTAAACGATGAAATAGAGACTCACTTTCAACAGTTGAAATGTTTAGCTCGTCGTGCTCTACATTTCTAGCTAAGCAACGGGTCTCTTGGACCATGTTGACCTGAACTGCAGTTTTGCGAGTTTTCTTGGATACCTCTGATGAAATTTCGCATTTATAGGTGCGCCCTTTGTTTGAATAGTGTAGAGGGACATGCTTGCGTTATTTGAAAGTGATTTAGTACATTTGGGCCAAGCTCACAAGTTGAGAAGGGCCTGCACATCGAGTTTCAATTTTAGGGTCCGGTCGTAATTTTGGCCCAATGGGAGTACTGTATTGGGGTCGGAAACAATGCTCAATGTTATTTTGGATGATTTTGGGCAGATTTGAGTCTAGTAGCCATCAGTTGGAGCTAAGGAGGTGTTTGTGTATGGTACCCATTCAGACGTCGCTGGACGAAAAGTTACGCCCTTTTTTATACATATTTCAATTTGGCTTCAAGTTAGTCACACATAGTCTCTACCAATTTCGCACAAAATCTCAGAAGGTTTTTCCGATTTTCAGAGTTAGGTCATTTTTTGTCAACCCGACCACTCCGCACTGGGACGTACACAGGGAATGACATATTCAACATAAAAGTTGTGGCGAATGTCCTCAGCTTTCTTTCTGAGCAAAGAACGAGTTTCTATCTTCATTTTAAACGTACTTATAGTCATTTAAGTGGGTTCGATTTGACCCTTAAAAAGTGTCCCAAGTGTCCCAAGTTTCATATCCCAAGTTTGGCCTTCAGAATCTAGTGTCCCAAGTTTGGCCTTCAGAATCTCGAAGATGACGATAGTTATCAAAATTCTGACGACGCAGTTTGAAAGAGCATTATTAGAAATACCTTACACCCAGTTTATATCTGGATAGGATGATTTTCTGTTTTCCGCCGCGGAGAAGGTGATTCTCTCGCGATGTCTCTCATATATAGCTATAGTTTCGATGTACAGAAATGTGAGGACGAGTGAAGATATGTGACTCGCTATAACTCAAGCGTAAAAGTGTGTAATACATATTGACAAATTTTGGGGACATTCAATATTTTGTCACGAACAGTAAACAATTATTCAAACAAAAAATAGTTTTTCAGTGCGTAGCAATGATGAATAACCTGGATTCAATTGACGTGACCGACTATTTCGACGAGGCGCCTCTCTACCAATTGTAAGATTATCGATTATTTCTTTTTTTTAAAATTTCACTGAATTAAACTGTACTCTATAGTTGAATTTGTATAAATCAATAATTATTTTAACAAATAAACTTTTAATATTGTAACTGCAGCTTGACAATCGGTCGCGAGTTGCACTGTCTCTCGCTCCATTACGGCATGTTCCTGCCCACGATTCAGGTTTTGATCTTTAATCTCTGTACCTTTCAACGAACCATTCGCTCCCTTTCCTGGAATCACCTTGAGAGTAAATTGTGAAAATAAATGTTTGATTTTTTATCTTTTACCTCAGAACCAATGCGATGAGGAGCAGCTGGAGGAGTGGCTAGCGCCCGCAGCCAGCAAAGCCATTCTGGGCACCTTCGCGCAGACCGAGTTGGGACATGGTACGGATATTGGAGTTTGGTACTGGTTCGGAATGGAGAAGATCTGACACGGTTGGGTACTGATACGATGTCGGACGCGGTCGTGAGTTGCGCCATCAGATTGGGATTGGGAACTGGTTTTTTTGTTGTTGCTTGGATCGAACAGTTCAAATTAGACTGCCCTCTTTGCATTTCCCTCAGGGCTGTTTCTGAATTTATATCTGAGGCTTACTCAAACAGACTATTTCGCAAATCATTTTTCTGAACCATAAATTTGTAGCAATTTGAGACTCGAATCTTTCCAAACTGGAGACGACTGCCACGTATGATCCGAAAACACAGGAATTTGTCATCCACACACCACAGATGAGCGCTGCTAAATGGTAAACTTATTTTTTAAAAAGTATTTCTAAAAATAATTTATAGGTGGCCGGGTGGCCTCGGAAAGAGTGCCAACTATGCAGCGGTTATGGCACAATTGCACACCAATGGAGAAAACAAGGTTAATCTTTGATATCTCAGTTATTTTTATTATTTTTATAAGACATGAAATACGACAGTTGTTGACTTTTTGAATGCAGGGCCCTCATCTCTTCATGGTCCCACTACGTGATTCGGCCACACACGCTCCCCTGCCCGGAATCACGGTGGGAGACATCGGGCCGAAGTTCGGCATCAACGCCAACGATAACGGATTCCTCGTCTTCAACCACTACAGAATCCCGAGGAGAAACATGTTCATGAAGTACTCTAAGGTTGGTCAATTCCCTACAACGTGAAAATGCATTTTAAAAATAAACATAAAAATTCAGGTGGAACCTGATGGTACCTACATCGCACCTCCACACTCGAAATTGGGTTTCGGGACGATGGTCCTTGTCCGATCCTTGATGATCAGGGTAAGACTATCACCTCCTGTACCGTAATCCAAAATAATCCTTGCAGGACCAAGCCAGTCAGCTTGGATCCGCTGCAGTAATTGCCATCAGATACTCTGCAGTTAGAAGACAATGAGAAATCAATGATGGGTGAGTATTCTAGTTGTTGCGAAGGTCTACCGGACTCCTTGCAGCGACGGCGAGGTGCAGATCCTCGATTACCGTACTCAACAATACCGACTGTTGCCTCAACTCGCGCGCTCCTTCGCTTTCCTCTTCGCCGCATACGAAATCAAGGCTGTCTACCTAAATGTGAGACATGCCACGTCATTTTTCAAGCAAATACAGGAATTTTCATTTTTTCACAATCTCAAACTGATTTTCTTCTAGGTAACAAAGCAGATTCGAAATAGCGCCAACACGGAGCTTCTTCCAGAATTGCATGCGCTCTCTTCGGGATTGAAAGTACTTTACAAAATTTATTTTTTCATTAATTAACTACTAATTAAGGCAGTAATCACTTGGGAGGTCGCGCAAGGCATCGAACAGCTGCGGCTGTCGTGTGGAGGACACGGTAGGTCACGAGAAGTGGCTCTTTCCATTCCATGCACTCTCCTAAATGTCCTAAGTACACACTGTATTGTTGCAACACTTGATTGCTCTAACGACATCGTAAATTATTGTGAAACCAATTTGGCATGTTTTCCACCGTTCATTGGCTGTTGCCTTTAGTTGCTTGGAGTTGCGAATTTCTAGTGAGCGAAATTGTAATAAAACCAACAAATGATTCGTTCAGGCTACTCTCGCGCCTCTGCCTTCCCCGACATCTACACTTACGCAGTAGGAGGATGCACTTATGAGGGAGAGAATATCGTCATGCTCCTTCAGGTTGCGAGGTAGGCGAGGGGAAACAAAAACAATAACAACAACAACAACAACTTTCAACTTCCGGTCTTCAGATTCCTCATGAAAATCGCGAAGGAAGTGCGCACGGGCACACCCAAGCTGGCTGAGATCGCAGAGTACATCGGGAGGAAGGTTTGCAAGACTTCAATTTGCGATGGATGAACTAAAACTGGCATCTCCTCCTCTAACTTCCTCTAGGTTCATACTTAGAGACCACAAGCTCCGCCCACTTGGAGGGGTTCAGTTGTGCGCAAAACCTGCGGCAGCACAGTTAGGGCGGCATATGTAGCTTCATTTCAGCTGTACCACTTGTGGTCTCTATTTATACTTGCGGGAAAGAATGAGCTATCTCTTGCAAAATCAATCTCGAATCTAAATTTTTGTAAAACCTTTTGAAATCGTTATTTCAGGATTCCGGTTCCGCGCTCGTTTCTCACTGGAAGACGTGCGCAGACGAGGATATCGTGCACGACTTCGAGACCGTCACTAGGAAAATGGCGAGTTTTCTTAGAGACCGCAAGCTCCGCCCACTATGAGGGAGAAAGAGTGCCCCAAATCTGGCACTCCAAACGACTAAGCGAATTCGTAACCAAATTCTTAGTGCAAGCCCTTATTCTGTAGGTCTCATCAGTCTTTACAATCTGCGAAATGGCGATCATGATCTGTTGTGTTTTAATGTACAAAAATCGATTGGAAGGTCATGCATTCTCGCATCTTTGTACTTCCAATGAATATTCTTCTTTCGCCTAGGCCCAGCAAGGTTCCCCTGATTTTTATCATCACTTCAGTACAAATAAAATATAAAATAGATTTAAGTTTGAATAGTCGTTTGCAAATAACTATCGGACAGTACGCGTATTTATTGGAATACGACTTCCGCTGACTATCTCTGCTATCTGCAAAAGTCTTGCACGAAAGGGGGAACGAACACACGGCCCCGTGACACAAGGCCAATGAGCTTCACCACTACACCATGCGGACAGGTGGTAAAGTGGTTCCTCTGACGATACTTGATTACTAGGCATCGGAATAGGCTCCGCCCACATGCACCTTCCGACTATCACCCGTTGAACTACTCGAGAACACTTTTCGAGCCATAGCACGAGTTAGAGTTGAGATATCGACAAACGGTCAAAAGTATCATCTTATTAGGTTCCTCACGGACATTTTGCGCAATGTTTGCCGTTAACTGCGACAATTCGGCAATCAACGTTATGGTCCCTAAGTTTATTGAAGAATTTCGAAAATTGTGAACTTTTTCATTTCTCATTGATATCTCGATACATCGACAAATCTGCGAATACATGATTTTGAACGAAACTTTGCATAGTAGATTAAAGATAGGATTGGATTTGATAATTTATTTTGTAGATCTTTTCGACGTACGACCGTCTAAAGTCTCTCGAGGGGTCGATGAAGAAGAAGGAGGCTTGGAACGCATGCTCCATCGACCTGTGCAAGGCTGCCAGGGTAATTTAAAATTATTAAATTTCGTAAACAAAACATAATTTTTCAATCGGATATTCCACCTTTACTTTCAGATGCACGTGAAGACATATCTTGTAAAGAATTTCCTCGCTCGAGTGAGAAATTGTGTGGATCCGGCAAGTAGAGAAGTGAGTCATTTCAGCATACGGTAATTCAGAGTACGGTAGATGGAGGTTACAGTAAGATATCAGTTATCGATCGGCCAAATGATTCACAGGTGATGTACACTCTGGCTAAACTCTACGCCTTCGATCTCATCTCGGGAGCTGGAGGACACTTCATGAAGGTTCATTTTCACTCTTCGATTATTCCTCTTCCAAGAATCATCTATAATCTACCTTTTTCGTTCTAGCCATTATGGAGTGCACGAATTCGAGCAAATAAGCAGAAAACTTCAGGGTGGATTCCTCTCTGAGAAGCAGGCTGATCAGGTTCAAGTGGACATTTATGAAATGCTCAAGACCGTCAGGTTTGCAAATTTATTTATTTCTTTAAATTTGAATTTGTTAATTTCACGTTCCAGACCGGAAGCCGTAGGTCTCGCTGATGCATGGGCCATTTCTGCCCTGGAACTGAGATCAGTGCTTGGAAGAAGGGACGGAAATGTGTACCCGGCACTGTTGGAGTGGGCCAAGCAAAGTCCACTCAATAAGACCGAGGTGGATTTATAGCCGAAGAGACAGATCAAAGATCACTTCCAGGTGCTTCCGACTTTCGAGAAATACCTTGTTCCGATGTTCAAGGAGGGACGATCGCATTTGTAGAAATTTAGCGATGTATTAATCGATATATCCATGTAAACGTGTTAATAAATCTAAATTATGAATCCATTCATGGTACTCGCCCATGACGAGACTCTAAAATTTGAGGTGCTCTCCATGTGAATGGTTAAAGGAGGAGTAAAGGCAAACGCGCGCCCGGTTGAAATATGTTTCAATTAGAGGAGAACTCTCGTCAAGTCACGTGCTCTCTCGCTCGTTGCCTGAGCTTTCCCTGATTTGGCTCCCCGCCAACTACCGATAACTCTGTTCGTAATGGAAATATCAATGTGAAAATTTCGGAGCTTCTTATCGTTGGAGAGATCTAGACCGTGCATATTTAAGCTTCAACAATTTAATTTTTCCTTTGTTCCTCATTTAAGGAGGGACGATCGCGTTTGAAGAAATTGCAAATCTGATCACTGAGTAATTTAGCGATGTATAAATATTTGGATGCTGGTCAATGTAATAATACCAGCGACATTCGCTCTGAAACCGTGCGCGATCGAGCATGCAGATTCGAGTTTATTTAATTTACTTGTACCACCTCTATTCTTTTCAATGGAACTTTCATTCCTTCTCATTTCCCGATGTCTAGATCTCTTCCCCCCTATTTTACAGTAAAATACTCTCTTATCTCCTCTCTTTCACATTGATCTTTTTTTCTTTCTATCTCACATCGATTCGTGCTATCTAGCACCTTTCGTTAGCATAACTTCAGCATTAATTTTCACATTATTTTTCGATGCCTTTTGCAGATCCAGTAACTTCAGTTCATAATTGCAGATTCTTTGACTTACACTCGGAGCACAATTCTCATTCTGATTGGAGGAAAACGATAAGATGTAAAAAAAACCCAAAGAAAACGGTAAGATTCAGTAAGAAAGTTTTTCTTATTTTGTTTGAGTGAACCTAACAGCGAAAATCAATTGAACGAACCTTCTACCTTCTATTTGTATTGCACTTCTGTATCTCATATCCAATCATAAGCACAACTCAGATGACTCACGTGCACCATCCAACACTATCTCAGGCCTGCTGACTCTCGTTGCATTTGGATGATAGGCATTTGGATGACCCAGTCTGGATAGGCAAGGTGTAATACGATCTCGGGGCCGATCATCGATAGACTATATCCGTCACTCCATCGGAGAGGAGACATCCTGTACGGTGCAGTTTAGAGAGTAAGCAGGTCGGTGGAGATGGAAGGAGCTAAATCTGAGCGATGGTTTCAGTGGTTAACACATCCAATTCCTTCTCGTGCAGGAATGCGTCACTTCCATCTTTTCTTCGAAGAAATGCACCAAGACTAAGAGGAATGCGTTCGCCGCTGCGATTACATCATTGGGCAATCGGTAGTCACTGTCCTCTCTTCTCCCAAAAAGTAGACATGAGTTGATGCGTCAATGCCATGCCCTCTCGACCCGCTCCGATCGGCTCGCCACCTTACCTCATCTTCTTTTTTCTATCTTTGAAGTTCCGTTCCATGTGTTTTGCCATCAAATGTTTCGTGTTGATCGTTTGCAGTCAGAGAAAAGTACAGAAGGGATTTTTGTTATCATAACCCATAGCCTTGATTCGCCTTTCCTTGGTCCCGTCACTGTTTTCAAGTCCGCCTTCAGCTTCATTGCTCAACCGTTCTTAGTGTAAGTTGCTGGAGAGTGTATTCGCGCATTTCTTGTGATAAAGAACCACGTGATAAACCGTTTTCTGCGAACCGTCCCTTGTGAAATTCAATCGTTCAGCTCTGTGTTACACTAAATATGAGCCAAGCGAGAAGAGTCAAGGAGAGAGAGACTGGGATCAGAAGAGGGTGTCCGATGTATTCCCTGCTCTTTTCACCATTTCCACGCAATCCTAGAAATATAGCGAATGGCGTAATCAAGACGCAATCGTACGTGCCCCTCGTGAATATGGTAGTATCACGATAACAGTGCTCGCTGACATCATCTCTCCTTGCATCGCTCTACGCCTTCTCGATCCTTGACCAACAAGCCTCTAACTGAGCACAGATCGAACTTTCCCATTACTCACCCTCCCTAGCTCAAGATACCAACGTGACCTCTCGTCTTCTGGACGCAGAATTATTGGGTTGAGAATAGACCAATGAGCATCAGCCTCTAGCAGGCACAGATTGCGCGCTCCAGAGACCAGCATGACCTCTCATCTTATGAATGATGAAATCTTGCTGTGATGATACAGATTGCTAATCCTTATAATCGAAGAGATAACAACTTGCAAATTGATATTCATATTGGAAAGGGGAAACGCGAGTGCAAAGTGAGTAAATTGATAGTGAACGATTTTGATAATTACGTTTCACATAAGTGGACTTACTAAACAGTGAAATGAATTGCAAAACTGTGCCTCCGCCCTGCTACAATCTGTTCATTCCCGTGCTTCTTCCGTAGTGATCTTCACGTCAATTTGTATGAAGAGAAAGAAGAAGGGCTTATCGGATCAAATGTCCTTTGCCTTATCAATCAAAGCCCGAGGACGTAAAAAAAGGAGAAAATCAGCTGGACGATTCTGATGATGATTATCGGCCAGATTCCTGCTTTTTCTTCATACTCATTCAATGCAATTTTCCATCCCATTTTTATTTCAAATTAGGTTGTATTTTTTAAAATATGTTTTGCCTTTGATATTCCTTGTTTCTTTGTGTTCTTGATCACCCTGTTTTCGCTATCAGAAAGAACTTTTTGAAATCGGAAAATTATCTCTAAAAACAATTCGTAGAAATTTATGGTGCGGACAGTATCCACGTATCCGGGTCGTAAGCCGGAATCTCCCGAAATTAGAACGGAGAATGACAAGGTCTTCTCTCCCTTATTTTCGTCTAGACCGCCGTGTCTAGACGATTTCTCTCCAGAGAAATGGTCTAGACGTCGAAACTGTGAGCACCAATAATATTGTTCTTATCAACCTGTAAACATTGCAGCTATCCCTAAACATGTTCTCACTTATCTTTACGCGCTCGATTTCGCTGCTTTGAAGCCAAAACAAATAATGTCTTAGCACTGAAAAATAAGATCATGAAAACAACAACACCTGGAAAAATATTGTTTTCCGCTCTATTCATGAAAGCCAACGTGCGTATAAATGATGGCACCACAAATCGTCTGTTTGACTCATTATGATGAGCAAGGGTCATTCTCAAACTTTGTCCACCGAGACCATTCTGATCTCCAACCTTTCGTTCCCCATTCTCACGTCGGCGCTAATCCTACGGTCTAGCTCATGACTTCACTTGCAACGGCACCGACACATCTGCCGCACTCTCCAGAGCAATGAGCTCATTTCTCCATGCATCATGCTCTCTCGAGCTCTCTTATAGGCGAGAGAGCACGCTAATCGCGGAGAGTCTTCTCTGCCTGCTCGCAACTCCCTTATCAGTGCAATGCATTGCAATCACTCGATCTGCGATCGCTGCACACTTTGTCCTCTCTTCTCTGCACTCTTTCTTCACTTGTTACTCTGCTTTCTAATCTATGACTCTCTGCTCTGGTTCAGCCCAACGATTGCCCGTGACGCGATCAGCTTGTTCACCGACGATAAATAGGCTGGGTCGCCCCGATCCCGTCCATTGTTCCTGATTAATTTGATAAATGCTTCACAATATTTTCGTTATTAATTAGTGATGATTCCAGAATGGAAGCACAAATCGAGCTGGTGCCTGAGCAGCAGCAGGAGCTTCCGCCCTACGCCAATCTGATCCAGAAGGGAGACAATCCCGATATTACTAAGGTATTTTTGTTACCTAATATACATCCAAATTCTTCATAGAAATTGGCCACTCGGTTAGCTGGCCATACATTTAGCCATTCGATGGGTACTAGAGCACTTGATATCAATCACACGATGGATGTTGCAACGAAATGTTAAATTTGAGGAACGTCTCACAGCCAGTTTCAACCTGCACAAGATGCAATGTTTCGTGTACGAAAACGCCTACAAATTGAGGGTATGTTGTCTTCAAGGTACTATCACTGATACCAGTGACGTTTCAAAAGCACTTTGCACTCATTTTGAAACTCTTGATACTCAAGAACTCTTTGCAGAGACGTCAGGAAATCCACGATTACATCCAATCGCAAGATGATTTCAAAGAGACTATCGATCCTAACTTTCTCGAGAGGGATCAGGCTGTAGACCGAGCGACCAAAAGAGTGATTAATTACTTAATTAGCTAGTATCTAATTAATAATTATAGTGCATGGCACTGGTGAAGCACTCGAATGCGTTCGACATCACTGACTACTTCGACGAGGGACCGCTCTTCCAATTGTGAGTTTTGAAGGGTCTCTTCATTTCCCATACTCTATCATCTAATCCGCGAGCTCTAGTCGTAAAGAAGACGTGGAAAGATTCTCATAATTCATAGTGATCTCTTGTCTCACTGGCTGATCGAGCGCCAGAATGAGAAAAGATCAAGACTAACACAAATTGAGCTTATCTATCGCCATTTGTCAAGGAGTGCTTAGCTAATCCGTATTAGACACATACTAAGCATATCATAGGTATGAATCATAGGGTAGCAAAAAACTATGAAGCCTAACTCTAATTATAAACACAATATTAATAAATAATTTACTTTGAAATTGCAGCCTTGCCGTCGGTCGCACCCTTCACTGCATCTCACTGCACTTTGGAATGTTCCTGCCCACTATTCAGGTGTGATCGTTGATCATCTTCCCCTAGTTTACATATTTCTAATTAACAATTTTTCCTCGCGAAAATGCTCTTCATTTTGGCCAACTGAAAAAAAAGTTGGTCTTGCGAAATGAATGAATTTCACGATTGTATGAACTGGTTTACTTCAGTAGTGATGACAAATTATTTTGAATATTTCCTTCATTAAAATTAATGGTAAAAAAGGTTTAAATAAGCAGGTCGCAAGGATGATCTTTCTAGAACCAATCAGACGAAGAGCAACTCGAGGAATGGCTGCCTCAGGCCGCCAGTCTCGCCATCCTCGGCACCTTCGCCCAGACCGAACTCGGACATGGTACGGTAGGGGTACTATAGGATTACTGTAGTAGTATTGTAGGTTACGGTATACACCAAATACGGTCCATTTCAGGCTCAAATCTCTCTAAACTGGAGACCACAGCGACGTATGACCCGAAGACGGAGCAGTTCGTACTGCACACGCCCACTATGAGTGCCGCCAAATGGTTTGATCTTTGACCTTTACATTCTCCTTTTTTTCTCATAAATATGGCTCGAAAACAAGAAAAATGTCACATATTTTATCAACATTGTTAGGTGGCCGGGAGGTCTCGGCAAGAGCGCCAGTCACGCCGCCGTGATGGCGCAGCTGTACACGAACGGAGAGTGCAAGGTTGGTCTTTGGTCTTTCTCTGCTTACTGTCTCTAGTAGTACACGGCTTCATTCCCCTGTGTCACAGTGAACTCCAGATTTAGGAAAACATAATTTCAGGGTCCCCACCTCTTCATGGTCCCACTTCGTGATTCGACCACACACGCCCCTCTTCCTGGCATCACGGTGGGAGACATCGGACCGAAGTTCGGCATCAACGCCAACGACAACGGATTCCTGGTCTTCAACCACTACAGAATCCCGAGGAGGAACATGTTCATGAAGTATTCCAAGGTATATTTGTTGAATGAAGAGGGCACACTAATATAGAAAAAAATATCAATAATTCGACTTCAGGTTACTCCCGATGGCTCGTACATCGCTCCTCCCCACGCAAAGTTGGGATTCGGCGCAATGGTCCTCGTGCGATCCCTGATGATCAGGGTAAGGCTACCGTATCCAGTACCATATCACTCCATTCGCTCCAGGACCAAGCCAGTCAGCTCGGATCTGCTGCTGTCATCGCTATCAGATACTCTGCAGTCCGGAGGCAGGGAGAGATCAATGATGGGTGAGTATTGTAGTCGATACCGTAGCTTACTTTACTCCTTGCAGCGAGGGAGAGGTGCAAATCCTCGACTACCGTACTCAGCAGTATCGATTGCTGCCTCAACTCGCGCGCTCCTACGCTTTCCTCTTCGCCGCTTATGAAGTCAAGGCTCTGTATTTTGAGGTGAGAAATAAATTTTTAAAAATCAATAATTAGACAATTATTGATCAGGTCACGAACCAAATTCGCGACAGTGCCAATGTTGAACTCCTTCCTGAATTGCACGCTCTTTCGTCTGGATTGAAGGTTAGTTGACAACTTTTGTTTTTATTAATTACTTTAATTAATAAATTAAAATCAGGCGGTAATCACTTGGGAGGTGGCGCAAGGCATCGAGCAGCTTCGATTGTCGTGCGGAGGACACGGTAGGTCACGAGTATCGCGTCTGGACTCTCTCTAGTCCGCACTCTCTTTCATCGTACAATTAACTCAATTAGGAATGGGGTTGCGATGGTTGTAAAGGACTACATACTCAGGAAAGGCGTCTTTACTATCGCGACTTTCTTTGAGCAAGGAAATTAGAGCTTCACAATGATTGATTGGGGACAATTCATTTTATCCTTCAATTGTTGAGTTTATCAGTTCATCCCATGTTCTCTTCATTATCAATCGTTGAATCGTTGAATGAATGTAATCTAACAATTAATAATGAAAAATATACTCAGGGTACTCGCGAGCTTCCGGATTGCCCGACATCTACACTTACTCAGTCGGTGGTTGCACTTATGAGGGAGAGAATATCGTCATGTTGCTTCAGGTTGCGAGGTGGGAAGCAATTGCAAAAACAAAAATATTATTGTTATGACAATCCCTTCACTGCAGATTCCTGATGAAAATCGCGAAAGAAGTGCGCAAAGGAAAGCCGAAACTCGCGGAAATCGCAGGATACATCGGAGAAAAGGTGAGCGATTGTTCAAAATTGGCATCACTGCTAGGAGTGCAAGCCTAATCTGATCGAGAAGGAGAGTGAGCATGTGAAATGCTTCCCACACATTCCTATCAAGTAACTCAGTTTCCAGAGTTTCATCTACCGGCGCAAAGATATGAGACAGAAAGAGAGAACGTTTCACTGCAGGATTCTGGCCGCGCTCGTATTCAATCCTGGAAGACGTGCTCCGACGCCGACATCGTCCACGACTTCGAGGCCGTAGCCAGGCGATTAGTGAGTGAACTTTGAACTTTGATCTCTAGTCTCTGAACAACTCTTTGGGAGGAATAATCATAGATGCTGATGATCTGTGATCATTCCATCAACCTCCGTTTCAGATCTTCTCGAGCTACGATCGTCTCGCTTCCATGGAGGGACAGATGAACAAGAAGGAGGCGTGGAACGCGTGCTCCATCGATCTGTGCAAGGCTGCGAGGGTGAGAATATTTACACTGTTTTCTAAAATTTCGAATTGATATTTTCATCACTGAGGCTGCTTCAAAGGTGATATTAGTAGATGATATTGAATCCAAAGTTGAATAAATCTATAAATTTCGTTTAAATATCGATTGAAGATGCACGTGAAGACTTACCTCGTCAAGAACTTCTTGGCCCGCGTCAGGACATGCGCCGATCCTGCGAGCAGAGCGGTGAGACCTTTCGAGATTACGGTAGGGTGAAACTACGGTGGGACACCATTAAATTGATCACGGAATGAGAGAAAAAAATGGCAGGTAATGCACACTCTCGCGAAGCTCTACGCCTTCGATCTCATCTCGGGAGCTGGAGGACACTTCATGAAGGTGATCACTCTTCTCTAGTTCTCGGCATCTACTTCCTCATTTCCCATAGTGGAAAGCGATACTCCATAGGTGAAAATGTCTCTTCATACCTATCATTGTTTCGAGAAGCCTCAGACGCTCCGAATTTGTATTTTCAAGATCTTAACGTACTGTGCTAATTACAGGGCGGGTTCCTCTCCGAGAAGCAGTCTGAGCAGGTTCAAACTGATATCTACGAGATGCTGAAGACTTTGAGGTAATTAAAATTTAACAAAATAATATTTATAATTATATTTTGTGAATTTTTAAACCATTTGTTTCCTGCAGGCCAGAGGCTGTGGGATTGGCCGATGCTTGGGCAATTTCTGACCTCGAGCTGAGATCTGTGCTGGGAAGAAGGGACGGAAATGTGTACCCGGCACTTTTGGAGTGGGCCAAGCAGAGCCCCCTCAACAAGAAGGAGGTTGGTAAAGACTCCAGTCATAAGTATTGAGCATTGGAAACGTTAAACGTTTATTTTTTTCCAATTTGACAATATAATCATGATTCATTGATTAGATGCAATTCATTCGACTGTTGAAAGATTAGTGAAACATTATTTAAATTATGCTTTAGAACTTGCTTCGTTATGTTTCACAGATATTCAAAATTCGAAAATGTTGTAGAAAAACAGTGTCAGACCGCTGGGAAGGACAGTAAACGATTTGGAGAAATAATAATTTTAAAATATTGATTTCAGGTCCTCCCAACCTTCGAGAAATACCTCGATCCGATGTTCAAGGAGGGTCGATCGCACTTGTAAATAACTCATTACTTGTAATATTTATTAATCGTCTTTCATGTTGACTTGTTCTCACACTGTTTCTACTGGCAAACTTAATAAAACTACTCGATTGCAACCGAACGAGCAATACAGACATATTCCGTCATCTGGGTAGAGCACACAGTCGCGCACTTGATTTCCCTCACTTAGCGTGTTCCCTCACTTCCCTGTTCGATAGGAGAGTGTTTGGAATGAGAAGAGACAGTGCCAGATTGGCAGATCTTGTGAAGAATACTCATTAGATTTTGCACTAAATGCACTCACAGATGAGAGAGCACGCGGAAAGAAGAGAGCTGAGACGAGAAAGGACAAATGCCTCGCGTTGCATCCCTCCTCTCCCTCCTCTGCGTCCTTTTTCCTTCTATAGCATCCTGCCATCGGTCTCGCTTTTACCGATGGGACATGAAAACACGGCCAGTATTGGATGCAGATGCTTCTCCTTCTTGTATAAAGAAAATGTTGCTCAAGTTCTGTCTTTTGCTTATCACTCGCTGAAGTGTGTTCGCCTATCCATTTCATATGTTGTCACTTTCTGTTTACACCAGATACACGATAAGCTACTCGGATAGTGTTGTTAAAGGAGGAGTAAATGCAAACGCTAGCCCAGTTGGAATATGTTTCACCTAGTGACGCACTCTCTTCAAGTCGCGTGCTATCTCGCCTCCTTCCCTGAGCTTTCCCTGATCTGGCTCCCAGCCAACTAGCTATAACTCTGCTCCGAATGGAGATATCAATGTAAAAATTTCGGAGCTTCATATCGTTGTGGAGCTCTAGGCAGTGCATATGATAGCTTCAAAAATTGAATTTTTAGTTTACTCCTCCTTTAATCGAACCAAACATTGTAGCATAAACGTCAAGAATGGCGCAGATCTATTTTCGTGACAAGAACAACGTGCTCAAGTGAGTTATTTACTCTTTTCCATTTGCGGAGTAACAAAATTCAAAATTTGAAGGGGACCATTCGTGGAGCGACAACTACAAGAGTGGTACAGAGATAAGTGGTTCGACAGTGGATTTATTTTTTACGTGAGATTTTTGTTCATCTTTTCCACCACTGTGCTGTTTATTATGATATGCTTTAAAGAATTCATAATTTCTAAACAATTTTGTTTTCACGTAATGATTTCCTTCAGTTTATGAAAGATGGAGAATCGCCTTCTGATGAGTCGCCAGCAATCTCATTGAGTAAGTGCCCCTACGCATTCTCAGTGCAAGCAAGATCCTTGTAGGGGAACTGCAGTCTAAGAATGGCATCGGATGCCCGTTCTCAATGGTGACTGAAGATGGACGAGAGCAACAGCTGAATATGATTGAAAAGGTGGGAAGTTCGAAATTGATATTAAAAGTTTCTATAATTTAAAAATTTGTGCCTAATCGTGGTATTCTGATAATATTAATTAGTGATAATTGCAGAAAGTAAAGTTGATGAAGGAGGAGGCTGCGTGCATGCAATCGATGGAGGAACGACTTACTGTGCTTGAAGAGAAACTGAAGGTTGATACACATTTTTATGATCAGGAAGAATCGCAGAGTGTAAATCAAATCAATCTTCAGAACCTGCTAAAAGGATCACGACCTTCGGACGTCAGCCATAAAGATAATGCTCATGTTAGTTTTCACTATTTTTCGAATATTGTCATAACAGGCGCTTTCTCGTACAACATATCATTAATGTTACATTACATTAATGCTTCATAATATCAGTTGTGAGGGTATTATGAATCGCAATGTCATCATTACAGGTTTTGCCTGGTGGAATCCAAGAAGATTGCGCGACCGACGTCAGTAAACTTTCCATTTTAGTATAATGTTTGAAATTGCGTTGATGTTGTTTAGAAATCTGGAAAATACGAAAAAATGGTATACGAAATTCGACTACGGTTTGACCTTGTGTTTTGATGTAATGGGCATGGCTCGTGTTAGTATTTCAAGAAATAGGGCTTGAGAATACGAACGGATTGAGTATATTTGCTTCTTAAATTTCAGTGGATCCCGTACTTGGTAAAGTTCTTCATGGACGCGTACGATGCATTGGAACAGAATCCGGATGTTGACCCAGCTTCTTACTGGTCAACGCCAAACGAAATGGATTTGGCTCGTGAGTTGAAACGAATATTATGTATCTAGTTCTACCGATTTTTTCTGTAGATCGCGAAAAGAAAAAAAACTCTTTCGTAAGGTGATCGTCTCAATCACGTCATCGCCGATCCACAGTCTAAGGAACAGCTCCTAGAGGAGCTGAAGAAAGCAGTAGCTGTGAATGAAGCGAGTTACTTTTTGCATAGTCTCATTTTTAGCTTTCAACGATGATAATTTCAAATCCCACTGAATATAGCTTTAAAACTTCATTTTTTAGCACATGCTAACAAATGTCCATGATAAATTGAGATGACTCAACTCCTTACAGTACTTAATGTGTGGATATTGCGGTCAGTACCTTCAGAACTATCGAGTGGCATTTCTACACCTTTCATTCCCGCGTCATGAACAAACGGTCTGTTTAGAAAATATGACTACTTTAATTTAGCGAATTCACGACAGTATCAAAATTTATTAGTTCATGCCAAATCTACGCACACGTTATATGATCAATATTCTACTAGTCAGATGAAAGGAAACGAATAGAGTCAGACACATGAACTGCAGGCCATTTCGAAGTTTCCAATCTGGGGCCCTCTCACGAATCTCTTGGCCGACTTCTTCGATGTCAAAATGGCTGTAAAGTAATGTTCCGATTATCGTTGGTTCCATCAGCATTTCTGACCACTCACTCGAGTGGAGCGGTAAAACGGGGGGAAATGGGCTTTATAAAAACGGTGAAACACATTACATAACTTGGCGGAAACTATCAAATATGCTAATGCATATACAAAAATCTAATATCGTCTGAGTAAGGAGGCAAGTCCATCATTCTTAACTGTTTGGAATTGTTTTGAATTTTTTTGTGCTCATTTTGAGCAATTCATTAAATTTGCACATTAAAATTAGAACTCCTCATAGGGGAATAGAGGGAGACCCCACTTGTGGGGCGTTTTATGAATCCTCATGAGAAGCTCTACAGCTGGTACGATTTTTGATATTGCTTTTAGTAGTCGAGTAATCATGAAAAAATCGATATTTTTGTCGAATTTATAGCTTTTCTGGAATACCAGAAACAATATCAAAAATCGCTATATACCAGCTGTAGAGCTTCTCATGAGGATTCATAAAACGCCCCACAAGTGGGGTCTCCCTCTATTCCCCTATGAGGAGTTCTAATTTTAGTGTGCAAATTTAACGAGTTGCTCAAAATGTGCACAAAAAAATTCAAAACAATTCGAAACAGTTGAGAATGATGGACATGCCTCCTTACTCAAACGACATTGGATTTTTGTATATGTATTAGCATATTTGATAGATTCCGCCAAGTTATGTAATGCGTTTCACCGTTTTTATAAATCCCCTTTTCCCCAGTCTTACCGCTCCACTCGAGCGAGTGGCCAGAAATGAAATTGTTCGAGCGCCGCGACGAACAAAGGAACTCGATCTCTCTGACACGCTGTGTGCATAGAATGAATTTTTTTAAAATAAGAACCATTAATATTGTATATATTTGAATATTCATAACCTGAGAAAGAGTAGAATGTAAATTACTACGGATTGTGAATGAAGTGAAGGAAAGTGTTTTGAGTATCACATTCCATTTAATTTCAGTTGTACCACAGCACCGTAGGGTGATCAACAGGATTCAGGTAGTTGAGATCCATATTTTAAATTTGATTATCGTATATTTGAAGGGAGATCTATTAAAGAAGATTATGGCTGAGATCGACGAACACCTGAAGCGCTCACGAGAAGTTTGTACATAATATTTAATTTTTCTGATATATACTCGCTCTTTCTGCTTCGAAACTTCAGCTGTCTTGCAAAGACATTCTCAATCTAAAGTGTTATATATTTGCATATTTGCAGACGCGATGCATTCCGTGCAAAATTGTCTTAGGATCAGCTCAAGACTACTACAAGCACCTGCTAGGACCCTATCACGCGAATATGCTGCTTTCAGAGGTAATGCTTCTCTTTATCTGGAGCTATAGCAGGTTTTTAGCACTGCGTTTTACCGCCAAAATGGATTTAAAGATTCGCGTCGAGACTAGAGCCGGGCCGTTAAAAAGAAAAGATTTGGCAATCTGCCAGCCATTGAGAAGTAGCTGGCAAATTTCCAAAATCGCTCTCTTTCTCTGTCCTCTCTTTTTCTCGCTCACCCCCTTTAGAACGCCGTGTTTAGTACTTGTATAATGTCTTTTAATTAATCATTCATTTATGAAAAAATATTATTTACAGCTCCTCTTT
This sequence comes from Pristionchus mayeri, assembly GCA_036245805.1. NCBI lineage: Eukaryota > Metazoa > Nematoda > Chromadorea > Rhabditida > Neodiplogasteridae > Pristionchus > Pristionchus mayeri. The sequence goes on from BTRK01000001.1 coordinate 28,139,412, forward strand.
TTCGACACCGTGACTCTCGTTGTGAACGGGCAAAAGAAGGATCTCCTCGACTGATGTTTTGATAGACTGATATATTAATAATTTTTTTTATATCATTGAGAGTGTGTACTCTTCTCACGTTTTAGTTTGTCCTTCTCCTCACACGGTACTCTTATCACGCGTATCGCGAGTGAGTGAACGTGTGCGGGAACATTTTGATAAAAGTTGTGGCAGATCTGACTCATATTATAATGTTAGAATGCTTATGACATAAGATTTCGAAAAATGTTGGTCATGGGTCCCAGAGCCGGCTTTTAGGAATTTTCCGGTTTTGCAACTGGCAATACTGTATATAAGCTCCCAGATGAGCCAAAGAGATGGCTTTGAGCTTAAAATGTGCGGAAAAATATTTCCAGAAACTTTCCTATTAAACATAATACAATTGGGTAACAATTGAAAACCGTACAAATAAAAAACCGCTTTTTGATCAAAATTTAAAATGTTTTCTATGTCAAGATGCGGAGCGCAGCAGATTTTTAATGCAGATTAAGAAACAACAAGTCCTGATGTAAAAATATAAAAACCGAATTCGAAGAACCTCCAAATCGGCAATTTTCGATCAAATTCGCAACTATGTGGTTGCAGAATCTACATAAAATGATAAATCGGAAATGCAAAATGCAAATATGCCACATTTAGCATTATTTTGCTTTTTCTGGCTAGATAAGTTGGATGACGTTCAAAAACGCGAAATTTCCAATCTGAAAAATTCGATTTTTTCGACCTCCTAAATTGCCAAGTTTACAAGTTTTCAACTTCCGATTTTCGTTTCTATGGGCATCCATTCAAAGTGGAAATAATAATAGGTGGGACCGTCAATACATACTGCCATTATTGGCATACCCAAGCTTTCCTGGCCCATGATTGTTGTGCCCAAACTTACTAGTCCATGGAGTACGATTCGGAATATGTTTCGATTTTGACATAATTTACATGAACTATTGCATGTTTTAAATACTAAAAATGAGTATTGGCCAGGAAGAGTAGAATACTCGCATCATAATGAGGTTTGGACGCTTTTTAAAACAATTCGAAATTCTCTATCTTCGAAATTTTCATTTTACGAATTGGAGGGAACATTGCAATTATTTCAAGATTTTTCATTCTTTTTGCTCGTAAAATAATTTTTAGTGACTAAAACATGCAATAGTTCATGTAAATTAAGTCAAAATCGAAACATATTCCGAATCGTACTCTCTGGATTATTAAGTTTGGGAACACCAATCATGGGCCAGGAAAGCTTGGGAGCCAATAATGCCAATAATAATAATGAAAGCCAATAATGGCAGTATGTATTGACGGTCCCACCTATTCTTATTTCCACTTTGAATGGATGCCCATAGAAATGAAAATCGGAAGTTGAAAACTTGTAAACTTGGCAATTTAGGAGGTTGAACAAATCGAATTTTTCAAAGTTTGGAAATTTCGCGTTTTTGAACTTCATCCAACTTATCTAGCCAGAAAACGCAAAATAATGCTAAATGTGGCATTTTTGCATTTTGCATTTCCGATTCATCATTTTATGTAGATTCTGCAACCACATAGTTGCGACTTTGATCGAAAATTTCCGATTTGGAGGTTCTTCGAATTCGGTTTTTATATTTTTCTTTCATACATAAGGACTTGTTGTTTCTTAATCTGCATTAAAAATCTGCTGCGCTCCGCATCTTGACATATAACACGCTTCTCACGAGAGAATCCGGACAAGCCTGGAACAATCCGAAAATTCGATTTTGGGGTTTTAGCCGATCTAGGGTAATCCATGGCCCTGAATCCGATTCTGGGCTTTGCGATTTTCCATCTTGATCAGCGACTGCAGCAGCTTGCTGCGAACATTCCAGACCTTCACTTTGGAGCCTCTGAAAATATCTCCAAAATACTTCATTTGAGCTGAAATTTGGTCTATAGGCATCATCTCTTACTCGATTCACCTTATCGATTTTGTGGTAGATCAAAATTTGACCCCTGAGAAGTTTTTGCTCCATAACTTTAACAGTTCGGAGTAGAAACAAACCAAACTTTTGCATCTTTTAGATAATTAAATTCTGCATCGACATGATTTTTTTCAGATTTTTCCCATATGGTTAAGTTTGGCTTATAAGCGAAAAACAGTGAAAAAGTTCAGCGCGCGCCTGTCGGCACTGCGCATAAAGGTGGTAAGAAGTTTCATTTGAAATCTGGAGGTCCGGGGTTCGACGCTCCATCGAAGATAACATGTTTTGAAGATAGCAAAAGTTTGGTTTGTTTCTACTCCGAACTGTTAACGTTATGGAGCAAAAACTGCTCAGGGGTCAAATTTTGATCTACCACAAAATCGATAAGGTGAATCGAGTAAGAGCACAAATGATGCATACAGACCAAATTTCAGCTCAAAAGAAGTATTTTGCAGATATTTTCAGAGGCTCCAAAGTGAAGGTCTGGAATGTTCGCAGCAAGCTGCTGCAGTCGTTGATCAAGATGGAAAACCGCAATGCCCAGAAACGGATTCAGGACCGTGCATTACCCCTAGATCGGCTAAAACCACAAAATCGAGTTTTCGGATTGTACCACGAAATGCCCGAATTGTCCTGATTCTCTCGTGAGAGGCGTGATAAAACATTTTTAATTTTGATCAAAAAGCGGTTTTTTTATTTGTACGGTTTTCATTTGTTGCCCAATCGTATTACGTTCAACAGCAAAGTTTCTGGAAATATTGTTCCGCACAATTTGAGCTCGAAGCCATCTCTTTAGCTCATCTGGGAGCATATATACAGTATAGCCAGCTGCAAAACCGGAAAATTCCTAAAAGCCGGCTCTGGGACCCATGACCAACATTTTTCGAAATCTTATGTCGTAAGCATTCTAACATTTTAATATGAGTCAGATCTGCCACAACTGTTATCAAAATGTTCCCGAGGTAATAAATTTTCATCCACTGACTCGTGATACACGTGTTATATAATTATTCGCAATTTGTTTCTATAAGGTTGTTGAATATTAATGGTAATCTACATGTTATGCATGAAATCAGATAAAAAAAAATGGTACAAGGAATTGTGAGAAACATGGTAATACGATGTCACATCTAGATGGTAGGATACACATCTATGATAAATGATGATCTAAAATCGCACAATCTCACTGTCACACAATCTCACTATGCGAGTGCAATTAAAATGCATAGAATAGGTGCAATAAAATCAGCCTTCACAAGCAACGCGCAGTTCTATCATATTGTTGAGAGAGAGGAAGAGAGAAGGGCAGAGAAGGAGAGAACGCGCGCTCTCACACCTGGTTGCAGCAATTTTCGCGATTCTTGTTAAGACACCTTTTTCCTCACCTTCTTTCACTCTCTCTAGTTTGTTTTTCACTTCTCCTGTCTGCCTCCGCCCTAGTAATCCTTCCATCCATCGGTGTTTATTTGACAGGTTTGACTGATAAACTCTAAGATTAGAAAGATAACATCGTTGGAAAGAGATCTCTTGAATATTGGCACAACATTTCATGATATGTGGCCATCCGATAAACTTTTTGTCTTCATTGTTTATTCTGTTCTTCGAGACAGCTCAAACTACGTTCGAGTGAAAAAACGCGGGAAACAGTCTTTCCTGTTTTCCTGACAGTTCTCCTTTGTTGGCCACTTCTCCCTCCTACCCTCCTCCTCTCTCCTTCCCTCTCTCCTCTCTATCGCAACTCGCATCTGGTCCTTTAGAATGGAACTGTTGCGCGAAACACCGCAACATGTCAATTCTTTTCTTTACCTTTAGGACCAGAAAATTGATAATCATACACTGAAATGCTTTATTGATCAGACCCTTTTATCCTTTTATCACTTGTTTTGGAGTTGGATATACTGAATATTTTGGAGTGAAATGTCAGGTTTTGCCTCTCTTTACCACCATTCAAAGGTTCTTCTCTGTCTTTGAAAGCCGCTTCCTTACTCAGACTGCCTGTCTAGACATGTTTGATGACACAATAACAGAAGCCGCTGGTTGCGCAACATTTTACTTCGGCAAGGTCTTTGGCGCATCCCTGTTTCTTTGCCCTCCCCTCTCTCTTTTCTCTTCTCAGCCCTCACCTTCCTCTCCATTCACTCGTGAAGGAACACTGACTGCGAGTGGTTGCTGGTTTAGTGACTTCATTTGTTGACCAATCTTAGAGGATATTTCTGCGTCCCTCCTTCCCCTAGGCACTTGTCTATTCTATTCTTCCGTTATTGATAACTGCTCTGTAATTTCATCTGACCACCATACAGTCATCTCTTCATAATCATTACATCTCGTTTGTTCTATACCTATGAAATAGTGTTAAACGGAGGACGTTCTTACAGAGTCTACTATGGCTTCAATCTACTTCCGCGACAAAAACAACATCCTGAAGTGAGTTAGTTGATTCATTTATTGATTTTCGAAAATAGATTAATCAATACATGTAGGGGCCCATTCGTCGAAAAACAAGTTCAGGAGTGGTACAGAGACAAGTGGTTCGATGGAGGAATTCCATTCTATGTATGCATTATTGCTTCTTTCTCATTTGATTTGTCAAATGAATGCTTCACGACTCAATTTGGTTTCTAAAAAATAATTTTAAAAAACAGCTCTCTGCTTCATGCCAATTCAACTTGCAATTTTAGTTCATGAAGGAGAATGAAGATCCTTCCGATGAGGCAGAAGGAATCAAGCTGGGTAATCGGGGGGGGGGGGGGGGGTGACAAAACGGCAACGACAAAACGGCAACACGGCTTATTTACGACAAAACGGCAACGACATAACGGCAAGCGACAAAACGGCAACGGATCATAACTCAATGGGGAGTTGTCCTAGAACATCGGGAGTGGTCTGTATCTTATCAGTGTATTTTCCCCGTTATTATCAATAACATGATCTTTGATCTTTTGGGAGTCGACGACAAAACGGCAACGAGCCATAACACCACTCAGAATCATCCCACAGCTCTCGGATCGGCACCAATCGATAGCTAATGATCTGATCTATCCATTCTACATCTGATCTTTGATCTTTGGTCAACTGACGACAAAACGGCAACGAGCCATAACATCACTCAAAATCATCCCACAGCTCTCGGATCGGTACCAATCGATAGCTAATGATCTGATCTATCCATTCTACATCTGATCTTTGATCTTTGGTCAACTGACGACAAAACGGCAACGAGCCATAACATCACTCAAAATCATCCCACAGCTCTCGGATCGGTATCAATCGATTGCTAATGATCTGATCTACCCATTCTACATCTTATCTTTGATCTTTGGTCAACTGACGACAAAACGGCAACGAGCCATAACATCACTTAGAATCATCCCACAGCTCTCGGATCGGTACCAATCGATTGCTAATGATCTGATCTATCCATTCTACATCTGATCTTTGATCTTTGGTCAACTGACGACAAAACGGCAATAATTCCGAGTAATATGCAAGCTTGCACATGAGCGTGCTTTTTACTCTTCCCCCTTTTCGAGTTGTTTTTTGATCTCTATACACAGCATTCTGACTCGACAGAAAAGGGAGCTGAGTCGAACTGCAATGAGTATACTTGAAATCCTTCTGAAACATAAAATCTCCCTCCGTGAATCGTCCTCTCGGTGAACGGAACAGACTAGGCTGATTTGTGTTTCACTCCAACTATGAGACGCAAAAGTGTTCAGTGATCAAATTGGGGGCATTGTTTTATGTTTCAGAGGATTCCCAAATATTCAAGATCTTTCAAACACCCTATTTGCAGTTCGGGTTTTCGCGGGAAAATTTAAAATATTAATCCCTTTGTCTACCCTTATCTGGAGAGAACAATGGGGGTCAGAACGCTGTGTATATGTTCGTAGAATATTTTGCTTAAAACAATTACACATTTCCTGATCTTAATTTATTTGTATAACACTTCTCGGATTATCAAAGAGTAAATGGGATGAAAATGATGCATTAGTTCTTCTGATTCAACATCAAAACAATATAAATTTCGAACATAATTTCACAAAACATCTTCCTATTTACTCTAGTATATGCGCAACTTCAAAATTATGAATAATGTGGAAATGACTTCAGAATGGAGTGCAAATATGGGTTGACAATGCAATAATATGGTCTACGATGGATTGACCCATGCGGCCATTTGAGACAGCGTTGTATCTACGCGTATGGCGTCTAGTCACCTGGTCACTTTGCGGGTATGCCTGAGCAATTGTGAGCTGCTGCAGTCTGGCCGTTTCATGCTTGGCAGTGTATACTTTATCATGTTCGAGTAGAATTGCCGCCACTTTTTGAGCAGCTGAATCCGCTGGGGCAGACGACAAGAAAAAAATGTTAAAAAATCCACGACTATGCCTTACCTGCAGCTTACTGTTGAATGACTCAATTGTAGAGTTTCCAATCTGCATTTTCGCAAGAACTCGATCATGAATTGACCATGTTTGGGGGGGATACATCGGAGAAACCCGTACACCATTGGGAGCCTACACCCCAACATAGGTTCTTTCGAAATATTCGTACAGATCTGCAAAAATTCAAAAAAAAACCCCACAATACGTTCCCTACTTACCCTCGACCTTGACATATCTAGCAGCCGAAATTATAGGATAAAAATAATCAAGCGCTTCATTTTTCAATTCTTCGAAGTACGAAGGAATATCGTTCGCATGGACAAGGCTCAACGCCATGAGGCCTTTGAAGTATCGCTTTGTCCTGGGCGCACTATAGAAATCTGTCAGTTTCAAAGACTGAAATAAATTCGATAACGTTCATGTTCAACTAATAGTTCTAACTTGAATTTTGCGGAAAACTGCCTGGTAGAGATGAAATGCACAACGAGAAATTGCAGTGGTGGGGAAAACGTTAAGGAATCTTCAGCTGCTCAAAAAGTGGCGGCAATTCTACTCGAACATGATAAAGTATACACTGCCAAGCATGAAACGGCCAGACTGCAGCAGCTCACAATTGCTCAGGCATACCCGCAAAGTGACCAGGTGACTAGACGCCATACGCGTAGATACAACGCTGTCTCAAATGGCCGCATGGGTCAATCCATCGTAGACCATATTATTGCATTGTCAACCCATATTTGCACTCCATTCTGAAGTCATTTCCACATTATTCATAATTTTGAAGTTGCGCATATACTAGAGTAAATAGGAAGATGTTTTGTGAAATTATGTTCGAAATTTATATTGTTTTGATGTTGAATCAGAAGAACTAATGCATCATTTTCATCCCATTTACTCTTTGATAATCCGAGAAGTGTTATACAAATAAATTAAGATCAGGAAATGTGTAATTGTTTTAAGCAAAATATTCTACGAACATATACACAGCGTTCTGACCCCCATTGTTCTCTCCAGATAAGGGTAGACAAAGGGATTAATATTTTAAATTTTCCCGCGAAAACCCGAACTGCAAATAGGGTGTTTGAAAGATCTTGAATATTTGGGAATCCTCTGAAACATAAAACAATGCCCCCAATTTGATCACTGAACACTTTTGCGTCTCATAGTTGGAGTGAAACACAAATCAGCCTAGTCTGTTCCGTTCACCGAGAGGACGATTCACGGAGGGAGATTTTATGTTTCAGAAGGATTTCAAGTATACTCATTGCAGTTCGACTCAGCTCCCTTTTCTGTCGAGTCAGAATGCTGTGTATAGAGATCAAAAAACAACTCGAAAAGGGGGAAGAGTAAAAAGCACGCTCATGTGCAAGCTTGCATATTACTCGGAATTATTGCCGTTTTGTCGTCAGTTGACCAAAGATCAAAGATCAGATGTAGAATGGATAGATCAGATCATTAGCAATCGATTGGTACCGATCCGAGAGCTGTGGGATGATTCTGAGTGATGTTATGGCTCGTTGCCGTTTTGTCGTCGACTCCCAAAAGATCAAAGATCATGTTATTGATAATAACGGGGAAAATACACTGATAAGATACAGACCACTCCCGATGTTCTAGGACAACTCCCCATTGAGTTATGATCCGTTGCCGTTTTGTCGCTTGCCGTTATGTCGTTGCCGTTTTGTCACCCCCCCCCCCCCCGGGTAATCGACATTTCAAACTTTCTCGAATATTGAGAACCGTTTCTTGCATTTATCCAGAGGATATTGCATCTAGATCAGTGCCTAACGCGAGTAAGGATTTTATGAGTGACAGATTCATTCAGAGGAGCTGCAGCTTCGCTACGGCGTCGGATGTCCTTTCGCTAGAGTTGAGGACGCTCGTCGAGAACGTCTAGATGCCCTTGAACAGGTCAATTTAGCTATTTTCAATGTACAAAATATTTTACAAAAATGTGATAATTGTTCAATTGCAGAAGGTCAAGGCCCTGAAAGAAGATGCTGAGCGGGTTAAGGTAATGGAGCAGTTTCTGGCGGATAAAGAGAGGCAACTCAAGGTGGGAGTTGTATTTTTTGAGAATCGCCCACTATCATCAAGTTGAAAGCGTTTGGAATTCAGGCGTGTTTGTATCTCTTTCCTCGTGTCATGTGTTCAGGCTCAATTAGAAACTTTTAAAAAAACTATTCTGAATAGAGATGCAATAATCTGTAGCAACACTACCCCATAGATACATGGTTCAAATCTATGATTGTAGAGTCTCGAAGAGGAGTCTGCCGCGGCGTCAGAAGCTACAACCACTAGTGATCCTCCGGGACAGGTATTTGGTAGATATTTGGGCTTTGCAAAAACGCAATCTCAAAGACTGTTGATAGCAGCAAAACGTGTTCATTCCAGGAACCTCCTAGACAGGTGGAGGAAGAAGAAGTGCCTGACGTAACAGCTTTACATTTTATTGTTCTTAGATATTGTCTTGTATGTCAAGTTAGGCGAAAACATCATAATCTAATGTGAATTTCTACGGAAACAACAATGATTCACATTAATGCAACGTCAAAACTTTAAGACTACTCAAAACACTCATTTCAGTGGGTCCCAGTCCAGCTCAAATTCTTCCTGGACGGATACGACGCATTGGCAACGAACAGACCCGGCGTCTTATTGGAATAAGCCCAGTGATATGGAGATCATGCGTGAGCGATCGATAGTACATACTCGATAGAGAGTATACTAAGATGGCGGTCGGATTATGCTCCATGAGCATAAGTTTGTATGCAATATGATTAAATTGATAAGAAGACTGTTACTTCGGCAGTTAGGTCATGTCATCTATAGAGTTGATTGGACTTCACATCGGACTATTCAGAAATTCGAAAGAATCACATCATAAACGATCCTCCTTCGAAGGCGATTCTTCTGAAGGAGCTGAAGAAGGCTGTCATTGCGAAGGGGGTCAGTGAACTTTGATCTCTCCCTCACCATTGTTTCGTTGACTACAGTACCCTCATTACAGTACCTCTTCTGTGCTGCGTGTGGCTACGTGCTGCAGAACTACCGACTAGCCTTTCTGCATTTGACGGATCCGCAACACGAAGCTAAGGTGATCTTTGATCTTTATCCTTCACACCTACCAGTCAGCAAAAAATAAGCAAGTGAATCTCAATCAGATAATTCATAGCCAGATAAACCACTTATTCAGGCTGTGGCGAGGTTCCGAATCTGGGGAGAGCTAACCGATCTTCTTGTCGACTACTTCGACATTCATCTTGCAACCAGGTGAGTATTCACTCACATTGCATGATATTTCACCATCAGATCGATGAGAGAGTAAGGATAGTCGAAGATGACATCTTTTAAATCACATTTCAGATGGCTAAAAGAAGACCAGGCGAAGATCGAGATTATGGAGAGACGGTGAGGAGATTGTTGATCTTTGGACTTTGACTATCTCCACTTTGTGCATTCTCTCACATGCCTGAGAAACGACAAAGAATAATCGTCGCATGAGATAGATATTATCAAGATGAGAAGTGGTTTATCTCCCGGTTCAGAATCATATATGTGTGAGAAGTACGGAGAAAGATCGCAAGGTTACGACAACTTCCTCTTTAATGGACTTTGATCTTTCAGGCATGGCAACATCTCCATCACCTCTTCGTCCCTTCGGCCTTCTGGGGCACTCATCGTGAGGGCTGATTCGAAGAGAGAGGAACTGCAGATACCTCGAAAAGGTTAGTACTTGGATTGCCAAACAAGGATGTCGATGATGCCATACCTAAAGAGATACGCTTCAAAAGAGAAGGTGTAGCGGCACTAGGGCACTACGCCGGATGTGAGCCCACCGGATGAAAAACAAAAAAATATGGACCCTTCTGTAGAACTTTCACAGACTCATTTTTGACACATTGGGAACCTACAGTGAACATCCTGGAGAAGGGTTATTTTTTGGTTCTCATCCGGAGGGTTCTCATCCGACCTAGTGGCGGCACTAGGGATCTCTTCTAATGGCTTCGTTTCTCCATTATGGAGGCTCCATCTCACGGTGATAGAGTACTCGCATATTTTATGACTGCCCCTGATCTGAACATGTGATGTTCTCACACCATTTGAGAGAATCTCTAGTTATATTCCTGTTCGCGCAAAGGTTGTGAGAACCGGCCCGGATCTCCCTAGACTCTGTGGGAGATTGTCGGTGAAGGAAACATGTTGATAGTATATTGGCATAGGTTTTCAACAAAAATGATGTAAAATAGCAAAAACATTTAGGAACGCGGATCAACGCGACGCAATGTCGAGGAATTATCGATCGGCTCAAGGTCAGTTTTATGATAACATTTTTTTAAAAATTTTAATATAATTTTAAAGGGCGATGTTAGCAAGAGGATCATGGCTGAACTCGAGGAGGATCTCAAGGACTCTCAGGTACTGTATATCTACGCTCCATCGTATACTGAAATCGATCGACACCGTAGACTCGATGTCTGGACTGCAACCTCGTGGTGGGACCCGCTTCCGACTACTTCGAGCACCTGATGGGACCTTGTCACATGAACAGAGTGAGAATCGCATTATGATCATTATGATTCGCGTTGTTGGCAAAATTCCAGCCACATCCGCTGCGACATTTTCTAATGCACATACTCGCTCTATCATTGCCTGGACAAACTCTGTAGTCAAATTGCTTCTGCAATTACAAAAATAAATTGGTCTGCAGTGAACAAATGCCACAAATAGCCAGTGCCATTACCGTGCAATTAATTAGGATAATGACAGAGCGTCACAGTGTGAATAATTATCAATTTTATGCTTGGTTTGGCAAATTCAGAACTGAAGATTAAAATTGCTCAGTAGCTTAACAGAATCGCAAAGATCAAAGATCACTTTCAGGCCGATCCTCTGGACATTCTGACTCTCGTGGTCAACGCGCACAAGAAGGATCTCATCAAGTATTCGGAGCTCATAACATCCTAATTAGTTAATTAGTGCATTAATTGTCCTTGATGTTTTCCTTATCGTCCATCGCCCATGTGTAAAATTGGAGGCTCTCATCATTTCGGATCGACGAGAATAACTAATCGTCACATCTAATTCAGGCAATCTCTCTTTTTGTTACATCGTACATCACAATTGACGCGTGGTAGTTTGACTTCTCCAGTATTTGTTTGTACCTTGCAATGAAGTTTTCATATTCTCGCCTTACGTCGCTTGTGCAATCTCAATCACCGACATTCACAAAGAAATGGCGGTAATAACAGTAACAAAAGTTTTTTAATCGGCGTCCCTGTGCTCCAAGCGATCAAAGAGCAATTAGAATTCCCAGTGCTCTAGATATTTTTGCCTTCACGTGATGATGCTCTTTCCATTCCTTTGGGGCGTTCAGAATCAGGACGTCGCTCCTCTTCTTCTGGTCTATCATAGATTCTGAACGACTAGGGATAAATCAGAAACGGGAGAGCACATTCCTTGATTCATTGCATGGCGTTTGAATAGCAGTTTGCACGAAAAGAGAAGAGGTCGAAAGAGAGAAAGGAAGGGAAATGGGAAAACAAAACACGAGAGTGGAGAGGACGCTCGGTCAGCATTACAACACATGAGCGAGCGAGACATGAACTATCCCCCCCCCCCATCTACTCTCGCGTGACTAGATACCCTTACTAGTCAGACTGTTTTGACCGAGACGTCATCTGTTTCCCCCGAGAGCCTTGACCTACTCAGATGTCGTCGGACTATCATCTTGCTTGGGAGGTCAGAGGGAGCGAGAGAGTAGGCGATTTGGAGAGAGAGGGAAGGGAACGCTCGTTATCGCGTTAGCCGCGCGTTCTCTTCTCACACGCACTGCAAGAATTCAGAGATTTCCCCCGATTCCGCACGCTTGTTAGAGAAGAGAAGAAGTGATTACTTGATGGAAATCCCATGATTTCTTATTAGTCTGCAGATTGTTAACGAGCGGGGTGCTCACACCTCCTCTTGCCATTAGCGTGCGTGGGTAGGAAAGGTTCACTTCGAGCGAACACCTCGTATTTTCACGATATTATCGTTGTCTGACGGACTAATATCGCGTAAAACTGCTTAGCTTCTCATCATTCACTCATAGAATCTGATGTCTAGTGACGTCTTATCGGCGTGTTGATGTGAACCAGCGAGTGAGGGAATCATTTGATAGCCCTCAACCCCCTCTTCCCCTACACTTTCTGATCTCGGCATCGATTGCTCTCTCTAGATCACACACTCTCTCCCTGGTAGATCACCACAAGGTACGCTCTAGTGACCTCCTCCGTTTCCCCCCTGGAGAGTTTCCACTGGAGACCAGTGGCACCCTTCTAGTTCCTGTTTCTAGGCATTCCCTTCCATAACTCGGTTATCCGAGTGGTTTGGTAATCGTATACTCTTGGCTATCTTCCCCTCTCCTCTGCTCTCTCTCTCCGTTCTCAACGTCTTTCTGATTATTTGCTGTGTTGGCATCTCCTGCTCCTTCTCTGCTGCAGTTGGACAGTTGCTCCACTCATCTTTCCCCTTTCTTTCCGCATCGATTTCAATCGCGCTCTGGCAAAAAAATCCCGTGTTTTGCAGTGAATGCTAGGCTGCCTCAAGGCTTGTATTAGACACCCGAAGGAGAAAAGTGAGTTTCCTATTTATTTTAAATTTTTAAATATAAACAAATAATAATATTAATAAAGAAAACATTTTCAAAATTTAATTGTTGTAATGTGCGTGTCCCAGGAAGCAAAGCGCGCCCCGTGGTCACGCTGAAGCCGGCGGATACTGTAGGTTTCGCGCCGGCTTCTCTCCCGCATGGAATTCCCTCGACTAGTTCGTCTCCTCTCAGTTAGTCAATAATTGATAGATTAAATTATTGTATCGACAATGTAGTAAGACCACTGATCACACAACGCATCTAGAAAAAAAATTGAAATTTTTCTAAAAATTCAGTTAGTCATTTTTCGAAACAGTTTACATGCAGAATGATGTAACTGCTTTGCAAACTCACTATAAATGTAGATAAATTTATTTAAAAAATTTGAAAAAAGCACTTGCAAAAAAGTCAGTACTCGATTGGTTATACGGTGGAAGCGCTTAACCAGTCAGCCTCCCGCCACGATCGCCGTTCGAGCACACTAGTTGAGGGCAGTAAGCTCTCGGGAGGCTAGTCTCGTTCTATTTCCGGGAGTTGACCTCAAAGTTCGTTTTGCTCACTCTTTTCACTTGTAATCCGCATAAATTCCCGTCCAGTCGTCCCCATCCGCTGCGCGCGCCCCGCCCAAACCGTTTGCGCGTCATTCTAGCTCGTTTGCGTCTTGTTTCCCCCGTCCTCTTTTCCTCAACGGTGTTGAAATCGCATCGATTCCAGGGGAGCATGTCGTGTTAGAGTGTGCGGCGCCTATCGTTCAAGAGGAAGTGTCTCAAATCGACGAAGATACCAAAGCTGAGGACACCGACGAGGAAGTTGAGGAGGCAGCGCCTAACAAAGTCATGGGAATGACTGAGGAAAGCGTCGTCCACGCCGAATTAGCCAGCGCGACCATCCCAAAGGAGAGGAAGTTCCAGGTATTATCCTTCCATTCATTCTTATTCGTTTTATTATCGATTTAGTTTTGATTCACACCGGAAATGTCTGTGCTTTTCTCGTTCATGGGCTTTTTTTCTGATCGATTGCAGTCACATGCTCTACTTTTCCTTAGGACAGCTAGTTTTCTTTCTTTTGTATCATTATTTGTTCGTATTTTAATAACCATCCAAGGTGGTACGAGTGCCTGGCGTTTTCACCCGCGGACGATGGAAGTGCTGGGACTACAGGGATGATGTGAAGCCCGTCGAGGGACTCACATTCACTGATGAAAAGGAGAACGATTCAACTGGTTAGTCCCTTGCACTTTCTCTATCCATTGTCTGCTTATTATCAATAGATTTCTTTTTATTTAATGTATAATATGATTATATTCGTAGTTGTTAGTGTGCACGTGATGCTAGCTGCTCTGTGTTTTGCCAATTTTGCTCCTTAACTAGGTGAGGCCTTACTATCATGAATTTTTCGTATATTTTGCGAATTACTAAATCAGTATTGTTTAAATTCAGGAACGGTGACCGTGACAGCATCGACATCCGTGTCGACGACCGTCTCCGAGCCCGCCGCCAACCACTCACCACTCGTGAGTTTACCTTATTTTTATTTCAAACTTATTTTGAATAGGGTTCGTCTTTATTTTACAGCTACAAATAACGTAGTCAAGCGTAGTCATAGTCAAGCGTTGCCTTAAACCTTCCTTCTTTCTTATTCTATGCAGTGGACTATATACTTGGCACTGTGTGCACTACTGAAGTCCTTTTTGTACTTAACTTTGTATTCACCTGTACCTGCCCTTGCTTCAGCGCGAGGAGTCGTCAACGATAGTGGTGACGTCGATAGCGCCCGCTCCGCCGACGCCCCAGCACGGCACGCCCTCCAGCATCTCCGAGATGCCCACCCCGCCATACAACATCGTGAGTGTTCTGATTTCCATTTGGAAGTCTGATTTTATCTATGTTTTAAAATTCATAACAATATTTTGAATTTCTCTATTTTTTTGTCGATCAATATCGCGTTACTGCTTCGACGTGATTGTCGACGTGCAGATTAGTTCCTTTTTGGTTTCTAGGTGTGGCAAAGATTGGTATCACGCTATTGTTAGTTTTTATTGCACCGGTATGAGTTTCAGTTGCAACAGTATCTCCTTGCAAAACTGTTCCCACCCTCTCCTTTAGAGTTTGCCTGTTCGTCAGACTAATCAATAATCTTCAGACGGAGCACCACCCTGCGACGACAGGCGGCGAATGGTTGCCGTCCACGCCGACTACCGTAACCATCACGAGCAGCCAACCCGCACCATCGTCGGATACGGTAGTCGTCCAATCTGGTGAGTGTAATGTATTATCGATCTTCTTCGAACTTTGCATTAGTGCAAGCTCAGTTCCATAGGTAGACTATCCGCTATGGGCTCGTGTTATGGTAAATCCAATTCGACCGTGAGAATGATAGGGGAGCGCGAGAAATGAGTCGGAAAAATGAATCATTTTACCATCTGGGAAACATACCGGTGATTGTAAAATGACTTTTTTTCCCCATCCATAATCCACTCGCTTACTCATCACACTGGTCGTTCAGTGGCTCCTCCCTCCGTCTCGTCGACTCCTCAACAGCAGACGATCGTCGTCGCCGCCACGGACATCACCCCGACGCCGTCGCTGGTGACGAAGACCTTCGACGTGACGCCGACTGCTGCAGCAGTTGCAGCCAGCCTGCAGATGACGTCACCGGAGGAGGTGCGACCACAGCAGCAGCAGCAGCAGCAGCAGGGAGAGATGAACGTCTCGATGACATCGAGCGAGACGGCCGGAGGAGGATCTGTTGGTGGTGGTCAGTGATTATTTTTAATTTGGTTTTATTTTGGCCAAATTGAAATTAACAAAAGTTAAAATTGATGGGCTATCACCATAGATGGGCAGGGGTTGAAGCTTAGCACTGAGTGCCGGTGTGGTCGATTGACATAAGCCGGGGAGAGGGGTGGTGAGCAAATATAGTTCCGGCTGGATCGGATTTAGAAAGCGGTGGGGTCTTGAAGATGGCTTTAATGGTGCATCACAATAGCGATGGTTGCAGCCTCTTCTGCCTCTGCTGCCTCGAACGCGCCCTCCACTCCTCCGTCGATGGCGACGACGACGCCGTCGCCAGAGATGACGAGGAGTGGCAGCGAGACTGCGCCTGCTGCAGCAGAAGAAGAACCGTGAGTTGATCTTTGATCTTTGATGTTCTTGATTTTTGGCAAGATTTTCCCGATTTACGCTGATTGTCATGCTCGCATATTTTAATCTTTACATGGTATCAAGCAATATCACGTGTGTTGCAAACAAAAGCATTATTTTATTTTTTTGCTCGGATCTATCGAATCAAAGTCTCAACTTTAGGCTTCTTTTGTGCACTCACTGAAGCACTACTCTGATAGGTGCAAATTCGAAAACTAATTGGCAAATTGCAGTGCCGCCTCTGCGCCCGCGATTAGCAATGCTGCCGCGATAGACAACAAGATCGAGCAGGCCATGGTAGGCAGTTTACTATTGTTATTGTTATTATTATTGTTGTTGTTTTTACAAAAAAGTAGAATGATGAATGCTGGAGGCTGTATCAAGATTTTTTTGTTGTTGCAAGTTTGCCTTCCAATTCAGTTTCAAATATTTCTGGTTGAATAGTTCCTCAAACTCATACTTCACATTTCGAGTTATGTTCATTGTTCGGTCTGGTTGTACTTTAGAAAGAGATAGTCCTCTGATAGTCGATACCTGGAAACGTACAGTAACCTCCCCTTTCCTCGCAGGACCTCGTGAAGACGCATCTCACGTTCGCCGTGCGGGAAGAGGTGGAGATACTGCGAACGACGATAGCGGAGCTGGAGAGCAAGGTGAGCCGTCGGATTGAAATTGGGGTCTTAACCACTTTTTGAAAGTAGAATGTTGAGGGAGGTTCGATTCCAGTTGCAGATTTAATTAATTTCTGAAGCTAGAATAAACAGTGTAGGAAAAGTAGAGAATGTGAGGTGTTGAGGTGGAGAGCACATTTTAGTATTTTTTCAAGTTAGTATTTTATCGTTCGCTCTAGTAGATCGAATATCAAAGTAGGGTCGAGCATGTCCAATTTTATAGCTAAAACACGCTGGTCACTGGAGCGAATATTGAATCAAGCATGAATGGTTGGTTATTGATAACGCTTTAAACATGAAATCACTGCAGGTGACGACGCTGGAGACGCAGAACGCCTACCTGAGGCGGCACGTCTCTCCCGAGGTTCGTTTTGCGATTATTTTATTAATTTAAAGTTACCGGACGAGGACAAAATTGACCCCCTATTTTTTGTCCTCCATCGAATAGCCGATGGCTGAATTAGTTGAGAATGAATATACAAAAATGCTAAAAAAATCAATTATAGCCTCAAGGGAAAGCCGGAAATGATCAGCGTAATCCCGCGCTCTCTCACTTTTGCATACTCTCTCGTACACGCGACCAGATCAGGGTCAGATCAGGGTTTCGTCCTCGTCCGGTAACTTTAAGTGATAAATGTCCCATTCTACCCTATCACCATCTTTGCTATGATTGTGGTGTGACATTCTATAGTAGAGCCGATTTTATTTTATTTTGTTTGTCCTGTGGTAACAGCTACCTTATCGATGTCCGATCTCTTGCTGTTGTTTTTGGCACATTGCTGTGACTCGAGTCCGCCTAGTTGATTTTGAATTTTTGTTGACTGAGACTAGAAGTGTCTTGGTTTCAAAAATATATATATTTCTACCTTGCCAGGTGCTCGCTTCCTTGCCAGGCATGGTAGCGCAGCACAAGATGAGTCTGCCCGCGACCGCTGCGCCCGTCCACCTGCAGCAGGTGAGGAGGAGGGGGCGGGGCTGCTGCAAGGGGACGGGGGTCTCACTCTATTTAGTGGTAGTGCTGTAAAAAAAGGTCAAGGATGAGTGTGTTGTGCGGAATAGTATGCATTGTTTATCAATAATTATTACTTGTTTTTTCAATAATTATTTTTATCAATAATTTATCAATAGTTTATCAATAATTATTACTTATTGTATAATTGATGTAACTCAAATGTGAGCAAGATATTTTCAATTAGGTGTAAATAATATTTGGTTGAAATTGACGAGCAAGAAGAGGCTTTATGTCTAACCTCTAACTGGACAAATCTCTTAGTCACTTTTGAGTTTCAACTATTTCACAAGTGGTCATAATTTTGTTCTCTCATAAATTTTTCCTTCCTTTCCATGGGAAAGTATTAGCACCTAGTTTACCTGTCAATCTCTTTTGGAAATATTCTACAGGTATCTTGTGTGCTAGGCCCAATAGATGACAACAAATTTCCCTTTGAAAAAATCTCCTCTTCCAGCCCTCCGCCACTTCGGCCCCCTCCACGACGGTTTCTCCCTCGCTCGCAGCAGTGGTGCAGCACGAGCAGCAGGCGCTGCAGTCTGCCATCGTCGAGGCTGCAGCCGAAGCAGCTGCAGCAGTCGCGGCAGCTGCTGCTGCATCCCCGCAACGACCAGCTGCTGCTGCCAAACCGTACTGCCCTGCGACGACCAACTTTGTGAACTCGTTGAACACGGTAGTCTACCCGCAACCGCCCGCTAGCAGTCCCCGGTGATTGGGGCAGGCTCCGCCCCCCTCTTTCTAGGCCACGCCCATTTTCTATTGTATTCCTCTCGTTTCTTCATACAGATTTTGCGATATTATATTCTATTCCGACGAAAGCTTTGCCATGCCCTAGCTAATGAATTGTATACGAAGGTAGTAGCCCACCATACACTAGAAGAAAATGTATCACCCCCACGAGCACGATCCCTCTCCCCTATATCGTCCCGATGCACTAGTCTCCTGATACAGAAGCCCCCCTTAGTACGATGGTATCCTCTCCCTCCCCACCCCGAAAGTCGCTTTCATTATGCACCGCACATCTTTCAGACTGACAAACTTTCGTAGTTGCGCCCGCCATGCTTACAAGATAACCAGTGTACCCCCCCCCCCCCCCCCCCCGTTAGATTCGGCTAGATCGTTTATGTCTATTCCCCGTTTTCCGATTATAGTTCTACAATGTATTGCTTGCACCGGCCTGATTTCGGGAGAGCACTAGATAATAGCTATTATGCCACAGATTGATTATTTACACACATACGCACACATACACATTTTGTATTGTTTACTCCACCATTGCGCTACCGTACACAGTTGCTACCGTAGCTCACGATTTGCTTACGAGGTAAGGCTATCGATTTTGCTTGTCCCCTCGATTAGTTGTCTCTCTTCTTTCTGGCACATCTTTCCGTGTGTTACTCACAGTGTAGCGAGTCGGGACTACGGTAGTCTACCGTAGTCTCGAGCTGATTCCCGAATGTCATCTAGGCACCATTCTTTATACTTTTTGTGCATCTTTTCTTGTTCCATATTCGCTAACCACCGTACCTATTCTGTTATTACAGTATCCCTTCCTTCCCCCCTACTGACACTTATCACTTATTCCCTCGCTAATATGCCAAAACTTGTGTGTTTTCAGTCACCACTCTGTCCCCCGATCCAGTTGCAATCCACATTCTGTGTAAATATCGAGTATGATACGATATAAAGTCTTCAAGCTTCCCTATCTATGGTCGAGATGGAGCATTTGCTCGATCCTTGATGATCGTCAATTTGCATGAGCATCCAAGCTAAGAGAGACCGAGTTAATCGAATTGTTCGATTTCATTTGCATGCTTAATCGACCTTTTACATGCTTCGGGAGCGCTTCGATCGGAGGGTCACACTCAGTTTCTCCTTTCGTCTTCCTTCCCCCCCCCCCCTCCTGCTTTGCTCTTCTTATGCCCGTTCTTAACATTTGTCGTTGCACACTTTTTCCCTCTGATACCTGCGCTTTATGATAGCACTTCGACCACGGTCCTTCCTTCTCAAATGGTCTCTAGCAAGGTCCTATTAGGTAGCTTCAGTTTTACATAACTGAACCATCTCTTTCCGCATCAGCTACTGAGCTAGCTCATTCTAGACTCTTTCAATGCCGGTCATTGCCTATTCCATTCCCTGACTCTCTCTTCGTTCCTTACCCGATCTGGGGAGCTGCTTCATTCTTCACAACAGTCGTATAATCTCTACCACTACGTCCGCACGCTTGGCGCAGTTGCAGCCCCTGTCTTTGCAATCCTTGCATGTTTGCTCTTCCCTGCGGCTGTGGCTACAGTATCCCGCTGCGGCTCCCGCTCTTTCTTGTGTTACCCGTTTCTTCCTATTATCTGCATTGCTAAGCGACTAAAATGTAGACAGCGTGCGCTCATCCTGACACTTGTGGTCCTTCACTCTGTCCTTGTTCTCGAATGGATTCTGATTTGTTTTGTTTCTCCCAACCAGTGGTTGACCAGGGCAACTCCCCACCCACTGGTCAGGACACTGGTTAGCCACTGGTTGGGAGAAACCAGCGTTGGCTGCTGGAGGAGACTTGAGATGCACTGGTTCTAGGCAGATGAGCTCGTACAGCACCTGCAGCGCCTGCAGCAACGACAGCAGCAGCATCAGCGGCATTTCGGCCGGCTCGTTCCCCGAGATGGAGCGGGAGTTGGAGGAGATGGAGAATGAGGTGAGCGGAGTAGAGAGAGTGAGTGCGATGAGGCACTAGGTCGGATGAGACCCGTCTAATGAGAACCCAACCAGAAATTGTATTTTTTTCCAGTATTTTCAGATTAGGTTCCCACACTGACTGAGCGCCTTATGCGAAAATACTAATGAAGAGTATTATTTTTGGTTCTCATCCGGCCTAGTAGTGCCCCATGATGATCTTAGATCTCTGTTTTCAGTTGATGGATCTGCCACCGTCTCTTGATGATCTACCCTCAATCACTGAACTCACGGTGAGCGCTTTACCTTTCATTTTCCCCATATGATCAGCTATTGGGGCAATTAGGGATCTTAAAATCTTACAGTGTCAGATCAATGTTAGATTTTAATGTTAGAATGCTGCAATCTTATTGGGGTGTCCGGAAAGTTCGTATAATTTTTTGTTTTTATTTTTTATTCAATGCTTTACAATTCTCAGTGACCAATGTATGCCCCCTTCTTTCTCACTACCTCCCTCCAGCGATTGGGCAGGGTCTCGATTCCTCTCTTCCAGAATGCGGGTTTCTTCGAGACCGCCCAGTTCACGAAAGCCCTCACAACTTCATCTCGATTCTTGAACTTCTTTCCTTTGCAGAAGTCAGAGAGAGAGCGGAAGCAGTGGTAGTCGCATGGGGAGAGATCCGGGGAATACGGTTGTTGGGGAATCCTCTCGATCTTCAGCTCGTCCATTTTCTTCTGGGTCATCTCCGCTCGATGTGTGGCGAGCATTGTCCATCAGAAGAAGAATTTTGCCCTGGTTCAGGAGTCTGGGAGGGACTCTGATCGCGACATCTTCCAGTTGTTCAGAGAAGAGGTCGGCATTGATGCTGGTGCCAGGGGCGAGGATCTCCCAGTAGATGGGACCGAGCACTGAGAAGAAGAAGCAGAGGAGTTCCTTCTTTCCGTGCTCTTCCTTCTTCGGGACGGGCGTGGGCTTCTCATCTGCATCCACCCATTGCAGCCTCCTCACAGGGTTATCGTACGTGATCCACTTCTCATCTGTAGCGATGATGGAATTGACCCATCGAAGATTGGATCTACGATGGAGTAATTCCCGACAGACTTGAACACGATTTTTCAGCTGTTCGGGGGAGAGGTCATGGGGAATCGCTTGTGGGAGTTTCGGCTTCTTCCCAGATCGATGGAGGATATCGGACACCGTTGATCTGGGAGTACCAGTATCCTTCTTCAACTCACGCACACTGGCCATGGGCTTGCGCTTCAGTGTGCGGAGAACGAGAGGCTGATCGAGGGAGGGAGGGCGTCCAGAGCGGGGTTGGTCATCGAGACCAAACTCCCCTTTCTTGAAGCGGGAGAACCACTTATAGCAGAAGGGTATGGAGGGGGCGTCAGCTCCTTCCGACTGGGCCAGGGCAGAGTGGGCCTCCTTCACGGATCGGCCAAGACGGTAGTAATGAAGTAAAACTGCTCGGAGGTAGAGATGGGAGTCCATCACAAGAATCAATGTAGCAACTAGGAGACTGATTAAATCCTCTCACTACTCAACGTCAGAATGATGCAATACATTGTTGACAAAAGGATTGCGCATTTGATCGCGAACTGACTTTTTTCCGAAGCATTATACGAACTTTCCGGACACCCCAATACAATGTTAGATCTTTCGCTATCCGATCCGAGCTGATCTTTGATCTCTTGTCAGGAGCAGCTGGAGATGGGCGCTCCCGTCGATCGTGCTGTGCGACTCTCTGCCGTGGAGCAGTGGAACGACGCTCGACCGGTGAGACGAGTTGTGATTTTGATCCGTGATTTTTCATCTTTCATCTCTGACCTTTGATCTTTTCTTGGAAGGTGTTCTTGTCTTACATCCGTGGTAATTAGCGAGTTTGATCTTTGATCTTCAGACATTGTCCCGTGCCTCCATCTCTTCGGACGTTCTAGCTTCCTCTGACCGCACACCGGATGGAGAGGTGAGAAACGATCTTTGATCGGCACTTCTTCGGTTTCTGGCCACCCCCCCCCCTATTTCCGATCCTTGCCAATCATTGAGGGGTTGAGCGGCCGAAAATCAGGGAGGAATACCTAGAAATGAGTGGGCTAGATGAGGGAGAGGGGGGGGGGGGTGGCCAGAAACCGAAGAAGTGCCCTTTGATCTCTCAACTTTAATCTGATCTCGGAATTCTTCAGACGCCAGAGCGATCGGCTCCTCTGACTTCGGACTCCTCGGTGAGTTATTATCCCAAATGATATGCTAGGTTGATGTTATGGTAATTGTCGGGAGTGATCTTTGATCTTTAGGTGACTCTTTGCTTCTCGGGTCTCTCGCTCGTCGACAACAGCCAGCAGGAGGGAGACTCACGGGAACAGCAGGTTGGTCTTTGATCTTTGATCTCTATGAATTTGGCTTACATTATCTTTGATCTTTGACCTTGCGAGGATACTGTAACTGGAGAAGTATTGATTGACTTCCCCATTCCAGCAGCCGCTCTCGCGTGCGCAGCAGCTGCTGCAGCAGAAGCTGCAGAATCGACTGGAGCAGCAGGCGGAGTGGAGCAAGACCGACCTGCCCGTCCCAGAGGTACGGTAGCTTACGGTAGATAGATCTACAATTTCAGTACTGTAGACTTATTGTAGCATACAGTAGGTTTTTTTAGGATTGATGTTTAATCTTTTTTAGGCGCTCCCGATGCCTTCCGCCATGGACTACTACTGGTTCATGAACCTGCCGGATCACGAGTTGGTGAGGATACAGTAGAGGGGATCGTGACTGACCTATTGGAGTTCTGTAACGGGGTTTACTGTAGTACACGGTGGATCTATTGAGGAGTGATTTATCGATTGTAGCCTGCACGCCGTCCGAGTGAGACGACGGAGGAGAGGGAGGAGAGACAGCGCAGGTTTCGCATCAAGTTCGACGTACGGTATCTTTGATATTTAATCTTTGTTTGTGCAGACCCTTTGCTTACGGACTTTATGATTAGCTTGGAAATATGGGACTAGGCAACAAAAATGTCCTCCTTATCAACCTCTGGATAGAAGTTAATATGTGATGATTTGAACTCTCAGGCGGAACTGAGACGCAAGCGGGAGGCTCTCGAAGCAAGAAGAAGTGAGAAGATGGAGGAGGTAGTCCCAAAGAGTACGTTAGCCAGTACCCTTTAGTTGTTCGTTCATCCAACTCTTTTCATTTCAGTTTCATTGAATTTCCGTTAATTAGATAATCCGTTTTATCTGTTCATTAAAGCCTTTCATTTGCTTTTTCTTTGAACAGTTTCTTCTTTCATCCTAGTTTATGTTTGTTTACGGTTCTTGGTTCTTTAATTACGTTCTCATTATATCATAATTCAGCTAAAGATAAAGTTTATTCTGAAACAAACTGGAAACAATTTTTACCGATTTTCGAATTTGTGATTCGCATTTATCGATTTCCTGATAATGCAAGAAGTTCGATAGGATGACGTACGGTATTTAGTAAATTTGTTTTTGTAGGTGTCGTAGAACAATATGAGACAAAAAGATAAATTCTTCAGTGATTTTGAACAAGGGGTTTTGTTCGGATGAAATACGTGCAACTATGAATAAGATAATTTCCTCTCCCTCCCCTTCTCCCATTCATTCCCTCCCTTCTCTCTCCTTGCACTCGGTTGCTCGTCCCTCGAATGATTCGATTCCTATGGATATCGACGTGTTTATGGCTCGTGAATGCGGAAAGTGAGTAATTACTCTCATCAGATTCAGTGTATCTTTTCAGAATGTAACGACTTAATTGACCCGGGATCGATGTTCAGCTGCGGCTATCCAATGGAAGAAAATGATTATGTTAAATTGCTCAAGCACTGTATGAGAGCTAATGAGTCCCTTCGCTGTCTTTACACATTCGAATACAATGGTTCGACTTAATTATTTATTAATAATTATCCAATTAATTCCTCCCTTTCAGATGCTTCGGGAGAGTGGAATCCCTCAGTGACAATGGACAGTGTTGCCGAAGAGAGGGTTTGAGCACTTGCTAAACATAGAATTGATTCGATGATTGCAGAGTTGTGACCCGGTGCAGAATTACACAAAGCACAAATTCTGGATGGGATGTTTCACGAACAATTGCGTGGTGGGAAGTGAAAGGTGGTATAATCAATCGATGCTCTTCTTCAGATCGATCTAGACACTGCCTCTGAACAATGTTTGCATTCTAGTTGAGTTCACCCCGATTGATTTGGAAAAAAATTGGAATTACAGAGCTGGAAATCACGTGCAATAACAAAATGTACAGAGTGGACAGCAGTGAGATTGGTACGAACGGGTATGTCTATCCTAACTTTAGTTCTTATACTTACGTGCGACACCATATTTGAGATTGAAACCACTCTGTCACATGCGTCTGCTTGTCAAGAATGGTGATGAACACTTCCTCATAATGGTTGTGCAAGATATAACGCTTTGATTTAGGCAGTTTGTCTGGATACGTGGGCGCGAAATTATACAAGAATCTCGACCACTTCGAGCCGTGTTCATGGGACAACACAAAAAAAGAGCTTCTTATCTCGTGTGATACGGATAATTGCTATGTAATATCTAATCATGTTTTGCATTTCACAAAATATTTTTGCAGAAATCATTCAACATATCAGCAGAAAACAATTGTAGACGTTCGTTATATAATATGTAGCTTTAATTATGTTGAAAATTCAGCAAACTACGGCTATCTTCAATGTGGAGAGACTGATCACCTATACGAGTGCGTAACATCTCCCCCTCTCCCTTCGCTGTCCCTAAACATCAGAAAATTCCAGTAAGGAGCAAAATCATTCATGTTTTCAATGTGGAGAGAAATATCATATTGTCGAGTGCGTAACATCCCCCCTGCCCTCATCTCTCTGTGAATGCCAATAAATTTTAGTAGGGGGCATAACCTTCAATGTCTTCAATGTGGAAAGGCTCTTCTACTGTACGAGTGAGAACACTTCTCTTTATCTCTTCCTACACCTGGCAATTTCAGTCCTAATAATCCTGCCTACTGTCTTCAATGTGGAAATACAACTGCTCAGATATTCTAGTGGGTTCGCTCCCTTCTCTCTGTAAATCATACATTTTCCAGTGATGAACATCGTCATTCTTACTGTCATTACAAGTGGGTCCGGAAAGGTGAGTGGGTACTGTAGCGAAATATATCTTACTTGTCAATTCAGATGGTAAACTCGAGCTGGAGTTTCCTCCGAAATTCAAAAAGAGCAAGTATGCTGTCGAATATTGCCAAGAGTACGACGAAGAGATAAGAGAAGTCGCATGCGTTCAAAATTGTGCCGTGAGTGGAATAAAAGGGGAGGGCAATGAGGGGAGTGGAAGGATATCTACTTCCCAGAGATAGACCAAAGATGTTTCCAACGTATAGTTTACTTCAGAATCTGACACTGGAAGACACTGGAAGATAAATATTGCGCAAATCTAATCGCTTCGGTGAGTTTTTATGTCTAGTTTTCGCTAATAATTCTAATCAGAATCTCAAATCGAGAAAAGCAATCCAAATTTGTTTTCCCATTCTCTTCGTTCTCGTAATCATTGGAGTTGGCTTCGTAGGATGGCGAACTCTGAGGAAGTTAGAAGTTGATCTTCGATCTCTGGGAATAATCCTATTTTGCAGAGCCCAAAAGGCGCATTCGATTCTCCTAAAGGAGTACCAGTCTGAGTTCGCGTCAAGTGGAAGTAAAAAGCAAGGGAAGAAGAAGAGAAAAAATGTGAATGAGAAAGGAAAGAAAAAGAAAGAAACGAAAGGAATGGAGAAGAAAGGAGATCCTCCTATTTCCTGATCACATGGCATTATGAATAAATACAGTTCCTGCTAGCTCTAGTGTTAGCTTTGGCATCAGAAGTCGTTGTTCTAATCCATGTGGAAATACATAGAATAAAGGTCTACGTTGCATCAAAATTGCCACAAGGCCTATCTGCACCTTCGATCTACTCTTCTTACATTTCTTCAACACCATATAATTTTCATTATCCAGCGACAACGCTGAAATGGAGTGAACACTTTCGAAAACCCTAGCCGCATCTAATGCTTGTTCTTTGACCTTACTTCCCCACATCAGTTCGACAATAACAAAAGCATTCGAAGCAACGCATAGTGTATAGTAACAGTATATCGTTTATTGATCGTGACCAGCAACTGAGAGTGGCGAGTGAGTACGGTAGATGATACAGTAATGCTGGTAGTACGGTAGATACAGTAAGAGGTACAGTAAGACTGGGAATCGATCCTTCCCTCCGGATGCTCACTAGACACACTCTCGCGATGCGTACACCTCAGGGGTCACCACCTTCAATTTCATTTATAAATTAGCTTAATTAGGATAAATCGAAGCCTATAAGTACACTAATTACCTTGAGCATGATTCGAATGAGCCTGCACTTCTTGCCCTTAGCCTCGTACTTGGCCATTGCCTGCAATCGATCGATTGGGCTACAGTATCAATGGAGATTACTGTAGTGCTCAGTCTTACTGTAGACCTGCCATATCTGAGCAAGGTAGTGCTACAGTATGACATGGTAGACAGCGGTAGGTCACGCGCCTCCTTGGGGTCCTTGACTCCTGGTTCCATCGGGCAGTAGGCTGCGACCATCTTTTCGCTCTTCGACGGACCCGCCAATCGAGTCACCGAGACCGTCGCTATTTGCATCTGAAGAGCACGGTAGAGATGAGTGCGGTAGGTAGGCTAGCCTGGAGAGTACGGTAGCCTAAGGAAGTAATACGATGGATACGGTAGCTCACCGAATCGATCGACAAGCAGACGGGCGCTACGCGGTACGGCGCCTTGTCCGAGCACTTGATCTGGAGAAATAAAGTCAGTCGTCGATGGATATCTCGGGTTCAAATACATTATACCTTGACGGCGATGGCCGAGTCCATCGTGTTGACCAGCATGAAGTCCTGCCGACCGCCCGCCTCCAGGAACTGTCCCTCCTGCAGATCACGGTAGTTGAAGTGGTGATACCGTGCTGTTCACCACTAGCACCGTAACCAGATACAGTATCCAACCGGTGCCGGCCACCGTACCTCAGGGTCGATGCTGAGTTTCTTGTCCTCTTTTTTGATCTCGTCGGCCTCTATGTCGGGCATCTCCGCTACGCTCCTCAGTGCACTTTTCTGCAATATCGATCGATATTCTACCGTATCCTCGTGGTACAGTATCCCTTGACAATCCATGCAACCGTATACAGCAGATTACGGTATCCCTGCAGGACGTACCTCGCTCCTGACGCTCTTGGCGCTGGTGTGACTGGTGGGCTCGACCTTGTCCATTTTGCTCTTCCCTTTATCAACCTTGCCTGCTTTACTCTTCTCGTTCTTCAAGAGAATAGATTAGACGAAGCTACAGTAACCAGCCGATACCGTAATCTTCTCGGTAGGATACCCTCCCCCTCTAATCGTACCTTCTCCGCCATTCCGAAGCGCGCGTTGAACCGTTCTCGGAGGGGACAAAATAGGAAAGTGATTGGTGAAAACGAGAGTCCCCTCTTCTCCTTTGTTCGCTCGCATATTGAAAATTGGCAATAACAATAAAGTCACGTAGCCATTTTGATTAATCTGATCTTTCGAACTTTCTCTACAATCCTGCTCACAAACTAGAATTGGTTCATCATTTCATGCAGAAAAATAGACTGAATTCACGAAATAACTTCACTTCCTTTCTTTGAAGGCAAATAAAAAAATAGCGTTATGATGAACGAATGGACCAGATACAGCAGCGATGTATACAAAATATCAAGATGCCTGTCTGGTAGCTCGTCTGCATGTATGTGCATATTTAGCTATGCCAAAGAACTTGAAAACTCTGAAAATTCATGTGTTTATCGTACATTGGATTGCACCTTTAGCTGGGTGATCTACATTACTCGACTCGTTGGTTGTCAAGAAGATACGGTGTGCGATTGTTCTACCTGTTGACAGGAATGAGATCGATATGGCGGATACTGTAGGGGGTTACGGTAGATGGCTAGTGCTTGATGGAGAGATCACGGAGTTTGATCGAGTCGCGCGTCACCTGGAATGGTGTACTGTAATTGTAGAATACGGTCACTGAGGATACTGTAACTGAGGGTACGGTATCGGTAACTGAGTGTCACAATAGGGAAAAGTTGCGGTGGACCAATCAACAGAAGCAAAGCGTCGGGATAGAGATTGTGCATTAGTCTACTGTTTTTCTACATACCTCTTGCTTCTTTTCTGACGGATACTGTAATAGAGTTAGTTCTCGATCGGTTAGTGTGGTGTGGCGTGGATACGGTAGTCGATAGGTACCTCTTCCATGCTGACGTCCTCTTCCAGGATGTCGATGGCGTCGGCCTCTTTGTAGACGAGGAGATCGGAGATGAGCGCGATCATGCGGATGATCACGTAGGCAACGTGCAGTCTGCGATAGGGGGAGGGTTACGGTTGGAAGAGGGAGAAGTACAGTAATAGCCATTTATCGATTTTTAATATTATTCTCTGCTCGTTCTGTGATGCCTCATCAAAGTCATCTAATGCAAAAATTACGCGACATCAAGGCATTCCGTGGTGTTGCGGAAAATCATGAATTCTTTTATTTTGCTCTTCCTACTGATCGAGTTACTCATCAGACCAGCCCGCCCCTAATGCCCAAGCTCCGCCTCCTGATTCCCAAGCCCCGCCCTCTCTCACTTTACTCTTAGTGCAGCCGGGTCGTAGAGGCTGCAGCTGCCGCGGGTTCCATCGCACGACTGATCCCAGATGAGACAGGTGGAGTCTACGATGATTCCCCAGATGATCGGAGAGGGAAGAGTACCTAGGAGAACGATCTTTGATACACAATTCGTACACAAGACGCATACATAGGCACCACAAGCTCCGCCCACTTCCTTCTGACACGATTCCCCCTCGAAAGCAAGATAGAACAAACACAGCGTTCATTCTTAACCAAATTACTTGATCAAAAAAGAATTCGAAAGCTCTCCCCGTGTGCTTTCGATATTTTACTATTCAAAAAAAACAGTTTTTGCAGCTGTCGTGTTGAAAAATCCAACTTTGTAACGCGATCCATCGTTTTTCCCAGATTTTTGCTATGCGTGAGCAGAGAAATTATGATACAAGGTTTGAATAGTGAAATTATGATAGCCATCAACCATTCAAACAAGATGGTGAAAAGAAATCGAAAAAATATTGATTCCCCTGTCTGTGTTTATAAGTAAACCAAACCAGTCGGTGCGACAAACGGCCAAAAGCATGATCTTATTTGGTTCCGAGCGGGCAGTTTGAGCATAGTTAGGGCGGCATAGCTTCATTTCGGCTGTACCCCTTGTGGTCCCTACGCATACACATACACAAGTCGCCAAGGAGCGACTTACCTTTCATCAACATCTTCAAAGAATTTCTCGTATATAAAGTACACGTATGGATGGAATAAACTATTTTAATTTGATCTCTGATCTAGAGTATGCTGAGATAGTAAAAGCATGATTGCCGAATAGCTGGTGAGATACCGTAACATACAGTACGACACGGAGTTAGAGGATATGACCTACCGAACAGCGAGATCATGAATCCCTGCAGGCCGAGAGCTGCGGAGCGAGTAGCCGGAGGTACGGATCTGAAATATTATTGATCTGACCCACTGAACCGCGTACAGTAACCAGCCTATCGTACCTGATGAGGATAAGCAGTCCCGGGACGATGCCCAGACCGCCGATAAATGACCCGATGAGTACGGTGGAGAAGAAGGCTACTGTAGAGGCCGTGCACGACTGCAAGGATACGGTAGTGTTACTGTACAATTATCTGATGTACGGTACCTGCACACACCAATTCTTGGAGACACGACCGCCTTCTGCACACGAGCATGATGAGAAATCCTAAATGGATACGGTAGACGCACATCGAATCGCCAACTAAGTGGTACGGTAACTCACGATGTCGTATGGTCCTTGCTTGGAGGCTTCGCGGCAGCCCGCGTGACACGGCGAGTAGAACGGCTTGCCTGACTGCAGTGGGGTACGATAACTCAGGTTACGGTGAGATTACGGTACCTGATCGCAGACCGGGTACAGCTTGGCTTCTTTGCAGCCACAGTCAACGTTGCACGATTGTGTTAGGTTGTACGCGGTGTGCCTACAGTATGAGTGTTTACAGTATGCAACAAGTTCGCTATCAATGCCGAGTGACTCCTCTCGGCTTTCCTTCACGAAGGAACAATCGTACTCATTGCATATTCAATATTTCTTTCTACATATTATACACTTATTGTCTTATTGTGGTATTCATATCTAGAGTAATGATCTACCTTTGACCTACCGTATCCAAATCAATCGATACTCAGTCCACTCACACGTGCTGTCTTCCCATCTGCGCTAGTGATGAATCGCAGCTGATGAAGATCTTCGAGAAGTACATGAGGATGTTCAGAGAGGAGACGATGAAGACGAAGAGAGCCACGCGCTTCCCGTTCAACTTGAACTTCCTGAGAATGGCAAGTATCGATCGATCGTGAGAATTCACATTATCGATCGATTGTGATAATACATATTATCGATCGACTTTGAGAATACACATTATCTATAGATCGTGACGTCACTCTTTTGTTTATTCGAAAGAAAGGCAATCTCTCCTAAGAAGCCACAATCAATTATGAAGACATTCTTCATTGCTAGAAACCAGGATTTTCAAAGTCATTCTGTGCCGTCTGGCAGGCTCTCTGGAAGGCTGGAGTGCACCCTACTCTCGTTCACCTTCTTCGGCGCCTCTATGAGTCGTCTTCGACCCTCATCAGAGTGAACGAAGATGTGGTCCCCGTGCAAGTGAAGAGAGGAGTACGGCAGGGTGACACTCTGTCCCCACGTCTCTTCAACTCTGTCCTCCGCCTCGCAATGGACGACATCGACTGGGAGGACTGCGGACTTCGGATTGATGGAAGACCTCTCTGTCATCTGGAGTACGCCGATGATGTCGCCCTCATTGCCAAGAACCGTCCCGAAATGGAGAACATGCTAAGGAAGCTGGTAGAGGCCTGCTCTCGAGTCGGACTGGAAGTGAATGCTTCCAAGACAGTCCTCCTCACATCCTGCACCACCACTCGATCGCCCATCGTAATCAACAATCAAGTGTTCTGCTTCGCTGATTCAGCCACCTATCTTGGCGGGAAGATCTCTCTCCCCCTTGATCCCTCTGCCGAACTGGAACACCGAATTCGATTGGGTTGGGCTGCATGGAGCAAGCTTTCTCATCTACTCGCCAGCCGCATTCTCCCCATGAAGACAAAGAGGCGTCTCTTCGACAGCTGCGTCAAATCTACCGTGCTCTACGGGAGTGAGACGTGGGCTCTACGATCAAGTGACAAGGAGCGTCTTGACGTCACACTAAGGAAGATGGAGCGGAGAATGGTCGGAGTGACTCTCAAGGACCGAATGAGAAATGAGAGACTGCGGGAGATCACTGGAGTACGCGACTGGAATAAGGAGGCCCTCAAATGCAAAGCAAAATGGGCGCTGAAGTTACGGGAGATGCGTGTCAACCACTGGACGCGTGCGACTACTGTGTGGACGCCCTACAATCGTGCACGCCCTCAAGGCCATCCCAAGACTCGATGGCGTGATGACCTCAGGAGAGCCATCGGACCCCATTGGTGGAGCGCAGCCTATGAAGAATATGGCCCCATCCTCACCTGAGCACTACTGCCTGATGTGATAAATAAATAAAATAAATAAATAAAGTCATTAATTTACTCGAGTATTGCATAGTGATGATGCAATAGCTCACCTGGTGAACAGCCCTCCACAGCCCGATCCCAGCGCGAAGCCGAACACACCGAAGATGGCTAAAATCATTGATTACGGAACTGAAAATGGAACTGAAAATCCATAATCTACCGTACCCATGTATCGATGGACGAGGTAGCGGGCGATGCCGAAGTGGTTCTCGAGGTACTTGGGCAGGAAGACGATGTAGCCCTGAAGTAGAGTTTTTCGCTTTGTTGAAATTCACGGATGTGATGCTTTTCACACTAATAGTAATCCTTCTGGGACTTCAACATCAGAAGTGATCAATGAATTCCCCAAATTTCAATAATGACTAAATATTATTGATTTTCGGTAGACCAGAGATCACACCTTGAATGCCATGATGTCGAGGATGCGACCCGTGGCGGAGTAGACGTAAATCTTCGAAGTGATCACAGAGCGATATGTGTCCACAAAATCTGAGGAGGGTCTGGCTATTTTGATCTTTGGTACTTCGTTTCGTTCAGTTAGCGCATACACTTTAGAATGTTGCTCATTATTGGAAATTTCTGTCCATCTCCACATATTGTATAAAAGCTAGACAACGTTTTTGTTCTGTTAATAAGGTTTTAGTAGCACTCACCCTTGATCCGCTCACTGAGTCCCTTGTCCGCGTTGTCCTTGTGGTGCTTGTCGTTGAAGTTGATCTTTCGCTGCTTCCCATCCTCGGAAATCACGCTAAAAGTCTTGTTTAATTGCCTTTTTAGGCGAAACTCGACTTTTATTTCTTTGCTGCTTTCTAGGTAGTCATTTGACTCTCATACCATATTTATCAACATCGATTTAACTTTTACATTTTTACACCAATATCGAGATTTTTCTACAGATATAACAGGGACCGAGACCATTTGCAACTATGCACATAAGATAAAAATCTGCAGAAATCGGAGCCGAAAAAGAACAAACTGTTACAAAAAAAAAATTACCTGACGTTAGCAGTGGGAAAGAGGCAGAGAACGATCGATGGGATGATTGTGAGAATGCCTTGATTAAAATAATTAAGATTATATTTTTAATTATAAGAAAGTCTACCGATAATAATGAATCCCAGCCACCACGCGCCGATCCATGATTGGTCATCGGGTCGGAGACCCTCGGGAGCTGAAAAGACTCGATTTTTATTTTTTTAATAACTTCTAAATTCAGTGCTCTTTGGACACGTTGCGAAACACTTTCTTTATGGAAATGTGCTGACTTTCTACGATTTTTTTTGAACATAGAACAGTCTCGTATGAGTTTCCTTGTCTGAGGCAAGACCAACATGAGATCTGTGATGATGGAAGAGAAGAAAAACTAACGGTTGAAGTCGAAGTAGAACTTATTGACGAAGCTGGCAATCAGGAATCCCGAGATTGGCCCGAGGATGCGAATGAATGAGATGGCTCCTGAAATTTGAATTACATTTTTTTTATCGATGTCGAATTTATAGAATGAAATGGTTGATTTCATGGCTACCGACGAGTTGAAAAGAATGATATGTCAGCCCAGACATACCAAAATACGTGGGCATGCTCTTCTTGGAGACGTTGTCGTCGATCAGGGGCACGCCCAACGACCATGGAAGGGTTCTACAACATTAAATCAAATATTTTCGAAAATATTTTTATATTTTCGCGATGCTCACCTTCCGATGCCCAGGAGGAGCAGTGCACAGCAGAAAACTATGAACGGCCCGTGCGAATCCTCCCCGTTGATGCACTTCATCGCCTGAGAGTTAAGAGCTAGGGATGATTTCGTACCGACTCGTGTATTATATAAAGTGAAAGATGTATCACAATAGTTCCACAAATGTGATTATGAGATTGAAACAATTTTTAAACATTTTCCATTCTCAGGATCACTCAAATGCAAGTGCATTTACAGAATTTCTCCTTATTTCACAGTTGGATTCCTATCATTCTTTCGCAAGATCTCTGGTAGTATAGTGGTTAGTATCCGCGCCTGTCACGTGCGAGACCCGGGTTCAATTCCCGGCAAGAGAGAATTTTTGCCTTTTCCATTCAATACACATCGTGTGATGTTTGTTGTCATCACTAAAAGGGGGGACGACAGTGTGATTCAGTGTTCGCTAAAATTGTAGGATGCCCGTACCCCGGAACTCGCCCACAATATTGTGCAGTTTGGCCACTTCCTCGAGGTTCCTGATCTATAGTATAATGCCAGTTCTTACAAAGTAAGTGCATGGGTGTGGTCTCAACTTATTTTTGGATCCGCTACTAATTATAAAATTAAGATAATTAATTATTAATTAAAACGCACTCTGATCTTAGCCTGCATTCCATTCACGAGAGCACTGCAGTAGGAGAAGGGCGCATTCGACGCCGCTTGCACTCCCTTAATTAATTAACTAATTATCTTAATTAGCAAGATGCGACAAGAGATCAAAGTTCAAACCTGAAGTCCGTCCACGTCCTTCCTTCTGGCAACGTAAATCGCCAGCAGCGAGCGGAAGTTGGAGGCATCAGGAGCTTCCTCCGTGGAATTCAGCAGCTGTCGTGCCTCGAAAACTGCCTGAAATCGGGTTTCCATCACATTTCATACATTTTCAGCTCAGTGTACCCTTTTGTCAATGCTTTTCCCCAGTGTGTTCCCTGACGAGTTGTTCTTTAGACGGGTGAGGGAAGGCGCAAGTAGTGATCTGAGCGACCCCAACCCATCCCCACCCTTCCTTCCCTTCCCCCTCTCGCGATAGATCAACACCAAGGACGGGAATGGAAGGGAGAGGAACAATGGAATTGTGGCCAGTTCTCATTCTGATCTTTACAGGTAAGAGGAGGCTGATTGGGGAGGGTGCACTCTTCGTTCTCCCATCCTGGCAGTTGGACGACTATTGATAAGATGGCATGGATCATCTACTTCCCCACGATGTGGGCCGGTTTTTTCTGCACCGTGAACTTCGGTACGCCAAGTAGAAAAAATAGGCGCCGAGTAACTTGTCGAATGAGAGGATTCTTCAGTAGACTACAGCAGAGATCGGCTAATGTGGAAGGAGGTCAAATGGGTACTGAGTAAGCACCCGACTACGGAATTAACTTATCGACCTTGCTGGCATCTTCGATGGTGCTAGACAACTACTTATTCACTCCTTACTGATGACCAGCAATGCACAAAAAATGCGTGGAACGCCACAAATTGTTCAAGAATGAAGCAAACCTCGTGCATCAGGCCATAGTCTACCATGTACGGCGACGACTTGTTGTTGATCGGTCTCTGCAATAAAGTCAGAACTCGATCAATGACTTCGATGAACATCTACAGTATTATTATCACCAATTGTAATTGCGACAACAATTTTTACAAGAATATTTTCAAACGAAATATAGTCAGTAGTCGATATTTTGAAT
The DNA here is from genome assembly GCA_036245805.1 of Pristionchus mayeri. Taxonomy (NCBI): domain Eukaryota; kingdom Metazoa; phylum Nematoda; class Chromadorea; order Rhabditida; family Neodiplogasteridae; genus Pristionchus; species Pristionchus mayeri. The sequence continues at coordinate 28,175,010 of BTRK01000001.1, forward strand.
GCTACCGTATCGTTCTCTAAAACACTCTACCTCGTGGTTTACTTCATTTTCAGCGTTGAATTTCGACAGTCTCTTGATCTGATCGGGCGTGAATCGATCCGAGATGAGTGGATAGCGGAGGAGGAGGGCGAGCGAGGCATTGGGAGCCAGTAGCTCATTCGAAGGCATCAGGGAGTCCTGCACGGAATTAGGGATTACGGTAAGCTCCTGATATCGTTTGTTTGTTCTAACAATCACCTTAACATTGTGGAAGGTTCCTCGGGCGAGGGGTGGCGTGGGAAAGATGAAATTTGGAGAGGCTATGAGCAGATAGGCGACGGCCATGCCCAGAGCACCGGCTCCGATCCATCGGGCACTGAGGAAATTTAATAAAATATTTTTATTATTATAATTTTTCAATTCGACTTTGCTGAGGAATGTATCAAAATCTTTCGCTCTTTCAATTACAGATTTGCTTCAAACGAAATGTGCTTCGCCAGTTGCATAAACTTCAGAGAATTTATACAACGTCAGTGCGGAGAAAGCAGAGTCATCATATCATATTTATCCTGACGTCAGGCACAATGGTCCTGCAGGAGGGTGACTTCAGTGTGGAGGGAATGGGGATCTTCGGTCTCAGAGCGTCGTTAGGTCAAGGGATGGGATCTTCTTTGGCTTCTCTGGTCAACTGTAGGGACGATCGTGACGGATCTCCGTTGAGCATCGAAGTAGATCATCCTGCCGCCGAACACCTGACTTGCGCCGGTTAGGAACTCACAACGCAGACAGCGAGGTTTTCTTGACGGTAGATCACTCGAGACGATGGGAATCCGTCCGTGCTCCTCCTCTTGAAGTGTACCAAGTAGGCGATACTCTCCGGGTTGCCCAAGCTGACGGGAGAGGATTCCCCAAACTAGGTCGGAAAAGAGCGGGGTCAGGGACGACCGCCCATCACGAGCGCTAGAATGGAGAATGGAGAATGGAGAATGGAGAATGGAGAATGGAGAATGGAGAATGGAGAATGGAGAATTTCTCCCCCCCATGGTTGGCATGGGGGGGAGAAAGCAGACTTCAATAAAATATTTTTGAAAAATCACCGATTTCCTCGAGCTCCAAAGTAGGCGATGAAGATGACTGTAGAAATGTATCCAATGTCGCCTAAATTTCGAAAAGTAATTTCGGAATCATCATCAGTAACATTTACAGATTGCAAAACAGCCTTTTGCTTGTCTATGCAAAAGTGAATGGTGTAGTCTATTTACTCAGTCTGGCAAAACAGACAATGAGACCGAATAAGTGAAGGGCATTGGACTCACTCGCCGACACCAAAATGCCTGAAAGCCTGGACGGTAGCCTGAACTGCTTCTCAATGTTCTGGATGGCAGATACGATGTACATACCGCCCATCGCCTTAATTAGGATATTTATGCTAATTAAGTAAAATTAGGTAATTAAAAATTATAGAAAAAAATACTGAACCTCCATCAGATAGACGACGACGAACACGGTTAGGAATCCGTGGAGTTTCGTGAATTTCGGACCGCGTTCTTAATTTTCTAATTAATAAAATAAATTTTTAATGAGTAAAACCTGGCGATGGCCGATCTGGCGCCGGTTTGGTCGCTATGGCTACTGGCGTTTCGGGAGACGGCCGATCCCACACTTGATTGGGCATCTGAAATATCGATTTTTAAAAGTTTCAAATTTAATTCAATATATCATAACAATAAGTGATCAGTGGAACTCGAAAGACGATGTACGGACGCTCTACTCGCATCTAGTGATCTCAGTATACACCCGTTGTTTCTAGTGTCCACTGAGTATTCGTGGAATTCATCGCACCTCAGTAAAGAACTCGATGACCGTGACACCGAAAATAGCTCATACCACTCAAGGTTCTCGAAAAAAAGCGCCGAATCGATCAGAAGACGAGTAAAAGATAGTTATCGGGCAAAGGAGGAAAGGACGGTTCATTGATACGAGCAAATAATCGGAATGAGAGAAAAACAGGAAGAAAATGAGATGACCATCTTCGTTTGCAGAAATATCTGGAAATTTGTTGACTGGTTGGAACTGTTTCCAATCTCTCTAGTATCTATCTAGCCTCTATTCCGTCCAGCACAATAATTGTTATCAAAAGATGGAATAGGTTCAAACGATTTCGATACTATTTCGCCGAAGAAAAGTTCAAGCGATCGCACAGAAACTGTAGACTTCGAAACCGCTTGCTGAACTTTAAAGGCGGTGTGATTCACGAAACTCGATTGTCTCAAAACTGCCATACGTGCTCGGTGAGAATTACAACAATGTGACAGGGGCGGGGGAATCATCAGGAAGGGATGGATGGGTAAAGGAAGGAAGTGGGGGAATTCCGATCAGCCCCCTAATGAGTGCTCACCAGAGATCGACTCTCCCTCTCACTCTCCCATATGATACGAGATACAATATCTCCTACTCATATTCAATATATAAAGCGCAGTTTCACACCGTCTGTTCAAATTGCTAAATCGGTACGCTAGGACGGGACCCCTAGGGGAGAGGCAGCCGGACTAGTACTACTATAGATAGGGACCACAAGGTGGTTACCCGAAATCGTCACACAGGTTTAATTGTGTTGTTAATGTGTTCGTATGGGGCTAAATATGACCATGCATTTTGAATTAGGTTGATATCTAATGTTTGAGCCAAGCTATGACCCAAAATGTGGGTGAATTGATCATAACGTGAAAGGCCCAAAAAGCGAGACGAGAGAAAGAGGGGCGGAGCCTATTTCTCCTTTGCCGTTTCAATTCTCGAAACGATCGGGTAGGGCTTCGCCGAACCCTACAGGGAAAGAAAGCAAGCTTTCACGTAGGCGGGGCGCTATCTAGTCACGCCGGGTGAGAGACGAGTGGAGGGAGGGGAGGGAGAGGGATGAGAGAACGCAGAAAGAGTTGCCAGCCATGCGCGCTTCGAATTCGAAGAAACACAATCTTCATTCCCAACCAAATCACTCGTTCAAAATTGAATTTGGAAGCTCTTTTCATCCTCTTTCGAATGAGCCTCCGTGTCCCTGGAAATTCCTTTTCTGAGTAGGTCAGCATACGAGTTTTATGGTTTTCTAAGTCAAGTCGCTCTATAAAACTTGTATGCTGACCTACTTAGAGATGGATTTTCCAGGGTCACGGAGGCTCATTCGAAAGAGGATGAAAAGATCTTCCAAATTCTTTTTTGATCGAGTGATTTGGTAGCGAATGAAGACTGTGCTCCTCTTGTCTCGCTTTTGTGGGGTAAAGTGTCCGAGCCGAGTGGGCGGAGCTTGCGGAGTCTAACTATAGATCCAGAAATAGCACAAATGGGGAAGAGCGGAGTCGTCCCTGTGGTGGAATAGGCGAATAAACTGGCGCGCTCTTCTCTAAAGGCGGCAATTAATCGACGCTAAAGGAGCGGCGACACGCGAGACGAAGAGAGATCATCAATCGAATAGGAGAAAATAGATAATCGAAGTTCAAGCACGAGAAGGAGAAACGACTCGTCCCTCAATTGGCTGTGAGCACAAGGAGAGATCAGCACCAGATAAGTGCGAGGGTGTGCTGAGATTGGCTGAACTCGAAGCGAAAACCGAATCGTCACTAAACAGCGGAAGTCCGAATCCGAGAGCAAGTGATGGACGAGTAAAACAAGGAAGAGATTATATCCCTGTAGAATCAGGAACTTTAACCCTCTAATCAAGTTGGGTGAATGGAGGCGGAAACGATTATCATTGGTACTGATCTTAGTTGTTAAAGAATAGACCAAGGATCAGTCGATGATGAAGATGTGGGAAGGGAATACGACTGCTCTCGGAAAGTACCCATTATTGCGAAGAAAATTGCGTCAAGACTCAAAACTGCAAACTACCAAATCGGGTGCTCGGTAGGTGGTGCGAGAATTGTGTGGATATCTCTCGCATCATCCATCCATTCAACACAGGCCACTGAACCCTTCAGTAGACTATCCTCTATCCACAGTCTCCTTTCGTATCGAGGAGAATCGAGCAATCATCTGACCCTCTCTAGATCTTTCGACTCTCACGTACTGCCCAATCGGTGAGTGAGCATTCGAAAAGGAGAGAGGCGATCTATCGAACTCTGTGAGATAACCAGATAATCTACAAGCGCGCGGGGGCGGTGCAAATTGGATCATCATACGGGTAACTCATCAATGGCCGAAACGAAGTGATTGCATTGCGTGGAATGGGTGGGGGATTATCTCTAGAAGAGGAACGGTAGGCGGAAATTGGCAGGGGAAATGCACTGATTGACCAGTGTATGTCGTTTTTTTACTCGGTGCGAAGTGGGATTGAAATAGAGCGAAGAGGGGTGTATTTGGAGGTGGGACGAATGGAAGTTGTGATCTTCGAAGAGTGCGCGGGCACAATCAACGCCCTTTCTCTTCTCTCTCCACTGTGCTCGATCTCTTGATGGTGATAGGGTTAAGAGATCGGGCAAAAAAGGAGGGCGCTCCATTACAACCACTCTTTGCCTTCCCTTGTTCGGATGAAAGAGAGGCACTATCTTTCTTTCTCTCTCTCTCTCTCTCTCTCTCTCTCTCTCTCTCTCTCTCTCTCTCTCTCTCTCTCTCTCTCTCTCTCTCTCTCTCTCTCTCTCTCGCGTTCCCTCAAGGTGAGATACGCAGGGGCGATACAATATTGGTGGAGTGGAGAGAGAGAGGAGGACTCTTGAACCAATACGAACACCGATTGTGCAGAACGGAGAGGAGCGGTTCGAGTTCTACTCTTTTTCTCTGTTCTGTAGCACGGTAAATAAAGTGAGAAAGAGTGAGAAATAAATAGACGAACGAGGCAGAAAAGCACCTTCTTTGGCCACCGTTAGTGTCAGAGAAAACAGAGATCAAAGATCAGTTAAACGTAGGAAAAAGCTAAACGAAAAAAAGAAGGAAGAACTCGAAATGTTAAGTTTTCGAGCATTCCGAAAGCAGTGAATAGGATCAGTGAAAGCTCTCGGGGAATGCCATCAAGACGACGAAAAAGCAGCTCAACATTTTGAAAGTCACTGGGGGGATGATCCGACCGGTTCACTGGCCTGCTTGAACTCGCAGAAGAAGGGCAATTAGAGACACCAGAGCTTCTCTATTTGTATACTCGAATTTTCCCTATGCAACGAGCCATTGGATAATCGGTCAGAGCATAATAGCTTTGAAAATTACACAGTTCCTGACTCTTTTGGGTCAGTAAACTAGACTGGCCCCATCACTTTCTTGTTCTCTCTCTTCAAAGGCTTTTGAATGAGAGATGAGTAAGGGAATTGGACGAAGAAGAAGAGGGGAAGAGTTTTGTGTCGATTCACATGACCGATTCACATGACCTGCTATACTTCAGCACCATCGGTAGCTATGGAAAAGCATGGTGAGAAGATGGGAAAGATCAGTGAGACCAAATCTCCCCTGCTCATCTATCCTATTCGATTAGGCATCTCTTCCCATTGATGAATGATTCAGGGTAAAATATTTATATTTTCTCATCGGTGATCGAGGTAAGTGGCGCTAGGACTCAGCTCTACAGATTGCATACTTAAAATGGCATGGAAGGAACGATAAAAAGCGAGTGAAAATCACAAATATTCTACATCTCGTATTCATTCATTGTTGCGATCTTGTCATTTGGCCAACCTTCTGCATTCCTTGCTCATCACAAGGGATCAGCCTCGGAGTATCTCTGTTTCACGCGCTTTCTCGTCACACGAACTATAAATAATCACACACAGCCTAATGGCACATCCTCATAGCGCCATTATTATGCCAACAATGTAGCAGAAAGTGCCGTGGATACGGCAGGAATGTTTGAAGTTCGCCCTCCTCGATCCGCGTGCTCTCTCTAACCGACGAGATAGCGTGAGGAATTGAGAGATTTCTCGGATCCGGATGCCGTTATTCATCGCATGTTTGCGTATTGGTGGTTGTTATGCTCTATTTTGTGCCAGCACGGATTAGAGGGGATATTATGGAGTGCACTTAGTCTATGGATGTTTTCGCCTTGTTTCAATAGCTCGACTTTTAATTGCTTTGTACTTTTACTCACAAATTTTCGAGGGATATGCCTCGCACCTACGTTGATGAGAATTGACGTGAGTCTTTAGCTGCTTTAGCTTTGAACAAAACCGCTCATCTAATCTTCGCTCTGTCTCCCATAAAAGCCTTATTTGTTAGATTTATGATATCTAACTCTTTCGAATTCTCCCACGAGCTGAACAGTGTCTGATTTCACAGCAGGTCATTGAATTTTCCATCCTTTCGCCAACTACTTTTCATGAAGTTGTGATTCATCAGCATCTGTGCAAAGCAAGCGCAAATTGTTTATTCCCGTCAATAATCGAACGTTCACCGCCCGTGCGAAATCTAAGCCTGAACAAGCGCAGTAAGCAATGCATCACCAATCGATAATCTACGACGAGTTGAAAATTCTTTACGAACTCAGATGATGCGGTAGGTCAGCGTGAAGGACTCGGCTCCGTATCGATTGTAGCCGATGATGGGCAGAATGTTCGACTCTGACGTCACCACCTCGTTCACGTCATTCGGACAGCAGTATCTGTAGTGATCTTTGATCTTTCAAAGTTGTGCTCTTTGATCTCTGAGAATGGTCTATGATATATGACATATTGATTTGTCAATGATTTTTTAGTTATCCAATAATAAATGGGAAGATTAGATGGATGTGATCGTTGATCTCTAGCTACCTCGAGCCTGAGAGTGTCGGGTCCCTCCTCCACTTCAGCTCCACTCCTCCGTACACGCACCCCGACGTACAGGCGTTTCTGAAGTACGGTATCTTTAGTGTACTGAAGGAAAATCGATACTCACCTAGCGTAGCTAGTGATGGTCACCTGGATACGGTCGGTGGCGGCGGGAGCCTGCGAAGGTACGGTAGATATCGATTACATCTTTTATCTACGGTTAATGCAACCACAAGCTACGGTAGCAATCGATTTCCTCCCAATGCTTACCATAATCATCCAGTTGCAGAATATGAAATCGTCCTTCTCTCTGAACTCGCCAGTGCCGACCTTCAATTTAAAGTTCTATTAATTTACAATTACTAAATTTGAAACCTTGTAGGTTAGTCGCTGGAAGTCCCTTGTGGCCTTCAGCGTAGCGCCACAGCCGGTAGGCGGAAATAATTTATAGTAATTTTAAATAATGAAGTTAGTTGTCGATGAACGGTCCTCTACTACAGTACCCGTTCGTTGCAGAAGTTTCCTCCGAATCCTGCGGGACAGAGGCACTTGGTGCAGTCGCGAGGATGCGGGAAACCACCGTTCTGACAGCGTGTGCCGCTCGATGCGCACCTCTCTGACAATAAAGTCAGTTATCGATGCTTAGATGAGTACTATATCCTAATATGAATATTGTATCTGTCAAATTATTGATTGTTCAAGTTCAAAAAAAGAAAAAGTGGTCGATAGAAAAATCTCTCTAGTTACCATACCCTTGCAACCGTAGAGCGTGTTCATCATCGATACGTCAACGAATGAGACAATGTCCGAGCCCATCGTGTCCTGAGGTTACCGTTGTCGTACTCTACCGTAGGGTGTGACCTACCTGATACTGCGGGACCTTGGCCATCATCGTAGGCTGACCGTTGCGAGAAGCGCTGCAATCGACCACCGTAACCAAAAATTCATCTTATCCTTTCGTATTCTGTCTTTCACCGTATCTAGTAGATCCCGTGTGCACAACCTGGATCTTGGTACTCGTTCTTCCTACCGTACCCATACTACCTGGTGCCAGCGTACTGCATCACGCTACCGTAGTCGTAGGGCATGCCGAAGTTGTTGTTCGTGCGCTCGGTCTCCTTGTTGAATTGATCGAGCCAGCCATTCTGGGAAAATCGACAACTTACTCGTTTGCATATTTTGTAAATATTGACTAGCACTCCATTCCTCAATTTGCAATCGTTAGGCCAGGTAGTTGTCGAAATGCCGTTCGCAATCCCACTTTAAGCACTGTGGAGACTAATTATTAATTCGAAGTATTAGGTTGTCTCAAAAGTTTCTCCTTTTTTTATCAATTTTTGATTTTTATTTATCCTTCCCTTCAATGTTGATGAATCCCCACAAGTCCTTCAGTAGTCGAATGGTGTTTGGTTACTCTGTCGAAAATACTCTATCACAGATCTACGCAATTAGTAATACCAACACAGCAAACTTCCAATTCAGCGAAATTGCGAAAGGAACCTTATTTTTATTTGCTCAAAGTTGAATGGAGAATTGTGATAGGCACATAACTGACACAGTATTGTAAAGCGCGATATATGGGCATGTTGATGTATGCATTATAGTGAGGAGGCCTGATTATCCCCACTTGGGATGAGCTCTTGCTCGTACAATCACGCAAGGCAGTTTTCTGTTTATAAACATTGCATAGGCCTGCACCTTTTGTTATTGACTCAGCCAGCTCAATTATTGTGGTCAGTGAAGTACTTGGCATGTTTGTTATAAACTTTAAATTCGGAAAGTCTTCAACAACCTGATCGTGAACAGTAGTATTCGAAAGCTAGATGGCGAAATTTGTCCTTCGAAATCAGCATTTTTTGCTCTACCCTGTTTTTAAAACGTCTTGAATGCCGGATATTTTGCTATAATCTTGAAGAGCAACCCTTATAGCATCACATATCAAGAGGGTATAATCAAATGTTAGCTCGTGTTTGAATTGTAGTGACGAAGAAAGAGCACCCAAAAATGGACATTTTCTGAGGTTTCGAGATATCGAATAATTATTGGCATACAACGCTTTCTAGAAACGATTCAAACCTACTATTGTATTCTACTTACATAACCCCAACTTGCACTAAATGGAAATTACCGACATGAAAAGCAAGCGAGAAAAAACTTGAAAAATAAAATAGGGAGAAACTTTTGAGACAACCTAATAATTCGAAATTCAACGATCATCATCTCGTTATTTGTCCTACTAGCTAGTGTGACTCATCTTCGAACTGTGAAATGCTGAAGCGAACTCCGGAGCATCTCCCCCTCTCTCAATCTCTCCCTCTATGCACTCTGCACACTCTCTCGGCTTCTGGATAGCGAGATAGCATGAAGAATTAAAAGAGTCCGAGGTTTATTTGAATTCCGGCTGTGCAATCACGCCTCTTCCTTGACTCACGGGAAGTTTGTCGAATTTGTTATAATACTTGCTGCTTGTTCAAGCAATGCTTCGACTGTTGTTCGTCAACAATCAGTATTTACTGACTATTCAGCGAGCAAATTCGTTTGATCAAAAACAGAAAGAGAAAGATGTCTGAATATTTCCCTAATTCATGGCGCATAACTGAACAGATCAAGCATCTCCCCTGATCCCGTCTTTATCTATCACGAAAATACTCTTCCATTCATTTCACGATTCCATGAATACATTAACCCCATTCCTACCGTACCTGGACATTCGCCGGAATCAGGGTGATCGCGTTGTCTCTGTCCGCTCTCGATTGCGCGTGGAAGAAGCCCAGTGCGTGGCCGAATTCGTGAGCAGCTGTGCCGAACTGAACTTGATATTGTTTTGTCTGTTACTGTTGTTATTTTGATTGTTATTGTTGTTGTTTTTCATTCCTTGAGACAGAAATTTTCATGACTCACAGAGTCGCAGCCCTGTCCGAGCGAGAGTTCCTGCGTTCTTCCAATGGATCCCACGTACGAATAGCAGCCCTGGCCCTCGAAGACGTTGATCTACAAAGGAAGTTGGAGTAATACTCTAGAAGGCTCTAGAAAAGAGAGAACATGGGAAGTACATAACGATTCATCTTCTTATTTTACTGATCGAAATAGGAAAATGACAGTGTGAATTCCATTTAAACTATCGACAGACTAGAAACGTTGTTCAGGGAGATCTCACCCTCCTGGCCTGGGTCTCGGAGAAGGCGAAGTTAATGCAAGTGTTCGACTGCCAGAAGCGAATTGCCTGCTCGGAGACAGCGCGAGTGTGCGATTCTGGAAGGATGAGATTACTAAAGGAGTTCTGTTACCTTTGATCTTTAATCTCTTTGACAGCCTCGCAACTCTTGTAGGCTAGGAAGTACGATATATTGCGAAAATTGAAGAAGAACATAAGATCAATAAATCGATCTACAGTACTCACTGATTCCCGGGGCGAACGAGTAGTATACGGTGCCCCAGCGACGGCCGACAGTCCCGTCTACGAACGCCTGTCGCTTGTTAACGTTCTCGTCAGCGAGTTGGGTCATTTGTTGCCTGAATATTGAATGAATTATTGATTTATCGATTTGCTGAGATTCTTTCTACAATACCGTACTCAGTGAGGATCATGTCTCCCTGGTAGTATTGATCGGCGACGTTGAGCTTCTCGTTGACTTCCTCCAGGTTGTCGCCCGTCTTCCTAATTTGCTGCCGGATGCGTCTCCCGAATCTCTGAAATAATCACGGTATGCTATCTTCAATCGATCGATAACTGATCAAACGTATCCTACCGTACCTTGAGCATCTTCTCGAGAGCCTTCTTATCTATCGATTCCTCTGCTGCAGCAAGCTGATCCTTCACCAGCTCCCTCAGCTCCTTCAGACGCTCGTGAAAATCAGCAGCTTCGCTCGAAGTCGCGTTCAGTTTCTGTTAATTTGTTAATTAATTATATTCTATGAAGTTTAGTTAACTAATTAATTAATTACAACTGAATAACCTCTAGTAGCGTGATCTGCTCATCGGTAATGGTTCCATTGCCTCGAACGAACGATTCGATCTGATAAGAACATTGAGTTTCACACCATCCATAATATTATTTGATTTTCTATCAGATCGTTCTTGATTGCTGTTCCAGAAGAAAAATAAAAATAAAATAATATAGAACAGTTTTGAAAATCCATGCGGTGAAAGTGTGGCTCAGCACAGTGCAAATATCAGCTTTCGCTTCAATCCGCTCCATCAAACAAGGCGAAATTAGAAAAACACAAGCAGCATTGAACCTTTCCCTTGACGTCCTCCCAGAAGGTCGTCAGCGACGAGAAGTCGAAGGAGGACGTCGACGGCACGACGGCCAGGAGGACCACGAAGATGAGGACGACGCGCATTCTTAAGGGCCTGATCTTGACAAAGAACCACGACAGAAAATGGAGAAAAAAATCACGTCAGAATCCAAGAAGAGGCGCGATATCACGCCGATTTCCGATTCTGCCTCCCATCATTCTTCTCTTTTGTACGCTCCACTAGCCTACGGCTGTCTAAACAGCCAGTGAGCAGCCTGGATCCCGCCCGTCTCCTCGATTCCCACATTCTCTCGTCGCTCTAGCTCTCTGCGTGTCTTGAATCCGCCTAGTCGCTCGTGCCTCGATTCGTCACCTTGTAGGTCACGCGCAACCGGACGAACGACTGTGGGTGGGAGTGGGCGAGTTGGGGCTGATCAGATGAACAGATGGGGAAGGTCCAACGTAGCCTGAAGGTGGGGAAAATACAGCGGATTATTTCTTAGTCAAAAAACCTGATTGCCATATCGCGTATTTGTTCCCCTAAATTCCTTGGCTAGCAGCTTTTCCCTCCTCTTGTTTCCCTCAACCAGTGGAGCCATGGCTACATCTTCTGGAGGCAGGAAGGTTTACTCTACTCTTTCTACTAGCTCTCATACTCTGCCTAAATAGTGAGAAGAGAGAGAGAGAGAGAGAGAGAGAGAGAGAGAGAGAGAGAGAGAGAGAGAGAGAGAGAGAGAGAGAGAGAGAGAGAGAGAGAGAGAGAGACCAGTGCTCATCCAGTGACTCACTGTTGACTACCTTCAGTGGGGAAAAGGAGGTGAGAGAGTGTAGAGAAGGAAGAGAGGCAGTCCTGTGGTGGGTTGGGTGATGGGAGGGAGGAGGGGTCCATAGAGAGGAAGTCAACCAAGTAACCATGCCACGCACCGGTAGAGGTAATTTAATTTCTCGCATGGCCTTGGAATTGTATGATATTTCAACAAATCTTCAAAGATATGTGACACATCGATTTCTGTTGTGTTCCATCAGTCTCATAGGTGCCGGGTTTGTCAATATTTCCAGTGAAATGCTTATTGAAATGGAAAAAAAAGAAAAGTATTCCATAGATATAAGATCGATAGATCATCGCAGACCTGAAGCGGCAGTGGTTCCGCAGAGCGTACATCAACGGTGACGTCAAGCGAAATGCTCCTCCGAAGAGGGAGGAGGAAGTACTGGATGAAACCCCGAGGGAGGTTATCGACATCATTCGTGAGTTCAAAGATCGCATTCCAAAAATCAGTTTAATAATGGAATTGAATTTTGCTGCAGCGGTGAAGCCAGTGGGACGACCGCACGACGTGCCCCATAACAACAGGTGCATTGATTTATTAAGCAATAATTACGAAATAGTTAATGAGTATTTCATTAGTGGTTAGCCACTCTTCAGATATCACTCGCCCCCTCGTGAGGGCGCAGAAGCATTCAAGAAGAACACGCGCGTCTCCTGGGTGGATCAGTACTATCTAGTGAGAAGCATATTTTTGCTCTCTCCTAGCCGCGTTAACAATGCCTCACGTGATGTTTATTACTTTGTCTCGATGAGTTTCATTCTATAAGCACACATTTTTGTTTTTTTTAAAGGTAAAGGTTAAGGGATATCCCGTCTTCTAGACTGGGCTCGCGGGAGAACACGGTTTTTAAAGAATGACAAAAATCAAAGATCAGAAATTCAGGAAGAGAGAAAGCCCCCTGAAGACAGCAAGAAGAGTAGGTGGACTGAGGATGAAAGCCCGACAAGGAGAGCTCAGTCGGGTATGTGCTCTTACGTGATCTTGATCTTTGATTAATGGTTTGCAAAATAGAGAGGAGCATGTTAGTGGTAATAATTTCGCAATCATAAATTTATTTGAAAATGTATCAGGGAAATAACCAAAAAAAATAAGGGAATTCACGGATGAATGAGAAGTTTGCTAGCACATCGGAAAATGTATTTCGTTCTCAAGAGTTTCGCATCTTGTTCATTTCCATTATGTTTCACCTCCAGTTCATTCCTTATCAGATCGCTTAATTCTTGGAATGAAACTTGTCTTCTTGATTGTTCAAGTGTCTTCAGAATAAATCCATAATCTGATCATTGATCTCACAGGTCGTGGCTACTCCGCCCCTGGCTCTCGACCAAGACGGGACTCTCACATTAGAACGACAACACCGCCCAGGAGACGGTGAGAACAACAATAATTGTTTGAAAATTCATTTTTAAATCATTTTATTAATATTATAATTAAACAATTCTTAATAATTTTTTTCCAGCGGACGTCGCGATGTTTCGCCTTCTCGTCGTACCCATGCAGGACGAAGGTTTGTCAATGTTTATAATTGATCTTTGATCCCTGGCTCCAGAAGCACGCCCGATAGAAGGGATGGTCAACACTCGCCACGTCGTTTCCTCTACACACCGCCTGAGGGGGGAAGAGGTGAGAGATCAAAGATCACTCTAAAACAGTTCTCGTTTTCTCTATTGGACTATCTAGTTCTTTCATCGCAGTTTATGAAATGGCGTGTTGTCCGTGAAACAAGCCACTACTGTGAGTCAAAATTTATTTCCTCGACTGATTTTTGATATTGCCCTCCTCAGACCGCCGCTTTCCACTGCGCACTCGCTCCTCAGCTGATATCTTCGTCCCGAGGAGCAAGGGGTCGAATGGGAGGTGAGCAAGCATCATCATCGATCGATTTTTGATTTGATAGAACGTTACCCTCACGACCAATCGAAAATTGGATATTTAAAATTTGAATTTTGCACAGAAAAGCGTGGACTCCATCACCTGCTGTGAATGGAAGAGATCCGTACAGTGCAACTCTAAGTGGAGGAACGAGGTGAGATGAAATAAGTTTTAAAAAATTTAAATTAACTATAGAATAATTGTCAAGATATCGTATCCTGTGATCTATTTTTAGAATATAGCCTTGTAGATAGAGACCACAAGGCATTCTGCCAAAACCATCTCACAAGACAGTTTGTGCGCCCAATGGAACCCTAATGGTATAAATAAGACCATACTTTTTGATTTAGCTCGATATCATAACTCTGCGCCGAATTATAATCTAAAAACCTTAATCTCGCTCTCAATCGAAAAATGCTCGAAATCGGGATAGCATGAAAACATCGCAAGGGGGCAAGTTAACGTATCATTCTTGATCTCAAGCCGGAAGCCGTTCAATTGGTGAAGTGGTAGAGCTCTACCTCTAATGTGCCCCTAACATGCAGGTTCGAATCTGCCCAGATGAAAGTGGTTTGCACTTTTTTGCACATTTTTGTATGAAATCTTTCAATCATTCCGACAGTCAGGAAAATGATCCATCTGTTTTCTGACTTTGTGTCATGTATTTGAATGAAGTGAACTGAAAAATACGAGTGGAGCAGCTGTACACGAGTACAATGGCCCATTTTACGCCTATTCTGGTTTTAATTAGCGTATGCTGACCTAATTAGAGTTGCCTAATTAAGCTGCTCCAGTGGTCATTTGTGAAGGATCCCAAGAGCTACTGAAATCGCTTTTGATCGTCCAATTTGGTCAAGAATTCCGACTGTCGGAGCTCTTCCGGATTTTGAGAGAATTCGGTATTCCCGAAAGTGGGCGTGGCTTGTGGTCTCTACTTGTAGATCAGTCTAATGATTCGTGATCTACTCCTGTTTGTCGATTCCCAGTCTCGACCAAGCTTGATTCCAACTTGGGCCCATATACCGCAGTATTTGCAGATGGACAAACGCCGGTTCCAGTGCCGGTCGTCTCTCTCCCTCACTTCCCTACACAGCAGGCAAGAGGACCCCACAACGCAGAGGCCGCGTGTCCTCAGCTCCCAAGTACGGCAGATCGATGTGCGCCCACTTTACAATATTCGACCGAAGATGTGATCCCACCGAACTATCGTAATCTTGCTTGCATGTCGCATCCGCGCGGTCCGATCGTCCGGATGCGGGCGCGGTCGGCTGGCGCGTCGCGTGCGGACGAGGGGACGGTACTACTGCAACCTGCGCTGCATGGAAAGACCAAAAGAACGGCCAAACAACGAGCTGTGAAGGGTGTGAAATTGAGTATTGATCATATAAGCTCCTGTTTACGCCAATCGATATCTACCGTACTCTGATCCTACTGTGTTACAGGCGGATCTAAGAAGACTCCGCACTCTCGTCCGACTCCATGGAAACCAGTAGGTGATCCGACCCTGAGACACTACCGTACCCGACCGGATAATTACTCGAGTGGAACGAGTATCGCCAACTGACGAGAGTATTATTGATTTTCTCAGTGTCATCCATTTGCTATCGCCCTTCGCAAAAATTGAGACTACTAATGAAGAACGAAACATACTGGAATTTTGTTAAAATTGGAAGAACAATAAATTAACAAAGCGAAAAATAAATAGTGGGAAATAAAGTGGAAATTGAATGGGAGAAAAATTAAAGAAATTAATTTAAAATAAGAAAGGATGAAGTGACAGTCAAACAATAGAGAAGAAAATGGGAGTACAATTTTTTTTCATTTTCTTAGGAAGTAAGAAAAGGAATATCCAGAGAAATATTCAAAGAAAAGAAGAAAAGAAGAGAAGCAGAATCAGAAGCCAAGAAGGTTGTCAGAAGAACTATCTTCCCATCTCCCCTCCCCCCTCCCCTCCCATTCCAACATGTGTTTCAATGCTGTGTTATGTTAGAACGAATTGTAGACAACATAGTACATTCTTTATGTTTCAATGGTGATCTATGTATATTCATCAAGTTTTATGGGCAATTTTCTATAATTCATTCAAATATTGTACTATTTTTTCTTAATCTTTTTAAATAATTTACAATTTATGTTACTCTATTTTTTAAGCTTACAATTGTTCTTATTCAAAAAATTTTTTTTCTATTTTTTTAAATTCAATTTTTGCTAATTCATTTTTTTTTGTAATCTATTGCAAAATATTTCTATTCTAAAGGAACGCCAAAAATAAACAATGTTTAAGCGATGTCAGCCAATTATTTCCAAATCCTAGGCAAAAGAACAATCGAAAACTAAAGATGGGGAGGGGAAGGAGGAATCAGGAGATGGGATCTTCTATTCTGCACGCACTCGACTTACGATCAGCCCCGCACACCTGAAGAAGTACGGTATCGACGGAGTACATTATTGATCGCTCTATTCTATGCAAAGTCAACAGCAAAGGTCATTTCTCGTTGCACTCACCTCTCATTTCTCGCCAACGCTTCCTCCGGAAGGGGTCGACATCCAACGGTCGAATTGTTTCTCGTATTGCCTGCAGGAAGACGAGGTCAGCAATCAAGTAATATTGCCTAGTGATGATGTAATCCTTACTCGAATCGATCCTCTCCGAGAATGAACTTGAAGCCTGGGAATTTGTCGCCCACGAAGACCCTGCAAGGATACGGTATGAGAAGACTACGGTAAGGATACAATCCCATTGTGCCCTGACCCACTCACGCCTGAGGAGGAGAAGAGAGAGGAGGAGGAGCATCAGGGGAAGAAGCGGGCGGGAACGGCGTGCCGCGCCTGCAAGGATACGGTAAGAAAACTACTGTAGACAAGAGTACTGAAGGCAGGCGATCCCTTTCTTCCCCTGACCCACTCACATTGGAAGATTCTGCCACGAGAGAGGAGGCGACGAGACGGCGGGCATCGCATGAGAGGCGACGGAAAAGGCGGAAACGACGGAACTGAATGGATACGGTAAGAGAAGATTACGGTAGGAAGACGACCCCTCCCTTCCCTGGCCCACTCACTTGAGGGCGGAGGCTCCTCCCGTCTCGGTCGCATCCAATGGCGCCGGCATATCCGATGGAGTGGAGGGAAGGGAAGTGGATGAACTGAATGGATACGGTATGAAACGATTACGGTAGGTAGACGATCCCTTCCTCCCATGGCCCACTCACCTCACGTTGCCGTGGACGAGCACGGGGTGGATAAACCAGCAAGAATCCCCGTACTTGCAATTGGGGAACCTCTTGCAAAGGACCGTCTTCATTAGGTCCGGGCGGCGATTGATCGCCAGCAATAAGTGATTACTGTAGATGGATAGTGGTGAGGAGGGGCACTGTAAGAGGAGGGGTGGGGGAGAGTATCGTACCTTCGAGGCTCCGGTGACTCCTCTGGAGGTTCCTCCGGCAGCGGGGATGGCGCGTCCAGTGGGTTCGACGGCGAGAGGCATACTGTAAGGGTCAGGGATCAGAGAGGGCACGGTATTGGGGAGGCGGAGACAGGGGGAGGAGAGGGGGAGGCTCACCTTGGTGGAGGAGGAGGATGTACTACAAATTCAGGAAATTTAGAGTTAGGATGTGAGAGGCGAGAGGAGGAGAGGCTCTTTTATAGGTGGAGGACGGAGGCGAGAGAGGGGAAGGAGTGAAGAGACCGCTCAATGGAAGAGTCGAAGTCAAATTGTAGATCAACGAGGATTACGAGGGAAGAGAGAAATCGATAATTGGATTTATTTAAATTTATATTTTTTTGCAAATTATTCTGACCTTTCAGATTTGGACATAGAAAAGCTGATCAAGGGAGAGAAATTGAGAATTTCGAAGAGGTGAAAGACGAAGAAATGGATAAAAGACATCGAAAACAGAAAAGCGACGAAATAAGATAAGCAGAAGCCCTGAAGATTCCCCTTTCGTCCCTCCCTTCCCTAGAAATATTGTGTTTCATTGTCATGTTATGCACAAAAATTCGAATCATCTTCAACGAAATTGAACACAGACCTAATGCGTAATGTTTACTTTCAAATTGTTGATGCATGTAGATCTACATTTTACTTAGTGCCAGCGTTTCTTCGGATTGGCATTCCAAAGCAGCACCTCCTAGCCAGCCTGACTCGTTCATGCTGACTAATTAACATAAATAAAGCAATTAATTAAACATTAAAATACGAAATACACATCAAAGAGACACTTGTTTATCTGGAATCTCAGTAAGGAAGAAAGGCATTGAAGTATTGATGCGAATGTGCGATGTCAAAGGGCTTGATTAATCAGGTAAACAAGATCAAAGATCAGGGATCACTGGGAATCGGCGGATTCAATCGGGACTAGGCTTGCTCTCTCTCACTAATCGATAATCGATAAGACAATACCGTAACGGGGTGGGTAGCGAGAAGTCTCGGCACGATAGGGGGAAATGTGTGGGAAGATTACGGTAACCCGTGATTCAGGATGAGTGGTTGATTGATTGGTTGAGTGAGACAGTGTGTGTGTGTTAGGATTCGGAGATTTCATCGAGATCCGGCCCCTGAAGAAGCAGTTCTTTTCTAACAATTTGGCACTAGGTCAGATGAGAACCAAAAAAATGGATCCTTCTCCAGTGTTTTCGAAGAATCATTTTTGTCAGTGTACGAACGTATTCTGAAAATCATGGAGAAGGATCTGTTTTTCGGTTCTCATCCGGTGGGTTCTCATCCGACATAGTGCCCAAAATGTATGATGCTCGTAAATTGGAAGTGGTCGAGGACCGACAACACTCGTGTAAATGTCACTTCGAAGTGAGTCTGGCTCTCTCCCCATCCCATCCTATCACCAACTGATAACTAGAGATCTGGAGAAATTCGGGGGAGTTAATGGTAAACAACAACGTACGCCGGCTATTTTCTCGTCGAGCATCCGGAAGAATTCGGCCTGTGAGGCTGACTCGATTTCACTGGAAGATCAATCGATAAATCAAGATCAATAATTTCTACTTGAATTCAAATTTATTATTTTTAAAAATCTTAAACAAAATAAGAAATACTCACGCAAGCGGTTTCGTGCCTCCGTTGGGCGGCGCCTTGTTGGGCACGGAACCATTCCTGGAAATAGTTTTATTAAAATACAAATATTTTAGAAAAAAAACGCAAGTAATGGCGTCATTGAAGAATGAATCATTCTTCAAGATTCTTCAATTTGCTTCCTCTCTCGCAACTCATCACTTCAGCGAGCGAACGTAAGCTTCACTCAACCGATCACATGGCGCTAATCGACTCTCATAAGCTGGACAATTCGAGTTTTTGGCTCCATTTCACGACTATTTCAATGACTTACAGGATTGATAGTTCACATTTGTTAATCTGATTGACAATTTTTAACCATTTCAGTGATTCGCGGATGTTATCGATTATATTCTGCGTGAAGTCAGATCCTCTCCCTCCACTCATTCGTTGTCCCATCAAGTGTTTCTTTTCTCCTTCCAACGCTCATTTCCCACCACTCCACTCCACAAACATTTATCAGTCATGCTCGTCACTGCCTGAGCGAGACTCTCTCACTTTCACACACTATCTCTCTTCCCCCGATCAGCCAAAGACCTCAGTGGCGATCACGTGAGCAGACAGCACTCGTGTCTTCCTTATTTATATCCGGCAATACCCATTGATACGCAAGAAAAACGACGACAACAACCTGTGAATGGAGAGAAACCAAGAAATCAAACGCAGATTCGATTGAGGGAGTGCCGTTTTCGTTTTATTGCTTAGTTTCAGGGTCTCTTAGAAGCGAATTGATTGTTTCAAGCTGTGGCCACTTTACGAGCGAATTCAATGGGCATGCAAAAACATTAGCTGGTCTAATTTTCATTTTTCCTGTCTGGTCAACCCATTTTCAAATCAAAAAGTTCAGAAGAAATTAGACTACTGGGATGCTCAATCCCGAAGACTAGCGATTCCTATCATTTCATGTCGATGCTCACCTATTCATGTCCAGGTTAGTCGCGGGCGAATCTTTCCTTAACAACGGCGTTTTTCCATTTTTCGCTGCGTGTCCGTTGGCGCCGTTTTCCTCGCGGATAGATTCTGGAAAAATATATTTATTTATGTGTGTTTATTTTAATAATTCTCAGGGAGAGGCGATCTAATCCTATGAAATACCCGGTAATAAATTCCCCCTATCTGCTATCGGAAATCTAACCTTTGTCGTAGAAATGGAGCGGAAAATCGAAAATCGAGAGCTTTCTTTAATAGCCCGACTTGTCCAGCACTGTGTTCTACATTTTACGAAATTTCTAATTAGCATAACGCTATTTGATTAGTCGTTCTTCATGACAAAATAGTCTTCTCATCATGAGATCTACCCTTTAAGGGAGTCTAATTGGGGCTTGAATCAATCAATCAATACCAAGATACCGTACCGTTGGCCTGCACGGGCGTCTCATCGATCGATCGTGTTCGCGACAGCCGGCATCCCATGGGGAAAGGCAGCGGCGACGGCTCGGGTTACGGTAGCTCTACAGTATCGATCTCTCTCGCCGCACTACGGTAGCACCATGGTGCCTCTGCGATATTGGGCCTCTGCTTGGGTCTGAAACGGTTTGCCATTTTCCAGTTTTAGTGCCCATAAAATCGCGATAAAATGGAATAACATTGAAGTGGAAAGAGGCTTGAAATGAGATAAGTGCTGCATAAAATCTGGAAAGGAGGATGCACGATGGATGGGTGTGAAATGAGTGCAAGAGATGAGAAATGAGATGGAAATGTTGCGAGATGTGTAGAACACTTGGTTTTTTGCTGAACTTGGGGATGCAGGAAGATGGGTACACGATGGGTATGAAATGTTAGAGAAGGAAGGTATGGAATAAGGTGAGTGTCGTTTCTCTAGTAGTGGTTGGGGAGGAAGTGGCTCATTCTCCTCGTGCGAACCCATCAGATGATAGGCTTACTCACATCACTCTTGTGAACGTCTGTGCAAACTGATCGAGACTCTCCTCATTCCCGTGATCTCTCGTCTCTCTGATCTACCGGGCTCTCTCCAATTCCCACACTCTCTCGCTTCTCTGATCTACCCGAGAGTTCTAGCGAGAGATGAACACGCGCTGCGCTTGTCAGAAATCTGTCAGAAGAAGCAACACGAGAGGGAAGAAAAAGCACGTGCGTGCGTGAAAACACGCAACTCTTCTGTAGAGAAACTAGGAGAGTTCCGAATAGAAACTAGGAGAGTTCCGAATATTCCCGTTCTAATTCTCGGAAAATTCAAGCGTAATCCGCCTGTAGAGGAAATGAAGAAGAACGAGGGGAGGAAAGTGGAGGAGTTTGTTGCAGTTAGATTCGGAATGTTCGAGGGAGTTGAAATGGAGACTGTGAAAAGGAGGAAAACACGCGATAATCTGCCAAATCCTCTTCATCCTCAACAGAGGGAGGCGCGACTACACTGCAACCTGTCCGCTTATTAATTAGCCGCTAATTAACATAAATTACGCTAATAAGGGGCGAAATAGGGCAAGAAAGCTCCAGTCTCGAAGACGGGCTTCCTCTCTCTCAGGGGAGAGTAATGATGCGTCATTTGAGAAGGCGAGAGAGAGGGGGAGAAGAAAGAGAGATGAATGAATGAAATCAACCAGAGAAAGGAGGAGGGGGAGATGGCCTATCTCTCCTCATCTCCCCCCATCTCTCTCCTCTGCGACATAGCAGAGAGAGATGGTCGTCATAAGACTCGAGAGGTGAGGTGAGGAGGGAGGGGGTGAGTGGGGAACGGGGGGGGGGGGGGGGGGTGACGACCCTCCCCGCCTCTTCCCGTCTATCTCAGATGATAGATGGTGCAGAGGCGAGAGAGCCGTCAACAATGACTGAGGGGCACGGGCTGACAAGGGCAGATGAAGGGCGAAAGACATTTAAAGGTCCAGTCCCACCATTCCTCCAGGCTCTCTCTGAGAAACGGTGCATCTGCAAAAAAGCAGAGAAACGAATGTGAATCTGCTCAAAATCGCTAGGGAACAGCTAATGCGAGCGGAGAAGAGAGGGAGAGGGAAGTTTAGGGAAGGAGTGCAATTTCTGCTCCCCGAGTTTCGGGCAGAATCAATGTTTGACATGTTCCGAACATTGAAGATTGTTCGAGAGTTCAGAGCAAGAGAATTCTCTCTAGTCCGACTTGGGGCGTCCTAAATTGGGATTATCCACGACCTTGATATGGCTTCTATGATGAGGGCACTTTGATCAAACGGGTACACTCCCTCTAGTACGAAGTGATGTTTTCAAAATTGAGATAATCTGGTGATCGTGATGAGGCTTCATACGAAGATGAGGGCTCTTCGATCACTAGATGCTATCCTTACTTCGACTGCCGAATCGAATTTTCCTCTCTCGCAGGGGCACGGAATAGCACGAAGAACTCATCTCTGCTAGTTGCAAGGGTCGTTTCGAAGACACTCAGAAAAAATCGGGCAAACTCAAGCCGAAGCGGCGCAGTGTAACATCTCTACGTGTAGAAGCGATCAAAGCGCCATCCGCTCCTGCCCCACTCTCTCCCTGGCAAGAAGGACCAAGAGAGGGAGGGAATCGAGGAGAGATGGAGGCATCTCTACGTGAAATGGCCCGCCATCACAGGGCCATGAATAAGAAAGGCGAGCGTGACATCGGGAAAACGAGCGCGCTCTCTCGCTTTCGCGTGCTCTCTCGCTCGCCCTCGAATTTGGAAGGAATGAAGAAAAGAGGAGAGAAATTCGACAAATGAGAGACGAAGCCCCCCGGCCTGACGAATTATGAGGATTACATGAAGATTTACTGGTGCCAGATGCGATGGCAGAGCAGAACCGGGAAATGTTCTACTTGACGGATGGGGAAAAAGACGGCTCTGCTTATGAATCCTAGTGTAATAGTAATCATAGCTGAGAATCCAAGATTTTTGGACGAGATAGTGCATGAAATGGAGAGAGCGCAGACGATGAGAGAGAAGGTGCAACTTGGCCGGCCACATGCGAAGAAGTGCGGCAGAGAGAAAGAGAGAGCGAGAGAGCAGGGAGAATCGAGAGAGTGGCCAGAGAAGGCAGAGAGAGAGTAGGTCAGGAATTCAGGGATTTCTTCCCCTTTCTCAACGCCCTTTCCTCCTCTCTTTCTCAATTAGGAGTCTAACGTACGGAAGGAGGAAGAGGGTCCATTTAGGGCAGAGAGGAAGGAAGGCAAAGGACGATCAATTACAAACTTTCCTCGACTTCGTGCAGAGGGCAACATCTACTATGCAAACGCTTTCTCTGAATCTCTTCGTTCCAAGTACTCTCTCGCACCATCTAATCAACTCTCAAAAGTGTAGTAGATAAACGGGTTAAATGACGCAGCCTGCACGCTACTACAAAGTGGATTAATCAAGTAGTTTTCGGACAAGAAAAAGCGAAGACATTTCAAGAGAAAAGCGAGCAAAGACTCTCATATTCTCGAAGGTTTGAGGCCTCGAGGAGAGCTCAATTGAGGCGCCGGGTCGTGTAAACTCTTCTCTCTTTCCTCTCGGCCCGGAAACTATCTAGAGAAGGCGAAAGGGGGAACTGAAGAGGGGAAGAGGAGGGGAGATATTGGATTGAGAAGGGGGAGGGGGGCACAGGTAATATGGGAGGAAGGCACGCTAGAAGATTGCGTGTCTGTTCGAGGATTAGCATAGTGAGTAGACACTGTGAGTGGAGCAGGGAGAGCAAAGATCACGTCTAATGCATCGCATTCAGCCGTATTTTAGCTGCTAATCTCGCGCATAATTTTGCTATTCAATGAGCGGAAGATGCGGAGAGTTCAGCGGCATGATATAGTGCATCGCAATTCATGAAGAAAGACACTCTTAGTCATAGGGTTCGACCAACAATTGGCCACTTCTATTCACGAATGTCCGAGTTTCGAGAGCGTTCTTCGAAAGGGAAATAAACGCTCCTTCCCTTCTTTGAGTGTAGGCGGAGCGGACCAGAATATTCTCCAAATTGGACTAGTGAAGTTCTGATTCATGTCACACACATTCTATAGAGGATTTCAAAAAATTCTAGGGCATTGTAGTTTCGTTCTCTGACGAATAGGTAAAATATTTCGTCAGTATAGCAGCTGAAAACATGCCCTCTGGAGTGTGTGTGTATAGAAAGAAAATGGAGAAAAACGGGGGGCCGAAAACAGGACCGAGAGTGTGGGATTGACAGTGGTTTACGCGCGGCTTTCCCTCTATTCTCTCCCGCTCTTTCGCTGCCCCCGATGGAAACAAGGAAATGCACGGTGATTCGAAGTCTCTCCAGCCATCGCTCAAGCGAAGACTGTAGCCAGGCAAGCGGAATGAGGAACACTAGGATCGGAATGAGGGAGAATGAATGGAGGGAACGAAGATATAGCTTCAGCCACAGACTACATGCTGACAACGAACGGAAAGTGCCGAATGAGATTAACGGCGCACAACCATAAAGTGGCCGATTGCGAATTTTAGGTTCAAAAAGTGAATAATCTATGCAAAGAGCACATTTTCGAACGTAACGTGAGCAAATGAAGTTGTCGGAACCACACAAAATGCTGTTCAAATCAGCTCATTGCGTGAGCCGCAAGAACACTAGCTGATGAAAGCTTCCGAAATATATGCGAAAATACTGGCGCGCGCGCTCTCTCTCAAGAGACGTTCAGACATGCGACTGTGAATAGGAGGAGAAGGGAGGAGTGGGGAGGAGAGGAGGGGGAGGGGGGGGAGAGGGGGATGGAGGGAGTAACACAGGCAACTGAGCAGTAAGTTAGCGCACGAGACACTAATGATAGCCTTTGTCAATATTTGCGGAGCACAAGAGCGCCAGGCGCTTTTTAGCAGTGGCAGAGATCGAGTGTATCATTATGCACGTGAACTCCCGGTTTTATAGTTCGTAATTCGGGAAATTGTCTCCATTTCTCACACTCTCTCGCAGCTAGAAAGGTACAAAGAGTGCGTAGAATGAAAAGAAGATTACCAGAATTGTGCGCTCTACCGGGTTTGACCGGAGAGTCATGCCAATCACACGATACTTTGAGCGATGAACTAGCTAAAACTGTGAACTTTCTACGTCGAGAGCGAGAGAAGAGATAGGGAGGAAGTAGTTCAATCAACCGGCAACACCATGGCCCGCTGAGCCGAAAGGGTAAGTAAGCGGATCGAAATAACCCGGCTGAATCTGCTCCAATTACGACTCTCATTGCATGCGTGGAGCGCGTAAAGTTCCAACAAAGAGGGAGAGAGATAGGCATCCAAAACGGGAAAACAAGCTTGTTAGCAAGTCAGAGATCCCGGAATGCTCCCTGATTGCTTTGACCGCTTCCCTCAGGATGGGATAAACACCGTGATATTTCGAAATGCCGACATAAATAGTCTGCGAAATCCCTCATCAATCTCTCTGGTTCTGCATTTTGAGGAGCAATGGCTGAAAACAGAGAGAGAGATGAGCCAATTCCCGCGATCGGATTGGTTCTGCCATGGATGGATGTCTGAGAAGGCGCGTGACGAATGGTTGAGGAGGTCTGGGAGGTCTTGCGCCAGACAGACGGAACGCCCGTCGCAGAATGGGAAACGAGCCTGGTTTTTGGTCGACTACACCATTCTCCCAGCACCATTTTGATCCCAGAACGGAGTTATAATTGACTAGAAAGTTCCGCGCGCTCCGTTCCGTATCATCAACTGTAGTAGCTTCCCTGACAGGTTGGAAATTGCCCTCATTTTTCACCAGTTGTCAACTCGAATAAGTGCGCGGGTGCGAGATAATATCTGTGGAATCCCGCTTTTCACTTCCGCGAGATGGAAAATTGCAGTAGAAATAGCATTGGAAGAGATAAATGCGCTTGCAATAGCATTAGCTGTAGTGTAAATGGATTAGGCTCGTCTCTTTCTGTAGGCTGCATCGACGATTGAATCGACGTCAACGTCGAGGATTCATCGACGATTGAAGAGACAGGCCAAAGGATGTCTTGCCGATTCTCGCTCCTTGTCAAATGGTTTCTCGTCTGCTCAGGATTACGCAGGCAAATGGGGGCTGAGGTTTGGGAGCAATCTCCGAGTGGAAATGAAGGAATTCAAATGGTTGGCCGAAGTGAAGCGAGGGGATGATTGAGTGGATGGACTACGGGGATGCAGCTGAGGGGAGAGAGAGAGAGAGAGAGAGAGATCTCGAGCAGACTTGCACAGTGCCTCTTCCCTATCTGCGACAGAGCGTACGATCAAATCAGCAAGTCGAGAAGGGGGGAAACGTCAGAAACCGTCCCCCCTTCTTTTCCCTTTCTCTCTGCCGCAAAAACAAGAGTCAACCAAAGAAGGATCGAAAGAAGGAGGATTGAGAGTGGATAGAGAGACTTGGAGGAGAAACCAGTGTGGTGAAGCAGCAGGGAGAAACGTGGAAACTAATTAGCCTCAAAACAACCTGAGAAACGCATTTCGTGTTCTTTGAGCAAACAGAGAACTATGCGACAATAAATATGCAAGTGGAGGAGGAGAGGAGGACTAAATGAGGCGGGTCGAGAGCTCCTTCCCAGAGAGAGACTCGAGGAGAGCTGAAAGAGGGTGGAGAAGGGGTGAGGAGGGAGTGAGCAGGGAGTCTGTTTTGCGCGGAGAGGGAAGGGAAGAGAGGGAGAGGAGGCTAGAAGACGTACCCTATTCAGGGCTCGAAGATGCGTCTCGAGATGAGGCGAGAGAAAGCGAGGGAGATATCAGATTCCTGACCTACCTTATGCGAGAATAAACACTGTTTTCAGCCTGAAACGAGCCGCGCTGGCTTCATTTGTCTAGCGAAGCTCAAAACACGCGTTTCTCTCGATCCCGAGAGATTGCGAGTCGGCTCCCAGAGATCAACATTCCCAAAGCGCGCGAACCGTTAACTGGAATAGCAGAAGGCTACGGCATAAATACATTTATCATATAGTATTATCACCACAGCAGCTGAAGCAACACAATGTACAAATTTGATACGAGTTTGACAGTAAAAAAACGAGTAACGATACAATACAAATTATGGAAAAAATGAGGAAAATCGCACAGACACCCGCCCTGAATATGTGATTTCTCTGTCGAATGTACGAGAAGCAGGCGTAATCGTTGAGGCTCGGACTAGGGATGGTGGAGGGACGGGGTCTCTGATGCATCAGAGATCAAAGTTCATCAGTGATTTGGAGGGAGGTGACATAGATTAGCATTACTTACACGGGTTTGCGATGGTATCAAACTACAGACAGTGCAAAAGATCAAAGCTCAAGGTACGGAGATCAAAGATCACGTAGATCCGAGACGCGCGGCGCGTCTCTCCTCATTGCGGCGCGCGTGCTGCGCCAGTCGCTCCTCACGCTTCTGCTGACGCGCCTGAAGCGGATCGAGTTTATCGATTGATCAATTCGTGAGTCTACAGAAAGCACTGGATACAGTATACTTGTAATCCCTGCAGGACCCAGACTACCTTCGCTCCCCCTCAAAGAAATCCGCGCTTCGAGATTATGCAGTCCCCTACGCACACGCAAGACCATCAATAATGAATTGAGGGTGGAGGGGAGGAGGGGAGTTGAGGAGGGGATCTCATATCCTCACCCTCTCTCCTTCACTACCAGCAGCAATGATCGCGCTCTCCATTTCATCGTGAATTTTTTAATGCAAATTCCCACTTGGTCTGACCTGTGAGATAGTACCTGGAACGAATAGTAACTTCGCATACGCATCTGTCAAGAGTTCACTACATTTTACAGACTCCGGCTATCGGATCATCAATTGGTATTTCATAATTCCCTTCTCGTCACCCTTCTGTCAGGCAGCGTTCACTCTCTTCCTTCTTCCACCTGCTCTCTCTCTCGTCATTCCTCTCGACTCTTCAGCCCCCCCCCCCTTCTGATGGTCATTCCCCTCCTCCTCCTCCTTCTCTTCCCCTCTCTTCCCCTCCTCCCTCCCTCTCCCTCTGCGCGTCATCTCGGAATGAACAATCAACTGCTCGCGAGCTGAGAGGGAGGAGAAGGGGGGACAAAGGAATGCCTGAGGAAGGGAGGAGAAAGGAGAGGGGAGGTGTGAGTACTCGGGATTCACCTTTGTGCCAGCAGGCTTGAAGATCAAAAATCATCAATACCTACTACTCCCTGAAGATCCCAATTTCTCGGATTCACCCAACACCAAAACCTTCTGAAGATCAGATATCATCTCTCTGAAAACTAACGACGATAACCGTTGTTACTTCCGCGAATCTCCCTCGAGAATAGATAATTGAAATAGTAATGGACAGGTGTGAGCTGTGAAGAAACACATCAGAGGGAAGGAAAACATGCCGATTCCGCCAAGACAGGTGCTAATGCGAGCTATACAAAACGCCTGGAGATTCCCGACGCTAGGATTCAGCAGGCGCCACAAACTCGAGCGCAATTCAAATAATACCACCGAGATCAAAGTCCAGGCTCTCATCCCCATCTGCTGTAGGAGCTCCTACGCTCCAACCCACAAACTACGTCATTTTCAAGGGACCAAAGTTCAAAGATCATTCGCTCACATCGTCGAGGAGTCCGTCGATGTCGGCTTCTTCCCAGGCGACGTCGCCTGCAGCATCGTCGTCGATCACGCCCAGCTCGGACTGCAATAAATTTCAGGTTGATTTATTGATTTTTGAAAATTTGCATATCCATTATCTTCAAAACAACAACGAAGAGTGATCCATTCTCTTTCTCAATCTCATTTCGAGTTAATCCCCTTGTCCTCTCTCTCTCCCTCTCTCCTCTCTTCTCTTCCATTCTTCATTCATTCGCTCTCCTCCACACGATCGTAGGCGGTCAATCGAAACAGCGCGCGCATCAGGTGAGCCTATTTTTATCGATTTATCGATTTTCTCGATATTTTCACTGATGCCATAACGTTAGATCATCGATCGATTAATCCTACTCTACCGTATCAATCGATTTCTGAATGAGTGGCTCCAGCAGTGAGGGCTCCTGCAACAACAACCGACGCAACGGAGATGTCAGTGACCACCGCATCCTCACTACCGTACCCCTACTGTACCCCTACCGTACCACAGTCATGAGCGATGCCCGGAACAGCCAGGAGAACCAACATAGCACCAAATCCCTCGAAATTTAACCCCCCCCCCCTCATCGTAGAAAATTACGCTGTGGCATCGCTCTGATCGCTGCTACCATACCGTACTCGTACGTAGAACGTCTACCGAACCCAACCATTTTCCGTTTAGGACGAGAAGCTGCTGCTCCTCATTCTCGCCATCTTCATCCCGCCCATCGCCGTCTTCTGGGTCGACCGAGACGTCGGGTGAGAAGGCTACAGTACGCCTACCGTACCCACGACGAGAACTACCGTAACGTTGCGCCGACAAAACTCATCGCATATTTTTTTGCACTCTCCTCGTGCCGGTAGTTTTGACAAAAACAGACTAGTTTGAATACGTAGTCAGAAGTTCGCTCCACAGCACTCGCTACCGTAACCTAACACCGATTTTGCAGGGTCCATCTCATCATCAACATCGTTCTCTGCTTCATCTTCTACATTCCCGGCATTATCCACGCTCTGTGGTACTGCTTCATGCGCAAGAGATAAGAAGAGCTACCGTACCCCGTGGTACCGTAACCATCTCCCCTCCCACCGTATTCCCCGTCTATCATATCCCCGTTCTCACTGGCTCACTTCTCCTTCCCTCGCGTTAGTCCCAACTTCCACCCTCTATCGAACTCGAATAAATGCTTTCGGGATTGCTATATCCTGTAACTGCATTGAGTATTTCTCACAGCCTAATCTCTCGCTCCCACAAGTTGCGAGTCACAACACATCAGGGAAGGAAACAAAAAGAAGGAAAAGTAAGACAGATGGAGGGATTATTGGTAGAGCAGCGGAAGGACAGATGGGAAAGGAAGAGAAGGGCCAGACTAAACAAAAAGTGGGGTTGACTGAAAGTTATTGAGTGAAGAAAAAGAGAAAAAAAATTCTAAAATTCTAAGTCCATAACAGTCCATTGTGCACTAAAAATAGG
Source organism: Pristionchus mayeri (assembly GCA_036245805.1). Lineage (NCBI taxonomy): Eukaryota > Metazoa > Nematoda > Chromadorea > Rhabditida > Neodiplogasteridae > Pristionchus > Pristionchus mayeri. The sequence continues at coordinate 28,204,612 of BTRK01000001.1, forward strand.
ACCATCACTTATTCTAACAGAGGTCTTCTGAGAGATCACAGGTGCCGTTTGACAAACTGTTCAAAGTGCTTCCACTTCAACCAAAATTTGAAAGTAGATGTACACAGACCCAGTAACTTTCAGTACAAGTTGTAGGGCCGTATTTTGAAAACCACCTAAAAACCGGCTCTTGAAATTTCAAAATTTCAAAAATTCATAACTTCCTTCAACGTTGAGTAAACGAGTCGTTCAAAAAATCAAAATGACCAAATTCTCAAGGCCAGCAAAGTTTATGTTTGGTAAAAATTAATTCGGGTAGGAGAAAAGTAAGAAAATACAGAAAAATCAAAATTTATCATCGGATTACTTATTTAAAGTGTTATGGAGGCCATTTTCGATCGTTCCTGAGTGAAATGTGCACTCGGTTCAAAATGTGATTTTTTTGATATCTATTAAACGTGTAAGTCACTTTGTTTTTACACTTAAAAATACTTTAAATATGTAATATGATGATAAATTTGGACATTAGATGAGTAATACGTAAAATTTAAGAGGTTTGAAAAAATCGATTTTTCACCTACCAAAATTCGATTTTTTCAAAACTCGTTGAATCTCGGTTTCATCAGCCCAATTTTGATCCTTGTTGTTCAAAACTTCGAGAAAGTAGAAAAGGTTGCCATAACAACGTGATATGACATCAAGAAATTGAATTATACATGCAAGGATCGACGCAAAACACACATTTTCTTCATTTGAGGCGATCTAGCACAAAATGAAGCTCGATAAAGTCTATGACAAATATATTCCATGATGTAAAAGTGCACGTAGATTTCAAATTTGTGGAAATCTCATTTACTATTGGAGCATTTTTTTCCAAGCCAGTCGTTTTTAATTCCCAAAAAATGATTTTTCTGTATTTTCTTATTTTTCTCCTACCCGAATTAATTTTTACCAAACATAAACTTTGCTGGCCTTGAGAATTTGGCCATTTTGATTTTTTGAACGACTCGTTTACTAAACGTTGAAGGAAGTTATGATTGTTTGAATTTTTGAAATTGCAAGAGCCGGTTTTTAGGTGGTTTTCAAAATACGGTCCTACAACTTGTACTGAAAGTTACTGGGCCTTGGGTATATCTACCCTCATATTTTGGTTGAAGTGGAAGTACTTTGAACAGTTTGTCAAACAGGGGTCTACGATTCATGCAATCTCTCAGAATACCTGTGCTAAACATCATAATGTTACGATAACTACTAGCAGACTACACTCTTTAGTATTGTTGTTCCGTTTCGAAAATCTATACCGACCGATGCTTATTGACAATTTCGGGCAAAATGAGGATGAGATTGCAACTCGATTTGACTAGCTTGCCCACTCTCACTGGTTGCACACCCCCACATCCACTTTCGCTTCCGCGTTACACGACACATAACCATTCTCTCGACAACTATTTTCCTCATCTCTCTGCCCGTCCTTGAATTAGAACCCCATACTACCCATACTGTCAGCGCTCTCTCCCTTCCCGCACTCTCTCCTCTGCTCTCACAGCTAACAGTAGAGGACTATGCCATTACGGCGTGCATGTCTGACTAATGGAGAGCTAAGAAGACGCATGTCCCAAGCCCTTGCATTCTTCCCTCTCTCCCTCCCAAAGTACTCAAAATTGGCCAGTTCTACGTCACCGTTCGGCCGATTATCCACACAAACGACGACCTTTCGCCATGCAAGGCTACTTCGTACTACTGGTACTCCTCCCAGGCCACAACAAAGAGACTTTGTGCCAAAAGCAGACACTACACACCAATATGGCAAAGATCATCCTACTTAGAGTTAGTACCAGATGCCTGCAGCTCGTTTTCAGAGGCTTCCACAGGCAAAGAAATACAACTATTAACAAGCCGCAAAAAATCATCCTACTTAAAATTAGTATACGGTTTCTGCAGCACCTCCATCAAGCATTCTCCCTCGCCACACGTGGTAATAAGTGTCGGCATTCGGGTCATAAATTCTCACTCCGCCGACCTCCAACCATCTCTCGGGATGCGCATCGATAACAATCTCCGCATTGACCTCTAAGTAAGCTTCGCTTTTTGTTCTCGCCACATTGTGCCTCAGGCGTTGCTTTTTCCATCCTTTCTTTCTAGGATGGCGCCTGCACTGGTCGGTATCTATCCGAGCATCTTTTTGTACGCACAGACACGTATATGCAAGGACATAGAGTGGGTGTGCGAGAACTAACATGCATGATGAATCGTCCAGAGATGGGCATAGAGAGGCGTTCAGCTGAAGGATCCTGCATACGTATCGAAACAACTCTCAAGGAAGTTGCCTAATATACAGAGCAGTTTCGTACAGTTAACTGCTTGGCGATTCCCAGGAGCAAAAAGGGACAGGAACCTTGCAGCACGATTGGCATAATTGGTGCTCTGCCTCTTATTACGTGCATCTTCCTGCTTCTTCTCTGGCAGTGTTCCGATCCACGGGCAAGAGCCGCTTTTGTATCACTCTCTTGACTTAATATGCGGAGGGGAAGCGGAGGCAGTTCTTTCTGTGACCACTTGACTTTTTGTGACACCCCTGGATCCCGAGCAAAGATTGCCTGGCCAAGGAGGATGGGAATGGCAAGGAAGACATTATAATAGCCCATCATGATAACACTCGTGTTAGCCAATTTACGAGTCATCGTCACTCCAGCAATACAACAAATCCACGCGATACCACAGATCCTAGAATATCGTGACTGCCCATTTCCAGCAACTCAGTTCCCAGCCAGTCCTCCATCCCATAACTCATCTCTTTCTAATCCCTGCCCTGCCATCCTCCCACATCCCTCTCTCCATCTATTCATATCCTCTACTGCTTACTTCTAACAGGTTCTCTCCTGCTTCATCATCTGTGCGTGCCATCAATAGGCAATGCAGCACTCCTCTTTCATAAATCTTCTTCCTCCTCGTCTCTCTCCTAAATCTCATCCTCTTTCGACAATGGATTGTTGTGTGTTCGTTCGCACCCCCTTTTGTCCCACAATACTAGCTGGTCACACGGCAAACCGCCAGCGAGTCCTGACTTGCCACCAAATTATAAACCCTATTCACCATCTCGTCCATCATCACAGAAATCGTCTTTACGATTATCTCCCAACCTATTCGAGATCACACCAGGTTAGCGTTCCGCATTGTCTTACGGCAAGGATTGCATACAAAAAGGAGGCGGGGCGTGCCCCTCGCGCACCTCAGCCCCCTTTCGCTTGCGCCAGTGAAAGTGACATTCACAGTCTCGCTACACGCCCTTTCGCTGCCTTCGAACACCCCTCATTTTCACTTTCACTCCTCATGATTGGGTGTCTACAACAGTTCACTGCTTCAATTAGCATTTATCTCTCTGCATCTTGGGGTTGCTTATTCACCCTCATTCGCCGTTGGTTCTTATCAATCTTCCTCAATTTCGTTCCAAACTACTCGCTTGTCAACCACTCCATTGACTCTTTGTTCTCTGTCAGAATGGCAGAGTTATGAGCTCCTTTCATCATTCTGACAACTCTCGCAGACGAATGGTTCTTTATCAATCATTAGTCGGCACCGAACCGCTCTTCTCGGCTGCTGCCCCTTTATTACTGCCAGTTTAGGGGTGTGGATGGAGGGGACGAGAGGGTAGTTCACGCCTTCCCGCCCCTCCATCCCGTTTGCATACCAGTCACTGTGCGCCCGTCGCTCCTTGAAGATCAGTTACGATCAAGATTAATTACTGCAGCCACACCTAGTAGTGGCGAGACAAGAATAGATAACACCTCCCCTCCTTGCGACATCCGGGAAGATAGGCGAAGTGACTCGCCTATCTCGCCTTCAATTGCCAACTCCAACACCTACTAGCTAGATCGCCTCATGTGTCTTCACTCTCAAGGGCTTTCTATACTGATACTTGCCAGTACTTGACGTTACATTACATAGTACAGTCACTTGGACACTTCATCATCAAAGTTTTTATTGTGCTCGTCGTGTTTTGTACTTAGACTTATCGGAATTTGTATTTATCGTTAAGGAACGATTTCCGAAATTATAAATATTTAAATTGCAGGATGGCACGTGCCCTTACCCTGCTGCTACTCGCCCCACTGGCCGCACATGCAGCCATTCAGTGCTACGTCGGCCAGAAGCTGTTCTCGCTAGAGAGCAACATGGTCAGTTACCAGTTTCACTGCATCTACATCTTCGCTGGTAATCCAACGATTCAATAACGAAGTAAAAGCAGTAGTAACTCTTCCGCAATCCATAAATCGATAACCTCCCGTGACTCCAGGCCGTCTGCGCGCCCTTCATCCCCTACCACTGCGCGGCTGCCTGCGAGTGGCGAACGAACTGCACCTCGCACGTCTCCTACGACGCTTTCGATGGACGGTGAGAATTACGGTAGAATATCTCGGCACGACTTCTACCGTACCCTTCAGACGCACATTCGTCTCGGGAGTACTCGTCAACAGCAAGAGTCTCATGCTTCTCTGCTGCGCGTCGCTCTCCACGCAAGTGCAGGCTGGTCAGTGGGCTTCAGATTGTTATACTTCACAACCCCACGCATTTCCACCTTTCCTCTGTCGTAACAGAAAACAGCCTGGTCTTTGAACGAGACACAAGAGCGTTTCCTCTTTCCTCATTGCGCCCCTCTCCCATTCATCACTCTGCTGCATTTGCTCAAGGACCACTGCGCATGTTCCAGCGCCATCCTGTCCATACAAAAAGAAGCATACCGTTTGCCGACAATTACTTCAACAATTACTCAACAATTACTTCAACAATTACTCAACAAGTTCAACAATTACTAGAAGAAGGTCAAAACACAGCAAGAAAAACGCCACACACACACAATCCCGCGGTTGCTTCTGACCTTTCGCTATGGCCCATAAATCGCGTTCATGCCCATTCAATCACCTTTCACTTTCACCTTCCCATGGCGTTCACTTTCTCGTTATGTGATTGGCACCAGTCTCCTTGCCTTTCTCAATTTCGCTAGACGGCGATCATCAGCTTTCGCTTTTCAATCAGACGACTTGTCATAATGCGATTACCTGTACTAGTCTTTCGCTCTTTTCGAAATCAGATAACCAATAGACTAAAGGACGTTTGCAAGCGAGTACCGTACCACATTGTAGATCGTCATGGTGAGCGATGCGCATGGCGAGCACCGGATTCTATCCCGGTGCTCGGTCCCTCGATCCGCGCCGACCCAGTACTCGGCATCAACCACTACATCAGAGAGGTCAGTATGAAGAGTAATTCCGCAATTCTGAGCTCGTTCAACATAGCTCACGCCACAGGAAACGTAACGTAAGTGGAGGCATCCAAGCAAGGCGGGTTTGCCACCCCAGCGCCAATTCTGCGTTCAGTCTGTCCTGAGGTTATCAGCGACCTATGCGTGAGGCTACCGCCCGTGTTGTGTGCACGTGGTGGGGGATTTCTGACCTATTTCTTAACCCCCGTGGTCTGGGTGGATCTGCGGGCAGGGGGGGTCGAACTCATGACCATCGGATTCGCATTCTTGGCACACAACCACTGCGCCACCTTGCCCACCTTGCCACTAATCGTGCCACTTGGTAGGCAAAGATGTTGTCCGAAACTAATCAATAATTTATTCCTTTGTAGATCAAGATGGAGCGCGACGGAGACGCGCGCGTCGACATCCAACTGGAAGTGTGCCAGTACGAGAAGGAGCTGGACCAATGCAAGGAGGAGGTGAGTAATGCTTTGACTTGAGCCAATACTAGTCCAAAGGAAAGAGCCATAACGATAAAAAAGCCACATATTGTATGAATGTATGAATGCTATTTTCCGTTTCTAAATGAACATGACACATTCCGCAATGTATGATCTCTAGATAACCGAGTCCATCCTTCAGAAGATGACCAACACCGAGATTACGAGCTTCAACTCGCTCAAGGAACAGCTCGAAGTGGCCAAGATCGCTCAGCAAGAACGCGAGGAGCGACGGGTGAGGAGTGTGACCTACCGGACTCTTCTCGATCTGTTATTGTATCCACTCTAATCGATATTCAGTTCACGGCAACTCCTCCTACCGCGGCTCCCACCACGACGATCGCACCCACCACTACCGTTGTCCACACCACGCACACCACTACCGTAGCCCCGACGACGACTGCCGAGTTCAAGGTACGGTATCGGGTGGTCGATTATTCAAGGTGGTCGATTAATCGATATCTCAATCGATAATTCCAGCCTGAGAAGATCGTCGATGGTGACAAGGAGGGTCAGAAGAAGCACGACAAGGATGTGTGCGAGAGCGGTGAGTGATTGGATGACGCTTTTCTTCTTCTTCTTACTATATCGTGAAACCAAATTCACTAAACAAGAAGGTATGTTGACGGAATTGATTACAATCGGAGAAATCAAAGACCAAAGACCACTTTCAGTGATCACCTCCGAGTGCGGTCGCAACATTCACTCGCGCATCATGGCCTGCTGCAAGGACCTTGCAGCGTGCGACCGTGTCTGCCTCAAGGGCGTCGAGAAGAGTCTGGTATGAATACTGTAGTCTGATCCGCCGTAACCAGATCAAGAGTTACCGTAGAAGCATGATATCGTAGGACTACCGTCATTCACGCTCATTAAATCAATAATTCCAGCTCGAGGAGCTCATCCGTAACGAGCGCAAGTGCACCACTCGCGAAGTACGTGATTATCGACTCTCATAATCGATCAATAATCCAATCACTATACCGTATGCTTCCTCCAGGTGCGACAGACGCTCGACTGCCTCGCGCGCAAGGTCACTAACCACGCCCTGTTCGCATAATCACTGATCTTTGATCTTCCGTTGATCTGCCGACTATCTCAATATGATCTCAGTATCGATAGATTAGCTAGTGCATCTAGACATTTCCCTCACGGTGACCACTGAAAACGGTGATAGGTTTCATGGAATGGCATTTCACACATTTGAAAGCAAAAAAAAAACAAGATTCATTTTTTTTTTCATACGACATTTGAAAGCAAAAAAAAGATAGAAAAAACAGCTTTTCATGAAACATATCACAGCTTCACTCGAATAATCTAATACTTTCCTAGCTGGTAGACTTCGTTTACTTACGATTGATTTTTAATCTATGGTCTTTCCATACCTCGATGCATCATTGGTCATTTCACTGTTTTCCGCTCATTTGTGTGATAAATATATCACATGTATCACGAGTCAGTGGAGGTGCACGGGAACATTTTCCAAAAAATTGTCGCCGTTCTCGCCTATGTTGTGATGGTAGAATACCCAGGAGAGATGAATTCGAAAAATATAGGTCATTGGTCCCAGAACCGGCTTTTAGGAATTTTCCGGTTTTTCACCTGGCTATGATGTATCACAGCTTTCAGACAAGCTACAGAGGTGGCAAAGCGCTCAAAATGTGCGGAAAATTATTTTCAGTAACTTTTATGTTGAATACTTTTCACAGGAACAACAAATAAAAATTATATTCCCGGAAAACCGAATTCAAAATCATAAAGTAATTGTTTTCACCATCACGCAGGAAACTTGCAATGGATTTTTATTTCATAATATGAAAGAACAATCACTCATATATGTAGGAAAAATATAGGCGAAGGAATTATCCGCCGCCCAAAACCCGATATTCCGCGACAAACGCTGTCATATGATAAATTTTCAGAATGTATTCATTCCATTACGTCTTAATTTGCTTAATAGTGCCAAATATGTGTTATTTGAGAAGTTTCTGTGACAGATGACTTAGTTTCTGTTGAAAAAGCCATACTTCGACTAAGTTGAAAAAATCGATTTTCACACCCTCAATTTCTCCCAAGTTTGTCCAATTATCAGTTCGTGCATTAATAACTACATGTGGAATGAAAAGGTATTATTCGTAGTATATACCGAGTAGAGTTAATATATGATAAACTTGACAGATCAATGGCTTTGGATCTTTTGTAATCTTCACTCAAAAATGCGTTCCCGGGAGCTTCAAAACTAATAAAATTATGTGTTCAACTGAAATTGTGATGTTATTGATCAGATTTGTGCATCTAAAATCACGAAAAAATCGCCTTAATCAGAAAACTACGTGAAATCATCAAACTTTTTCGTTTTAAAACATATCGAAAATTTTAAATCCGAAAAAAAATCAATTTTGTTGTATGCCCAAACAAATTATTTTATGAAGGAGATTTCTGATTAAGGCGATTTTTCCGTGATTTTGATGCACAAATCTGATCAATAACATCACAATTTCAGTTGAAAACATAATTTTATTAGTTTTGACGCTCCCGGGAACGCATTTTTGAGTGAAGATTACAAGAGATTCAAAGTCATTGATCTGTCAAGTTTATCATATATCAACTCTACTCGGTATATACTACGAATAATACCTTTTCATTCCACATGTAGTTGTTAATGCACGAACTGATAATTGGACAAACTTGGGAGAAATTGAGGGTGTGAAAATCGATTTTTTCAACTTAGTCGAAGTATGGCTTTTTCAACAGAAACTAAGTCATCTGTCACAGAAACTTCTCAAATAACACATATTTGGCACTATTAAGCAAATTTAGACGTAATGGAATGAATACATTCTGAAAATTTATCATATGACAGCGTTTGTCGCGGAATATCGGGTTTTGGGCGGCGGATGATTCCTTCGCCTATATTTTTCCTACATATATGAGTGATTGTTCTTTCATATTATGAAATAAAAATCCATTGCAAGTTTCCTGCGTGATGGTGAAAACAATTATTTTATGATTTTGAATTCGGTTTTCCGGGAATATAATTTTTATTTGTTGTTCCTGTGAAAAGTATTCAACATAAAAGTTACTGAAAATAATTTTCCGCACATTTTGAGCGCTTTGCCACCTCTGTAGCTTGTCTGAAAGCTGTGATACATCATAGCCAGGTGAAAAACCGGAAAATTCCTAAAAGCCGGTTCTGGGACCAATGACCTATATTTTTCGAATTCATCTCTCCTGGGTATTCTACCATCACAGCATAGGCGAGAATGGCGACAATTTTTTTGAAAATGTTCCCGAGGGGCCTGTTTTTCATCCACTGACTCGTGATACACGTGATATATATATATTTTTTTTTGTCTTCGAATAGTCATCATGCGAATGCCAGCAGACTTGATGTGAGGGTGAAACGCGAGACACGCAGATCACAAAAGCACGATCACACAAAAATTTCTAGCAGAATACTCAATGCCTTTTCAGACTGATTCAATCTTCCCAATTTATACCTAAATCAACCACGCATGAACATCGAAAACTAAATAATATCTCATACGACATAACGTTTCCTTCGCGGAGTGTGTGCGAAAAATATCGTTCTTATGGCATCTAACCACCATAATCCAGTCGATGTACCATTCATTCGCAACTTTCCAACTAAAATAACTTGACCTTGCGCTTTGTGTTGTGTTACGGTAAACGCGATATCTTCACGATCAAAAACAATAGCTGTCAGCCCTTGACGGAGGGCGAAAGTGCAAGGCGAGAGATTACGCGAATCTAGGAAAGTGCTCGCTTAATCTTTCACTCCTACTACAGTGTAGTGGCGCCTGCTTGCACAACCTTGTCTGCACTCCCCTTCTCCCCATCCCGACCGTTTACGCTCATAAATTGCCAATTATCCTCATCAACGATACATAAGCGTGAGCGTGACCGCAATCCATTAGCATTAGATCAGTTGGAAATTAGAGTAGTGTCTCGTCCATAAACAACTCCCCTTCACAGCCTCCTATAATGGTGAAAGACCGCAATATATATTTCAAAACGAAAACCTCGAAGTTTCTGATAGGACTTCAAACCACCGTAACCTTCTGATACAGTAATATGGGAGTACGATACCTCTCCGGGCAGGACGGCCGCCTCGCTGAACTCGAAGAGATTCCTCTGCTGCGTCGGTCGCACTGCCACGGGACGGAGCACTTTCTGCAAGGCGTACGGTAGCCACTCTGGGGATACGGTAACATTCCGGAATTTCGAGTGGAGAATCAATCTGCCAATTAAGTAAATCATTCTGTCAATCAACAATATAGTAAGTAGATCAGAGAGCAAAAAGTTTCAATCAAAATAGTGATCCCGAGAATTTGAGCTCTCCGAGTGTTCTTGTGTTTCAATTCTTTCTTATAACTTTGGAATTGGTTCAATGAGCAATAAACTTTCATCTTTATTGGAACAAAAATGACACAATCAAAACAATATATGCGTGCTTTTTTATAAAAGACATTACGTCTTAAATATGTACCGGTTTGGTCAGTTTGGGCGCCATATCGGAGAAGAAGTCGATCTGCTCCTCAGGAGGAGGCGGAGTCTTCTCACCCTTATTAATTAAATTAATTATCACTCATTCACTAGTACATTCGAAAACTAGGCAATGACACTCCTTTACCCTAGTTCACTAATCAGTTTACAATAAGCACTAGGGAGGGGGCATCGAATGGTCATCCTCATAAGCACTAGTAAGCAAATCAGTACACCGCCTCAGCGACGATTCGCGTTCATAGGATAGTTGATCTTTGATCTCCGTACCTTCTTCCTTCTGAACTCCTCGATCTTGCTCTCGACTATCACCTGTTGGTCCCAGTTCGGCTCGCCCCAGCTGTCCGCCGCTGATAAGAACATTTCAGTGGTTCTATTTTATATTTAAAATTTATTATTTAAATAAAATCACACGCATAATTTTATATTATCCCTGATCACTAGACACTGTCTGGCATTCAATCACGGAAGAGAGAACTATTTCAATTGGAGTTACTCGATCGAACACGCAAATTTAAGCTTCGCGCAATTTGTGTTTCACCTACTTCATACCTACGGTGAGATTACAGCCATTCAGTTTTCCACTCCCAAGTGCACCAAAAAATATACCCAATGACCAAAAAAGGAATATTCTACTAGACTTCTATAAACAAGACAACCTAAAACATGGAATTTGTTTCTATGATACTGAGGAGCGAAAGGAATGCGTGCAAGGGCTGCTTTTGTATCTACCTCAGCCTTCAGAGATCAAGGATGAGCCATTCTCCCTACCTGGTGCGTATGCTGCAGCAGTCGCAGCGACGGGGTGCACGGCGAAGTCGTCGGTCGCTCCCATCAGAGGCACGCGGTCTTCCGAGCGACGAGCAGACGCAGCCGATTTGACTGCAATGCAACAACGATGACGACCTCGTCCAAGATCAACCCTTTAACGACCGCTTAAGTAGCATTGTGCAATAATTTTACCTACGACTGGTATGCTTAAGAACCGTAATGAAAAAAGGACCAGATCTGGTATTTGTAAAAGTGAGCGTTAAAATCATTTCTAACATGAAGTGAATATTTTCGGCAAACTTCTTTCTACTATGTGTGAGCATATGAATTTATTTATACGATTGCATATCAGCCAGTTAATTCATTTTGCACAGTAAGTCGAATGAAACTGAAAATTCCAGTTTCGTGGAATTTGAGTTTCGCGATACTTTCCGACGATTGCTGTATCTTTCCTTTCGGACGATCTTTCCGACGATTGCTAGACATCCAGTACCTTTAGAAGCCATTTTTAAAAAGCAAAAATTATGATAATGATTTTAATAGATAAAAATGCATATTTTCATCGTAGATAAATTCAGAAAATATTACGCATTAGCAAACCATTGGGTAAAATGGTATGTCATTGACCAAATTGAATCATTTTGCAGAGCAACTCGAAGGAAACTGAAAATTCCAGCTTCGTGAAATTTGAGTTTCACAATATTCGTAACTACCAGACGAATGCTAAACATCCAGTAATTTTATGAGAGATTTCGAAAAAAATATATATATAAAAGAATGACGCCAAGAATTATAGAACTTGTTTTCATTATAGATAACTTGAGAATTTATTGCACATTATTCGAATTCAACAGATTTGCATCAGCTAGGGTATTTCCACCCTATTTTTCCTACTTTCTCGCTCTCTCTAGTCGACGGAAGAGAGTTTAGAATTGAGAAATTTAGGGTCGTTCTATCGATACTACAGTAGTAACATACAGTATACTCCAGTATACTACCGTATACTCACCGTGGAAGGGGAGTTCGCCGATGTTGTCGCGCTTCTTGCCGAAGCACATCGCGCGCTGCAAAATCGATAATTGCAATTAAAACCACATTTACCAATACTCTCCCGTTCAGCTGAGGAGAAAATGGAAGAAATGATTGCACATCGAATTTGCGATTTGCCTTCAGTGATCGAAAAGCAGATCCAAAAGTGCATAACGTGCCCGGTTTTTGGAGTTCGGACCAGTGCAAAAGTGGTAAAAGTACCCAATTTTTTTTAAATTGTAAAAACATAACTCTTTTCTCTTCTCAGTGATTTCATATTATAATTTTAGAAACGTGCCCACTTTTTACAATTTCTGTGACCTACCCTTTTTACCACTGCCACTAACTCAGCTCAGTACGTGCTCTCACACCAATCAGGCGATAGAGCACGCGAAATCTAGAGTTTCTAGGCCTGTCATCACAGCTGCTCACCTGCAGCAGCGCGAAGAGGGAGGCGAACATGCGGCCGATGCGGCCGCAGATCAGTCGCAGCATCACGGATGCAGCCAGTGTGGAGGAGATCGAGGGAGAGGAAGGGAGAGAGGGGGAATGGAATGGATGGGAGACCCGGGATGGAGAGGCCGAGAGGCCTGCAATGATCATCGATATATCGAACGATAATTAGGAAACAGTGGGCGAAAGTATGCACGCTTATACGCAAAGAAAGATTTTAAAAAAGTGGAATCACGATGCCTATAGGTGTGCATAAAAGTAGAAGAGGTTAAAGAACGCGAAAATCTAGCATTTTATTGTTCAACATCGAGGAAGTAGCTACTATCGTATTTAACACGAGTTTCCTGTAAAAGTGTAGGAAAAGGAGCTCCTTTTGCTACTAGAAAATATTTTATGTCGCCGATTTCGTTCAAACTCGATTTGTGGATACCAGTAGGGGTCCGAAGACGGCCTATCCGGTTGGTTTGGCAAAATCAGCATATTATCGATTTTTTATCTACAACGTACAAAAGGGTATAAATCGATTAATTTTGATCGGAGCAAGAAAATTTTGTAATTAATTATATTCGAATTGACGAGCTTTACAACTTTGCCAGCAACATACAAAGCGTATGAATTGATTTTCATATCGATTTCCTCGAAAAATCGTTTGATCTACCCAACAATCGATGTTTTGAGCATCACATATATCAAATACAAAGGGTTTTATTGCACCAGTGGATTCTCCGGACAAAATAAGGCGTTGTTCACGTTGAGCATTTTTCATATAAGTGGCACCCTACTATCGATTTACTATAGGATAAAATTAACTGTTCTGGACTTGGTCGAATTTTTCGAGATATTGGTTTTTTGGTCGTATCTTGGTTCAAAGTTGTCCAATAGCGCACTTAAAAAAATGAAAACGATAGCTCTCAGAGAGACGAAAATGAATGACTAAGTGATATGAAGTGCTGAGAGTACGCGTTTTCAAGTTATCTGACGAAAACCGCTAAAAATGATCACACAATGTGTGTTTTCACACCTCTGCTCTAATCCGTCGCTCATTTTGCAGTAGTATTACATTATTGAAGTCTGAACGCAAATACAATATAATTTTAATTCTGCACGTGAACAAACCGCACCATTTTTCAAGTTTCACCTGATGAATTCGTTTTGCCATTTTATGTTGGATGAGTAGGAACAATTGTGACTGGCGTTCATATGCATTTGTCAACTCAAAGATAAAATATGATTGCATATGTGTGCTAAGGCTTCATAAATGTAATACTACTGCAAAATGAGCGACGGATTAGAGCAGAGGTGTGAAAACACACATTGTGTGATCATTTTTAGCGGTTTTCGTCAGATAACTTGAAAACGCGTACTCTCAGCACTTCATATCACTTAGTCATTCATTTTAGTCTCTCTGAGAGCTATCTATTTCATTTTTTAAGTGCGCGATTGGACAACTTTGAACCAAGATACGACCAAAAAACAAATATCTCGAAAAATTCGACCAAGTCCAGAACAGTTCATTTTATCCCATAGTAAATCGATAGTAGGGTGCCACTTATATGAAAAATGCTCAACGTGAACAACGCCTTATTTTGTCAGGAGAATCCACTGGTGCAATAAAACCCTTTGTATTTGATATATTTGATGCTCAAAACATCGATTGTTGGGTAGATCAAACGATTTTTCGAGGAAATCGATATGAAAATCAATTCATACGCTTTGTATGTTGCTGGTAAAGTTCTAAAGCTCGTCAATTCGAATATAATCCATTACAAAATTTTCTTGCTCCGATCAAAATTAACCGATTTATACCCTTTTGTAAGTTGTAGATCAAAAAATCGATAATATGCTGATTTTGCCAAACCAACCGGATAGGCCGTCTTCGGACCCCTACTGGTATCCACAAATCGAGTTTGAACGAAATCGGCGACATAAAATATTTCTGGTAGCCATCGTTCCTGCATTCTTACAGGAGACCCGTGTTAAAGGAGAGATGCAACGACACCGGCATTTTCGCACCCTTTTCAGAGTTTGAATGACACAGTTATCATTGTACAGCAAAGGAAAGGCGAAACGAGTGGAAACACGACAAGAAACCACACATCGCCTTGTTTACTCGTCGAGCATACTGCAGAACGAGTATTATTCTTTTCGTTTTCCGTTCTCTTTCACTTTCTCTAATCGACGCGAGAACGCTAGAGAGCGCGTCAGGGAATCATTCTACAGAACCAAGGCGAATCAGGTACTCGCGCGGTCGATAACCGCCATCCGCACTTTTCACTTCCCAGCCAGCATCAAATCACACTTTATTGAGTCGAGTATAACCGAAATTCCGCAAGTAGTAGTAACCGTGTTAATTATTCAAAAGCACGAATCCCAGACTCGATCCATAGTCGATCGATACAATTGACAAGTGTGTGCGTTTGTGTGTGATACAGTAACCGATGTGCTACAGCAATCGATAATTGTGCGATGGCAAAATACAGTCAATCAAGGAATCACTCGATGTATCGAAGGCACGTAAAGCATTGGTCAGAAAAAGATGAGTGATAGGAGAAATGCACCTGGGTACAGTACTGAGGTTACGGTAATTAGTCGAGGTACAGGAGCAGGGAAGGGCCGAGTACCATACAATATAAAAGTGGATCTACGGATACTGTACACATCAACTATCGATTGGATAGCCTAGTCAGACGGAGGAGCCCGGATCCCGCTCCAGCATGTCGTGCTCGATCAGGTACTTAAAGGCGTCTCGGTAGCCCTGAAGTACGGTATTGAGTGAGGTGTACGGTAGTCGATCAATCGATAATCCAACCTGATCGTAGTAGTGCTTGAGCGTCGTGCGCGAGGGCGGGAAGAGCGCCTGCGCACCGCGAACGATGTTCCGAAGATTCACCTGGGATGTTTTAATTTCTGCACTGCCTCTCCTCATCTCATATTTAAAAATAAAGTTCAAAGCTAAAATCGCTTCTCAAATTGCAGTACCGTCTTGATCTAGAACATCCCTGTACAGTTACTTTGATTAGTATTTTAGACGCTATGACTTCCTCATACTGTCCGTTTCGCAAAGCCAGTAGCTTTTGCACATTCGTGCGGCACCAATCTCGAGGGTTTGTCACTTCACGTAAATGGCACAAAAAAGTCGTTGGTTTTGTAATTCGTCTGCTTTCTATCGAACATTTAAATCGGTCACGTTGTGAAATATCATCATAACCATCTTATCGATGCAAGAATTGATTAAAAAAAATGAAGAAGCGTTGGCGGGAAATTGTGAAACTCAGTCAGTTTCTATAAAAACAACCATTTCGCGAACAATTGTGCAGGCAACAGAATTTTCAAAGCTAAAATCGCATCCGCATCTTGTTCTAAAACATTCCTGTCCAGTTGCTTGATTAGTGTTTTTGGTCAGACTACGACTGCCTCTAACATCGTTATTTTCGCAAAGCCCGTAGCTTTTGTACATTCGTGCGGCACAAATCTCGAGGGTTTTCCACTTCTCAAAAAATGGCGCAAAAATTCAGCGAGTGTGTGAGTGAGTGAGCGTGCTACCGTACCTTCATGTGCTGATTGCCGAGTGTCATCTTCCAGTCGAAGCCGACCTCGTCCGGTGGAGAGATGTCGCACTTGGAGCAGAACGGAGACACCTGCAGTTGTACCGGATGGAATCGAGTTTCAGAATAATTGTAACGAAAGCTGCCGAACGCTAGTTGATTAGTGAATAGGAGCAGCTAGAAAAATTGATTTGTTACCAATTTATCGATTGAATGCTTACCGTAATCGTGCGGAGGTCCGAGTAGTCGGGCAGGTTGTTCGTGTAGCCGCCATCGATGTACGACTGCAAGGAGAAGGAAGTAAAAGCATGGAATGAAAATATTTGGCTCAATCACTCTGTAGAATTTACGATTTCCATTATTCTAAACAGCTTCCCATATTTTCTTCAATCCTACGAAACATTCTACATTCGCACGCTCTTTCACTTGGAAACGGCGCAAAACAAACTAGTGAGAATATGAAAACAAAATTAGCGAACTTCTGGCCTATTTGTGAACCCTCACATTTAGTGTCTCACGAAATTCCAAAAAGAACAGCCGATGACAACGTGCCAATAGTAGGAAGTAAAAATGGAAAACGGCTGTGCAAGGGCTGTGCAAGGGGATATCTGGTTTCATCAATTGCCTGAATACGCAATCTCCCCTTCTCTATATAGCAGTGTGGAGAAAGGAAGGGGTACACAAAATAGAAAGATTGTTCGGACGAAGAAAGGGGAAGCTGAATCCCAGAGTGCCGTCCTCGTTTTACACTCCAACATCTGCTTCGGAAACCCATTCCATCGATCATAATCGTAAACTGAGCGCCATTTCAGCTGTCGTGAGAAATTTTTTTCCCACTTTTAGCGGATTCACTAATCTTGATCTTTCCTGAATTCCTACCGCGGCCTTATCCCATTACACTATCTCCATCCTTCATCCTGCCGCGACTTCGCTACCGTATACTATATTCGAGTCCCACACAGAAATCTCCTACCGTACCTCTCCATCGATCACTGGCGGGGGCGCCGTGAGACCCATCGAGTACATGGGGATGTAGCAGGAGGCGTTGAGGCACTTGATCAGATACTCCCTGTCCGGATACGTAGACACCAGTCGGTTCTCGCGAGTCTGAAAATCGATTGATTACCGTAGCCATGAGAGTATGATAACACCAGGATACAGTAACTCGATTCTCTTCCGCGTCTATGCCAAAATATCGAATATCAAGATCAATATTTAACACGGGTGAGCTATGGAGTGATGTGATTGGTGTGTGATAACATTTGTCCTTCTTATCAAACTATACAGTATACACTGACAACACAGTCAGCGTGCAAGAAGAATATTAAAGGTTCTCAATAGTTTAAAACTATTCTCCCATGAGCAATGTTAATTAATAATTTGCATGCAATAAACAACATTATTGAATGCCAGTACTCAGAATGTAATTGTGTTCCCTACGACATTTTGGAGCGATGGAGCACAATTATTCTTGGCGTATTAAATACAAAATCTAATGATCTCTAATCGCGGAAAAAATTCAAGGCGATAGTGAGTGCGAAACGCGAATCTCCCTGGCTACAAACATTTCACACGCACGATTTCGCCCACAGTGATTCAGGGCGATAAATACGTTGCAAACTGCTTCTAGTGCTAATGTCTTCGGGAATCAATGGTCACTGTTATGAGGGTATGTCAGTATTTTCAGTAAAAGAACAGTAATTGCAATAACTTGACCAGTGTCATTGACGCAACGCATAAGCGAAGAACCAAATAACCACTATGTAACATTAAATCAGCTACTGTCCATGTTGAATTTTCCGGCTCTTCCGCAATCAATAGTCTTGATATACCGTACCTTGTGATGCGTGAGGGAGATGAACAATCGATGGTTCGCCTTGGAGACGTCCTGCGGGATGAACTTGTCCACTATCTGCAAAGCGGGCACTGTAGCTACCGTAATCTCGGAGCTACCGTATTCTGAATTTATCTATCGTAAACTGGAAGGCTACAGTAACCCAGGGAGAAGGATGCTACCGTACCTCAACGAGTCGTTCTCCCAGGTAGAATCCGGGGGTAAGGGCGCCGAACTTAAGGTTGTTCAGCTCGTCCGACACGTCGTACATCGTCTCCATCGATCGATCGAGCTCCTGCGTTGGGAACGATGACGTCACTCTCTCCATATTCCAAACTAGAATGACATAGAAGGAGGCTCAAGCTAGTGCACAAAAGAGACAGCCTAGATACTATGATGAGAGTTTGCGCGAGCTTACGATATAACATCTCCAAGTTTATTCATTTTGTGATAATCTCTTTCACGCATAAGTACCGTATCCCAGCTGCTACCGTACCTCGGGCGCGAGCACGAGCATCGCAGCTACGAGCGATCCTGCCGAGGCGCCGGAGAACCGCCGCAGCCGACTCATCAGCGTCTGCAAATCGATAGTCTTACTGTAGCATTGGAAGATCTTACCTATAGAAATATAATCTCCTAATAAACCATTTCACTACACTTATCTTTTAACCTATTACTAAAATACTAAACATCCAGCTACAGTATCCATCCATCGTACTCCCGTCTGCTACCGTACCTTGCCGTTGCGCAGGAAGCACTTGACGATGCCAAAGTGGTACATGCTGAGGAAGCCGCAGCCTGACATGGAGAGGCCGAGGTCGCTGTGCTCTGCAATGAAGTACTGTATCTACCGTAGTCTCAATCGCTTATGATACGGAATCCAAGCAGCAATTGCGACAAACAGTTGTGAGAAGGCCTCACCTAACGGTGCCACCTTTGCGCAGGCAAATATTTAACAGTTTTTGACAGTAAAACTGGATCAGGATTTTCAAAAGAAAGCCTAACACAGACATAACTATGCAAAAAGAGGTAGGTCAAAACCTTACGACATATTTACCGTAACTCCTACAGTAACGTACGTTTGAGTGGGATGAGACAGATGGGAGGACGACACTCCATCTTCTGCTCCAGCTCGGGAGTAGTGGCCTCCGCCGTCTTCTCATTGCTGAAATGGTTTTATAATTACTTAAATAAATAAAAAATAGGCTATTCCTATCTTCTAAACTGGTGTTTAAAGTTGTTGAATCAGAGTTTCGCAATCATAATATACACCCAGTAGCTTAGGGTTTTTAAAATGGAACAACCCTACTAAACAGCCCAATATGTATCCCCTTTTGGTCATTTAACGGCTACTTATTAAAACTGAAAGGCGAGACTAGTGAAGCGACCGACCTGTCGGCCATAAACTGAGAGAAATGAATGGTTGAGGGGAGGGAATCGATTCAAATGCACTCACGATCCGCCCTCGATGGCAGTGTTGGAGGAGCTCTCCATTGCGACGGGTGGATGCTCATCCCTCTTTATCGTGCCCACCGCTGCCACCATCCTCTTGCATCGATCGGCGAACTCCTTGAGTGGGCCCCGCTGAAGTGCCAATCGATGAAGAGCGAGCGGGGGGTCACGAAGCCACCTTGCGACGCTGCGAAGTATCCCGCTCCTTGTCGACAGTTTCTCTGCAATGCGAAGTCGATTGAATAGACACGCGGCGAGATGTGTATGCATGGAAGAGTCGAGAAACGTTCAAACACGCGAAACCTCATAATGGAAGGCAGTTTGAATGGCTAGCGCCCTCACAATGGAGGGAAGAGGCCGTTCGTCAAATGGGCAGATGGTAGGAATGAGAGGAAAGGAGAATACAAAGCAGAGAAAGAAGCAAACAAAAATAGAAAATTTGTGAGAAATTGAGCTTCAGTTCGCGATAGTGTCCAGATCGGAACTACTGTAGCCTTAATCAGTGCGCGTTTAGCTTGCATTTTTTGCGCGCTTTTGTGTGGGTTGCTTGAAAGTTGCCAATATTCACGTTTTATCGATTGTTGCTTGTTGTTTGGATGTTTTCGGGTTTCTATAAGTGGCAGAACATCGAGGGCTATTTGCGCTGCTCTGCTTTTATCGTTGCCACGCTTCCCCTCGCTTGATTTCACTGTTTGTCTAGGCGAGACGTGGTTTCCACGTCATTTTCTCACTGTTTCCATTATTTTCGCTCGCTCAGGCACTGGGTATCGCGACGGGTGAGCGGAGGAAGGGAGCGGCTATATGAAAAACCGAAGATACCCAATGGACACTGAGGTGGGTGCTGTTGCGTCCTTATCAGCGACCGGTCACTCACCGACTTTTCTGACATTTCTTCCTTTATTTTATTTTTTTCTTTTGATATTTACATTAAATAAAGCTTCTTGCAGGTCCTGATTCCGCTGGACGACATGGACTCCTCTTCTCCCTTCAGTAAGGGCTTAAAATCGGCGCGTGTGCCGTATCGGCGAGTTACCAAAGTGAGTCGTAAATCGGCTTGCTCGATCCTATCTCCGTAAATCCGCCGAATTTCTCATCCACTCGTACTTGAACACTCCTTTGCAAACACTACGTGGAGGGGGGAGGTGATCATTTGAGCACCCATATCATCTCGTTCCCTAACTTCTCTGTTGCCAATGTTCCGGCACTGATTGTTGCCTTTATTGATTTACTATGCGTATAGTTCTTTCTTATTTTTAGTAACTCTTACATGTGTTGAATTAGCCTACGTAGAGCCTAAACACGTAGTCTCAGTAGGCGTAAGTCTAGCCCAGAGAACTCCGTAGTATGCCATTCATGGTGATGAGTTTCTTTCTTTCAGTGCGCGATCGTTATTCTACTGGTGATAATGATCTACGCGTTCGTCTCCTTCTTGCTCCATCTCAGCTCCATCCAGACTGCCTTCCCGCCCTACGACCCGCGACCACTCAGCCAGCCACAGGTGATAAGAAATTGGTTCAGATTTGGAACAAAGATGGTGCTGCAGATCGTATTTAAAATCTTCCTTAGTTTCTAATCTAACCAGCCTGTTATCAGTTACGTGCAAATTTATATGCACATTTAAACAATATCTACGAGCGAACTTATGAGAGATACTTGCTAATTATTTTCAACGTTTAGGTGCTTAGCGACGGCACATCCATGTACCGGATAGCGGTGATCACTGACCTGGACAAGGACAGCAAGACGGAGGACGGGAAGAAATGGCGGAGCTACTTCAGGAGGGGACGATTGACTGTGAGTGCCCTTGGACGATTGATACTTGTCTCACCGGGCTGTACCATCTAGCGTAGTCATCTCTGGACGAGTGTGCAATAGCTTGACATGGCAGTATGTTTTTCAAACTTGACTTTTATCTACCATGTATTGACATTTGTCAGATCACGCATTCACGTAGCCTTAAAGTTACACAACAAGGACGAAACCCTGATCTCACCCTGATCCCGTCGCGTGCACGAGAGGGTATGCAAAAGTGAGAGAGCGCGGATCATTTCCGGCTTTCCCTTGAGGCGATTATTGATTTTTAGCATTTTTGTATATTCATTCTATACTAATTCAATCATCGGCTATTCGATGGAGGACAAAAAATAATGGGTCAATTCCGTCCTTGTTGGTTAACTTTAATTCCGCAGATGGTGGTTGTTGTTGTTCAAGATGCCTTTAGGGATTGAACTAGTTATGTGGTTTCAGTGATGAGGGATTTGGGCTTCCATTGTAGCTCCGAAATGTTGGCCTTGGATTCTGATAGAATTTTGGTTGGTGCCTATTGTTTTTTTCTTTCCGATTTCACTGAAACCATCGGAAATGCATGAAATGTAGTCTTCTGAGTTAGTCGAAGACTAACTTGAGCTCTGCTCTTTCGCTCCCCTCTCATCTTTCCAATAGAAATGGTAGTAAATGCATGAAACATAAAACTTGAAAGTTATCGCCCTGAATCGCTAGCATACGTACATTATTATTCTTCCGCTATAAACCATTGAGATGGAATGACAGTTCTTCTATCCAATATAGACGAACGCTCCCGGTCTTTCTAGTAGCGACTCCAAACTATAAAGTAAACGTGTGAAGGAAGACTAGCGTAAGCCGGTGAGAGATGTGTCTTGCTAGACAAACCGCACAATAAATGTGCCTCTCATTCCTCGAGTGGGCGGGACTTATCCCATCTGGATGGATGTCCAGTCCATTTCTCAATTAGCTTCCTCAGGGAGTCTCTCATCGGTGTTGCGGTTTCACATTTCTTTCCCTTCCTTTTCTCTGCACTCTCTTAATTTTACACACTCCCTCTCCATCCAATATCCTCATCTTCTCTCACCCATCGCACGTGCATGCTTCTCGTCCGATGTGTAGCGCATTGTGTACTTATTCCCCTCCCATTCCCATTCCCCCACTCGCCGTCTTCTCATTTTTCCTTCTGGAATAGAGACGTTCGATAGAACATCTAACACCTTTAAGGCAACGGCAGCGATATTGACCAAGTCTACTTCATCGTCTGTGCTCTCCCATTTTCCCCTTCAACCTCAATCCTCTAAATAGCCCCAGGCGCGCGTGTTTTCTAGCCATCTCTCGTGCGGAAGTCTACTTATTGCGTGGGCGAATGATGTCATTGTAGATGTGTTTCCCTCCTGCAAGTGCACTATCAGTCCAGAACATTTTAGAATTTGGGCAGATAGTGAAACGGGAGTGAACGTGGTCGAGCATTTTTTTCAAAATTCTTATTTTATTTATTTTCCAGGTCTCATCGGAGTTCACGCGCGTCTCTGTCGACTGGGACGAGACAAAGGATGACATCTCGCTACTGTCTGAGGTTATTTCTTTAATTATTAAGGTTATAAATATTGTTTTTAGATCAGAACAATAAACAAAACTATGACACAGTCTGATGCTCTCCCTATTGCTAGACTACTCGTAACTAAGTTTTAGAACGCGGAAGGAAGTGATGGTTATGACATGTGCAGGTGTCCTCGGGTGGGCGGGCGATGGAGCTATCCGACCTCGTCGTCTTCGATCGGAATCTGCTCACCGTAGACGACCGCACGGGCATACTGTACAAGGTGAGAGCGAGGAGCCTACTAGAACGATATTAGGATTGTTTCCTACTCACTCTGTGTTTCACTGTTAAGCCAAAATTATTCAAACGTCCCTAATCCGATTTTTTTGTCTTGCGTAATTTTAAAATATTTCACAAATCACACAGAATTTTTTTATCCAATTAACGTTAATTAATTAATTAAATATTTATATATTTTAATTAATTAAATGTTTGTCTCCTCAGATCGATGACGTCACCGCCGACAGCAGGAGCAGCGAGGTGCACGTCGTGCCGTGGGTGATCCTCTCCGACGGACCGGGCAACGTCAGCAAGTCATTCAAGGTGAAAGCAGGACATTCTCGGTGTTACACTCTCTTGAAACGATCTGTTTTACGATTACTTCTGAATTGCATATCACTAGATACTTAATAGTTTGTAGGTTTGTCTTTGGAGAACATTATCATTATTCCAATTGATCGCATTAGCTGGTACCAGAATGAAGGAGAGATGCATGATAACAAGCTAATTTTTTGTTAAAAAATTGTGATTTTTATTGCATGAGCGTCAGAAATTGGTTTCACTTCGTTCCACCAAGCTGAAGGAGCCAGTGTGAAACCGCCAACTGACGTGACGAAAAGTTGTATGTTGTGACACACATATTGCGAACTATTTTCTGGAAAATTTAATTAATTAATTAATTATGTTAATTAATACGTACCTGATTGGCAGGGCGAGTGGATGACGGTGAAGGATGGTCATCTGTACGTGGGTGGACTGGGCAAGGAGTGGACGAACCCCGAGGGAGAGTACATCAACGACCACCCCATGTGGGTATGTGACCAGAGATTTATTATTATTATTATTATTATTTTAGATAATATTGATTAGTTTACACCGTAATTGTCGTTAGGCAGCTGTTTGGTTACTATGATTTTTTTTTTGTTTTCATAACGGATCTCGAACCATTGACTCTCCAAAATCCCTGGTGATTTCCGGAGTTCGTGATGCGCGAAACGCGCAGGTGGCATTTTTCTTAGATTTGCGCAAATCTCAAGTTTCCTATATGAAGTGCCTTCTACAATTAGATTTAGAGTATAGGATCATGTTTCTACGGTTCGCTTGAGTATTCTCTTAAAGGAAGGAAAAAGAGTGAAATTTAAATAATACATTTTTTTTCAGGTGAAGCGCGTGGATCCGTGGGGTCGCGTGGAGCATCTGCAGTGGACGGAGACGTTCAAGGAGGTGTGCAGAATTTTCTTTATTCCTATTGTTATTTATTGATTTAAATTGAATTATTGTTGTTTTTATTTTACAAAATATTTTTATCCCAGATTCGTCGGTCGATGGGCATCGAGTGGCCGGGCTACATGGTGCACGAGGCAGTGCAGTGGTCGGACGTACACAAGTGAGTGACCGTGTCCCCTTTCTCTACGATTAGACTAAGCGAATTTTTTTATGTCGTGAGAAAACGTTTTTAAGTTGAAAAACATGCAAAAAGGTCACCTTTATAATATAGCTTGAGTAAGTTTGTGAGGAATATTTTTCGGTTCACTTTTATCGAGAAAAAAAACCCTGAAATATGCGCTTGGCGGAAACGAGTGTTAAAACCAGCGAACTTCACGCCTCAGACTCTAGACATACAGTCATTCTTTTTATAGAATTCAATATGTCTCGAGAAAGGGCTAGAAAAAATATCTCTCTTTGATTGATGCTTCGATTTGCTTTTCTTGAAAAAAATAGAGCGATAACCTTGAGTAATTGAGAGTCAATACCGTCTTTCTCCAGGAAGTGGTTCTTCCTGCCGCGTCGCGTCTCGCGCGACTCATACAACGAGGACGCCGACGAGGGCAGAGGCAGCAACGTCATGGTCGTCGGTGAGTAGAATACGGTATTATTGGGCCGACTCTCACGTTTGGTGGTTGTGGCCCACTAATACTCGTTGTTCTACAGTAGTACATTCCATGAATTACCATATCCATGTGTCCCAATCGATTCGATCCGTCTGCGCTGTGTTTATCGGAATGCGTGTTCTCGCTCCAATGACGTATCGGTGTGTGCTTGACAAGGCCGTCGTGCGAGGTTGTGCTGTTAGGAGCAATGCGCTCATTCCCCTTATTTCTCACACTCTTTCTCCATGTCAGACGAGCGAGAGAGAACGTGATATGGAGAGAGTGTCAGCTGATTACTGACTCGTTGTTAGCACAGGGCGAAAACGGGTTGCTCCCGGGAGGTCAGCGTTATGAGTAGTTTTATTATTGCCCCCTCACTTTCACTCCATGCGTGCTTTTTCTTTGAGAGCCGCTCCAGTTCCAGTTACTAGTATGGTTTCTAGCAAGTAGTTTTAGTTGAATTTTGTTTGAAATGCTAAATTGAGTCAAAATTAATTAACAGTCCTTAATTAAGCGGATGAGTACTTCCGGGGGACTCCGGAAGTGACGCGCATCGGGACGCACGACGAACCGTCGACGCGCGGATTCGCTGCCTTCCAGGTGGGAATCTCTCTCCATGATGAGGAGCGGAAAGGAGTACTATGCCCTTACTGATTAGTAAGCGCGATAGTTGTGGAAACAATGGAATAATCTATTGTTTTTGAAAATGCACTGCGATGATAACCCTAGCAGCTTTATTTGAAATTCTAATATTTTAATTCTTTCTAGTTCGTGCCCAACACGAACGACGAGCTGATCATCGCGCTCAAGAGCGAGGAGAAGGCCAGTTTTTATACCTTTTTTAAATAAAAAAATTAATTTTCAAATTTGCGTACCCGCTGATGCGCTGTTGCATCCCTATTCTATAGTAAAATTATGATCCCATCGTTTAATTATACACGCGAAACTTTATAAAATCTAAAATTGAAAATTTAATCTTGCCGTTGTTTTCGCGCTCCTTCAATGTCTTTTATTTGAACCTTGATGTGAACCGTTGATGGGAGGAAAGAATGCCGTAATAAATAAAGCTATGATTACAATGTGGATTCAGACTGTGCTCAAGCTTCTAGGGAAATTCTCATTGAGATGAAAGATCACTTCTGACGTCATTCTTTCAGGACGGTCATCCGGTTGGTTCGTACGTCACTGTCTTCCACATCTCGGGTCGTGTGCTGCTCCAGGAGCAGCAGCTGCAAGGCGCCTACAAGTTTGAGGGCCTCGCCATCGTATAAGCTCCGCCTCTTTTTCCTACCGTACTCCCGCTACCGTACCCCCCCCCACTGTCTTATATTTATTGAGTAGTTGCAATACAACACCACAACGCCGAGTTTTACAAATAGTATGAAAAGAGACTAACATCTCGGGTATTACCCCACCTCCACAACTCTGGTTTATTGCCACCCGTTTACCGCAAGCAGCTTTCATGCCTCCAGTATACTCATCACCAGTGCAATGTTCTTTGTTCAGTCTGTGATAGCCATTTGTGCGGTTACGAACACTTTGGGTTACTGTCACTTTCAGCTTGCTCCAGTATGTGTTACTACGTTCTCATATTTATCTGAAGATGACAGGCAGTGGTCGTCGATATTCGTTTTTTCCCCTTGTCTCCCCTCTCCCTCAAGACCCTCATTCCATCCGCTCGAATGTGCCCTCATTCCCGGTCCCCCACTAGCCTCACAATTAGATCATTGCATGCAATTGTACGACCTACTAGCTCGTATTCGTGTATTGTATTATGAATTATCGATCTTTTCCCGGTGATCGCTCCATATTTTGTACTTTTCGGATTGGGGTGGACGCCTTCTCCCTGCCTAGTTTGTGTTCTCCCGCCCTCTCCCTCTTCCGATGGCTCGTTATCATGAATTTTGGCCTATCATTATCACTAAGGCCCCCCTACTCCCGCGCGCTTTGCTCCCCTCGTGATGATTTGTACAAAAACAAACAAGCGCATCGCGTATAGTCTGTGATCAATCTTTCTCTGCCTCCACTTTCACTCACAATCCCATTGCAACCGTGCCTTAGACCACCACTTCTTTCTCTTTCTCTCCTTGTGAACATGCGCCTTCCATTCGTGGTCATTTGTATCCATCGATCAATCGATTTATTGTCGATTTCATCGTGGCGCGTCAAATTCGTACCGTATTTCGCGATTGTATTTATTCGTGTTGTCGTTTTACTAATAAACAGTGCATTTCAGGAGCGTCAATTTCCTCCTGACTCGAGGGTATCTTCATAGCTGCTGAGTAGAAGATGGCGGACCACGCAGGACACGCTGCTGCAGCTGCTGCAGGCCACGCCCACTCGGTCGTGGCGACGACTGTCGCGACCACGCTTGCCAATGCGACCGCTGCGGTGAGTGGAGTGGGGGATTGCATAAGGATGATGTAAGCGGAAGTAGATATTTCGAAATGTATTTTTTGAATAACGAGGATGTTACAAGTTGCATTCCTTCCGGTTTGATGGGCTGAGAGCACGAGATTTTTTCGAGAGCGTCTAGAGAGAGATTGCTTGAATCAGAAAGTGGTCACAGTCCGGGCGATCTGTTGATCTCTGTCCGAAATAGCCATGTACGTTAGAGTGGTGACGCAAGCGGTGTGCGAATAGTGTAGAGAGGGGGAGGACCTGGCTGATTGTTTTGATGACAGTGGATGATCGAATTATGGATATCCCATGATAGGTGGAATATTTGCACAGCCTTTACCAAAAATGATTATTTACGCCCACGTGTGTCAGTAGCCGCTAGCTGAAGTAATAGCTGAACATTGAACGATGGGGATCAAATTCCGTGATCTTGTGAAAACTTTTCCATTATTGGCATCGTGACTTCGCCAACTTTCGATGCCTGACGCAATGAATGTTGATCGCTTAACTCTTGCAGATCGCCAACCTTGGCGCGGACGTGGTGAACAGCGACGTTGCGCATGACGTGAGCGAGTTCCTGGCGGCGCTGGCCCCGCCCGCTCACGGGGAGCACGCTGCAGGAGGAGGAGGAGCGCACGCTGCCCATGATCATGGAGCACACCATGGTGAGAGGGGAGGGATGCAGAGCGGGTGGATTAGTGCAGTTTGTTATTTGTTCGGAACTTTTCAACCACATATTGCACACGACAATTTCTTGGGCTTATTGGAAAGGGACGAAACTCGAGTGCAACTGGCGAATTTAATTTTGTGAGAAAAGTGAAACATTGGTGTCAGTGCAAGACGAAGGTGCGGATGGGCTCGTATGGAGGGATAGAGGGTGGAAATAATTGAATTAATATTTTACTAATTATAATAATTAATTTTAATGTTAATTAATATAATTAATTGCAGGCGGGGGCGATCACGCGATGGCGGGCCACCACATGATGAAGATGTGGTTCCACGGCGGCGTCGACGAGGTCATCCTCTTCGACTGGTGGAGAACCGACTCGTGTCTGTGTGAGTGGATTATATGATACTGGCGGTTACTTTAGGCGTACAGAAGTGATCGTACACAACAATTGTTGAAATCTAGCCAGGAGAAGACCCGTTGCATACTTTTCTCGTAACTGTTTGTATCATATTTACATCAATTGATGATTCCATACCGCAAAACATTTTACCCACGCTTATTCGAAACTAGTCTCGACGATCCCGTTTGCGCGTTTCATTCTCTTTCTCCTCTGCAGCCCTGCTCATCTCGTGCGTCATCATCTTCGCGATGGGCGCACTCTACGAGGGCGTCAAGTGGTTCCGCGTCTACCTGCAGATGAGCAGAGAGCGCGTGAAGATGGACACAACCAACTGCCACGGTGAGTACGGTAGGATACGGTAGGTATCGGGAAAATATGGATTCCTGACACATTATGGGCCACAAGAATAGCTGATAATATTGTTGGGGATGATGTTGCGATAAAAATTCTAATTGGCCATCCACTTTTGCTAACACTTTTACTACTTTTACCTGGGCATTTCCTGTCGCGACAATATTGCATCTACATCCAAGTGTTAAAATAAAATACTGTCATGAAACAACTGTTTCGATGCAGTGTTTAACATACTTTCTCTTACTATCGTATCGTCAAGAGTGTGATAAATTGAGAAAATCGGACACTCACTCCTTCCATTGTAGACACTCCGTCGACGGGCGGCAATGGATGCAGCAAGGGCGACCACGTGCCGCTGCGTGACGTTACCGAGGCCGAGGTACGGTAATGGTGAGAGGGGTTACGGTAGCCGAGCAATGAGTGCTGTAGCATCGATGTCGTTGCAGGAGAACGGCTTCGGTCCGACGGCGACGCCGCCCGTCGCCAGGAGAGGAATCAGGTGAGGGAGACTGGGCGATTACATGCCAAACGGATAAATGAAAAGTATGAAACGGGAACTCTCCTGGCTGGTTCTCGAGATTTTGTTATTTTGGCAATATTTTCAATAACGAAATATGTCAATAGCGAAGCGCGAAACGAGTCGATAAAAATATTTTGATGCTTTTCAGAATCGCTTCGGGTCGCGACGGCGCCTTCTCCGTGTTCCGCCTCGTCGAGGCGGCGCTCTACTCGCTCCAGGTGAGGATTACGGTATCAGGGGTACGATATCGTAGGCCGGATTACGGTATTTAGTGGGAACATTAAATCTGGAATATGCTAGCAAGTACTTTTGTTTAGGGAATTTTGGCTGGATCCAGGTAGAAAATTTGGAAAAAAATATTTATGTTAAACAAAATATTTAATTTAAATTTTTGTCAAATCTGCCCAAATCGATTGTTGCTTTGCGGATACTTAGAGTTCGCTTAGCCCAGTGAATCTGGTGTATTTGAAATAAAAAAAATAATTGTTTTAATGAAAAATAGAAGGATAATTTATATTTGAGGTACACCCGTTACATCGAGGTAGCATACGGTCACCATTAGGCCTAGGCATCCTGGTTCAGCCAATACTTCACCGGTATATTCCGTACAAACTATAATTACAGCTGGTGCTCGCCTACTGGCTCATGCTCATCGTCATGACCTACAACACGTGGCTGAGTGAGTTATCGATCGATACGGTCACGGTAGCTCGGGTTATTGTAGGAAATCCTTTTGATATTTCCTTTTGTTGCACACTTAACACGGCAAATACATAGCAATTTTATTTTAATGGTGACTTAAGGGTACGGTGACGATTACTGTAATTGATATTATGGTATCGTCTCGATTGATTTTTCGTTTCAGCGATCGCTGTTATTGCTGGTGCCGCGTTCGGCCACTGGCTGTTCGCCATCCTCAACATTCTCTCTCCGTCGGGAGACCGCCACGATTCCTTCACCACGGATGCCTGCCACTGAGCGAAGGCCTACTGTAGGATTACGGTAGTCGATCCCGGTTACTGTAGGTTTACGATAGTCAATCCAAACTCCAATTACTGTAGATTAGTGTTGAACCCTTCCACATCTCCTTCTCCCGATTACGGTAGATGTTTCCACGCTTCATAATAGATGTTACCGTGCATTACGCCACCACTCCCACCTATTTATTAGCTCGTAGTTTGTTAGTTGGTCATTGATCCCATCTTCCACCCTCCCCCTTCCCACAGTATTGATCTACCATTCGCTGATAATATCAGACCATGCACATTTCTGTCTCTATTCCCTATCATTTCCCGCAAGTAGAAGCTCCTCCTCCCCTCTGAATCTCTCCGATCTCTATGAAGCCTTCCTCAGTTTGTGTGCTTCCCCTCCAGACAAAGAACTATTTATGCAACACGCCCGCTTTCGTTTGTAATTGCGAGCCAAACCCACGGCCCAACATCAGTACACACATTTCTATTGTATCCGTTCAAAGTCTGAAGTCGTGCAATGTTGTCTAATTTGCCCATACCTCTTCCATCTCTTTCTGTTCACCATGGTTTGAGCTTCTGTACGCAGCGGTAGTTCAACGGAGTCTCGTCCTATCCCAATCAATAAATTACCGTAAGCTATAGTAATCTCCAGCAGAGTTTCGAAGACGATGATAATAGCTGATCTGATGCATCCATGGTTGTTCTCGTTGTGTTTTATGGCCCTCTTGCATCGTTTACACGTCCTTACAGTTTCCCCATTTGAAATTTGAATTGTATCTTAACCTCGATTCATTGACATTGAACGTTCCATCCGTTTTAAGAGTATGCAAGAAGTTAAATAATTGTTAATGAGTCATGTGGATTTAGTTGATGGATGTCGTCTGTTCATCGAGAGAAGAGTACCTGTCTCTATGGGCACTACGTCGAATGAGAACTATGTAATCATGCCGCCTTTGATGTATGAAAGGCGGAAAGACGTCATAGTTCTTATCCGACTTAGCGTCGTCTCTATGCTGCCGGAATGGTTTCGGATTCCTCCTCTATCGTTGCCCGCCGCATTCATGATTCAACAGTTGAATGCGCATCCCAGTCTAATTAAAGCCTTCTATCCTCACCGGATTACCAGTGTGATGGCTGGAAACATCTGGCGCCCCCAAATTATCTCGATCTCCCGGGTTTACGTATTCCCTAGGGATTGCCTGGACTGTGAGAGCGCGGGGGAGAGGAGAGGGTCGGTGTATTCCTCCCCCCACTTTCGCATGTCTTGCCTCGCCCGTCCATCTCCTTCTCTATTATTGATGGAGCACGAGCCTACCTAGGGGAAGGAAATGTCTCAATGCAGGATTGCAGGCTATTCTTTCTTCTACGGCCTTCTCTCATAGCGCAGCTGTTCCGCAAAATCAGCTGGCTTGTTAAGCCTCTAATGAAGTTGACGTGTCACCTGTGGTCCTTTGCCGTGGGTTTGGGCGCAAAGTGGCGATGGTCTTTGATCTTTCTCGGATGGAAATGTGGGAAAAGGAGGACGCGCCAATTCAATTTGGAACGAGCGTGTCGAAATGAAATAGGCGGGAGGGAAGGACAACTGCGAAAGGAGTCGTTCAATGAGATAGAATGGCGCTGCTCTCTGTTTTCGGAAATCAACCCATTCCATTAGGGTAGAAGGGACTCTTCCAGAAGCCTTCTCTCTCCCTTCCCTCCCTTCTAGACCCTCTCAAGCCACCACGCTCTCTCCCCCCTCAGACTCGCGCGCGTCTCCACTGGAACAACGCGCTTAAAGATTGCCTGTGCTCTCTCGTTTCCGCACGCACTCTCGCCTGGACTCTGGCTGCCTGCCCGCTCTCGCCTCTCAACCATCTCCTGCTGTTGTTGAACTCGAGAAGGCCGCGGATGGGTCCTCCTCTGCGTCTCTGTCCCCTCCCCCTCCTCCTCCTCTTCTTCTACCTCTCCTACTTGGCTAAGACGAGGAGTAGCCGCGCTCTGATTTCTCTGTGTGCTCTGCCCTCGTTCCTTCCGTACAGTAAGTACATCATTCGCGAGTTGTGTTTGCCCTCATTTGCCCTGAGCTCAACAGTTCACCGCTCGTCGCCGCGCGAACCTCGAAAATTTTCTCTCCACGAAAAGAGTCGTTCTCACGAAGCCTGATTTTGCATTTCTCAAATGTTGCAATGTTTGCAACTTGCAAACATTGCTGTATGATTCATTCATTGGCGCTCTCCTTTCATGCTACCGAGCCCATTTCCCCTGCTATCTGAAATCCTAAACTTGCATAGAGTATTTTTTAAAATATTTTTTCATCTTTGACGTGGTGATGCGTTCTCTGGCATATTTTGCACCTTCGTGTTGTGACATTCATTTGCTGAGGAGGTGGTTATCATTGGTTGTTGATCTCGCACATGCCACCACCGTTTTCTACAGATTGCAAGTGCTCGTTGATCGCTCCCGTACTGCAAGAAGGAGGTTGCAATAGGCTACTTGGTCGAATGATAACCCACCGAATGAAAACCAAACAAGTACTCTTCTCTAGTCTAGGATTCTCTTCTCTAGGATTTTGCATCGTTCTTGTATGTGTGAGAACGCATTCTGAGCACACTGGAGAAGGGTATAGTTTTAGTTCTCATTCGGTGGGTTCTTTCTTCCAACCTGCAAGAGCATAGGAGGATAGATTGTAGTCTGCCGGGTCATCGACAACTGTCAGTATTGCATGTGTGTAGCAGCAACACATTCACTGAGTATCGGCGCCGAACTCTGGTTGTGTTTCTTGCCAACTCTTCGAAACATGGCTGACTCATGTTTCAACCGCAGATCAACACATTGTGACCTCGAAGGAATGAGGGAGTTGCCACTCCCTCTCTCACTCTCTCTCCTCATTTTGCGCATTTTCTTCACGTTGGTTGCCCAGAGAGTATACAGGATCGTGAGAGCATTTTTTGCTTGTTAGTTCACCTTTGGCGACCTCGTCTTATTGGCTGCGTTGCAACTGCGTATTCGTGTTAGACTAATGGAGCGGGAGAGAGAGAGAGAGAGAGACGAATTATTTTTGCTTTCGACGCAGTCCAAACACGACGATGACGCCGTCTTAGAAGCACCTGCTAGTGGCTCTTGACGGGATGAGACGGCGACGGCTCTCCAGATAGATTGTTGACGATGCAGGCAATTTTGAGCTCCTTTTATTTCTGTCTGACGGAGGGAGTGTACGACAGGGGGTGAGTGGACCTCCATCATACCCCCCATCGCGATTATGAGCGAGTGTCGTGCCATAATGCGGTTATCCGGTGGCCCTCTGGTTCACTAAGCTGCACTTTCCTTCGGCTCGTCACTCGTGGAGAGGAGGATCGACGATGTCATTTTGCACGCTCACTGACTATCCGATCGGTGGAATAGTGGAGGGAGCAATTCCTACAGTTCCAATTCTCGTAAAATTCCATGCCATCGGCTTAGTCAACGAGTTGCTGTTTCGATGTTTCATCCTTTCTTTATGACAGCGCACGTCCTCAATCTTTCCACTCCTAGGTTCCTTGTTCTCTGGCCTAATCCCTAAGGACGCCGAACTGCTCCCCTCCTCTCGCTGTTCTTTGAGAAGATTCGGGCTCACAATAGGGGCTAGAGCTTGAAGAGAAGGGCAGCATCCTTAGACTGCTCTTCTCGCCCCTTAAGTGATGCGGCAATTGCTCGCCCCTCTCCATTCACGTGCACTAGCCATGTGCACTCTGTACCCCGCGGCGAGTTGGCTGCAAGGGAAGCAGCGAGACGAGAGAGTGTGGGGATTGGGGAGGGTGAGGTGGGAGAGAGTAGGGGAGTGGGAGAGAGCGCAGAGAAGCAGAGCGAGGGATGGGATGGGACTCAGATCGAGAGGGAGGCATGTTTTGTGCGGGGATCAATCGATCGACTGACGCGTAGTGGTTGAGTCGGAAGAGTGAGTGAGTCCACCGCGAGATTTCTCGCTGCATCTCGACTCTTACACTCTCTGATCTCCTGCCGTTTCCGCGTTATCGAGAACTTTTTTTATTTTCCAATGATAGAAGACTGATATCTCTGCCGATTAACCGTTATCGCCCCGTTGTTCGTTGGACTGTTCACTGGTATGCCGGTACCGTTGAGTTTTGTGTTTCGCGTATGAAAGAGAAAGTGAGAGAGATCTAGTGATTGGGTACGGGCGCTCGGAGCGAGAAGGAAGAGAGATGTGACGGGTGTGTTTGACGAAAAGTTTTTTCCCCTCGGGACCTCAGCGAGTTTCTCGGATCGGATGTAGTCTTTCTGCCTTGATCTTGGCATCTTTTTTCATTGAACTTCCGATCTCCCCTATTGTTGCAGATCTTTCGATGAAATGCATTAAAGATGATCTCTTCGATCGAGCGTACATTTTGAATAATCTCTTTACTCTTTCCCCTTTGAGAACATGGAAAATTTATAGAATCGGACAAGTTCGGATTCCCTATTCGACCCTGTAGCATTCACGTCGCCCTTATCCTATTTGCTTTCTTGCGCTCGTTTTCCGAGTTTACACTACTCCTTTCACGTCGGTTTATGGTTCGCTTGCTTGGTGTTGTGCTGAGTTTTTTCCCTCTCTGGTCCCTTATGTAGGCGATGATTCAGTTGGAGATTGTATAGTGTAGTTTATACGCGCCTAATGATCAGGCACTAATCATGCAGGCATAGTCACGAATGATTCTTCTTTTGGCCTACTATTTCGCTGTCCAGACAGGGCGAGAGAGCGTATGAAGAGGAGAGGGTGTGATGCTATGCCAGACACGCAGATGCGATTCCCTGTCAGAGAGGCTTATCAGCAGATCACGCTTGCGAGCTGATAGCATAATCTATGCGCGAAGCAAAAGGGGGCCGGGTAGGTTGATCCGTGTGTCGATCAGATGGTGAGAATGATAGACAGAGAACCGAGTGTGTGTTAGAACCTAAGAAGGTGGTGTGAGTGAACCGTGAAGGGGTTGCGTAGTGTAGCTGGGGATACGGTAATTGACCCCGCTGTTTTTGTCCCTGATGGGTGTGCCATTCTGTAGTGAGAGGGAGTTGACGAGCGGTTGCTAGGCAGAGATGAATGATTAATGATTCTACACTGATGAATCATCCACAGTAGGATATATCCTGCCCATAGCTCGCTATTCTCTAGTTTCGGAAGGACTGATTATGAACAGTGCGGATTCAAAAGAGTCTTCTTTGTGGAGGTGATACGATTTGCATTTTGCCCCCTCTATAAAAGCCTCGACCTTTCTTTGTTCGTCACTTGCTTTGTTGGAGCTCACGTTTTCTTCTTCTATTTTTTCTTTCTCACCCGACCTCCAAGTCCATTCTTTGAATGGCAAAGACATCCCTCACGGGATCGCCTCCCTATTATCCCACCCTCTTCTTCACCCGGTGTCTTTGAGACGCGGAGAGTTGCCTAGGAGTAGGCAGGGCCACTGGGTACCCCCACCCCTCAGTGTCTACCCCTGCCCCCGCCCCCGCTTGTAAACAGCAGACTCATTCCGCCGCCCCGTCCTTTCCCTTCTAGGGGGTTGTTTTGATGATTTCATCCCATCGGTCGCGTAAGAGGCGTTGAGTCTCCCGATCTATTTGGACCTGTGGATGGGATCGTCAGATGATCTGACTCTCTTCATTTCCGATGCTCTCTTACAGTAGTAGTGCGCCAAGAGACTAGTCGCTCTCTGAATCCTCCGAATTTTCAACAGTGAGTGGCTGTCCTTGTGTCCTTTTCTCTCTTCCTCCTCCGCCGTTCTCTGGCTTGTTTTTCGAATTCGCACTTTGCCCTTCGCATTCTATCGTTTTCACACCCTATCTCGCTCACTTTAGTTTCCGAGAGATCATGAGAAATGGAGATTGTTTGGTTGTTACTTTCGCCCCCTCCCCTTTCCCCGGTAGTGTCTGTATCGGGAGGAATAAAGGCGCTCGCTCAACAAGGGATATGCATAGCCTAGCCCTGGCTGTACGTGAATATGCGCTTGTTTTTTTTGCGTCGTAGGGGCACCAGTACGGGAAATCTATAAACTGTTGTGATGAGATATTGCTAGGGCAGTTTTTCCGTACTTTTAATAATCATCGAATTTTTCTCGCCCACTCATACATAATCAAACAAAATATAATCGTCACGCCGCTGAGAAACGTCCGCATTTTCTGTACTATTAATCTCCGTTTTTCCTGATTTTTTCCCTTTCGAAATGACTCATAGTGGGTTGAATCAGAGATGCGCTGAATCAGCCATCGAATTTTTGCCAGTAAGAATGCATTCTGTCACCGCCCTTTCCTCCTCCTCTTCTCATTTCTCGAAGATTCGAACCCGTCCCATCACGGATTTATGAGAAGAGAAGAGGAGGAGGACTGGCACTCCGCTGACTCTCTTTAATTTCTGCGCTCTCTAACTGGTCAGGAGATGCGAGAGAGTGTGCTGAAATGATAGAGAAGATGATGCATCTTTTGTTATTGCACGAGTGATACTGTAGGTTTCTGAGTTTTTGCGAGGTCAGAAGGAGGAGTGAGATCGAGAGGGGGTTCATTCTAAGAGCAGCTCATTAGCCTACGATAATAGCGTCGCACCCTAGTGTCTCAATTGACTCGCAGTGAGCTTCATTTTTTTGAATGTTTTCTTGCACTCGGTAGAACGGTTACATCACCTTGAGTAACTTTCATTTTTTGATGATCGTGCAATTTGCCAATTGGTTGTGTTTCATCAGTTCCCCGCTATTTATTGTCGCACCCAGGTAGATCTCTGGCATGACTTATTCTCGAAGCGCGGGTTTCGCAACTCAGTCCATTGAGTTGTCCTACTCTCTCCCTTTCGCGCTCTCTCTCCCCTATTCCGGCTAGTGAAAGAGTATGGGATACTAGGAGAGAAACAGAGTTGCGCAGGTGATGATTGGCGTGTGGGAATGGGGAATGGGCAAGGGAGAGCTGTTTGCCTTGTGAAAGGAGGAGGAGGAGAGCGTGAAGAGCACTGACAATGGGTAGTTGTTTCTCTAGAGGAAGCAGAGCTATCCCTCTCCCCTCCCCCCTCCCCCCCCCCTCTGATTCATCCCCTTTCCCGGTGCTGTGAAAGTGTGAATCGTCTAGTTTTCGTTGACACCGACGCGTCGTCTATGCAATGAATCAGTGATGTTAGGGGGCTTATCAAGATCTAGAAAAAAGATTGATAAGTTGCTGTGCAGAGAGTGACAGACTTCGAGCGAGATCTAATCATCTCTCGTAATCTTATCGCGATCGATGTTTCTCTGATCTCACACTTGTGTTGAGCAATGACCTCCCTCTTTCCTGCTTCTCCGGTTAGAGGGACCAAGAGATGATGGTGAATGGAGAGAACAAGAACTTTGTTCCCTTCCATGATAGCTAGCGCTCTTTCAACCCACTGGAATGAACGAGGAGGACAAGGATCATCCCTTACCACGTCCAATCTCTGTGGCACCACTCTAGTCAGATAGGGCACACTCTCGATTGTGTCTGATCTCTTGCATTTCTCTGCCTCTCTGTCGCTCTCTTTCGAACAACACCCTCTCGCGCTCCCGTAATCAGTCTCGGTGGGGTGATTGTTGTTGATAGCGGTGTATTTAGGAGCGATGGGTGGTTCGATTACCGCTCCTCAGTACCTTCATTTTGCTATTTGTCCGGCACAGTTTGGCTGTTTTCTCAGTCGCTCTGCCGTTCCCAGGGAGATTACGAATCATGTGATGGTGTGCTTTTACTTATTTTCGCCTGCCGACTAACGACTAACTGCCTAGGTGCTAACGATTCCATTAGCATAATGGCTTCCGGAACTCGGCTAAACTGCATTGTCGATGTGCAATAGAGCTGCATTTTGAAAGGCGCTATGATTCATGACTGCTGAAGAGCAATTAATCTAATTTCTCATGCAACTTTCCTGTTTCATGCATTTATCTTGTACTGATTCGAGAATCAGTCAAATGAATTGGCTAGCAGGTGAATGTGCTGTTGTGTCTAGCATGCAGCACGTTTCCATCTTTCGCCTTCCTCTGCTTTTATTCATGTTTGTCGAGACATTCCCACAGACAATTGCTAGAAAAGTCATAATTTTCCCTTCTCTTCATGTATCCATCAGTGGTGTATTGGCTACAAGAAGAACATGGTGATCTGCTGTCGTGACTCGCTTTAGTATTCCCTCAGTCCAAGTGGTTAACATTATTTCTCGATTGAATCTGCTAAAAAATCAATAATTTGTAAGTAAGTGAAATGGCTGCACGTGTAGCTCTATCATATCTGCGGGATCACGAGTTATCGAGGTAATCCAGCTGCCGATAGCGGCTTATCCCCTTTTTTATTCCCCATTTCCCACACCACCCGTGGTTTATTAGCAACACATGTGATTTGCGGCTGCGCTTCGCGGTACTAGTCCCTTGACGCAGGGGATCTACGATAATGCATCTGCATTTTTCATTAGAAATAATACCAACTGTTTATCTTTTTCCAATTTTTTTTGCGGGCGTTTCGGCAACCCCGTTTTTCAGTACTTTGTACAGTGTTCGCTTTCGCTATGGCAAGTTTGAACTAGGCAGATGCGTTTTGTCCATAACAATAGTTCGAATCAATACACGCAGTGAAAACGTGCGAAATGAGATAGCACCTAGCTGCCTCTCCCTTTCAACGCAAAGTGCAGCTAGGAAGCGGGGATTTGGGTATTTGAGTGAATGAGAGAAGGAGGCTTGAGGAAGAGAAGGAGCTGCACTTTGCGGTTGTTTTGAGCGACGAGAGCGAGAGAGAGTTCGAATTGAGTGAGGCGCGAGTCTCTGCTTCCCTGCGCCCTCTCAATCCTGCGCACTCTCGCTCGAGCGTCGTCTAATTTCACGAGAAGAAGAAACGAGGAGGCGCCCCTGAGGCGGAGAGAAACATGCACAGCAATTTTCAGCCTAGTCGATTTTCGTTTCTCGCTTTTTCGCTCTGTTCCATAGGTGAAAGAGCATATGAAATGGATAGTGAGGAAAGTGTAGTCTAGCGCGAAGAGATCAATCGGCACACACTCTTCATTCTACATGATCTCTAGTTTTCTCTATCCAGCGAAAGAGTGTGTGAATCGGAGAGAATTAAGGATCGCAAAAGGATCATGCAAATGGCCGGCACCGCCCCCTCCTTCACGCCATCACTGATTCTTGACCTTTTTCACACCTCGTACTATATAACCCGCCCTCTGCCTCTCTGCGCCCTCTCGTTCTCGCGTGCTCTCTCACCCGTCTAACTATTACTCGTCCCCTCTTCCTCTTCTTGGCCATCAAACGGGGAGAGAGGTGGAGAAGCTGATTCATCCCAGCTCTTCTCCTCCTTCCCCTCCTCTCCTTTTGTATTCTGATTCTTATCGATACCCGCGTGTTCCATGTCTCAATGGCGTTGTGTCAACAATTGCAAAGTTTTCTATTGTGCAACGAGTTATCGCCAGCACCTGTCAACCCGTGATTTGATTCCTCGCTTTTCAACAACCGATTCGTTGCAGGGTGGTGAGGCCGACAATCCCCGATGACTACGGTTGCCGATCTGCGCACACCACCACACGCTAGCATGGAGGCACTCGGCGCGAACTCGGAGAGGAACGCGGCCGCGAGTGTCGAGCGGCGGAAACGGGAGAAGCAGAGCGAGAGGAGCAGAACGGGTACGGTAGTTAGAGGTTACGATAGAGGGGCAGTTATCGATCGTGAGATGCATCATCTCTAAATGTCAGCATTTGTGCGAAACTTCCTTGTGAGAAAGAATGGGTGATTTGAATTCATTGATGATCAATGATGATCGATCAACCGATCTTTTTAATAATTGTTTGCATAATTCCTCACCTGATTGCGCGATGAAAGTCATTCGAGGTGAGTTTCGAACGGCTTTTCGGTGGTTCATTCCGTCAATTCCCAATTCCTACCGTACACCGTCAATCCAACCGTATATCTCGCAGGCGTGACGGCGGAGACGGACGTCGAAACGGCCAGCTCACCCATGGACGTGCGCAAGATGCTCACGTGGTGTGGTGAGTCGACGACGTTTCCGAATTTGCAAACTTTAGTCGATTTTGCGACGTGGTGTGGCCTTTCGACGTTTCCCATTTGCAGTGGCCGTCTACTTCTTCATCATGACGGCGTTCATAGTGCCGATCGCCTGCGTCTCCACCTTCCTCCTCCTCACGCCGCTCCTGATCATGAGGTACGGTAGCCATCGAGAAGTGATCGATAACTGATCTGGGGTACCGTAGGGGGGTTGTTTAGGACAATGTGCGAACAATAGGCAAGGCATGGATCCAATGTGGAAGGGATCAAGGGGTCGGTCGACCCCAGGTTTGTTTCTGCCGCTATCACTGTCTTTGCTCCATGAGTCTACCTTGCTGCGCTTGGACTTATGGTGATAAGACAGTGATACGGCGATAGGGGATGATAAGGAAATGGCGTGAGGGGAGTGGCTAGTGGCAGTAGATCCTATGGGGAGAAGTAAAATATGTTGAAACATTAGAGAAAATGTGCAAAATTTGGAGTGTGCATGACCAGGTTAAGTTGTGCCACATGAAGTGCACTAAGGTTTAAATGCTGGGCGCTTTTCAATCATTTCTGCTTGCAGCATATTCCAACAACAATTGATTTTCCCATAAGTCCTGATGTGCATTTAACATCGATTAGCGATTTTTTTGAC
This sequence comes from Pristionchus mayeri, assembly GCA_036245805.1. Lineage (NCBI taxonomy): Eukaryota > Metazoa > Nematoda > Chromadorea > Rhabditida > Neodiplogasteridae > Pristionchus > Pristionchus mayeri. Next base: position 28,245,342 of record BTRK01000001.1, read on the forward strand.
TATGTGATTCATGGCAGCAGGAATGTGGTAAATGCCGATGAATCAGGGAAGAAGCGATTTCTTCGCTTGTTTCTGTAGCATAAAACATTATTCTTTCTGTGGTTTCAATTGATATGAACAGCTTAGGATTTTATGATATCAGATCCTGCTAGGAAAAAAATTAAAATGGCACACGTTCGTAACTAGGCGATCTCGGCGCCTGCAGTTAGTTAATGACAGAGGATTGTGATGAATGGTGATTGGTGATGCAGATTTCCTATGAAAAACCAACAATCTCTCTCCTTTCAGCCGTCCGCTCTTCCTGCGACTGGAGAACCGACTGTGCCAGTTCGTGAACGACCACTGGGTTGCCGCATCGGCCTTCTGCGGACTCCAGGGTACGGTAGAAAACACGATCGAGCACTGACTTATGGCTACTTTTTGATCTATTTCACCTCACATTTTTGCTTTATTCCTCTGAAGGGAGAGCACTTCATGCATAAATCGCCTAAATTACGGTATCTGTGCAATCGCAAACTGACTTTCCTTGCAGTGGTGGAGTACGGCGATGACGTGGGGGAGATCTCGGACTCGCGGGTGCTCTTCCTCGCGAATCACCTCGGTCTCGTGGACCACTTCGTGATCATGAACTCGCTCCACAACAAGGGACGAGTCCCCGGCAGCGTGAGCATTTAAACTTTTAATTTTAATTATTTTTATTAATTTTAAAAAATTGTAATTTAGTAGTAAGTGTGGTTTTAGGATGTTGTTATCCTCAAAAGTTGTAGTGATGGAGAGACTGAGAAAGGCCTATTTTTTGTTTCGAATAGGCTAGTCGAATTCATGTTTCACCAGTGCTAGTAGTCACACGAGGATCTGCAAATACGATGAGAATTTCTGTATGCAACTAAACTAGAATTATACCGATATTTTAATTGCCAATCGATTGTTAATTGACAGACAGATCAATCAATAATCTGGTTGCAGTGGATGTGGGTGATCTACAACATCTGGAAGTACACTCCTCTCGGTGTGATGTGGACGAGTCACGGGAACTTCTTCGTCAACGGAGGACCGAACAAGCGAGAGAAGCTCCTCGAGACATTTAGGTATACTGTAGGGTGGGTTACGGTAGAGAATACTAGTAGGTATGCTGTATAGAGGAACACCGTAAAGGGAACATGACGATGTCGCTACACCTACCCGAAATATTGCGATAGGAATGTGCGTGTATATTCATAAACTTTAGGCTGAAAAGCGGTTGATTTAGAGGATTTTGATCGTATGATGTAGTTGTATCATGCTGATCACTGTACTTAAGTTGTTTTAATGAGAATCACTGCAGAAAGCACCTCTCGGACTACTTCTGGAGCTGGAACTACGGATGGGTGGTGATGTACCCTGAAGGTATGGATTTGTTTTCCTCTTCGCACACAACTTTTCGATACTCGGAACAAGCTGTAATTTGTAGTCATTGTGAAACAGGGAGTTGGTACCTGCAACTTTAAAATTCATGGATACGAAAATCGTGAAAATTGAAATCACCGGGTGGTAAAAATTGGTTGATCTGCAGGTTCGCGCCTCTTCATGATCCGCGATAGTGCCGCGAGATTCGCCGAGAAGAATGGCCAGTTGATTTATCGATTGCACTCGGAAACTACGGTAACCGACTGTAATCTCAGGTCTCGCACCGCTCCGTCACTGCGCGTACCCTCGTACGGGCGCCGCACACGCCGTCATGGAAGTCTGTGCTCCGTCAAGTGGTCAGTTTCCGTTTTAAAAATATTTTAAATAAAATAAATGGTGTGCGCGAATTACTTCGAGATTTTCATCCAAAAGTTCATAGTATAAATATTTCGTGCTTTCAAGTATGAGCAAGTATTTTAAATATTTTAAACAGTTGTTTTTATACGATCATTGCCGTTACGATTGAATGTGTAACCATTCATTCGGCACTTAGGAACTTTCTGAAACGCGGAAGTTGAGTGAACCAGCGATTGCAATTGAAAATTTGTCGAAGCCGTAGAAACAAAACAGGGTCTTTCAACAGACTTGGATAGTTATTAGAAATCTTCAAATGTCTCGAATAATATTTTATATCAGTAAAATATTGATTGATTGACTTATTGATTGATCGATTATTGCAGAAGACCCCTCTGTCGCTCGCTCGGGCGGAGGCGCGCCCATCGAGTACATCATCGACGCGACGCTTGGATACCCCAAGGGATGCGTCGCCGATATCGGTGAGGATACGGTAATCAGGGTTACGGTAGTCCGGGATACTGTAGACTGTTTGGCAGACCTAGGGAAGAATAACCGTTCAGCTGAGAATGGCTTTGACTAGAATTATTGCCGATTAAAGAGTTGAGCTTGACTGATGGTGCAAGAGTGATAATGATTATTTGATGTGGAATGTGAGGGAGCGTTACGGTACAAATGGATTACCCATCGACAACCGATTTCGTTCAAGGTTCGGCTCTGATGGGCGAGTGGCCGCTGGAAACGAGCAAGATCGGCCTCCACTTCAAGATACACAAGTGAGTACGGTGTACCCTTGGATATCTACTGTATGTAGCCTCTTCAAATATTCTAGGATGGTTGGTATCCTTGGAAATACTGTAGCTATCTCAATTATCGATTGCAGAGTGAAACCCGAGTGGGCGGATGAGGAGAAGTTGAAGGATTTCCTCTACGAGAAGTACAAGGAGAAGGTGAGTCGGACGATTTCTTAGATTATCATTAGGTGCATCCTTTATGGAAATTTAGTAAAGCTATTTTTGTTTTGTTTTTTTCCTTGGGCTCAGGAAGATTGACTGACAAGTGGTGTATAAACGGGTTATGAGAATATAGTGTTACACAGAATCACCAGGAAGTAATTTCTTGATGTGCTTAAATTGATAGTGAGACGATACCGTTCCACTGTATTGATCTCTTCTACCAATCAATCGATATTCCGTTCAGGACGATCTGCTCGACAAGTACTACCGTACTGGCGAGTTTCCGGGCGAGAAGCGCACCGTGCAGCTGTCTACCTGGACCATTATGGCATCACAGGTGAGCTGAAATAAAACATTTCTTTCTCAATATTAATGTATACTATGGTATCCTTTTGTGAGTGTAGTTAGTTCTGATTTTGAAAATTATTTTTTGAAATACTTTTTAATAGTTTCCAATCAAAACGAAGTGGGCTAATTTGAGTGGTACATAATTCGTGAAAGTGCAAGTTTACGAAGGTGAACGATTGCACTTGGGAATTTGGAAAGAAAATGAATCATGCAGTTTCTAGCCGATCGATAGCTACAGTACTTTGACTGACTGAATTATCGATCGATTGCAGGCGTTCTGGAGTGCTCTCTACTACGCGCACTACTCGCTGTGGATCGCGCCCCTCTGCTCGGCGGCGCTCTCATCGATCACCGCATTCCTCTTCTAAGATTATCGATCGATTGACTAATCGATTATTGATCTACCGTGTCCCCTCGTCTTCTCCGTAGTACCAGCCCGCCCTAATCTTCTCCACACTCACACACCGGGTACCGTATTGTAGTCGTCCTTCTTTTTGTATCTTTAGTTGTTCTCTCATTAACCTGAAACGCTTAACTCTTTTTTGTTTAACATGTTTACTAGTCATTCTCCTCCTTTTTGCTTTCCCGCTGCAAGCGTCGCTTCAATCCTACATTTTACTCTGTATTTCCGATTGTCCCGCCGATCTATCACCCTGGTTGCACCATCAATTGTACATTATCGGTAGGGCTTGCGAATTCTTGGGTCGCCTCTCATCGTCTATAACAACCCCACGAGATGAGCAGTGCACCCCTTGAATAGCCTGCTCTAATTATCGGTAGATCACTCCCGTTACCGTACCCTCTCCTCTCTCTTTGTTTTTCGCACATCTCCCCTCTATCTCATCTGGCTCAGCGAAGTCTTTTGTGTCTGTGTGCATCCTCACATGTTTCATTCCGTTTCTCCGTATTGGCAGAGCCTCGCTCTATCTCAGATTTCGCATGGAATGTATCTGTTTTTAGTCGATGATGATGATATTTTCGTATTGTATTGTACATACGCGCTATGAATGAAGGGCGTTATCGAGAGGTGGAGAGCATCTGAATTCAGAGTAGCTGATTGTGGCATCTGACAATATGTTGAACATATCGAATGAGAAACGAGGAACTGTAAATTGGAAGGGGCATAAGGTAGATATTGAAGGTACAATCGTAGTTCTTTTTGATCATGAGTGTGATGAAATATGGCGAAATTATATTATACTTTTTATGAACACGGGAAAGCTATGTTATGTAAGAGACTCCGATTGTGCTGTAACTTCATCCCAATTCTCCACATATCGTTTAGTTAACACACATTCATTTGAAGTATTTCCCTCCCTTGATTCTTCTGATCATGGTAGGTTTGTCTCCTCCCTATGCTCGCCTCCAACGCCCGCCCCGATCTGTACAAGACGCAGCTTTGCGCCCGCTGGCCCAACTGCCCCTACGGTGTTGTCTGCTGGTTCGCCCACGGAAGGGAGGAGCTTCGCACGTGAGTACTGTACATACCGTATCCCTGACTTTACCGTACCCTTCCGATACCGTATCAACTCAGGCCATGCGATCGCGTCGAGGCGATTCCCCGCGCGGAGCCTACTTCTCCCGTAGCCAATGGAGGATCGATCGGGTGAGTAGATCAAGGAAGGCCGACTGTAGTATGAATACCGTATCCTTCTAGGGACTCCGTGATGGTCTCTCCTCCTGCTCCCAATCCCGACGTGTCGGCCATCTTCGAGACTCCCTCGACGGAGAAGTACTTGAGGTAGGGATGACGTCATCATTAGGCAATACTTCGTTGTAGATCGTTGCCTCCTCGTGCGGATCGAGTGGAGCGACATCTCGTTGAGCAGCCAAAGAGAGAGGAGAAGTGAGTGGAATCGTGTCCGACTCTCCCCTATTAACATGCTCTCTCACTTTCTCCAACCTACTGTAGACGCCTCTTCCAATCAGTTGGTGGGCAACTCCCCACGCACTGGTCAGACGACTGGTTAACCAGTGGTAAGCGGTTTTTGACCAGTGGTTGACAAGTTAGATTGAGGAGCATAGCTTAACCACTGGTTAACCTCCCGATCAGTGGGTGGGAGTTACCCACCTACTGGTTGGACGAATCCAGAGGTGTTCTCTTCAGTCTTCCTTTCTGGTTGACTTGCAAGGAGCGCCCCGATGGGCCGATTCCTCCTCTCACTGCTGAGGAGAAGGAGTAAGTCTACCGTATACCGTACCTACCGCATCCCTCGCTTGCAGGTATTTCGATAGAGGAGGAACGGGATTCACCTTCCCCAAGTAAGTTTGCCATCGATTCGAGTAGTTGCAACCGTACTCTTTCCAGGAAGTCTGATACCATGGAGGAATCGTGAATTGATTTTTTTCTTGAAGAATATTGTTTGTGGAAGAAATGATGATTGTTTTGTAATTTCATAAAGTGTTTAATTCTAATTCTTGTTCACATAACATCGCAATGAAACACAATATTTGGAGTGGGTGAGGGAGGGACGAATGGGATCTTCTTGGCTTCTGCTTTTCTTCGCTTCTCGGTCTCTTCGTTGTCTTATATTTATTTCTTTGCCTTTACTTCTTCGAAATTCGCATTTAATATCCTTCAATCAGCTTTTCTCTCTGAAAGGTCAGAATAATTTGCAAAAAAACACATTAAAAATAAATCGCATTATCGATTTCTTTCTTCTCTCTTAATCCTCGCTGATCTAACATTTGACTTCGACTCTTCCATTGAGTGGTCTCTTCAATCATTCCCTCTCTCTCGCCTCCTCCTCCGCCTATAAAAGAGCCTCACCTTCTCCTCTCTCTACTCATATCCTTACTCTAGTTTCGGTGAAATTATATCCATCCAGACAGGTGAGCAACACCCTTCCCCCTTCTTCACGCCCTGTCTCCGCCTCGTCAGTACCGTACCCTCCTCCCTGATCCCTAATCCTTACAGTATGCCTCTCGCCGTCGAACCCGCCGCAGGAACCGTCCCCGCTGCCGGAGGAGCTACCGGAGTCGCGAAGGTACGGTACTCTACCCACCCCTCCTCCTACAGTACCCTCCTCTTACTGTACCCCTTTCCTCGTACAATACCCCTCCTCGTAGAGTACCCCTCCTACTCTACCACTCATCCTACAGTACCATCCTCCTAGAGTACCCCTGTCTACAGTACTCCTTCCTTGTAGTCCGTGAATCGCAACGCGGATCGCTACAAGACTCAGCTCTGCACCCGATGGCCCAAGTGTGGATTCGGCTCCACCTGCTGGTTCGCGCATGGATTGGCAGAGCTGCGAGTGTGAGTACTAGGATTACTATTACTTACATACCGAACTCTTGTCTACCGTACTCTTCTCATACCGTATCCACTCAGACCCTCTTCGAAGTATACATCTCCGCTCTCGACCGCTGTCTCAGAGGGACTTGAAAGCAGCGAGCAGAGGTGAATGGGCCAAGACACGGATTCTAGACCTAACGTACTCTTCTCATGCCGTATCCATTCAGGACTACGACCGTCGAAGAACCGTGGTGGATGCTCACGCAGACTCCTGAGGACCTGGCCAAGTGGGGCTTTCCTCTGTGAGTGGCCCAAGATAGGGATTGGGGGCATATCGTATCCTCTGTCATACCGTATCCTTGCAGGAACTCGTCCTCACTCGATTCTGCTCCTCCTCCTCCCTCCTCGACCATTGCTGCTCCAATCCAGATGTGAGTGGGTCCTGGCACGAAGGCAATGCTTACCATACTCTTCGCGTACCGTATCCATTCAGGCCCTCTACAGTAGAAGAACCGTGGTGGTTTCTGACGCAGACTCTTGAGGACTTGGCCAAGTGGGGCGTTCCTCTGTGAGTGGTCCCAGGAAGGGATCGTATGCACACCGTACCCTCTATACTACCGTATCCTTCCAGGAACTCGTCCTCTCCAATTCCTGCTGCTCCTCCCTCCTCGACTACTGCTCCAATCCAGACGTGAGTGGGTCCTGGCACGAAGGGATTGAATCTTTACGATACTCTTATCATACCGTATCCTTGCAGGCGATTCGAGGCGGATGTGTTCCGTGGTTTCGATCCGCTCCTGACTCCTGAGCTAAGGTAAGAATTACGTCATCACTAGGTAATAATTATTGATTGCTAACCTCAGCTTCTTACAGGGCCCATCTCCAAGCGCAAGTCAGAGGGACGTGGACGACCGGCGTTCGAGGAACGAAAAAAATGAAAGTGAGTGGAACGAAAAATGGCATTAGCTGCTCACTTTGCATACGAATAGAGTAATCAATACCGTACTAAGTCGATACCGTACTCCTTACAGATCGTCGGGCCGAGTGCAGTCGGGTGATACGAAGACTTGCCTTCAGATATCCCTTCCCCCTCCATTCCCCCTGTGTACTGTAATTCCCCCCGTAGTCATAATTCTGTTTAGCTACTCAACTTTAAAATAGAAATGTATGCTCAACCGATTAAATTAGGATAGATAATTTAGGTACAGTTAGATAGGATGAATTAGGTACAGTTAGATGCTTTGTACGTTGTAATTGGAAGTATATTGGAAGTGTGTTAGATATGTGATGTGTAAGATCATAGTGCCCGTTAAATGAGGCGATCCAATTTCAAGAAAATTTGAATATACAATATTACATTCTACACAATTCGTGCTCACATAACACAGCCGTGAAACACAAATGTTGAAATGGGGGGGGGGGGGGGTGGGAGAGAGGGAGGGAGAAAGGAGGTGAGGGGGAAGGATAGGGAAGGGAGTTTTTCTGGCAATATTCTTGGCTTCTGCTTCTCTTCTTTTCTTCTTTTTCGAAATCGGGGGCCCGTCCTAGCGGAATTCAAAAATTAAAATCGTAAATATGACCCACGAAATATTAGGTGACCCATGGCTAATTATCGATTGCAATACGGTAGACGACCCAATGCAAATTATTGATTGCATACGGTAATTCAAAGATCAAAATCATAACTCTGCCCCATGGAATATTCTCTGACCCACGGCTAATTATCTATTGGTATACGGTAGTTGACCAAATGCTAATTATTGATTGGCATACGGTAATTCAAAGATCAAAGGCCAAAATCATAAATCTGACCCACGGAATATTCTCTGACCCACGGCTAATTATCGGTAGCTGTCCCAATGCTAATTATTGATTGGAATACGGTAATAGACAGATGCCTTTCTAGCGTCATCAATCCCCTCCTCTCCCTATTTCGCAATCCGGTCACACGGACACACACACACACTGCGCTTTATAAATAGGTATAGATGTTTTTCTACATTGTCATTTCATTTCTCTGTTCCTTTCATTTTGCTCCTTTATTACTTAACTTCCACGATTTTTTCCAAACTTCAATGTATTTTTGCATGCTGCTTTTTTCTTACCATTCCAATTATAAATAATCTGAGTGTGCTTCTTTCAGCATTATAAATATAGTTCATTTAATAAATTGTTTCGTAATTGGCCTTGTGCACGAATGGGAAGGCGCTGATCTCTCTCGGTGTGTTGTTGAACTTCTTTTCGCGCTCGTTTTCTGATTGCTCGTTGTCTTCATCACGAGTGTACAGCACAACACAGGCGATTGCTAAATGAAATCACTGTTGTAGGTCTGGATCAATCAGACATCCAAATTCTTTCACATCGCAAAAAATCGAGATTGAACATGGTGTCTTCTAAATGGCAGGATGTCTGCCCGGTTGAAAAAGCTGTCGTAGTTGATCAGAATTGACTGCATGAAGAGAACGAAGATCTGTATTTTTAATAAAATTATTTATATCCTTATTTTTAAAAAAATAAAAGAGTGAACCCCGTAGTAGAAGAAGTGTGAAGTGTAGTGTTCACTGTAGTGGACGACCCCGAAGACGTGAAGGGCGTAGAGGACGTGAACGATAAAGGATGCAGTCACACAAAGCCATATTAGGTGGGCTGAAAGAGGACGATTATGAAAAGATATTGTCTTGGGAAGAAACGACTCTTTTTTTAAACAATACACAATAAATAGACAAATTGGACACTAGGTCGCATGAGAACCATGACGTCCTGCCGACTTTAGTGTATCAAAGGCATCATGGTTCTCATCCGACCTACTACCACAAATTGCTCACAAGAAAATGTATGGAAGTAGAAGAAGATTTGGAGTGGGAAGGCGGCAATGGGAATTATATTGAGGAGTTGTCTTCTGAGCTGTGCATCTTCCTTCTTATCGAGGAGAGGAGTCAACTCTCCATCTGTCGCGCACGGATAGTGACAGAACAACGCGAAGCATGCAGCAACTGAAGATAATAAATGACGATATGAATAATTCGAAATGTATCATTGCTTCTGTATCACTTAAAATGTTGACAATTTATTTCTGAACCATCCCTGAATCGCCGCACTCGCTCGCCCCACGTAAGCATTGAGATTTTCCACCATTTCATAGCTTTCACATCATTCATGTACCCTATTGTCTCATCGCGCTTCGGGCATGGATAAATTACAATTATTATTTAAAAAACACCTTGAACCAGCAGACAGGGAGTGATCATCCAGATTCCGTCGACATAATTATGATTATTAGAAAATTTGTAGCAGAAGACAGACAATTGGACAACGACCGCTCCGACCTCAATTAGATACGGTTTTTTTCATTTTATTTAATGAATACCAACAAAGAAACGTTCACCAGGTCTTTCGCAAGAACAAATGGCCAATATATGTTTTCTTTGATGAAAATCCACCTCAAAGTAGAAGAATGTCGCCATGAACTGCTTCTCTCCCCGTCTAGTCAGCCTAATGTAATAATTGACGTGAACGAGAACGGAGAGAATGGCGAGAAAATCGAACCCTGCAAGATCGGGAAACAAATTATTAAATGCGCATGGATGAAGTCACATACCATCAAGTAGGTACCAAGTCAAGCACTGTAGTGGAAAAGCTGCGCCAGTGAGTCCATGAACCATCCCTGGACTGACCCTCATCTGAAAAATGTAAACAAAATAACCAATAAGGATAGTCCGTGATTCAATTCATGGATTAGGATTGCTGCTTGAAATTCTCAGTGAAGCAATGAGGAAAAATGACAATCAATGACAAAAGAATGATAAGAGATCTGCAAGTATTAGGTTGATTCAAAAGTTCCTTTCTTTTTTCTTGCATGCACATTTTGACCTCCCAAATTCTTCACACTTGACCAATCAACAAATTATTTTTCAAAGATCATGCGGGCATACCCACACTCTATAAGGAGCGTTATATTGGGCCGGTTCGATAAGTGAGGATGGGACAGTTTAATTTGGAAATTGTCAAACTAGATCAGCACTACCGACTTTTCAATCGTCCAAAGCTCCATGCAGAAATGTGATGAGCTCGACTTGTGCATTTTTATATGGAGTACTATGATTGTGCATGTCATATGACACATCAACACTACTTAGCCAAGAATAGCCTTTTTGAAATATGGACCCAATTTTTTCACCATGCTTTTCACAAATTTCGGAATTTCAATAAATGAGCACAGTATGCTTGTACATCTGTGAGGAGGAATAAACTGTGACGCGTTATGAAGTACCCACCCGTGTGTGCATACATGTGCATTTTGGAATGGATTCTCCCACCCGTTTAAGAACTGAATTTTTCGACATCATGATTTTGAGATTCATCCGCCGAAATCAACACTTTTCGAGGTCCCTTGTTTCCCACGAGCGTCGGAATCTGAATTTTGTGTGCTTATCTGTACAATGTACTCTTGTCCTATTGTTGGTTGACTTTGAAGAACAAGTTGGTCACAACTATAAGAAAACCAACATCCAATCGAAAATGTTAAAAAGTAATCGTTTTCCGATTTTCAGTTTTTGAAATTTGCCAACCTCTTACGATGGTGCATAGAATCAAAACAACCCTATGAAAGTAATCTACAATCACGACCATACCGTATAGTTTTCGGAAATTCGTGAGGGTTCAAACACACCGGCAGAAATTTGAAAAATAAAAAGGAAAGAAACTTTTGAATCAACCTAATAAATGAAGAGAGCGAAAAAGTGGCAACATTCTAGAGAGAAATACTGTGACGGAACAGGAAAAATGAGAGTAATCACATGCACAGCGAGAACTTTTTTTCTTAGGAAAGAGAATGACGCCCGTTGAGCAATCGCTCCGTTCGATACCTGTGCGTCACAGTAAGAGTCATCTAATTGATTCTTCATTCTTCAGGAAAGAAAATTGAAGGAGGGAGGAAGAACGTGCCACACAGAGAACACGAGAATGGAGAGAATTGACAATGAAGTCGAAATAACGATGTCATTCATGGAATCGCTGAGAATTTTTTTTCACTGAAATTGGATGCATTTCGTCTCAGTATTTTTTCGCTAGAAACAATCATCAATCAAGATGTAACCTTTCTTTTATTGTCATTCAATTTCCATTTTTATGAATTTATCATTTAATAATAGTTCAAACTGTACAGTTCCTGACATGACAAACTGTATTTGCTTCAATAAAATGGTTCGTAGTTGCCCTTGTGCACATAGGGAACGATCTCTCTCGATGCTTTAGTGCACATTACTTGCTGACTCTTCGGAACTGTCTTTGTCGATGATTCCAGAGTAGAGAACGGTGCAAGCAATGGCTGGAAATTATCGTTTTCATAAGGATGAATGAAGCAGTTTAGTGAATGCCCGACTGCCCGTTTTACATGGTCTCTCGTTTCCGTTTCTCAGATTGGAACAAACTGGGAGAAGATCTGAGATTCGAGAGGGCATCAAAGAGACGTCTTCCAAACTTGGGCGTCATTGGAATACGCCCACCATTGATATTACCTTGCACGACGATAGGAAGAACGGACAACCCTGTTTGTTTCATGTGATGGTCTTCGAAATGGTAGATCAACATTGATTGCATGAAGACCACACCAAGCTGAATGTAGCATTTTTGTTTGAAATTTTTCTTACAGAACTTCATAGTAGAAGAAGAGCGACTTATAGTCGATCTGTCCACTGTACTGGACGACGCCAAAGCAGAGGAGAAAGTAGAGGAAGTGCGCAGCAATTGAAGATAGCAAGCAAACGAGGGCCAGAAGAGCGGAGTCGTTCAGATGGGCATGGACTGGAATAGTTCTTAATTTGGACAACGGAATAAGTTGCACTAGGGGGTGAGATCGTGATTCGTGCACAATAGAGCATGCAGAATGAAAACGAGTCTCATTTTTCGAAACGATCCATAATGGATGGACGATTTGAGGTTATCGACTCACAGGTATGTGTATTGAGTATGAACCAGTAGAAGGCGATTTGGAGTGGGAATGCAGCGATGGGGAAGAGGATTAGAAGTTGTCTTCTGACTCCAGCCTCTTCTTTCTCGGTAAGGACATGCATCAACTCCCCATCAGCGACACACTGCCGATTGTGCAAGAACAGCGCGAATGAAGCAACAGCTGAAATTTTTTTGATTATCTTTAAAAAATATTCGAAAGTGCATCACTTTGTACTAGCAGACAAGGAACGATGATCCAGATCTCTCTATATCTGGCAGCGTTGTTGAAAGCGACTTGGTATCCGATCACCAACCATTGCACAGCGGAAACTCCTGCCTAAAGTTATTCATTAATACATATTCAAGAGAGGATAGGGTAAGCGCAGATTTGTGACAGCAATGGAATTTAAATTGGAATTTGCTTCAAGTTAGGAATGATACCTCACGCTCTCTCTTCAGGATGAAACACGCTACTCATAACTCATTCGATGGCATGCATATATTCTAGCAAAACGAGATCACTGATACATCGAGCAAACCTCATAGTAGAAGAAAGTCGTTTTGAACGGTGTATCTCCTCTCTTTTTTCACTCTCAAGTAGAAGACAACGTGGACAAGGATGGAGAGGATGATGAGAAAATCAAAACCGGCTGTAAATTCACAAACTATCATAAAATTTGATAAACATTTAATCGTGTGAGAATACTCACCCACAAAGGCCCTCCATGCCAGACACTGCAGTGGGAAAGCGGCGGCTGTGATGGAATTAACCAGTCCTGTGCTGATCCGCATTCTGAAAGAGAGGGCAGATGATGTGAAAGTTGTGATTCCGAAGAGAATATCGAAAAAGAAAGAGGAAATCACGCTCTTATTCTCCAATGGGAACTAGGGAAATACAATGGCTGTACGTTGAGCAATCGCTCAGTTCAATTCCTACGCGTCATAGGGAGAGTCATGTAATTGATTTTTTACACCTCAGGAAGGGTATTGAAGGAGGGAGGGAGATCGAATCATGCAGGTCAAATGTAATTTATCCTTCAAAAATGTACCAGAATATGCAGATTTATATAATTCTACTGAATGTCGTACCGTACGAACATATGATTTTGCCTTCTCATCATCCGCTGATGTAACATGAAACGATGATTAATCATTGAAAAACTTTTCCGCTTTCTCCATTTTTAATGGTAATGAATCCTGACGAGAAGAAAGGTGAAAGAGATGGCTCTCAGATAATTTAGTGAAGGATCGCAAACTCCTTGAGAGAGCCCAGTAAAATTCCATTCGCAGGCTACATTTCCTTCGTAAAATCCCATCCATTCCCTACATCTCTTGTAAGAACTCTTGTTTTCCTGTAAGAATTTTAGCATCAAAACGCTGCAATATCGTAGAATTATTTCAACATATTCGTTCATTCAATATTCCCCCAGTCAGCTGTTACTCGCTCTTTGCTTTTCCAGAATTGCTCGAGGAACAACATGAAAACATATTCCCTCGAGCATTTGACAACAATTCTAAAAACATTATTCCGCCGGAAGCAGCGGCCAATTCTGCATTCATCACCATTCATCATTACTCTAATTATTTCTTACCGGCTCCGAGCTGCTGGTTTTTATATTCGCGCATCTCAAACAAAGATAATACTTCTCTTTTTCTCTTTTCCGATTAAATGCTGCAAAATCATGAAAAAATGCACACATTTTCGTGATAATCGTAATCTCCTTTTCTATGTGACCATATGTTCCACCATTATTTTCCGTCGCTTCTGATTTTTCCGCTGAAAAATGTACTCATTCAGGACCCTCTCATTACAGCGGATACTTCACTTCTCAAACTCGGAATCAAAAAATGAATAAAGTGTGTTTACAATTTCAGGCCCGACATTTATAAGTTTTCTTTAGGCTACGATCAAAGTTGACAGAGCAGCTTTCGAATCGAGAAGAACCAGTATTGCCGGGCAGCGAAAAATTGCTGAATATTCGGTGAGAATAAATGCTACTCTAAAATAAATTACAATGCTATATAGTAATGCATTTATCTTTTTGGTGTGTACTAGTGATGCCAAATCGGCGCGCGCTCTCCTCGTTTCACACGCTCTCTCGCTCTGTCTGACCGGCGAGAGAGCGTGTAAAACGAGGAGAGCGCCCGCCGATTTGGCATCCCTATTGTGTACACTGGCTGATGTTATGAGAATGGATGGATATTCTGCATCCCCAAAGAAGGCAGTTTCTTGCCAAACAATCATTGATTGATATGGAGTAACTCAATTAGTTGTCTCAATCTTAATCTGAATAGGAACTATGCTACTCACTTTTTTCAGGTAACTGAGAAGAGGGACGTAAAAAACGACCGAAGCAATGCTAAATATCTCTACGAAGCAAATATTCGAGATATAGTCTATCCGCCCTATAATCTTGCAACGGGACTGGACACATTTATCGATAAGGTAGCAGTGACTAAAATTTTCAAATTTTTCCTAAGCAAAAACGTAGGAACAGAAGAGTTTCTCGAATATTATGTATGTGTTCATTCTTCAGGGCAAGCATGAACCGTGTCTGGGCACCCTTTGCACTTGGGCTACCAGTCAGTCGGGAAAAACAGTCAAAGAGGTTTGGCCTTTTTCTCATGCTTATTTGTTAAAATGAACACGTGCCTATCGTAAATTAACGTGCAAAAATAACTAAATATTTCATACTCTGCAACCTCAACGGTAAACAGAAATATCTGAGAATAATTACTCTCAGTAAATCTCATCAATTTCAATTTGATATTACATTACTCTCATTATAAAATCGAATGAATAAAGGTGTTTGGCGGCGCTGACTTCGTTGCGTTGAGAGGATCGCTGACACGAATCGCTAAGACGATTCTCCCGTATAACCAAAATCGAGCGCCGGTATCTTTCGATTACACATTTTTCCTATGTAAAATTGCCTGCAATTGAAGGATGCGTGGAGTATGATTGCCATCAATTGTGGAGGTGTCGTCTTCATCAGTGAATCGAAAGGGTTAGTGCATATATGTGGTACAAGTTCAGATAGCAACCCACCGAATAAGGGTTTGGTAAAATCATTTTTGTCAGTGTTCTGAAACTACCGGATAATATAAGGGTGTAAATTTAAAAAAAACAGTTGCTGGTTCTAATGTGGTGGGCTCTCATCGACCTAGTGCCACATCCGTGGATGCTCACAATGACTCGTGTTTTAGGTACGATAGTAAGTCGAAAGATCTCTCCACATATACCGGTTTCAAATTCAAGCAATTCGTTACCATGGATCAACCGAATGTACGAACATAATTAGGAAAATAGCGAATTATCATGTTTTAGAGCTATTCGGACACTTCCAAACCTGTGGATATCAGGCATACTTTTGAGGTATTCAGAAACTCGTTTTTGAATACTATAAAGAAATTGTAATATCTTCGAGATGATGGTTAGATCAAATCTCGTGACAGAAGAAGGAGAAACTCTGAAACTGTGCTGCGGAGCTGAAATCGGAGCTCTGAAAAACGGTATGCTCTTATTTGTATGGAATATTTAAATATATGAACTATTTCAAACAAATGTGATTCAGATGAGCCTGTGGAATTAAGGACAGCTTGGGAGAATGATCGTAATCCGAGGTTCGTTAGCGGTACTCTTTTAAAGGTGTGTATGCCCATGCCAGCATGGGGAAGGGCTCCTCTGGAAAAAGTTTCTCACTGGGATACCTGCAGTATACCAACTGGGAAATTCCAATGAGATCCCACTGTGATTCCACAGGGACAATCTATTCCACTGTGATCCCGCTGAGAA
Organism: Pristionchus mayeri; assembly: GCA_036245805.1. NCBI lineage: Eukaryota > Metazoa > Nematoda > Chromadorea > Rhabditida > Neodiplogasteridae > Pristionchus > Pristionchus mayeri. The sequence continues at coordinate 28,261,369 of BTRK01000001.1, forward strand.
ACGTTTGCCAGAGTCACTCCAATGAGAGTGCTTTACTATACTTCCTAATGATAGCCTCCAATCCAGGCCCCAAAATGAACAATAACTTTTAGTTCAGTTTGGACGTAAATGGGTAACTTGAAAGAGTTTTTGGAAAGAGAGGCTGCTGACTGATCACGTCAAATTAAAGAAGGACTGTTAGAAAAGTTGAAATTTTGACGTTGTCAGAACCATGACCGACCTTTGTACAACCATAAGAGATTCTGAAAATTTCAAATGCATATCTCTATTTTGAACCGAGTTATCATTAGTTGGCAGAATGCCAAGGAGGGCTTGAAGGGAAGGGACGTGCGGGAATTCAAATATTTAGAAGATTTTTCAAAAACTGGTGGGATTCGAACCCGCAACCTTCCGATTACGCGGCGACTGCTTTACCACTGAGCTATGCGATTGACCTTTGCCTAGACACTGCAAGCTCCGCCCACTCTGCTCTGACACTTTCCCCCGCAAAAGCGAGACAAGAGGAGCACCGTCTTCATTCGCAACCAAATCACTCGCTCAAAAAGGAATTCGAAAGCTATTTTCATGCAGATTCCAAAGAAGCATGGCGAGCACGAAAAAGTTTACTCTGAGTAGGTCAGAATACGATCTTTGTGGTGCGACATAGCTTAGAAAACCATAAAACTCGTATGCTGACCTACTCAGAGTAAACTTTTTCATGCTCGCCATGCATCTTTGGAATCTGCATGGAAAGGGCTTTTGAATACTTGTTTGAGCGAGTGATTTGGTTACGAATCAAGACTGTGTTTCTTCGAATTCGAAGCGCGCATGGCTCTCGATCCTCACCGCTTCCTCTCCTCGCACTCCCTCCCCTCCCTCCACCCGTCTCTCACCCGGCGTGACTAGAGAGCGACTGGGCATGCAAAAGAGCGCGCTTGCATCCCTCCATCGTCTAACCTTTTGGGGGTGAGGCGCATCTGGGAAAGGGCGAAGCCCTGCCCAAATTTTTGGCGATTTGACCGGAGAGTCGGCGGAATTGGCTCCGCCCCTTTCTTCCTCGTCTCGCTGTTCTGCCGCTCTCCGTTGACACCTTTCCACGTACTTTATGGCCTCTAGTGCGATTCAAAGATGAGATATCGACAAACGGCCAAAAGCATGATCTTATTTGGATCCCTGCGGGCATATTGCCCATAGTTAGGGTGGCATAGGTTCATTTCGACTATACTCCTTGTGGTCCCTACCTTTGCCTATCCTCTTAGCTCGCGCTATGATCGTTGGATGATTGTCTATGTCATGGTTATGAGAGCGTCAAAAATTCAACTTTGCTGACACTCCTTCTTTAAGGCCACAATCAACCTGAAATCTTCCATTGGAAAAAATATGATTGAATTTTCAGAGGTCTTAGCATCGTGCTGCAGAGTGAGATGGCTGGCGTGAGAACTATCGTGACTGGTATTAAAAGAGGAAATCTGCGGAACAATGACGTGAAAATTGTTAAGGTTCTCACACAATCGCGTGTCATTATCACACAAGTTTCTGGAAAAATTTCCATTTTTTGTTTGTTTGTTCTGCGATTTTTACAGGTGATTGAAAGAAAACTGGAGGATATCAAATCCATCGGAGAAACGAGACATGATGCTGAGCTCTGCTACGCCTTCCTGTTCAAGGTCCTATCCGAGTTGAAGAAGGTTCTGCAGTCATGTAAATCATGCCAAGCCTCGTTTGACCCCCGAGAAGGAGTGCGTTTAAAATAATCAAGAACTAAAATAAGTCAATCAATTTAGCACGTCACAATCAATGAGATTTCCTTCCAAGAAGCAAATGCGAAAGGGAGAGGAGTTACTGAAGAAGTCATCATTCATTTTAACCTCTGATTGTAATCATTAAATGTTTTGAGAAAATACGTTACTGAATATGCAAGTAATTGCGCGTTTATTGTCTTGATATTTATGGTGTTTTATTATATAACAAGATAAACATAAATCGCAATTCAGTGGGAGTACAATGGGAAGTTGAAAAATCAGTTGTCGATCGCATTCTCGAGTGTGTTTACAGTATTCAGTTGTTGTTTTGTTTGAATCGGTTAGCTTTTGAGCACGACACTCTTCTTTCTTGACAGAGAGTTCCTTTCGATGGCAAGCGACCTTTCTGACGACGTCTTGACTCTCTCAACGCTTCGTGACGACGTCATCCGTCGAATTATTGCCATCGATCGTAGTGACTCGGCAGAGAGCATGCGATGGGCAAGTTGTCTTATTGAAACATTTGTATTTTAACATCTTAAAAATATTCTTCAATATTTTTATATTAAAAATCTATTTAAAACACTTGTTTCCAAACGCTTTTGTGCATTATGTGTGTCTTTCTGAAATTGCAGATCATGATAAGTTAGCATGTACACACTTTGCGATTCAAAATTGCACAAACACAAAATTATTCGATTCGAATTATTGACTTATTTGCTCATTCAGATCTTTCGAAGGTGGAATGTTCTCGTTGCTGAGTACATCCACTCGCACCCGTCCATTGAATCGATATCTATAAACTGTTCATCGATTTACATCACAGTGAAACATCACAATCTCCACCTTTTCTCACTGAAACAGGCTGAAGATATGCTGCATCCTCCCTACCCTCTTCCAGAACATTCCTTCCGTGAACTAATGATGGTACAGACAGAAAGGTAGGTAAAGTTAAATAAGTCTATATGGAATTCAGAGGCGAAGGGGAAGGTCAAGGAACACTCCACCAGCAAGGACACTGTTGTCAGTCATGACACCATATGTGCCTCCACCAAGATCATCTAGAATAGTACAGCTGGAGCTTTTCGAAGAAGAATTCATCGAAGATGATGATGAGTTCGTGAGGTTAGTGTAATTCACAAGAGCGCACTTTCTTAGAGGTTCAGTGCCAGCGCTTCTAATGTATTATTTCAGATTGAGAAAGGAGAAATCGAAAAAGTGGAAAGATTCTTTGGATCGATTGTCTCATTACATTCGACTAGCTATTCGCGTCAAGAAAATTCAGTTGTCGAATGTCGATACGCAAAAAATCATCGAAATATGCAATGCCCTATCGAAAATCAAGATTTGCAACATGGACATCAGGAAGTGTTACGACTCCGATCTTCGGTTTGTAATTGATTAAGCATTTTTGTGCTCTCTTAAAAATGAAGTGCAATATAATACGGTTAATTACAGATCTTTTACGCAATCATTGTGCGAAATTTTCAAACGAAATTTTCAATTTCAAATGTCACTCGAGTCTCTCTTGCGGCGAAGCTTTACGTAAGTACCATTTCATGTGTATACAAGGGAGGAGTAAAGAATCTTATCTTATCTTGAAAATAATGGCCTCCTTTAGCATGGCAACATAAATATTTTGGATAGCATTGGAAAGGGGGGAAACGTGGGAAATGCGTTCTTTAAAGAAGGAGTAACACGAAAAATAGATTGTACATGTGGAATAGTGGTTGTCGTAGAGGACAAAAATCCTATGAGAAATCACTTTATCCGAAGTGACACAGAGGACTCTATCTCGAGATATGAGACTGAGAAGATCGGGCCTCAGCGCAGGCGAAGCGCGCGTATTTGAAATGAATTAGAAAAACAGCAATAACGAATGCGCCTATCTGGATTCGAACCCACGTAGATTGCGCTTGGCACGCAGGAGTTACTCACTGCGCTATGACCACCGTTGGCTCGAGCTGATGCGAAACATTATATCTACCTAACACGGTCATGAGAATGTATTACCTTCTCATCTCTTATTCGTGTTACACCTTCTTTAAAATGTTTCAACTCAGGTCTTTTTCTTCTCGGCGTCTCGAGAACTGTCTCCGTCCTTCACTTGACTGGCACATGTATGTACTCGGATCGATTTCACAATCTGAATTCGCTATTTGGAATAACTGATTCAGTCTGGAGTGAAATCGAGGACGAGATAATCAACAAAAATCGGATGAAAACAACATTTATATGTACTTGTGGTCAATTCAAAAGAGCTATGTAAACCTTTTGAACTTAAATTTTGTGTCGATTATGTACATAATTTAAAATGTGTCTAAAGTGTGTTATAATATTTAACGCACACTTAATCCGTTGACATGCATAACTATTAATGAATCTATGATTGAACGCGACTCAAGGAGATATAAAATAAACGAAAAACAATCGTTACTACTTTGCAAGACTCATCCACAATTGATCATTATTCTCTTCTTCTTCCTTCGTTTTTTACTTCCACTCGACGCGAATTCTGAAGGGTAATTGTGCAATGACAAGAGAAGCGTGTTTGATGCTTGATTGATTCCCTAGTAAATGTGCTATCGAGCGCAAACTCCGCCCACTTGGATGGGATAAAGATGCGCTGCACCTTCTCTCCTCTCCATCTCTCTTCGCTGGTCTACGAACCCCTAGGCAGCCACTCTCCTTCCTTTTCATATCGAGAAATTCTCGATCCGTGCTCACATTGTTGAGGAACTATATGATTAGGAAGGAAAAGTGCTACCCTCTCCAATCTCGTCCTGGCAGTGTCATTAGTGTCACTCTCCACCACAGTGTCATTGTACGCCGTGCGAAGTGTTTTCGGATCATATCGCGATTTGACAGAAGGCATAAAACATGATTACATTTTTGGCTCAGAGGGAAACGTTGAACCCATAAGAGTCTCTGACATCGCAATTCGGTTGAACACCCATCTTGACTCTTTATTTATTCAACTGCAATGCCCTTTCTCTGTTGTAGTCGCACAAGTTGTAAACAAGTGCAAAACAAGTATAGAACAAGTATGTGCACAAGTTGTAAACAAGCACCCCTCTTCCTACGCTCAAACTGTTTTACAACTTGTTTTTCTCGGTTGCTTGTTTACAACTTGTAAACTTATTACTTGTTTACAATTTGTAAATTTTATTACTTGTTTACAACTTGCAAACTCTATTTAGCGTAGGGAGAGGGGTGCTTGTTTACAACTTGTGCACATACTTGTTCTATACTTGTTTTGCACTTGTTTACAACTTGAACATAAGAAGGGGATACTCAGTAATTCTTGCCATGGCTTGGAAGTACTGCTTGTAATCTTCGTGAGGCCGGGAGGGAAGACAAGAGGGGGGTAGCTCATCAGTCTTTATTGAGCGAGACGTTTCGGGCAACAGCCCATCATCAGTCAGGAAATCACATGAAAGGAGAAACTATTAGGGAAAGACAATTGATTGGACGAACGAGCGCGAATCGATAAAACAGTGAGCGAGAGTGAGAGAAACAGAGCTAGATGGGAAAGCGTGCACAGAGATGCGCAAAGAGTGGGAAGGGAAGAGGAGGAGGAGAGAGATTGTGAGGGAAGAAGAGAGCATAGAGAAAGAGGGGAGAAGAGAGAGATAAGGGCAAACGGAGAGGGAGCATATAGAAGGGAAAGGGAAGAGATGAGAAAGAGGTGAGTGGTGAATGGAGTTAGATGTTTAGAGTTTGTAGGGTAATGGGACCACTCTCTTTAGAGAGTTCAACTCTGTTATTTAAAGCGGGATCTAGTTTGACAATGTATTAGGTTGTTGCATAAGTCCTGTCCGATTTAAAAGCTCCTGACTTATTGGGTCGTTCTTGCTTGCATGTATTTGCCATTACCTGGCCTCATAGCATAACAGAGGCATATGCTTGTACATGCAACAATGATATTAATCTAAATCACAAGTATCTACTTTACGAGAAAACGAAGCTTTAACTGATCAGACTATCGAATATCTCCACACTTTTTCTCTAACGCGGTGCTAGTTGATGGGAAAAGATAGCGATGCTACCTCACCCAGCTAAGTTAGAAGAAGAGATAATACTCTTTCTAAAACTAGGTTGAATGGGCTTGCAAATTCAGCACATTCTACGTTAGAACCCACTGAATGTGAATTTAGAAACTGAATTTCTGTCCATTTAATGAATTGCAGTGTCTCCAGCACAAGAGATACTGAATCCAGTGGAAGTCGGTTTTAACTACCGCTAAAGGGGCTATACAAATACCAGTAAAATTCGAAAGTAGTTGCTCGTCAACATCAGAAAACTGGAAAATTCCGAAAAAAATATTTCGGGCAAATTTCACAAAATTCGTGATTTCAGATACTTTGCAAATTAAGTCTCCATTCAGCGATGAATGGTTTTCAGATAGTTTCCATAAAAGTGATTGTAGGAGATGGGTTGCTGATTCAGATTACCACAACAGGCCATACGTTCTAGTTGTGCAGGAAACAGAAACTATAATAGATAAATGTGCAAAATTCGACATTCAAATTTTCAAGACTTATTTCTGAAAGAATAATCATTTAGAATTAAACCAGATAATTACTTTAATTGGGATAATAACACCATACAACGATCACTTTTAAAAACAAAATATACATCTATGTCGTACGGTACGAAACTGGTGTGGGTTCACATCGGTTGGCAAGGAACTATCTGAGCACATTTTCAGATTATTTTAAATTCTTAGCCATGTATTTTAAGAACTGATTGCCACTGAAGAAATAATGATCAGGAACATGCTAGCGGATTGCTTTCGCCTCATTTCGTGCTCCTTTTATTGAAACTGCAGAGATTTAGTATAGTGCGCTAGAAAGTCTATGACACTCTATATATCACAAAAGGTACATGCTGCCAAAGCTTACTCGAAAGGCTGTAGAAGCCGGATTTTGTAAATGGTAAAATCGGACAAGACTTATGCAACAACCTGATACATAGCCTCGGCAATTTTACGACGAACAGTGCTGGAATCACGATGGAGGATGGAGCCAGTAAGTGAAAGGGGGGCACTGTTGTGATCACTCTTAGAATGAATGGAGAATGCGTTGTGTCTATAGCTAACACAAGTGGGGTTGCGAGCTGACTTAAAATAGTCATAAGCTCTGAGATGGAGGGGTCTACCGGTCTCGCCCACGTAGGATTGTGAGCAGAGGGAACACTTGATGAGATAGACAACACCGACAATCTGACAGCAACCGACTCCACCAGTAAGACAGAAGATACAGCGATCAGGCCAAGGACAAAGAGGGGGATCAAGGTATCGATTTCGTGATAACAAATTGAGGAGGTTAGGGCCGGGCTTCTCTACAATACGAACCTCAAGGTCAACCCTAGACAATGCGTCTCGAACGTCACGTGTAAACTCATCACTTATAAACGGAATAGTGAATACAGGAAAGGGTTTAGCAACGCGAGGTGGGACACTAGTGGAAGGGGAACGAGATGAACGAGTTGGAGGGCAATAGCCATTAGTACCGACAATTTGATACGCGAGAGAGCGAGACTGATTACGGTATTCCTGAGAGGAGACAGAAAGAGCAGTGCGAATGGTGGAAAGGACAATGGAACGCTTAGAATGACTGGGATTACATGAGGGGTTATGCAAGAGAATATTACGATTGGCTGGCTTACGGTACCATTTAGTGCTGAAGACACCAGATGGGGTAAGTGAAAGTTGGAAATTGAGGAAGGGGAGCCAATTATTGGAAGGAGATTCCCTAGTGAGCTTGATATTGGGAGCACCCAGGCTATTGAGAGAAGCGAATAGTCTGTCTAGGTGATTTTGGGAGATAGCAATGACGATGAAATCGTCAATGTATCTTCCTAGCCATACTATGCCCTCACGAATAGTCTGGGACTCAAGGGAGTGCATGTAAATAACAGCTAGAATAGGAGCTAAGCGATTGCCCATTGCGAGTCCACGAACTTGGGAATAGAAGGAACCAACAAATGAGAAAACAGAGCATTCGAGGCAAGCGGAGAGGAGATCCTCGACATCGGAAATAGAAAGACCTCGTAGATTGAGATAGTGCGAGTGAGAGGACATGAGAGCGAGGGTGGCACGAGCTGCATCCCTATTACTAACATTAGTATACAAGGCTGATACATCAAAACTCTCAAAACGCAGGTCGGGGTCGGGATCGATGGAGGAGAGGGCAGATAGTGCATCCCTAATGTTAGTCAGATGAGTGGGAATGTGTTGGAGGAGGGGAGAGAGAAGTTGAGTCAAGAACCAAGAGACACGATCTGTAGGACCACCACCACCACCGATGATGGGACGAATAGGGAAGGAGGATGTATCGTCACTAACAGAAAGCATATCAATCTTGTGAGTCTTATCAGAGGAAATCTGAGAGAACCGAGATACGTCCGTACAACGAAAAACTAACCTATGGAGCTAAATGTTCCCCTAGGGGTACTTTTTCACGTAGATCACGAAAATCGACCTTAGGAAGCGGTATCTCTGACCCCTCATTTCCTGTAGCGCGCTTCAACGGCGAGGTCGGTTTTTGTAAATCGTGAACGGCTCGTCCAAACCCCGTACATATATAGTAATTCTAAAAGATCTCGTCGAGATAAGCATTTTTCCTGTTGGAAGTGAAGGGCTAGCTCATCTGCGAAAAAAATTACGGTCATTTGAAAGTTCAAAATTGATGCCATGAGAAAACGGTGTCCGACAACAACCCAATTTTCTTTTAATTTGATTCCTCGTGCAATTTTACCCCTGCGCGCAAATTTAAATGAAAATCTGGTGTGGTATATGGAACGAAATTTTCGAAAGAATATAGCGAAGTCGAAATTTTTTGGCCAAAAAATACGATTTTTTATTCCTACAATTTTTCTTTCACGTTTTCGTGAGGAGATAGGTGCATATTCGTTTTCTACGGGTCGAAATACACCAGAAAAAAATTTATTCGGCTTATTCTGAGATTATCGATTTTTGGCCTTAAAATCATCGAAAAATCCCTGTTTCTGAGGTCAAAAATCGATAATCTCAGAACAAGCCGAGTTAATTTTTTTCTGACGTATTTCGACCCGTAGAAAATGAATATACACATATCTCCTCAGCAAAACGTGAAAAAAAAATTGTAAGAATAAAAAATCGTATTTTTTGGCCGAAAAATTTCGACTTCGCAATATTCTTTCGAAAATTTCGTTCCATATACCACACCCGATTTTTATTTAAATTTGCGCGCAGGGGTAAAATTGCACGAGGAATCGAATGAAAGGAAAATTGGATTGTTATCGGACACCGTATTATCAGGGCATCAATTTTGAACTTTCAAATGACCGTATTTTTTTTCGCAGATGAGCTAGCCCTTCACTTCCAACAGGAAAAATGCTTATCTCATCGAGATCTTTCAGAATTACTATTTATATACGGGTTTGGACGAGCCGTTCACGATTTACAAAAACCGACCTTGCCGTTGAGGCGCGCTACAGGAAATGAGAGGTCAGAGATACCGCTAACTAAGGTCGAGTTTCGTGATCTACGTGAAAAAGTACCTCTAGGGACACATTTTCAGCATAGGTTAGTTTTTTGCTGTACAGACACTACAAGGAATATCTCAATTCTCTCAGAATTACTCTGTTATACAGAACATAGTGCACAGGAACCCGAGGGATACCACGCAATAGACAATCGAGAGTGCGTTTGGGAAGGGAGATCTTAGTAGAGAGTGCACGGAACTGCTTATGAATATTGTCACAAGACCGTTTGAAATGGGCAGAGGATGAGGGGACATAGATAGTACGATCAGAGAGGTGCAAAGATACAACAGAGTGCTCGAGCGACTTAGGAAGAACAAAGAAATCGCCACCCTTATCGGACTTTGTGACACGCAAGGGACCAGCAGAAACCTGGTTGCGGAGGTCACGAAGAGCAGAGGATTGGCCACGAGTGAGATCGTGAGTAAGGGGGAGGGCTCTATGACGAGATACAATATCACGAAGGTGCGTCGAGAAGCGGGAAATCTTAGATTCTACGGGTGGAAGAGGAGAAGGGACGCCGGAACGAACAGATGGAAATGGAACTTTGGCAACTAATGGATCGATACTAGTAGAAGAAGGAAGAACAAGGGACCAACGAAGGGAGATAGAAAGCTGTTGGAGAGAGATGGAGAGGTTGAAAGAGAGGTCACGAGGTAAGGGGCGGGAAGGAACGAATTTTGGGCCAAGTGATAGTACAGAGACACGAGCAGGTGGAGGACTGGAACGAGAAGGAATGATAGAAGGGCACAGATACTGCAGCTTCTTATACAAGCGAGCGCGTTCAGAGGCACGTAAACGATCGCCAATCTGGCGAGAGAGACTAGTGATGAGAGTGAGATGGGAAGGGTCAAAGGAGCGACACAGTAGGGAATCACTGGTAGAGAGGTCACGAGAGAGACAAAACATCATAGAACGCTTCTGACGAATCTCGTCATCGAGAGTGATGAAACCGATACGGTCACGAAGAGAGTGGGAACGGAGGGGAATCGCCGATTTGGAAGGGAGGGAATTCTCGATGAAACGGGGAAGGACACGGAGGGAGCGACAACGAGTAAGGAAATGAATCGATTGACGGCAACGGATCAATTGGTGTCTACTCCGAAAGATACTCTTTACGAGTGAGATGGCTGACTGGCTAGGTCGGATGGAAGCCAACAGGGACATAAGAAGGGGATACTCAGCAATTCTTGTCATGGCTTGGAAGTACTGCTTGTAATCTTCAACTTGTGCGACTACACCAGAGTTTATACTACAGCTGTTCAAAAGAAGGTTGATGTGAACTGCACTGAGATAATTCACATTCCCTTGCACCCACAAGTACACATGAGAATCAGGGAAATATTTTCTCATTAGCCTTCAAATCATTTTCCGTGTGAGTGCTTCATTTCTCAGTCATGAAGTTCAATCTACTCTGGATTTAGTAATCATCGAAAGGAATTTCTTGTCTGGACACCTTCATTGCTCTTACGTTCTATAGAATTTGCCGAGTGTTCCCCGTGTTTTCTTCAAAATTTCACATTTTTCGATTTATTAGTATCTTCCTGTCTCATTATTACGCTAGTTGCCATGATATCTTCTAAAGGACGACGTGATGTCTTTCCAATACAATGTAATCCAATGTCTAAAAAAATTCCATCTCAATTTTGCAATCTTCTGCACAGTTCTGAGGGGTCCCCTCTTTCCATGTCGCCAATTCCTACTGAGATGTTTATTTGAGACTGAAAATGTAAATAAGCAAATATTGACATATTATTGTAAATGCCGCAGGAAAGACAGCATATCTTTGAGAAATTGAAATTAAGTGAAAATTATTTCAACCGTTTAGAAAAGTGTTTATCATATTTCAGATAACGTTGGCTCTAATGCTGCAAAATCATATTTCAGAATGGAGTTCACTCAATGGACATTTTTCATCTACGCACTTTACCTTCCTATCCTCGTTTCACTTTACATCATCGAACTCTTCGTCATCATACGAAACAGGAAAATATTCCACTCCAGCTTCTACATAATTTTCATCGTGACTTCCATTGTGGTGAGCCTTCAGAGGCACTATTTCGGATAAGAACCGTTGGATGAGAGCCCTGATGAGAACCAACAAGTGGGCCCTTCTTTAGAGCTTTCACAGAAGCATTCTTGACACTTTAGGAACCTACTGTGAACATGCTGAAGGGTACTTTTTGGTTCTCATCCGGTGGGTTCTCATCCAACCTAGTGCCCCTTCCGATCTATCCCTAATAGAGGAATTCGTTTCAGGATATATTAGCCTTCCTAATAGGCAGCTTTTTCATATCACTTGCAAGAAGGCAGATGACTCACCGTTAGTCTTCACGTTAGTCCAGACGTGAAGTACGCTGTCGAATGAGTTTTTGATCTCATGTGAAAGCTACATATTGCATATCGCGTGAACCTTCATACATACATCACATGCACGTGCAAGTCCTATTCTTTGGAAAGCAACCCCCTATTCCATCCTGATTCATTCTGTATGAGTGCGCGTGTATAGCAGAGAATGATACGTGAGTTTGCAGACTTTCATGATAAGTTGAATTATGAATTATTGTTAGTTGCTGCTCTTTGCTGCAAACGCAAATGATTTTGCACAAACTCACAATAAGCGCGTGAGTTTAATATGAGATTTGCAAAAAAAAATCGTAAATGGGAAAGCTTTCAGGGATCGGAAGATTTCCCAGAATCGAATTTGTAGCCCTGAGTTCGCGTGTACGTGAAATCGTGAGAAGGAGAGGTGAGAACTGATCATAAGGTGAACAACGACGGACTGAACAACTGAACATTTCGAAGAAAAAAACAGAAACGAAATTATAAGCCAGAAGATTTAGAATAAACTAGTGGCACTTGATAAGATCTACTAAGCACTCATAGTTACATTTTTTTGTCCAAGTGTAAATGCTTAAAATTTTGGAAATGTGATCGATGGTGAATAAAATACAATCATGAGAATAAAGAACGATGCGTCAAAACATTGCAACATAATTGATACGCTTGAGGAAGGATACACTTGCAGGAACTGTATTTATTCGAAATGTCTTCTGTTTGTATTCAGGAGATAGGAGGATCTCCTCCCTTCTTCTCCTCCTCTACTCTCTGTTCCTTTCCTTTTCCTTCACCATCCACTCTTCTCTTCTTCTTCCCTTTCTTTTTGCTTCCACTCGACGCGAACTCGGACTGGTACTCCTTTAGGATACTCGAGTGGGCTCTTCTTGCTCTGTAGATAGTTTACTCAAAGATCAAAGATCAACTCTCACTTGAGGAAAACGTGCACTCCTGCGTACCCAACTGCGAATGTGAGCAGAACGGAGATAGTGGGAAAGGCCACATTGATCACTTGCCTTCCTTTTTGGTTCTCAAAGAAAGGATGTAGAAAGTGTTCAAAACGGGTTACAAACCATTACAATTTGATCTGCACAGTATTTTTCGGATTTTACATCATTCATGTTACGTTCTGAAAGGAAACTTTGGGTTGGAGGATCCAGAGAACAAAGATCAACAGAAATGAAGAGATCAAAGATCAACTCACTCCACATTCATCATTGCAATTGACTTGTATCCGTTCTTCATCGTAATTCTCGCAATTCAATACGAAATTTTTGCTTGGAACGAATTTCGGAGCAGCTGCCTCCAATTTCTTATCTGAATTATCAACTAAAGTGTTTTAAAACGAAATGGTATGCCAACCTTTTCGCCTCCATTTGTACTGACAGTGCGAACCACGATATTCCTGGCTGAAGAAATTTCATGAGAATGAGAAGGTGAGATGTTGATACTACATAGGTGAGATGTTGATACTACATAGGGTGAGAAAGAGAAGCAAAAGAGCTATTTAACCGCATAACTTAGTATTACAACTATTTGGTCCAAATCCATCTGTCCCATTATTTTGGCACTAGGTCGGATGGGAACCGTCTGATGATAACCAAAAATAATACCAGTGCATAGTATTTTCGCAGACGTTTTGACAATGTGGGCACCTATTGTTAAATACTGGGGAATACATCTGGTGGGTTTCCATCCGACGGTTCTCATCCGACCTAGTGCTGTTATTTCTTACTCGAATATGTGATGACTTCCCGCGCAGTTAATGTAGTTGCTGTGACAAAATAAATAACTTGCTGATGAATAGATATCGAATTTTCCCTGTAAAAATTTTATTTTTTAAAAATCTCAATTTTAAAATAATTACATCACAGTTATCCTCGAAGCAGTTGTATTCAATCGACTTTTCAAACGACGCCGATTTAATCAATGAACAAGTAGCATTCTCCATGAATTTTGGAGCCACCGTTTTGAATAATTTGCCTGAAATTATGAGGATTTCGACGGAAAAAATGAAAGTCGTCACCTTTCTGTGTTCTAACATTCACGCTGCAGCCTAGTTTCATTCTGCAGGGAATGGTTTTTCAAGGTTTGCCTCTTTTTAGAACCCACCCCTTATTCGGAATTTCCCTCTCATGAGACGTGTCATTGCAAGTTATGTTAAGTTCTGCAATTCGGTTCTGTGGTCTATCAACGCGGTGTACTCAACTCGAACCAACACCAAAACATTGTTCAGCGGCAGAATTCAGATCGATCTAGAGAGTAGTTTGATCATTAAGAGATGGTTCGCCTTTCCCCTACCACACAACTGTTGGTGAAACATCCCATCGAGAAAGTTGTGTTTGGTGAATTGGCGGTGCGCTCATTGCAACTCTGCAATGCAAAAATCAGACCAATCTAATAAAAACACCAACAATCTCTTCAGAAACTTTGTCCAGTATCACTGATTTCGTCCATTTCTTCGAACTCTCTGAAATTTCTCAAATCTGTCGGACTTATAAGAAAGAGTGAGGCGTACTATCGTAAATGAATGTGTGAAGACAGCGAAGGGATTGATTGGCTATTGTACAATCGTTAATCAGTTGCTCGTATTGGGTACGGTCTAACACGTCGCCACAGCTGAACGTTCCGTTATCGTTCAACATCGAGTCTTCACATTCTGGAAGGATCCACCTTACATCATCACTAATTAGTGTAATTACTCACTTTCTGCATTCACGAGCAATATACACGTCGATATCCATAGGAATCGAATCATTCGAGTGACGAGCAACCGAGTGGAAAGAGAGAGGAGGGAGGGAATGAATGGGAGAAGGACGGGAATGAATTGGACGAGAGGAGGGAGAGGGAAAGGGGGAGAGAGAGAGTCCATTATCCTATCCTCAATTGCACGTATATTGCTAATCAAATTCGAATACTTTTTATCAATTCAAATTAACCTGCACTTTTGTTTTGAATAACAGTTTATTGTTCAAAAGAACCACTTTGTAAAGTAAACACTTTAAAAAGTAAAAAAAAAAACGCGATAACGTGCCATCATATTAAATTTTGCTCAGTGTGCTATCGACAAATTCAACGTGTGATGTCGATAATTCATAAAGAGCCAATAAACATGTAATTTTGAACATTGACTCTTTCGAATGGCCCATTTGCGCATCAAAAATGACAGAAATACACCTAAATTGGCAATTTCTAATTGAGAAATGATGATGGGAACTGATTTTATTCGACCCATTTTACCTATGAAATATTGTTTTCTGATGTATGTGGTATGTCATTCATCGCGCTTTTAAAAAAATGTAAGCTATTTCAAAATGCTTTATCATTTCCAATAATCACGCAGCAGTTGCGATTTCCACCTCCGCAGATTCAGTCACAGAGGGGAGGTCAGTGGAGGGTTCGGAAGGGGAAGGAGTAGACTCAAAGGGACGACCGGTTCCGTGGGGCCTGTCGGTACCATGGGGTCCATGGGTCGGGTACGTTCTTCCGGTACCATGGGGTCCTCGGGTCCCTCGGGGACCGCGGGTGGGATGGGGTCTTCTGGTTTCGAAGGGCCCGAAGGGTCCACGGGTTTCTCTGGGTCCACGGGTCGGATGGGGTCTTCTGGTTGGGCGGGGTGGTCTGGTGTGCTCCTCCTCGGATGACTCATTCGATTTACTTGATTCGCTCGATTCTCGAGGGGATGGTCGGAATTTTCCGAAGAGCCGGTCGAAGAAGTCTGTATCTGCAAATAGAGATGTTTTGGAGAATCTTCAAGCACGCTCTGGTATTCTTTTTCTAGTAGGACCATTGGCCTATCCTAGCGGGTTTTAAATGAAAGATACTCGTAGGAAAAGAGAAGGCAGAGTGTAGGATACGATGATTACTAAATGTAAACCTGAAGATAAATTGTACACGAATACTTGAGTAACATACGATTGAAGCGAGGTCGATGCTCTTCTCTTTCCTTCACTTCTTCGAGGATCTTCTTGATGGCTCGTTCAAATTCTTTCCCGATCTTATCGAGGTCCGTAGAAGATTGGGAAGAGACGCAGATGAAGATTGAGAGGAGAAGGAGGGCGAGACGCATCCTGGAACAAATTACCGTGCATTTCACGAGGGATATCAGGGAAAATGAATGAAATGTACCTAGAGAAGGCGGTGTGGTCTCGGCGTGAAGCTGCGCTTATATGCAAGCCGTTCTATTCAGAATTCACATTATTTTTGATAGAATACGTAGGCAGAATTGGATCGAAGCAAACAGGGACGTCATCTGTGCAGGTGCTTGCCTCCATTTAAAGGTCTCTAACCAGGCAGACAGAGCGAGAGAGCGTGTAATATGAGGAGAGTCAGGGAACGAATGGAAAGCGATTTGTTGCTCAAGGATGCTCATTGGGGTAGCTGAGTCAGATCTCTAAACATCAGTTCCGAACTGGTATTATCAGTACCCATTTATCCATTTCTACGTTTCGCGAATTGGGTAAGCAAGTCACGATGATCCTCAGTATCCATTGACGTTGTGAATAGCAGATGTTGTGATTGAGAATCGTAGAACAGTAGCCCAACGGAGAAATAGAGATTGACAGAGCCAGAGAAGGAAAGGAGAGAATGGTGGTCACGACATGAGAGGGACGAAAAGAATGTAGTTGAACACGATGTGCATGACTCTTAAAGAGAAGTGTCGAAGGAGTAGGAGAGCATGGTAAAGAGATGTGAGATATGTAAGGGTCTCAATTGGAAAGTAATCGATTCATTCCCAACAGATGTGAACAGCAAAACATGTTGGATACCAGAGTGCTTTATTTATTCCAACGATGACAGTTCGTAACCAAACTGGGTGAGTATATTTATTCACAAGCCAGCGAAGCAATTCAATTTAAACGTAAGTTAGAATTTTGCACAACGTTTTACCATTCTCATGACATTTCTTGTGTGCTCTTCGTATTCTTATTGGATGCTCTCGGGGTTCCCACTACTCAATGCCCCGTACGCTCCACCAAACGCATAACATCGTAAACTTCCGCTAGATGACGTTGGTATAATACGATCTCGTAATCATGACACGTTCAGGACGGATCTTCTGATTACCCGATTTTAGATCCTTCAAGTATCGGATAAAGGAAGCACCACACTGGCAGTTGAATAGAGTCATTGGATCAGGATTGTTTGGTTGCACTATGTCGTCATCTTTGTCGTTGGGTTCCTGAAAATGTTGTAATATTTCGAAGGTCACTAGGTCTGATTATAGCGATTGGGCAAGGCGGTGTGACTTAGAATTTTCGCCCGTCTTTATGCCTTCGGGAGTATCTACCGGCTTATATTGTATGCCAACAATAAATATCGAACTTGATTGTTGAATGTTGAACATGATCGGTGAACATGATTCTTGATTCTGTGAAAAGAGGATGCTTCGAGGGTAGATCGAAGAAACTGAAAAATGAAACGATGGAAATTGAGTTCAGAGTAACAGAGACATGAACCAGAAGACAAGCGATGATTGAACTATAGTTTTAACTTTTGAGTAAGTGCGATAGTTAAAATCTGACAAAAGATGCTTAAGAACAGTCCAATTAAGAGTAATCGATTCCACTCGGAGAGCCGAGAGAAGGGAATGCGTTGTTTACTACGAGCGCTAGAATACGAGTGAGGCAAGCAAGGGAGTGGAAAACAATGAGAGATCGAGGGGGAACGAGAGAGGGCAGAGAAAGATAGGAAGTGACTCAGTGTGTGGGCCCCCTCAAGGCTATGGAGCGAGAGAGAGATAAGAGACAGGGAACGTCAGAGAGTGAGATCGAGAGAGATAGACTCTTGTGCAGTCAAATAGATGCTGAAATGAGGCCTGTTTGTTCGATCGCAAACCCTTAATTTAAACATACAGTATCGATCATAAGTATTCGCCCAAAATTTCGGAGCCCTATAATTTTTGAACCGATTGCCCGATCAGTCTGAAATTTTAACTGTAGATAGGTAATTCATCGGGGAATGCGATGCACTTAAATGCAATTCATGAAAAATGTTCGCTCTTGCATAGTGATGACGCAATAACAAAACACTTATTCGAAATGGATTATTTCCTCGGAGAAATGTTTCGTGCTTACCGGAGGGTTGAGAAGTGAGGGTTGAGAAGTGCCATAGGGCTATCCAGAAAACAATTTTCAAGTTGCTGCGACTTCGCAACAAGTTGCTGCAGCCGCTGCAAATTCGAGGCTGCAAACTCATAACTTTGGTTCTAGGCAAGCTAGGAACTAGTGCAAAGAAGAAAAATGATCCTTGTTATGATCCTAGATGATCCTGAAAGTTTGGTATCGATCGCTCATCATTTGCCCTCAAGGCGTAAAAAAGTCACTTTTTCTGATGCCCCGAATTTGGCCGAGTACCGTTTCAATGCCGAATTTGCATAAAATGTAATTCCAACACAGAAATGTTCAAAACCATCGAAGAATCGATTCCCAACTTTTGGTAGGGTTAGCTTCACTTTCCAGACCGTGGCGTTCGATCTTAAGACGCGCGCTCCTCTCGAGCGTACATCATTTCCCTACACGGAGAGAGAGGAGAGGGAGCGGTGTGAAGAGAGACGCGCTCATTCTGAGAGGAGCGCGCGTCTTAAGATCGAACGCCACGGTCTGGAAAGTGAAGCTAACCCTACCAAAAGTTGGGAATCGATTCTTCGATGGTTTTTGCACATTTCTGTGCTGGAATCACATTTTATGCAAATTCGGCATTGAAACGGTACTCGGCCAAACTCGGGGCATCAGAAAAAGTGACTTTTTTATGCCTTGAGGGCAAATGATGAGCGATCGATACCAAACTTTCAGGATCATCTAGGATCATAACAAGAATCATTTTTCTTCTTTGAACTTATTCCTAGCTAGCCTAGAACCAAAGTTATGAGTTTGCAGCCTCGAATTTGCAGCGGCTGCATCAACTTGATGCGAAGTTGCAGCAACTTGAAAATTGTTTTCTGGATAGCCATATGGCACCTCTCAACCCTCAGAAAGTCCGGTAAGCACGAAAAATTTCTCCGAGGAAATAATCCATTTCGAAAAAGTGTGTTGTTATTGCGTCATCACTATGCAAGAGCGAAGGCTTTTCATGATTTGCCTATAAGTGCATCGCATTCCCCGATGAATTACCTATCTACAGTTAAAATTTCAGACTGATCGGGCAATCGGTTCAAAAATTATAGGGCTCCGAAATTTTGGGCGAATACTTATGATCGATACTGTATGTTTGCTCTTTCTCCGATATACATGAAAGAGAAGAATTTATCTCTATTTTATGAAATAGGAACATTAAATTAACAAAATATCGAAGCTGAAAATACCACGAAAGTTATGTTATCGGATATCTGCAGACAAATGAAATGTCGATGTAATTTTTTTATAATTTTTATGGAACGGTTCCCATGGAACGTGTAATGGACTCGAAGTCATGTATAGTTCCCTAGTCAAGGTTCATGAAACTCCATAGTATTGGTTCATTCTGCCGGGTCCTTCGGAGGGGGTTCAGGAGAACTTTGAAGGATTCATTAGACAAGCAATTTTATTACAAGCGATTGGGCAACTTCTTCCTATTATCGAACCGTCTCCACATGTAATTGAAGAATCTTCGAATATGTATTCCAGGAACCCATACACTCCCTATATATCCCAATCAAGCTTCGATGAGGCCTCGATCCCTCGGGTGTGCACTGAAAATAACCGGAATATGCAGAGCCTGGCAATCCCAAACATGAAAAAAGAGGAAATTATTGTAATCTAATATAGAACAGATTAGCAAGAGCAATAGCCTCATTCACCCAACACAGATGAGTGCTCATCCATTGCTAGTGCCAGTTTCAAGTAACTTTCGTTTATTACCCTTCTTGAATCTCACAATTCTCTCCGTTAATAATAATTCTGCTAAAGCGAATTTATTATTTCGAATTTCTTTTCAAGTGCATCAGCGTCGTTGGCATACTGATCAGGTTTTCCAACTTTTTATCTAGACCTCAGCATTACAACAAAAAACACGGATATTTTTTTCAAATTCTACAAATATGCTTCAAAGCGCAAAGTCAGGGTATGGTATCCACTTTTACGAATGTGTATTGTGGTCGGGTATTGTGATTCCTTCTGGTTTCAGTTCCCAATACTCGATGGCTTTCACGCTCCACCCTACGCATTGCCTTGTTACGAATGGTCTCTTATCTCGTGAAGGTTGGTTTGTGAGCGATTTCTCTCCGGATAGAAAGAGGAATAGCATGACGTGGTGAAGGTGGCTGCTGGCACGGAAACGAACGCGTACGGAAATCTCGTGATCGGAATGGGCTAAACGTTTTCAAGGGTTAAACAGTGCATACAAGTTACCAACGTCTGCACTTGATCTAGTCTCAATAGAATCACTCGAGCAAAGTGGGAAGTTGCTAATAAGTCTATGCATTTCATTTTTCAAAATATTTTACAAATTGTTTTAATGTAAACTGCACCTTTTAACTTCAGATGAGACGAATTGATGTGATTCTCTGTGTTAGAGTATGCTTCGAACGTAGGCCGAAGAAACTGAAAATTGCATGATTTCAAGCCGAGAATGCCAGAATGAATTAGCGGACAAAGCGAAGACTTTGTTTTCGATGCGGATTAGAATCGAGTGAGGCCAGCCCGGGAGAGGAAAACAATGAGAGATAGGAAGAAGGAGAGAGAGTCAGTAGTCAAGAGAGAAGGGAAATTACTAGAGAGAGATAAGAGGGGGGGGGGAGGAAGAGAGAAAGAATTGAACGAGGCAATTTGAAGAGGGAAAGCACGGGTATTCGAATTCAGCTCTTCGATGCATTCTGGAGAATGCAAGGTGGATATTTCTTCGTTAATATAAAGCATTGTCCGCTTTTAGCTATATTTCATTATGCTAAGGATGATAGTTTTGTTTACACACTTTATTCGAAAATAACGGCAAAATAACGAGTAATAAAACAACGATGCAGTAGCTGACTACAATACACGTATGCCAAGATCTTGTACATAGTACTTATATTCTCCTGACTTTCTCCCAATGAATCGTGATGTCAGGATCATTCTTCCCTTCTCCACATCAGTACTGTTGCAGTGCACGTGCGACATTGTACATCTCGACCATACGCCGTTCGGTTTGAAGCCAGACAGAAACAAGAAATCAATCGAGAGCCAATCTTTCGAATAGCTTGAAGGAAGAGTCGCACCGTCTTCTTGTACACGGAAGACCTGAATCTGAGACAAGGTAGAACATAAGAGAGTGAGATTTCGCCCGGGCTTCTACATTGCCTATGGTCTTTCGATCTGTTAAACGAGGATGTATCGATATGCGTCAATTCTCAGGAAGGTCTTCATACTATTGGAAAAAAGAATACAGATGCTGATTACAGATCTGATGAGACCACATCTTTTCCAAAAAAATCATAGATATCAAACTTACAATATACAGCGTACCTCGCGCGTTGCAATTACGCAATTATTGATTCTATGAGAAGATACTTCGAAATTAGATCGAAGAAACTGAAAATATAATTCCAGTTGGCAGCAAATTCAGAGAAACCCAGAGGAAACACACATAAAAATGGAAAACAAATGGAATGAAAAATGAAAATGAGCGTCGAGAATAATTTAATTACTGAAATCTGATTCCGACGATTATTCTACCTAACAATAGGAGATTCAGTTCGATTGGGAGAGTGGAAAGTAGGGAAAGCGTTGTTTACTGCGAGCACTGGAATACGAGTGAGGCGGGCAAGGGGGTAAACAGAGAGAGATCGAAGAAAAATGAGAGAGGGCCGGAGAAGCAAACGAAACACTGAAGTTGTGTGCGTCCATCGAGGATGAGTGACCAAGTGACGGAAAGATAAGAGAGAAAGCAAGATGGTTTATGCGATCACTAACATGGAATGATAATTGTAACAATTATGCAGAGAAAAGCTCGATTTCTTCATTCGTCCCTGCCCCATTTTTTCATTGCACTCAACATCTAGACAGAAACGATATTTATAAATATAAATTCTTTATCATCGGCTTCCTACAATTGATAAGAGAGATAGCAAATATGGGAGTGAGGTTGAATTTGCTTGTCGTTTCCTTGTCTGTAGACTACAGGTTTTCGAAGAAATGTGACATCAAATTGAATATGGTTGTGACAGGGAGCTTGAATGGTTCGAAGAATGAGTCCTTTCTACAATGCGTAATTATTGGGAAAAGAGGAGTGCGTTAAAATCGAACCTTGGGACAGCGCAGTATCTTCTCTTGATCGCTGTACACCGCCAGATTATTTCTTCTACCGGTCAGAATATGCGATTTTTCACTGACTCCTACAAAGCTTTGGCGATCAATCCGTACTCAAATCAGCCCATTTTCATGTTGAACCTTTTTGGTCGGCTCTTTTTGGAACTCCCTATACTGTACTCCAAGTGCCATAAATTGTATCAACTATGATATGTAATCAGTTTAAGCTAGAAAGGACTCACGAAAGTGCATTTCTTCTAATTTTAATTCGACTCTGCACATGCATCGGCATAATAAGATGAATTCAATCTCGAGACAAGAGTTGGCTGAATGAGTAGAATCCCCCAGAGATTCCCCTCCGCATTCCGTACCAAGTAATGATTAGTTAATAGTGAACATTCTGTTTGAGAAGAGTATCGTTCGAATATAGATCGAAGAACCTGAAAATAGATACAATTGGCTTGCGAACACAGAGTATGAAAAAACACTGATAAACAGCAGTTAATTAATGTTCTCAATTTTTACATTTGACTCTCGTGTAGTATGATGTAAAAATATGAGGATGTGAGAAAGCTTAAGCGTTGGATAAATTTATGTAACAGAAATTGAGTATAATTCGTCAGTTCTTGAGTTACTGAGAACCCCCCCCCCCTCTTTCCTCGTCTACTCCAAGAATTTTTAGGTATCCCGTCCTGAAGGAGGGGTGGGAAATTGTGTTGGGGAGGAAGGAGGGAGTTGTCTGTAATCCAAAAGTGCATATTATTTTGATAAAAACATGAATCCCAGTAGAAAAGAGAAGAGGGGAATCTTGTTTTCGATGCGGTCTAGAATCGAGTGAGGCCAGGCCGGGAGAGGAAAACACAGAGAGATCGAGAGAGCGAGAGAGAGACAAGAAATGGACAGGCTGTGTACGTCGTTCTGCATCGGGAGAGGAAACGGGTGAGAGGAATGAAGATTGAGGGAATGTTGAGGGAAGAAAATGATTCATTTTCATTGTCGATGTTGAATTGCTCTTTCCTCTTAATTAATGCTTACATAGCTCGTTCATGCCCAAAATTTGATAAAAACAAGAGAACAGGAAGAATAAAAGAAAATGTACAAGAATTTCTACAATAAAAAACGGGTTGGGAAGTATGGTCCATCCATATCTCGCTGCACAGCCTTTGTAAATCTTGCTATGAGGATTGGCATTATCGTGCTTGCGTCTCTCCCACGAGTCTGTTCGAGATGGAGTCTCAACTTTCAGAGTTGGCCACAGTTTACGCGTCCAGTTATAGTATTCCCCACAGATGGCAACTTCCAGCTCCAGGTGCCTAAGAATTCTACATTCCCGTCATTCTTCACGTGGAGATAAAAGTATCGACTTCCTCGACGACGCTGGAGTTCTGCTGGATTCAATCCAGGAATGAGCAAATTTCCTTCTACGTTGGCATCGGGACTGAAATGATCGGTCAGAGCAAATACTGATATGGATATTCTATCTGTTCCCAGCAATATCACCTTATATAAATGAAAAATATGTCTAAGACTTCAGAAATATATATTTTTTCGTGTTGTAAACAATGCAAGCGAGCATAACCTATACCTTTTAGCTTCAGTTGTGTCAGTAGTCAGTGCATCTTTATTCTCTGTGAGGAATATGCTTCGAGTGTAGATCGAAGAAACTGAAAATGAGTAGCTAACAGGAGCAGGGTTGATAACAACGAGAAATTGATGAACATCTGATTTGGAATATAAGGAGTTATAGAAGAACATGTGGGAGATCCAAGAATTAGGGGCAATTTTAATGAAACTGAGAATAATTCTGACTGGAAATAATTAATCGAGACACAGCATGAGAAGGAGCGAGTAGTACGTTTACGATGAAGGCTAGAATACGAGTGAGTGCCTAGAAGAGGAGAGGGAAACAGAGAGAGATCGAAGGAGGAAGAGGGAGTCAGAGAAAGGCGGAGCGTGGACACGCTGTGTACGCCGTTCTTCGGGGGGGGGGGGGGGGGAGCGGGCGATATAGAGGAGGGATGGATGATGGAATAGGACCGAAAAGTAAATTTTAAAGAGGATATATATCAACTTTTATTTACATACAACCTAGTTTAGTTTACTTCGTGGATAAAGAGACTACTAGATAAAGTCGGTGTCATGCATTTCTATCATTGTTTAGTTATTATTTTCTGTAAATACCTCACTCGTGCCCGAAATTTTATAAGAACAGAACAGGATAAATATAGAAAATGCACAATAATTTTAACAATTAAAAACGGGATGAGGTAGTATCGTCCATCCAAATCTCACGAGTTCAGCCTTTGTCGCTCTTGTGATATGGGGACGTGCATTGTCGTGTTGGATTCTTGCGTCCTTCTTCCTCCTTCCACGAAGACGACCTCTTCTGAATTGTGAGATAGGGCAGAAGATAGAGTCTCGACTGCTCGGTCCCATCCAACTAGAACTGAAACTTTTCCATGGCACTACCCCGATATTCCAAATATATTAGCAGAACAGGCTGTAGGCCACGCCACGTCATTTTATCCCGTTGCATCCTATGGGAACAAGGGGAGAGAGTGGAGTAGGGAGAGGGAAGAGATAACTAACCTCCCACTCCTAAGCCTGCTCTCTCTCATTGTTCTCGTAGGGTCTATTCTTGCCCTCTCTAGTAAGCACATAAGGTTCATTTCCCAGTCGCTCTGTTAGAAGCCTGCTCAATTAGTATACACACTACCATTAGACTGCATTTACCGCAGAGGAACGTTGTGACGTTCCAAAACTCTAACCGCGCGCGGTTGCCGAGACTCTTCCTTTAACGCGTGCTAAAAATGTGGCTATTCTGTTCAATTGAATACGATTGGTCTTTGTTGAATACAGAGTGTAATTTTATCTCGCGAGCCAATCCTTTGAACAAATTATTGAAAAAAAACAAGAATTCTTCCCTCTGTGAGCTAAATGATTTATCAGCATACAAGGAATAATAATTATCGCCATGAGAACAGAGAACGATCCGGCTGAGCATCCGTGCCTTATACATTCTTCAGGATTGCAATTGTAGCAATCGCATTCTGAAATGGTATATTTTTGTATAAACAACTTTTCTTTATACAATACCTTCATTTATTTTTGGTGGGGCCTTTGGGTTCCTCACAGGCTTCTAAAATTACGGTTAATCCTGGGGGTCCATCGTACGAGCTGGGCACTGCAATAGCTGAGTTAAACAGAACGTAAACAGCCTAATCTAATCAGATAATAATCAATGCTTTCGATCTCTCATATTTATGCGCAAACTTGCTTTAGCTATACTCTTCTTGCTAAGTCAGAAAGCAAACCTCTTGATTGCGCATATATGGTATGTGCGTGATTCTTTGAGAAGAGCATACTTCGAATGTAAATCGAAAAACCTGAAAGTGTAATAAACCTATTTCTTTTTTCCAATTCTGATCAATGAAGAGAAACAGGCATATTACAAAATCTGGAACTCGCTTTCTAATCCAATAGTAACCATGCCCCGTTTCACTTACCGAAACCTCTTCAAAACGACTCTTTCTTTTGTCCTCCAGTCGTATAACATAAAAATGTAACACAGAACTGCCATATTTCCCCCACTCCACAAGCTCGCCCGAGCCAAAATACCACCTTGCCTCCCCATTACGTGGCTCCCGCCCCATTCAAGTGTTGGCGAATAAAGAATAAGCATAAGAATAAGAATAATAATGGAGAGCGGAAAGTGAATTACTGGCAAAATAAGCTGATAGATACTCAGAGGAATCTATTCGACTCAGAGTGGAGAGAAGGGAAATCGTTGTTTACTACGATCGCTAGAATACGAGTGAGGCAAGCAATGAGGGAAACCAAGAGATAAGAAAAAGGATGCGATAGGGCCAAGGAAAGAATTGAAATCACGAATTTGTGTGCGTCCATCGAGGATATGGTGTGACGGAGAGATAAGAGGTATAACGAGGTAGAGGTTCATGCGGCCAATATGATGCAATGACAATTTTGTATACAATCATACAGATTGTCCAAATATGAATACTTTATCAGGCCAAATTTACATTCTATGTGTATGTTTTCAAAATTGAACGAGGATGAAATAAGAGATAAGGTAAGTTTTCCAGCGAACCAAGGAGACGAAGGGCGCTAGGTCCCGAAAAACTGAAAAAAATACCATAACATTGCATACAACAAAACAAATGTATTACCTCGACATCATTGTCGCCGTAGTCTTCGTCCTCTTAGAGAAGAGGATTCCAATGACAAGAAATTTTTTGATTAAGTGACGAGTGAAAGTACCTTTGCGGGAGCGACAACTGTGCTATAGTAGGTCGTGGTCTCCTTCCCTTCCTTTACTGGGCCGTCAGTCTGAAATATGATGAGGGTGGTATTGCGCAGGGAGTTTGAGAAAATAATAGCGCTAAACTTACAATTGCATTTTTTACAATGGCTGAAGCCTTCATTTGATAGGCGAGAGCAGCTGCAGAGCTCACTGTGCTCCAACAGGTAAGTTCGAATCCATCCATGGTGAGGAGTTTAACACATAGGCCAGCACTTACGTCCAAGTCACACCTGCGTTTTTCTGTCAAATTAGTTTGAAGAGTGAATTTATGGTAATTTTTGTGTGTGTTTTGTTGTTTTAGTTTACTGCGTGCTATAAGCAATCGCTAGTCTCAAGAAGATGCATTTCTCCCAATTTTAATTCGGATTCACACATGCATCTACAGAATAAAAATGGTGATCCTTGCGACAAGTGTTGCTCGAATGGATTTAATACCTCAGAGTTCCGCAAAGTAACCGTCGTACCCTTTAGTCATGAGTAGTTAGTAGTGAACATTTTTTTGAGAAGAGTATACTCCGAATATAGATCGAGGAAACTGAAAATGGATAAAATTTGATTTCGATAAGCAGAGTACAAAAATACTGAGCAGATAATTATCATCCTCAACTTTTTCATTTGATTATCACGTTTTTTACAATATGAGCATGTGAGAAGGTCAAGCGTTGGGATGAATTTGTATAACATAAATTGAGGATAATTCTGCACTTCTTGGGTTGCTGGCAACCCCCTCATTTCCTCCTCTACTCTATTTCTGGGCTTGCGCGTCCTGATTCTTGGTCCAACAACAGTTCAGAGGTGGGGAGGGATGGGAAATGGTAGGGGAGGATCGATGGATGGTTTTCAATACAAGAAATGCATATCATTCTGAAAAAGACGCATGAATTCGAGAAGAAAAGAGAAGGAAAGAAAGCGTTGTTTTCGATGCCGGTTTAGAATCGAGTGAAGGCTCCGGGAAAGGAAAACAGTAAAGAGACTGAAATGGGGAGAGAGGAATAGAAGGACAGGAAATGGACAGGCTGTGTACGTCGTTCTGCATTGAGGGAGGGAACGGGTGAGAGGAATGTGGAATCAGGGACTGACGAGGGAAGAGCAGGATTCGTTGCTGAATATGACCGGAACAGTCATTTCTCACCTCATAACAGATGCAGATTAACCGTTCAAAACCTCTCTTCCTTCTCTTCGTTGCCAGAAACGACTAGGTAAAGTAGGTTTTCTCGTTTTTTTGTCGAATTGTTATTTCCTCGAAATTAATGCGTTCGTGCCCAAACTTTTATAAGAACATATGAACAGGATAAATATACAAAACACACAAAACACATCAATTTAAAACGGGATGAGGTAGCATCGTCCATCCAAATCTCACAAGTTCAGCCTTTGTCGCTCTTGCGATATGGGGACGTGCATTGTCGTGTTGGAAATGGGTTCTTACATCCTTCCCACTCCTTTCACGACGACGGCGGATTTCTGAAGGCTTCACCAGGTATGGATAAGACTTTTTATCGACTTTGTGCCTGAAATGCAATGAATTTCCGAGTATCTGCCAAACAATTGGCCAGCTGGTGATATTCGATCGATTCCTAACACTACCTTACGAAACGAATAATTCACGCTTCGGACCCTTAAATCAACACACTGAACTGTAAACCGTACCTTTTATTTTCGATGAGTTAATGGTATGTTAATCTTGATTCTCTGAGAAGAGTTGGCTTCGAATATATATCGAAGAACCTTAAAAAATGGGTAGCTGTTTGACAAAAACAAGAGATTGGTTTTCATCTGATTTCGAATATTGTGAGTTATTGAAGAGAATTTGACAAATTCATGATTGGATGATTCTGACTAAAAATCGAATTCGAGACTAGTGAAACGAAGCGAGGAAATTGTTGACAACGAAGGCTAGAATACGAGTGAATGGAGGAGAAGAGGAGAAGAGGGAAACAGAGACAGAGATCGATGGAGAATGAGAGATGGACAGAGAAAGGAAGATGTTGTGTACGTCCCTCCACTCTGGAAGGGGAACCAGTGAGAGATAAGAGAGAGAGAGGGAGAGAGAAAGAGTCGAACGCGGCAATTTGAAGATGAAACACTCCTGTTTTAAGGGTGGGTGGTACAAAGCCGTCGAGTTTGGTCCCGGCTTGCGGCTTCTGACTGCAGAAAGGCGAGAATTGCAGATCCTTGATTCCTGGAGCTCGATGTGCCATCATACATAATTCCCTCCCTATTGAAGACTACAGCAACTACGGCTGCAACCGCCTCGGCGCCTATTTTCTTCATCTTGGCGTCACTAGCATCTCTCGTCTCAGTCTGGCTAGCTGAACTAAAGGAGTTGTTGCAACTTTTCTGTTGCTGAAAAATAGGTGGGCAGGAGAAACCAGCAGAAACTACATAAACAACCCAGCACCCCGGGGACCAGACAAAATTAGCACATATTGTTCATCTCATCAATTTATCATACAATAAATATGGCTAGAGTCTCCTTGAACTCGTGAGAACTTCCTTGACCTCGAATTGTTGACAATTCCTTCAAGTATTCGTTGAATAGAAATCGATAGCCTGAAATTAAGGAGATTGATTTTGTGTGGACCCTGATTCTCGAGTCTTTTTTAAAATTGAAAAATTATTTGAATAATTGAAAAATATCAAACCCAGATAAGACAGTTGATGTTCTTTCAGTACTCGCAATGCCATGAACGTCGTATTGCATTCCGTGTTTTCGTAGATTTTCTTCTCTTGTGAAGTTCCATCAGCTGTAAAGCACAATAAAATACTCAAACTTGTGTCTAAAAGTTTTACATGGGCAATGATCACGAAACAATGAAATTAATATGAAAGATATGTAAGAATATTCGAGTCCATTTTTTGATGCACTAATAATACGCTAATGGGTTGATTCAGTCACTTCTACCCCACAACTCACCTCATAGCAACATGAAGAGTAATCCTATAGATTTTTCCTTGGAAGCGAATAGATGTCCGAGTGTAGATCGAACAGACTGGAATTTAGATTGCATTAGCAAAACTTAATATTTAAAAAAAAGAGAACCCATAACAACGAGAGAGCCTAGACAATGTATGCAGTGACTCAATGCCCGCGCAACTATTCAAAATTTGGCGCGAAAGAAGACGCATGGGTCTTTGGCCCGCGTAAAGCAGAGTTTACGGATGGGTATCATGTGTGGAACGAGGATCAATATGCAAGGACTGCAGACCTACAGCCGCTGAATGTTTCCTCTGTTAATGGTTTTAACCGGGTGATGTTACGAAGAAACTCTCCCTCCCCCGTCCCATGCGTCCACGCATCGCATGCCTTGCTAGCTCCAGTAATAGATGAAGGCAGGGAATATCGGTAGCCCAGTTAGAGAAAGAACAATAAGAGGGTGCACCAGTAAGCAAGAAGGAGAACCATCGTGGTCCGACCATCGATGCGTAAAAGACTTCCCAAAACTGCACAATATTCCGAATCAAAATATTAGGTTGGAAAGAAAGTTTTGTCGCATTTTTCTCCACAGGTTCAGAGCCCTCGTGTTTGCTTCCTTGTTAATATCATTAGTCCTGCTTTTTGTGCAATATAGATACATGTTCATATATTATTAACATATGTTTGACATTATGATATGCGCTCGTTCAATCAAGAAAGATGCATTAGTCTGCGCCCTGTAGGGAATACGTTCGATACTCCAATATGTTCATCCTCCTCTCTGGTTCAACTGCATCCGATTCCAAGCACAACCTAGTGGACACGCATCTGGGTCATTCCTTCTCTCTACCGCTGTACGAAGTTGGCTCAAGGATATCGGTATTTGGGTGGGTTATGTGATTGAAATTGGTAGGAAACATGAAGATACATACCTAATCCAAATTCGCCGTCGTTGCAAAGCAGCAGCTGTCCTTAATGTCACTATGCGGTATTTTTGAAGCACCATTAGGGGCATCCACCCCAATATAAATATGGGGATTCACGCAATCAAGATGGTACAAAAACGAATAAATTTCAAAAGCTTTGATTTTACGAAATTTTTTTCGCTGTGAAAATGTGTGTCTCTAAGAATTTTTCAATTGTTGAAACTCTTTCGAATCACAGGATAATGAAATTGTAGAAGTGGGTGTATAAGGGACTGCAAAGAATTTTGAGCACAATTTGCAGCCAGTTGGTGCGGATTGCAAGGAGTTAGGTATCTCCAAATACGATTTTCGGTGCTGAAAATTGTTGGTCTCACTTACGCTTAGTTTCCTGTCCGTAAATGATCCGAGCTTCTCTCCAAAATACGGTTAAGAGGGCCCCGGCATAAACTATTCAAATACTCGATATGAATTGTTTTCCTTTCAGAAGACACGAATGGGGTGATATTTCGTTTATTGCATATGACTCACGAATCCGCTGTGGAAAAAACGGAACATCAGTTGGTTTAGCCAGTAGTTGAGTTATTCCTTTATTATACTCATAGAGTTCCCACATCTTTGTGCTATCCAACTTACACCCGTATTCGGCTATACACGCTTCCTCAGCAGAATTGTGATAGATTTTTTTGATAGTGTCGCCATGGATGTCTATGAGTTTGTGAAACCATTGCTCCTTTCCAACTGGTAGTGATGCTGCTCCTACTCTGCCTAATTATATTCTGAGTACAAGCTATGTAACGCTGATAATAACTAAGATTCAATGATTGCCAAAATAGATTTTCACTAATTTGTTTGAATTTCCAAAATGCGACAGAACTTTCTTGCCAGCCTGATACATATTTATAGCAGCAATTTATAATACAATAAATAACGTTTGACAGCACGATTATTTTCGCCTCTTCATCCTCTTCATCTTGTAGAGACACGCTTCTAATGAGTGTTTCGTACGAACTTATTGAATGCGATAGCATGGAAAATGGATGGTGATTTGCTGACGGTCGAGTCTCAGAACACAATAAATTGTGAAAGAAGAACTCACGGCTCTGTACCAATATAAGGGTCCCAAGGTGGATTCTGTACCAATATAAGGATCCCAAAGGAATCTGTACCAATATAAGGGTCCCACAAATTTCTGTACCAATATAAGGGTCCCAAAAAAAATTTCAATTTCTGTTATCAAAATGTAATTTTGCATCATGACTATGCAACATCGTGTTTCTGAAGTGTGTAAAGGAAATCCAGCTCTGTATGTGCGTCCCTTTCGCAAATTGGCTCAAACTCATGCTACAAGGAATGCCCACTCTTTTGCTTATGAGAGAGGTGTTAGATACATTTATGTCTGCCAAAAAGGTGATGAAATATCAAAGGAACTTAAAAAGAGTTCATCCAGCTTGCTCAAATAGCCTAGCCGAGTACCTACTAGGATGTGTTCAAGCCGAACCTTCTAGGATGTGTTCAAGCCGAGTTGCGAAGGTAACTCAAATACAGAGCTTGATTTCCATTACATACATCTGAAACACGATATTGCACAGCTATGACGCATTACTTATTGGTATTACTTATTGATGCATTTTATTTGGGACCCTTATACTGGTACAGAAATTTTTGGGACCCTTATATTGGTACAGACGACTTTGGGACCCTTATATTGGTACAGAAATATTGGGACCCTCATATTGGTACAGAGCCGAACTCACTTCTATACAACGTCTGCTGGTGAGTTCTGCTTGTCTACAAAACGTCCTCTTCTGAATTGCGCTTCTTCGTGATTAGGATTTCCAATTTGTCCTTCTTATCTGAATATTAAAACCAGATGAATCAACCACATCGAAATCAAAACATTGAGTACTCACTTTATTCCTCTTCTTCATATTGATCCGCAGTGAATAGATGTCCGAGAGTAGATCGGACAGACTGAAATTTAGGTTGCTTTAGCAAAAGATATTTTTTTACAATATTTAGAAAAGCCAAAACAACGAGACGCAAATACTAAATGAAATGAATGAATGTAGTATACGCGCAAAAAGTGCATCAGAATATGCGTGCAGATGTTGGCGCGAAAAAAAGGCGCGTATATAATTTTGGCACGCGTGGCACTGGAATTAGTGATGACAATCATATGAGGAGCGAATACCGATATGCAAGGGATACAATCGTGGCCTATAGCTGCAGTATGTTTACTCTGCTATTCAACCGGGTGATGTCATGAAATAAGTGAAGGCACGCAAACCAGTTGCACGGATTCTAGGAGTTGAGTCTCCCCTTCTTCCCTCTTCTCTATCTAACCGATCACCCGTTGTGAGCAACCTGAGTGAAAATACGACACATGCCTGATCAAAGGCAAGATATTCTACATGCATTGAATATGGCCGGAATATTTTTTTCGCCTCACAACAGATACAGGTAAACCTTTTCTTTACACCCGTACAACGGCTCTTCGTTCACTTCGTTGCCAGAGACGATGGCTGCTGGTTTTAATGTATGTCTGTCTGCGTTAAATTATTTGCTCCATTGAAATCTCGCACATATCGTTGGTGCCGAACGATTTATAAAGAACAATAGAGCATGATAAATAAAGAAAATGTTCGATAATTTATACAATATAAACGGGATGGGGTTGTGCTATCCAACCAGATATCTTTTATCATTCTTACAATGTGCGGACTAGCATTATCATGTTGGAAAAACACTTCTGCACTAATGGTTGCCTTGGGTGGCACCTCCCAGCGCTCGTCTATTAGAGAAGGAATGGAGAGCTTCCTTCGCTGGGTGACGTACACTGGGGCGGCTATTGTCTTGCCCTCGGGTAGCAGTTCCCAGTACTTGATTCATCCCACACTTCACCAATATCACGTCCATGGAAGGCAGATCTTGGAATCAGGGAACGGTGGCTGCGTTAAAATTCCCATGGTTCAGATTCTTTTCTCTTTTCGAGTGATAGTTGGACTTCGTTGGAGTTCGGGTGGATTCAAACCAGATAGGGCCTGCAACGTGTTGAATTCCCGATGATATTCCAGTGCAAACGATTGGCTGGAAATACTCCCAGCACTACCTGAGGCAATGGAAAATTCACGATTCGTTTTTTAAATTCAAGTGGCTATATATAGAGACCGCAAGCTCCGCCCACTGAGGGGATAGGGAACCCCTCAAAACATGGATCGAGGGACTACGCCTCAAATTCTGAACCAAATTGGGTGATCTAAACTGATTTCGGTAGCTATTTGGTTGCTTAACAAATGGCCTCTGGAGCAGCTTGTTCGGACAACTCTAATTATGTCAGCATTCGCTAATTAAGTACGTGGATAGGGGTTTAACAGTGTTCTAGTGTACTTGCACAGCTGCTCCACTCGCAGTTTGTAATATAACCCTATTCATTAAGATTGAGCAGAAAAAATACAAATAAATGTTAAATTACAAGCGTAGCTCATTGTTAAAAATTATAATTAAAAATTAGAAAAAACTGCAACACCATTACACCCGCTGATTTTCGAACCTCCGGCAATCGGGCACAAGATTAAGCGCTCTACCAATACACCAAGCGATCAGTTGCCTGCGCCCGTTAACGAGTACTACAACGTCTTGCTGTTTGTCGAATTCTCCCCCTATCCCGATTTCGTGCAGTACGAGCGTTAGGTTTTCAGAAAATAATTCGCTTCAAAGTTCAGATATCGCCCAAATTCAAAAAGCATGATCTTATTCATGCCCATTGGGACACACTAGGCACAAAAAGGGAATCATGTGACTATTTTGGCAGAACGCTTGCGGTCTCTAGCTTTATATTTCTGACTGTAAACCGTACCTTTCAGCTTCAGTTGAGATTAGTTAATATTATGTGACTCTTCATTCTCTGAGGGTATGCTTCGAGAGTAGATCGAAGTAACTGAAAATGGGTAAGTAGAACACAGAGTTGACAAAAAAGAGAAATGTATTTGCATTTGGTTTCGAATATTAGGAGTTTAAAATGCAGGAAATTCAAGGATAAGGAGCAATTTCAATAAAACTGAGGATAATTCTGACTGAAAATGGTGAATTAGATTAGCAATGTGAGAAGATACGAATGAATTGTTTACTATGAAGGCTAGAATACGAGTGATTGGCAAGCAATTATCTATATTTTATGAAATAAAAACTTTATGCAAACATTATCAAAGTATCGGATCAGAAAATACCACGATAGGTATGTTATCGAATATTTGCAGACAAATCAAATGTCGGGGGTATTTTTTTACAATTATTATGGAACAGTTCGCATTGAACGTGTAATGGACTCGAAGTCATGGATATTTCCATAGTCCAGGTTCATAAAGTTCCAGAGGATTGGTTCATCCTGCGGGATCATTCGGACGGGGTTCAGGAGAACTTTGATGGATTAATTAGACAAACAATTTTCTTACAAGCGGTTGAGCAGCTTCTTCCTGTTATCGAACCGTCCCCACATGTAATTGAAGAATCTTCGAATATGTATTCCAGGAACCCATACACTCCCTATATATCCCAATCAAGCTTCGATGAGGCCTCGATCCCTCGGGTGTGCACTGAAAATAACCGGAATATGCAGAGCCTGGCAATCCCAAACATGAAAAAAGAGGAAATTATTGCAATCTAATATAGAACAGATTAGCAAGAGCAATTGCCTCATTCACCCACAACAGATGAATGTTCATCCATTGTTAGTGCCAATTTCAAGTAACCTACGTTTATTACTCTTTTTTAATCTCATGATTCTCTCCGTTAATGATAATCCTCCTAAAGCGAATTTATCATTTCGAAATTATTTTCAAGTGCTTCAGCTTCGTTGATATACTGATCAGGGTTTCCAACTTTTACTCTAGACATCAGCATTACAAATATAAAAAAACACATGGATATTTTTTTCAAATTCTACAAATATGATTCAAAGCGCAAAGCCAGGATAAAGTCTCCGCTTTCTCGAATGTGTATTGTGGTCGGGTATTGTGATTCCTTCTGGTTATTACTTGATGGCTTTCACGCTCCACCCTACACATTGTCGATACGAATTATTTCTTATTTCACGAAGTTGAATTTGTGAGCGATTTCTCTCCGGATAGAAAGAGGAATAGCATTACGTGATGAATGTGGCTGATGGCACGGAAACGAACGCGTACGGCAATCTCGTGAGTGAAATGGGCTAAATCTGATGAATTCCCGAGGGGTAAATAGCGTATACAAGTTACCAACGTCTGAACTCGATCTAGTCTCAATACAATCACTCGAGAGCAAAGATCAACGTTTGCTAAGAAGTCTGTGAATTTCATTTTTCAAGATGTTTGATAAATTGTTTTTAGTGTAAACTGCACCTTTAAAGTCGATGAGATTAATTGATGTGATTCTCTGTGTAGAGTATGCTTCGAACGTAGACCGAAGAAACTGAAAATTGCATGAATTTAAGCCGAGAATTCAAGAATGAATTTGCGGAAACAGCAACGACTTTGTTTTCGATGCGGATTAGAATCGAGTGAGGCCAGCCAAGGAGAGGAAAACAGTGATTGATAGGAAGAAGGAGAGGGAGTCAGAAGTGAAGAGAGAATGAAAATTACTACGACAGGCCGTTCTACTCGGGACGGACGAGAGTGAGAGATAAGACAGGGGAAGGGAGAGAGAAAGAGTTGAACGAGGCAGTTTGAAGAGGGAAAGCACGGGTATTCGAATTCAGCTCTTTGATGCATTCTGGAGAATGCAAGGTGGGTATTTTCCCGTTAATTTAAAAATTGTCCGCTTTTAACTATATATCATTATACCATCGATGACAGTTTCATTTGCACACTTCATATGACAATTAAATAGCGAGTAACAAAACAACGATTCAATAGCTGACTACAATAAACTTATGCCAAGATGTTGTACATAGTATTCATATTCTCCTGACTTTCTCCCTAACATGGCAATGAATCGTGATGTCAGGAACATTCTTCCCTTTCTCCTCTTCTTGACTGTTGCAGTGCTCGTACGATATGGTACACTTCGACCATACGCCGTTCGGTTTGAAACCAGAGAGGAACAGGAGAGCCGAGAGCCAATCTTTCGAATAGCTTGAAGGAAGAGTCGCGCCTTCTTGCCGTCTTCTTGTACACGGAAGACCTGAATCTGCAACAAGGTAGAACATAAGAGAGTGAGATTTCGTCCGGGCTTTTGCATTGCCTATGGTCATTCGATCTGAGAAAAGATTTATGAATTACGCCAATTCTCAGGAAGGTCTTCATACTATTGCAAACAAGAATACAGATGCTGATTACAGATCTTATGCGACCAAATCTTTTTCAAAAAAATCATAGATATCAATCTTACAATGTACAGCCGCACGCTTTGCAAATAAATAATTCTTGATTCTCTGAGAAGATACTTCGAAATTAGATCGAAGAAACTGAAAATATAATTTCAATTGGTATCAAATTCGGTGCAAGCCGGAGTATATACAGATACTAAAAAAATGGAAAACAAATGGAATGAAAAAAATGAGCGTCGAGATGAATTTAATTACTGAGAACAGATTCCGACGATCATTCTACCTAACAATAAGGAGATTCAGCTCGATTGGGAGAGTGGAAAGTAGGGTTGTTTACTGTGAGCACTGGAATACGAGTGAGGCAGGCAATGGGGTAAACAGAGAGAGGTGGAAGGAGAATGAGAGAGGGCCGGAGAAAGAAAGCAAACGACCAGGTGTGTGCTACCATCGAGGATATGGAGTGACTGAGAGATAAGAGAGCGAGGGAACGAGAGAAAGGTTCATCCGATCTCAAGGATGCAATGATATTTGAAAACAATATTACAGGGGAAATGTCGACTTCTTCATTACTCGTTATTCGGCCCTGCCCCATCTTGTCAATGCACGCAACATCTAGACGGAAAGATTTTCATAAATATAAATTCTTTATTACCTACTTCTTACAATTGTAATAGACAGAAAGAAATTTGGTTGCTGTTAAAATTTCTTTTTGGTTCCTTGACTGTATGCTTCTTTTTCTCAACGAAATGTGCCAGGAGGTTAGGATGGTTCGAAGAATGAGTCCTTTCTACAATGCATACTTATTGGGAAAAGGGGAGTGCGTTGCAATCGAACCTTGGGACAGCGCAGTATCTTCTCTTGATTCCTGTACACCGCCAGATCTTTTATTCGATCAAAATATGCGATTTTTACTGACACCTAAAATCCTTTGGTGATCAATCCGTACTCAAATCGGCCCATTTTCCGCATTTTGGGCGGATCTTATAGGAACTTTCCATACTGTACTCCAGCAGTGTATCATCAATTATATCAACATGCTTAATCAGTGAAAGCTAGAAAATCGACTCACGAAAGTGCATTTCAGCGAATTTTAATTCGACTGCACATGAATCGACATAATATGATGAACGGTAATCTCGAGACAGGAGTTGGCTGAATGGGTTGGTTCCCTCGGTGATTCCCCTCCACATTCCGCAAAGTGAACAGTACCTTTTAGTCCCTGCCATGATAAGTTAGTCGTGAACATTCTTTTTTGAGAAGAATATACTTCGAATATAGATCGAAGAGCCTGAAAATGGATAAAATTAGCTTGCGAAGACAGAATATGAAAAAATACTGATAAATAGCAGTGAATTAGTATCCTCAATTTTTACTGATAAATAGCAAAAATACTGATAAATAGCAGTGAATTAGTATCCTCAATTTTTACATTTGACTCTAGTGTAGTATGAGTTAAAGACATGAGAATGTGAGAAGCTTAGGCATTTCGATAAACTTATAAAAGAGAAAGTGAGTATGATTAGACAGTTCTTGAGTTACTGGGAACCCCCCGCCCCTCTTTCCTCGTCTACTCCAAAAATTTCTAGGTATCCCGCCCTGAAGGAGGGAAGAGAAATGGTAGGGAAAGATGGAGGGGTACTCTGTAGTCCAATAAGTACAAATTATTTTGACATAGAAGCAAGAATTCGAGTAGGAATGAGAATACTGGAATCTTGTTTTCGATGCGGTCTAGATTCGAGTGAGACCAGCCCGGGAGAGGAAAACAGAGAGAGATCGAGAAAAGGAGAGAGAGACAGAAAAGAAACGAAAACGGAGAAAAGAACGTTCTTCTCCTGAGGGAGGGAACGGGTAAAAGAGAGGATGGAATGATGACAGAGAATGCTGCTGAATAGTTACGAAACAGTTATATTTCGTCATCTAAATATAATTTATCTTCGTGCGAGCTAGAAACGAGTAAATAAAGTTGATTTTCATGTATTTTTGTCGTCGTTGAATATTTCTTTCCTCGGAATTAATGCGCAATTCGTTCGTTCTAAACTTTTTTTTATGAAGAACACGAGTGGAAGAACAATTATGGAAATTATCATTTCTAGAATTTAAAACGGGCTGGGGTAGAATTGTCCATCTATATTTCGCTTGTTTAGTTATTCTTGCTATACGAACTGGTATTGTCGTGCGGACGTCAATCCCACGATAATGTTCGAGATGGAGTCTCAACTTTCAAAGTTGGACACAGTTTACGTGTCCAGTTATAGTATTCCGCATTACTAGCAACTCCCAGTACTAGACTCACAGATCGATCGACTACCACTCACTGGGAGTGAACGAGAAGACAATAAATACACAATTTTGATGTGATTATCTCATCTTACCTCCAAACGTGACATCAACATTTGAGAACGTTCTTTTTTTAGATTGGTGAATGTTTTAGTTGAACATGTGTTATATGAAATACTCAGTTTAAAAACTGAACATGCGCCAAAGATATCAGCCAAGTAATTGGAATCGTTCAAGAGGCCAGCATCTATTGCTGCCTCATTTCTACTACAACTTGTTTTCGACCAGATGTGGGAATGAGATTGGACTTTATTTGCACAATGGCTGACTGCGAGCTATCCGTAATCATTGAATTGTAATTTGTAGTTGAATGAAAAGTGTGAGTAGTGGAAGTAGTGCCAGGCGAGAAAGTTCACAGTACGATAGTGCCTGCATCGCAACACTTGGCCCAGCTAAAAGGGTAGTGTGTTCATGATTTTTAATTTGTTTTGACACTCACTTGGTCCAAGATATGTAGTATAGTAGCTGCTCGTCCGGTTTGCAGATCGCTCCCACATTGGAATGACAGCTCTTCAATGATCAAACCTTTTTTTTGCAAAATTCGTGTTTTTAGAACTACAAAATGCATTTCTTCAGCAAAACAATCTAACGACCCATTTATCGATACTCACCACTAACGGATCTTTCTTCACGTGCTCCTTGAGGCAACATATATATCTCTTTCCCAACCAGCACATTCTGGAAAAAATCATATCTGTTATACACACAACGATGCTGACGTACGCTCCAGACTCGCCGGCAAGGGGACTGTTGGCCGATCCGGCGGTCTCCGTTACGTATGTGTAGCCTGTGTCACAGTAGTCGCCCGGGTTGCACCAGAAGCCTCCTTGCCAGTAGCACTCAACGGCACTACGTCGGATGATAACTAAGGCATCATGTCTCCTTTGATCGAGTGGTGTATGATAAATAAAATAAATAGACTTATCAAAGGCATATATGACGACATAGTTCTCATATTAGTGCCCACTGAACCCGACCACATCATAAGATTTGCATTCTAAACGAACTCACGATGCCATTGCCTTTTGGAGCGTCTCCGACAACTCCCCAGTACTCCTTATCCTCCTCGGGTCCGCCTCGGATATCATTCTTGTCCCACTTTGCATCATACTTCTGAGAGCACTCGGAGAGGAAGAAAAGAAGCGAAATGGCGATTAGCACTGGAGTATTCCTTCATTGATTGAAATAGATATTAGCTTACCTCTAATCATTGTACCCATCAGGAATCGGTGTCGATGCCGCCATATTCACAATT
Organism: Pristionchus mayeri; assembly: GCA_036245805.1. Taxonomy (NCBI): domain Eukaryota; kingdom Metazoa; phylum Nematoda; class Chromadorea; order Rhabditida; family Neodiplogasteridae; genus Pristionchus; species Pristionchus mayeri. The sequence goes on from BTRK01000001.1 coordinate 28,301,213, forward strand.
TTATACTCCGTTTCTGCATACCCCCTTGTCAAAGCAGATAGAGCAGAGATAGATGGCATTGAGTAGGTAGAGAGTAGGTCAGGGTCAATGTTACGAATAGAAATGTCATAGGAAATACCATGAGCATGTTTGCATGTTTGCAGAAATTGATTTTATAGTGTTGAACCGTTCTATCTGTGCTCTCTTTATATTGTGAACACGTTCGTATCACAAAGATGAGAGATTGAGGAAAAATGGAGAAAGAAGAATTTCGAGCTCTGCTCTGATCACATTCACCTCGTCTCTTTCATTTACTATTTGATAGAAGGTTCGAGGTTACAAAACACAGCACAAACATGATTATGCTGTGTGAGAAGAAACTCATGGTCACCGATTTGCTCCATTGAAACTTGCAAAATTAACAATCGACTTGAGAAGCAGTTAAGCGATTTAAGAATTAGCCGGACAATTAGTTTGAGTTCAACATTTTAAAAATAATCTCTAATCATGCTAAAAGCTTTTGTTTTACAGTTAAAATTGTAGAGATTAGAAATAGTAGTAGCATGAGTGGTAGATGAGGAAAACAATGGAGATAAAACGCCCGCGAGAACACATGTGATAGGGCAGTAAAATATCTAGAAGAGCTACGAAATAAGCAATAAAATGGCTTCAGAAATAGATAGGATTTAATGGATTTTGCATCTATGATCGCAGAGATGGTGAGGTAAAAGTTATTCATGCATGTATAAAAAGAAGGGGGCGAGAGAAAAAAATGGGCGATAAAAGTCAACCAGCAATACTGAGCGGAAATAAGAGGAAACGTGAGAGTGAGGGAATCACGGTCTATTCAGTTTGCGTGTTCTATCACTGATCAGACGGCACTACGTCGGATGAGAACTATGACGTCATGCCGACTTTGATGTATCAAAATGAAGTCATAGTTCTCATCCGACCTAGTACCGATCAGAAGGGTTAGAGATTGTGCAAATAGAGAGGATGTAGCGAGCGTCGCCCCGAAGGTTCCATTTCAACGCACGTTTTTGTCCATTTTCCTCATCTACCGCAAATTTCCCGAAAGAGACAAATGTAATCTTTAAGAGGCTTCTGTACATCGCCATCACCAGTGTGTTCGTTGTTACGAGTGGCATGCAATAAATCGTTTATTCGGGAAATCTCATGCTGAGGTTTCTTCTTACACGGCGTTACACACGAAGATCTATAAAAACGAATGAATTTTGAGTGTATTTTCGCTTACTGTAATGATGTTCTTTGGCTGCACTAGAAGTTATCTTGCGCTCTGTCAATATAACAAAATAAGCTAAATTTAGCTAGGAAGTTAACCAGGGATGATTGATAGGCGTTTTCGTCTCCTGGAATTGGGTCTACGGTTCCATTATGGTGGTCATTGGTGGTGAGGAATGAGTCCATTGAATGATGAAGGGGATTCGCCTGCCACGAACATGATTGATTAGGAGAGGAATGAATGTACCTGTGCGTGTACGTCAATGTCATGAATAGTTAGTTGTGAACATTATTTTTTTAGAAAAGTATACTCCGAATATAGATCGAAGAAACTGAAATGTATACACTTAGCTTGCGTAAAATAGAGTATGGTAAAATAATACTGAACAGTTATGTTAATTAGAATCGTCAACTTTTACATTTGATTCTCGCGTTGTTTGTGATTATGAGAATTATGAGAATGTGGAGAATGTAAGAAGGTTAAGCGTGTGGATTAATTTGTGTGACAGAAACTGAGAATAATTCGACACTTCTTGGGTTACTGGCACCTCCCCCCCATTTCCTCGGGTACTTCACTCATTTTTAGGTATCTCACTCTAATTCTTGGTCCCACAACCCCTAAGTGGTGGGGAGGGATTGGGAAATGGTTGGGGAGGAAGGAGTGGGTGGTCTGTAATCCAATAAGTGCACATTATTCTGATAAAGAAGCATGAATTCGAGTAGGAAAGAGAAGACGGGACAACGTTGTTTTCCATGCCGGTCTAGAATCGAGTGAGACCAGCCAGGGAGAGGAAAACAGAGAGAGATCGAAATGGGGAGAGAGGAAGAGAAGGACAAGAAATGGACAGGCAGTTTACGTCGGTCTGCCCCGGGGGAGGTAACGGGTGAAAAGAAGAAATGAAGAGTACCATTGAAAAATTAAGGAACCTTTATTTTTCGTTTCAAATATTTGCAGATACAGCTTTTCATATAAATATACCTTGTCTTCTTGAGGGCTAGAGACTATATTCAGCGGTTTTCATGTCTCATAGTTTTGTTGTCCAATTGCTCGTTCCGTTGAACTGCTGCATAGCTCGTTCATGCCCAAAATTTTATAAATCAAGAGAACAGTAACAATAAATGAAAGGGTAAAAAATCTACAATTTATAACGGGATGGGCTAGAACTGTTCATCAGCCTTAGTTAATCTTGCCATGAGGACGTGCATTGTCGTGCTTGAGTCTTTCCCTCGAGTCTGTTCTAATGTAGTCTCAACTTTCAGAGTTGGTCACTGTAGACGTGTCCATTTATAGTTTTCTCCATAACTAGCAACTCCCAGCACCAGGTACCCAAGAATTCTATATTCTCGTCCTTCTTCACATGCAGGAAAAGTATTGACTTCCCCAACGACGCTGGAGTTCTGCTGGATTCAATCGAGGAATGAGTAAATTTCCTTCTACGTTGACGTCGGGTCTGAAATGATCGGTCAGAGCAAATAAGTGCTAAGGATATTCTATCTGTTTTCAACATTATCACCTCATACAAATGAAGAACTCTTTAGTCTAAGACTTCAGAAATTTTTTTTTTTCGTGTTGGAACCAATGCCATCGAATATAGCCTGTACCTTTTAGCTTCAGTTGTGTCAGTAGTCAGCGCATATTGATTCTCTGACAAGAGCATGCTTCGAGTGCAGGTCGAAGAAACTGAAAATGAGTAGCAAACGGATCGCAGTCTTTACAACGACGAGAAATTGATGAGCATCTTATATCGAATATTTGGAGTTCTAGAAGACCCTGTGGGAAAGCCAAGCATTAGGAGCAATTTCAACGAAACTGAGAATAATTCTGACTGAAAATAATGAATCGAGACACAGCGTGAGAAGGGGCCAGTAGTTTGTTTACGATGAAGGCTAGAATATGAGTGAGTGCCTAGAAGAGGAGAGGGAAACAGAGAGAGATCGAAGGAGGGAGAGAGAGGCAGACAAAGGCAGAACGTGGACAAGGTGTGTACTTCGTTCTTCCCCGGGGGAGGGAATGGGCGATATAGAGGAGGGATGGATGAGGGAATTGGACGGAAAAGTTATTTTTTCATATCAAAACTGATGTAGATTAACCGTTTATTTACATCCCATTTCTTTTATTACAGGCCGGATATCACATGAAGTCAATTGGCATGCATTTTTGTCGCTTTTGATTTGTTCTGTCCTCTGAATTAATGCATAACTCGTTCGTGCACAAAATTTATAAAAACATAGGAACAGGATAAATAAAGAAAATTCTCTAGAATTTAAAAAAATTAAAACGAGATGAGGTAGAACTGTCCATCCAAATCTCACGAATTCAGCCTTAGTCAATCTCGCGATATGGGGACGTGCATTGTCGTGTTGGAAACAGATTATCGCGTCCTTCTTCCTCCTTCCACGATGACGATGGGATTCAGATAAGACTTTTTATCGACTTTGTGCCTGAAATGTGATGAATTTGTGAGTTTCTGTCAAACAATAGGTTAAATTCGACCGATTATTTACACTACCTTACATAACGAATAATTCACGCTTTTTCTAATCAACATAATATATTTTGAAATGTAACCCCTACCTTTCAGATTCAGTTTGGATGAGTTAATAGTATGTCAATCTTGATTCTCTGAGAAGAGTTGGCTTCGAATATAGATCGAAGAAACTGAAAAAATGGGTAGCTAGAGCACAGAGTTGACAAAAAATAGAAATTGATAAGCATTTAATTTCGAATATTTGGAGTTATGGAAGATAATGCGGAAATTCAAGCATTAGGAGCAATTTCAGTAAAACAGTGGAGACTAAAAATCATGAATTGGACTCAGAATGCGAGAAGACGCCAATAGACTGTTTACAATGAATGCTAGAATACGAGTGACTGGGTAGAGGAGAAGAGGGGAACAGAGATAGATCGATGGAGAATAAGAGAGGGGAGAGAGAAAGAGATGTTGTGTACGTCCCTCCACTCTCGAAGGGGAACGAGTGAGAGATAAGAGAGGGGAGGGGGGGAGGGAAAGGGTTGGGAATGAGACGCAGGATTGGACTGCAAGGTGCAGCCTAGAATGCGACTGTGGCATGTTTTCTCTGCTATTTATTTTGAATTAATGCTTAACTCGTTCGTGACCAATGTTTAATGAAGAACACGAGAACAAGAACAATAATGGCAAAAATACAAAAGAATTTCTACAATAAAAACGGCATGGGATAGTACTATCATATCCATTTTGTCATTCTCGCAACCTGTGGACGGGCATTATCATGCTGGAAATAGATTTCTGCAGTAGCAGTGCTCTTGGGTGGCAACTCCCAGCGTTAGTCTCTTGCACATGTAATGAAGAGCTTCCTTCGCTGGATGACGTATACTTGGGCGGATGTTGCTGTGCCCTCGGATAGCAGTTCCCAGTGCTCGACTCCTTGAACTATATGATGCTAACAAAGAACATATATTAGAAAACGAGAAATTGATGAGCATATAATTTCGAATATAGGAGAACTTGTGGACAATTCAAGCGTTAGGTCCAACGATAATGAAACTGAGATTATGATTGAAAATTGTAAATTCAATTAGGAATATGGGAAAAACAAAATAAATTATTGACGATGAAGGCTAGAATACGAGTGACTGGCTAGAAGAGAAGAGGGAAACAGAGAGATATCGAAATGGAATGGGAGAGGGGGAGAAAGAGATAAGTTGTGTACGTCCTTCCACTCTCGAAGAGGAACGAGTGGGAGATAAGAGAGGGGGAGAGCGAGGCATGGGAGAGAGACAGAGTTTGTTTTTCAATGAAGGTTCCAAAACTCCTTTTTCGGCTTTCCTACATCAAGCAGTATTTCACATAAGCAGTTATGCTCTCACATCATGCGCATATATTCCGGAAATATTGAATGGCTATACTCGTCGGACTCTACTCTCGTGCTCTCGTGGGTGCAATACACGGATAGCTGAAGTAACAGCCGTACGTCTTCCCTCCTCATTCAACGCGTACATAGAACAGTCAATTCATGGTCAAGTAAGTGTTTAGTGTGTCATATATGCTAATGCAAAATGCAGATATTTTATCCAATTAATTTCGGTATTTTCGGTGCATCTCATATATCTAAGCACTTCTGAGTAGTCGTACATAGCTGGTCCTTGAAACAGACATTGATAGTTCGTATTTAACATTGCGATAGTTGGACGGCCATTAGTATCACAAGGCGAATATGTGCTCTGAAATGCGAATAATATTGTTTATTATTTTAATAATTAAAATTAAGGAGCGAACATATTGCCTTGTGATTACTCCTTTCCTAAGCCAAATGTCCTTCACCTGCAGTCAGGATTGAAAGCATTCTCCACTTCAATAATCTGAGATAGCATCACTTCGTCTGCATTACGAAATTGGTGTCGCGTCTGTTATCTTTCGACCCGGAAGTTTACCATACCCAGCGCTTTGTCAAGATAAAAAATAAGTCCACAAAAATTGTGTTAATTTCCCCAAGTCCGTACTTGTTCTTTTAATTTACCTAACGCTCTTTTATTTGTAAAATACGTACCTTTTATGTTCTGTTATAGTGCTTTAGCAAATAACAAATATAGCATTCTCATAGAAGAGTACACTCCGAATGTAGATCGAAGGATCTGATGACAAGGTTCCATGAACTATCGTAATGAGCGAATGCAAAAAAAAATTGCACAAATAAGCAATCCCAGTATCACAGTTAAAATCTTAAAATTTGAAGTGTATCTGAACAAAATAATGGCAAAACAGCTGGAAATAATCCTGGCTATGAAGCATGAATTCGAGTAAGAAAGAGAGGGAAAGAAAGCGATGTTTTGACGCAGGTCCAGAATCGAGTGGAGGAAAACAGTGAGAGAGATGGAAAGAGTGAGAGAAACAGACGAAGGAAGGAAACGGCCAAGCTGTGTGCGTCGTTCTGCATCGGAGGAGGGAACGGTGAGAGAAGAGAGGCAAATATTACCGGAATTAAATATTTTCACCCCAAATTAGCAGTAAAACTTCATGTTTATATCCAATCACTTTTATTTTGGGCTAGATATAAAATAAAATCAATTATTATGTATTTATGTCGTCGTTGAATTTTAAGTATTATTGAGAACAACAGAACAGCAGCAATACAAAAAATATATAAGAATTTCAACAACTATAAACAGGATGGGGTAGTATTTTTCAACCAGATATCTTTTGTAATTCTTACAATGTGCGGACTAGCATTATCATGTTGGAAATAGACGTCTGCAGTAATGGTCGCCTTGGGTGGCAACTCCCAGCGCTCGTCTCTTGGGGAAGTGCTGGAGAGCTTCCTTCGGTGGGTGAAGTACACTGGGGCGGTTTTTGTCTTGCCCTCGGATAGCAGTTCCCAGTACTCCACTCTTTCTTCATTTCACCATTTCGTCACGAAGGCCACTATCTCGAAGCAAAAAGAGGAACCTTCTAAATATGTGTGCCATTAGACCAAATATTTTAATGTAAACTGCACCTTTCAGTTTTAAATGATATGGGTAAACATTAGTATGTGAATCTTGATTCCCTTAGAAGAGCATGCTTCGAATGTAGATCGAATAAACTGAAAAATCGGCATACTATGCTAAGAGATAACAGAGGTGTAGTCAAAACTTGAAGAGAAGAACAATGAAATATTGATTTGTGTCTGATGAAAATTTTTTAAAGCTTAGGAAATTGAATTGTTAAATTAAAGTAACAAATAAAAATACATAAACTGCGGATCACACACACTAAGAACAGACTCGGAATGTCAAAAAATTCAAAGAAATTGTTGACGGCGGGTGGCAGAATACGAGAGTCTTCCTAGAAGAAAAGAAGTAAACAGAGAGAGAGAAATTGAGATCGTAGTGGAATGAGAGAGAGGGAGAGAAAGAGACGCGTTGTGTACGTCCGTCCACTCTGGAAGAGGAACGAGTGAGAGATAAGATGGAGAGAGGGAGAGTTGACACCTGCTATGTAAAGAATCCCAAAATTCCAGTTTGCCTTTTCAAACAGTATTTCAAATCGGTAGGTATGCTTTCACCAGGCGCACACAGCTGAGCAGGAGGACCTTGCTTAGAGGGGGGCGCTCTAGGTGGGCTGTGAGAGTCGTAAAGTGGATGCTAGCTGTAGCAACTCGATGAAGACGACAGCCCTACTTGCTAGCCTCCCCCACACTCCGTTCACTCCCTCGTGTGGGCTGCAACTGCTGCAACTGCTGCACTCCCGCCCTCCTAATCACTATCCTCATGTGCATCGCACGCACGCTGTAGTAGTCCAGGAGGACCAGGAATATCAGTTGCCCCCTTTTGGAAAAGAAAGAAAAACAAGATGGTACACCACCAATCCAGGAACGAGAACCACTGCAAAAGTCTCCCCAAAATTGCACAATATCCAGTACCAAATACATCTTTATCGCAGCAAATAAATACAATAAATAAAGGTCGCTACATCAGCCATCTTATCTTCTAGATCCACTTCATCTCCTAGAGTCCACAACGGTAGAGTTTCGTCTGGATGCATCTATCCCTCTCATTGAAATCGATGGCCTGAAAATATTGAGATTGCGATAACACCAAGTACTGATGAATAGACTGATATGGCCGAGTTCCAGCCCACCAGGAATTGTGCGGAAAGAACTCACTTTTACACAGCCCGCCGCACAGCCTCAACTGGATGCATCTATCCCTCTAATTGAAATCGAATGCCTGAAAAAAATGAGATGACGATAACGAATATTAATCAATATACTGATATGACTCAGCCCACAAGAAGTGATAGAACAACTCACTTTTACGCAGCATCTCGTACAGCCCCTTCTCTTCATCTGTCCCCAATCTTGAATTCCATGGCCTGAGAATAACGAGATTAAAGATAGTGACAATACCTTGTCCGTATTCTTCTATGGTCTAATCCAGTCACTCCTACCCCTCAAATCGCCTGACTCACTTGATAGCAAACACGCTAATTCTGAGCTTATTCTGAACTTCTTCGTGACTCGTTTTGAATTTATTCTTTGTATCTGAAATTCAAAAACTAAATTAATCCAACAAAAAAGTGTCTGCATATCATCAGCAGCTTCAAACTCACTTCATTCCTCTACATATTCGCCAGCAGAATACGGATGTCCGAGTGTAGATCAGACAGACTGAAAATGAGAATAGTTTAGCAAATATTGATAATAAACTAAGAGAGATATTATCCAAAACAACGAGAGAGTCTAGGAAATACAACGCAGAGGCTCAATAAAACTATCCGCGCACATAGTGCCTGAGTGAGCCAATGTTGGCGCGAAAACATAGCGCGAATATGACTTTGGAATGCGTGACCCCGAGACTATAGATGGCTATCATATATGGAGAGGGAATCCATTTGCAAGAAATACAATGATGTAAGTGTGGACTACAGCTGCAACCTCTTCTGCTATTTAGAAGATCCCGGATGCCATGATAAAATTGTAGAGACTGAATCTAGTTGGACTGAGTCGAGGAGTTGAGTCTCTTCATCTCTATCTCACAGGTCACTGGTCAGAAGAGGGAAGAAGAGATAGAGAGAGACTAGAGGAATGAGAGGAGAGAGGTTGCGTAAGTCTCCTCTAGTCTTGAAGAGGGAATGAGTGAGAGAGATGTGAGGGAGGGAATGAGTTAATAATAATAATTTATCTACGCCCGAGGCGCGTCGATACCGTGAATACATTAATTAACGATTGCAGATGGGGGGGGGACTCTCCTGAGTCATTGAGGGTGAGAAAGGTCTACGACTATCGGGTGGCTTTCCAATCGACGCTTAAATACTCGGATGTTGGGGGCAGTGCGAATGACATCGGGAAGTTGAGAATACCATCGGGATACCATCGGGATCGAACAGGGAAAGAGTGGAATCTGGCGGTGCTTGTTGTCATTTCAATGCTAATACCAAAGGAAGAGGTACGGTCTCGCTGGGGTTTGTAGAGTGTTGAACTTAGATTATTTTTTCCAATTGAACTTTCACACATATACCATTGCAAATCCATAGGCATTCTCTCGAGTAAGGTGCATACTTGCCGAGAATATTTTACTGTTCCTTCTGTATGCGTTGGACTTTTGGATGCTGGTGCGTAATAGACTGCCATTGAAGGGCATGAAATCAGCTGGAGGTCCTCGACTAGGGAAGCACTTGCATGTTTCTGAGGGTGTCGAACTGCTCCACCAACTGTTGGGAACCTCAGGGTTGAACGACCATTGCCCAGAAGGCGCCGCAAAATACATCACTTTGTATGATACAATTCCAAACAAAAATATCTATATCATCAATTTATCATACAAAATAAAAAAGGACGTCAGTTCGTCGTATCTTGATCCTCTTTATCTCACACACTGGTACATCTCGTGCTGCATGCAATGAAGTCGATTATCTGAAAAGTAATGAGATACGGTGTTATGATTATATCTGCCAACCGAAATGGTTAATCGAGCCCCCAACAGATCTCTCGCTCACTTCAATGCTGTAATCTTCAGTTGAATAGCATGACAAAATCTTTGCCAATGTGATCTCCAAATTGTTCTTCGTATCTGAAATGAAAATCAATAATCCAAAGAAAACCCATCAAAAGCGTGAAGAATTCGTGAAGCAACTTGGAGCTAATTGGGGGAGCGTTTGCACAAGAGACCCCGATAAATGGAAGAACTGTATCATCCACCAGGCCCAGACCTTGATTAATGGATAAATAATTATTAATGAATAATGAATCCAAACAATTCAATCCTTTGAGTTAATGTTGGGTAAATGTCATCCGCAGCTTGCAACTCACTTATCACAGGTATCACGAGTCGGTGAAGCGAAAAGTGCCCATTCGCGAACAATTTTTTTCAAACCCATTTAAATTCGATCAAATTATAATGTTAAGTTAGCCTAGGGACAATATTACGAATGAACAATGTCATTTGTCCCAGAGCCGGATTATAGGTATTTCCCGGTTCCAAAACCGTCTATATTGTATTTCAGCTCACAGATGAGCTACAGGGATCGCATGGTGCGCAAAATGCGCGGAAAAATACGGCGATCAACTTTACTTTTGACCACTTTTTGATTGGATGCAAACCAAAAAAGTTGGCGCTGAAAAATCAATTTCTGTACGAAAAATAAATATATTTTGGTATCATGCAGGTGCGTTGCAGGGAATTTTATTGCAGAATATTAAAGAAGAAGTCTACCTACATCTTACATAAAATAATCGTTCAAATCGAAGATGACTCAAATTGCCAAATATACGATCAACGGTTTCTAACTCGAGGTGGGTAGCACAACATTTAGCCGTATTCGAACTGTTTCGGTCAGTTATGATCAGTTTTGATTATTTTATAGTGTTTTTAAAATATCTACACCTAATTCCACTAAAATAATCGCCAAAATTTAAGTTTTGGAAAAATCGATTTCCGACTTACCATTTTGGCCGATTTTGGGACCTGAAAAAGTGCGATTATCAAAACGTTATTCCAAATACTTTTTGTGAAGCTTTCAGTACTACTGGTATTCTCCCCAAATTACTTAGAAATTGCCATTTCTGCAGTGGTTCTTTCTAGATAATATCCTCCAAAAATGCGACTTCGAAGGGTCGCAAAAAGTTAAAATTCGAATTCTCAGTACATTTTGCTCGAATCTATAAATTTCAACCGAGTAAATATATTTTGAACCTAGAAAAGTTCAAAACAACACTGAACTCTGTAACAAGAGAGATTCCAAAATTTATGAAAATTTCGAATTTTGAAAAATGAAATATTTACAAAATATCAATACGACTATAATAAAAGTATTTTCAGCACAATTCTCATTCGCACGTATTTTTTGCACACAAATATGGATGGTTTGAACATAACCGGTTGAGAATTCGAATTTTAACTTTTTGCGACCCTTCGATGTCGCATTTTTGGAGGATATTATCTAGATAGAACCACTGCAGAAATGGTAATTTCTAAGTAGTTTGGAGAGAATACCAGTAGTACTGAAAGATTCACAAAAAGTATTGGGAATAACGTTTTGATAATCGCACTTTTTCAGGTCCCAAAACCGGCCAAAATGGTAAGTCGGAAATCGATTTTTCCAAAACTTACATTTTGGTGATTATTTTAGTGGAATTAGGTGTAGATATTCTAAAAACACTATAAAATAATAAAAACTGATCATAACTGACCGAAACATTTCGAATACGGCTAAATGTTGTGCTAACCACCTCGAGATAGAAACCGTTGATCGTATATTTGGCAATTTGAGCCATCTTCGATTTGAACAATTATTTTATGTAAGATGTAGGCAGACTTCTTCTTTAATATTCTGCAATAAAATTCCCTGCAACGCACCTGCATGGTACCAAAATATATTTATTTATCGTATAGAAATTGATTTTTCAGCGCTAACTTTTTTGGCTTGCATCCAATCAAAAAGTGGTCAACAGTAAAGTTGATCGCCGTATTTTTCCGCGCATTTTGAGTACCATGCCATCCATGTAGCTCATCTGTGAGCTGAAATACAATATAGCCGGTTTTGGAACCGGGAAATACCTATAATCCGGCTCTGGGACAAATGACCTTGTTCATTCGCAATCTTGTCCCTAGGCTAACTTAACATTATAATTTGATCGATTTTAAATGGGTTTGAAAAAAATTGTTCGTGGCTTCCTCCACTGACTCGTGATACCTGTGTTATATGCCATCAATTATATGTCCGAGTGTAGATCGAACAGACTGAAAATGAGAGTACTTCAGCAAATATTAATGTCAAGCGAAGAGAAATAGTACCCAAACGAATGAGCGGGCATAGATAATACACGCAGTGACTCAATGGAGTATCCGCGCAACTAGTGTCCGTGCCTTCATGAAAAAGTGAAAAAGTGTGCTTCAGACTACAATAAAGCAAATGCTTCTCTGCTGTTCTCAACCCAAAATGCACCAGCAATGCACAATTAGTGTTCATGGCCATTCCTTTCACTCGACTTAATTATCGATATATAAATGGAAAATTACAACTCAATTTTCCACGGAAAGTACTGCAATAGATCATTCCTGGCTTCTCTGGCCGCAGCAAAAGATAGCATTTTACAATGAATTATTTGGGAAAATACTACTGTCCGACAGTTTAGAGCGAAGCGCGAAATTCTGTGCAGTATTCAGGAAAAATATTCATTCTGGTTCAAAAACAATTACAATATCAACTATGATAAGCTTATATTTCGTACTTAAATATCATTTTTCCTAGTTACTAACACAAATCTGATTTGATGGAGATACAGAACATAGAATAGGGACAACGGGCAGAGAAATCTACGGTGGTCCCCGAATGATAGTCGGTGAGAATTTTTCGTTTCTTGTTAACTGAGAATCCCGACAAATCGATCATATGAAGCCAACTGCGAAATTCATCTCTCGATATCGTAAAATTCACTCTTCGTTCCACCGGTGAAGCATCTACGATCTGAAAAAAAAATTACAGAAAGTTCTAGGCTTTATTGATTTGTCGAAACCCAAATTGAAATGGAAATTCGAACCTCGAATGCTTCGTATAATCCGATTGCAGTAATCTCGGCAGGTTTAGTACCAGAACGAAGGTCGACATTCTTGGATGAATTCCTGACCAAGTGAAGCAACGTCTCATCCGTGATCACCGGACGCTGTAAATGAAGAGGTAAGATGATAACTTTAGTAATTATAGTCTGCTAAGTATGAAACATTACAAACAGATACGGTACTCACTCCGTGTGCGAGTACTCTGTAAGTGGTCATCGGAGGCAGGGTGAGGAGCATCTCCTTCACCCTCTCGATGTCTCCTTCGAAATCACTCATGGATATTTCCAGGTGCTCAATGCACGGATGCTCTCGAATGAAGCTCTCGACGAATCTGAAGGAGACAACGTCAACGTCATTCTGGAATCAGAATTCTGACCTGCATGCGGAATATTTGTCCACAGAACGGAGGCTGATTCGATCCCTCAGATTCAGAGTTCTGACGATCTTCGATAGAATCTCAGGAGGGAGCGAATGCATCGTGGCCTGAAAATAACTCGAATGATTTTTTTTAAATTTTGAATTTAATTACCTCGGGTACTTGGTCGATTTGTTCTTGGATGTCCATGTCGTCTCTGAATCTGGAATTTAATAATGGTTCAAATCGTCAAGCTTGTTATTAGAACGCCGGGTGGATAAACAACAATGACAATATCGGAATCGGAGAAATAAGCTCTCGAAGGAGCAAGTGACATTTGCGAGCATACATATGAATGCTGAATACGCCTCGAGTATGCCATTTATTGGAAGCATCCAATTTATATGGACAGATGAGACATATCGTAAAACCGCGATAGAATGGAAGCGCCTCCCTAAATGATAATAGATATTACAACCCCCTGGCCATCATCCCTGTGGATATGCTCGAACATGAACTATTTAGCTTGAACGGATAAAGTAAAAGCCTTTACAACCCTAATTTCACCGTACCTAAAATACGGATATAGTTACGGCTTTGCAATGAAACAACTCCCAAGTTGATGTGCCAACTCTCAAGCGAACGGCGCTCCATTGCGCAAATGTCAGTTGCGAAAATGTCGTACCCACGATTCATCGTTAAAGTGTTCACATTCACTGGCATTTCTTCTTATAATTCCGGCTAGCTCTTCAGGATCATCTACATTACTAAAATGTATGGGAGCTGACAGACTGGAGTCCGGTACGAATACGAATAGTCGGTATTTGCACCCTCTTCCCTTCCCCTCGCCCCTCTTTCTCTCTCTATTCGCTCGAGCGAGACCCTCTGCCAGGGGGCACGAATAGTTCGTTCTCAGCGAACTATTCGCTCCCCCTCTCCCCTACTCTCTGTTCATAGGAGCCCATCGCACTCTGACTTTTCCACCTTTGCTCTTATTCATCAGCCCCCTACCCCACTAGTATTCCTATATCATAGTTGACTATATAAGAGAGACCTCACGAGAGAATCACCCATTTGAGGGGGTCCGTAGCGGTAAAAGCAAACGTCATCCTACCCTGATCTAAACGTGGTGCAGGGTATTTCAAATGATTATCTTTCAAACTGCGTTGATTCAATTCATTTATCATGCAGATGTCGAAATAAGTGATGAGAGAGAGAAGTAAGATGAAATAAGACTACATGAAATACGATGCATCATCTAGGATGCAAAGAGAATAGCATGGTATATTAAAGATTGGCATAGTTAGCAGGAAAGTGAATACGCGTTCTACGAGAAAGAGTTCACAATTCCTAGAAAGTATTACATGATTGGGGATGGAATTCCACTGTGATACAATTCGATTAGAGATAAAATTGTGATAAAGATTGGATGAGGAACTATGCTTACGAAGTTGGAAATTGTTAGGTCTCCTGGGACGAGGAGGGGCAATACAGTCCATGTGAACACGTTGCGCTCCGAGTAACCCCCAGTTACCCCCCACTGACCCCACGGGTCTAGAACATTCACCTTTGAGAGAATTGTGCTTAAATTGGTTTCGTCGTGTTCAGCATGCAATTCTGCATCGAATCATATAAAATTTGTACTATTAAAAGTTTAAATATTTCGGTAAATAAATTTTTGAAGTTGTCGAAAAGAAAAAAATCACTTCCCGATGCTATCAGGGTATTAAGAGGCCGGATCTGAGAAGAGTCACCATTTGACCCATACCCCCCGGACATTCCGCCAAGATTTCCGATTCAGGCCTTGGCACTAATAGGACCTAGAGTGCTTAGGGTCTTTATTTGAAATTTAACAGCGGTACCCTCTATCTCGCGCAAAGTGGCGCGCGAGGAGCGGGTACAGTGAAAAATGATGAAAATTCATATTTTCTCAGCCGAACAAGGTGGACTCAAAAGTCCTTCTGTATTATGTTAGTGTAGCCCATAGCGCTCTGGGACACTATTGAAATCGAATTTATCCTATGAACAGAGAGTAGGGGAGAGATGGAGCGAATAGTTCGCTGAGAACGAACTATTCGTGCCCCCTGGCAGAGGGTCTCGCTCGAGCGAATAGAGAGAGAAAGAGAGGCGAGGGAAAGGGAAGAGGGTGCGAATACCGACTATTCGTATTCGTACCGGACTCCAGTCTGTCAGCTCCCATACATTTTACTAATGCACGGCCCCCGGAGCATCGATATAAGGAAAGGGAAAACGTCCAGGGGCTATCCATGAAATTGCTTGAGCTGTACAAAAATATACTGCAGAATTACCGCTAAACATAGAAAAAATGCCTGAAATTCAGGGTTTTTGTTGATCGCCAACTGAGTTTGCAGTTTGGTTGGGGAAATTTCAGGGACATCGCTACGAGAAACATTCAACATTAGTGACGATCAGGCAACATTGGTGATAAATCAGGCAATATTGACTGTACATGATTTGAACGCGCGCTCCTTTTCCTTGATGCTTGCGGACGTTTTATTTTTCCTTATGTCGATGCTTCGGGGGCCGTGCTAATGTAGATGATCCTGAAGAGCTAGCAACTGACATTTGCGCAATGGAGCGCCGTTCGCTTGAGAGTTGGCACATCAACTTGGGAGTTCTTTCATTGTAACCAGTCTGCGTTGACATATCTTTGCATACTCAACTCTTATTTCCAGGCTGTCTTGAGTTTCACTCCAAATCAACGTATAAGAGGTCATAGAATATGGATGAGAGTTCTCTCCCTATTTGAAACATATTTCAACCGGGCACGCGGTTGCTGAGAGTCCTTCTTTAACATTGAATAATGAATTGCTAACACGAGAAAAAGTCATTCTTTCCGAAGACTGATATTCTGATACTATAATATATAGTGACGCCGCTCTTTTCCGACCTAGTTTGGGGAATCCTCTCACGTAAGCTTAGGCAACCGGGAGAGTCTTACCTAATTGGTACACATCAGGGGACACCACAGACAGATTTCCATTGTCTCGAATTATCTATTGTCAAAGTGTCCGCTCGTTGTGTGTTCCTACCAGGCGCAAGTCAAGTGTTCGGAGGCAGGAAATCTACTTCGATGCTCTACGGAGATCCGTCACGAAACCAGGGCAAGGACGGATGAATTCGCTCGAATAATATTGGCAATACTTTTGAAAAATATGAAAACACGGCATGAAAATATTGATCATTTAAATGTGCCAGTATATTAATATAAAAAAATGTGGAAAATTCCCCGATTGAGAAGGAGTAATAGCACAAATGTGGAATGAGATGCAAGTACTGATTGGTAATGAGATGTTCTGGCTATTCATCGTCATTGATCTGAGGAATTTATCGTTCTCATAGGGTGGAGATACGCTACAATCTTCCGAGCCTGTGGTCGTGCTCCTCTTGAAGACCAATCACTTCCCTATTTTTCAACTCTTCGGATATCCTGTTCTCGTTTTCTCAGATTCATGTAAAATATGAAAATTGAAATTAACCAAAAAGGCGTCGCGAACACATATTACCATATATCGACGAAATACTGTAATACTACAGAAATTGTTCATGGTCGAGCATATACACAGCGAGGATTGCCAGAGGGTTGTAAAGGCTTTTACTTTATCCGTTCAAGCTAAATAGTTCATGTTCGAGCATATCCACAGGGATGATGGCCAGGAGGTTGTAATATCTCTTATCATTTAGGGAGGCGCTTCCATTCTATCGCGGTTTTACGATATGTCTCATCTGTCCATATAAATTGGATGCTTCCAATAAATGGCATACTCGAGGCGTATTCAGCATTCATATATTCAGCATTCCAATGTCTCTCTATTCTATGCAAATTGCCGATCGATTAGGTGCAAGACTCAATCTCTCTCGTTTCTCCTCGCGTCTTTTACATATCGCGTTCTCTCATTTTCTGAAACTTGGCTCGCTAGTAGCGATAGTGATTCCTTATTAATCAATAGCTATCATGACTATTTTGTGTTTCGCAATGATCGAGAGATTTCTGATGATAGTGGCAGAGGCGGTGGTGTCGCCTTAATCGTTCATAGCTCCCTCTCTCCCGTTTTAATCTCTTCCTTTTCCTGTCCACTTATCGAAGCTATTACTGTAGACTTGTATCTGACTTTTACCAACAACCTTCCCTACCGCAAAATCAGGATAATTACCATTTATCGCTCCCCATCCTCTCCCTCCCTTTCGCTTACCTCTCTTGTAAATTATTTATCCCTCCTCGCTAATGACAGTTTTCCGTGTATAATTTTAGGTGATTTTAATCTACCCCAAGTAAATTGGCTTACCTTTTCATCTCCTACTCAAAATGACCTATTGAGTTTTATGACAACCGTTTTAATCAATATGTTACTTTTCCTACCCGTTGTCTAAGCTTTCTAGACTTGGTGTTCTGTAATTATGACATTATCCATAATGTATCTCCTTCCATTCCGCTTAGTGACCATATTAGTGTAAATTTTGACCTCCGTATCCCTTCTCCTCCTCCACGCCAATACACTCCCTCTAGAATGTACAGATTAGCTGACTGGCATTCCCTTAATGAAAACATTTTTTATCACGATTGGACCATTGCTCTTAGAGATTTGAACGCGAATGATGCCAACATTTATTTCACCAATTTTATTAATGACCTTCTTGATTCTTACGTCCCCCTCTCTAGGCCCTCTGAGCTCTCCAAATATCCCAAGAATTTTAGGATTTTATATGGCAAAAGCCATAATTTAGCTCGTATCGCTCCTAACAGTGTAGCATCAATTCGAATGCATAATCGTTTCAAGTCTGCGCTTAATCGTTTTCATTGTTACATAGAGAGTAAAATCGTAGCCTCTTCGAATTCCAAATCCTTTTATCAATTTTGTAGTGGTAAACTGAGCTCCCCTAAACTTACTCCCTCCGCGATAATAGATAATTCTGGTACTACTCTTCTTACTAATGATGATAAGTGTGTTGCCTTTTCTCAGTTTTTCTCTTCTGTTTTCTCCCACCCAATGAATTGTCCTCTCCCGCTCCTTACACCATCTCTTACGTTTGACCTCTCAACTATTTCCCACCTAGATATTTTATGTGCATTTCGTAGTCTATCACCTAAAGTTAATATTACTCCTGATAATATTCCCAGCATCGTCCTTTCTAAATGCAAATTATCCCTCCTTTCTCCCCTCTCTATTATATATAATAAGTCCCTTCTTACCTGCGATGTCCCTATCTTATGGAAACAAGCTTTGGTCAAACCCATTCCAAAGAAAACCAGTAACTCCATATCAGACTTTCGGCCTATCTCGTTCACTTCCTCTGTATGCAAAGTTTTTGAGAAAATACTTATCGAGAAGATCACCACTTTTCTAGATGTAAATAACCTCTTTGATCCACGACAATCAGGATTTCGTAATAGTAGATCCACCTCCTCGAATCTTGCTGAAACCTTTTCCCATTATCTTAGAATCTCTAAAAATGGTTCCCCTTTTGATACTGTGTATATTGATTTTAAGAAAGCGTTCGATAGCATAGACCATAGGCTATTGTTATTCAAATTGTCCCAGTTAGGCATCTCTGACCACCTTGTATCGTGGTTTCATTCCTACCTTTCCAACAGAACCCAATCCGTTTTTATAGACTCATCTATTTCTCCCCCTCTCCTTATGAGATCGGGAGTTCCGCAGGGATCCTGCTTAGGTCCTCTCCTCTTCATTCTATTCATTAATGATATTAGTTCCCAATTCCCAATGACCATTCACTATTCCGTGTATGCAGATGACCTCAAATTGTATGCTGAAGTGCCCAAATATTCTGACGATCTTCAAAATGCATTAGACTCGGTCTCCTCTTGGTCCTCTCAATGGAATTTAGGTATCTCTGAGACCAAATGTCATATTGTACATTTCGGCTTGCATAATCCCCGTAGATCGTACTTTATTAATGGGGTTCTCCTCAATGAGCCCACTGTAAAAGAGAAGAATGTAACAAAAGTAATCGTTAAAGAATTAGGTGTCCATTTCTCCCCCAATCTCTCTTTCTCTTATCATATACAAAAGATTGTTGCTAAGGCCCGCTCCAAAATTAACCTCATGTTTAAGTCATTTCATAGTAAATGCCCCACCATTTACAAGAAAGCCTATACAACATTTGTTCTTCCTACCCTTGAATATTGTTCAGTTATTTGGAACCCATCCCATTCTGTCGAATTGACTAAGGAACTAGAAAAAGTACAACGTGACTTCTCTCGTAGGCTTTACTCCCGGTGCGTTCTTCCTCATGTACCTTATTTTGAACGAATGCAATTTCTTGAATTAACAACTCTTGAAAGCCGTAGAACCGTAACCGATATTGTGTTCCTTCATTCCATTCTTTTCTTCTCTTCTTATCCCTGCCCCTCTCACCCGCCCTCTCCGTAATGGTCACCCTCTTCGAATAACCTTACCCTTTATCGTATTCCCTCCGAAGTCGTATTCCACACTCGTATCTAGATCCATTTCCTTTTGGAATTCTCTTACCACAGATTTTGTTGTTCTCCCACATAATTCCTTCCGTTCTCTCATCTCCTCACAGCCCCCTCTATCATTTCCCAAATCCGTTATCCATAATTGGCTACATCAATGAGAACCCACCCCTTCCCTTCTATACCCTTGCTGCAAGCAAACCCGATTCGACCACATCGACGGACCTCCGTTTTTCGACACCATTCCACAATGATATCTTGAATATTCCCACATGAACGGAATAAATAATTGAATTGAATTGAATTGAATTGATATGTATGCTCGCAAATGTCACTTGCTCCTTCGAGAGCTTATTTCTCCGATTCCGATATTGTCATTGTTGTTTATCCACCCGGCGTTCTAATAACAAGCTTGACGATTTGAACCATTATTAAATTCCAGATTCAGAGACGACATGGACATCCAAGAACAAATCGACCAAGTACCCGAGGTAATTAAATTCAAAATTTAAAAAAAAAATCATTCGAGTTATTTTCAGGCCACGATGCATTCGCTCCCTTCTGAGATTCTATCGAAGATCGTCAGAACTCTGAATCTGAGGGATCGAATCAGCCTCCGTTCTGTGGACAAATATATCAATCGAGTTGAGGAGATTGCTGGTTACCGCAAGTTCGGACTCATATTCTATGATTCGGTAAGTAAATTGCAACTTGCACAACTCAAAGAATCCGAAAGGTTGGAGTAGAGTGTTTTATTCCAGGATATCGGAATCGAAATTACTGAAGAATTGGATGGTGAGGAGGAACCTCGAACGATGCGAATTGACATCTCAACGACTGATCTCGGCAAGTATTTCATGCGAGGAGAAGCCGATGAGCTCGCCATCCGACTAGTACACTTTCTATTTCAGGGAGTGCTCACAGACGAAACTGCTCGAATGCTGTACAATTCCTTCAAGACCCTTCACTTCGGAAAGTTGACTGTTCATCTCGAAAAGGATTCCGCATGCAGGTCAGAATTCTGATTCCAGAATGACGTTGACGTTGTCTCCTTCAGATTCGTCGAGAGCTTCATTCGAGAGCATCCGTGCATTGAGCACCTGGAAATATCCATGAGTGATTTCGAAGGAGACATCGAGAGGGTGAAGGAGATGCTCCTCACCCTGCCTCCGATGACCACTTACAGAGTACTCGCACACGGAGTGAGTACCGTATCTGTTTGTAATGTTTCATACTTAGCAGACTATAATTACTAAAGTTATCATCTTACCTCTTCATTTACAGCGTCCGGTGATCACGGATGAGACGTTGCTTCACTTGGTCAGGAATTCATCCAAGAATGTCGACCTTCGTTCTGGTACTAAACCTGCCGAGATTACTGCAATCGGATTATACGAAGCATTCGAGGTTCGAATTTCCATTTCAATTTGGGTTTCGATAAATCAATAAAGCCTAGAACTTTCTGTAATTTTTTTTCAGATCGTAGATGCTTCACCGGTGGAACGAAGAGTGAATTTTACGATATCGAGAGATGAATTTCGCAGTTGGCTTCATATGATCGATTTGTCGGGATTCTCAGTTAACAAGAAACGAAAAATTCTCACCGACTATAATTCGGGGACCACCGTTGATTTCTCTGCCCGTTGTCCCTATTCTATGTTCTGTATCTCCATCAAATCAGATTTGTGTTAGTAACTAGGAAAAATGATATTTAAGTACGAAATATAAGCTTATCATAGTTGATATTGTAATTGTTTTTGAACCAGAATGAATATTTTTCCTGAATACTGCACAGAATTTCGCGCTTCGCTCTAAACTGTCGGACAGTAGTATTTTCCCAAATAATTCATTGTAAAATGCTATCTTTTGCTGCGGCCAGAGAAGCCAGGAATGATCTATTGGATTCTCCGGGTAAAATTAGGTGGGGTTCATGTTGACCACTTTTCATATCTCTTACCCTTCAGTATCGATTTACTAAGTAAGTTCCCGAACATAGTCGTTTTTTCGAGAAAAACACATTTTCATTCATAACTCGCTTCAAAATGGTCCCTTCGAGAATTTAAAAAGTGAAATCGACAGCTCTCAAAGAGACGGATAAAAAGTTCTAGGAGGTTGAAAGTGGTACATCTTACCGTTTTTAAGATATTCGACAAAAACTGAAAAAAACCGACAACAATTATTATCCTTCGCAAGTTTTAGTGTGTACAAGTCATTTTTGCGATAATTTCGCCATATTATACTGCACAGAATTTCGCGCTTCGCTCTAAACTGTCGGACAGTAGTATTTTCCCAAATAATTTATTGTAAAATGCTATCTTTTGCTGCGGCCAGAGAAGCCAGGAATGATCTATTGCAGTACTTTCCGTGGAAAATTGAGTTGTAATTCTCCATTTATATATCGATAATTAAGTCGAGTGAAAGGAATGGCCATGAACACTAATTGTGCATTGCTGGTGCATTTTGGGTTGAGAACAGCAGAGAAGCATTTGCTTTATTGTAGTCTGAAGCACACTTTTTCATATTCAAATTCCGAATATGAAACAAATAGAGCAAGTGGAATTGAATGAAAATGCAGAGTATAGTCGAGTTTTGTTACGTAGGTCAAGCTTTTAGGCATTTCATTCTCGACTATTCAAAGTCTGAGCAGTCTCGAATTCTGTACTCCGCAATGGGCAACGATATGTAATGTTCGCAGGGGTACTGGAAGTCTCTAGTCTATTCTAGTTCCACGCAGAGTGTCGCAGAATGGGTTGAAATCGTCAATCTATGTAACATCCCTTTAACACGGGTCTCCTGTAAAAATGTAGGAAAACGGCACGATTTTGCTACTAGGAAATATTTTATGTCACGGATTTCGATCAAACTTGGTTGATAGACATCATGGGGGGGGGGGTCCGAAGAAGGTCTATCCGCTTGGTTTGGCCAAATTTGCACTTTATCGATTTTTTTGACCTACCCCGTCCAATTGCCGTAAATCGGTCAATTTTGATCGTACAGTGAACTTTTTTTTTGCATTTTGCTCGTATTCACGAGCCTACAAATTTGTCAACATCTTCCAAAGAGACGGAAGACGTTTTCATGGTCATTTATCCCAAAAACTGATTTTCCGACCCAGAAATCGATCGAATTTCATACTGTAGTATGAAATCCAATGATTTTTATTTTAAATATGGATTCTCCGGGTAAAATTAGGTGGGGTTCATGTTGACCACTTTTCATATCTCTTACCCTTCAGTATCGATTTACTAAGTAAGTTCCCGAACATAGTCGTTTTTTCGAGAAAAACACATTTTCATTCATAACTCGCTTCAAAATGGTCCCTTCGAGAATTTAAAAAGTGAAATCGACAGCTCTCAAAGAGACGGATAAAAAGTTCTAGGAGGTTGAAAGTGGTACATCTTACCGTTTTTAAGATATTCGACAAAAACTGAAAAAAACCGACAACAATTATTATCCTTCGCAAGTTTTAGTGTGTACAAGTCATTTTTGCGATAATTTCGCCATATTATACTGCACAGAATTTCGCGCTTCGCTCTAAACTGTCGGACAGTAGTATTTTCCCAAATAATTTATTGTAAAATGCTATCTTTTGCTGCGGCCAGAGAAGCCAGGAATGATCTATTGCAGTACTTTCCGTGGAAAATTGAGTTGTAATTCTCCATTTATATATCGATAATTAAGTCGAGTGAAAGGAATGGCCATGAACACTAATTGTGCATTGCTGGTGCATTTTGGGTTGAGAACAGCAGAGAAGCATTTGCTTTATTGTAGTCTGAAGCACACTTTTTCATATTCAAATTCCGAATATGAAACAAATAGAGCAAGTGGAATTGAATGAAAATGCAGAGTATAGTCGAGTTTTGTTACGTAGGTCAAGCTTTTAGGCATTTCATTCTCGACTATTCAAAGTCTGAGCAGTCTCGAATTCTGTACTCCGCAATGGGCAACGATATGTAATGTTCGCAGGGGTACTGGAAGTCTCTAGTCTATTCTAGTTCCACGCAGAGTGTCGCAGAATGGGTTGAAATCGTCAATCTATGTAACATCCCTTTAACACGGGTCTCCTGTAAAAATGTAGGAAAACGGCACGATTTTGCTACTAGGAAATATTTTATGTCACGGATTTCGATCAAACTTGGTTGATAGACATCATGGGGGGGGGGGGGGGTCCGAAGAAGGTCTATCCGCTTGGTTTGGCCAAATTTGCACTTTATCGATTTTTTTGACCTACCCCGTCCAATTGCCGTAAATCGGTCAATTTTGATCGTACAGTGAACTTTTTTTTTGCATTTTGCTCGTATTCACGAGCCTACAAATTTGTCAACATCTTCCAAAGAGACGGAAGACGTTTTCATGGTCATTTATCCCAAAAACTGATTTTCCGACCCAGAAATCGATCGAATTTCATACTGTAGTATGAAATCCAATGATTTTTATTTTAAATATGGATTCTCCGGGTAAAATTAGGTGGGGTTCATGTTGACCACTTTTCATATCTCTTACCCTTCAGTATCGATTTACTAAGTAAGTTCCCGAACATAGTCGTTTTTTCGAGAAAAACACATTTTCATTCATAACTCGCTTCAAAATGGTCCCTTCGAGAATTTAAAAAGTGAAATCGACAGCTCTCAAAGAGACGGATAAAAAGTTCTAGGAGGTTGAAAGTGGTACATCTTACCGTTTTTAAGATATTCGACAAAAACTGAAAAAAACCGACAACAATTATTATCCTTCGCAAGTTTTAGTGTGTACAAGTCATTTTTGCGATAATTTCGCCATATTATACTGCACAGAATTTCGCGCTTCGCTCTAAACTGTCGGACAGTAGTATTTTCCCAAATAATTTATTGTAAAATGCTATCTTTTGCTGCGGCCAGAGAAGCCAGGAATGATCTATTGCAGTACTTTCCGTGGAAAATTGAGTTGTAATTCTCCATTTATATATCGATAATTAAGTCGAGTGAAAGGAATGGCCATGAACACTAATTGTGCATTGCTGGTGCATTTTGGGTTGAGAACAGCAGAGAAGCATTTGCTTTATTGTAGTCTGAAGCACACTTTTTCATATTCAAATTCCGAATATGAAACAAATAGAGCAAGTGGAATTGAATGAAAATGCAGAGTATAGTCGAGTTTTGTTACGTAGGTCAAGCTTTTAGGCATTTCATTCTCGACTATTCAAAGTCTGAGCAGTCTCGAATTCTGTACTCCGCAATGGGCAACGATATGTAATGTTCGCAGGGGTACTGGAAGTCTCTAGTCTATTCTAGTTCCACGCAGAGTGTCGCAGAATGGGTTGAAATCGTCAATCTATGTAACATCCCTTTAACACGGGTCTCCTGTAAAAATGTAGGAAAACGGCACGATTTTGCTACTAGGAAATATTTTATGTCACGGATTTCGATCAAACTTGGTTGATAGACATCATGGGGGGGGGGGGGGTCCGAAGAAGGTCTATCCGCTTGGTTTGGCCAAATTTGCACTTTATCGATTTTTTTGACCTACCCCGTCCAATTGCCGTAAATCGGTCAATTTTGATCGTACAGTGAACTTTTTTTTTGCATTTTGCTCGTATTCACGAGCCTACAAATTTGTCAACATCTTCCAAAGAGACGGAAGACGTTTTCATGGTCATTTATCCCAAAAACTGATTTTCCGACCCAGAAATCGATCGAATTTCATACTGTAGTATGAAATCCAATGATTTTTATTTTAAATATGGATTCTCCGGGTAAAATTAGGTGGGGTTCATGTTGACCACTTTTCATATCTCTTACCCTTCAGTATCGATTTACTAAGTAAGTTCCCGAACATAGTCGTTTTTTCGAGAAAAACACATTTTCATTCATAACTCGCTTCAAAATGGTCCCTTCGAGAATTTAAAAAGTGAAATCGACAGCTCTCAAAGAGACGGATAAAAAGTTCTAGGAGGTTGAAAGTGGTACATCTTACCGTTTTTAAGATATTCGACAAAAACTGAAAAAAACCGACAACAATTATTATCCTTCGCAAGTTTTAGTGTGTACAAGTCATTTTTGCGATAATTTCGCCATATTATACTGCACAGAATTTCGCGCTTCGCTCTAAACTGTCGGACAGTAGTATTTTCCCAAATAATTTATTGTAAAATGCTATCTTTTGCTGCGGCCAGAGAAGCCAGGAATGATCTATTGCAGTACTTTCCGTGGAAAATTGAGTTGTAATTCTCCATTTATATATCGATAATTAAGTCGAGTGAAAGGAATGGCCATGAACACTAATTGTGCATTGCTGGTGCATTTTGGGTTGAGAACAGCAGAGAAGCATTTGCTTTATTGTAGTCTGAAGCACACTTTTTCATATTCAAATTCCGAATATGAAACAAATAGAGCAAGTGGAATTGAATGAAAATGCAGAGTATAGTCGAGTTTTGTTACGTAGGTCAAGCTTTTAGGCATTTCATTCTCGACTATTCAAAGTCTGAGCAGTCTCGAATTCTGTACTCCGCAATGGGCAACGATATGTAATGTTCGCAGGGGTACTGGAAGTCTCTAGTCTTTTCTAGTTCCACGCAGAATGTCAGATCTGAATTTGCATAGGTTTTTTTATGTCGGATTATTGTACACATGATCGCGCAGATGAAAATGTTTACAAAAATCACATTTTTTTTCCAAATTTCCTATCTTATTTTGGAAAAATAGAGGGCGTAGCTTAGCTACGCCCCTATGGGAAAAATTCCGACCGCAACAATACCAACCCAACAGGCACAACCCCAAACCTGGTTCAATTTGTACTGGTGCTAAAACCAGGAGTAAAAGAGTGCAGTCGCCGGCTGGAAACAGCGGGAAAATGTTCCGTTATGATATGGATGCATGCTCAGAAAATACACATGCGAATGTTCCGCGAATTGAAAAATGTGCTGAAGGCGAAACATTTTATTTTATTTTTAATACTTTCATCGTATATGTACAACCGAAGGACGAGTTTGTAAGAAAATATGACAGCTCACGATCGTATTCCCCGCTATAGCAGTTATGTTCAACCTTTAGATAATACCTCGCCTTGATTTCCATCAATAGCCTGAAAAAATCAATGAGTCACGAAAAAATGCTTACCTACGTCTCCACTCAGCTCGTACCATCTGGTTTCAGAACGTTCTACCTGGAAAGTAGGAATATGAATTATTGTTGAAATTAATGTTGAGTCATACAGTATAATGTTTGCATATAAGTGGCTCTAAAAGCAGATATTATATTATATTTTCATTAATTTCTTACTTGTGACAGCTCAGCTTTTGCTTCCATAGGAATGAACTAATACTAACAATATTTTCTTAAACTGTTTATCCTATGGAGCCGTTTGAAGCAATAAATGCTTTAATTGATGAATGATTTTTCATCAGTAAATTCTAAATTCTTCTAATAAATACACGATAAGTAACATAATAATTCACCTTTATTTCAGTCGGATCAACAAAATCGTCGTCATTGAACCATCCAAGCAATTTTTGGTTAAAAAATATAAAGGATTTCAAAACATCGTGTGTAATAATTTTAGTCAATCGTCGATGGTGTTTCCGAATTTCGGTTTGATATGTATATGGAACCAACCATGAGCGACCACCGCCGCGGTATTTTATATCTCCGCGAACAGTGATATGTTTGACCTGCAATAAAACTGGCATATTTTGAACCAAGACAATATTTATCACCTGATTTTGATCGTTTTTTTAACGCTTCAAACTTCGAATTTTTCCAAAAATAAAGTTATAAGTTCTTTTTTTTTCTATGTGGACCGCGTAGTTTGATGCAAAAAATGAAATAGTCAGGGTTTTTTGGTGTTGTCCGTGTTGTCATCGAAAATGTCCGTACAGACGTCTTTGAAGACATCAAGATTTTACAAAAGGCAGATAAATATTATACTCAAACTTACTCCAGTTTCGCCATTGTGGGCTCCTTGGCCGAGTGCAGTCAGAGCGAGGAGAATGATGAGGGTGAGGTTCATTTTTGTCCGACTGAGAGACGCACGCCGCCTTTATATGCAGAGCTGAGTTCAGAATGTGAGAGGATGTGTTGACTGGAAGAACGAGGAATTTCGCATAGGTCAGGGGCGAGATGACAAAGAGAACAAAAATGCTATTCCAGGCCACTCGACATTCGAGAAGATGACACCATTCAGCTGACGTTTAGTGTAAATAAGGTTAAAGTGCTGTACGCCCTTGCAATTGTATCATAGAATATTATTTTATTAATTACAAATAGCAAATCCGTCGGGAAAAATAACAACATCGCAGATCGAAACGAGTTCATTCACATATTTAAGTAACTTCCAGAGCCTATTCGTATTCTATTCGTATTCGTACCGGCAACCCTAGTCCACCAACCGCTGGCAACCTCAGGGTTGAACGACCATTGCCCAGAAGGCGCCGCAAAATACATCACTTTGTACAATTACGAATACAGATATCTATCTCATCAATTTATGATACAAAATAAAAATGGTAGATAGTTCGTCGTATCTTGACACTCTTTATCTCACACACTGGTACAGCTCGTGCTGAATGCAACGAAATCGATTATTTGAAAAGTAATGAGATACGGTGTTATGATTATATCTGCCAGCCGATACGGTTAATCGAGCCCTTAACAGATCTCTCCACTCACTTCAATGCAGTACTCTTCAGTTGAATAGCATGACAAAATCTTTGCCAATGTGATCTCCAAATTGTCCTTCGTATCTGAAATGCAAATCAATAATCCAAATAAATCAACCACTTGATGAGTAAATTTTGTCAGCACATTGAAACTCACTTTTCTAATCTCATAGATATTTCCCCGCAGCGAATTGATGTCCGAGTGTAGATCGAACAGACTGAAATTGAGAGTAGTTTGGCAAATATTAATGTCAAGCTAAGAGAAATAGTACCCAAACGAATGAGCGGGCATAGATAATACACGAAGTGACTCAATGGAGTGACCGCGCAACTGGAGCCCTTGCCTTCCAATGTTGGCGCAACAAAAAGGCGCATATGACTTTGGCACGCGTGACCCAGAAATTAAAGATGGCTATCATATGTGCAGAGGGAATCCATTTGCAAGGAATATAATTACGTGATCGTACAGCTAAATACCTGTTCTGCTATTTGGAAGGATAGTGCAATCAAGAGAATGCAGAGACTCATTCTAGTCGGAGTGGGTAAAGGAGTCGAGTCTCTTCCTTCTGCACTATCCCACAGGTCAGAAGTGTGAAACAGATAGAGAGGAATAGAAGAGGAAAGAGATGGGGGAGGGAGAAGTTGCGTAAGTCGTCTCTACCCCTGAAGAGGGAATGAGCGAGAGAAAGGAGACTGAGAGAGATAGGAAAGAGTTTAACGCAGACTATTTTTTTCAATTTGGTTTCCACACATAATATGATAAATCGATAAGCATTCTCTCGAATGATTATCAGATGCCCCTACTGTACAATAAAAAGATGAGGGTCCGCCATGTTCCATCAACTGATGGGAACCTCAAGGTTGAACGGCCATTACCCAGAAATCGCCGCCGCAAAATACATTACTTTTGTATAATTCGAAAAAGGTTTCTTTATGCCATCAATTTATCATACAACGAACATGGTCGGGGAGCCTTGATTGGGGAGTGTTGAAAGTACTTATCGAGAACCCTCTTTATCTCACACACTTATACTTATACTTATACTTATACTTTATTCACCATCAGGGTAGGAGAGAGATTATGCCTTGAAGGCGTCGAAGAAGGGAGATCAGGTGGTATTTTGGGCTCGGGCGAGCGTGTGGGTGGGGATTGTGTGGCAGTCCGTGTTACATTCTTATGTTGGAAGAGTGGAGGACATGCATGGGAGAGTTTTTCATAAGGCGACGGAAAGGGATACGGGTCATGGTAACTATTTGGTTGGGAAGGGAATTCCAGAGCGTTAGCGAACGAGTGGCACAAGAAGTTATGGAAGATGGACTAACGAATGGTAGAGCTATGCGCAGACTGTGAGAGGCACGGAGACTACGAGTGAGAGGAGCAATCGAATAGAGACTAGAGGTGTCGAGGAGAACGTAGTCATGCAAGGAGTCATACAGGAAGTAAATATCGTTCAAAGAACGGCGATATTCAAGTGTCTCTATTTGGAAGTGCTTAAGCCTATCAGGGTAAGTCAGGTAAGGCAATTTAGATCGGCCCAGAACACGTCTAGTGAATTCGCGCTGCACAGACTCGATTTGATTAACCAAACCAATAGCAATAGGGTTCCAAATTATAGTTGAGGACTCAAGAAGAGGGCGAATGTAAATTTTGTATGCCTTAAGCAATATATCAGACGAGGTTGTGAGGAAAGATCGAAGTAAAAGATTGCACATGGACCTGGCTCTTCTAGTTATTTGAGCAATATGATGGCCAAAGTGCAAGTCGCTAGAGAAGAAAACACCTAGGTCGCGAACTTGTTCTTTCGGGGAGATGATATTACCATTTAGGACATATTGCGATCTATTTTTAAGGCGGCCAAGATGGAGTACAGTACACTTAGGAACACTGATAGTCATGTTCCACTGAGTAGTCCACTGCTCTATACTAGTAATAGCTTTTTGGAGATCAGCACAATGATCAGGAACAGTTGCGTATATTTTAAGATCATCAGCGAATATGTTATATTTAACCGTAGGAGGAATGCATTTGCCCAAATCATTAACGTATATGATAAACAACAATGGGCCAATTGCTGAGCCCTGGGGGACCCCAGATATAATTGGAGAGGGAGGGGATAGATGATTACCAATAAAGACACGTTGAGATCTTCCAAGGAGATATGACTCGAACCATTTTACAATATGTTTAGAGACACCCAGAGAGGAAAGCTTATGCATGAGAAACCTTAAATCAATAGAGTCAAATGCCTTTTGATAGTCGAAAAATATGGTATCTACTGATTTCTTACGACTCAAAGACAGAGTATAGAACGAAAGAGTTTCGCAAACGGAAGTTGTAGTGCTTCTATGTTTACGGAACCCAGCTTGGCGCATATCTATTGGGGTGTCCGGAAAGTTCGTATAATGCTTCGGAAAAAAGTCAGTTCGCGATCAAATGCAGTGATTGCGCAATCTGTTTGTCAACAATGTATTGCATCATTTTGACGTTGAGTAGTGAGAGGATTTAATCAGTCTCCTAGTTGCTACATTGATTCTTGTGATGGACTCCCATCTCTACCTCCGAGCAGTTTTACTTCATTACTACCGTCTGGGCCGATCCGTGAAGGAGGCCCACTCTGCCCTGGCCCAGTCGGAAGGAGCTGACGCCCCCTCCATATCCTTCTGCTATAAGTGGTTCTCCCGCTTCAAGAAAGGGGAGTTTGGTCTCGATGATCAACCCCGCTCTGGACGCCCTCCCTCCCTCGATCAGCCTCTCGTTCTCCGCACACTGAAGCGCAAGCCCATGGCCAGTGTGCGTGAGTTGAAGAAGGATACTGGTACTCCCAGATCAACGGTGTCCGATATCCTCCATCGATCTGGGAAGAAGCCAAAACTCCCACAAGTGATTCCCCATTACCTCTCCCCCCGAACAGCTGAAAAATCGTGTTCAAGTCTGTCGGGAATTACTCCATCGTAGATCCAATCTTCGATGGGTCAATTCCATCATCGCTACAGATGAGAAGTGGATCACGTACGATAACCCTGTGAGGAGGCTGCAATGGGTGGATGCAGATGAGAAGCCCACGCCCGTCCCGAAGAAGGAAGAGCACGGAAAGAAGGAACTCCTCTGCTTCTTCTTCTCAGTGCTCGGTCCCATCTACTGGGAGATCCTCGCCCCTGGCACCAGCATCAATGCCGACCTCTTCTCTGAACAACTGGAAGATGTCTCGATCAGAGTCCCTCCCAGACTCCTGAACCAGGGCAAAATTCTTCTTCTGATGGACAATGCTCGCCCACATCGAGCGAAGATGACCCAGAAGAAAATGGACGAGCTGAAGATCGAGAGGATTCCCCATCCACCGTATTCCCCGGATCTCTCCCCATGCGACTACCACTGCTTCCGCTCTCTCTCTGACTTCTGCAAAGGAAAGAAGTTCAAGAATCGAGATGAAGTTGTGAGGGCTTTCGTGAACTGGGCGGTCTCGAAGAAACCCGCATTCTGGAAGAGAGGAAACGAGACCCTGCCCAATCGCTGGAGGGAGGTAGTGAGAAAGAAGGGGGCATACATTGGTTACTGAGAATTGTAAAGCATTGAATAAAAAATAAAAACAAAAAATTATACGAACTTTCCGGACACCCCAATAGCAGAGAATGTGCATCTAGATAGGTTGTTAACTCATTAATTAGAATTTTTTCAAAAATTTTAGAGGCGGTGATTGTAAGGGAGATAGGGCGATAATTTGAGATTTCTGCATTGCCGGCCTTTTTAGGAATTGGCTTGACATGAGCAATTTTCCACTGGGAGGGAGCAATACCAGAAGTAAGTGAAATATTAAAAATTATGAAGAGGGGACTGGCGATTGAAAATTTGCATTTGGTGAAGACCAAATTTGGAATATTATCGGGAGAACCATTTATTTTAGGAACCAATTGTGAAATGGCAATAAGAATGTCACCAATTGGAATGAAGGGGAGGTCAAATGAGGAATCAGGGAGAGGAAGCGTAGGAGGTGGTGAAGTCTTAGGGGGAGTTTGGACCCTGGAAAAGAATTTTGAAAAAGCAGTTGCCTTATCCTTATCGGTTAAGAGGGCATTTCCGCAGGTGTCAGTAATCCCAGGGAGAGACGATGTGTTTACCTTGAATCGGGATTTACAAAATTGGAAGAAAAGATTAGAATTATTAGAATTTATGGCATTGCTTTCAGGCTTTATCTCGAAACTTTTTAGAGCCTTATTAAACCTCACTCGTAGGGAGTGAGTAGCATCGCTATTAGGTGCACGCTCAGCTGTAACCTATCGTGCAATTGACTCAAATGTTTCGGATAACCAGAGGATGTTTTCACAGTCTTGAGAGGAACATAAGCATCTAGAATGGAGTTTAAAAATTCGCTAAAATATTTGTATGCATCGGTAGCAGTCATGTTAGAGAGAGCAATCGTCCAATTATGCATTGCAATATGGTTATTAATCATGTCCCAATTGGCAAGGTGATAATTTCTAGAAGGTTTTGAATTGGAACCCAGAGAGGTCTCGAACGTAATAGATAAAGAGATACTGACATGGTCAGAAAGGGGATGTCAGGCTTTGCAGATTTAATAATGGGAGAATTGCAGAGTGCAAGATCAAGTATATTTTCCCTCTGGTAGGAAAGTCGATGTACTGGTTGAAGCATTTTGTAGTTATAAGATCTAAGAAAGGAGTTGTGGAAGAAGTGGACGAGGAATAGGTGTACCAATCTATAGATGGATAGTTAAAGTCACCAATTATTAAAGAAGGGTGCTGGCAGCTAGTTGCCAGATTCAGGTAATCTAAGAAAGGGAGATTTGAGGAGAGTGGGGAATTTGGTGCTCGATAGACAGTAATGATTCTGAGGGAATTAGTATGAATTGATGGAGAACTGGAGTAAATATCAATAGTAATGCACTCGTAGCCAGGTATGATTAAGGAAGACACAAAGATAAAGTAGTTTAGACCGCGCATAGATGAGTACTCCACCACCTCTAGAATCAACGCGATCGGATCGGAATATAAAGTAGTCACTTAGGCCTCTCAACAGAAGAGCATCGCTATCGCTACTTGTACTGCTCATACTGCATGTATCGAAATCGGTCGCCTGAAGAATGATGATAATATCTACTAATTATCAGTCAGCAGATATGGTTAATCAACAGATCGCCCGACTCACTTCGACACAACAGCAATTACTTGACTGTTTCTCCTTTTCTACTCTGATCTCCAATTTATCCGTCTTATCTGAAATGAAAACCTTAATATTCCAAACAAATCAGTCGATTGAGTTAAGGATGTTGGGTAAATTTATTCCGCAGCTTTTAACTCACTTTCTTAATCTTGAAGATACTTCCCCGCTGTGAATAGGCGTCCGAGTGTAGATCGAACATACTGAAAATGAGGGTACTTTTGCAAACATTAATGCAAAACAAATAGAAATATTAGCCAAACGACGTGATGGCCTAGCGAATGCGTGCCGTGACTTAATAAAACTATCCGCGCAACTAGTGCCTGAGCAATGTTGGCGCGAAAACATGGCGCCCATATGACTTTGGCACGCGTGACGAAGATAGAGATGGCTTCCATAGCAGGAATCGTAAGGTAGAGAATGACGAAGACGTGACCTACAGCTGCATGAGATGCAACCGCAGCATGTTATGCTACTCGTGACTCCCGATTCAAGTATGAAACAACTGCAGGCGCTAAATATTTGTTCGAGGTCAAGAGGAGTCTCTTCCTTCTACACTATCTCACGGGTCACAGGCCAGGCTTGCGTCATTTGACAGGAAACAAGACGCAATGGCCCTCGCTCGATGTTCTCAAGAAAAGAAGAAGACCAACTGCATAGAATGATGCCCATTCATGTCTTTATCTCGCGTTAATACGACAATATATTTATATCAGCTTGTGAAATACCAACTTCTTAGCTATGATTCGCACCTCTGAGTAGTCTCTGTCGCAATATGAACACGAAACCCGTAAAGTGAATGGCTTCTGATACAAAGTTGCTAAGAAACAATAGAAAGGATAATCAAAGAATGGGGAGGTAGATCAATAACTCGATCGATAATCTTAGAAGAGGAATGATGTGATCGCAGAGAGAACCGTGGAGCAGAGGGGCGCGATCCACAACGAATAATGAGCGTAGTACAGAGCACCCCAGAACACCTGGAATCAATCGATAATTAAGTCTTACGGTACCATCTTCGACCTACTGCAGGATCTATGTTTCCTCGTATTGCTTTGTTTCGAGATAGAAAGAACGACGAACTAAGGAGGGGAAATGTTTTGAGTCTACTTCACCTGCGAGGCAATAATAGTCGTTGTCGAAAGCTGCACGGTGCGTTTCTCGCCGGGAAAATCGTCGGTACGGTAGAACTTGTCGAGCAAATCGTCCTAGAAGGAAGGTACATCAATTAAATTTGCAATACAGAATCTATGTATTTTAGGAAAATTAGAAGCATTACGATTATTTTCTTTGAAAAATCAATAATCCCACCTTCTCCTTGTACAGCTCGTAGAGGAAGTCTTTCAGTTTCTCCTCATCTGCATACTCGGGTTTAACTCTGCAATCGATTGCATATCAACGTCATCTACATTGTTCGCCCTTTCATCTCCTTTTTTATCTCAATGAGCCCAACGATCAATATCTATTGCTTGTGTATTGTGTTTTATTAGGTTGAGCATAAAGTTTTGCGCGATTTTGGGCCTCATCTTTGAGTTCGTGCAGTTTCTTTTGCTAAAATAACCATCTGTTGTCCTGATGTCGATATATAGCAACATGTTCAACCTTTAGAATAATATATTTTAACTAGAGCAAATATCTCTACTTTGCGAGAAATCAAGGTCTGCGTAACTTTGATTTTTTCAGAAAAAATATTGATTTTCTTTTAAATTTATGTACTTTGCCGAGAAATTTTTAGATAGAAGCTCATAAAGTTTATTCAGAAGCCCGAGGCGTGCGCAACCTAGTACCAAAAAGAGAGAGCTGTGGAGTTCAGTATACGCTTCGTATAGGTCAATGAATCACGGGTACTTAGAAAAATCAGAGCTATCTCGAACAAATCACCTGTTTCGCGGATTAACGAGACTGTCAGCTACCTATGGGCGCTGTTATCATTACTTACAGGGTTCTCTATTGCAACGATGTTTAAGAGCCCACTTGGCTTTCTCATCTAAAAAAGAAACATTTGCACCTGAATTATTTTTCAATGAAAATTTCGAAAACTCTGATATAGAGGGTCTTCAGGCACGGCTCACCCTAGAAAAATTAGCGACCTCCACAATATACCTAATTTGTGAGTGATAGGGTAAGGGTTGTTCGTTAATTTTAGCTGGAAAGAACCGCCTTTCAAAACACGTGGCTAGCACAAAAAAGGCAAAAGTGTGTATTTCGATGTTCTACATCCCCCCCCTAAGATCCGACAAACAATGTTGATGAATGGAGATCCGCATTCTCTCCCAAATGGAATTTTGACTTGTACTAGAAAGGTAGTTCATATTCACAAATAATTGAAATCCCAAGAACTATCGGTATAGATACAGTACCCCAAAAACTTATCTTGACAATCGTCATGAAAATTCAAATTCTGATTCCGCGCTTATTTCTAATAGGCCTTTTATGGCTGATCAGTCTCAACATTATCAGCAGAATATATGCCAGTCATGCTTTACAACTGTGGTTCACATAGGGTCCTATCTCCGTTCTAAAAGAACTTACAATCCTTCAAAAAGTCAGGTGTTGGTCGCTCACATGAAGTTTGCTACATCGCTGTTTTATTTCCCTTCGTCGGACAGATCTATGCTAGTGTGCGCTAAAGAGAGTATAAATGCCCCTATCTTCCACTAAAAGATCTGAGTTGATTGGGCAACAACGGACGATGGTAGATGTCATGATATACTTTAGTCAAAATCGCGCAAAACTTTATGCTCAACCTGATACATGGATAAGGGAGGCTGAAATTTGGGCACTAGGTCGGATGAAAATAGTGACGTCATGCCGCCTTTGACATAGCAAAGGCGGCATGATGTCATAGTTCTCATCCGACCTAGTGTCTTCCCAATTTGGGCAAGGGGAATCCTCAATGATTTGCTGTACTTACTTATGGATCTTGTAGTGAATGCAAGTCTTGCCCGTTCCCAGAGGCCACTCGCCCATCAGCGCAGAGCCTTCAATAAACTCAGTTATCGATAGGATAACCAATCTACAGTAACCTAGTTTACAGTAATCCTAACCGAGATCAATGACGCGTCCCTTCGTATATCCCAGTGTCGCGTCAACGATGTAGTCCATGGGTGGGCCGCCACCAGAACGAGAGCCGGTTGCGTCTTCTAAATATGTTCCTTGATTCTTGAAAAAGTTTTTTATGTGAAATGCTCATTACCAAAGAGGAAAAGATTTAAAAGATTTTAAAGAGACGTGTGGTGCTCATGAATAAAATATTTTTTTTCAAAAAATGTAATAAATATGTATTGCAAACTGACCTTTCGAAGGCGCGCACACCTGCATCAGAGCATGAGCTGCACCGAGACGAGGGTACGTGCAGTGACGGAGTGGCGCCAGACCTGAGATTACGGTAGGAAGTACGGTAATCGATCGATAATCAGAAGATCATTGGACCTTACCATTCTTCTCGGCGAACCTCGCTGAGCTCTCGCGGATCTTGAATAGACGAGAACCTAAAGTGGATACATGAAATTCTACGTTAAAAATAAGAAAATGCAATTTTCTCGTCAGGATTAGCTTGCTTTCTTGTGATACTTTTGAAATTTATATCGGTAAAATTTACATTATTGTCATGACAGATTCAATTATCTCATTCTGTAGCCGTGCTTCAAAAAAAACAAAGATTCCTCACCCTCAGGGTACATCACCACCCAGCCGTAGTTCCAGCTCCAGAAGTAGTCCGAAAGAAGCTTCCTGTAGAGGATTTATTCTAATCTTTCTCGATTTGTTCTGCACTGGTAATGTCACAACAGTATACTTCATTCGGCGATCATAAACGTACTACCGTATCCACTTCTCATCTACTGTGACCTCCTACAGCATACCTGAACTCTCCCAGTTCTCGCTCACGATTCTTCGGTCCTCCATTGACGAAGAAGTTGCCGTGGATGGTCCACATCACCCCTAGAGGAGTGCACTTCCAGATGTTGTAGATCACCCACAGGTACTGGAATAATGTAATTTATCGATCGATTTCAACCTTTTGTAGGTTCAGTAGTCAGGCGAACAAGTGCATATTTTCAAATTATCATAATCGAATTTGGTGTGGCAGGCATGGGTTGATGCATTCAAGAGGATTGGCACTACACCGGATGAGAACCGTCGGATGAGAACCCACCGGATGAGAACCAAAAAAATGGACCCTTCTGTAGGACTTTCACAGAAGCATTTCTGACACTCAGGGAACCTACTGTGAACATTCTGGAGAAGGGTACTTTTTTTGGTTCTCATCCGGTGGGTTCTCATCCGACGGTTCTCATCCGACCTAGTGCCAGAGGATTACACTAGACATGTGTATGAATAATTATGGCATGATAATTTAAAGATGGACTAACACTGCCGGGCACTTTTCCCTTGTCTTGCAGGGAATTCATGATGACGTGGTTGTCGAAGAATCCCTGGTGATTGGCGAGGAAGAGAACACGTTTATCCGTGATCGCAGAGATGTCGTCACCGTATTCGATTACTGAAAAGAAAGTCAGTTGTCGATTGGAGATCAGATTTTTCGAATCTCATTGAATTATTGAGATCTGAAAAACTGAATTATCCCTGATGAACACAAATTTCGATAGATGAAATTTCAGCCAGTTCTCGATTCAATTAGCATACCTTGCAATCCGCAGAAGTAGGAACAAGTCGCCCAGTGGTCGTTGACAAGCTGGCATAGCCGGTTCTCCAGTTTCAAGAACAGCGGACGGCTGAAAGGAGAGAGATTATTGATTTTATTGTGATTGCTACTATTCAATACTACCTCTTTTCCCGTTCTCGAATCAATCATTCTCTGCACAATTTCTCTACTCATTCATTATCTACGTTGGCCATCCTTGCAATGAGAGCAACAGCGAATAATGTGAATTAGGGGGAGAGGGGCAACATTCACTTCCTTACTGCACTAAGATTCACCAAAGACCCAACTTCCAATAGTCTAAATATCAAAGTGCTACCAGGCGAACTTTGTGATTGATTCTCTAGAGTACACAGTAAGGTAATCCTATCTCGTCCCTTTCCCTCAACCGGTAGTGACAAGTATCACAAATGAGGAACCCACGTAACAAACTATTCTATACTCGCGCGAGATGTTTTCCTTCCATTTCCAGTTCCCTATCCTGGTCAATACCCACTCAATCATGGATTGCAAAAGTGGAGATGTTGTACTCTCAGTAATCGATAGATACTCCGACTACCGCACTTCACAAGCAGGAGCGGCATGATCATGATGAAGGTCGACACGCAGGCGATCGGTACGATTATGATCGTCGATAGCAAGAGATAGGCAGCGACTGCAAGTAGGAAACGTCGACCACCCACATCACGTTGAAATTTTTATGAAAGTTCGCAAAAATGATAAACGTCGACTCACGGCACCACGCGGACAGCTTGCGCACATCCATGGGCCAGCTGGCAGTCTCGGTAGCAGCTTCTGAAAAGAACATTACAGTAATCGGGAAATCCAAGTCAATCGATAACTACCGTAACCTCAGAATACCGTACCCGTTCTGTTCCTCTCGGTCTGCTTCTCCCTCTTCTTACGTTCGATGTTTATCTCCGCATTGATCGTCTCCATGA
Organism: Pristionchus mayeri; assembly: GCA_036245805.1. Classification (NCBI taxonomy): domain Eukaryota; kingdom Metazoa; phylum Nematoda; class Chromadorea; order Rhabditida; family Neodiplogasteridae; genus Pristionchus; species Pristionchus mayeri. The sequence goes on from BTRK01000001.1 coordinate 28,340,176, forward strand.
TGGCTTGTACTCCTCGGCTACGGTAGTCTGACGGTCTCACTACCCTAAAAAAATGCGGAAATAACGTCACGAGCCAACACGTGCTGTGAGAGGCAAAACACAAACATTGAGTCACTGGGGTTGTAATTTCGACACTGCCCCCTCTCATGTCACACGTTATCTCATCAACAATAACGCATCATGCGAAAGCAGCGGAGAAAGGGTCGAATTATCAACAAATCAACTCTAGCTCACGCCGTGGCTCGGAAACGATAAACAATGAGTCACGACACTTGTCGCTAGTTGATTGATTGCTAGAGAAACGTGGAACGATCGGAACATGGGAAGAACGGGATGAAACGGCGTTTCGGCATCTCTCATAAAAATAATATTATGCGGTTTAACGAGATGGGAAAATGGAGGGAGAATCTGCTTTGCCTCTTCCGTCTCGGTAGAGTGCCTGTCGCAAGCAGAAAAGACGAGTAATGGATAGGGGCGAGAGAGTGCGAGGAAGGAAGAGAGCGCAGATAAGCAGAGTGAGGGCAACGTAGTAGCTAGAGCGGAGGAAGGGCGAGAAGTTGAGTTGCGATCGCTCACTCTCTTCGTTTTCCCTGCTCTCTAGCCCTCTCTGACCGACGAGGGAACAGGTGAACTGGATAATTGGAATGGAACTCGGCAAATGAACCATGGAATGTACGATAAGTGATAGTTCTGCGCTTTTTCCAACAAAATGTTTCGGTTTATGATCAAAGAAACATACACGAACTCTCGAAGTTCGCGTGAAAAGGTGGAAAGTGAGAGGCGAACGGAAATGGTTCATCCAAGTTCCACAAGGGAGATTTGGAAGAGAAAGGGGAAATTGTGCACCGATCCATCCCAATTGCCGCCACATAAGAGTGCGGGGAGAAATCATGAGATCCTCCATCTATCACAGCAACGAGTAAACAAAGTGACGAATGTTTTCCGCCTCGCCCCGCCCCCTTCCATTTCCGGCCCCGATATTGCCCTCGATCTCATCCGATTATGCCGGGGGAAATATATGCGAGCGCGTGGTGCCAAGGCCATTGTGACCTATAGTAGGGATGGCTTCGCAAGAAATGACTTTCTTCAAGCTACACACACTCTCTGACAACGTCAAAATTTCAACTTTGCTGACTGTCCTTCTTTAACATCGTAAACCGGTATTATGATAATGGTTAGTTTTTTCTCATGAATAGCTTAATTTTGCAGAGTATATGTGATTATTATCCTTGAAAAATTATGAGCATCTTTACAGGAAGACGACGAGGGATCAACTGTGACGATCAAGTCGAAATCAGAAGATTTCATGTGAGTATCCATAATTTTCATCATAAAAATGGTTTTTTCAGCTCCCCAATGGCAATGAGCCCAGCGCGCTCGATATCATATTAGTGGATAAGTGAATTTACATCGTTATTTCGATATCATTTATTTTTTTCAGGCTTCTGATGGTGTCGTCGGGCGATAAGGTGGCTGGTCCCAAAGCCTCCTTTACCATTACGACATCCAGTGTCGCCATGCCTCCCGTGTCCCCAAGGCACTAGACGGTGGTGTAGAGCAGAAACCTCTCGACGGTGGGGAGGGAGCACTGAGACTATGAGTGGAGAGAGAGAAGAAGAGGAGATCTTATGTGTGAGAGGTGATGCCCTTATAAAGGGACGCTACTGGGAGAAGGGTGAAGGGAGATTGATCATTTTCATAATCTAGAAGAGAGAGGAACATCATATCTTCCCGTCTAGCGGCTTAGTGGAGCTAGACGGGAAGAGTACTGATGACAATGAATCCGGGATGCAAGGTGTCGAGCCGCATCTGATGTTTGAGCACGACTGCCCCGACGGAGAGTACCGGCAGTTTTGATTGTGATTACTTTTGCAAAATATCTCTCTATCCATCCAATACTTTCCACCTTCAGATGGAATGTTCAATTTTTGCGTCGCACTCAGTCCTACTAGTGATCCCGAGAAGGAATATGAAGTATCGTTGCCCATTTCTGTGGACAGAATGCGCAATTGTAAGCACTTTGAAGACAGAAGGATGTGCGAGCCGAATGATAAGGATAGTTACACATGGAAATATAAGGAGACAGTGTATAATTGTTGATAAGCCATTTTATTATACAGGGTGCCGAGACTGTTGTTTTCAAATGATTCTCACCTTGGGAATTGAACATGAGGGATATCGTATATGGCAAAGTTTACCAGTCATATGGGTAATAGCAAAATACTATCTACGTTTGATCGGGCCTCCATTTGCTCTGAGACTTCTCAGATCCACCTATCGATTCCCGCATGAAATTTTCATCGTTTTCTACTCATTATTTTAGAAGAGAAGCCTTGAGTCGAATTCTTCTTAGATGACATCTTGGACTACCACACCGCCAAATAGTGAAGTCGAAGCGTCGAGATCTGGGGAATACGGGGGCCAGCCAGTCAGAGTGGTTTAGTCGGGTGCATGGGTGTCCGGCATCGAATTTGCCTTCTGAATGGAGCTGATTGTTGCTGAAACGACCAGTGCTCCTGGTCGAAGTTGGATTCCTGACCTCGTCACCATCCTTCAACTCTCCGGTTATCCTTTTCTCGTTTTCTCAGATTCATGTAAAAAAATGAAAATTGAATTTAACCAAAAAAAGCATCGCGAACACATATTACGATATATCAACGTACTACTGTAATTTCTGTTTTCACCTTAGAATTTAAACCTAAATCGTCCAATGTCGACCGTAGCCACAGGGAGGATTGCCAGAGGGTTGTATTTTACTTGCATTATCATTTAGGGAGGTGCTTCCGACCTCCCGCGGTTTTACAATATGTCTCACCTATCCAACGTAATTGGATGCTTGTAATCAATGGTATGCGCAAGGCGTATTCAGAATTCATTTATAAGTCCGCAAATGCCACTCTCTCCTTCCAGAGCTAATCTTCTCCAATTCCGATTTTGCCATTGTTGTTCATCCACCCGACGTTCTAAATACACCCTTGACGATTTGAATCAATCTGGCATTCCAGATTCGGAGAGGAAATGGACGTCCAAGACCAAGTCGACCAAGTGCCTGAGGTAATTAAATTCAACATTTAAACAAATTTCATTCGAGCTAATTTCAGGCCACCATGAATTCGCTGCCTCCTGAGATTCTTTCAAAGATCATCAGTAATCTGAATCTGAGAGATCGAATCAGTCTCCGATCTGTAGACAAATACATTAATCGAGTTGAGGAGATCGCTGGTTATCGCAAGTTCGGGCAAATATTCTACGATTTGGTTAGTAAATTTCAACCTTGCACAACTCAAAGAATCCGAAAGGTTGGAGTAGATTGTATTATTCCAGGATATCGGAATCGAAATTACTGAAGAAATGGATGGTGAAGAGGAACCTCGAACGATGCGAATTGACATCTCAACGACTGATCTCGGCAACTATTTCATGCGAGGAGAAGCCGCTGAGCTCGCCCTCCGACTGGTAAGCAGCATTTTCGAATTTGCTGTACCACTCTCATACACTTGCTATTTCAGGGAGTGCTCACAGACGAAACTGCTCGAATGCTGTGCAATTCCTTCAAGACCCTTCACTTCCAACAGTTGACTGTTCATCTCGAAAAGGACTCCGCATGCAGGTCAGAATATTGATTCCAGAATGACGTTGACGTTGACTAATGCAGATTCGTCGAGAGCTTCATTCGAGAGCATCCGTGCATTGAGCACCTGGAAATATTGCTGACTGATTTCGAAGGAGAAATCGAGAGGGTGAAGGAGATGCTGCATACCCTGCCACCGATGGCCACTTACAGAGTACTCGCACACGGAGTGAGTACTATCTCTTCTTGTCATACCGTATTCAGCAGACTCTAATTACTGTAGGATCTTACCTCTTCATTTTCAGCGCCCGGTGGTCACAGATGAGACGTTGCTTCATCTGCTCAGGAAGTCATCCAAGAACGTCGAGCTTCGTTCTGGCACGAAACCTGCAGATATTACTGCAGTTGGATTAAACGAAGCATTCGAGGTTTGACTTTTCATTAATCAATAAAGCATAGAACATTCAATAATATTTTTTTCAGATCGTAAACTCTTCAACTATGGAACGAAAAGTGGATTTTACTATACCCAGAGATCAATTTCGCAGTTGGCTTCATATGATCGATTTGTCGAGATTCTCAGTTAACAAGAAACGAAAAATACTCACCGACTATGATTCTGGGACCACCGTTGATTTCTCTGCCCGTTGTCCCTATTCTATGTTCTGTATCTCCATCAAATCAGATTTGTGTTAGTAATTAGGAAAATGTTATTTCAGTGCGAAATGTTTGGGTTTTATAATTGATATTGTAATTGTTTTTCAACTAGAATAAATATTTCTTTTCACATCGGAATTGAAATACATTCTTTACACAGGGCAGTTTGAGAGTAGAATTTTCCAAAGTCATCATTTTGACGCCTACTGCAATATTAGGTCAGTGGCAGGGATTACGAATCTCGCTTTATTTTAAATGATATAATGAGCGTCTTTTGTAGGCAGTGCTGCCCAGTGGCAAGGATCCTTCTGGCTGTTCGGAACCTTCCTGTCTCACACCTCCATCTATATCGCCATCTTCTTAGTCGCACTCAGTCACTCAGTCAAGATGCTCCTGTCCTGCGTTGCTACTCGCCATTCGAAAATCACTGATACGTTACGTATTCAGGAGATAGTGAATAAGATGAGAAGAGTAAGTGAATAGCGCTGTTTGTTAGCCACCGTTTATTGATCGTCGTATTCACATTATCTTCGATAATGCTAAAAAATTGGTATTGCAGTTCCAGGGAAAGACTCAGGTTCCAACGAACGTGGGAATTGCCGACTTCACAGATCCGAAGTATATTGCTTTCACAAACAACGAAGGTCGTACAGTTCGTATGAGACCAAAGGCAGATCCCACTCACGGATATCCCAATCCTAAGAAGTACGCTATTTTTACATGCCCACTCTTTAAAACACCAACAAATTTGTATGTCTACATTTTAGTATTTCGAAAAAGTTTGTGTATATATGATGTGTTTCAATATTTTGTTTATGATACAACTTCCTTCGCAGAATGACAAATTTTGTACGTCGATGTCGATCCTTCGTCGTCTGCTTCTCCGGAAGTCACTTGTGGGCACTATGGGCACTTGGCAGCAATGCGAACAAAACATGGCACAGAGCGAATGTGGAGAATTCGGAAATATTTGTGAGTACAGTCTATCTAAATAGTTTCTTTCGTTCAGAAAAAAGTCTAATACTGCATATTTTTAGGATACTTTTCCCGCCTCTGCTGACGATATTCTGTCATTGGAGCCGCGAAGCCCCGACACTCTTCTCCGCCACAAATTTTTGCCTAACATTCATAATTGCGAACTAATTATAATATATCGGTATTCACTTACCCTCTCTGACCGTCGTTACATCAACCTTCATAGAATTGTTCCAGGTATTAGGTTGGTGCATAAGTTTCTTTCTTTTTTATTTTTCAAATTTCTGTTGACGTGCCTAGACTCTCATGATTTTCTGAATACCATATGTTATGGCCATGGCGGTAGATTACTACCGTACATATGATTTGGATCTACACATCATCGTGAGAAGGTGATAAGTTTCAGAAAATTAACATCGGAAAACGGCTATTTTGAGCATTTTGGGAAAAAAATTCAGGTTATCGAATACTTGTGAGATTCTGATCCTACCCAATTGAGAAACACTTAGGCAGGAGTTCTTTGTTTTACTAAGCACAACAAATCCAGATTCGAACGTGTGTGTGCAACAGGGGAATCCAAAAAGTGTTGATTTCAGCGGATGAATCAGAAAGCGATTATTTCGAAATCTGCAGTTCTTCAACGGGAAGTGTTATCCTTTCCCAAATGTGGTAGCATACTTACGGGGGAAAGTACTTCACAACCCATCGAAATTGAGCATTTATCAATGATTTGTAAGGAAGTTGCGCTCAGCAATTGGTGAGCTATGATTTTCAAATACAGTAGTTCTGTAATTGGGTCAACATTTCTAGTAGGTTTTTCATGGCAGGTTTGGTGGGCTATGTCGTATGACATATCCAGTCAAAGTACTTTGTAATAATGTGCTAAATGTAGCCTTCGCGCTATTCCCTTTGGAGCCTAGAGCAATTGAAAAGTCGGATTTCTCGACCTGGTCCGATTGCTTCCGAACTAAAATGCTCTATTCTAATTGATAAAATCAACACAACATAGTATTCGCTATAGTGTGTACCCATGTCCGTATCAACAGCAAAAACAATTATTTGATTGACTCATTGCGACTACCTAGGGAGGTCAGAATGTTGGCGCATGAAAAAAGAAAGAAACTTTTGCACCAGCCTAATAGTATTTTCTACTTTCTTTCTCAAATTTTGAGCGAATAATTTATAAACTATTTGATTCACACAATTGCAGGAGCTCAAGTGGCTACTCCAGCAGATGGAATGAGCATATCGAATTCCAGCAAACCGTGAGTGTGGTTGTAACAAAATTTACGTTTTCATAGGAACGATACAAAATGGGATAAAAAGCACACCAAAATTTTTAGTAAACGACTTCATTGAAAACATTGAAAACATTTAAAAAAATCAAAAGATCAATTTCGCAGGCGTTACAAACTCGATCGGGGAGAATTGGAGGGAGCAGAGGAGAACAGCGATATCGATCCTGCGAGACTTCGGAATGGGCAAGAACTTGATGGAGGAGCGGGTGAGATCACTCTTCGCACTGTGATTTTGATATTTTTTAAAGAAGTATAGCATAAGAGTAAGTTTTCATTGAAGTATCAATTTTTCATGCAGGTAAAATCGTCGACTTGCGAGTTTCTTGCATATCTGGAGAGAATGGAGAACAAGAACGAAATGAACTTGCGTTGGCCACTGCAGGTGAATGTCTTTCACGAGTTAATGTAACGATACAACTACGAAAATATTAAAATTATTCTTATTGCGTTTGACTCATCCCCTGTATTTCTTTTTTCGGCAACATTTCAATAACTCGGTGCTTTCCACGATCGAAAACCCTTTAAATATTGAAATATTATCTTCGGGAAGAGTGACTTCCAGCTCACTTTAAATTGACTGCTAATCAACAATAAGATCATGGTGGCCAATATCATCAACGAGATTCTCTTCGGCTTTCGCTACGCCTACGACGACGCCGGACCATTGATCGATTACGTTACTGCCCTGACCACGGTGTGATCGTTGCTTTTTGTTTACTCAAAATGATATATTTAAAAATATGTTTGACTCTGAGACTCCAAAGTGGGATGTATCCTAGTGCAGGGGTGAATTTGCAAGAAATTATTCTATTCATTCTGTAGGCTCTCTCTCAGATCAGATAGCGATATAACACGCAGAATGAAGATGATCCTTTCCTGCAAAACCATGCATTGTGCACTGGCTTCGTGATCTTGGTTAGGCATTGATCTTTGTCTCTGCAGACGCAGGCTGCATTCGCAAAGAACAAGTTGGTCTTTCTCGGGGTCGCTTTTCCGATTCTCACCAGACTTCCCTGGATCGGATGGCACACCTTCGAGAAGTATCGACTGCAGGCCAGACAGGTTGGGATTTTCAGAATATCGCATATCTAGTGAAAAAATTGATTTCGCTTTTTTCTCATTTTATTAGCATTTCTTATGATGGGCGAACACACGCTGCAAATGTCAAGAAGGCCTACCAATCATTATCAACTCCATAAGTTAGTGAGAAAATGTGGGAAAGAAACTGACGACTCTCCTCTTTTCTTTGACTTGTACACACTGAGCTAATTACTCTATCTATCGTCAATAGCTCAAAAATCGACCATGGTTCAGGTGAATCAGCTAATCATCGACAACGTAGAGAGAGCATCCAGGGGCCTCGAAGATGACGATGAGCCGACCTGCTTCGTGCACGCCTACAAGCAGAGGATCGGAAAGAATAACCCCTTTCTTGAGTAAGTTTTAATATTGTTTGCCATACACTACTATGGGGAAAAGGCAGAAGGTCTGGCAAAGGGATATCTCAATACACAAATGAAATCCAATTCACATCATGATTCCACGGAGTGAATCGAGGGCCTCTCAATCGACCCTCTCTTCTTCTTACGAATCACCAGCATTGAATCACGAAGACGACGCTGTCGATAAACTGACACCTCACGATTACGCGTCTGAGATAGAAGGAATCAGAGGGGAAGGAGTTGGAAAAATGTCAAGAAAAGCAGTTGGAAAGATGCCAAGGGTAGAGAGAACTGACCCTTCCATACTCGCGCACGTCTATGTCAGCCATCGCCGTATGCTGAGGGGATGAGGGGAGGAAAAGTCTGGCTCCGTACACAACATGAAGAAAGATAGAGGTGGGATGCTGGGAAAGGAGAAAAGGTCAAATCGATCGATGGGATCGATTGCAGGAAAGGGAGGATACACGGTCCCCGTGGAAACTAGATAAGGAAAATGTAAATGTCCGCAGGCATAAAGAAAAAGGCGCATGATTACAGTCTAAATTGCCTGACAATAACTTCACGCACGGAGCGAAAATTATCTGCTTTGAGCAAAATTCCACAGCATAAGTGTTACAGCTCGTACAATTTTCAGGATAGCTCGCGGACGTTTTTGAATTCCTGTCGATGCTCCGGGGGGCGTGAGGGTAGAGCACACATCTCGGACCGTTTTTTTAGTGAAACAAAGCCAAACCAGTGAAATACTTTATCAACTGGAATGGCTACTTCTAATTTGACTAATGTAGACATTGGAATGGCTTCAGATGGATCTTCTGGCTCTCTTCAACTTGTATCCTCCTCCTTGCCCGCCTCCGTTTCCTCCCTGACCGCCGCCTGACTGCTGAAGTTCAAAGATCAATCATAACGCAATCTTCATTGTCTCTACTCCAAAGATCCTTCTTGAGTGAGGCTGGACTAAAGTGCATCTTCGAGAGACTGCGTTACCATTCCTCCTCCCCCTCTCTGCCCTCCTGCGAGGGCGATAGTGAAGATGGTGAGGAGAAGCACGAGAACGGGAAGGAACTTCATCTACAACGAATCGCCCTTCGAGTCTACCAGGGTAGAAAAGGGAAAGTTAACACTCGGAATGAGAGCACAGTGATCGTGTTGAGATGAGAGAAACGAATGAATGATGTGATTTATTGTACGGCAGCTCGCTTATTATATACACATCGCGATAATTATTAGTTCGATTGCGTGACAATAGTCGCCCTGGCAGAGGTGATTGCGGAGTGGTCAAGAAAAAGAGGAAGAAGGGGAGAGAGTTGATCACGCCGATTCGCCGCTCCCTTCGACTGAGGAAAAAGTGATGATTCTGTGTAGGAAAGAGAATTGTCACGAGCTCAATGTGAAATAGATCTTGCATCATTTTTTTCGAAATGTATCATGCTTTTTTCAAAGAACGCTTAAAGAAGGAGTCTCAGCAACCTCAGCAGTCTCAGCAGTTAGAGAAACGAGACTGAGCAGTTTCCCCTGATGTCCATGGCTGGCGATCGGCCAACTTGCGATAGCTCAATTCAGAGTAGAGATAAACGTGAAAATTGAAGAATATCTTATCGTTGAGGGAAGCTAGGCAATGGTAATAAAAAAGTCAACTTTTTTAGTTTTGCTTTGCTCCTCCTTTAACAATAAATTCCCTCTAGCGAGCCGAATCTCCTTTCGACATGCGCCGATTTCTTCTCTGCCGGGATGGAGACTGTAGTCGTCACTCTGCAGTGGGCCATGCTCATTCTGGCTGACGATCAGCGTGTTCAGGTATACGGTATATTCCGTATATTTGGCTACTGTATTAATCGTTGCAGGACCGTCTACGCGAGGAGATCTACGCAACAGTCGGCAGGGAAAAGATGCCATCGATGTCGGATCAGACTAGGGTATTTTTTCTATTCGAATTCAGGATACATCAAGGAGGTTTAGGATATTTGGGTCAAGTCAGGAGCTCAATTCAAATATATTCTTCAGATGCCCTTCTCTCGCGCTGTAGTACTCGAGATTCAGCGATTCGCCAACATTCTGAGGCAAAATGTGCCCAGGGTTACTGTGAGGGACACGCAAGTGGGAGTAAGTTCCATGTATTTCCGATTCTCGAATTTTCAACACAACACACCTCTAAGTCGTCTTTCCTTTTGGCGGTAGAGGTCTATCAAAATAAGCTTTCTATTACGATTGGTTCAGGGCAATTTACCGGGATATCAGATGTAATTTCAGGGTCACTTCATTCCCAAAGGCACCACTGTCAATGCAGACATCCACTACATAATGGAGCACGATTCTCACTTTGTCAATCCTCACGAGTTTCGGCCCGAACGGTACCTCTTAGAGGATGGAACAACCCTGAGAAAGGTTCAGTTCTCGATTGTTACCATAGTTTACAGCAATTTCAGGAACTCCTTGATCGAACATTGCCCTTCTCCCTTGGCAAGAGAGCTTGCGCTGGAGAGGGTACGGTAGCCTCATTCTATCGATTGATTCTACAGTATGCAGGTCTCGCACGAGCAGAACTCTTCGTCTGCATCCTGGCTACGGTACAGAAGTATAGATTGATGCCCATGGAGGGAAGGGAAATCGATCTGGAACCGCAGCCATTGAGAATCAAAAGACCTAGAGAGCAGACCATTCGAATTAAGAGAGGTGTCTAACTGTAATAACCTGATGAATTAGTTAGAATTGTTAGTTGTACCGAACTGTTAATAATACGTATAATATTCATTTCAATCCAACCGTTCGATCTACATTGAGTGGAATTACAATAGTTAGTTCGGAGCTTCAGCAAATCTGATTCTTGTCATTCCATAGAATATTCTTGTGAAAGGTTTCGAATCGTGAGTTATCCTCGCAGTTTTATTCGTATACTTCTCGATCTTAGTCGCATGGGATCCCTCGATGAGAAGAAGAGTGCCAGTCTTTGCATACACCTCAACGAGAGCTTTCCGTTGTGTTTGGCGTCACTGGTCCTTCTCCTTCCGCACTATTCCAATGAACTGCTTCTCGTATTCCCTTAGGGTCAAGATGATAAAACTGTACAAAACAATAATTGTTGACACTATTAGACTAAGTAGTACAATATTTTTAGAAAAAGACGAACCTCTCCCCGATTACAAGACGTCGTCATTAGATCTTCGCTCTCGCCAAGATGGATGTTGTTGATTCCCATCACAATCTGGCCGAATAGAAGAGCATCAGATAATGGCACGGATAAAATGCTCCTCCTGCGTCTTTTCAGCATCTAAAAGGCGGCTTAGTTGTGATTCTCTAACTTTGCTAATTTCTGGACCGTGTGCTCTACAGCATTTTTGCGAATAAGCGAGAATGCATTTTGCAAATATATCTATTACGAGAGTCCGACCAGTTAGCAAGATACACATCTTTCATTCACCTCGTGTATCCTCATCATTTCACTTGGGAGCAATGTCACATTGAATATTTGCAAGCGATCGCATATAACGAACTTCAAAAGACGAAGGTCCAATCTGGCAGGCTTTTCTGTTACCTGAAAATTGCAGCTTTTGTTTGAGAATCACCAAGATGCTTGCATTGTGATCAATTATGATGTCCGGAGCAGCAGTTGATGGGAGTAATTCAAGTACAGAGCGTTGGACGGGCGCGTTTAAATTTAGCTGAAATATCAAAATTTTCATCAACGGTTCATATCTTCAAACTGGTTTTGAAATCACAAGCAATCCAAGATATTGTCGAATATTTGATACATTTTGCATTGTTGTTTTTTCCATGAATTCAATATTAAAATATCGGAAATTAACAGCACCTCTAGGTACATAAACTCGATCATAGTCGTTCGAAGAACTCGACACAACGCACGTAATGTTGCATCAGGAGATCTCGAGAGGAAACGAACCCGTTTGCCTAAAAATTGCAAAAGGGTGATATTTCTGAAAGTTCGCTATTTCATCACATTTGGTATATAGAAAATCTTTTATAAGTGACTGTTAAAAAAACTGTAGTCGCTGGCGAATGGAAATGTATGAATGAAAGAATTGAGATCAAAATATACCGATCTCTCCATCTTCGAAGTTCGCGTTATTTTGTAGAGTGATCGAGTAAGGGAGCTGAATTTTTTTAAAAAATGACAAAATTAGTTAATATCTTTATAAACGATGCTGAAGAAAAAAATGAGATCCTACATTCACTTCGAGTCTCGCCCACTGCTCGGGATTGATCGACGCTCCCGCCTTCTCTTCTAGGTCATAGAATCTGACGCAGGCTGCCGCAAAATTAGCCCGATCAATTAATCCGAGATAGGGAATAATGCCCAGCATTATGTCATCGGGGAGGTTCTGAGAAAGAGATTTTAGTAATCAGTATGGGGAAATATCTGTTTAGAAAGTTAAAAACTCACGAATTCACCCCGAAAATCCTCATTTAACTTATCTTCAGGTGGTTGGATAGGTGGGTGATGGGCAGCCTTTTTTGCCCTCAGGCGTCTCAGAAATTTGCGAATCATTGACCTTAATAAAGTTGAAATTTCATCATCAAAATCGATAGGAACTTTAGTTCCTTCGCAACGACAACAAAAATAAGCGCTGAGTAATGCACGAAATGAGTGATAAGATCACCTGGCCTTATCAATCAGTCTTTTCCCGCCTGCACTGTGCTAGAGAGGAAGAGACTGCATTTCCGTAAATACCTTTCTGCGCACTTTCATTGTTTTTGTTTATGTTTGTTTGATTGTGATTTGTTCTGCACACCTGGAGGCCGTGTACAAAAAGGAAAATGAAGAACGAAGAAAATGTTTCGAAACACTTGTTTCCAGGATCAGGTGGCCGAGTGGTTAAGGCGTTGGACTGCTAATCCAATGGGCTCTGCCCGCGTGAGTTCGAATCTCATCCTGATCGAATATTTTCAATGTTTTGCATTGCAAATTCCAGCTCTCTATTTCCGAATCCATTTTTCTCGTTTTACCTTGAACATTTATAGTATGTGTGAAATAATTGATTTGGATCCTGGCTTCTTTTGTGAAAGCTGGATAGACATTTGTTACATGTTGCCCATCAATAAGAGTGAAGAGTCTAGCATAATCAATGTGGACCTGCAAAAAATATGTTGAAATTCATACGACAATGTGAGTTGTGATTTACATTACCGCAGAGTTGTCCCCCATCTTATAGAATAAAAGGAAGTTCGGGAGAGCCAATTCAGGTTACCACTAGTTTCAGGTGTTTTCTCGCCAATTCAAAGCGTATTTTTCAAGGGGAATGATTCGAGTATCATTTCCTCTTACTCTCCCCAAACTGTCGGTACCCCGTTCGCCAGGGTTAAACACTGCGGCACTGTAAATGACATACACATAAATTAAATTTGTCGTGGTTAATACAGTAAGTTAAAAGTTAAATAATATTTAGTTAACCTCTCCATTTCGGCGAGATGTCGTCATTTTCTGTACGTTAATACGACCATAGAAACAACGCTGTTTGATACCCATTACAATCCGAACGAAGTCCTCAGCGTTCTTCAAATAAACGAGGAGGTCACAACTGGTTTTTGATGCTTTCATTATCTGCAATTAATAATGTTGAAATGTATAAATCAATAATATATTTATATTAGAATTCATTGAGAATTGTCTACCTCATAGAATCGTAGCATTTCATTTTGCTCTAATTCAACATAGAGCATGTTCAAGCTTTTGCATGAAATCGAATCGAAGATTGTCGTGGAAATCCTTGCAGGAGATTTGTATTTCTTGAAAAGTGTATAATCATTTTCTTAATTGAAGATTACTGGAAAATGCAAATTAGGACTTGCTTGGTGGTTAACAGAAACTTCCGCTACTCCGGTCCCGAGAATATATTTCAGCACTTTCCGTTGATTTGGCTCGTTGGGTTTCAGCTGAATTCGGAAAAGAACATCCATTTATAGGACATTGTTGACAATTTACTTTATAAAATTTGCATTTTGTATAATTAATCTTCATTGTTTACAATCGATTTTCATTCTATTCCTACCTTCCGAAAAAATTTTCACTCATTTTAGAACGAGATTTAATCAGAGTAAAAATAATTCCCGATTTCCGCGTGCTTACGATGCTTCTTTGGTACAGAATTTTTACCGTTCTGAGATCAATAGATTCAATTGAAGTGTTTCTTAAAATCCTTGGCAACAATCGCAATATTTCAGTAGGCGAATGTGAATGAAGGTTTATGTCCATTGCCCAACTGAGTTGAACACGATTATCACTCACTGTTTTCGCTCAATAGTTAACAGAGAAGGGAAGGTAAGGGAAGGTAATTGAATGTATAAGCAGCTACGTCAAGCGATTTCACAGTCGTCAATAAATGTTTACTCTAGGTGTTGCAGTTCGGTGATGCCGACTGCTGCTATTACTTTAAATAAGAAGAGACGCTGCTAAATGAATGCCTTCCAAATAAAACTGACTTGCCATTGCACTCAATTTTCCATAACTTGATTCCGAGCTGCAAAATAAGTCACAATTTGGAAAAATATAAAGAAAATTCACATCTTCGATCTGCGTCCAATCCGTGTCAGAGTAATTTTCTTCAACTCTCATTTCCAGAGCAGAAAAACGGTTGCACGCATCGGCGAAATTAAGCCTATCGAGAAGACCAAGATAGGGAATGATGCGCAGAATGATGTCATCGGGGAGAATCTGGAGGTGGATTCATTAGCAATCACTTCGAATAAATATCAAAATATCAGCACATTAACTCACTATGCCATTCCCATCTTTGTCGTCCGAAACTACATCACTTCGCAGATACTTGCGTCTTCTCAGGCTGTTTCCCATTGATGGCTTCGAAACACAATGCCTTTTCGAGAAAATTGCTCGAGGCGTTCCTTAACGGAGATGCATCGACGTTGTGAGTGATAAATTGTCACTCAATATATGATTCAAGCACGCAAATCGGGTGAAGCGAATGGTCGAAAGACTTGCATGCACGCCCTATTTTGCATATTTTTTAGTTGTTTGCTTCTTCTTTAAGAATAAAATTTTAAAAAAACAGCTCGGTATAAGCGTGGTGCCTGTCATCAATGAATAACCATCTTATCACGGCTCCGTTTAGATAAAGTGACCCACGCATTCAGTTAACGGGCCATCTAAAATATATTTGATTTTTCGAGAGTTTATCAGGTCTGCAAATATTTTCGGTAATCGCCACGATAAAGATAATACGGAAAAAGAGTGGAGGAGAGAACGGAAGAGTAGTTAAGAAACCCTGCGGATTATGATTTATCGATTATGATTTGATAGGATTTCATTTCTTGTTTGGAACATAAACCTGTACCAGAAATAGTGGCCCAAGTCGATCGATAATTAAAAAGTCTCGTGGCATTCATCTTCTCCATTGTGGATACAGTACGGCGTTATCTATCGATTGATGGAGGGAAGGAAAATCGATATCGAACCTCTGCCACTGAAAATGAAGAGACCTAGAGAACATACGATTCACAATTAAAAATTTATTTTCTTTATTTCGTTTTATCACTATTGTCATTTATCATTTTACATAAATTTTAGCTATTTGATTTCCATTCTATTGGTTTCCATCACAATACGGTTATTCCCAACTCGCTCCAGGAATCGGCCACTACTCAATCGATCGATGGTAGATCAAGATTCGTCAGCTGGCTGCTCTCCTTCTTCTGCTGCTGTCGGAAGGTCGACGATGGTGTGGACGAACCTCGGGTCAGTTTACGATCAATTTCACCAATTGGAGATACTGTAGCCTCGAGTTTGACCAATGATAATGCCGTTATCAAATATACTGTATCCTCGGCGATACAGACCCGATATGGTGTGTATTCGCATGGAACGGCACCGAATGAGATGCAGTCGGGCATCCCATCCGCGCCCCGCCCTCACATGAACGAGATTATTCGCGTTATTACTTTCTCGCCTTTTTAATTGTCCAGACTAAAATTGGAATCTATACCCTCCCAAGAGTATCATTCTCCGGTGTTTTCAACCCAAATCTCTTCGTCGGCGGCAGACTTTACTCATTGGAAAATGATATTTTTGTGATTATGCTCGGTTGATAATTCTTTTACCACTGATAATGAGTGAGTCGAAACGAACATTTAGCTTTCAGGACCTGGCAACTGGAATCGAAAGAAGCGCCAACAGCCATCACCTCACCACGGAAAGCTGCAGTGCAAGGGTACCGTAATCCAACAATGATCATCATCAGGACGATGCTCTGCAGAACTCGATCGTCCTTCGTGATGGTCTCCCTAAACTCGAATCGCCCATCTGGACAAGTACCGCAGACGGCAGATTCATTTTCGCACTGGGCAACGAACGAGTGAGCAATTTAAAAAAAATATTTTTAACAAAATTAAATTTTTAAAAAACCCTTTTTCTCAGAATCTAGGCACTTTTACGGTCATGTATTCTTCAAATTGATTTTACAACAATGTCGGTTTAAAATTAAATGAACTACGCAAAATCTTCCATGCGTACTTGATCTGCCTCAGCGGTTTTCTGGAGGGGTCTGACGCCATGCGAGAAAGCGCAGGAGAAAATAGATTTTGATTTTTTGGCCCCGGTTCCGATCCTGGGGCGAACATTTGAAAGTGTAGGCGGAAAAACATGCCGTGATCGTTCGAACAATCGACTCTCATTGAGTTCACGTCCATCGGGACGAATCGGGCTGTTGATGCTCCCGTCGAGAATCTGAGCGAAGACGTGGCGATGACCTTCGACATCTACGTCATCGACCTCTTCCTCTCCACGTAAGAGAAGATCCCACACAAGGAAGAATCTGCAAAATATTTGGATTAGCCCGTTGGCCAGAAAAAATAAGTGCTATTATTGTTTTCACTACCTTAGAAAACAAAAGCTATCGAAAATCGAGATTTTTGCAGAGTCGAAAGTAGTTCGATTTGCAGAGTAGTTGAATATTTATTAGTAATAAATGTACAAATGACATTGCCTATTTAGTATAAAGTTAATAGGGTTTCAATTTCCAGGTCATTTTGGGTCATTTACGGAGGTGTTTCAGGTGCCCTAGATAGCTGATAAGCTCCTGAGCTATGTAGAGCACATGAAACATACTCGAAAATGTGCCTATTCGACCTGAAAATTGAAACCCTAAGAAATAGCAAGGTTGTAGCCGAGTTCGTATCACGGGCTGCTCCGATCTGTACGGCTTCGGCGACCGTCGTAAATTCTACCCGATCGACGAGCGCACCTTCGTGATTCTCGACTATCACGAGGTTTCTTCTTTCTTCCTCACTATGTTAAAAATCACTGCAAACATCGGATTTTTGCATACTTTTCCAGCAGAATCTTCAGCAAAGATCCGATCTTTGCACTGATTTTTTGTTTCGCATAAGTCTCAAAATTATTTTAAAGATAAGTCATTATGGCCCAAAGTAAAGGCGCATGTCGACCATTCCAGGTCAATCATGTCCTTCGCCAGCGAATAATCGAAGTCGACGTTGAGGGGGGGAAGAAGATGCTCCTCTCTTGCAAAATAATTACGATATTTTCAGAATTGTTGAATTTTCCTCAGATTTGGATGTTATTTTGAGATCTGAACCTCTTATTGTTTTTCCAGGCTTGGTGCGGCCTCTACCGAAGCTACGAGATGCCCTTAAATGATGATGAGCCATGCGTACCCCGTATACGCGTTGGAGAAGTTAGTCCGTTGAAATAACAAACAAATTTGACTCTTCTTCAGAAGCTCGCTGTGCTCACTCTTAATCTGGGTGCGTTACAACGAACACTCGGTTTCATCGTTTCACCCACTCCCTAGAGGCGATAAGTAGCAAGAGTGGGTGAAAATGATGAAATTTTAATGCCATTCGTCCTCGAGGCTTCATCCTTATCTATAATCGGTTGTTCCCCTCTTCTTAGATACGGTATACACCTTCCCCACTCATCCCCTATCCTCCACTGCACACAAGAACATCACAGCACTACTTATACAGGTTAAAATACAGTAATTTTAATAACAATAAAACAAATCTACAATTTTGTTCTGATTCCGATTGTTTCTCCTAGTGAACATTCTAATTGAGGCCGATGCTCTTCTCGATGGTATCAATGGTCGTATTGGAGTGCAAGAACATGAAATTCTGGACATGGAGAGGGGCGCGCTCGTGATTTCTGAATGGGTACGAACGCCCCTGTCCGCAATGTGTTAATAACAATTAATAATCCTAAATAATTATTAATTAATAATAATTAGTGTTACTAATTAATAGTCCTTTGAGGCGATCGCCTTCTTCCTTACTCTGGATGTCAACCCCAACGAGACCTCTGCACTCTTCTCTTTTCAAGCAGTGATGGTATTCAATCTCAAGTGAGCTTTCACAATACGCAAGAAGTGGACAGTGTAAAATTATTTAAAATGTTGCTAGATAGGAAACGCCAATTATTTAAAATGTTGCTAGATAGGAAAATATTAGTGATCGTGAATTTGTCTGAAGAAAATATGATCGGTTGATAACATAAAAAACGAATGAAATGATGAGGAGAGAAAGTTTAAGAGAAGTTCAAAACATGCTGAATCCAGTGCTTTCGAACCAGTGCATCGATTATTTTCTGTCTGAAGTCTGAAATTTCGTACAGCAGTTCGAACAAAATATACTATATTTATCCGCACAGGTGGCATATTTGTGGGAGTAGGAACGGTGTTGAAGTTCCCTTTGGAGGTTGAAAGGGGCTCTGGCGACGTCAGTCGTTGCGAGAAGGAAATTGCGTCAGTCACGATCTTTGGACTCTTTTCTCTTCACTGGATTCGTTCGTTTCCACAGTGACAGTTAACTTCGTGATGTTTCCTTCTTATTGCTCTCGTTCTTAATATCTGTAATTGTCATTATATAGGGAATAAAGAAAATGAGTGGAGGACAGTAGGGAAGAGTAATTAAGAGAGGAATCGGGAAAGACTCCACATAGGCCGGGACGTAGGAATTCATGATTCTTAAATTGGCTGCAAAATTAACAAAAAGTACTTCGAAGTCTAATAAATCGCGGACCCAGGAAGTCTAATAAATCGCGCATAGTGCCAAGAACTTTTTGGTATTTCCAGATTTTTTGAAATCTTCGCTAAAGTTGTACCCGAGATGCAATTTTTGGGTTTTCGACCCAACCAAAGAGAGCAAAATGTTCTTCGTACACTCCTCTTTCACTCATCTGTTGACAGTTTGTACGTATCTTTATCGGAAAGTGCCGAAAAATTGAGTCAAATGTCGATCTTTTCCGAAAAAATCGAGACTCCGCCCACTTTCGGAGCATGCCACGGCGAAAAAAAATTTTTTTTCGGGAAATCGGCCAACGACATTTGAAAGAGCTCGTTTCGGAGTACTTTTTGTTAATTTTGCAGCCAATTTAAAAATCATGAATTCCTAAGTCCCGGCAGGCCTGTGAGTTATCGAGTATCTCCCGATTCTTCTCTTAAGAAACCCTGCGGATTATGATTTATCGAGTACGATTAGATAGGGTTGTATTTCTCGCTCGGAATGAGAGCCTGCGCCCAAGCCGATCAATGATTCAACAAACGCGCAAGTGGTCTTCATCGTCTCCATTGTGGCTACGGTACAGAAGTATCGATTGATGCCGATGAAAGGAAGGGAACTCGATGTGGATACTCAGCCATTCAGAATCAAGGGATCTAGAGAGCAGATGATTCGCATTGAAGAAATTGTGTAAATTATTAATCCAATTTATTTAATTAAAACAAATATATTATGTTTATTTCAATCCAAACAATCGTTCCAGAAGTCACATAGCTGAACAAAGAGTGAAGAAGTGAACTGGCAAGATTCTCAATTCTTCGCTTCCACAAATGGAATTCTTCGCATTCCTTCGGTTATGCTTGCACAAGGATTCGAATCGTGAATTATGCACGCAGTCTTTTTCGTGTCCATCTCGATATGTGTCGCATGACTCGATGAGAAGCAGAGTACTCATCTCTGCATAAGCAGATCATGCATAAGCAGATCAAGGCGAGTTGTATTACAGTGTTGCCATTTCGAGAATACGGGCCAGCTAAATCGCGCAGTGTAATGACGACCGGATGACCTCCTAGGGAGAGGTAGCGAGGGCACTAGGTCGGATGAGAACCGTCGGATGAGAATCAAAAAAGGTACCCTTCTCCAGTAAGTTCACAGTAGGCCCCCAAATTGTCAAATTTGACTATGTGAAAGTTCTACAGAATGGTCCATTTTTTGGTTCTCATCCGACTTTTTTAATCATAGAGAGAGACAATTTCCGGATATATTTCCCTTCTGTGCACTTGAAATGTTTTGCTCTACGTTTGCTTGATTGTGATAGAATTAACAAACTAAAAGACGAACAAAATATTAGAAAAATTAAAAGTGAACAAAGCATTTTAGAAAGGGAACTGCCGTGATCAGGTGGCCGAGTGGTTAAGGCGTTGGACTGCTAATCCAATGGGCTCTGCCCGCGTGAGTTCGAATCTCATCCTGATCGAACATTTTGCATTTATTTTTCTTGTTTAGAATTACTATTTACTAAATACTCTATTTATGAACCAATAAATTATTATGTTGCGGTTACTTCCGTGAGTGTGAATTCATTCTAGTTGACAGTAGAAGCGTACGGAATTCTAATTTTCCTATGAAGATTCAAAGTGTTGGTAGAATGATGGAGTTCGATCCTGGCCTCATTTTCGTTAATCATATAAATCTGTGCTGTATATTGGCCATCCACGAGAGCTAAAAAGACGCCACTCAAATAGACCTGAAATTGTATGTTTGCAAAAGGCACTGTACGTTGTGAATGGTTGAAGAACACCTTTCACTGATTTCGAAATTTTTGATATGAATAAAGTAAGGTATCAAAATTATACAAAAACAAAGTTTACCTCTCCATTGCTGCGAGATGTCGTGATTTTATGATTGTATGAGCTATTCCTAAAGAACAGGGGTCGACGAAAAAGAGGTTGGTTGATGCCCATTACAATACGAAGAAAGTCATCCGCATTCTTCACAGAAACGCGGAGACTACATTTAGTGTTTGAGGCCTTCATTATCTGAAATGAATAAAATGATAAGGAACTAAATTTATATTTGTATTAGATTGCATTTTAACTTATTCCCTTAAAATACCCTGTTTACCTCATAAAATCGCTCCATTTCCTTTGGCACTAATGCCACATTGAGCATGTACAAACAATGGCATGAAATCGACTCGAATATCTTCAAATTAATCTTTGCAGGGGGTTTGCTTTGCTGCAAAAATATTTAATCAGCATTTCCCTCGAATGATAGTTTCGTAAAAGGCGCCTATAACTCTGTCAGCAGGGTGTCTGTGCAAAGCAATGTGCGAATACATATGTACCATCGCAAGACCCCCACAGCAGGCTCACCAAGCCTGGTCCGATTGGGGTGCTCAAACCAAAAATAAAGAGATGCTCCGTCGGCTGACAACTGAGTGGCAAATTATTCCACAACACCCCGAGGAAAGAAAGAGAGAAGCACTTGTTTTGCTCATTGAAAAATATGATGATGTCGAAGCGGCCATGCATTTTATCCTCCATTTAAAGTTCTCATAAAATAAGCCACATACTTGGTGGTTAATAGATAAGACCTCAGCTCCCAAGGAGAAAATAAATTTCAGCAGTTCCATGTTTTTGGGCTCATGAAGGTTGGCCTGAAATCAGGAAGAAAACAATGATAGAGATTGCAAGGGGGCTATCGCATAGGAACTTTCAGTTCATCATAGACGCCTTCCAGCCAACTATTCCGTATTCCCTTTAATTTATCTTATCCGATTTAGGTCTGGCGGAAGGTAAACTCCGAACACTCCAGTCCAAATCCACCCAAATTGACACTGGCTTAGCATCATTCTCCTATGAGCCCAGCCTGGAAGATGGGATGCACCTTTACATCCCGTCTCCAAGGCCTTAGCTGAGAGAATCTTACCTCGATCTCAAAATTCTTCATCAAATGAGTTTTTTGAATTCTTCGCAGCACGCGAAAAATATGAATCGACGGAAGCGAATCAAGGCATGTACGCATGGCACAACTGAATCAAAGAATTATAGATACTTTCCTCATCTCTTGGAGTTGATGGTATTATGATGGCCTCTAAAATGTTAGTATGGTTTAGAATAACTTACTATTTACTGTTCCCATGGTTCCATAACTTGATGCCAAACTGCAAAATGCAAGAAAACGTGAAAATCTAGGTGTCTATAGAATGGCAATTTACTGCATTTTCAAGATTCTGCCAATCGTCATGATACGATTCCTCGGCTCTCGCTTCCAGTGAGTAGAAACGCTTACAAGCAGCTGCGAAATTTGTCCGATCGATAATTCCGAGATAAGGAATGATGTGAAGAATGACGTCATCGGGCAGAATCTTCAAAATTCAAATAATTTCTCGCTCACGTCATATTTTCATGAATCCAAAGTGTACAGTTGAATAAATAAAGTAACTCACTATTCCATTTCCGATTGTTGAAACTTCAATGCTGCGCAATTTCTGGCGTCTTCTCATAGCGTTGCCCATAGATGGCTTCGAAGAGTGCTGAAAATTTAACCTTTAAACGGGACGATGAGAATATTTTTTTTTAAACGGGACGATGAGGAAAATAAGTTGGGTGGCTTGAGAACGAGGCGAGGCTTTTACGGTGCGAAAATAACCTCGTGAGTCATAAGTTGACGTGTTATCGTGCTGATAGCACGTGTCTCCTCAATGCAACGCCACTCTATCGTTATTTCATAATTTTATTCGAAATAACTAATTTGGTCCGAGTTTTAAAATCTAGTTGCAGCGTCCGCTGCAGAATTCGAGGAGCAACTGAACGAAGAATGATTGAGATTTAGAGAGATGAGGAAGATGTCGGAGGTGAAGTGTAGAGCTTGATCTCAGTTCTTATCTCCCTCTTCAACTTCCTGATGACTTTTGGCCTTGTCTGTAGAAGGAGATCGATCAGAACTAAGCTCATCACTGTTGGATTGTAAGATTGAAATAATAGTAGGATGGATCAATGAGAGATATGTAAACAGTGCTCGATAAAGAGAGTCACGACTCACAAGCACTGAGTAATAGACGCAAATAGTGATACGAGAAGCTGGCCCTGTCATTCAAACTCCTATCGTGTAGCGAGAGAGGGTTTCCGGAAGAATTTCCTTTCTGTGCACTTGATTTTTTTGTCTACATTTCACACATTCACATTTTTTGCTTGATTGTGATGGATTTTACCAACTAAAAAACTTGAACAAAATATTACAAAAAATGAAGAGTGAACAATGCATTCCAGAAAAATAAACCATGTGATCAGGTGGCCGAGTGGTTAAGGCGTTGGACTGCTAATCCAATGGGCTCTGCCCGCGTGAGTTCGAATCTCATCCTGATCGAATGTTTTGCATGTATTTTTCTTTTTTTCGAATTACGAATTACTAATTACACTATTTATAAACCATTATTTATTATATTGCGGTTACTTCAGTGTGAATTCATTCTATTTGACAGTAGAAGCATATGGAATTCTCAGAAAGTCAATCATACCATCATCGATATACATGGCGAAAATTTTTTATCCATGTACTGTATTATCCGATCATATTTCCATTTGCCACCCTTTCACAGCCTCCTGAATTAAAAAAGAGCAAATGTGACAAAGTAGGATTTGATTAGGCGCCAAGCTGATCCATTTCTGCAAGAGAGAGACGTGCATGATGAGTTAGAGATTGGTGGTCAACTTACCGTATCCAAGTGTCCTCGCAATTATGCATGCCAGAACGAACGCGTGGAAGCAAATAATGAACAATCCCGAAGAGTGATCCTCAAGAAGAAGAACCACTCCCTGGAAAAAATATCCCTATGGATTAGTGAACTACTTCACCCATCCATCCCTATTCTCCGAAACTAACTACACTGGGAAAAATATAATGCGTGTTTTTTACAGAAAGAAAAATGTTTTTGAACTACAATGATTCGAGTTTGTTGTTCCTCACTTCGGAAAAGTATTGAATGACTGGGTGGTCTGCCAATGCAGAGAGAATCAAGAGAGGGAAAGATGGGAAGAAAGTGATGAGGGCGACTACGAACATCTGAAGGACGATGAAGGAATGAGTCATCCAGATGGACACTAGGTCGGATGAGAAATATGACGTCATGTCGCATCTCAAACATCAAAGAATGCATGACGTCATAGTTCTCATCCGGCCTAGTGCATCCAGATGGTTTGATCTCTAGCCCCTCTCACCCCTTCGACCCAATACCCAATTCCCTATTCCCTTAGACCCAATACCCTTGCTGCGACAACAAAAACACATTCGATCCCATCGACGGACCTCCGTTTCATGATCCGGATCTCACACGACAATATTGTTCGATTCAACCTCCCTCGAAATAATAAATAAATTAATGAATGAATGATGGAAATGGAATAAACCTCGAAAATGTGCTAGAGAAGGAACAAGATGTTAGCCAGAGAAGTTTTAATCACGTTCTACAGATGATTACTCAATGAAGTAGAGCAAGCAGAGAGAGTTCCGAAAATCATAAATAACAATATTTTTTTATAATTTAATGCATGGGGAAAATTGAGACTACAAAAAGGAGCCTAGTCAAGAATAGAGGTTGATTGAAATCAAACCTCGTATTGCTATTTTTAGAGGAGCTTTATTTTCATTATTCTGAGCAGAATGCAGGATAGCCTTCTATAGAAAAACACACGAGCAAAACCAAACATTAAATATAGTGAAATTTAGAAAGAGAATAACGCTTGAAGTTTGCGAAAGAATTGTTTCACGCGCTGGACCGAAAATTGGCTTCGATAGGGGTAATAGACATAATGAAAGTGAATTCCAACCTTTATCAGAGTATACTTTGTAGAAAGAAAGAGTAATAGAAGAAGTATGTACTGGAGGGTGGAGTGATGAGAACTGGTTATGAAAAGGGGAAGGGGGGGGGGTGACAAAACAGAAACCGACAAAACAGAAACAAATCACCGTTCCGTCGGATATCGACTTATAGACTTGGGAGTTGTTGCATTGCTAGCAGTATACTCCACACTACATCACCCTGATTAGATCCTCTAACTAGGCGATTATGAGTTTCACTCGCCAGCTATGTATAGGGGTTCATGGTCTAAAATTGGAAATTTGAGTGGAAAATCATGGTTAGACAATCACCAAATGCCGTAACTAATCGATAGTCTAGTGCCCCAGTACGTACTCTTACCCAGTAGAATGGGTATCGATTGGTCATGCCATTTCGTGATTATCTAACCATGATTTTCCACTGAAATTCCCAATTTTAGTCCATGAACCCCTATACATAGCTGGCGAGTTAAACTCATAATCGCCTGGACAGAGGATCTAAACAGGGTGAAGTAGTACATCGCATACTGGTAACAATGCAACAACTCCCCAGTTCCTACGTCGAGTTCCGAAGGAGCTGTGATTTGTTTCTGTTTTGTCGGTTTCTGTTGTGTCACCCCCCCCCCCCCCCCCCCCCCCGGGGAAGGAGTTTCTTTCTCATTATCTTCTGTCGAAGAGTTCAAACACTACTTATGAATATTGAGCAGTGAAATTCTCGAAAGTCCATCAATTGAAAATTTGCAAAATGACTAATAAATCGAGCAAGGATCCCTAGAATTGAGAGAAAAAATAGAACTTTAGTTAGGTTCAACTTTTCTGACATAATTGCATCAATGGAGAGGATTACACTTATAGCTCAAACTATCGTTAAACTCCCAGCTAAAATTAAGACTTCAGTACCGCATTTACCATGCCAATATCATTCCCTAGTCCCTAGTAGAAGTAAAGGAACACCTGACGGCGGAGATAAAGGTAAGAGAGGGGGAGGAGAAGATTTCGGAGGTGAAAAGTAGTGCTTGATCTCAGTTCTCCTCCCTCTTCCACTTCCTTTTGCTCTTCCTTTGGCATGCACTGTTGAAAGAAATTGATCAGAACTTAGCCCATCACTGTTGGATGGCAAGATCGAAATAAATGAGGATGGGTCAACCATAAATATGTTATCGTGTTTACTTCTTTACTCAATGCGAGAACGCCATCAACACTGAGAGAAGAGCAGAGAAAGAGAAAGAGAGACTGCCTGGTGTGTGTATTACGCAATGTATAAACTTTCGACCACCAACTTTCACATCAACTTTCACACTTTTAAATCTACCTCAGTATTAATGGATCTGTGCGAAGCATCGGTCGAACTGAAGCAACAGTGGGTTTCTATTCTCACTTAATTTTTTCCGTGAATAATCCTTGTAATCTTCCTGGTTTTACAATAAGATTTATTTCGTTCCCTCTCAGATACTTATCTCGAATTCCCTCAGCGGAGATGTACGATGGCATCATGTTACCCGGCACTGTGATCACTTCGGAAAGCATTCGTGCGATCAAAGGTCACGAATTCGGGAAAGACGATATTGTGGTCGCTTCGTACCCCAAATCGGGTAAGTTATCTGACATTGTTTAATGTTTATCAATATAAATTTTAGGAACTACGTGGACTGTCGAAATTGTGTCCGCAATTGCGCTCGAGGGTAACACCGATGTGCTCGAATCGATCAGATTGGAGGACCGGGTGACATGGATGGAGTTGAATAGGAAAGCTTACGCTGCCGATGATCCTCTTCTTCGGCAAATAGAAAGTGTTCCAAGATCCAAAAAGATCTGGTTTACGAGTCTCCCGCTTCGACACCTCCCTACCAGTATTATGAACGGAAAGTGCAAGGTGGAATTCAGATAATTACATTAATTGAATTTTTCACAGTTAGTGTATGTCGCCCGCAATCCCAAGGACCAGGCGGTTTCCAACTTTCACTACCATAAAATGGCCAGACATCTTGGATTGCAAACTGGTTAGAATTTGAAAGAAAATGTTTTCGAAATGGAGATTCAGAGCTTAAGTGGGACGGGTTCTTTCGTCTCCACTGTTTTCTCTGCAGAGGTAGCTGGTTTGGGCACGTTAAGGACTACTGGAAATTCACGAAGGGAAATCCTAGCGTAAGTAGAAACTTCATGCTGAAAATTGTAAATCGATTTAGGCAAAATTCATATTCTACGAGAATCTGAAGAGGGGCTTGAGGAAAGAAGTGCAGAATATCGAACAATTTCTGGGTGTGCATCTATCCGAAGATCAAAGATCAAAAGTTGTGGAACATTGTTCGTTCAATTCCATGAAGGTATCCAAAACTGCGAGTGCAACGTTACAAATTATATTGTAGAAGAATGAAATGACGAATCAACATGGAGCCACGTTGCTGGACTATAAACTGGGCGAATTTCTGAGAAAGGTAAGAACATTGTGAGTACTGAATGAATTCAGGGATTGCAGGGCCAAGTTGGAGACTGGAAGAACTACTTCACAGTCGCTCAGAACGAGGCTTTCGATGAGCTTTACTGCAAGAAAATGGAAGGATCGGGACTGGACTTCGAGTTTTAACTATGCCTTTTGCGCCTTTAGAAGAAAGAAGTCAAACTTTTTATTCATAGTTTTAAGAAATTTATTTTTTTTTAAATTTCAAAGTATATCAATAATCGATAAATAATAAGACACAACGAGAAGATTGTTTCTTTGTTGTCTTTGTTTGTTGTATTGTTTTTTTTCAGCTGGTGTTGGTTTGATTTCATTGCCTATCAGACCACAATTATTCCATTTGTGGTTTGTCCAGCTGTCGATCTTTCTCACATTTCCAATACCCTCTAGTAATTCTTTCCAGAATGACGCCAACGAACGAATAGGCGAAGAGAACAACAGCGTCTCTTTCAGTCCCGCGTCCCTTTTCAAGTAGTAAAAATACTCAAATTGTGGTTTTTATGTAATATTATTTTATTTGCATTTTGCAATGAAATTCGTTCATAATTTCTTCGTTTCTTTTCAATTGCATTATGATTATCAGAATGGATCTGAACTTGGTCAACAACTTGGCTTCTGTGCACTCTCTTCATCCAGAACATGAGACCTATCTCAACCTCGCTCTTCTGCCTTCCGATATCATTCGGCATATTACGAGAGTCGGACTCCTTGAGACTGGTGAGACTTTAAATACCCTTTTTCTAGACCTGTTGCGTAAGAATCGAGAAAAAAGAGAGGTGTTTGGCGCGTCAAAAATGACCTTTTTTCGAAACTCAATGAGGGTTTTCGATGGTGCTATATATGTCGGTATATATTTCTGTAAATATCATAAATCGAGGTTCGAGACTGAGCAAGAGACATCAAATTTTAGATTTACCTTATGGCTTTGGGTTCGCATCTGGAAATTTTTGTTTTTATTTTCTGCCTTGGGGTTATTTTCAAATGTTAATTTCTTCATGAACTGTTTTCAATATTTTCTCAGATTTCATCTCGCTGGAACGATCTTGTTTCTGAGATGGTCAACGAACACATCCACCTCCCTGTGATCAAACAAATTCGTTGTAACTACAACAGCTTTAATGCGCATATGGATATATATATGCTCCAGAGACCAAGTATCATGACTATTTCGGAATGAAATCGGATTATATTTCGTACAATGAATTGACTGGCGAAGTGAGTTTATTATTGTTTATTATTGTTTATTATTGTTGTTGTTTTTTAGTTTATTATGAGAAGTGAGCCTATCGTGCAACGGCATTTATCTATTAAAGTTTCAGAGACTAATTGCAAGCGGTGGAATTTACAAGAACGGGGCTCGAATGTGGTATGACGTCACTCGATTTCTCAAGCATTGTTCCCGGATCGAGAACTTGGAATTGGAACGCTGGATCTTCGATGGGGCTCCGTTTATCACCATCGACTTTATAAGAAAAATCTTGGAAAAGGCGACAGTTGATGCAGTGTGCTTCACTGAAATGCAAAGTATTAATAAGAACGATGAGTGAGGACAGCTCAGAAAAAGAGAAAAAGTTGAGAACTAAAGTTACTTTACAGAGATCAACTCTCGATCGTCATAAGTGCCCACCCGATAAAACGCATTGTATTCCAGCCAAGGATGAGATTCAGAATTGTAGATGAAATCAACAGTAGGCTTTTATAAATTTAAAAAAAATTATATTTTGAAGTATCCTATAGTTTATATGCAATTCAGGTTCGAATGCTCATTTGGATTTTTTCGAAAATATTGCGCGATTTGTGCCGGAAGTCGAACTTATTATCAACGTAAACTTTCCCAAATTTTGGTCTACGGATAAGTTCAAAGAACGAATGGAGGGAGTGATAGGCAAAATGAAAAAATCCAGAGAATTCACAATTTGTCTGAGTATTGACGGGCGGGTGGAGCCCGTGGATTTGCCAGATTACATGCTAAGAATAACTGGTCGAATTCTAATGCGCCACGTGGCAAAGAGTGAATGAGAGGCTCTGGTTTTTATGATGCATCCGTCGATTCAAATATTGTTTTGCGCTAATACTTTACGTTCTTATCTAAAGGACTTTCGTGAATTAATGATAATTCTTACCATCAAGATATTCACATGGTCTTCGTGCAAAACGATTATGAATAGTTTGCTCACCTTATTTGCGATTTATTATAACAAGCGTCGAACATCACACACGACATATTGTAATAACAATATTTAAAATAATTAATAATAATTTATCTACGCCCGAGGAGCGAAGAAACAGTAAGGGACATCAGTGATCAAATATCTGGGAAATGCAACATGAGAGCCATCCAAATGTGAATTCGTTTCAGGACCTTCAGATTCTAATCTGCTCTCTCGGATTGAATTACGCCAAAATTTCGACGCTCGTGAATGAAATATATAGATCATAGTTGTAGGATGACATTCAACTTGGTGATGTCTCTCCCTATCCATTCTCTCATCTTTGTTTCCAACTGACTCTCGATGTTGAAATGTCTGCAATAAATGTGCAAAGCATGAAAAAATATTGTTCTCTCTGTGTATAAGTAGACAACGTTTTGAAAATATCATGATCACGAAATGCGCACATAAAGTGGGCGGAGCTTGTGCTCACACATTATACTCCAGTAAATTCGGCTTCCCATCCGGTTGAAGAATAAAAGAACCTTCAGCACGTTCGATTTGGCTGCGTACGAATGATTGACTAACGGATTAGTGTTTGTGAAGCTGAATTGCATTGTTATTCTTCTAATAAAAGTTTTAAATGATTTTACATCAGGAACGGCGTGTCATTGTTGAGGCCATCATAGAAGGAAAAAGAAGTTCCAGATTGGCAGTTGATGGTTCGAAATGTAATACTTGCCTAAGAATCCAAAATAAGAACTTCAATTTCAGAAATGTTACCGATGTCCCTTCCTTCGTTCCGATTATGTACTCACAAGACTGCAGACTGGGAATAGAGAGTGGATAGTTGGGTGAATAGATCTGAGCAGCTCGAGTATTTCGCACAAGTTTAGAACAAGTGTGGTTACAACTTGTGAGCCTCGCCCTACGCTCAAGTCGATTTTACAAGAAGTCTGATTGACTAGTTTACAAGTGGTAAAACGACTTGAGCGTAGGGGGAGGCTCACAAGATGTAACCACACTTGTTCTAATCTTGTGCGACTATATCTGAGAGTTGTGAAGACTAGCGGGGACCTACGCTACGCGTCCGAAGTTTTCGCTCAATTTTTGAATCGGCTATGGGCTTGTTCTCAAATTTTAGTGCCAAAATATCTCTTCCAAATCTCATATTTTTCGTTCTCTGCTCACAATCTTCACATAACGATTATTGGACTTTTATTCTACAGTGTTCATCAATCTATAAGCTCAATCCTCATTCCGCAAACTTGCACCTCATTAGAGCCAGAAAGCGCTCAAAATGGAAAATAGGACTCACAGTCCCGCTTCCCGAGTAATATTGAATTGGTGGGCATTGTGCGTCGGCTTTGGGGGCTGCAGTTACTGTTTCATTGATTCGACATTTAGAAATGGATTTTTCTAAATATTGCAGCCATATTTTCATGTATGAATGAGTAGTTGGATGAGTAACGGCACCAAAAACATTTAAGAGACCGGCTCGGTAAGACTCCAGGACAGGCCGGACATCGACCTCTTCGATTTCGACCAGAATTTTTTTCTGGATACCCCCATGGGTCCTCACCATCAAATGGGGTGCCATATGACTCATGGTCTTGAAACATAGAAATGCCGGGTTAGCAAAGTTTACGAATTCAAAATTCGTCAAAAATCAATGGCGATATGTAGGTCCGAGGTTAGTGTGGTTTAATAACACACTATCCTAGGCAACAAAAACGCGTTATAATTTGGACCTAGAATCCAATCGCAAACTGATTTTTCAATATTGAAATATTAGTTTTTAATTATTTTAAATTTAAAAAAAAACTGGTCCTCCACTGGTCCGTCGCTACCCGGCGAATAGACAGCTTTGTAGAGCTTGAAATTCTGCATCGAATAAAAATATTTCGAAAAAAATCGGGATAGCCATGTTTTGAGATAATTAGAACTGAAGATAAACTTTCGCAAAAAATTCTAACGATTTCCCTCGACTTTATACTCATTTTGTAGAGCTCTTCAAGCTGATTACTTTTTATGAAAAAAAAAAAAAAACATGGCTATCCCGAATTTTTTCGAAATAGTTTTATTCGATGCAGAATTTCAAGCTCTACAAAGCTGTCTATTCGCCGGGTAGCGCTTTTTCGTTTTAAAATTTAAAATAATTAAAAACTAATATTTCAATATTAAAAAATCAGTTTGCGATTGGATTCTAGGACCAAATTATAACGCGTTTTTGTTGCCTATGATAGTGTGTTATTAAACCACACTAACCTCGGACCTACATATCGCCATTGATTTTTGACGAATTTTGAATTCGTAAACTTTGCTAACCAGGCGTGTTTCAAGATCATGAGTCATATGGCACCCCATTTGATGATGAGGACCCATGGGGGTATCCAGAAAAAAATTCTGGTCGAAATCGAAGAGGTCGATGTCCGGCCGTAACAGAAGGACCCTCGATTCTTACCGAGCCGGTCTCTTAATTATTCAAAATATCAAAGATATTAGGTTGATGCAAATGTCTTGCGGTTTTTTGATATTTTGCCTCCCATCTTCCTTTCAGTTTGACCGACGAACTTCCGTATATTAATTACTATTAATGCCTTGCATAACCTTTCATATGCGCACCCTATCAGCATTGCCTAATCGGAGAGGCGAGAGCAGGACAAAGTTAAAATTGCGGAAATTTATCCATCGAAAACGACACATTTCTCAATATTATGTTTCCTGTGAAGCATGAATGCTCAATTCCTGGTGGTTATATGAAGCTCCCATCTTTACCCTATAGATACTTTTTCTCATGGATGATGGAAGTTACATCCTTTTGAGGAATGCATTGATCAGTAAATGACTAAATATTGCATTTTTCATGTTGATTTTGCATATTTTTGAAAAATGAAAAATTCAAATTTCCTGAAACGAGAAAGGTGCAGGCGCCAATATTTATTCTGAGAATAAGGCCTCTTGATGGGTGAATATAGCGCACTCATAGTGAAGCCTGTATGCTTGGTCTTCGATGCAAAAAAAAAAGTTTCATGTAGTCAGCGTCGACACTATATTTTCAATAGCATGTAGTTCGGTCCAAACTTAATCGAGACACAGTTGAAACATATTCTCTGAAAGGGTATACGTGATACTTCTCAGACATCAGTATGGGCAGTTTTCGTGAATTTTGCCAACAAATATCCAGTAAAATACATTTAATGCAACATTTTGAGCAATTTCAATTGAGTTTATCATAATTGCTTGCGTTGATTGCGATATCGGATTGATTGGAATGTGTGTCTGTAAAGTACAAGCATACCTCTAAACACTACTATGTTTGTTAGTCATTGTGATTTGGGACAAGATAATTATGATAGTTCAAATTACGGACACAAAAAACCGCAAGACTTTTCCATCAACCTGATAATTAGAGTTCGGCTAACTAACTAACCTGGGGGAAACGCGGTAGGCCCGTAGACTCCTCCATTCCTGAAACACAAATATGCCTGTGGAGTGGAGCATTCGACATTGGTCCAGGTTCCTTTATTGCCGAGCTCAGAGTCCAATAGCATTTGGACACAAGAGCCAAAGATGCTGTTCGGAAATCCTGAAATGGACAAGGCAGATCAACTTTGCAAATCTTCTATTGCAATGTTTAGAGAAAGTGTAAAATAATTATCAGTAAAAGTAACGTAAAAGTAACAGGAATTTACCATTTCCCCATTTTGTGTATTAGGGATATGATCCATCGAGCCATTCGAACTCTTAACCATTCTGATACAAGACACATCGCGAGTGGCACAAACTTCCGTTCGAAAACTGTCCTCCGATATAGATGGTTCCTCGGGCGCCTTCGAGAGCTGCTAAGTCAGCGTACCGTTCCTAAATTTAGAATTTGCGTGTGTCTTCCGGATCAGAATCATAAACTAAGCAAAACAAAATTCATGAACAGACTAACAATCTAAATGTGAAATAGAAAATGGCTGATGACCTAGTTTTGCCAATACAGCTAACATTGATTTTCAGATTTTCTTTCTGATATACAACGAGGTACAGGGGAACCAAGGAGAGACTGTATTCTCGACTAGCGATGACAAAACGGACTTGAGAAGCCGGTTTGAACGAGCCTAGGCTAGCCTCACAGTGCGACTTCATCGTTTAAAATGACAGGTTGATGCGCCGTTTTGAGACCATTACTCTTGTAAGTAGCATTGCACACACTTTCGTTGTTATTCAGCCCCACCAGTCGATTCTCATCGCATAATTCAGGAGAGAAACTGTTGAGTTTCTGACCCGAATCCGAGAGTGGGATATGTTTCAGAAATGTATCAAGTTTTGAAGCAATCTCTTGGATGAAGGCGGGGATTGTGGACGGAACCTCTCACAATTCAGGAGAGACACTGTTGAGAAACTGTTGTTCAGAACTCACGTGAGTGCCATGGACAGAGATGAGATGGCCTCCCTCCTGCTGGCAAGATTCTTCAGCGCTCTTCTGGTCCAGAGGCGTCGTGTGAACAGACACACATCCTCCCTTATATGCAACCTCCCGAGGCTTGCACTCAATTGCTGAAGATATGCATTTAGCATTTCAACGAGACCTCAACTTCCTCCTCTATTCACCTTTTCACTCATTAAATAATATTTAATATTGATCATTATGCAAATAATATTCAGAATCTGCTCACACATCGCTTTCACACTGCACAGCCAGCAAACTCCACCGGTTTGTGTCCCGCAACTTTTCCTGATTAAAAATAAAACTATTTTTATATTAAAAATTGCTTTCATTATTAAAATATGCTGCAAAACGACTTTACAGTAAAATTGGCGAAAAAAAGGGGCCCACGCGGTCCATAGTATTGGTCCGGTAGTTCTGTGTTCCGCTCCATAACAACGGATTTTCCCGTCATCTGGTGGGCCTGAAACGATTATTGTAGTTTTCGAAATTCGCAAAATTACATGTTAATTCAGAATTTTAAAGACTCTCATTTCACATGAACGCATTTGAAGTGAGAGAATTAGAAAGAAACTATCTCATATCTCTAGCTAATGCGTTAGTTCTCACGGAAGTGACTTTTATTTGAATTCCCGCAATTTCGTCTCTCCGTTCTCCGTGGAGCTAGAGACTAGATAATTGTAATGTACGGTTCTGAGGGTCAAAAAACCTTATATTAGGGTGTCCGGAAAGTATTTGCACTTTTTGTTCTGAGGACCGTAAAATCCGCCGTTCATCCTAAATGCTATCACCATTTAAAGGAGGAGTAAAGTCAAACGCGCGCCAGGTCGAAATATGTTTCAATTAGATACTGATCTCTCTTCAATTCGCGTGCTCTCTCGCTCGTTGCCTGAGCTTTCCCTGATTTGGCTCCCAGCCAACTACCGATAGCTCTGTTCGGAATGGAGATATCAATGTGAAACTTTCGGAGCTTCATATCGTTGGGGAGATCTAGGCCGTGCACATAAAAACTTCAAAAATTGAATTTTGAGTTTACTCCTCCTTTAATAGAGTAACCATTGCCCAAATATATCTGTCATAGAATTTGCATTAGTTGCTTTCACTGGTTTTTAAGAACAAATTATGCGACGGGTACTGAAGTGACATATCGTCTCGATTTCGTCTATAATTGTTTTCCTACAAAGGAGAATAATGGATTAATGCCTCTAATTATAAAGTTTGATAATACGACCTGGCAATTCTTTCAGCATGACTCACTTGAGCCATTTATTTGTAGTTTACGATAGCTAGCAGTAATTACTGATCATACTCAAAAGGCACAATAACAGTTCTTTCTTTCCGAAATCGAATCGAACGCTAATTTGACCATGCGCAATTTGTAGGTATTCAGTGGTACTCCATATCACATTGTACACAGAACATTTGGCAATCTTGGAATAAAAGAATATACAAATTATTTGCAAGATCATGAAATTTCATCGAAAAAGTTGAAATTTTGATTAAGATTTTTAAAAATATTTTATTGTTGCAGATAGGGTAGTTGACCAATTCATTCCAAATTTAGTATATTAAGAGAGCCTCCACGAGAGAACGTAACAACTGCACAGGGGTCCTCGGATGGCCAAAAATTCGATATATTCCTAACTTTTTTCCTGAAGTGTGGGTACCGAGTGGTGAGTGATGGCAGCAATAACTAAGGTTTGGGGTCGATTTTGAAAAAGTTTAAGGGACGCCCACTTTTGGGGTCGAAAAATTGACTTTCTCGCACGTACATGAAATATAGATTTACTAGTGTATTTCCACGCGTAGATTCCGAATTTAAACACCCGGAAGCTGGAAAAAGCAAAAGAAAGTAAATACAGATGATTAACTGAAATTTTCGATCCGAAAAGGAACATAAAGAGCCATAACTAATTTTAGAAAAATAATGTTTTGGATCATTGACATTTTCCGAAACCAGAAGTGATAATAAACATTCACAATTTTTTTTAGAATTTTAAAAATTGGTAATCATCGATTTTTTCGTGTCTGAATTTGATCATATTGGGTCAAAACGAAGAAATGGGATACTGTAATTTCTCAAATATGACTCCAAAGTTACTTCTGCTAAGAGAAAACTCATTACAATGTTCAAAATAACTTCTGCCATGAATTGTAAGGTGTTGGTTTCACTTGAGTCCTCAAAATTTGGAATTGGTAGAAATCGTGATTTTGACCTCAATGACCAGAATTTGGATTTATTGTTCACCAGCATATCACCCTTGTAACAGATGTCATGCGAATTATGTGTTAGTATGTAAGCTATTCTTACTATTTATGGCTATTCGACACGATTATTGAAGTTCTGCTTGATGCGCTATCCGGTTAATACGGCGATTTCGTACGAAAGATTCGATTTTTCGACTATATCTCATTTATATCACATTTTTATGAGTTCGGATAAGCAAAATCGGTTTCAACGAGTGAAAATACACAAGAAATGTGTTATTTTAACAAGTTTTGCAAAAAATGCAAAAAATCGATTTTTTTCGAAAAACATGAAAAAATTGATATCATTATTATCTGGAGCAATACATATTTTTTTATGTATTTTCACTCGCTGAAACCGATTTTTCATATGCGGGGTCATGAAAATGTGATATAAATGAGACATTGTCGAAAATTCGAATTTTTCGTACGAAATCGCCATATTAGCCGGATAGTGCATCAAGCAGAACTTCAATTATCTTGTGGAACAGTCATAAATAGTAAGAATAGTTTCCATACTAACACATAATTCGCATGACATCTATTATAAGGGTGATATGCCGGCGAACAATAAATCCAAAATCTGATCATTGAGGTCAAAATCACGATTTTCGTCAATTCCAAATTTTGAGGACCCCAGTGAATCCAACACCTTGCAATTCATCACGGAAGCTATTTTGAACATTTTAATGACGTTTCTCTTAGCAGAAGTAACTTTGGAGTCATATTTGAGAAATTACAGTATCCCATTTCTTCGTTTTGACCCAATATGATCAAATTCAGACACGAAAAAATCGATGATTACCCATTTTTAAAATTCTAAAAAAAATTGTGAATGTTTATTATCACTTCTGGTTTCGGAAAATGTCAATGATCCAAAACGTTATTTTTCTAAAATTAGTTATGGCTCTTTATGTTCCTTTTCGGATCGAAAATTTCAGTTAATCATCTGTATTTACTTTCTTTTGCTTTTTCCAGCTTCCGGGTGTTTAAATTCGGAATCTACGCGTGGAAATACACTAGTAAATCTATATTTCATGTACTTGCGAGAAAGTCAATTTTTCGACCCCAAAAGTGGGCGTCCCTTAAACTTTTTCAAAACCGACCCCAAACCTTAGTTATTGCCGCTATCACTCACCACTCGGTACCCACACTTCAGGAAAAAAGATAGGAACATATCGAATTTTTGACCATCCGAGGACCTGTTACGTTCTCTCGTGGAGGGTCTCTTAAGCAATTGATGCTTTATAAAACTGTATAGAATCTTGGATGATTTCATTAAGAAGAAGTCGTACATAAAGAAAGAAAAGCGGAGGAAAACACGTTGGTGGGTCACTACAGTACCCTTCACATAAAAGTTTCTTAAAAGCAGAGGAGGGCACTTGAGGCAAATTCCATGGCATATGTGACTGGGCAATGACTACTCTATTCAACAGTACTAGCATTTGGAATGTGCAATCAATATGGCGGATTTAACGTTCAACGGAACAAAAAGTGCAAATACTTTCCGGACACCCTAATATTCCAATTTTCAAAACTTTAGCTCCACGGAGAACGGAGATACGAAATTGCGGGAATTCAAATAAAAGTCACTTCCGTTCAAAAGGACTGAGAACTAACGCCACATTATAGTTAATTTCTCTCCTATTCATCCTTACCTTCTCCATCGAAACTCGTGTAGGTAACAGGCGATCCGTCGTCCCATTTGCAGTCCTTGCCCGTGCACCTTAGAGGAAAAGGTAGACAAGAAATATAAGGTTGGTCCATAAGTTTCTGACTATTTTCATGTTCGGACATTTTGACCTTCCCCGTCCAACGCATTCAGTCAATCAACTAATGGTTATGCAGAGTTGATGAAGGCTTATGAATACTTTTTACGCGATGCAATATCGGGCCAATTCGATCAACAAGGATGACACTATTCACAGTCAAAATCTACTTCGTGCTTGATTTTCAATACCTTTCAATTGATCGTAACTCCAAGGGCAGAAGTGATCGAGACAAAAGCGATGGATTTTTGAGAAGCCTATTACAGGGACATATAATTTAACACTTCGGAAGTTATGGTCCTCTGAATCCCCGATTAAAATTTTGGCCAAATCAACAAACTACGCCAATTGGAAAACGCTTGTTTTATATTTTCTGGCACTGTGCTCGTATAGATCGACCTCGAGAGCTCAATAATGGCTCATTATTTTCTACATTCCTATCTTAGTACATATTTATATTTAGGAGCAGATTCATAAATCAATAGGTAATTAGGATATTTCGGAACTGCGATGTAGAAATTGAAACATTGAAATCAGCACTTTTTGTTGTTTCTCTCTTCTCACTCGCAATGAAGACCGAGTTGTTCACGTATAATTGAACAAGCAACTCTTGCCCTACTACATATATGTTGAGCAGATTCAGGAGGTCTCAAATATTTGAGAAGTTGAGCTCAACCAAAAACACCGAAAAACGCTATTTTCGGCAGTTTCAATATGAAAATAATTTTCTCACGTTCAATAACCACTATATTCAATGTAAATGTTTTACGGTACTCCACCACTACTGACGTCACTAAAACTATAGAGGAATTGCAGGCAATCGAAATAGGCCAGGAGAAATTATGAAAAAAAAAAGTCAGAAACTTACGGACCAACCTAATGTAAGTACGATTCATCCCCCTCTTTGTGGTATAAAGGGAATATTGCTAGAGCTCGAAACTCTAAAGAAAGCTGTGGAAGGAGCTGCTGGTTATTAAGATGCGTACCAGGAGATACTCGTAATTCATATAAGAGCCTACCTCAATCCGATATTGACACCTGAACACATCCTAGTAGAGCTCATGAGTGCATCGATGTTCGCGTTCTCCTGAAGAACGAGATTCCTCAATAAGGCACTTCTTAGATATTTGGCCCACCCCTTCCCTCCCACCCATTTCTAGGCATATCTCCGAGACTTTCGGTCTCACAACCCCTCAACGATGAGAAATGAAAGGTGATGATGGGGTTGGCCAAATATCGAAGAAGTGCCGAAAACGCTTATCAAAAACCAGAGATGAGATATGAATACCTCTGCACTATGAATGGAAGCTAGCATGGCTCCAGTTGGCTGCGGTTCGTTCGTACATTTGTATTCTACTTCGTCGAATGCCATCGGAATGAACTGCCCGATGAAGATGTCGAAATATACGTTTATCTGCAAATACGAATAAATGGATTTTTTGATAACGTAAATATTCATCGATAATAGAGAGATGTCTACGAAAAGAGCCACAGTCGCACAGTCTATGTCAGACAGCTTGATTGAGTATGCATGTAGGTGGGTCCACAAGGGGTGCAGCCGAAATGAAGTTATTCTACCCAAACAATGCTCAACATGACGGTTGGGGTCCTAATAACATGTTTTTTGCCCTTTGTCAATATCCCATCTCCGCATGGCGCTAGGGCTCAAAAAAGAAGTCGAAAGTCTGTCAACAGAGAGATGTGAAAAAGCGAGTCCAGGGAGAGACATTATGTTGATCATGCTTCCTTTGCCGCCTTCCAGCGTTCTCCTCAGTCTAACCTTGAAGCAATCTCGTCCATTGGGTGCTTGAGTGAACCCTTCCGGGCAGGGATCACCATGAGCAATGGAGGAAAGCAGCAGAATAAAGAGAAATGCAGCCCTCATCTAAGAAAGATTAGTGGGAATAGAAATATCTCGAAATGCATATAGAAAGATAACATTAGCAGAAATCGACAGAATATACACTGGAATACTGACGATCAATAATCTTCTTCCAAACATCTGATGAGATTCCATTCTTTTCCTGTAAGAACCTCCCGATGGTATTCTCAACTTCCCGATGTCATTCGCACTGCCCCTAACATCCGAGTATTTAAGCATCGATTGGAGAACCACCCCATAGTTGCTGACCTCTCTCACCCTCAGTGACTCAGGAGAGTCCCCCCCCCCCCTGCAATCGCTAATTATTTATGTCTTCATGGTATCGTCGCGCCTCGGGCGTAGATAAATTATTAAATTATTAAGGTTTCTTTTGCATTTAATCAGCTTTGATTCTTATCAGCGGGTATTGTTACCTTTTGCGCCACTCTGAAGAGACGGCCGGGGTGCTAATGTTTGTTTGCCTCGCACTATCACGATATTTAGTATTGTAGAAATACATTAGTTCAGTAGTTATGAGTCCTTTCGTTTACGAATCCAGCAAATGTCAATCTTATTTCTCTATAATTGAATTCTCGAATTATTCTGTAAGATCGCTTATCTATATATGTTCATTCTCTTTAGGAAAGCAAAATTTAATGGATTTTAACATATGCGTTTCGTGATCATGATATTTTCAATATAAGGAGGGTGGTTGGTAGCTTTTCCAATTCATGAACATGTTTAGCGTTCCTAAGGATTGAAATAAGTTTTTTTGCAAAACTGCACTTCGAAATTTTAAATTGTGAGAGTTAGTAGATATGAGGCCGTTTGCCTAAGAATCGAGCAGATCCGAATCTTTTCGGCACAGCCAACAAAATGTCAATTCTCTGTAAGTTTGCGTCTTGGGGTAATTGAATGTGCTGAAAACGATGGGCATACTCATTTTGCACCCAGAGCCTTCGTTGGCTCCAGACATCGTCACGTCGAAATCAGGTTTTCGTGTAAATCGCATCCCCGGAAAGTGCTAACATTACGCGAGTAAGTTTCCCTCGGTAGAATTCAATGCTGATTAC
Source organism: Pristionchus mayeri (assembly GCA_036245805.1). NCBI lineage: Eukaryota > Metazoa > Nematoda > Chromadorea > Rhabditida > Neodiplogasteridae > Pristionchus > Pristionchus mayeri. The sequence goes on from BTRK01000001.1 coordinate 28,380,933, forward strand.
GGCTATCTACTTCATTTTGCATGAATTATTAAAATTAATTTTAAAAATTCAACTTTTCTCTAAGTCCAAAGCGTGCTTAGCGAGTTACATGGTTGGATTCGCCGTGACGAGAGGTTTCAGAATCTCTAATTTTGTCCATTTTGGTGCCGCGGTTCCGAAAATTGAAAGCTTTTAGTGAATGAGTTCTGTGGAAAACGACGAGAGAAGGGCGATAAAAGGGGTGCGGGAGAGATGGGAAGGGGTCGTAAACTGCCAGGGGGAGGGAGAGGAGGGAGAATGGAAAGGAAGCATCGTTTTCTCCTGATTTCGGCTCACTAAAAGCATTCAATTTTCGTAACCGCGGCACCAAAATGGACAAAATTAGAGATTCTGAAACCTCTCGTCACGGCGAATCCAACCATGTAACTCGCTAAGCACGCTTTGGACTTAGAGAAAAGTTGAATTTTTAAAATTAATTTTAATAATTCATGCAAAATGAAGTAGATAGCCGTAATCAGCATTGAATTCTACCGAGGGAAACTTACTCGCGTAATGTTAGCACTTTCCGGGGATGCGATTTACACGAAAACCTGATTTCGACATGACGACGCCTGGAGCCAACGAAAGCTCTGGGTGCAAAATGAGTATGCCCATCGTTTTCAGCACATTCAATTACCCCAAAACGCAAACTTACAAAGAATTGACATTTTTTGGCTGTGCCGGCTCTTGCTCGATTCTCAGGCAAACGGGCTCATATAGCCCTAAGGGAAAATAAGCTTTAATAAAATAATAAATAAATATGAATAACAAAAGATATGACCAATATTTAACTACGCAAATATTGAACTCTCAGGAATACTTATGAAAAATGATGAACATGTTAACGATTTGGAAAAGCTACAACCCAGCCGACTTATATGTACTCCACTCATAACATTGATAGAAGAAACTTTTTTCATGTTTTACACGTTTACCACAGAATTTCAAAAATCAAGAGGTAGTTGGAAATAGGATGAGGGAATGGATCGGGAGAAAAATCACGGAAAAGTATTGATTGAGTCATGATGTCATTCTACTAGAACTATGATCCGTAGATTTCGTTCACTAGTGTCGACATTTTCGCGTAATTCAATCCGAGAGAGCAGAGTAGAATGTGGAGGTCCTGAAAAGAACACTCATTAAAAATTGAATCGCAATTTTTAAGATATTTTACTTCGTTCGTCTCTCAATTCGCACCTTTTTTTCACGCTATTCATTATAAATTTTTGTTGTCTCGAGAGTGATTATTGACTATGAATTATGTCCGATATATCATAGCTTTCATTGGACAGAGCTCAAAATAGAGCAATTAGCTCGGAATTCAATTTCATCCCGTTCTTTCCCTTGCCACTACAAAAAAATTTATATATTTCCAACTCGCCTTGTTCCTTTTCACAAGTCTCGTTAGCCACTCAACGTGTGCCATTATCGCAGCGAACGCGGTGGGACCCTCAAGATACTGTATTGAATTAATCGATAAGTAGCTTCAATCAACGAAAGTCGTACATAATGATAATGTAAAAACAGTCATATTCATCAAGAAGCATCTCCGGTTGGAGAGTGAGTGCTACAGGATATCACATCCTTTTCATTATATTTGTCCCTTACTCATCCAGTTCAGATAACATGTGTGAGGTGATTGTGGTCAAATTCTAAATAACTAACCTTTCATCTGAATCCTATCTAACAAATAGTGATTCTTATTGATTCAACAGTGCATTATCACCTCCTCCACTCTCCGTCTAGCCATCACATACGACATGAGGGCCTTGGCGTACAACTCCCTTTGTAACTGCAGAAGATGCTGACTGGTCGCAGAGAGATCCGCGACTGCTGCAAAAGCACTAGATGTCGAACGTCCAATACTCATCAACATCGTTCTATTTTTTTCACATGCGAATTTTTCACATTTCGTTGCTTCCTCGCATTTTTTTTTAACTTAATTATTTTCATTTTACCAACTAGTGCGAAAATAGAAAGTGAATACGATGAAAGTGAAACTAATTATCACGTGTATCACGAGCCAGTGGAGGAGTGCGGGAACATTTTGAAAAAAGTTGTGCCTGATTTTGTCCATATTAGAGTGGTACAATGCCCTCGGCGTAAGATTTCGAAAAATATGGGTCATTGGTTCCAGAGCCCGCATTTAGGAATTTTCCGGTTTTGCTTCCGGCTATGCTGAATCTCAGCTCCCAGATGAGCTGGAGAGATGGCGCCGGGCTCAAAATGTGCGGAACATTATTTTCAAAAACTTTACTGTTTAGTGCAAAGCGATCTGACGAAAAATCAAAACGGGGCGTGCGAAAAACCAATTTTGGCAACAAAATAAAAATATTTTCCCTATCAAGGAGTAGAGTGATACAGATTTTAAATGCAGATTATGAAAGAAGAAGTGTAAGTGTACAATTTAAAAATATAAAAACCAAATTCGATCTGCCTTCAACTTGGCATTTTTTACACAAATATGCCACTATGAAGGAAAAGTCGAAAAAATGCATTTTTGTGAACTCTGATTTTTCTTCTTTAAACGCTCAAATATGTTTTTTGGTGAAAAGCATGAGTTGAAAATCGTCTTTTGGTGGCACAGTTCTTCGAGCACGACGTGCCAAGATATTTCGAAAATTTGCAAAATTTTTAATAAAAAATTTTAATTAAAAAATATGAGTAGAACCATGCTCCAAAAGACGATTTTCAACTCATGCTTTTCACCAAAAACCATATTTGAGCGTTTAATGAAGAAAAATCAGAGTTCACAAAAATGCATTTTTTCGACTTTTTCTTCATAGTGGCATATTTGTGTAAAAAATGCCAAGTTGAAGGCAGATCGAATTTGGTTTTTATATTTTTATATTGTACACTTACACTTCTTCTTTCATAATCTGCATTAAAAATCTGTATCACTCTACTCCTTGATAGGGAAAATATTTTTATTTTGTTGCCAAAATTGGTTTTTCGCACGCCCCGTTTTGATTTTTCGTAAGATCGCTTTGCACTAAACAGTAAAGTTTTTGAAAATAATGTTCCGCACATTTTGAGCCAGGCGCCATCTCTCCAGCTCATCTGGGAGCTGAGATTCAGCATAGCCGGAAGCAAAACCGGAAAATTCCTAAATGCTGGCTCTGGAACAAATTACCCTTATTTTTCGAAATTTTATGTCTGGAGTATTTTAACACTATAATAAGAGTCGAATCTGATACAATTTTTTTTTAAATGTTCCCGAGGGTGTGATTTTCCATCCACTGGCTCGTGATACACGTGTTATAAATTCAACAAATTGAAATCATCCGATTACTTGAAAGGTACGTGGGGTTACGGAACCCAGTCTCTTAATTTGGGATATTCTAGGACACAGTAACCTAAATTCTAGGATTCGCAAACGTACCCGGATTGCAGGCAAGAATCGCCTTGAGCAACACGAATTCGCTCCTATCCATGGCCAGTTTCCTCACTCTCTCCACAGTCTCGTAGTGAATCTCACGGTCATGATGGGCATCCGACTCATTCCATCTGCAAACGATGATCTTTTATTTTAGATGTTTATTGTGAAATCATAGGAAGTCAGCAGTATGCAGTCGTACACGAGACATAGTGCAGGGGAGGGATAGCTAAGCAGTAAACGATGCTCCCTCATTCCGCGTGCTCTGTGACCATTCTAATAAATCGGAAAGCACGCAAACGGTAGAGAGATTTCTTCTTTCGATGTCATCCCTAGTGCAGAGAAGGAGATAGGCTCTTTGCATTTGCGAATAATACGAAGCTTTCGCAGCAGATATTGCCCAAAAAACCCAGATCACTCACTGTAGTATCTGCCCTGAATGGGGAATGGCTCCATCGGGGTAGCGAGTGACGTCACTCCTCTGCTCGAATGAATTGAAAGAGTTTGTGAGGTAGGAAGTGATGAGAGAGGACTGCTTCACCAGGGATTTCTAGAATAGAAAACAAATATTCATCGTTGGAGAACTCCTTACAATGCCTAAACTAAAGAAGGGCATAGTGATACAGTCGTTGGGGAGTTCTAGCCTGTAAATCAGGCAGAATATCACAACGAAAAACAATTATTTCTATAGATTGATGCCATTGAAATTGTAGTTTATGTAGTTTACCTTATCTGCCTCCGGTAGTTTATGGAAGAAGTCGAAGGTTTTGAAGTATTCGATTGTGTGTACCTGAATATTTTTATAACGACCAACTTTTTCAATCTTTTATTTTATTTTATTATTTGGTTAGCAATGCAAAATAGCAATGTAATTGAAGGGACGAAGCGACGAGACGAATTGGTCTTTGTTCTTTGATCTCTTCTTCTCACCATGTCTAGATGCGGCCACCACATGGGCGGTGGATGATTGCACTCGCTGAGCTCGCACAGTTTAGCTGGTGGTTTCATCGGGATTCGATCGCGAATCCGAACCTGACAAATGTTTTTATTATTTGAAATTTCAGTCGATTAAGATCTAGACTAGAACCCCTGAATGCATACGACGGAGAAAAATTTAAAATACTCGATTTGTCGATATTGTATGCGAAATGAATACAATAATCTCACTTTCATCGGTACAAACTTCCATCGCGGCTTATCGTGCGGTCTGTCGCGGGGAGGAGCCACCTACAAATTGAGTCTGTTTACGATACTCTGGACTACGGTAGATTTCGGTACATTATATACCCCGTAGTCAATGCCGAGTCGTGAGTGGCCTTCAAGACAGACATCGATGGTTACTCCCTCAGGTTTGTAATTGGACCTCCTGAATATACTGTTTCAATTCCTTTCCCCTAACTGTATCCACAATCAACCGCATCCAGGCGCTACCGTAACCTAACCTACCGTATCCTATCGTAGGCCACCTCTAGGTGCAGTAGGTCATCGATTAGTCGATCCATTGTGCTCTCGGCGGTTAAAGGAGGCGGAAGCAGCTAAAAGTGATTGGCTGAACAAAGAATCGCTCACTTTTCTCCCACTCTCGATAGTCAAGGACCAAAGATAAAGTGCTACTTCTAAGGAATTTTGTGCGAGTTTCAGCTTAGCTTCTCATGGAATTGTCTGAAATGTGTTGACCACCTTTGGAGGGCTCTCAGCTGGTCGTTTCGACTGCTGCAGCTGCTTCCTAGCAAGTCGCACGGCCTCCACGTTCCCTGCAAATTCAATTTAGTGGTATTATGCCCAAATCCAATTGCTAAACCATGGGCACCATCACAAGCCTCTGCGCATACTATTATTGTGAAATATAACGAGCAACTCGGAATTATTTTATTGTCTTTTAAAAATCGATTGATACGTAATTGCTTCAGTATACATAGATACTCTATTGACCTACCAATATCGATCGCGCGTGGATTCATCCCTGCTTCGATGCATCGATTGAAGCGACAGGCTCGGCATTTGAGAAGGGCTTCTGAAATGGGAAAACTTCGTCTCACAGTTCTGTCAAAGGCGAAGCTGATATTTATGCTGTATGATTATGATAAGCAAGTTTACCGTTGGATAAATAATAATTAATATTATGATCGAAAGGGTTTTAGGAGAGACTATCTGTGTGAATGAACATATGCTTGGCACTAGCGAAAAATCGAATTCCTCCATAATTGGCATACATGTAGTACTCAGAGAGAATACCTCAGGTGTGGCTTATTTAGTGTTCTAAATGACGTATAGAGAAATGAGCGGCACCTTTGCCCGAAAACGTCAATTTTCGAAATTTCTCATTTCGCTATCGATCAGAACGAGTTATATCTCTAAAAATGCGCAATATTCAAGAGATCGAACCTACCAAATTTCATACGATTTCGATAAAAGTGCTTGTGGAAAAACGAAAAATTCGAAATATTTTACATTTGTTCAATTTTAGCTCGTTCAGATGGGTAGAGTTGGACCATTTTTATTATTTGCATTTATAGCTCTGGATACTAACTAACTATTAAAAAATTTAAAGTAAAATGAAAAAAATAATATTGGGAGAAATCGGCTAACAACGGCCAGCAATTTGAAATAAAGCCAGTTTGTGATAAGGACCTGGCCTACCGTAACACAAAACAGAAATGGAGGACAGGTGTTCTAGAGTCACTCTACACGGAGTACTCGATGAGTGAAATCCACCTGAATCAGCCGAATTACGATGCGCATCCGCGCTCGCCAGCGCGCTGATGTTAAAAAACTACCGTAATCTATTGATGGTATTCAACATCAGTGCTCTCGCGCGCGTGGATGCGCATCGTACATCTGTTGAGTCAGGCGAATTTCACTCATCGATTACTCCGTGCAGGGTGACTCTAGAACACCTGTCCTTCATTTCTGTTTTTTGTTACGGTAGGCCAGGTCCTTATCACAAACTGGCTTTATTTCAAGTTGTTGGACGTTCTTAGCCGATTTCTCCCAACATTATTTTTTGATTTTAATTTAAATTTTTTAATAGTTAGTTAGTATATACAATACAACTCGTTCTGATCGATAGCGAAATGACAAATTTCGAAAATTGACGTTTTCGGGCAAAGGTGCAGCGCATTTCTCTATATGTCATTTAGAACACTAAATAAGCCACAACTGAGGTATACTCACTAAGTACTACATGTATGCCAATTATGAAGGAATTAGATTTTTCGCTAGTGCCAAGCGTCTACACAAAAATGTTCACCCACTCAGACAGTCGCTCTTAGGATTACGAATAAAGAAAGTCGCACCATCGTTGCACTGTCCACCTTCCTTGCATCGGATCCTCCTCTTCGCTAGTACAGCCCTGCGGAAGAAGGACTTGCAACTGGCACAGGAGACCGCCTAATTGATTAATTAGTAGTTTTATTTTTCACACGTTTCAATATAATGATAATCGATGAAACAGTGGCAACATGACCAAAATTTCATAAGAAAAACTCTTACTAAGTGGCCTTTCTCTATAATTTCTGACAGAAAATCATAGCGTCAGAGAAGAAGATTTTTGACGTCCCACCTCATAGTTGTATCCACTCGCGGGCGCCCCGCACACGCTGCACTCCCTCGGCTGCATGGCTGCACCGATCGGGAGTGGCTGCAAGACTACCTTATTCTGGGCACTTTATTCGTTTTGCGCTATCGCAAACTAATTCAACTATTTGTATTTTTATGCTGTACTGAGTCTCGTGCTTTATCTGTACACACTATCAAAGACCCGAAAGAGGCCAAGTAAGTCACCAATCTGACCTACCGATGATTCATTTGACGTCTGTGGTATCTCTGATGACTCACACGGAGCTGCACTGAAAACTTCCAATATTTATCTAAAGTTGCCGATTGATATCTTCACCAACCGTTTTCTGAGCAATTCCAGGCTCTCCGGACCCAGAGGGAGATGCCCACATGGTGAGAAGAGCAGGTGCTCCCGCATCACTGGAAAACCTAAAATAAAATCCGCAATGAATAAAACGAATTAGAAGTTGTGACATTCACTTAAGAGCAACGAATTCACGTTCGAATATTGATAATGCAAGGAAACATGATTGTGATAGCCTCAGGGCATGGGGGTCGAAACCCAGGGGACTCGAGGGCATTTCTCTGCCATCAGCTGCTGTCCTCTAGCGCGAACTTCTCTCACACCACATCTGTTCACGTGCGTCTAATCGATTAACAGAGCTCGAAATGGGAAAAACATGGTGAGGAAAATTGTGGAAATAACGAGATAGGGAGACAGGGAGAGGAGAGGGAGAGATTTATAGTGCATAATGAACTCGGAAAGCGGCAACACAAGTGCGATATCTAGAGAATGAGTGGGAGAGAAGGAACAGAGCGACTTACAGTGCAACGAGTGACTAGAGAGCTCAGAGAAAGATGAGAGAGCAGGCGAAAATGAGAGAGTGAGACAGAAAGAGGCGGAAGTTCTCGACTAATACGTAGACAGACTGCCCTATTATTTACCGGAAATGCGATGCACAATAGGGGGAAGTATCACAGTCTCTAAGCTGATGTCGAAACGTTTAAGCAGGGAAAAGAAAAGAGCACTCGACACGTGACTCTGCTGACCTGGAGAAGAGAAGAAAACTGATAAGGGAGCAGGGAAGGAGAAAGGGAGAGGAGAGAGACATCCCTCCGTGCACCAGTTGCACTATTTGGAGCGATCGTTTGATTTTCTCGTTCACTCCCCCGTCTGTTCAGCAAGGAGACGCATGAATCATTGAGAGCTCTCTAATTCCGTTATGTTCTTGGGTATTAGAGTTGAAGAATGTTAGTTATTTGCTTCAGTCTGCTTCTTCCCTGACCATCTTACCTATCAAAATAATTGAAATTGAGTTAGGATCGGTCTTTGTTCTTTTATCATCAAGGGGCGATTGTAACTAGCGAAGAGAATCATGTTGTTACCAGTTTGAACATTCCGTCTGTCCGGGAAAGATGCGAGTCTCGAACTCTCCCCCTTGCCCTCCGTTCAATTGTTGATGTGAAGAAGACTCTAACAGGCATCTTTGCAGTCTTTCACAACTTTATTCTCCCCTCTTGAACACAAAAAAATCTATGACTAGTCGTGATGAATACAATCAATAATTAATACGATCAATAATTAGTACCAGGAGCTCTCGTCATGGGAGTAGTATAGCACAAGGGGAATGGAGGAGATCGGAGCGAGGTCAGGGATCAAAGATCAAAGTAGGCGAAAGATCAAAGATCAGACGTGGGTGCGCATGTGGGTGTGCAGATTAGAGGCCCGATTGAAGGCCTTATCACAGTGGACGCACACGTACGGCTTCACCTGCGAGTCTGTTGAGATCAGGGGATAGACGAGGGGATGAGGAGGGAACCCGGCTGGCAACTCACCCGATAGATTGGTAGGTTTTCCCAGTAGGGGGGCATGAAACTATTCTGAAAGATTCATATCTGGTTCACTATATCTTAGTACTGAAATGGTGAGCCTCGCACAGCTTTCGAGGACATTTTCAAAAATCAATAATTGTATGGGTTCATGCCAGCCGAGCACCCCTTCACGCTATCCGGAACCGAATATTGGTCGTAAAGTTCAAAGATCGTGTGCCTACCGTAGTGTGCGTGAGGCGGTGCCGAGTGAGGTTTCCTGGTTGCCTGAAGGCGCGGCCGCAATTCTCGCACTTGAACGGCTTCTCACCGGTGTGGATGCGCTGAAAGGGGCAATTTGGAATGTACACAACCGTTTCTCAAATTGAAAAGTTCTCTTAGAAGATCCCTCATTTCACTCTGGCAATCTGCTCTTCGCACCAATCACCGCGCACCACTCGTCGTGGTGCATCACTAAGCGATTCACTCGCTCGCTCGCGCCTCTCGAAACAAAGGATGGGCGAAGTGTGAAAGGAAGGAGGCGCCCCGGGCAACTGACGGAAGTTGCCTCTGCACTCTCTCACTTTCCCACACTCTCTCGGCTGAGTATCCTACTTTTGAAAGATCACTCGGAAACGAAAGACGCTCTTTTCCCGTTACGATAGGATACTTTCGACCAAATAGGATCGGAAGTTAGACAAGCAAAGATCTCAAACCTTGTGCGTGATGAGGGTATTACTGCGTGAGAAGGTCTTCTCGCAGATATCGCATCTGCAATCGATATTTGGAATACGGTAGGTCAAAGAATACTGGGGGAATACGGTAGACCTCTGGTTATGGTATACCTGTACTTCTTGATGTTTCCTCGGGTGGTGCCGTTGCTGGCCAATTCGCTACGCGGCACTCGACAGGCAGCAGGAATGGGCAGACGAGTAAGTGGAGCTGCAAAGATATGCAGGGGTATGGTGGGAGTACGAAATGTGTTCGGTGGGTCACACTTCTCAATTCGAATTTCTGCAATTGCGAATCGATCGAGAAAGGTAAAATGAACTGTGCTTCGCCCAAAGTAGATTGCTCGAAATAGACAAGGAAACACCACTCTGACAATGAGCGTACTCACGTCGTGTGGGCTGCTGCTGTTGCTGATGAGCTGCAGCTGCAGGGGGCGGTCGCAGCAGGGGCGCGCCCGGCTGCAGCCCGAGTGCGGCTGCAGCCGCAGCAGCTGCAGCAGCCTGACCTGCTGGCAGCATGCGCAGCAGCTGCCACTGCAACGCCGCAGTCTGCTGCATCATCTGCAGCCTCTGCAGGTACTCCATCGGGTTGCTCGGTGGACCCGCGCCGAGTGGCGTAGCAGCCGCTGGTGAGGACTGCAATGGGAGACTCTAACTTCGATAGGAGATACGGTAATCCTACCGTATCCCTCCTCCTCCGCTCCTCTTGCTCTCGTTTCTCCATGAGGTCACTGAGCAGCTGGTCCAACTTTGACTTGGTCGAATCCTCGTCTCCCTCCTCCTCGTCCATAGTCTCATCCTTCGATTACGGTAGTCAGTTATCGATCCACCCCAGGCTACCGTACCTCATCCTCGGGTAGATCATCCTCTTCCTCCTCCTCTTCTTCCTCCTCATCCTTCTCTTCTTCTTCGCTCATTTGAGTTGATGAGCTGGAGGTGGCGAGGGGAGAGGATTCTTCCCTGGTAATAGTTTGTTATAGTAACTTAATCACTACCAAGACTCCTTAGCCGGTGCCTAGATATCGAGATGACTTCACTTCCCCTCATCCCCCAAACGCACAATACGGGACCCTTACAGTACCCCATTCTCCCAAGCGATCTGTCACGAATCCTCTTCTGCCACTCATTCACGACTACACAAAAGGCGACGAAGGGACTGTTTTGGTCTCCATCGTCAGGAATCCTCCTCATTCCCTCCATCTCAATACGCCACCGCCTTAATTATTGACGACTCTCCTTGAAAGAGAGAGAGAGAAGGCAGTCACACCTCGCTAGCGGTAAACGCTTCGGAATGGACGATTAGCAACAGGGAAGGACTGCCTAAATCTAAGGTTGAAACGCTAATAGCTAGGAACGTTAAACTTAGGAAACATGAATGTAAACACGTCGCTAAATCTGGAAAGTCGGTAACTTGGCAGCGCCCGGAAGGGGTAATTACGAATCACTCCCGCATGGGTCCGAAGGTGTGAAGACAAAGGGTAGAGAAGAAGGGGGGCTTTCACCTTTCACCAAAGGAGAGGCTGAGAGGAGAGTGTGAAGGGAGAGGAGGGGAAGAGTTTCACTGAATCTGTGATGGGCCCGAGGGCTGGTGTGAATGGAAATGGGAAGAGGAAGAGTGGGGCGCGCGAGCAATGGCTCCGATTGAGTCAGGCAAGTGAGGAGTGACAAAGATAAACATATTTCATCACTTTCTATTCCTAGAGGCGCTCTAAATTGTAAGATCTCACGTAAAATGGTTTTAAAAACAGAAGATGACTGGGGAACTCTGGGATCATCGTTCGGGCCCAATCCGGTACCATACGGTTGGACGGAATGGGCCTCTCGACCAGGCCCTAATCTACTTCCTTCGCTCCCCACTTGGAGCTGTGATCGTGGTCTCTTCATTTCCCACACTCACTCGCTACTCTGCCAGGGACAGAGCACGAGGATTGATGAGAGGCCCACTTGACTAATCATCCCTATGCAATCTGCCATTGTTTTGCCCTCTCGATTTCATCTCACTTTCGAGTGTTGCCACTCGTCGCATATGGCGCAATTCGGGGCGATTTCCAACCTATCCCTTCTCTCGGTCAGACTAGGAAGTAATAGAGCACGTGAAATGAAGGTAGACTGTGTCCCTTTTTAGTTTCTCCACTGGGAAAAGTCGGGAGAGCCGTTCCTTACTTTCGAGACAAAGAGTTTCGTCTAACCTCGCTTCGACTAACCGCAAAGAGAACATAGAAGGGGAGAAAGAGACTCAGTAGGTATCAATCAACTGTGACGAGTGCCGCTCCTTCCTTACAGACAAAGAGAGAAGTTTACATTCGAGAAAGGCAGGCATATTGGAGGCGAGATGAACAAGCTGGTTGCAACGAGATAGAAAGGGTCAGATCTCTTGGGATCGGAAGTTTTTGTGGGAGGTGGAGAAATTAAGAAGTAGTGGAAAAATCACTCAAGTTGTCGTATGATTCATTGGGTTAATTTGTTTTCGCTAGATCCAATAGCAGTGGATCAAAACCCATTAACCTACATTAAGCATGAAACATTCAATACTTGTCGCCCGTGCAACCCCGAACAAGGATTTGAAATTCGCAGATGCGAAATAAGAAACAGACAGTCAGAGTTTTGACATACCTCTTAATGAGCGCGAGTGGCTCCTCCTGCGGCTCCAGCAACGTGTCGATGAGGAAGGAGGTCTTGAGACGAGTCTCCGTCATGCTAGAATACGGTAGGATATTACGGTATGAGAGTGAATCGCGAACTGACAAGGCAGACTGCACGTGCGATAGTGAAGAAAGGGAAGAAGGGTTGCCCTTCAAGATGCGACACAAATTGGAAACGTGGTGCGCAGCAATGGAATGGAATAAGTAAGTGGAGGATGGGGATATGACTCGGCCCATCAATTGGTTAGTGCAGGCAATGAGAGGAGGGGAGAGGGGAAGGAGGAATGAGACACCAATTCCGTGCACTTCTCCTGCTCCAAAACTGCTGCGGAAGTGCAATAAAGCCGGCAATTAGCCCTGGGACAAGATAGGGAAACGGTAGGGTACAGGGTATGCTGATTTTATCAAAAGTATGGATGAATCATCGATATCTACGAAAGTACGACGTCAAAGCAGTAAGATACGGTAGGATACTGTAGTGGGATAAGACGGGCTCCTCCTTGCGGTGAGACGCGTAAGGAGGTGTGCTTCTCTCTCCCTCTGACTCCTCCCTTGAGACTCCTCCTCCTCCTCCTTCCTTACCGTACCCTTCCCCCCTTCCCATTCTCCCTCTCCTGCGCTTCCCTCTGCCTCTCTGCGCCCTCTCCCCTCTCCCTGCTCTCTCGTCCTCTCGAATATCGCCCCCAGGTAAGTGCATGAAATGCATCCTCTCATCCGGGGGCATCTGAATTCTCGATAAGGCGCCCATGACCCCTCATCTCGTACTCTCTTCCTTTCCCGAACTCTCTCGCATTCTCTCAATGGCGAGAGACTGTGGGAACTGAAGAGTGTGCGAGTCACAGGGTGGATCGCCGATTCCATTGTCTCCTCTTGGGAGTCTTCCGATTCGCATCACCTTTCATTCGCGATGCTCTGAGGTAGTATATGGGGGCTGAGGTGAGAGATGGGATGGGAGGGAGGAGGCGGGGACTTACCTGGTACCGTGATCGATGGGGCCATTACAAAGGCAGAATCCATTTTTACCGTTATACCATGCTGGGGAGTGGATAACTATCGAATTTGGTATGCTAGGATTTCCATCTGAATGTCTTTGATCTACCCTGTAGGCTGTGGTTCCAATGGGGAGCTTTTACCAGAGTGTAGGGGATAGTGAGAGAGCGTGGTGGGAGCCGGTTGATTACAAATTGACGCTCGATGCGCGAGCATTGCTCGTAGATGCGCGCTATTCAAGAAAGGATTCGGCGTTTCCACGCCTCCCATTCACTGCTTTGCCTTTCACTGCCCTCCTTTCACACCCCTCCCCTCAGGGCACGTACCGCGCATTAGTGATGTCAGTAGTGACTCCCCTCACTTCACACACTCTTCAGTTTTCATCTTTGACCTCTCGTGAGTATTCAAGATAGGACAGATTACTTCTTGAGTGATTGATTTTGTGCTCTAAGAAAAACTTCATTAAATCTGCTAGAATTTTCTGCATCCATGTATTACGGTTGAAGTATGTCTGATCATTCTCTGAATATCCACCCAGAATAATGGTCGCTAATAGTACTTGAAATGCAGGTAATTCTTGCAATTGATCTTTCATAACTGGTCACATTTTGATGGCCACGCAAGCATGACTCAACCTTGTCCTTTGCCTCGGTGACATTTAACGGTCGCGGCGATTTCGGAAAGAAGAAATCTGTCAGCTCCCAAAACAAACCCGCGCGATAAGAATCTTTACACGTCTCAAGATAAGAGAAGAGTAGGAAACGATTCTATTCCTATTTCACATCAGAGATGACTCGCAAGAAATGCATCTCTTCATTTATGTATTTGGGAGAACACAGATTGTTGGAGTCATTAGTTGTGAAGGGATCTTTTTTTCACACACTGTTGCCTATTAGCGATCTAGGAGAGGAAGGGGATGTGTTATCGCTAGATATCAAGATGTCGGGCTCTCCATCGGGTGAGAGAGCATGGGAAACTAGGAGAGTCCTGTTCGTTCACACAGAGTTGGCGCATGTCCGTTCTATCGGAGGTGTCATCAGGTCATAATTGGGCAGATTACGAGGGAGGGAGAGGGTGTGGGAAAGGGACAGATGGACCCTGGCTGTTTGACTGTTGCTTTTCACGATTGGTCTTTGGTCTCTGGGAGCCCGAGGGCCTTTCTAAGGATTCTCCGCGACTGTTGACAGCCAAGGAGGATACGGTATGGAGGGGAAGAGGCAGACTCATGACAAATTAGTATTTTCCAGCCCCCCGTCAGTGCCCTCCTATTCTAGTGGAGGAAGTGAGAGGAAAAATAGAAAGAATTGCATAAAATATTTAACTACTAAATATCTGAATAAATTAAATACCTGGGAACCATGGAGATACTGCAGATGAAGCGAATACTACGAGGCTCAAGCAGTGCAGAGTGCGTTTTGGCAATGATACGCTCTAAGCGCTTCCCTCCGCCACAACATCCGCTCAACTAATAACAGAGTACTGTGGTCCGCCTCTCCTTTTATCAGGGCGGCTTGAGAGATAGCACTGGAATTACAGAGAGCAGCCTCTCCCCATGCCCTCAGGGGGTCTGGCAGAATAGGGCTCCTTCCACACTCTCTTCGTTTAGCACACTCTCTCGTCGGTTAGACAGGATGAGAGGGCGTGGTGAATTGAGTACTGAGGAGGGATGAATAACTGTCCCAGAGGGGGGAGGGGGGAGGGGGGGGGGTTGGTGCAACACCTGTGATTCGATGATGATGCTTAGGTGGATTTAGTGAGTGCCACACGCTTCAGTGGACAGACGATTGCGTGCTACTCCTATCATAATAATGATGAGGACACGAAGAGAGGAGGAGGAGGACAGCTGGACAGAGTACCTGAGAAGACCGGAAGTGGTCGCTGTTTTCGAATTTGGGAATTTGCGCACGATGCAAGATTAAGATTTGGCACTTCTGTGATTTGTACCCCCAGATCGTCGAGGCCCACTTTCCCACTCTCATTCTCCACTTATGTAATGTAAGGGGGTGGGGGAATTCTTCACTGAATCCTTTCGCAGGACTTACAGAAACTCCGTTACCCTCTGAACAATGCGAATAGCTTTGTCTTGACCTTGTCACTAGTCACTTCTTTTGATTTTTTAGGCGTTAAAGATCAGGGCACATGATTAAGAATCATAAATCCTATTTCATTTCCCACAACTTGTATAGAACACCTGAAATTTACTACATTTTACATATCCAAATCAGAAGAGATTTGCTTGCTAATCTTCGATATTTCAATGAGAGAATAGACAGCCGCGACCTTTTGACCTACCGTCGACCGATCAGATCAAAGGAGTTTCATATCATGTTTGCCCCTACTCTCTAATCCCGTGTCTTCAAAGCAGTCCAGGTGAGTGCATCCTGGCACCCCGCCTGGTTCCTTGTCTGCTGGCTCCTGTTTTCTGGTTCCGTGGTACAAGCCAGATGGCTTCTGGTTACGTAACGGGCAGAGACCAACATGATCCCTGTCTGTCAACACGCGGCCAATCGTCAATTATTATAATCTCATAATCGGAGGGAAGATCCCGGAAACGCGATAGGACGGTCGGGGCTGGGACCGAGATGCAATCTCAATTACGGTAAGAGGATACCGTACTCCCACAGTAGCGTTCGTGTCAGGACCCGGGAAGAAGGGGGCGCGAAATATGGCCGATGATTTCGCATGCTTGCGGCAGGAGCGGCAATGGTGAGGGGAGTAGTACTCTCTCCGGTATCCACACTCTCCAGCTCTTTCTGACCTGCGATAGATTGAGTGAAATGAAGGGGGTATGGGAGACTAATCATCACTCATTCCATCTCACACCGCGAGTCACGCAAGGGGCTTCTCTCTCTCTTCATTTGAGATATCGTCTGACTCTCTCCGTAACACGTACTCTCTCGCTTCATCTAACCAGTGAGGGTGTGGAAAGAAGGGAGAGTCTCGATTACTCCTCTTTTCTAGTGGAAAGGCGAGTGAGGGAATGGTGGGACCAAGTGAGAGGAATCTCACGGTGAGAAGGGAGGGACTGAAAGGTAATGAATACAGAGTTTGATATCTATCTCTCGTTTTTGATTGGTAAGAGAGCCTACATCCGTGTATCTCACCAAGTTCATTGACCCAAAAATGAAGATTTGAGAGAACATCTTTCCTTCTGCTAGAAGAGTATGAATGAATCATGCAAATGTGTTTTATCAATCATCATCGGTGAAACTAGTACTTTATCCGGAGCCTCGGCCCCTCTGCATACCCGTTCTGGCTCAATTTACAACAATAAGCTAACAAGTGAGCAAACAGTCTCGTTAACAATGGTGACAATATAACTACTATCTCTTGCACGGGGATTGGCTAGAGAGTGGGGGGAGGGGGGGGGGGGGGAGGGAGGGAGAGAGGGGGAGAAGGGGGGGGGGAGGCTGTTCACTGGAAGGAGAAGATCTTCTTCTTCTTCTCGGGATGAATCAGCTGGACGTCTCTCCTAGCCACCGCCTCGTCCAGCTGCTCGTACGTCTGCAGCAACTTGAGGTCGCCTGCAAGGAAGGTATTGTAGATCTACCGTATGCCAGTTGGTACGGTATTGATCAAATAGCAGAGTGCAATGGAGGAATAGTTACAACACAATGCCTTAAAATTCAGTGTATCAAATATTAGGTTGTTGCAAAAGTCCTGTGGTTTTTTGTGTCCGCACTTTGAACAATCATAACTCGCGTGTCTCAAATCTTAATCGCCAACAAACATAATATTGTTTAGGGGTATGCTTGAACTTTGCTCACACATATTTCAATCAAACCGATCTTGCCACCAACGCAAGAAATTATGATTTACCCAAATGCAAACAGTTGACCAAATTTTGCTTTAAATTTATTTCTCTAGATATTTGGAAGGAAAATCCAAGAAACAACTTCATATTGTTAGCTGAGAAGTAGCATTGATATTCTTTCAAAAAATAGATTAGACCTGCCATGTGAGTGGGTTTGAACCAAATTACATGATTGCAAAAATATGAGCAGACCTCGGCTGCATGTGACGTGTACCTTCTTTTCTGAATGGAAGACCAGGCATACAGGCTCCGTCATGTGTGCGCTGTATGCACCCGAGAAGAGGCTATATTCTCATAAAAAATATTGGAGCTTGCTTCTTCTCCGTTTCAGAAAATTTGAATTTCTTATTTTTCAGAAATATGCAAAATCAACACCGAAATGCAACAATGTAGTCATGTCTAGATCAATGCATTCCTCGAAAGGGTGTAACTTCCAGCATCCATGAGAAAAAGTGTTTATAGGGTAAAGGTTGGGGCTTCATATAACCACCATAGTTTGAGCATTCATGCTTCAGAGAAAACAGAAAATTGAAAAATGTTGCGTTTTCGATGGATGAATTTTCGTAATTTTAACTGGATCCTGTTCTCGCCTCTCTGATTGGGCAATGCTGATGGGGTGCGCATATGAAAGAGTATGCAAGGCCTCATTAGTAATCAGTATCCCGAAGTTCATCTATCAATCCAACAAGAAGATGGAAGGCAAAATTTCAAAATTCCACAGGACTTATGCAACAACCTAATAGTAAAATTTACAATTGCTGGTCCGTGTATTCTTATGAGGAAAAAAAAACTATGAACCATCTATCAACATGACCTCGAGATACTGTGATAAATTCCACAAATCGATTCCGCTACCGTAACCTTACCGTATCCGACGAGGGTGGGTCTGCTGGAGAGTAGTCGATTGGCGAGGCGAACGAGGTCAGCCTCGGTTAGCTTATCGATCGCCTCCATGTACTCCCACGGCTTCTTACGGTAGCCGTGGCCCATCACCTGAGAGAGAAGATATTGATTGATTGCATCATCAATAGGCAATTTGTAAGGCGTGCACACTAAAAGAAACGAATACTGTAACGAAATCCAACTGGGAAATAGTAAGGATTATTTTCGAAACCTGGACCTAGACTTATCAGCGAGGCCTAGCCTGTTCCAGTTACAACATATTGTTGAAGCCCGAACAATCCTTTCTAGTTACCAATTTAAAAATATTTGTTGTGTAAATTTCCGTTGTAATTAGATTGTTTCAGATCAAGAAATTATACTCATTAGAAGCGTTTTGGATACTAGATCAATTAATTAAATTAATATAATCATAATTTTTTAACAAAAAAAGATTAATTATATAAATTACATGATGATAATTAATACCTGTCTGGCCATGTCCTCGAACATCACGGGTCGCACCTCGAGATTCATCAGCAACTGCGACTTCAGCTGTGTCTTCGCCCTGACAAAGAGATTACTGTATCCACACTACCGTATCAACCTTTCTCCGGTACTACACAACTACAGTCCTCTGATATGGTTAATACTGTATTATATCCAACTGCCAGACAACGAATAAAGTCGAGTAAAGTGGTCAGTCTTAAGCACGGTTGGTAGTCAAGCTATTGCTGATGGAAATAGCCACTCTCACTTTCCATAAGGAGCAAAAAAATGGAAATAGCCACTCTCACTTTCCCTAAGGAGCAAAAAATAAGGGAGAAATCATCTTCAAGTCTAAAGAAAATTTTCAATATAATTAAGACTCTCATCGCTAATGCAGTAGTCACAGCATTGTAGGTCGTATAATAATAATAATAATAATAATAATAACAACAACAACAACAATAATAATAATAATAATAATAAAAATAACAATATTAACCTGTTGAGCTCATCTTTGGGCACTCCACCGGGCACTCTCAGCAGTAGGTCGAGCACGACATACAGCGCGTATCCGATCTATAAAATATATTTAATTATAATAAGTATTTATTTTTTTAAGAATTAAACTAAAACACAAAAATTGCAATGGAATTTGGCTGTGAATAGTCAGTAATCGATACGTTCGCGTGGTTTGACTACCGTACCCCCTCTGGCGGCGCCGATGCATTGACGGCGAAGACGCCGGCGTCCGCGTACGAGTGATTGAACGCCTGGCAGCCGTACATCCAGTGGTGGCTGCAACGAGAAAATCAATCTCTGGTCCTCTTCAATCAATGATTTTTCGAAGTCAAGTCATGCCTGTAACGCTACTCAGCCCCCTATTGCCAACACGGACACTGCTATAGAATGTTATAGCACAATTATCAAGGAGTAAAATGGGGGGGAGAGAAAAGGTGGATGGTGCGGTAGTTAATTTATATCAGGAAGGGTCGATACGTTTAATAATATTCAATACAATATAATTCAATTCAATGGCAATTCAATGGTAGATGATATCGACTCACTGATTGAGTACGTCCACGTAGCATCGTGTGTACATGCCCTTGCCGGGTCCTCCTGCGGAGAAGGAGTTGCCCCCGCCCAGCAGAGACTGCAGCACGGAGATCGCCACGAAGTCCTGCAGCAGTTCAATTTTTATTATTGGGGTGTTCCAAAAGTTCCTGGAATTTTTTTCCAAAAAAATATTTCTTTGAAGGGTTTGAATCTCACTGATTAATAGTACATAGCATTGAGTAGGGCAATCGGTGCTCTTCAATTTCCACGCTATATAGATAAGCAATTTCGAGGTTCACAAGAACAGTGCGATTCCGAAGTTGTGTCTCAAAAAATACCAAACGTCAAATTCTTTCCTATGAAGAGACAGAACTCATGTGATAATGCCTAGTTACTTGGTAATTGCCAACTAGCCTACTGGACACTATCCTGGCCCTCTGAATCGCGCTGTACATTTATTACAAGACTCGAAATTTTCAACGTGTATTCAAAATTTTCATCGATTTTGATACCAACAGAGGTTCCAAACGACAATAAATAATTTATAATGAATTTGCATTGCAAAGTTAGAACGATTGATTAGCAAAGAACCATGAAAATTTGAAAAATTCCGAAAATGACCTTGATTAAAATGAAATGTTTTTCGGCGGCCGTAAAGAAATATGCAATTTTACATGTTCAATTGAAAGGCCTATTGCTACATCTAATTCATAATAAACCAGAGTTTTGAAACTTCAAAGAAAGCGACATTATAATTTTTTCCAACAGGGGCCTAAAAACGAACATTTGTTACTATTTCATCATCACTAGGTAATCATTTAAAGAAATAGCCTTCGCAAAATATATTTCAGGACGATCTGTAATAGATACGATGGACGATTAATTTCATTGAGTTATGATTCGTGAGCAAATAAATTCAGAAAAAAATTCCAGGAACTTTTGGAACACCCCAATAATAAATTTTTTTAAATTATACAAAAATTTAATATAACCTATTCAAGCTTATAGAACTTTAGTATATTATGGTTTAGCAATGAGTAGCACGATTTTGAGTATAAAAATTTCTAATCAAGAGCACTGCATTACTGTTTCACAAATCTTAGAAAATAGTACCTTGCATGACTCAGCAATACGAGGTAGGACAGAAGTTTTATTAAAAAAACTAATCGTAAGTACGATGTTTTAGTAGTGTTTGTGCACGGATCTCTAATTAGTCGGTGTCATTTTTGTCATGGAGATATTACAGTGATAAATGGCAAGCACTTACCAGGAGACTATTAGCTATGATTGCTATCACACAATCAAGAACGCAAAGGCAAAGATAAACGATCAAGCCCGCTCACATCATCCTTGTATCCGACTCCTTCGAAACCGAGCGAGATGTGCGCGTTCAGCGGGTATGGAGTGCCCGCGCCCACCTTCGACAGATCCGCCTGTTCCTGCAACGAATACCGTAGTCTGCGATTACAGTAACCCGATCAGTACTGTTCGAGCACTCATTTGACTTCAACAATTGATGGTTTAGTGATCTCATAGATTGAACTTTTCTTTGCCCTTACAATCTCACATACAATTATTTTTAAGATTCTCTAATTGACATCATTAAAAAAAATATTATGCATCTTGGAAGCTGCCGTAACTTGTTCTCTCCAAGGAAACCATTTTGTAAATCGATAATTCTACCGTACCCTGAACTCTCCTCCGGTGTACTGTGCGACGCTCTCATCGACGGGCGGCGTGCCATCGGGCAGCGGGGCGGTGCTGTCTAGGAAGAATCGACGAGAGAGACCCACCAGCTGCTCGTGAGAAACGCCCACTCCTGCAACGAATACAGTAATCCTGCGATACAGTAACCCCTCTATGAATCGATATCAGAAACTCGCAGAGCTCCCTGCAGTAGCCCTCGAAATCATACGTGGACAGGCAACGGCCCACAATTTTTACGAAGTTGTTCAGTTCCTCCAGTACTTTGGTTCAAAGTAGCCTGGCAAACATTGATTCTAAAAATCTAATGCCTTTGGTCCTAATCAAATGCCCCCAGGAGAAAATCTAATGCCCGTGGATGGGGCGAAATTTTCAAAATTATAGAAGTTGTTCAAATCTTCCAGAATTGTGGCTCAAAGTAGGCTATGGAACGGTCGTTCTAAAAATATAATGCCTTTGGTCCTAAACAAATGCCCCTATGAGATAATCTAATGCCCTCAAATTTGGGCCGGACCGTGCCCACCGCAGCTCGAAATCAATAAATCAAAAATGTTTTCAATGATATCTTCAACTGTCGAATGGCAGAAATCGAGAAAGTAGTGTCAAGCGCAACACAATCAACGTGTACTTTTGTATTTCGTCAACACATTAACCGGGAATGTGTTGAGTATCTTGCAATGGTAGGAATTCTCAATTATCAACACTCCCACAACTCCAAATCACCTTGGCAGCTCTTGTATATTCACTTCCCGATGCTATTCATTGTAATAGTTAGCAACGCGAACTCCCGTACCAGTACCCACCAACCAGGTGCACTACTCCCCCCACCCTAACCCAGTCGAACCCACACCGTACCCGACACTGTCATCCTGGCGGGAGTGTGGAGGGAGCGGAGGTACTTGAGGAGGTCGTCTCGAGTCGTCTTCTCTGCCTCCTCGTCCTTCGTGAACTTGGAGAAACCGACCGTGTTGCTCTTGAAGGCAGCCTGCAGGGGAAAATCGATAATTTAAAATCGATGAAATCAATTATAGATTAGGAAGGTACCTATTTCTGCAAAACCGCAGTATCTACTGAACACGTAACATTTTGAAAGTTCGCGGAAATTTAGATCTAATATATATGAAAAGATCAAAGTACTAGATTTTGAGTACAACTCAGTCTGTAAAAATGGAAAAAGAAAAATCGATAGTTTAAAATCAATAATCCATCTCTGCCCACCTGGTGGAGGAAGTCTGCCATGAGGGGGTCGTTCTCGATCCGAAGCCGCATCTCGGCGTTCTCGTGGGCGATTGTCTGCTTAGCGTACTCGATCTGGAACCAATTAGGTAATTAATTAATCAATTAATTAATTAGTTAGGTAGCTTTTTTCATCTTCCAATTTGATATATTTTAATCGCATTGTGAATGTCACAATCTTGGTTCTGGCGAGCAAATATAGAGAGAAAAAACGTTGAATGATCACAAACGAGCGAATTAGATAAAGCAAACTACGGTAATCAAAGAAGTGCGGTATCTGTCTGACCTCCTCATCTAGCAGCAATGGCCGGAGGGCGGCGTCAGCGATGATCTCCAGAATCTCCTCCACGCCCGATCGATGGCAGGAAGCAGCGAAGATGGTCGTGTCCTGAGAGGAAGGCATGACGTCATGCGATCGATAAATGATGACAAATGGGAAAAATTATGTGAGAAAGGAACTGAATGAAAATGACTAAAATAGTTGCACTTGGGTATGGGGTGAGTATCAAAACCGGGGAGAGTGCCCACTAGTTCAGCCACAAAATCGGTTTAGGGAAGTGGAAACCTAACATTGTAAGAAGTATGATGGGTACTATCTAAAAAGCGGGAGGATATTGCTCCTAGCAGCATTACATTTGAATAGTAGGATACAATAAATGTATGATGTTCTACTAGGATGAATGGAAGTTGGAAAGTGTGGCTCACTCTGGTAGATTGGCAGTCGATGATGGCTGAACTCTTGTCGATTGCAGCGAAGATTTCCTCCGAAGAACGACGAGGAGTATTCTGAAGAAGAAAATTAAAACGAAACAACGATTTACCAGCTTAATCTCACCTCAACGTCACAGAAAAATGAATAGAAACATTGATTCATATCACAGTATTACGTATTGGCGCCTTATGCATAAATAAAATAAAATGCTGACGCCAAAAGCGAGTTTCTCCAGCAGATGCGACACTCCCTTCCTGTGCTCTGCCTCGAAACGACACCCGGAGTTGATTGCGACTACAAGGACAATGAGAGGTCACTGAATAACATCGTAAGATGTACAATTCTATTCACTTTTCAGTCCAGATTTATTAAAAAATCATGGATTTTGTCCGTCAAAATATAGCCTAATCGTTGGTGAGTATCTTACAAATAGCCGAACCTCCGATAGTGACGAAATCTCCGTGCGATTGTGCCGAAGCCACCTTGAGACCGTTGTCCAGAGTGCTCAACTCGGCATCGAACGGGTCTCGCTTCTGGCTGGTCGAGTTCGAGACGGACGACGACTCGGCCTTCTCGAAACCAGGCAGCGCCTGGTCGAGAGGCACGCGCGTGAACGGGTGCGCCTGAAAGGTAAAATGAGGAACAGATCGAAAGAATGAGGATTAGAATCGAAGGAAGTGGTGAGCAACTGACTTTGCTGGTGGCCGAGCGCACCGAGATGGCAGAACGCAAGCTCTTAGAAGCCGTGCGCAGCATTCTCACGCTTGAACAAGGAACAATACTGGTTGAAATATAATAAATCGATAAAAATTAGAAAAATTCAAAATGTCGTAGTTTGTAGCCAATTTACAGTAACCATCCGGAAATTAGGCACTTTAGTTGATTGTCTATTTTCCGTTAAAATCTCAAATGTTCTCATTCCAAGTTAATCATAGTTCATCCCATTTTTTGTAACATATTAAATTTTCAAATTATTGATATGATTAAGTCACAACAAAAATTAAATAAATAAACTCAGTTTTCGATGCATATATATTTTATAATCCCGCCACATCCTGAGCATACTGTGGCTTGACCGCATTGCCTGACCGCGTTGCGTGAGTCGCATCCCATTTTTTTTGCGAAACCCCGCTCCAGTGTTCGCTCGTCTTTTCGTCCGACTTCCCAACCTCCATTGATCAACCAATCTGCTTAGCCGGTACATGGCTGTAGACAGATGTCTGCTGGTCTAGTCAACAACGAAGCTATCAACGACGCTTTGCGATTCGCCAAGGAGGTTAGTTGCATCACTTTTTCTCAATCTTTCACCTTTACTTCGGGGTCACCTATTCAATCATGCTATCACAGTAATTTTGAATTGCTTTCACCTCGTATTCAAACGTTCGCTTTGCAATAATTGCTAATCTTGATCGTTTCCATGCGTATCAAAGTTTGTTCCTGCTATGTTTCGTCGTTAGTTCATTCAAACGCGTTAACGGGTATTTTCGTAATCAATGAATGTCATGATCGAATGTAGAAGTGTTTCACCTGATGTATGCCATCGATTTGAATTTGTAAATTGATTATTGTGATGATCAAAGTATGATTGATGTTTTTCCATAGGCCAAAAAGTGTCAGGATAATTATCACATTTTCTTTCTTGTTTAGCTCAACGGTTCTTCTTCCACAACACTGAAGCGCTCAATTCCCGAGGACTCGGACTGTAAGCACTCAACAGCCTTTTTGGAGGCTGTTTCACATTGATTATCGTGTTTCATACGTTTATCACGTATTATCGTTCACTGATCCGGTATTCGTTTCATTTCACGTATTCATTGCCTTTCATATTGCATTCATTATTTGTGCAGCATTTTGTCACTTTGGGGATTGGGTTTTAGTCGTAGCTTAGCTTGCTAATAGGGTAATATGTTCCTCATTTCAGCCCTTCCGGCAAAGCGGGCCAACATGGACAATGGAGCGTCGGTCATCTCTACGCTTGGCGGTATGGGAGGCATGGCCATGGGAGGTAATTGGAGATGTCTCGTCATTTGCGTCTTACCACGCCTTTCTAGGATACGGTGGCAACGGAGGCATGCCAATGGGCAACCCGCACGAGAACGTTGTCGAGGTGATCATCGTCCCTGACAACAGCGTCGGACTCGGTGAGTGACGAGTCTAGATGAAGTTTAATTAATTCTGCATAATTATATTTGGTTTTTGTGCTGAAGCCCAGTTCAACGTCATTTCTACTCTCATTTTTAATGCTTCAATGCGCGTTGGCCGGTCATAATATTGATTGGCGTTACACTGAGAATGAGCGATTCCTTTCTTCTCTGTTTTATGTCTCAATTTATTTCCTATGCAATCTGGGCCTCAGCACAAGAGGCATTTATTCCTGCTAAGTATAAACTAATTATTAATCGCTTGCAGTTATCGGCAAGGGCGGTTCCGAGATCACGCAGATACAGGCCCAATCGGGCGCCCGCGTCCAGATGGCACCCGAGAGCAGTGGAGATGGCACGCGCCAGTGCACACTCCAGGGCACGAAGATGGCCGTCGAGAGGGCGAAGCAGCTCATCCACGATGTGAGTGACGTGCATCCCATCCCATTCCATCTTATCTTGACCCCTCCATTGTTGCAATGACATCAGTGGTTCAAGCTAGCCATTCAAAATTTAAGTGAGAAGGATTGGCTATTTGTTTCTGTAAAAAACTGGTTTATTGTTGAACATCCTGATAGAGAATATAGTGGGGCAGTGTCCTTTTCCCGCCATGTTTTGGCAATCAATGCGATCGGGAAAGTTCAAGAGCACTTTGGCCGAGGGGTCGACGACCTTTGTAGTAAACTTCCTGCGATGATTATTTCTTATTTTTCGTGTTTTACATTCATTTAATATAATTTAAATATATTTATAGGTGATCACTCGCGCTAACGCTCGTCGTGCAGGAGGAGGCGGAGGCACTGACACCGGTGTCAACATCTCGTCAGTTTGTTTAAATATTTCTTTCCTTCGTCTTTCGGTATTGATTGTAATAATATGAAAACCATAGGTGGGCGGGGGTTGAAGCTGGAAATCGAAAACCGGGGGTGTTTAGGGTCAAAAGGGGGGGAGGGTGATCGTAAATGATCGTTTTTGTGACAAATACCTTTCCAAAAACCAGGGGTATCCTATACGAAAACCGGGGGTGTTTCACAGCTGGCTTCGATGGTGCCCACCTATGATGAAAACATAGTAATAGTTTGTTGCTGTCATGCTTCTCAGCTCTCATTTTGTTTCACTTTTTTCCTTTAAAGCCCCGCAGTCATTAGTGGAAATGGCCACTTGTAGGATCATAATCGGTTTTGTTCAGGCTCGGTCCCAATGCGATCACCTACGACATGCTCATTCCTGGTACGAAGTGCGGACTGGTGATTGGCAAGGCTGGAGAGACGATCCGTCAGCTGCAGGAGCAGTCGGGCGTCAAGATGGTCATGATCCAGGTGCGTTAGAGGAAATTACAATTTAAATTATTTAAAAGTAATGTATTATTTGTAGGACAATACCGAGGCCGGAGGCGCGCCCAAGCCACTTCGCATGAATGGAGACCCCGAGAGAGTTAGTTTATTTACTACATTTATCATCTTTTTTCTTCAGTCTCACATTCCATAGATATATATTTTTTGCAATTTAGATCGAAATTGCGAAGAAGCTTGTGCAAGACCTGCTGAACTCGCGCAACGACGATGGATCAGTGTTGGGAGGAATGGGAGGAGGAGGAGGCATGATGGGTGGTGGAGGAATGATGGGCGGCGGCGGAGGAGGGGGAGGAGGAGGCGGACTCGCCAAGGTTTGTATCCTGTCTTTTCGTTGTGATCATTTAGTTGGAATGAGATAATAATGTGTATTTGTTTAGGGAGAGGTGGTGGTGCCTCGCTCCTCGGTGGGCATGATCATTGGCAAGGGAGGAGACACGATAAAGAGACTCGCCATGGAGACGGGCACAAAGATCCAGTTCAAGCCCGATGGTGAGTGAGGGGGGAGTACGGTAGATACTGGGATGAGGAAGATTTATAATTGATTTTTCTCAATGTACTCGTTGATAAAATTTGGGAAATATTTTAATTAAATTTGATATGATTTCCTACTAATCCCATCTCTTCCTAACCATGGCTCTATTGCAGATCCGTCTCAGAGCGACCGCTGCGCTGTCATCCAGGGAACCCGCGAGCAGATCTACAAGGCGACGGAGTTGATCACCGAACTCGTGCAGAGGAGCTGCGCCCAGTCTGGACCCCAGGTAAGAAGATTGGAGATCCGAATCGGATTGTGAGAAGGAGAATTAGTGTTTACTCGTTGGCTTTCCTACGCCAATGTTTTGCGCAATAGAAAATTGGAAAGTGCGTGGTTCCAATATATTTTTTAAAACACTGATTACCATTATTTTTATGTTCAGGTGCAAGACACGTTCTACATGCACGTGCCCGCAAACAAGACTGGTCTGGTCATCGGCAAGGGCGGCGAGACCATCAAGCAGGTACTATAGCGACTGCTGTATTAACTTATCGATTGCTCTACCGTAATCACTCCCAACTCCCTTCCCCGCACACCTTAAGAACCCTCTGAGCTCGCTCGTCTGGTGCCCGCTGGTTGCTCGATCGTTCTGATTGTGCAGCTGGCACTGTGCCAGGCGGCGAGTGCTCTCTGTGGTGTCATATGTGTGCGAGAGCATTGCTGGATTGCATCATCTCTATTCAATTTGCGTATCTCGATAGTTGGTCCAGAAGTCTGACCCTGACCTAGAGACGCGTGTTGGGAGTGATTTCCTACAATAGTATACTAAATACTTAAATTGTTTGAAACTAATTAGTTTAACAATGAGTGAATATTTCTCTTAAGATCTGCAACGAGAGCGGTGCGCACTGCGAGCTGTCTCGCGACCCTCCTCCCAACTCGGCCGAGAAGGTGTTCGTCATCAAGGGCACCGCCTACCAGATCCACCACGCCCAGCACATCATACGCATCAAGGTACGGTAGACCCAGTTTGCAATTACTAGAGTGCTTGATAAGAGGATCTGGTGAAATGATTTCCAAGGACACCCCTTCCATCTTTCCCTTGAGCCTGAACAAGTGGTTCTATTGAGATAATGATGATTGATCTGATCAATTGCAGGTTGGCGACATCGCTCCGGGCACCCCAGTGCCTCCCTTCCAGGGAATGGGCGGAGCAGGAGGAGGAGGCGCACCCTCGTTCGGTGGTGGAGCCTTCAACGGAGGTGGCGCGCCCTTCGGAATGGGCGGGCCCCAGTACGGCAACCAGAGCTTCGCCCCCGATCAGGTGCGTGACCCGAGGAACCTTAGGGGTTGATTTACAGTAGTATGGAGTGGGTTCGTGCAGAAGACTAATCGTATTTTCAATATTTTCTGTTCTACTGAAAAATAACGTTGAACGGAGTGACAGATGGTCATAGTTGATGAACAGTTGAATGAAGTTGATATTTCAGTCGAACGGCTGGAACGGAGGTATGCAGCAGGCGCAGCCGTACTTCCAGCAGCAACAGCAGCCGCAGGTGGGATTCAGATTCACTACGATGCTGTAGTACTGCAACACACTGAAGTATGGTTCTTTAACTGCCGTGCTTGCAGGCGTACGGCATGCAGCAGGCGGGAGGCTACGCTGCCTCGACAGCTGCCGTGCAGCAATATGCTGCCACTCCGCAGGCTGCGACCCAGCAGCCGCAGGTGGCTGCAGCTGCCTCCGCTGCACCCGCAGTCAATCCGTCGACGGGACAGCCAGACTACTCCGCCCAGTGGGCCGAGTACTACCGCAACATGGGCATGCACGACCAGGCGGCCAAGATCGAGGCACAGATGAGAGGAGGAGCCGCAGCTGGAGGAGCTGCTGCACCCACGCAGCAACAGGTACCGTATCCCCATTGGTTACTGTAGGACTACGGTAGAAACAGCGTATTGATAACTGTAGGTTACGATGGTAGGGACAGGCTGAGTGTGCTAGGATGACAACTCGTGTCGTTCGTTATTGATGCAATTCTCTTCTCTTCAGGCCTTCTAAGCTGCACAGCAGCACGCAGTCGAGAGGGCGACCGACGTGATCGACGAGGGGGCGGTCGTCGACGACGTCATCTACCAGTTTGAATGCTAGGAGTTTATCAAGATCTCTCTCCCCCCCCCCTCTCCCCCTCCCTCTCGCCACACCATTGCTCCCCTGTTGTATTCCTACTTTGATCACCCTTTCGTTCTCCACAGTCGCTAATGTCTCTCTCTCCACGGGCTGTATCTCCATCTCCATCTAGCCCCTTTCTTCTGTCCCCCATCCATTTCTCATTGATGTCCACCCTAATTTTGCTCTTGTGTTGTTTTGAATCAGGCGCGCTTTTTCTAGATAAGATTGTGTTGATTTAACTTTTTTTTCTCCATCTCACTATCACCTCTTACAATCTGTCACTTTACACATGTTTGGCCGCTTTTTCGCCTTCTCAATTTTTTCCATTGCTAATTTATAAGTTGAAGCGATAAAGAGCGGTATAATGAACAAGGTGCATTCGAGAAAAAGAGTTCACAAAATAAATATTTCAAAATACTGATAGTGCAGAATCGAAAATGATTTACCCTGAACGAACTAATCCCCCTTGTTCCTCCCTCTCTCATTCTCACTCCTCTCCCATTCAATTGCACCTCGATCCCTCGTCACCAGCGGTCAACGCAACGGCTCCCACGAAGAAGGCGACCAAGGTGATCACTAATCGATGCCGTCTACCGTAATCAGCCCTTCCGTAACCGTGCTCGCAATCCGCTTCTACAGTACACATCTCTCACGATGCTTGCAGGGCGTGAGAGCACCCGAAATTGAACGAGCAACAAACTGAAAAAAGTTAGAAGCACCATCAGAGGATCCGTGAAGGAGGAGAACTGAATAATCTGAAGAACAGCGCGATCAGACAGCAAAATTCGCAAGAGCTTGACTGATTTGAAATGCAGAGTTCCACACGGAAGAATGAAAATTAATTGCGTCTCTCGCACGAGAGAAAGACTAATTACCGAGAGAGGCGCCTTTATTGGTTCGAATCTCTCTCGCGTAGTTTATCGATTGAAATTGGCACTGATACTTTAATTTTCGCGACCAGTGGAGAAGCAGAGGACACTCTCTGAGAGAGTATCTGGCTGGAGGAGAGTCAATGTCAACCAAACTATCAACTTTAACGTGTTGCAGTTCTGTGAGACCGCCTAATTTCGAGCAAGCAGTGGCGCGTGATGAGATGAATTGCCTACTTAATAGTTCGAGTTATCTCGATATTAGATATTTCGGCATTTGTGGCATTTTCAGACACAGATCTTGTGTGTTGTCAGGCATTTCATAGAAGGAAGAAGGAAGAATTCCCGACAGTCTTGATGTGAATATTTACTAGTTGTTCATTTTTCTGAGAAAATATATGAAGGAAAAAAGATGTAGACCTGTAAATGAGAAAGAGAAGCAAAGAAGAAAAGCAAGAATAAAGGTAAGACAAGAGATAGGACGAGATAGAGGACCAATAATTTCCATGCATCAACATTCTTTGAGATTCTTTAATTGTTTATCGAAATTTATCGCAGATAATGCATTCGTTCATAACAGTGGACATGCATGAGGACGAGGGCAATGTGACCTAGCATACAACAGAATTTTCCTCAGACCTAGGAAATGGCATAGGAACTCGTTCAATCGGGCAGCTTAAGCCACACTTCTAGAATACTCCGGAAAGTTTTGTAAGACGACTTTTCACATTCATAGAATGCAAAAGCAAAGGATCGGTACTCGTGAATCGAACTTCAAAGTTCAGATCTCCGATTTGGATTTAAACGAACGACCTACTAGACTAATGGACTTGATTTTACCAAAAAAATTCGAATTTCTCTGGTAAATCATCTACATCTTAGACTCGTAGTGTATGCACCAGTATCGATCGGCTTAGGGAAAGAAGCCCTGGGGAAGAGGGAATACTCATCAGTGGAGATGGGGATATGACCAGTGCCTGAGATGAAGCAGGTTGAGATCAGGGATCAAAGATTGGGCACGACGAAGGTCGCAGTCTCGCGTGTCTCCTCGTCATGGTGCAGCAGCAGCAATCGATCGCCCGCCAGCGCCTTGCCAATCCACAGTACCTGCGAGGAATACGGTAAGTAAGGTTGATGTGTTATCGATAACTGCATTTTCATGATTTTGGAGCGAGCTAATCAGCTGCTTACTCAAAATATTCCCCTCCAGAAAAAGGAATGTGGCAAACAACGATACTGTATCATAGGAGATAGGTATCGATCGATACTCCACACAGTATACCTGTTCTGCGTGTGCAGCCACCATCTGTCGCTGCTTCATGCGGATCTTCCTGAGTCTCCGCGATTCGAAGTGCGATTTGATAACGACGAAAATGAAGGAATTCGAGGCAGAATTTAGCAGGAGAAGCAGATGGGAAATGGTGGGTGTGAGCGCGCTTTGCTCCTGAAACGAAAGATACTGTAGATGGGATACGGTATGAGTACGGTCCAAGGATACTGTAGATGGGATACGATAGGACTAACGTACTATTGACAGGGTGTATCGCTTGAGAACTGGTCATTTTAGAACTCTACAGAAGGAAAAACAGGCTCCAAATTGTTCACTGACTTCAAGTACAAAGAGAACTAAATGACCAGTTCTAAAATTATACCCCCCCCCCCCTTCTGACTGCTGGTTCATCATTCACCATGGGACATCTCATTGCTCAGGCTTCTCATTACCCCCGGAATGTTCCCAAATTGGAGCGGAATATTTTCCTCGAATTCCTGCAGCGAGTCTCTCTTTCCACCCTCGCCAGAATAGCTTCCATTCCCTTATTCGGAGTAATCGTCTAACTCCTTCCTCTTCTCTCTCACAGGTCAGACGGAACGAGAGAGCACGTGATATCAAGAGAGTCCGAATCCCCACTTTGGCCTAATGGAAAAGTGATGTGCTGTTTCCCGTCTGCTTTCCGTTAGTCAGCGAGAAGCCCCATCCAAATGGAGTTCAGTGATAATTGACGGTTTCGAATTTCGAGAAAAAAATATTGAAGCCAAAACTGCTTAGATGAAGGTGCAAGTTCCTACGAATTGAAGATGTACAAATTTTAAAAATAAATCAATAAATCAGTAACTGACGTCTTCCCATCCGGCGAATGCTCCCGCAATCGCCACGGCCGTCGGCCAGCACCGCAGAATGAGGAACTTGCCCAGCAGAAGGATCGAGATGATCTGCAAAGCCGGAAATTGCCTATTTCACGGTTCTGGCTCTCAAATCCGGCTCTCACATATTCCTCGGTTTTGATCAATTTGACGCAATTTTGTTGCAGTGTGAGATTGTAACACCTGTTCACCGAAGTAAATCGCGCGACTTTCGCAGATGGGAACTTTTTCTTTCCCTCAGTCAGTTTAATTTCATATTTATAGCAGAAGAGGGTCGGACAATTCGATCAGACCCGAGGAGCGACATTCGAAATGCGTGGGTGGGAGAGAATTGGGCCGAAATGCCGGAGCGCCCGACCCACTTCCATTCTCGTCCACTAACACGGAGCGGAATTCGAAATGCGGGTCACACTCTTTCGTCTGACTCTCTCCCTTTCGCATGCTATCTCGTCGGCGAGAGTGAGCGAGAGAGTATGGGAAATGAAGAGAGATACTCTCGTCCCGTGTCTCGAATGCTGCAGGGGTCGCGTGCAGCAGTATGATTTGTGCTGCGAGGGAGGAAGAAATGGGAGTTCCGGATATTGTGGACTATCCTCACGCTACTTCACTGGAAATGTTTTCCATCCAGCGACTTCCTATAAATATGCTGGAACTAAGCCAGTATCCAATGAATTATTTGACAAGTTTGCGAGATATCAAATACTAGTGAGATCACGGGTTTTAGGCAGGGCCGTAGAATTAAAACCGGAGAAGAGAATTGAGAAATGACGCCTTCTCACCTGCAGACTCTTCGTTTTGTCCTTGTCGGAGAAGAAGAGGCAGTCTTGGCCCTGCTCCATCAGAATCGCCGCTCGGCTGTCCATCGACTCACGCAGACCCTGCGAAATTTACATTTGCATCATTTGCGAAATGCGACTTCCGGTCAACATCGCCATGTTTTCGACCGCTGAGTCCAGAAGATACGAATTCCGTTTAGCAAATGATTCGCAATGCAAAACACGATGACACGCCGCGCCCACTGGTAATGCGCTAATGCGATTTCGATTGACGTCTAATATTTGCTATTTTGAATGAATAACAATAACAATCAAAACAAACCTTGACAGTGTAGGCAGAGAGCAAGGCGATGATGATGAAGGGGCCGAAGGTTTTGAGGACAGAAAGGAGCAAGGTGCGATAGGCAAGCTTGTAGAGCGGATTGAGCAGCAACCATGTGGGCACGCGCTGCAATTCGATACCGTAACCTCTACCGTAACCGCATCTACCGGATCCTTTGTCGATACCGCAGGGTCTACCGTATCCTACCGTCCTCCCGTCTACCGTACCTCTCTGGCGATGGCTCCGTTGGCGTCGACGCAGTGCTCGAGGGTGTACTCAAAGACGCAGGGGAGGGTGAGCACGAAGGCGATGAAGGTCATGAGAACTGGCAGTTTGATGAGACCTGCAATTTTTTTTTGAATTTCAGAATGATTGCCGGAATTTGCCTAATATCACCAGCACTGGCTTTTTTAGAATGAGACCTCAAATAAATTCCATTAGAAGAAGAACTGAAACCATGTCATGATTTTTTTACATTTTAAGTCAATGTTAAACCTAAATGGTTTGATGTGTCAACATTATTAATCGCGGTTTTGATCATTAGTATTGTATTCGAGTCGTTAGTATCGCAGATTTTTGTGCGTTGTGCTTTTTGTAGTATTCGTTGAGAGTTGTGACAAATTGGTCTGCCCTTTCCGCAGCGCGTAAAACACGAGCTTTCCTTTACTTCCCTCACTCATTCAGATATCAGACAGTGCTAGAGAGCGCGCGGTCTGGAGAGAGTCAGACTATTCCTGGCTTCTTCCCCTCTAGTCTTCCGTGTCTCCACGGAAGCCAGCAATCAATCTGACCTACCCTCGCTCAATCATCGGAGAACAAAATATGGCCTTCCCCTTCTTACTCCCTCATTGCAAATGGGTCCACTAGACCTTACTTGTCATTACTTTCCATGAACTTCCAAATGCTGCTACAACTCTAGAAGGTAAAAAGGGGCATAGAAGCCTAGCAGGGGAGCTACAAACTACCTTTTTGCACCTTAGACCTGATCTAAGACCCCTTCCTTCTGACCTTAGGATTCCCGGAAGATCCCCCAGAGGTCAAACAGAAGCTCTGAAGAGGAAGGAAGGGACCAGAGAGGAAGGATATTGAACCCAGTCCGCCGAAACCTCCCACACATAACACTTGAGGGGAAACGCTCATTTTGGAAGGAGATGCCCGATTTTCGGAAGGCACGGGAAGGAACCGGAAAATGGCACGCGTTTTTCTTTCGAAATGCGCGTTCATCGGAAGTTCTCTAATTACAAGGGATCGGATACCAAAGTCAACATATCGATATATGCGCATTTATCATTTGTTAGTGAGGTGTTCATGAGGAGTTTCTGAAGATCAAACCATTGCGGAAGTGTACGTGCGAAATCTCATTGAAATATTCACGAAGAGACTCTCGCACGCATAAAGAGATCATGAAAGCTTAATTTTCAATGCGTCAATAAATTTTCAAAAATCAGATTTTTTCTTCAAATAGCTAACCTCCAATGACCCTTGCGTAGCTCTGTCTTCTATGCTTGCCCCTTCTTGATCGAATAAGTTGGAAGGGTCGAGTGACGGCGAAAAAGCGCTCAGCGGAGACCTCGATCAGCATCCATGTCTGTAATATAAGGCTAATTTCAGGAAATTTAGGCCTTTTCCATGTTTTCAAGCTCTTTCAGGTAATTTCAGGTCATTTAGGCCACATTTTAAGGTTCGTTCTGGCAAATTTCAAGTAAATCAATCTGACTCGTGGCGAAAAGCCTCCGTGACTGATCTTGTTTTCCATTATTTCCTTGATATTTGCTGGATTCCGAGGCGTGGTGTTTTCTGTCTGTTTATCCCACACGCACCAGCGACTTTCGCCGCCGTATGATGTGATGATAATGAGCTGTGCGCAGCAGTCAAAACATCGCCCTTGGACTGTGTAGCAGCCCCGCATGTTTCAGGCTGTGTAGCAGCGCCGGATGTTCGTGGAGGCTCGCCGGCATCATCGACTAATGTGGAACGAAGCCACTTTCGTGTCAGCGGAGAACCAGAAATAGGCGTGAAAGCATTGACGAGAGTGAGGGTGGGGATTCTAAGCTGGGCTATTTGGAGAGCTCGCTATTGACATCGATGATGCGAGACTACAGTAGATTTGCCATGTTGCCAAATCCCACTGATTTTAGCAGGAGACCATTTTAGAACATTTTGTATTTGATCTCATAAAGGATCTTGAACACCTGGTCTGTCACCCTCTGCAGGCTTCTACATTGACCAGTTCTGATGCACCACCTAATTTTAGTTCGCTCGCTTCCTTCCAGCGCTGGGAAAGTGAGGGTGGCGACAATAGTTACGCATTCAGGAAGGGAACCTGACTAGACCAGGCAAGATTCCGTTTCGAGAAAATGATTGGAACCAGAGTGTTTACAGCTGTCGAAACGTGACACGAACGAATCTACTTATCACATTGCTTTCCCTGCCTCTCCGAATCCTCGTGCCGGGCTAATATCAACTAGTGCGTAAGAGCGCACGCGCCGATATATTGACAAACAGGAGGATTGACATTCTCCTTTTTCCTCCCCTCAGGGATTTCATTCATTCATCTCATGCTATTGCACTACATTTCGAAGATTAGAAGATTAGCGCGGGACTATAGCGTAGTGCATTCTGATTGCAGTCGAAAATTACATCGATCCTACCGTAATCCTACCGTAACACTCACTGAGGTGATATGGGCACACTCGTGCAGGGAGTTGAGCGAGACCAGCCAGCCGTCCCATCTGGAATTATGGGATTATGGTAGGAAAGGATAATTGATCGCTTAATGAAGGCGCCTAAGCCGATGATTGAGCGAGACTAGGAATTGCATGATAGCTTCGTGAATAATCAATGCCGGATTTTGCGTGTAATCTGAGGGCGAGTGTGTAGTCTGAGTCATGTTTTGATGTTTCTTTTGGTGTCGCGAGTCTCACAAGGTTCAATGCACGCATCCAGTCCGCTTCTTGTTTGGTCAGGGAGTTCATGTCTGACTCAAGAAGAAGACCTTACAACCTCCATCTCACATGAATCTTCAGCAAATTTGACAGCAAGTAAAGATCTTAGAATTTTCTCCCTTCTCGAATGGACTCAGGAAACTGCTAATCCACTCTGCGATTTAGCTGTAGAAAGAGTGTTAGCTGTAGAAAGATCTACTGACCTATCATGGGAGAGGTTGAAGAATTCTAGTGATGACCAGAGTGAATGGTGCATCAGGGCGCATAGCAGAAGCAGCATGTCCCAGAGTACCAGACCTGAGAATGATAACATTAATAATGTTAATACTAATGATAACAGGCCAGAATTTCTGATTCTTGAGTCTCTGAGGTAAGAAACAGGAAGTTTTCCGATGAAATTCCCTGCAGATGAGGGAAACGCGTTCGTATTTCCCTGTTACTTCCTTGGGAACAGAATGAATCTATTTGTCCGGCGTGATCTTGGTCTATGCTCTACCCACGCTGCTCGCCCCTTTAAATATTAGAGTGGCAAGGTGAGGTTCTGTCTTGCATTGTCTGCCTGGAAGTGGACTAGATCGAAGTTCCGAAGTTTAGGAACCCGGCTCAGTTATGTTTCAGATCGAGAATAAGTGGGGAACAAGAAAACAAAACAACAAAAACAAAAACAAACCCGAAAGTGAGACGAGCATGGCCGTGTTTATGGAGGTCTTGAGCAGCAGTCGGAAGCAGTAAGCATTGCCTAGAAAGCCGAGCACGATGACCTGAAAGCCGTGTTTTAGGAAACGGAACACTCTTCATTTCCTCTTGGGCCTGTTATTTTCCTTTAGAAATGAATTGTTCCTACAATCCGCGCCACTTTCCCGACAATCGCCAACAATCATTCATTGCGTAGGAGTGAGATTGCCTGCACAATTCTTTGGATTCCGAGAAATTTCTCGTCTTTGTTCTCTTGAAATAAGCGAGAAACGGGCATAATCCCAGAGTTTCCGGGCTAATTTAACAGGAAATGAGCCTCGGAGATCCCCTTCTGTTTCTGGGAATGATGATGCCCGTAAGTGAGGAGAGAGACGAGGACAAATTGTGGGTGTTAGGGCCCGCAACATTTCGGCCACTGATTATAATGCAATTAGCAGTTGAAAGGAGTGATTGTGTAAGTGCGGTAGCACTTTTCAGTAAATTATGGTCTTCCTGCATGGATGGAGAGGGCGACGAGAGAGCAGGGGAAATGAAGAGAGCCAGAGCACCTCACTTGACCCCTGCCTTTCTCGACAAATTGCCCGCCTTTCCGAGAACAGAAGCAATATGTTACCTCTCTAGTCTGGCCTAGAAACATTGACGACCCAAATGCCTGAAGGGAAGAGGGGCAAACTATAGGTAAAATGGCTTCAAATTCTCATCTCACGCGGCAACAAAGCTAAATTTGTATACATCTAGGCACACTGCGTCAACTCCAGAGTATAAACTTCCGAATTCCCTTGCTAAGCTACTTCCTGTTCCACACTTCTGGATTCACATATTTTCGAAATTATAATCTTTTTTTTGCCCCAGACCGTTCCGATTCGTTCCAAGAAGCGCGTCAGCTCTGATTTCGACCATTTAATCTCGTCGTCGAGATCTTTAAAATGTTCATTTCTGGAATGCTTTTGAATGGACGGTTGATGACGTGCGCGTTATATCGGGTATAAATGGCACAGCCGGCCAACAATCTCGCGCAATACGCAATGCTACGATCTACAACTATGATTTTTTTTTTATTTTACAAAGAAATAAATTAATTAGCTTACCACCGTACTGGCCGGGCCCTGCAGCAATAGGACATCGCTCGGCAACCGTGTGCAATTTTTCATCGATGCACCTTAATTAGTGTTGATAATTAACAAGTAAATGATGACAAAAGGACAAAAATTCGATGCAATCGTACAGAGAAGTGCACACGAACAAGTGATGACGGACTGATGGGGAGAGATATGGGGGGAATCCGGCAGGAGAGTCTCGCCTCTCTACTACCTTGCCTGTCCGTCTCTCCACCTCTGAAGCCCCGCCCCTGCCTCAGAGAGCGCCAGCCAGGAATCCCCGGAAAGGAAGAAGGAAAGGAGGGAAGAGAGAGTAATTGAGAGAGGGAACCGACTGGTATCAGTGTGATAACACGTATTGTTCGGACTAATGTGGAATCAAAGTTCGGGAGCAACAACACTAGTGCGAGCACGTACTTGTGAACATCAGAGAGACAAGAATTTCGGGGGAAACCGGGAAATAGGCGGGAGGACCAGTCAGACATATGCGACCGGATTCAGACGTCGCATCTCATTTCGTATTGAGAGCAGCGTCATCCCATTGTCGTTGAGGGCGCAAGTGAGACTTCTTCTGACGTCGACGACGTCGTCTGACTCTCTCCATATCGCCTGCTCTCTCGCTCTCTCTCTCCCTCGAGAGAGAGAGAGACAAATGAGGAGGGACAAGCCTCTGGAGCCTTGCACCAGGGAGGAAATCTAAAGGACTCGGACAGTCCATGCAAAGTGCTTACGATCTTAGGGCAGGACTGGTTTGAGATGCATGTGGTTTTCCTGCAGATAAGCTAGGGAGTCTAGGCCAAGATAGAAATTACTTATTCAGACAGATCTCTAGCGTAAGGACGATCTTCGGAGGAAAGAAAGGGTCGGTTCTGGATGCTTCTGTTTTCTGCAGAATGTGCGTGTAAGGGAGGGAGAACTATGTTGCCTAAGGCAATCGGGCTTACAACAGAGAGGAGAGGGAGGATAAATGAGTTAGGACCATCTTCGAGCTACTCTATGACTGTCTCAATATCGCGTGTGTTCCCGTTTCTTCTTACCGGTGAGAGAGTAAAGGAAAGGAAGAGAGCCAGTCGGTTGCATGTTGTGGTCGCTCGCGTGGACTACACATGTTTTCCGCAAGGTTCGGAGAGCTCTCGGATTTCTGGGAGGAAACCCCGCTCTAAAAATGGCGTGTGTTGTGTTCACAAAGAGTCGGAGATTGGGGATGGCTCGAGACGGGGGAACACTCAGTCGGGAACCAAAAATTTAGATAATTATTTAAATAAAAAAGTGTATAGTCGAAGCAGGAGAGAGTAGGGAGAATCAAGAGTGACATGCTCAGCGATGACGGTTTCCCTTAGAAGCGGATCTTCAGACTGAAATTCGCAGATATCGAATCGTCTTACAGGCAAGAAGCCAACAGGCGAATATTTAATCATGCAAATGACTGGAAACTGGGGTGGAAGTACAGTAGTTATGTGTGATGTTCCAAATCCTCATTTCATAGATCTATATGAAGCAGGAAATGCACTTCCTCAACGATAATTTATAGAGTTCAAATTTTATGGAAATAGTGGCTGAATTTGACGCACTTCCTTCGTCAGTCAAACATATCTGATAAACAGCTCGACTTGTTTCTCCCTTCTGGCAACGTGCCAATTCCCAGAGCAGTTTGTAGTCAGGAGCGAAAGCAATTATGATAATCGAGCGAATTAGAGGCCAGGATGAGGAGGAGATGAAGAAACCCCTCACGAGAAGAGCGGCTACTGAGCTGGACTCTCTTCATTTCACGTGCTTTTCTCGCTTCTCTGACCTACCAGAGAGCATACGAGAAGAGATTCATCGACGAATGAAAATTGAGGAGTGGAAAGGCGGTTGAGAGTCTTCCAATTGGGGGAGCGAAAGGCCGCAAAGTGGGATATTATCGCTATAATCAGAGGGCGAATAATTTGATGAAGATCGCCTGAGCCAGAATTATAAGAGCAACGAAAAAAATGCGGAGGAGGAAGCATTATTTGGAACTCGCAAAGGTCTGGAGTGGAGGGCGCACTTGGGAGAAGGGCAGACTCGAGTGGGATGATGGCATGGGAATGATCAGTCATCTCGAGTAAGAGCAACCAAGCAACAGAGAAGAATGGGTGCAGAGCACTCTAATACTCAGATAAGAAAGAATTGAGTCTGTCTGAGCATTTGAGAGAGGTCTGGAATATACACTGACATCAAGACTGACTCCGGTTAGTGATGACTAATCTCTACTACCGTCACTCGCTATTCACCGGTTAGACTAATCGAAAGACACGCGAAATTAGTAGAGTAGCGGGTCTCTACCTAATCTCCTACTGATAATTCAGGATGGAGGAAGTATTTAGCAGCCTTTCAGCCTAATCCTACCACGGGATAACAGATAGTCATCCGTTTCGATGATTTCACGTCCGATTCTGCAGCGGATTTCGTATGGGAGAAGAGAACGAAAGTTTTGGAAGCCGTGGCGGAAAAAATTGTTTATTGAAGAGAAGAGGGGCATCTAGATAGGGTTTCCCCCTATGACGAGGGACGAACTTCGGGGAATCGAGAGGGTCTTTGTGCACGTTCGGGGATGGTCTGGGATGAAGCCTCGCTCTCTCCCCTCCGTATGCTCTCTCGCTTTCTGGGAGGCCTTGCCTGTCCAATGATCAATCCGAGATGCTAACAGGAAACCAGCCTTAATAATGTCTGAATTTCGGGAAGAAAGGGACAAAATATGAGGAGCGTCCACTCTCCTTTTCACGGAATCTCTAGATGTGCATTCGGATATTTTAAGAGAATGAGGAGCCCGAATGATGCGCGTTTCCCCTCTAGAGAACCCAACAGGAAGTAAACCTAATATGCCTGAATTTGGCCAACAAAGAGAGGCAGCACGTCCTCTTGCAAGAGCGAAAGAGGGAGAGAGAAGGGTAAATCAAAGCACACCTCCTCTCCCTTCCACCCCCAACTTCCGTGCTTGACGAGAGTTCAGGAAATGCAATGATCCAGAGAGCGAGTAAGAAATTAGCGGAAATTGAGAACTGCCGCTTCACGTTTCATTTTGGAGAAGAGTGTCTGACTCTCTCCAATTCGCGTACTCTCTCGCTTTCTCTGACCTGCTGGGGAGTGTGGAATACTAGAGACGAGGAAAATGGATTATTCAGAAGTAGACACTCCTCGAGGACAGCTTTGCTTCCTGCTTGTGAAAGTAGTTTCAGCAGTTTAGAAATTATCATTCGGAATGAGCTGAGCTAGAGATGCTGCTAATGTAAGGAGTGACGTGATGTAAACACATCTAGAAAAGAGTGCATGGCACGATCATTCAATATGATGATGACGGAATTTTGTTTGCTCTTACTTCTCACACTGCAAGAAGTGCGACGGAATTAGTCAAGCAACGGCGAACTGAAGCCCGATTGAGTAGTCAGCACTGGCCGTTACTCAACTGGATAGGACATGCATGTGGGGACTTATCTCCGAAGGGAGCAATGAAATCATTCTACTAAACGTTTAATCTCTCCATCTCTAGGCAACGTGCTTTATTTCCCGGTGAACTATTTTTCAACTCAGCGAAATTAGAGAAAGGGCAAAACAAGGCCTAGTAAGTGTGAAACATGCGTGGGGAGAAGAAACGCCTTGAGATTACTTATCTCTGCGTAATTCGAATTTGTCGTCTACATATTCCTGCGTCACACAGGGAAATGCGGGAAAATGGGAAAGTTTCCGAGCGTGTAATTTCAGGGAAAAGAAAAGTCTGTAATTCTAGTCACTTTGTAATGGGAGAGTGATTCAGATGCAGAGAAAGGCGTTCAAATAACATTACTCGGAATTGGACTCTGGAAAGCTGCCAATCAGGAGTGTAATACTGTGTTATGGAAGAAACAGCCACCGTCAGGAGAACATGTTAATGGGGGAGAGTCTTCTCTCTTTATCCGCACCAGGGCACTAGGTCGGATAAGAACTATGATGTCATACCGAAGGCGGCATGAGGTCATTCTTCTCATCCGATCGAGTGCCCTCCTGTAGAATGCCGTGGAGCGTGAAGGATATTTTGCATGCTCTGCAGCCTCCAACTTGGATGTTTTTCGAAGTGTGCTCTGAACGATGAAGTCAGTGTTCTCCGTGAACGACAAAGACGTGTTCATTCCAGAAAAATATGAGCTTTGTTGGCTGAAATCGAGCGGAAATTGTAGTCGGAGCCTTTCCCCTCACTTTACAAGTAGACTGGAAGAAAGCAAATGAAGCCATTGGCTCCATTAGAATCAGTGCCCTGAGTGGTTTCAGCGGGAAAATTATCCCCGATCTGAGCCGATTCAATCCGAATCAAGGAAGAGTGGGCATGAAAACAGGAGAAAGCAAGCCTAATGGAGGCACGAGCGAGAAAGGGTTCGATCAGGCAGGGGAGGGATGAGGAACTCTCTTCAGTTTGCACTGTTTCTCATCACTGTGATCCATTAGAGAGGAGAGGAAATGAGAGGGAGACGGAGAGTTTTTTTGGCTATCATAACCATTCTCTGCAGTTCCTTGTCCAAGTTCCTTGTGCAGATCTAAAACCTTTCTTCGCTGTGACTAGTATGGACTGGTAACGATTCTTCATGTCGAAATTGAATTCAATCAATGCACTGATTGTATACAAATTCTCTTCAGACTCTGAACGAACGGGTAAAACATGTGAAAACAAAGTCCCTCCAATGATCGGGCGATTTCCATACCCCCCCCCCCCATCATAAATTTCCATACTCGATGCCTCCCCTCTCCTCTTCTCCCCTCATTCTCGTCCCTCCACGAAGCGTCGATCGGTCACTCGTCCCTCTTCTCTCCCTGTGATTGCTCAGCTTATGACACCAGGTGAGCGTTGGAGCCTTCCTCTCAATTGATCCCTTGTACTGTAGTCATTATCGATCGATGATACCGCTGTCAATTATCAATTTTTTCCAGAAATGGACAATTCAGTGCGCCGCCGGCGGAAGGCTGCGAAGGAGATCAAGGTTGTTTGCTTAATTATCTTTATTTAACTTAATTAGTTAAGTTACTTAGCTTCTAATTAAGGTGAAGATCGTGGAGCGGACGCACGGGCGGCGCGGCTTCAGGAAGAAGTGGCAGCTGCTGCTAGCGATTGCTCTGGTGATCTTTGAACTTTGATCTCTCGTTCCATCT
This sequence comes from Pristionchus mayeri, assembly GCA_036245805.1. NCBI lineage: Eukaryota > Metazoa > Nematoda > Chromadorea > Rhabditida > Neodiplogasteridae > Pristionchus > Pristionchus mayeri. Next base: position 28,424,071 of record BTRK01000001.1, read on the forward strand.
AGCTAGATTGAAACAAAGTAATCGAGATGTGCTAAACCAGTTTATTGATGAGTTCGTTCTTGAAGCAATGATTAGTCTGAAGCTCAGAGGACTGCATGATTTCTGATCTTTGGTTTCTTCAAACGATGGGTTCCCTCATCTACTATCATCGTCTGTCCTCGTCCTCCTCCGATCCAGCGGATCTCTCGAGTCTAACCGAGGAGCAGAAGGAGGAGTTGAGGTGAGGTCAAAGATCAACTCTACTTCCAAGACTTTTGTATTCTGTACCCTCTTCCTTCTTCCATACGACGTTCTAAGAATGTCTACTAGTTTTGGATAGTAATCTGCACCTATGTAAATGCGCCTCTAAGTCCAATTAGGTGTTTCACATGTTATTTGAATGATCTTTGATTTTAGAATTTGATCTTTGATCTCAGGGCGCACGAGCCTGCGATCATCCGCAATCTCACCGACGGCACGCAATTTCTCCTCGGGCGCTTCTGCGACTCGGCCAACGACTGCTTCACCATCCTGCAGCGATACTGGTGGAATGGAGAGGGGTGAGTGGTGGGGGTTACGGTAGAGGAGGGGCCTGTACTCGAGGATACTGTAAACGGGGGTACTGTAAACGGGGAGGGCTCTATGGACACTGTTAGTAGAGTATGATAATTTGGGTGTGACTCTGTGAACATTGTCATGACAATGGTCTAGCAGACCTATTGCCATTGGCCTAGTAGTGTTCTCCCGCGAGCCCATTCTCGAAGACGGGATGAACCTTGACCTTTACTTCTGCGAATAATGGAAAGCAGTAGTAGGGGCTATTCAATTCCTGCAATATCGAGTTCAATGACATCACAAGTAAGTTCAAAGATCGCTTCTTGCAGACTTACCGCGCAGCGCATCATCCAGTACGAGCTCGCCGAGTCCTGGGCGCTCACCATGTCCTTCCTCGTCACACCCGAGAGTCAGTGCAATTTAGGATAGGCGACCTTTATCAAAAGTCGGTTACAGTAGTCACGGCGCACTACCTGGACCACACACGATGGCGGGTGGACCACGCGAGACCCGTCTGGTCCTACAACCTGATGCAGATCGCAGCCGGGTTCATGCTGGAGGTTAGAGTTCAAAGATAAATATTTTGGCATTTTTTAAAATTGGTTTATCTTGGCATTCCCTTCCTAGCAAAATTCCAACTAGCTTTTGGTTCACTTTCTCTCTTTATCAAAGCAACATTTACAGTTCTAGGTCACTGTTTCTCTATTGTACAAGTAAAGAGTTGAGTGGGACCTGGACGATTTAGATCAACGACCAACCATTGCAGGGTCTCTCCTTCGGTCGCAACTCCTCTTCGCAGCCGCTGCAGCAGCAGCGCGTGCTGCAGATCGGAATGGGCGGAGGGTCGGCGACCGGCTTCCTCTCCACCATGGAACTGGATGTGAGTAGAAGGGATGGCAATTCGGTGCGAGGTAGCGGTACGCTTCCCCTCCTCGAATTACGAAATCATACGAAGGAGAGGCGTGCGGACTCGCAACCTCGCACCGAATGGCCATCCCTAGTGAGTAGGAGATTGCTCCGTGATGTAGAATTCTATTCTAACACAGTGCAAGTACATTTTTCAGAATATTTTAATTTTTAAAAATTAATATATTATTGAATATTTTGCAGCTGCACATCGACGTGGTCGAGCTGGAGCCGGCAGTGTACGAGGCTGCCAAGCGATGGTTCGACTTCCCCCAATCGCCCAATGTAAGTGCAGAGATCAAAGATCAATTATTGTTTTTCAAAGAATCGAAACTCCAAACTGGGAAGGACTATGTTCTATGAGGTTCCTCCTTCCATGAGTGCATGGACTAGAGAGAGCAGTAAGGGGGGGGGGGCATTTCTCATCTTGAACTTTGATTTCTTTACAGATCGACGTGCACATCATGGACGGCGTCGTCTTCTTGAGGAAGGCCGTTGAGGCAGGTGAGATGCCTAATTGATCTTTGAAATAGACTGTCAGAGGATTGCGATGATAGAGCTTTCCGATACTAATGATATTTTGATTAGTTTGTCATGTTTATAGCATAGCCTGGCTGATGGATACAGAAAATGCAATACGAAGGTTAATCGTTGTACTTTGACCTTTTTCAGGTCTCACCTTCGATTCGCTGATTCTGGACACGTCCGTGAATTCGGCGAACGCCACGCAGGTCTGCCCCCATCCCGCTTTCATGCAGGAGCAAGTGATGAAGGACATGAGCAAGGTATCCGATCTTTAAACTTTGATCTTTAGAGTCTGATCCCGAAGACATTCCCTTTCACCTATAGAAGCATTCTGAAAAAAATGCTGTATATCTTAGATAGTAAGATACCATCAATCGTAGTAAATATTGATCTTTGAACTTTGAACTATGAACTTTGCCCCCTGCAGGTGATCGGCAACACGGGCGTCCTCTCCGTCAACGTCTTCCTCTCCGATCAGCTGAAGAATCAGGAAGAGGCGAGCTGATCTTTGAACTTTGATCTCCACGACCGGAAACTAATTACAGATCGCAGCCAAGTTCACCGCATACTTCAAAAGCTGTTCAGCGCTCACGATCACTTCGTATGGACAGAAGGTCAGAGAGATCAAAGATCGCATGGTTTTTGAGTAGTTTTATCCGCTTTTTGACCATTTTTTCGGTGATTTTAGCATGATTTTTTTGTGGAAAAGTCAGTTTGCAGTTCGTGGTGTGCACGAATCGCGAGGGATTCGACTGGGCGCGGCAGCGACAGCGGATGTTCGCCAATCTCGCCGAGTTCGACGACGTCATCGGCACCAGAATCGCGCCCACCATCGACAAGCTCAACCCCGTGATCTCTGATCTTTGATCGTGGATCTCTGATATCTTGTAGCCATGTGTTGTTGCTCGTGTGTGTGAGCACGCTGTTGTAAAGCAGAGAACGATAAATTTGTATCTAAATGTGGAATTTGTGAATGAGTTTCTGGGGAGTTTGGGATAGAACCGTTTCTCTGTGGAAGCGGGAACGCGTAAGAGGGAGCTTTCGAGGGGAGGGGGGGAGATTTGGTGAAAATATATTCCACAAATTCGCTCAATTAGTAGCTATTTAATTGAAGGAGTCGCGAAGTGGAAATGTAGAGTCTCGTATTTCGAAGTACTTCTCCCTCATCAATACGGAGTCCGCTGTATGCACAGCCGGAATCTCACCGGTCGAGCCAGGAGGGCGAAACTGTGTAACATTATAGAGCCACACACAATTTCATCCGCCACTCTTGATAGCCCTTTGTCCTGTACGTTGATGTCAATGTATATAAATCTGCCGCTACTCTTTTTTCGGCTACTATTGTATTCTTCTTTTGTATCACGCAAGCTTCCCAAATCCTATTTCGGTGCAGATTTTGTGTACACATTTCGCGTTCTCTCCATTTTCTGCAGTTCCTTTCGATAATCTTTTCAAAATATAGTTTCCTGAGAGTCTCCTTGCTCTACGATGAAGGAAGAGTGGGCTAAAATCGGCTCCATGACTACCCTGTCTCTCGGGGGCCCTCAATGGAAGGCCCCCGAAGGAGAGAAAGGAGATGACTCCATTGCCACTACATTTCCCCCTTGCCTCACGGCCAATTCTTTGCATGTGTAAGCACAGGAAGAGGATGGGCATTCCGAGACAGAGGAGGAGGATGGAGACGTCAACGATGAGGGGAGTGGAGGAGAAGGGAAAGTCGACGACGTCGTCTGGGTGGAAGAAGTGAGTGAATTCGGTCTTCCTTAGGTCGCTTGCAACGTTGCATCCCTCCCACATCAAAGGAAGACGAAACGTCTAATTCCCGCTCGCAAATCCGATTCAAATAGCGAACTTTCTGATATTTGGTCACTTCCGCTTAATCGTCTTACTCACATCCTGCTATGGAACCCCTGTGTTGTCGCTGTATCTTCACGCCCACCACCTCCCAATTCACAATACGCATATTACATTTCCTATTCGGCTAGTAGCAACGTGAAGAGTGAACAGTCGCCTTTCCTTGGAATCAGCTTTGAAGCGATGCGTGCGAGGTTTATTCCTTTTCTTGAAACTCTGATTATGTACTAGACGGATTTTCTAGTATGTTCCAAAATAATAAAAATAATTTAGATGTCTCAATCCCCGAGGTGGTCGACACCTGGTATTCGTCCTAGCTGCTGTGATAATCGTGAGTTTTGTGAGTTCCCAAAATTCTTCTTTGATCGGTAACTGACTTATTTTCGTTGCACCACAATTGAAAAGGTGATTTCAGGTCGTCTACTACATCGGCTTCTACAACCCGCAGCAACTGAAATGGCGCATCGATGAGAACAGAAGATCAAAGGTCGTCGAGGAGCCGAAAGTCAGCCAGTGAGTATATTTTCCTCAATTTTAAAGCTTGAATATAAAATAAATCGCTAGGGACTAGTTGGAAAACATGAATGAATCGCCCAAAAACGAAGTTTGAGGAAGGAGTGAGAAGAGAATGTGCGATCAAAGATCAAATATTACCCTCAGGAAGACGCAGCTGGCTGTGCTGCGCAATCTGACAGAGCGGAGGGTGCACTTGCTGCACTCCTTCTGCGACTCATTCGGAGAGTGCTTCAACGTAGAGCAGCGATACTGGACAGTGGGAGGAAAGTGAGGAAATTTAATCCGAAAGATGTTTTCATATCTTGTTAGGCCCTATGGTATTAACATAGTAAATCAACTATGATGTTTTGCTGAAATTCAACCAATCGAATTTGGTAACATACGAAGAGGGGAGACAGTTCATCAAGACTGATCTTCCTCATATTGTTATCTTTACAAATTAACAACATTGTGTTTTTTCAGACTCATGGCTCAACGAATGATTGCGATTCGCGCCAACTCGAATCTCGTCCTCACAATGGCGCAGATGATCACACCGAACGGTAATCGATCGATTATAGTACCCCCGAAAACTACCGTACTTTTCCATTCGAGATATCAATCGTAGTATCTCATCGTTCAGTTGAATATTCGATCGTTATTGAGTACAGTAACCATTCGATTACAGTACTCTCTCCGTCGTTTCTGGACCCGATGCACTGGCGCATCAACCAGACACTGATCGTCTCGGTCTACAATGCGCTGCAAGCAGCTGCGGGCTTCATGTTCGGTGTGAGACAAAAATTTTTTTTATAGGAAGCAAGAAACCCATTGATCTCTTGAGAAGCAGAAAGACTAGAAACAATGAATGACGCTAAACCGAAAACTCCACACTAGGAATGTTATATTCGGACATTTTTGTTCCTTGTTTATGCTTCTATGATCCGTCAAATTTCAGTCGCTCTCACTGTCCGACCGCTCTGCGCGACCGCAGCGCGTGCTGCAGATCGGCTTGGGAGGCGGAGCGACGACCAACTTCCTCGCCCTGATGCCGATAAGGGTGAGCTACAGTATCCTTCGCCTACTGTGCTCATTGATCGAGTATCCTGAGGCATACGACATGGTTTATGATGCAAAATTCGTTGTGAAGACTAACGAGTCCTTCGATCGCTCAAGCTCAGCTACAGTACCCACTCAGCTGTCGATCGACGTGGTCGAGCTGGAACCTACCGTATACGAGGTGGCGAAGAAGTTCTTCGAGCTAACTGATGACGAGCGAGTGAGGGTGCACATCGAGGATGGAGTGAAGTACTTGGAGAGAGCGGAAAAGAACAGTTAGTTCCTGATTGAAATGGATCTTCTTTGGTTAATGGCCACCCCTTCTTCTTCATATAGCCCTCTCACAAGCTGTAGGTAGTGTTAGTTCTGGGTATTTCACATTTCTTTCCGTCAATGATGGAAGGTATGTGAAATTATAGGGGGGGGGGGGTGGCCATTAACCGACCGAAGAAGTGCCATTGAAATCTATCTGATTCGTCACGGCAAATCATAGGCATGATCAACACTAGAAAGATCTCGTCTTTTCTCTACATGATGCAAACGGGTCAAATGTGCAAAAAAGTTCGAGTCATGTCACAATCGTCGTACGACAGTCCGTCATCTCAGTTCTCACTATCGGGATCAACTATTGACCGATAGTACTTTACTAATTAAGCCCTCTTAATTAATCTCTTTACAGAGTCAGTCTACGATTCGCTCCTCCTCGATGCGTGCACGAACGACGTGAGGGAGACGGTGCTCTGCCCCAGTGCAGTCTTCAGGGAGAAGGACGTGATCGAGAACATGAGCAAGGTACGGCTAGGATTGAATGGAAAATTCGGCTGACTCTTGCATTATTATGTGCGAGATTAGGGGCACTAGGTCGCATGATGATCGTCGGATGATAGCCTTCCGGTTGATAACTTAAAAATGGACCCTTCATAGAAGCATTTTTGACACTTTGGAAACCTAACGTGAACATGTTGCGGTAGGGTACTATTTTTGGTTATCATCAGGAAGGTTATCATCCTACGATGTTCATCCGACCTAGTGCCCGATATTGTTCACGAGATTAGGGAATCCACATGATTGTAGAGTTGCAGGTCATTGGCTCGTCCGGAGTGCTCTCGGTGAACGTCTTCACCTCGCGCGATCAGGCATTCCAGCAGGAAAAGGTATCGTCGGCCTTCTTTTTGATCTTTGATTTTGTAGTCATATTGTTCACTAATGCTATCACGAGGCCAGTTGGTTTACGGAAGAAGTATCAAGAGTAATCCCGTTCACCTTTCAAGATCGAGGGTCTCTACAGTAAGTACTTCAAGAAGTGCTTCAGCTTGCGCTTCACACTGGAGCAGAAGGTTGTGATTTACTCCGATTAATCACGATTTTTATCAAAATATCGGTATTGGAAAGAATCTTGAACTGTAACAACCCTCTGTGGCTAGGCTAATTTCTATGCTCCCTCCTCACAATCCGTTCCCTCTTTCCTTCTGATCAAGGATGGAAAAGTGCTTCGATTTTTGAAATGAATACAACTTTAGATGCTTTACTGCTCGAATCGCGATGATTTCAACTGGAAGGAAAACAAACTTGCCATTCTGGATAATTTAGAGGATTTCGACTACAGCATGAGAACAAATCTCCGCAGACTCATTTCGAGCCTAAATAATTAACTTATTTTTGCTGTAAATTTATTGTAAATGTTAACGAGCTCATTATCCTCTGGTTTCTCCCAAACAGTTGCTGGGGAACCTGCCAACAACTGGTCAGGGCACTGGCTACCAACTAGTCAAGACACTGGTTAGCAACTGGTTAGCCTAAGCTCCGCCCACTCAAACTGGTTAACAACTGGTCAACAACTGGTTAACAACTGGTCAGCCAGTTAGAATGGGCGGAGCTTAGGCGAACCAGTTGCTAACCAGTGCCCTGACCAGTTGTTGGCGAGTTCCCCATCAACTGGTTGGGAGAAACCAGAGTCGGGTCCCCGCTGCTGTGATTACCACTTTGTCAGTGCCTCCTATTGTCAATTTATCGGGATAAATAACATCTACGTCAGAAATATGGGCTATTTCAATCGAAGATCAAGAGTTCAACTACAATTTCAATAGTACACCTGGCAGTTGCTTCATTTTGATAAAGTACGTGAGAAAATTGACCTAATTTCCCTATTGCATCAGATTCCTTTGTCCTCTACTCTCCTCTCTCTCCCCTCTCCCTCTTCTCCTCCCCTCACTCTCCTCTCTCCTCTCCGCGATGCTCGGTCGAAGACTCGCGCTCTCGATGCTCCGCGTCCAGCTGCGTCGTGCTAGCGACGTCTCACAAGGAAAATTTCACCTTAAGGTACGGTAGGCTTACGGTAGATCAGGTTACGGTAGTCTTGAAGAGCTGAAAGTCATTGCAAAGTCCCTTTTTGCATCGATCTAGGCTCGGATTTTTATTTTGTGCAGTTTGTAGCTTGCAGTTTGAACTCTATTAGGTGTATGTGGGTTACGGTGGGACAGCTAACTTACTGTATCCCTTCAGGATCTCAAGTTCGTGCGTACGCCGGCGCCCAAGCCGATCCCCGTGGAAACTCCCGCCTTTGGAAGCGTCGTCACCGACCACATGCTGGAGGTACACGTTAGAGAGGGGCACGGTAGGGTGCGGTAGAATCAAACCGATTCAAAAGGGGTGTGGAAGAAGAAGCGGCAGAATTCGGCCAATTCTGCGAATAAATCTAGTTGTCGATCCGCTAAGCGTACTGTAATTAGGGGAAGAGTTACTGTATCCACTGCAGATCGACTACAAGAACGGCGAATGGCAGACGCCAGTGATCCGACCCGTCGAGCCCATCCCGATGCATCCACTGGCCAAGGTCGAAGATCAGAGATTAACTATCAAAGATCAACTTTCCTTTATTTCAGGTGCTGCACTACTGCCCGACCATCTTCGAGGGTCTCAAGGCGTTCCGAGGTCTGTGCGATGATCTTTGTAGTCTGATCTTTCATCGTTGATCTCTCGAGGCGTCGACAAAGAAATTCGCATGTTCCGCACGGAGGCCAACATGGCGCGAATGCGGACGTCAGCGAGACGCGCCGCCCTTCCGGTTCGTAGTTTGATCGTTGATTTTTGGACTTTGTTCTCTGATCTCACAAGACATTTGATCATCGAATCGTTTCAGGACTTCTGTCCGCTGCAGCTCGAGCACATGATCGAGGACCTCGTGCGGAAGGAGCAGGTATACGGTAGACGATCGATAACTGACGCATACCGTAACCTCTCAGGAGTGGGTCCCCTCCGGAGAAGGCACCTCGCTCTACATCCGGCCGTTCCTCTTTGGCACCGATGTAGGTTATAGTCTTTGATTTCTGTAGTCTGTACTTTGATCTCCCTAGTTTGTAGTTTGATCTTTGATCAATTCAGGCGAGTCTGGGCGTGGCTCGTCCCACCGAAGCCAAGCTCATTGTCATCTGCACGCCCGTCGGCCCCTACGCCTCGGGGTGAGTGATCTTTGATCTTTGTAGTTTTATCTCTGATCTCTGATCTCTCTCTCTTCAGATGGAAGCCGATCAAGCTGTTCGCGAACCCGGAGCTGATCCGTGCGGCTCCCGGAGGCGTCGGCGCCTTCAAGATGGGATGGTGAGTTGTGGTACCGACTTGGGTCGGAACCAGATGAGTCTTGGCACCGTGCCAAATGAGCCCAATCCTACAGTAACTACGCACCGACGATTGCGGTGACAGATGATGCAACGGCTGCGCACGGCTGCGCTCAGTGCCTCTGGCTGTGGGGCGAGAAGCAGTGGATCACTGAGGTATACTGTAGCGGGTTCGGAGGGTCAGAACTATGACCACAGTATTGACTTACAGGCCGGTACGAGCAACCTCTTCCTCTACTGGAAGAACACGGACGACGGTACGGGAGTCTACAGTAGTCCTACAATATCCTACCGTGACCTACCTACAGTACACGTACCGTATCATTGCAGAGCTGGAGCTGATCACTCCTCCTACCTCTGGTGGACTGATCCTGCCTGGCGTCACGCGCGATTCCATCCTCACACTCGCCAAGGAGTGGGGAGAATTCAAGGTGATCTTTGATCTCTGGTCTTTAATCTTTTGTTCTATCGTGTTCCTTCATAGCTCGCATTTTATCGATCTTTAATCTCTGCAGGTCACCGAGCGCTACCCGACGATGAAGGAGGTCAAGGAGGCTGCTGCAGAGGGACGAGTAAGCCAGACTCCGCCCTCTCCGAAGCTCCGCCCCCTACTTCGCAGGTGCTCGAGTTCTTCGGTGCGGGCACTGCTGCAGTGGTCTCGCCCGTCTCGCAGATTGTCTACCAGGAGAAGGTGAGGATTTCGAAAATGTTTATTGATTTTCGAAAATACAAAGTTTATTTCGTAAATTCCGTGTTTTTTATAGAGCGACAAATCGCCGGTTGTGATAGACATCCCGGAGTCGAAGGACGGCAAGCCGCTGTATAGGAGAGTGCACGAGACGATCACCGGCATCCAGGTATACGGTAGGGGGAAGGTGGCGAGGGGTACGGTACCATCGGGCACTGTGACAATGATTTACAATGGAAATCGATCAATAACGGTTTATCCATTACAGTACGGCAAGATCGACCGACCGGAGTGGGTGCGCATCGTGAACTGATCGCCTGCTGGAATCTTACCGTAACCGAAGAGAAATCGATGAACTCCTTCTTGTATACGTGTGATCTTTGCGATAAACTGTGCATTTCTCTGGCCCTATTTGATCTTCACAATGTACTACAGCTTTTCAAGTTCATTTCCTTACCATCTTTCTAAACCACTGGTTCCTCCGCCCTCTCCATCATTTCCTCTTCGCCCTACTGCAGATTGAAGATGCAGGGACTCTCCACTGACACTCCCTTTATCACTCAATTGAGTGTTAATGTTACAGGGTGAATGATTAAATGCTAGCGATCCCGTTGTCCCATGAGAAGATTGAAGATATATACTTATCTGATCGCATTGCACTTGTTTATCGATTCATTGTTGGCTACAGAAATCGACTGAAAGTTAGTAGTGCGTAGTGTCCTTTGACGACTACTCGTTCAATTGAGAACTGAGCAAACTAGTGAACAAAGACGATTGACATATGTACTGGATTGACACGAGAATACGAAACATCGAAATCGAGGATATGATGAAGCGAAATGAGAGAAGGGTGTACTCTAGGGTGAATGGTGATACATGAGTACAGGAAAGTAAAAATCGGACACGTCTTCGCTTGTCGAACGCCATGAGGATTGGTTAGAGAATGTAGCGAGGGAGAATCTAACTGACTACTCCAGGCAGGCCTTCGTAAGAAATTGCCCTCTTCATTTCACGTAATCTCTCACCGGCCTGATCGGTCAGAGATTACGCAGAATGAATGAGCATTTTTCAAGCCATCACTGAATGAACATCGATGGATGAGAAATTGGATTCAAAGCCAGGTCAGCGCGAGAATAATTAGCTAATTAATAATTAGCTGCACACGTAATTAGAACGAACTCTTTTTCGCTTTGTATTACAACAACCATGCGAAATGAAAGGACGAAATCGTTGAAATGAAGTTTGGTAGCAAGGAAGGCGCAGCATGCTGAGAGGGGGGAATTCTAACCTGCACTGCCCGAGGTTGCAGAGGAAGATTTTCCTTCGTCTTTCTCCTCATCTTCCTGTTGTCCATTGGCCCATCGAGCACTCCAGGAGGGGCCGCTGAGAAGAAGGGAGAGGCAGGAATGACTCCCTGTGAAGGTCCAGCCTGGTTCTGCAGTTGCTGCTGCAGATTCTGATTCAGAAGCTGTAGCTGCTGAGTTTGCGGCAGATTCTGGATCTGTTGCAGCTGATGGAGATGCTGCGGAGGCTGCATGCCCGCCTGAGCGACCACATTCGGAGCGAACTGAAGTAAGGAAGAATGAAGGAGACTAGACTTTGAATCGTAACCAAACATTCGATTGAATAACATGCAAGTTCACCGCTCAGACTATGAGAGAGTGGGAAGAATGAAAAGAGCGAAGAAGAATTTGCATGTTATTCGATCGATTACTTGGCTAGTCTAAAGGACACTGAAGCATCGCTGCATCTAACTGACTACTCCATTAAGGCAGAGCTCTGGTTTATTCCAACCAGTAGGTGGGCAGCGCACGACCCACTGGACGAAATGCTGATTACCAACTGGAAAATCAGCAACTGGTTAATCAGTTTCTTGACCTATTAGAAACCCCCTACTGATTGAAGGAAACCAGAGAACTTCGCAATAAATTGCGCTCTTCCCCTCTTCCCTATTCATTCTCCATGCTATCTCACCGTCTTGATCGGCATGAGATAACGCAGAATAATGAGCATTTCTGTCGAAGCATTCACTGCATCAACTCTGATTTCTTCCAACCAATAGGTGGGCAACTCCCCACCCACTGGTCGAAATACTGTTTACCAACAGGTCAGGCAACTGGTTAACCAGTGGTTAGCCTAAGCTCCTCCAACTCTAACTGGTCAACCACTGGTAAAAAAACAGCCAACCACTGGTTAATCAGTTGCCTTAGCAGTTGGTAACCAGTATCCTAATAAAGCTTGGAATCAAGGAAGGCGCATCATGCTGATAGAAGGAACTCTAACCTGCACTGCCCGATGCTGCACAGGAGGATCCTTCTTCGAGCTCTTCTTCTCTCCATTCTCCTGCTCGTTCGCCATTGTAGCTACAGCGATCTGACCGGTGCTGAAAGGGGAAATCGGACATAAAGAAGACAACTTCAGTCGCGAAGTGAACAAGCAAGCATGGACGAAGACTATTCCTTGGCGATGGTAAGAAGTGTCGGAAGGGGTCGAGAGGAGGGAAGAGACACGCCCCTAATCAGTCCCAGTCCCGTGCATCCAGCTGTCCTCTCTCCTCCCCTCTCCGTTTCAATGAGGGATAATCCTTTATCGACCGTACGCGAAGGTATTGAAACAATTCGAGACACCGGGAGGCAATAAATTAGAAGCGATTGGTAGACAAGGGGAAGAATGGAAATCGGCTGATGAGCAGATGGGAGCAACGGTGTGTTGCGAGGATTCGAGTACGGTATAGTAATTGTTTTCAGACAGCAGGGATACCTCACCGAACTGCATCACCGAGCCTAGATAGTCGTCTTTTGACGAATGTAGAATAGCTTGATGTGGCTGCACCTTTAACTTTATACTGCCATTGAAGGATTCAAGCCCTCAACAACAGCATGTCCTAAATTTGACAAATTGTTCCTTCATTGCTCGACAGTAGCGAATCATGAATTTTTAACTAAGCATGGGGGAAGAGACCCCGATTCTTGGAACATCATTCGAAAAGTCCAGACAGTATTAAGTTGGATGATCACCGTCGGTTGATAACCTTATGGATGATAACCAAAAATAGCACCCTTATGGGGGGGGGGGAGGTTTATCTTCCGACGGTGATCAGCCGACCTAGTGCTATCCATACCTGAATATTGAATAAATTTGATATATTTTTCATCATAATCACAACTCGGATCGGACTGGAGAAATGTGTGCAGAAGAGACCCACCCGATCGTTGGAATAAAAACATCATTCAACTGGTCCTGATTATTGAATAAATATGTCTCTGACGCTGTCAAATTAGCTCACTTTCTGGCTTTATCCGATTGGCACGAATAGACTGTCAGCAGTGGGTGTCACCTAGATTGAGTCTCGATAATCCTTCCCTTCTCTCCTTTCCTTAGAGTTCGAATCAAGGAGGACTCGATCCGATCAGGTCAGAATATCCAAAATGGGGGAACTCTATTACAATAAGGGCTATTTTCCATCAAGTACCCTAGTCATTTTCGATCGTCAGTGGACAATGAGAAGGAGTGGGGCAATTTTCCACTAACGATTTTTTCAACCACTAGTTAGAACTGCATGATTGCTAGGAATATCTATTGGCGTTGGTGAAACTTCGCATTATGTTCTCTTTTACGGCATGTTTACCGTTTTTTGTGCAGTGTAGGTTGACCCTTCAACTCATGGCACAGTGCATCCATTCTAGTGTTGACATGTCGACACACGTGCTCTCTTTCCGGCCGGATGGTCATAGAGTATGTGAAATGAGGTAATAATCCCCTCGTTTCGTCATCACTACCCAATACCCTTATCTGTACACGGGCGTCCATTCATCTCCCTTCCACGCTTGGTTGCTCTGCTATCTGTCCACTCTCTCCCTCCACTCTCTTTCTCTGCCGACTCTCTCCCATTCCCATTGTCTCTCCCTCATATTTACTCGCGGCCCACTCCGTGTTCCCTCTTATGCTTCAGCACACATTCTGACTCGGACGGGTCATTAGTCAAGTCGCGTTCGTTGACCTACCAATCGATTTTCTCTCCTATTCCATCCCTGGTTCCTCCTTGTGCAAACATGGAGAGATGACTAAGACGCGGGTTTCGCGCCCTTTCTTCCCGTCAGACCCTCTTCTCCCCCTTCGCTCCCTCTCTTTCCCTCTCGATGTCCTATTTGAATGACCACTAAAGTGTAACTGTTTTTTGAAGGATGCTTGATTCATAAATATTGTATCTCAATCTGATAGTTGTGTTAGTCTCACATTTGATCACGAATACTCTTGAGGCTGGATGCCTCTTCTCGTAGTTGCAGAAGTCCGAGCATTTTGAGTTTCATAATCGATCCATCTGAAAAATGGGAACCAAACATCCCATAATATCCCATAATATTCTGTTACATTTCGTGCAATTTTCTGCCTTTCGTTGTAGTTGAGCTATAAAATAAGCGTTTTCAAGGTACTTAGCAATATCTGGCGACTCCTAACCATGCGTTATCAGCCCTTATCTATATATTGGCCGAATCGACTGATCAATTTTCCAGTGTGGAAATGTCTTGGCGTGAACTCTTTGACCTACTTTAGAGTCATTTCCTCTCGTCACATCCATTGTGTCTGATATTCTCCTTGGTCGTTTTAGTCCTCGTCCGATGTAGAAGTTCAATATTGTGTAAATCTACTGTAGATCAATCGATAATTGATCGATAATCAATTCAGGGGTAATGGACTACCTTCTCGATGCGTACCTCTACCCTTACCTGCCCATCGAATTAGATGCCGAGACGAAGAAGGACATCAACCAGAAGGCCGTCCGGCTCATCCAGGTACTATATCCTCAAGTCATCGTGCACCTCAAAAGGATCTTGTACAAATCCTAATAAAATCTCACGAGAATGTGGCATTAGGGTACTACTTTTGGTGACTGTAACTATTGTATAGAAAGGCCAAAGATCACCCTCAATAGTACAGTCATTATATCTCTTTGTCTCTCTGCAGTCTCTACTTTTTAGGAAACCAATAAGAAATGATCAGTTTAACATCAGAATTTAAAGTTCAAAGTTCAAAGATCACCTCTCTCAGGTCGCCGATTGGTTCTGCAAGTACCAGAGTCCGCTGAACATGTGGAAGAACCACCCGTCGTTCCTCGCTGGGGAAATCCTCTTCTTCGTCCTCTGCGCCCTCACCTTCTGCCACGGTCTGTGGTCTTTGATCTCTGGACTTCCATCACTTTCCAGTCATTAATCGAATCTCTGCATAATGAATGCTCAAATTTTTATTGCGTACTAGGGTAAGATTCATCGATAATTAGACAATGGTAGAAAGCAAGTATGAAAGATCGACGATCACCTTCAGCATGGCGCCACGGCGGTCGGTATCTGTACGTCTGGATCGGAATTTTCATCCACGCCCTCAACGTCGAGAATCTCTGCTACTGGATTCCCGACATGGACAACTTCTGGCAAGCGCAGGTGAAGATGATCTTGATTTTCAGAGATGAATAATCAACTGAGCAAAACTCGATACCTATTTCTGCGCCTGTGATATCAGTGCAGAGTAGTTTCAAGAGCGCATAATTTTCTCTTGAAAAGCGTTTTGCGATGGGAAAATTAGAAATAAAAACATATTCTACACTCTTAATAAGCCATCATCTGATGCGCAATAATCCCTCATGGATAGGTCAAAAAGGTATTCTCATGATTCAGGGCATTCTGACGTTCTTCGGGGCGCGCGCTCCTCTCTACATCATCCTGGGCATCTACCACATGTTCGACTACACGGCTTACGTCATGATTCAGAGGTCAGATTTCTTTTTTGAAGTACAGAAATTACAAAAAATGTAGCTCATTATCGGGACTGTAATTTGCAATGCTTTCTTTGAAAATATGTAGAACATTGGGTGCCATAGAACGATATGTTGAACGTAAAAAACTATTATAAAAACCAATCGTAAATGTCTTTCATTGACCAAATTTTCAGGCTGCGCCTTCCCTGGTGGGCTGAGGGCCCGGCTGTCGGACTGTGCGCTGTGATGCTCGATTTCCCGTAAGTTTTTGGAGATTTATTTTAATTTTAATTACAAAAAATATACAATAAACGCTTTCAGGTACGACATCATGGGCATCAAGGAGGTCTGGTGGACGTGGCACGACACCGATCCCAACATCTTCGATCGGTCAGGAGCTATTCTCGTTTTATGACTCTCGTTGATTTTTTAACTGTTAAGATAGATCATTGTTCTGAGCAATAAGAGCTCTAAGTGTGTTTCCACTAAACAGCGAAAGAAAGCATGAGATAGGAAGCAAATTGAATAACTCACATTAACCTGAATCCTTTATCCAAGTATTTCAGATTCTACTGGGTGCCGTGGAACTCCTTCTACTTCCACGCCTCATTCGCCTGCTCCTTCGTCTGGATTCTGAATCTCTCCAGGAAGTTCCTCGTCGACCCCGTCTACGACTGGAAGAAGTGATCTTTGAACTTTGGTTTTTATCGAATATTGTCAGACAACCAAACGCGGTGAAACCGCGTTTTTCGGCCCTTATCAACAGGATTCTTGAAATTGTCGAAAAGCGAAATATCGATCTGAAAGTTGCTAGAAATTTGCTTAGATTGGATATTTCATGAAAAAATTGATCTTCATTTCTGCAGGTTCCCCCGTGAGTTCCTCTGTGCTTTCCTCGCTGGAACTGGCGCCTTCTGGCTGGGAACCATCCAATTCGCCGTTTTCTACCACCCCGCCCACGATTTCTTCAAGGCTAGTTGTTTTCAGATCCCATATTTTATTCATTATTGATTACCTTCTTAAAAGTGAGTGAAATACAAATTCAGTAATTGAAAACATTTATTTAGGTTCACTCCGAGATCACCTCCATCCTCTTCCTGGCCTTTTACGCTGTTATTGTCTGGTCTGCCGACCGCCAGAGTGGCAATCCCGGCCCCGCTAGAGAAGGTGAGGAGATCAAAGACCACTTCTAATTCCCGTTAACGCCTTCAACTCTCATTACTGGTACTAAATGCGGCGACTGGAAGCAATAACTATTTAAACCTTTGGCGTTATAGTGGATGTCCACTGAGAAATCTGAAGAGGGGGGGGAATAATGCTAAATTTTCATCCGATCCTTTTGTCGCCTAGTTGTGACATCGAATTTCATGTTTCACGTTGCCTAAGTAATTCATAATCTTTTCCTTGTACCAAAATAACATGATAAATTAGTATATAAAAAATTCACAGGTAACCGTTGGTGGTTCGACGAGCTCGCTTGCGCCATCGCCCTCGAGTACCTCTTCTTCATGACTCTCGTAGTGATCGGACAGCCATCGCAGGTTTGATTTTTGTCTATCATTGTTGTGTTACATCATGTCGCACACATTTGAAAATTTTTCTATGTTTTAAAAGTGAATAAAAGCATATAAATTATAGATCGTCGCCGAGGGCCTGCACCAACCTGTCGGACCTTGCAACTACACGCAGAAAGTGCAGACTCCCACTGGACTGGTAAGCAATCCTCCAGTTATTTTATCAGTCAATACATCCCTCCCCGGTTCTAATGGCGAGGTTTTTAGCACTATTCATTAGTGTTTTATTAATGCAGATATCAGAAATCAAAGATCAACTCCACAGGTGCTACAGAAGAAGATTTTCCTGTGCGCGGAGAACTACGATGAGGTAATTGGCTAGTGATGATGAAACTCATTCCATGTCACAGTCCTACTCATTCTAATTGATCCTGAAAATCAGAAAAGACTAGATTACTTGCATGAAAATAAGTGAAATGTAAAAATAAAGACTAGGCAAATTCTTCGCAGGGCTACTTCGACTTCAAGTGCCTGCCTGGTGGCAAGCTGAAGATGCCCGAGGACGGATCGCCCCTCGACTGGTCAGGAAGTTGATCGTTGAACTCTCGTAACTTACCTTATCTTAGCTCTTCAATTCTAAAGATTTTAGTTGATCTTTGATCCCTTGCAGGTACGCAATCTGTGGAACGGACTACGAAAATCGCGCTGAATACATCGTTATCGTCTGGTCAGTATTAAATTCAATCATTGACTTATTTATCATTATTGATCGTTTAAAATTATGCCGTAATCTTCTTCGTTTCGTAGTGATGACTTAATCAATCAATAATCCCCAGGGGCGCCTGCATTCTCTTCGGCTACATCTTCTACAACCTTGCTGCCTGGAGCGGCGAGACGCCCGTCATTCCCGCCAAGGTACTGTAGGGCGCAATCGATAACGCAATCGATAACGCAATCGGTATTCTCGTTCAAGTACAGTAAATCGAATCGATAATAATCTTACCGTAATCTTCTCAGGTCTACCGCCAGCCGCGCAAGACGATGAGCATTGGCGGCAAATCTGAGGAGAAGTCGGGAAAGAAGACGCCCAACCCGCTGTTCCCTGCACAGCCTGAGAAAGTGTCCGAAGTGAGGGATTTCCTAGCTATGACGCAATTATTAATAGCGCTTACATTTACATCTACTTGATGGTGAAAGATGGTCATTGCACTTGATCCAGAAATAACTTCAATACGATAATTGTTGAATAGGTTTACCAAATAAATGTTCTTTCAGTCGACTCCCAGGAAGAGACCTGGCAAGAGTCCCGCTCGCAAGGCCGCCGCCACGCCCTCTTCCACCTCGTCGCCCAAGCAGCTGCGCAGCCGAAGCAAGAAGACCGACTAGAAGCGACGCCCCTTCTAGATCCGCCCATTCTGTCCCCGCCCACATCTACTTGTAACCTATCGTACCCGATATTTATTATGAATCTCTTGTAGCTCTTGCTCGTCGAGTAATAAACTTATGTTTCACAATTCGAGCGAAACAAGCGGACGCAAGGGAAGTATTGATGCCGTGTGAATTTCGCTTGCAAAAATCAATTTTTAAGCTTAAAAGTTAAACTAAGCAAATAGTCAATTCACTTCCAACAAAAGTAGTTTATGCTATTTACAATATTTACAATTGATTGATAATCAGTGAAATACGGTAACAATTCTACGGTAGGGTAGATCACAACTCGTCGACGGGGTAGGAGGTGGAGAGACAGAGGCCTCCTCCGGCGCAGTCTTGCGTGTATGAAGTCACCTGAGATGAGACAATTATCGATTGATTCCCCTACAATAGTGGTCCAAAATAAGTCAGTTATCGATATCTTCATACAGTGTGCTACCGTACCGCAAGCTGGTATCCGTCGATGGTGAAGCGACAAGCGGTGGAGCCAGAGTGCACAAGCGAGCAGGCGGTGTACAGCGAGAAGTCGAATACTGAAGGTATCGATTGATTTGATTGAATTATCGATCGGTAAATTAAGAACATCTATTAGTAATTGTGTCCTCAGACGATATAGATTATTAGATTATCGATCGATTGGTAGGTCACTGATCTCTCACCGGGCGAGGTTCCGAAGAGCATGCCACCGGTCTTCTTGTTTCTGTCTGCCCAATCGTACTCGTAAGTACCGGTGAGTTGCTGAAAGAGGGTGGAGTAGGGATGATGCAATGGAGAAATTGAACATTAATTGCATAGTCTATCACGTTTCGTCTTTTCAGAGTATCAAGATCGCTCAAAGAGTTCAATGACAGATTTGTCTGTTCCCCAAAATTTCAATTGAGCAATGAAAAATAGATAAGAAAATCACCTCATCGTAAGAGTAGTATCCGTAGTACTTGATGTCGCCAGACTGCTGGTTCAGGTAGTACCTGAAATTTATAGTATTATTAATGATTTAGTTAATTAAAATTGTTGAAATAAAATGAATGCAATAGCTAACTTCATCCAGTTGTGGTGGCCATCGATCGTACTATCCTTGAATTCGCCCGAGAACACGTGCTCGAATCCTGAGAGACATTTATGTTATTTTTATAATTTTCGCCCAAGAGAAGACAAAGGAATCGAGCTTGTCGAGTGCATTCGAACCTGGCATTCATTTAAAACATTTCTCCTTACTTTTCAAACTATCTAAGACGATGGCAAACGTGAAACACAAATAAGAAGATCGACGATTATTCTAATAAATAATAGCATAGTAAAAATTCGAACCGGAGCTGCCGATCATCTTCTTGTTGTTGGCGCATCGAGAGTAGGTTCCGAACCAGAAAGTGGTCAGGAACTGCTTGAAGGCGGTCAGATCAGCCGAAACTTTTCCTGAATTGGAGACGATAGTGATGACGTCATACTGTCTTATTCAGATTATTTGCAAGGGATGTATTCTCCCTTTCTAATGCATTGGAGCTGACAGAGTAGCAACAAGATCAGGTGAGCTCAGCGTACCCTTCTTGACGAGGTAGTCGTGCATAAGAGTGAATGGTTTAGTCGTCGACCAGGTATCGAGAAGCGACTGGAGGATGCTCCTCTTGAAGCCAGAGTTGTAGTCGGTCTCGGTGACGCATACCTGCGAGTGATCTTTGATCTTTGACGTTTAAACAAATTACAATCAGAATCATTAGGTAGACGTCAACGAATACTACTCTCTAACAGACTATTTACTGAAGCTCCGAAGGGTACTGAAAATTGATCATGCTAAGTGAGGAAATTGTCGTGAGCTCACGTCGGGATTCAGAATGCCGTTGTCGTAGACCTTCTTGAGCGCGGCGTAGACAGGCGTCGTGAAGATCGTCTCGTCGACGTCGGACATCAAACTGAAAATGTATGTTTGTGACGAATATGAAATTTGGACATATTCGTGGAAACGAGAAGCTGATTAGAGGAAAAGGAGAAGATGAAGTGTATTTGCAAAGAAGTGATGAAATTACTGAGATGATAATATACGATATTGTTTGAAACGGACTTGTTGGCGGTCGGCTTGGGGTTGTTGCCCAGCTTGTTGCCCCAGGTGAGTTTGTACTGGGAGGTAGAGGGCTTGTCGTCATCTTGGTCCCGCATCGCGTCAACCAGTGCCTGTAATTAACATTAATTAACTAAGCAATAATTAATTAATAAAAAAATATTTCAGCCTGTTCACACAAGCTGAGAAAAACCTGGTTCCTGAACGAGAACCAGTGGTACCAAACCTGGAGCTCGGTATCGGGTGCCTTGGTAACTTTGGGAGTCGTCGGCTTCTTAGTCGTACCAGCAGAAGTGGAGCCGATCGCGGGATAAGCGACGCTGATCTGGAAGAAAATAGTGATATTTAATTTACTAATTATCATTATTATTCTTAATTATTACAAATTCATAAATTATTATTGTAACTGTGATTTATCGATAAATTCGTAAATATTTCTGTAGCTTTGTATTTTGCCTTCGTGAATGTCTTCTCAGGCGCTGATTAATTCATGCAAATGATGTTTCAATTGACAAGCGTTGAAATCGTTGCAACTACTATCTGTTGTCAAACAGTCGCCCATCAATATTCCCCATCATTTTCCGGGATGTTTTCTGAGAGATGAGAGACGGTTCCCACACTCTACTGTTATTCAGGAGGAGGCGCCCAAATAGGAATCAGCCCTGTTTTATCTTTGGGTACCTCCCCCCTACGCTAAAGTAACTTTACAAGTTGTATCCAAGGCTTTACAAGTTGGCTTCAGGGGTGGATCCAACTAGCGTAAAGGAGGAACCCAAGGATTGGCCAGGGCTGATTCAAACTTGGGCGCCTCCACCTAGTAGAGAGTGCGAGAGATTGAGAAATGGGGAGACTCACGACGCGGTTGCCGTTGACGGTGATGGTGTCGACGTTGAGGACGACCTCGTTGCCGGAGATCATCAGCGAGCACGCGGACTGGAATGGTGACCATGACGTAGTGATGACGTCATCAAGTGACATCTTCACATTAAACTTACGCAAAAATCTACAAATTTCTATGAGATGTGATAAGGTTCATCCGTCTATGACGTCATCATTTGTAAAATCACTCACATTTCCAGTGAGGGCGCACACGGCGTAGCCCATGAACTCGAACTCGGGAGAAGTGGAGAGGAGAAGATTGGACTGCATCGCCTGCTTTTCGCCCTCGGGCAACTCGAGACCGAACTGGAGTCGGACTTGGACGTCCTGGATTTCAATCGATAATTGATGGTAGATCAGTGATTGAAGCCCGATGAAACTCTTAGTTCATTACCTAGAGTTTTTTTATAATTATTGAAACAGTGATTCATCGATTGATTATCTCGTGTTGATTTTGCCACTAAAACTTATCGTTGAACATATTTTGTGTTTGCATTACATTGCCAAAGAGAAAATTTTCCGAGAAAAATTCCAAGACGTCGGATCTTTTCATCTGAATGTTTTGCAAATTTCGCACGTGCTCTGGTTGTTTCCGTTCCCGTTTTCCCTTTGTATTCATAGAGGTCATTGATCATCTCTTTCTTCTCCCTTCTCCTTTCAACAGTCTTCTTCTCTTCTTCTTCTGATCACCATCCCTTCTTCCCTGCACTCTCTCCTGTCTCCACACTCTCTCCCCTTCCTCATTTCCTCTTTTCAACCGCCCTCTTGTCAACAGTCGGCCCGTCCACTTCTTTCATCTCTGATCGATCGATTGAGTATGATCTTCGAATTTAAAATCAATCAATAATCAAC
This sequence comes from Pristionchus mayeri, assembly GCA_036245805.1. NCBI lineage: Eukaryota > Metazoa > Nematoda > Chromadorea > Rhabditida > Neodiplogasteridae > Pristionchus > Pristionchus mayeri. Next base: position 28,446,227 of record BTRK01000001.1, read on the forward strand.
CCTGTCAAATCGCATGCGCATTACCTCGGCCCTGGTTCATGCCGCTTGTCCTAGAAAAACAATCGGATACCAGGAAATTATCACAAACCCTGTCGCTTCATGCACTTCAAAATTTGCGATAGTTTGTAGGGCGGCGTCCCCTTTGATGTGTGATAATTAAGGCGCGGTGATCAATTAGTGATAACGGCCTAGAGGTGCGAAGTTATGATCGATATGAGAGGGGGACAGTCATTCCCTCGTTTGCTGTTTCTTGGCTGCTTTTCTGCTAATCCTCCTTCGACTACTGCCGCCGACTTTCGAAGGGCGAAAGATGGCGATGATAAGGGGCTTATCAACGCGCATCTATCGCCGAGGTTCGTCCTCATTATCGCTTTCGCTGCCATTTACGCGCATTTTGATGGATTGATGGACATTCAAGTGGGGCTCAGACTACTTTTATACATTTTCTCATTCTAGGTGACGATATTTTATTCATTATTAATTTAAATTTGCAGAAATGGTGATAGCAAAAGACCCGAAGACCTCGGGCAACATCCACTTCGGGAGGACCCGACTGACCAGGTTTGACCAGGATTTATCACTCTATTATTTCCTTCCTTGAATAATTGAAAAAAAATGTATTGTAAACCAAACCGATTCCTTTGCGTGCATAGGTTATATGACTCATTTTCCATTTTCTCTCTCGTTCTGATGCGGAAATGTCAACACAAAGGTCAAACAGCAATAATTGCAATATAGGTTCCGAGCGCGAGCCTACACGTTTCTCGACCATCCGAGGTACCAGAAGAACTACTGGTTCTATCTACCGGCTGTGCTCTATCACATAGGCTAGTTTCTTCTTTCAGTACCGCTTAGAAATTATTGTAAATGACCCAAAGGGAAATTAATTTCCCTCCAGTGATCTACCTAATCCTCTGCGTGACTGGACTAGTACTTGAGAAGGAGGACCACACATGGCTCAGGGAATTCGCCGAATACAAGGTACGGTAGCAAGAGAGATACGGTAGGTTTCGAGTATTGAAAAGTGATTGTTACAGTGGGGCATCGCCGATTTGGACGTGCGATTATACGCGCAAGTGCTTGGAATGGTAATAGATATTAATATTTTTAAGCGCTCCGCAGGCCTCCTATTAACCATTCTTGGAAGCGTCTATCAATAAACATTTTAGTTCCCAAGATCGACTGAACAACTTCGAAAATCACCGATTTATTTTCAGCTGGGTTCGACATTTCTCGTGGCCGAGTATGTTCTGCGAGTCTGGTCATGCGTCTCCAACAACAAATACGGAGGAAGTACGGAAACACTGACCTACAGTATCCCGTTACCCTGATCATCTACCGTACCCCGTTGCAGGCCACACTGTCACCGATCCAGCTCAGATCAGAAGAAACTACCGTAAAGGTGAGTATACGGTAGTTACATAGATCTGACTATCGATTTATGGAAAATCATCCACCGTAGGTCGCCTTGCCTACGTTCTGGAGTGGATGAATCTGCTCGAATTGGTCATAACCATCATCACAGCCTTCACCTACTTCATCTGGACGCCCCATCCGCACTTCAGGTTACTGTAGGGCTTGTGTATCGATTTTCTGGTACGGTATTGGTAGTGCGATGAGTCAGGCGCCAGTTCAGATTCGTAATCTTCGCTCGCGCCCTGCACTGGGACAAGAGCGTCCACGCAGTTAGGCTGATCAAGAAGATCGTCACTCGGGGATAGTAAGTTGATTATAAGCAAAAAATGGTATATTTTTATGTGTATGGTACGTAGAAGTCGTTAGCTGATGATGGTTTGTATGAAACAGATGATAGCAGAAAATGATTACTTGCTCGTAGATACACCTCAATTAATTACTGTGTTAATTAACTAATAACTTAATTAAGCCGGTTCATCGTTCCCTCGTGGGCGTTTGCCTTCATAATCATGGCCCTTCACTCCTGCGCAGTCTATCAATGCGAGCGGTACTATCGGATGGAGAACGAAACTGTCGCTGGTGAGAAGACAACCGTAGCTAGTACAAAAATTCATCTCCAAGTCATCTAGTTCAGAGTTAGGTCCGTTTTCTAGTTAATTGCATCTCTACGTTTACAACAAAATATATACCATAGTAAAGACTCAAAATATTGGCTTCTGACGACGCCGTCGATCAGACTCGGACATCGACGATCTCGGAGACGCGCTGTGGTACACGTACGTTACGAGCACGACCATCGGGTTCGCGACGTCATCATTACGAAATTTCAGAGAATTACATCATCAGTATTCAAACATCGTGATGTAGAGAGAATGTCGCTATTAGCAAGATAGAAAATAGATCAACGTTCAAAACTTGCAGTTACGGTGATTTCACACCGAAGACAGCGCTTTGTCGAGTCATTTCAGTCATCTCTAGGTAAGATTTTCTTTTTATTCTTCAAGTGTCGTAATGTAAGAAGTTACGATGATAGGTGCCTTTGTTAACCGATCACATTTAAAAAAAAAATTTTACATAATTTTTACATAATTTAAATAAATGCAGCTACTGCTCGAACGGACTGCTTTTCTCCGTTCAGACTGCAGTCTCACTCTTCCTCGTCAAACATGTGAGAAATCAAAGATCAACTTCCTATTGTGTCATGCTTCCCGCAGTAATTAATTGCTCATCGCTATCCGATAAGTCATTGAGATAGAATGTGAAAGGAAAGGAAGTACCATCGCTAAGTATTCTAGATGTTATAGAAAAACGAAGAGCATGATTAGGAAAAACGTTGTCTATGACAGTCAAAATCAAATCTCAGATAGCGGACGAGAACCACGCCCGACAGGACAAGAAGACTCAGGACCTCGCTGCCAAAGTGCTTCAGAGCTGGTAATCCCCTCTTTAGGCTCCGCCCATTATCGAAAAGAGCTTTTTCGAAATTCAGGGCTCGCTTCCATCTGCTGCGACGGAAGACGCCCGCCTCGGAGAAGTTTATCGAGTAATTAACTTAATTATTAAGTAATTAACCCATGCTAATTAGGCTAATTAAGAATCTGCTGCGCGAAGTTGTACCACGCGAAGCAGAAGATTGACCAACAACGACGATTGTTTGTTTTTTAAAATGTTTTTAATTCATAAAAACTTCTTCTCGAACATACTTTCATGGGAGGGGTTGCCCATGAAATGAATCCAGTCTGAAACTCACCCCCTTCTCTATGCAGGGCCGGAATGATGTTGCCTGCGAAGCGACTCATCAAGCGCGCCAAGCGCTCTTCCCTCTCGCGTCAACGCTCCGGCCGCGAACTCGACGCGACCGCGTCCGCTCCGCCAGCCGCATCGCTCGCCCGCAAGCGAGGCGTGAGTGAACCGGCGGTGCTCTCGACGCCCTACCGCCTGCGCAAGGTGCGCCTACCGTAACGCGCGCTACCGTAGCCTCTCAGAGTCTGCCCAACCACCTCCACGGCCTCTTCTCTATGGCGACGGCCACTGCGGCCGTGGGTTTATTACACCGCAGATCGATTACTGACTTTATTCTGCCCTACCGTAACTTCCCTCTGTCCGTGTCCCGTTCCCACTCCTTGTCTTTCCTACAGCACAAGCCTCCTGTCGCGATGCGATTCCCGTAACTACCGCATACTACCGTAACCTACAGTACTTGAGGTATTCGGTAATCGAGAAGACTCGATGCCGCTAACTGAGGAGCTACAGGACTACTCCTCCAGTAACCAGAACACAGTCGATGAGCGGTTCCTGAGGCGTAAGTGCTAGGACCGGAGCCAGAACCAGGCTTTAGAAGCATCATTTTTAGGCCACAACAAGGACCGGTCGGCGGTCTCGTCTTTCTCACGTGTGAAGACTCCAAGAGAGATGTTCGGTCCGCTCGTGATCATGATCCAGTTCCTGCTGTTCGGCCACTTCAAGCGACGATTCCGGGTCCGGGTTTTGGGATAAAAGCTGGTTATGGCTGTCGGGAAATCCAGTCCCAAATTCCGGCTCTGCAGAACACGGAGTTCCGTAAGCCGCCGGAGAAGAAGGTGCAGGACGAGCAGGAGAAGCTGGCGGTGACCGTGAAGGAGGTCGAGAAGCAGTTTGAGCAATTGGTGAGGTTACGGTAGATACGGCAGATTACTGTATCGTATTGATTCAGGTGCGGCTCAGCGAGGATCGCGACAAGGAAGCGGCGAGTATCGAGGTATGAGAGATAGAGTAGAATTGCAGCACCACAGGCTGCTGCAGTTAGGCAGTGTGCAGCAAGCTTAGAACAGCTGCACTTGCTGCAACAACATAAACTTGCAGCATCTGCTGGATCGATTGTCCCACACGGCAGAACACCTGGCAGAGAAAGTGCGCGCTACCGAGGCACTTGCACGACACGAGAAGACGACGGGTGCGGTGTGAGTTGATCTTGGGTATTTGGAAAAAGTCAAAAAAATAATAGGAGAAGTAAAATCTGTAAGCTAGATACAACAGAAGTCATTCGATAGAGATGAAGAAAGAGACCAGAGTGCAAGGGTTTTCACTTATCACATTGATGTGTTAAATTATGCCATCACAATCACCCATTACAGTCACTGTGAGGTGCGAAAGCGCAAGGCGACCATTGCTGAGATGGGCAGGAAGGACAGCGCGGAGCAAGTGGCAAAGAGGAAGAACACGATCATGTGAAACTGATCACAGCCAAAACCGGCACTCGGATTAGAACCCACCGGATGAGAACCAAAAAATGTAACCTTCTCCCGTATTTTCACATATGATTCCCACACTGTCAAAACGACTTCGAAAATACTACGGAAGGGTACTTTTTTGTTCTCATCCAGTGGGTTCTGAACCGACGGTTCTCATCCGACCTAGTGCCCCAAGGCCACTGGTGCCAACTTCCGTTGTTATCCTTAGTATTTTTCGTTGTCAATTGAAATAGTTCTAACAACGATACTCTCTTTTGTTGTACTCTCCGAAAGTTGTTACCATGTGTGAGCTGGATTGTTTTCATTCACATATCCTATTCTCCAAAATCCTCTTCATTGCCCAACAGACTAGAATTCACTTTGATGCTCGGCCCATTTTTCTGACAAGTGCCCGCCCTATCGCAATATTTCCTCGTCACTCTTCATGATAAGGCTAACAGTCAGAGGGTACGTGAGAATTCTCAGCACATTCAGTGTCACAAATTTTTCTTTGTGAAAACTATAAACTATTTTCGATAATACAATAAAATAAACCCACGGGTTGCTTGGCGAACCAGCCATGGTAGTTGACACCATCGACCTTCTCGAGCTGAGAGAACCTGAAATTAATAAACTATCATCGTGTTCTCTTCATATTTCTAGTTCACTTTTTGCTCACAATGAAAAGTAACTTGAAGACTTGCCTAATCCAGTTCGTGAGACCGACGACCTCCTTCGACATGAACTCGCCCACAAAGGTGCCCTTGAAGCCTGAAGAAAAACTTATTTTATTTAATTCACGCTGAAAATTCTCGTAAATAACGTAGTTCGTTGCCAACGAGATGTAGATATCAAATATATTTCCCCGATAATGTTCACAACGTTTGTTCACTCTTTTCTCTCTATGGTATTTGCGAAAGTAGTAGAGTCTTCATATAACCCACCAGAGCTGCCTGCCAGCTGATTCCTTGCGAAGACTGAGAACCAAACGGTGTAGAGCTGGTTGCGGAACTCGTTGTAATCGGCCGAGGAAATGCCTGAATGCTGACCGTTGATCTTAGATTATGTAACTTGACCTTATAATCACAAAATGGAATTGGCTATGAGTTTTTCTCTAGCTCAAGAAGATTACCAAATCGATTTGTCACAGTATCCGCATAATATTCCGTAGTAAGCTCACCGAAGGACTGGAGGTAGGTCCATGCTTGCGAGAAGACCGTCGTCTTCGAGAGATCATCGATGAAGGCTAGGGATGCAGCCTGTCTGCAGATATTCTTTTTTATGAATATATTGATTATTTATATTATATATGATACGATGATGAAAGCACTGTTCACCATCTAGTCATCATAGAAAGTAATAAAGGTCAAAGATGAAAACTCAACGTGCCTCTCGGGAGTCTCCGGATCCGCCTTGTTGCCGTCTTGAGAGGGGAACTTATTCTGGAATGTGAACACTGAAATCTCTAGAGTTTTTTTTCATGTCTTGAGAATCGAACTGTGAGTTGCTCCATCAGGTCACTAGTCTTGCCTCCGAATCTTTAGCGATTTTGCAACCGCCCAATCATCCCCAAACAATACTATTATAAAAATTGGTGTGATCCATTACGATTTAAATTTTCTCGTTAGCATCGATACGTACGATAAGGGAGATGAGGGACTTGTACGTGGGCAGGGCGAGCAGTGCAGGGTCGACGGAGGTGAAAAGACTGAAATGCACAGTTCTTTCAAACTAACTACATAAATAAACATACGGATTGGCAGCGTTGTCGTGGTCGAAGTATTTGGTCGAGGCCTGGTTCTACAAACGATTCCGATCAGATTCCATTGAATAAAACGCTAAGGAATTTACCAAAGATTTCCTGCAGTAAAGGCTTTTCACATTATAAATAATTTAGTTACCTGATAAGAGACCACCACCTGACCCGACTTGCCACGGTTCTCGTCGTTCAGGGCGAGCTGAGAGAAGAGTAATTTGTTTGACCTACCAAATAAGACCCATCGAACTACCGTTTCCTATCTGACCTACCGCACTACCGTACCTGGGTGAGGAAGGCAGTGACGTCATTCGAGTCGACTGCGAAGATCGGAGCAGACCAGGCGACTGCCAGACCTTAAAGATCATTATTAATTACTAAATTCGAAATTATTGATTGCTCCTTTTTAAATTATTGATTTTTCTTGATACCTGTAGCTTTTAAGCCACCTTCGCCTAAAGAACCACTGTCAAAACATCTTCGAAAATACTACGGAAGGGTACTTTTTTGTTCTCATCCAGTGGGTTCTGAACCGACGGTTCTCATCCGACCTAGTGCCCCAAGGCCACTGGTGCCAACTTGTGTTGACAGATTAATGCATTTTTCCGGGGTCAATCTGAGAAACTCTGAAGTTTGATGCCGAGACATTTTATCAGCACGTGACGAGGCATTCAGAGTGTTGACAGATTAATGCTTTTTGTGTAGCTGTCAGACGGCGAAGGAGGGATCATGAGGACTACGGATTAGCAGGATGGAGAAGACAATCATACGATCTTAGTAGATACGATCAATCAATCAATCAATATTTATCACTTCAAGCGTTAACGCTAGGTGAGGATAGGTCGGAATTCGTCGGTCGTTGCAGACCACCAGTGGGGGCCAATTGTTCTTCTGAGGTCATCTCGCCAACGCGTTGTCGGCTGACCCTGGGGACGGCTCCTGTTGTAGGGGATCCATACCGTAGTCGCTCTGGTCCACTCATCTAGCTCCATTCTCCTAATCTTCAACGCCCACTGAGCTTTCCTTTTCAGCGCTTCTTTGTTCCAATCCCGCACTTTCGTCGCATTGCGCACGTTCTCGTTTCTCCATCGATCCATCAGTGTTATGCCCAACATTTTTCGCTCCATTTTTCTTTGAGTCACACTAAGCCGTTCCTTTTCACTGGCTCGCAGCGCCCAGACTTCTGACCCGTAAAGCACTGTTGAAGAGATACAACTTTCGAAGAGTCTCCTCTTAGTCTTCATAGGAAGCAGGCGAGAAGAGAGCAGAGTAGAGAGCTTGGACCAAGCGAGCCATCCCAGGCGTATCCGGTGCTCAATTTCATCCGAGTGATCGAGGGGGAGCGAGATTCTCCCACCAAGATATGTAGTGGAAGGGACAAAGTTGAATGTCAGATTGTCGATTGTAATGGGTGCTCGAGTGGTGCTACACGATGTGAGAAGAACGGTTTTGGAAGCATTTACTTCTAGACCGACGCGTGAGCATGCCTCCATTAGCTTCCTCAACATTCGCTTCAGTTCAGGCCTTGATTTTGCAATTAGGACGATGTCATCCGCGTACTCAAGGTGGCTTAGGTTTCTCCCATCAATCTTGAGTCCATCATTCTCCCAATCGATGTCATTCATTGCTGAGCGAAGGACTACGTTGAACAAGCGAGGGGAAAGGGTGTCGCCTTGACGAACTCCTTTTCTGATTCTGACTGGGACGAGATCCTCGTTGACTCGGATGAGGGTTGTCGAGGACTCGTAGAGGCGGCGGAGGAGGTGGATGAGGGTAGGATGGACCCCAGATATCCATAGGGATTGCCATACCGCACTCCACTCCACACAATCGAATGCCTTACGGAAGTCCACGAAACCGAGATACAACGGAATACCGTATTCGTGGGCACGCTCTGCTACTTGCTTTACAGCGTGTAGGTTATTGAGGGTACTGCGCCCTTTCCGAAAGCCAGTCTGGGTGGAGGACTCAGTCTCTTCAAGCGATTTCTCCATTCTTCTCAAGATCACACGGGTTGCAGCCTTCAGGGTTACGGTAAGCAGCGAGATAGGTCTGAAGTTGCTGATGTTTGTAGGGTCACCTTTCTTGTGGATAAGAGACACGACAGCTTCGACTAAATCTTGGGGCACTGAGTCACCGGCTGTTAGGTGGTTGAGCAAGTCCGCGAGCACTGGGGCGAGGTGATCTCGAGAGAGGTACAGCATATCGGGCAGAATTGAATCGGAACCGGGCGAATGTCCGCATTTGAGGCGAGAAAGCGCATCTCCTGTCTCATCGATTTGGAAGGGTGGAAGAGGGAAAGGCGGATGAGGAGGGATCGTCAGTGGCATTTCAACTGTAGCATTGTAGAGTTCCTCGAAGAAAGTACGGACGGCGAGCTTTGTTGCTTCTTGTGAGAGAGCACCAGTAACTGCGTCAGGGACTAGTAGTCTCTTTCGGGATGATTGCAAGTTGAGCATTGACTTGACAATGCTTCTACCCATTATTGCAGCTTGCCTTGCTTGTGATTCTTTTCTCCTTCTGATGTCGTTCGAGAGACTCATTCGGGCAGCTCGGCATGTGACGGAGTGGGCTACGTTGGATTGCGGATTGGATCGGAGAAGGTGTCGCTGGGCCAGAAGATTTCGGGTTTCGCGAGATCTCCATGGAGGGGAGTGCCGATCTCGCCAACAGTTGCTTGCCGCAGTCTTCGTAAACGCTTGAATCTTGTGATAGGCGTCAATGGCTGAGGTTGGACGGGCAAGGGGCAGGGAAGCAAGGAGATTTGCATTTGCAGTGAAGGCGGTTTTATCGAATTCCAACCGCTTCTTGCATCGTTGCTTCCGCATCTTGTTGGGGAGGGAGAGGCACAGTCGGACAAGGCGATGATCGGAGTCAAACTCAAAGCGACCAACAACACCACAGTTGACAACTCTCGCCGATACAGGCGTTGCAACGAAGTCCATCTGGTGAAAAGTTGAGCCGTTTGGTGACCGCCAGGTCCATATCCTGCCGTGTCTTCTCTCGGGAAATGTGTTTTGGATGCGCAGCCGGTTTCTCACGCAAACTTCTGTGAAGGTCCGCCCACGTGAGTTCGGGGTCGGAGATCCGTACTTGCCGACAAATCTTTCATTGCCTGGCTCGCGTGCAACTCGACAGTTCATATCCCCGACCAGGACTGGCATGTATCCTCTTGGCGCACTCTGCAGAGCGGTCTCGACCTTGTCCATGAAGTCATCGTAGTCCGTATCATCGTAGGCTGATGTTGGCGCATACGCGCAGACGAGGAAGAGACGATGGTTGGGAAGGAGCAGAGTGGCGAGTCGATCGGAGAGGCCTTGGAACACAGCTTCTCTTGCGAGGTGGGCACGGATGAGGAATGCCACACCATGGTGGGCGGTGGAACCTCCCGAGTGGAATAGGACTATGCCTGAAGACGTAAGATTGAAGGAGGCACAACCCACAATCCTCGCTTCCTGCACAGCAACAACGTCCCACTTGATCTGGGAGAGGGCAAGCTCGATCTCTTGAAGCTTCTCTCGTGGCGCGAGTGTCCGGGTGTTCAGCGTGCCGACGTAGAATGGACGACCCATCGAGGTGGCTTACAACTCCCGCTTGCCAAAGCTGCTGGGAGAGGGAGACTGGCCGAGGGAGAGGGAGACGGGGGGACGGAGTGCGCACCCCACCGCTCGCGACTAGCGTTGAGGACCAGAATTCAGTAGATACGCGTAGTCGAGAAATATCCGAAAGTTTCTGACATTGTTTTAGCATGCATTAGATCATAATCTGAATTCTCGAAACTATTCAGATCACATGTCCGGTTCCTCGACACTTCCTCGATATTTTGCCCACCCCATCACTTGTCCCCTATCATTGCTTATCCCTCCCCATCTCTGAGGTGTTGTATTGCCGAAATAAGCAAAAAATCGAATTTTTGGAAATAATCCTTCAATTATATTCGGAATCTCTAAAAAATGTACTGACAGGCCAAAGCGACGATAGCTATCCGCATTGTCGGTGACGATGTGGTACCGGTGGTACCCGAGTAACTGCAAAAAATTGATAATAATACAAATAAATTCTAAAAAATCGAGATCACGTCAAGCCCTTCGAATCTGATCACGATGTGAGCTCTTTATAGGGGGCGAGTGAGATAAGAAGAGAAACGCTGATTGTCGCGAGAATATTCGAAAATGGGATGACATTCCCCTCCCAAACTATCATTCTTCGGTTAGACGAACCGATAGAGCACGTGGTATTGAGAGACTCAGAGAAAGCAGATTGGATCAAACAACCATTGAAAAGAGAGAAAAATTTGCAGAAGATAGGAAAGATTTCACGAAGAAGAGCTTTCCTATCCATGATTGGAACAAGGAAATCGTTTCAAGATTAGAAGTAAACACGATGACTAATGCATGACGCGCTATTCTTATTCTCCAACTGTTGTCCAGCAAGTGAAAGTGTAAGGAAATTACATGATCGATTCTAATATATTCATGATCAGATGAAGCAATTTGATTCTAAGAAGATATGTGAACCTTCTAGATTGATCTGACATTATGGTGCGTCTATCAGGTATCCAGTAATCCCTATCGCAGTGCTACAACGTATGCAATACTTACTGGTCAGGTAATTATCTGATTGACCTTCTAGAATCTACCTATGAAAAAGAGAACATCTACTTTGGAGTAAGAACTGGGGGACCCCGACCCCGAGTGGAATCCCATCTTATCGCCCTGCTGCTTCTTATAGACTGCACTGGGTGCTGTCCGAGACAAAGGCCTTTCTATCAAGCGAGTGAATCTCCCTTCCGTTCTTATCGCGTAGAAGTCGTGGAAGATTCAGAAAAGTGCGCGCTATGACGCGGTGAGATCCTGCCCAGACGCGCCGTGTCTCTCCTAATTCCCCATTGTCACTCGCCTAAGGTCCTCAGAGAGGAGCGCACTTCGTTTGTCATCGCTCTAAATCCGGGCATCGAACGAGCGAAATTTCGCCGACAGAAGGGAAGGGTCGTGGAATGGGATTTTCGAATGTTTCATTCGACTGTCTCGTTGGTTGTGCAAACACAGATGTAGCTCCACGGGAAATTCTTGCGGTAGAAATTTGATTTTCAAATAAATTATCGAGGTCGTAGGGATCAAGATTATAGGTCAGAGAATGCTATGTATTTTCTGCTTGTCATTTCCAGACATGTCCATCAAATAATTTATCTTTTGCTTATTTTAAAAGATGAAATTGCTTTTAGGCAGACGCTGTAAATTGATTATCTACATTATTCAATCACTAGAACACTCAAAAGAACAAAAAAGGGAAACATTTAGGAATCCTGATTGAAATCTGTGTAACCACTTGTGTATTTCGTTGATCAACCAGTGTTTCCCAACAGTTCTTTCCAGATAGTAAGTTCTAAACTATAGATATCTGGCTGTGCGTGCGCTTTGAGAGATACAATGGGTGTACCAGATCATTCATAATATGATATTATCATATGCGTAAGCGTTGACGTCGAACGAGTGAACTTGGATACTCATTTCCTTATCATCGCAGGCACTCCCTCCTCGCTACAAAGTGTGCGGGTTGACGTTGAGTGACTTTGCAAGGAGAAACCCTTGCATGCTTATCTATTCAAAAATCGAGGACCATTTTCGGAGCTCTTGTTAGCTTGAAAATGTGCCAAAATATTTGTTACGAGGGAGCTTCATCATGCGTAGAATGTGTGAGAAAAGTGATATGAGAGGGGGAATCAAATGGTCACGAAACTCCTTGCAAAGCGCCCATTGAATGGAATTTTTTTTTCTGAGTGGAAAGAAAAGGATATGAAAAGTTGATGAAGTCAAATGGTGACGAGATTCCATTCAAAGAGCTCATTGAATGGTGTAGCCAATATCTATTTCTCCTGATTTCGTGTGTTCTATCGGGTGTCTGAATACGAATCTAGCATGTCAATGCATCAACGTGACTGTGGTTACGCCCTATCTCCTATCGTCTGACCATCCAGAGCCGATTTCTGGTGCTTAGCGTGCGATAGTGTTGTAGTCACGTGGTGATGTTTGTCGGGGTCGATTTCGTCTCTTCATTTCCAGTTCTCTCTCGCCATTCTCCGATTGATATGCTGACAAAACTACGTAAGCAGCACTCAGAGAATGACCAGGCAGATCGAGAGTTTAGGGTTCATGGGGCACACCCGCATCAAAAATGAGCAAGCATGCAGAATGTGTAGGGATCACGGTGCGAAAAAACTTTTAAAAATGTAATAAAATGGAGGCTGAAACATGAGACAAATGAGAAATAAAGTACTCTTCTAAAGTAAGTTCATGAAAATGAAAAGAATTTTGTAAATGTCCGATGAAAATACAACAAAAGATTTGGAAGCGTCCTTACGAAACGAAGCTTGAGTGAAATTATCGATGAATATCGAACATTAGATCAGCTTGGAAAGAATATTGATTTTTTAGAGTGACTATTATCTTGCGAAAATAGTGCAAAAAAAATTCCACAGCTGGGTGCCGAACCCATGACCAAGGGATTACTGACCTAGCTCGCTGCCACTCAACCACAGATGGTTGAGTTCAGGGCTTCCTAGAAGGCTTTACATGCCCGCGACGCGGACACAAATATCGATTTTTCTCATGCCCTGAGGGCGTTCCGCAAAAATGAACTATACAGGAGTTCTTAGAATTCGGTCATCTATCGATCCCACAAGGTGTCGTTCCGAAAGTCCATATACATTGCGCGGCTCCCCCTTGTTAGACGATTTATGCAAAAAGGATAAATAAGTAAGAAGATATCCAAAATTGTGAAGTGAGGAAAGCAAAAGTTGCTGTCATCCGCAGGATTCGAACCTGCGCCCACAGAAGTGGACTGCGACCTGAACGCAGCGCCTTAGACCACTCGGCCAGAATGACACATTGGTCGTGCCATACCAGCACATAGTATTGGACAGATTCGTAAGAATGTGCACAGATGAGTCATACACTTACTGGTGCGGAAATCAAATAGATTATTACGATGAAAATGGTGTGAACAAGGTTGACACGAATGGCTTGGGATATCACTTTCCCTCTTTCCCGGGAAGAGAGTGAAATCCAGCCCGTTCTCATCTCTCAATCTCGCTTTTCCTTTTCTTTATCACTTCCCTCATGCGTCCACTGCTGCTCGCGCTTATTTGCTGCAGGTAATATTTTAAATTCGTTTATTTAATTTTAATTAATAAAATTAAATAAACGAATTGGTTTTGGTTAAAACCAATTCGAAATGGGCACTTTTTCGATATTTGGCCCCCTCCCCATTCCCCATCGCAGAGGGGTTGTGTGAAAATTACGGGCTAGATACCTAGAAATTAGTGGGGTAGAAGGGGATGTACCAAATATCTAAGAAGTACTACCAATTGGCTTCAGTTTAGCACTCGCTGATGACGACGATGACTTCTACGAGTTCCTTTATCGATCAGCGCGTAAAGCAGAGGTATTTGTTGATGAATCAATAAGAGATGTTACTCGAAAGTTCACAGATCATTGGATTTTTTTTTGTTTTGAGGATGCGAAAAAGGAAGATGCTGATCGAGAGAAGCGCAACGAGCACGAACCCGTTATCGAGCAAAATCCGCCGATTCGACTGCCCGGTTCGTTCCTTTTTATGAACCTCCCGTTGTTTAAAGAGATTATGTCGGCTGGAAATAGGCAATTTTACCCACAAATGCAAATCTGAAAAAGTCGGAACGTGTGTTAGGTCACAGTGTCAACTTCAGAGGGATCAAAGATCAATCAGGCTTCTCGTTGATGAAACTCCTGGGTTAGTTCTCTGTGATGAAACTCTTGATGTTTAGGCGACTACCAACCCCTACCCGGTCGCACCTCCTACGGGGACTACTGGCCACTCTATCCGTTCTCGAACCAGTACCACGAATCACTCACGATCGACCCGAGCAGTTCCAGGGTTTGTTCTTTGATCTCTGATTCCACCTCGTTATCATAGGGGAAATTGCAATGTAGAACGATAGGATCTGTCTATAATCTTTTTAGCCATTTGGAAAACAAGAAATCAAAATCTCTCTCAGCACATGGGCGGTGACATTATCGCTCCCGTTCCCTACTGGGGTCTCATCGACATCTCGGGTCACTTCATCGAACGAGTCCACGTGAGTCTTTGATTTTTTGCTATAAAAAGAATACTCAACAAATTTTTGGTTCCGCAAAGTCTTCCTTAGTACAGAACATTGACACTCTTTTCACTTTGAGCGATCTCTCACCTCCGAGAAAAATTAATCTACTTTTCACATTTTATTTCATTTATCAAATTGCAGGATTATGCACATCGCATCGCCTACGTGAACAATCCGATCAACATGCTCGGACTAAGGAAAGATCAGCTGGTGCGCCTCTACACCTCGCCATCACTGGCCCACAACCGAGGTTTGATGATTGATCCCTAGGTTATGATAATTTTCTGTGCATTTTTCATGATAATCTATGCACTCTTCTGCATCTCGGGGATTTCGCTTGTATTATTACGTTAGAATTGACCATTCAGAGTCTGGATGAGAACTATGACGTCATCATAGTTTATGACGTCATCGACGTCATACTTCTCATACTACCTAGTGCCCTTCCTTTTTAATCCTTGATATCTGCAGGTATCCAGCCCAAGCTGCCGCTGGGCATGATTCCGAAGGCCCACTCTCCCCTCAATTGCGCCCCGCCCCTCTGCAATCCCTACATGCACACTTTCGCGTTTGGAGTAAGTTTGATCCTTTGTTTGCATCGTCAAATGACTGCAGGGATAACTGTAAACTAGTGATGCTAAATCGGCGCGCGCTCTCCTCGTTTCACACGCTATCTCACCGGTCAGACAGAGCGAGAGAGCGTGTGAAACGAGGAGAGCGCGTGCCGTTTTGGCATCACTACTGTAAACCATAAACTTATTGACTCCTTTGCAAGCAACTCCCCTAAAAATATATATTTACCTATTTTTGACGATTCTTGCTAGCTGGGCAGCTAAAAATTAAAATTTGAATGATATTGAGTTGATCTTTGATCTTTGCAGTTCGAGCAAGACGAGCCAGTGAGGATGGCTGGAGACGAAGGTGGCTCACCCGGTGAGTAAAACTCCTGGTTACTTGCTATTTGCAGTTAGAGGGATCAAAGATCGTCAAAATCGAGAACGTATTTTCCTATGTGATCGGGGACACACTGCCCAAGCACCGTTTGAAAAAGTTGTATTGTACAGCTTAGAGAGTAATTGTGATATTTAGACATAAAAAACAGTATAATAATATGCCTATTTTATTCAGGAGAAGGCGAGGGAGAGCACGGTGGAGGCGAGCATGGTTAGTACTGAGTGCTGCTATTAATTTCAGATTGTACTTTTTAAAGGAATTTACATTGATCACATAAATAAAATTGCAGGTGGTGGAGAACATGGTATTGGAATTGAGAAACTGCAAATAATTTTCGATTTTCAATTTTAAGCCATTTGCGTAAATCAAAAATAAATAACATTGCAGGCGGAGAGGGAGGAGAACACGGCGGAGGACAGCATGGTGGGTATTGTCAAATTATTTTTACAACAATTTGATATTTTCTGGCGACTTTGTAGTGATGTCAGCCTCTAATCGGGATAGTATTTCAAAGAACTTGAATCAGAGGAAGTACACAAGCTATACTAGCGCATATGAATCTTATTATTATTTAATTATGGAATTTTCAGGAGGAGAAGGAGGTGCGCACGGAAAGGAGAGTGGTAAGTGTCTTTCTAAAAATATTGTTGTTATTATTTATAAAATAATGTGATGCCCAGGCAGCGAAGGAAATCACGGCACGGAAGGGGAGCACGGAGGGGGTGCGTGAATTGTTTAAAAAAATATTATTTTGCTTTTTATATTTCAAGAATGAAATCTTGATCAGCACCAGAGGGAACAAAAAAAGTATAATAGATTGGATTACTGGATGAAAATAAGCCAAAAAGACATGGCAAGGAAAATATCAAATGATTTTTGCATCGATGCAAGTTCCGATTTTGGTTTACTGATGTTTTTCGAGCACTACAATCTCTAATTTTGGTAAAAATTTTATTCAGGAACTCCGTCGACGGGAGAAGGTGGAGAGCATGGCGGTGGCCAAACTGGTAAGTGTTAAAGTTAATTTAGTAGTTTAGCAATGATTTTGGTTATATAAATTCCACAAATAAATATAAATGTAAATAATAATAATCAAATAAATGCAGGCGGAGAGGGAGAGCATGGTGGCGAGGGCGAGCATGGTTAGTGTTCCAGTCAATCCATTTGCGCTTATTCGGACTGTCCTATCAGTCGTAAATCTGGGGAAAAAAGTTCGCAAAATTCTCGCAGATTTCTGACACATTTTACAGACCGATTGTTAAAAATTGATATGTTCAAAAAAAGTAATTGTGGTATTTACAATTTCATTTTATATTATTTGAGAGGAGCACCACAATCCCTTCGCTGGTCTCTTCCACGTCGATGGATACGAGGGACAATTCGACATGGCTGTGCCTGTCGGGAAGGTAGGCAATCGTTGATCTTTGCCCTAATACGACACTAGGTCGGATGATCACCTGCTGAAGGAAACCAAAAAATAAACCCTTCTGTAGCATTTTTATAGAATAACTTTTGACACTTCTACTGTGAACGTACTGGAGAAGGGTTTCTGGTTATCATCCAGCAGGTTATCATCCGACGGTGATCATCTGACCTAGTGCCCCCAATACTTACTGCAGTGTGAAAATGATGAAAAGCCTTTTGGAATTTTTTCTGGTTCGTCATAGCTCGAGAAATATCGGGAACATAAGTCGCTCGAATCATTTGATTTATAGAATGACATTACTATTTTCGCATTTCGGCAATGACTTTCATAACTCTTCAAAGCACTAAGTCAGCAAAATAGTGATATTGTTTCGACATCCAAAGAAATGGCATGTCTCTAAATTTTGAAAACAGCTTTAAAATATTACATTCAGTGTTCATATTCAGGGCATCGCTTATCGAGTTCCGGTTTCTGGCAACATCTACTTCGGTATGGATTAATATTCTTATTAATATTGCCTAATCAGACCGATCAAGCAGCGGTTTTTTAAAACAGACCTTGTGCATTTTCCTTCTTTTCTGTATTATATCACTTCGAGAATATTTAACCAATTAAGATACAATTCTTTTTTAAAACTAATTATCAGTCTATAGTAGCTATAATTACTTGAGATCGCGATAACATCACGGTGACCTACGGGCAGAACACGGGACCTATCGATCCGCTGAGATATCTACCTGGAGAATACGCAAACGAGCTTGACGTGGTGAGTTTGTCTCATTGATCTACGTTCTCACTGCGGTCCGAAAGTGTCCTTGCAAGAGCTAGTGTTGAAGAGGACGAACTTGAAACGAGACACTAATAAAGTGGTGTTCTCCCGAAAGCGCCTTATCGATGACGGGGTGTAACTAAATCACGTTGCATCAGAATGAAGGCGCAAAAGTTTTCAGTCGGCTCCTCGCTCCCTCCTCGATCGCACTCGACTGCCTGAGATCAGCGAGATAATGGGATCGAGAACTGGAAGAAGAAACAGACGAGCAGCAGGATTCGGAGCCACGGTGAGCATTAGGATAATCTAAAAGATTGTCGAACTGCGAATCTTCAAGGACCGAATAGGCAAGAGAGTAGAGTTCCAAATATTCTACCTGTACATTCGTTTAAACCTCTCAAGAATGAGTGAACATATATGCATTTCGAAATCTTGCTAAAATCGTATTCCATTGAAGGACATGCCCGCGCGCGAATGGAAGACTCTGTTGAAGGATTTCGAGAGCTTGCCGGATGGAAGAGTTGAGGTATACATCCATTTTTGTTAAAATAGTTTGCTTTCAACTATTTAGAAATTCTGCCATTTATGTCTAGGGACCACCATCACAGTGAAAAATGCAATTTCCTTTAGATAAATCTAGAGCAACTGATTCTTTATAGCCGTCCAATCTGATTTAACTAACGTTTAGTAGACCATCAATGCAAACTTTTCTAAGAAAATTGGAACGATCATCTAGTGCCCGCGTCTACTATAGCTCGCGGAACGCTAAAATATTTTGGGCATAAATCGCTTCCTTGATTGTAGCTGGACGAGCCGCGAATTTTTTAAGTTTCCATCGATTGTGGGCCACTTTGACCATAACATATCAAAGAATTGGAGCTTTTTTCCAGCGCCCGCGTTTTTTACATGGTCCTAATCCAAACATTGTGCGCGCTTTGTCAGTGTATAACAATTGCGGGCGCTGGAGAAAAGGTCCAATTTTTGGATATATAATGGTGGTACCAACCCATTATCGATGTAAACTTAGAACATGCGCGGCTCTCCATAAACTCGCGCGCTAGAGCTATTCTTATGCCCGCGTCTCCCATTTTGAGAAAACATGATTTTATAAATTCACATTTATCTCAGAAAATATAAACTTTTTGTAGGTTACTCCCGAACAAAAATTGTTTCTACACCCTAATATAATACAATGGAATCGTTTTTGAGCCAGCTACGTGCAATTAGTGAGATGCTTGGTGGTCCCTAATTTATGTCTACCATTTCAGTTGGATGAGGAAGATGAGGAGGAAGAGGAGGTTGAGAAGCCCGCCTCTCCACTCGCTTCGCTGTTCGCGAGCAGAGTAAGTGATCCGAATGAGCAATTTAATTTGAGTCTTGTCTTTAGCAGCCTAATGTTATGTTAACAATCAATGCAAAGATCGGAACTTCGCATATTTTCCAGCAGAAACGGTGACAAAGATCCGATCTTTGCAGTGATTGTTAACATCGCATTAGCCTCTCCATTCATTCGAATCATCTGACTATATATGTCTCATTGCAGGTGACTCCTCAGGGCGAGCAGATCGAGTACCTCCACAACTTTCAGAAGCTCGTCGGTTCAACGATACGAGTCGACCCCAAAAATGATGTGAGTTGATACTTTTCAAAACTTTCACATTCTTTATCCAGGGAAAGTGTGAAGATGTAAATTGCTCGTTAAGATAATCATGCTATCTTAACGAGCAATTTACATCTTCACACTTTCCCTGTTAATTGGCACATTGCACGCATTTCCAAATTTTCAGCAATCGTTTGGTTTTCCAGCTGAAAGTAGCATTCATGGAAAAGAAAAACGCAGCTAATTCAGATGTTCGTACGGCTGTACAACGAACAGATTCGAGGACTAGAAAAAGTGGCGGAGGCGTGGAAGGAGTACAAGGTGATCTTTGATCCGAATTATTGATTGACCTCTTCACTCCTATCCGTCCATACATGTGGGAGGGAAAAGCTACTCTACATGGGATTGCTACTCCGCAATTTTGCATTATGCGAACGAACACCATACTCTATCCCAATCCAATCTACTATTCAGGGACTGTGGGGAGAGGATCCATACGGAGAGGAGCTGCAACAGTATCAGCAGTAGATCAACAACGATCGATATTGAGCACACGCAACGATCTCGTGTTATAAACATTCTGGTCTTAAAAAATATTTATTTGTCTGTGTTTACGAATGAGTACTTCATAGTATTGTAAATGTCTTTATTCGTCAAAAATTGACTAAACTTTTTATGTTCGCATATTGCATAGGTTCATGAAAGACTCGACATTATTTGGTCTATGATAACTGATGTGTGGATGATCTTCTAATAATCACTTTCTTAATTATTATTAATTTATAAATTCTCTTATTAGCACTTAAAGCGTCCTCGCAATTGTGCGTCCACATGGAAGGGCGGACCGTGACCTACAAATAATTGATTAAAAAATTGATCTGTGGCCAAATGGTATTGTATTACGTTTTCAAGGCAGAACATGTATATGTGGTTGCATAATGATAAATAATACCATAATTATGTTAATTACCCGGTACGATGTGGTCGCTCTTGCACAGAAGTGTCCTTCTCGAGAGGGCCTGCGTTTTGACATCCGCGGAGAGAGGCACCCACTCACTGCAATACAGTCTATCACATCAAAAACGAACGTCAAAATACTATCGGGAAAACGTGAATTTTACACCAGCAATCATTAATTTCACTTACAATTATTACTGTAAGAAAATAAACCATTCCGCGCATTTCTCAAGATTACGCATCGTGAAAATGGGCGGAGCCTGAATTCAATAATCGCGCGTGCGAGTGTGATTTGTGTGCGGCAGTGCAAACTGCGCCAAACTCGTTTTTTCGTGTTGTGTTGATACATTTGAAATTCGTCTTACATCGATTTAGATACTACTTTAAACAATTGCTTAGTAAATTGCGTAAATTGCGCGAATGAAACAAAATCGCTCATCGAAATAGTAAGTGCGACCCATTGATAAAGCGTTCCGATAATTAACTATTTGGGCCGATTGGAGGCGGAGCATGCTAGACAGAGAATTGCAAAAGCTGAGCATTTGAATCTTACAATAACCGCTTATGTGTTACTGGTACCATAGCATGGCATAGATCGTTAGTATTTTTATTCAGATTCAATCTCAGACCGGTCGTTGTCGATGTCCTCTCTGCGCACGAAGACGTCCCCTGCGACGGCGACGTTGCCCAAGGGTGAACCCCACTCGTCCACGGCGTCTCTGAAGAGAAGACCAATGAACCGTAGATAAATTTATGCGAACAGTTAAGCAGACCTGAACGCCACGCAATAAGGTTTCAAATGAATCTCACAACTTCTGAATTTAAGAGCAATGCAATTTTTAAGTTTGATTGAAAACCTTTGTTCGGAATAGTCCAAGTCGGAAATTCTACGACATTCGCTTGAGATTTTGCTATACTGTTGAAAAAAAGTGAAAATGTTTCAGGAAGCAACCTGACTAGGACGGAAATGTCTTCCGAGGTGTGGCCAGGTGTGCGGAGAAGGGAGACCGCGGGGCTGATCTGCTCACGATCTGACTGAAACAAACTGCTTTATATTTTACTGATAACAATTAGTATGTTCCCATTTTTCATTTTCCTTTGCCAACTCCCGAATAAGTTAGTGAACATAATTGTGCATTTACAAATGATGATAAATCGCAATAGTAAATTGAAGCTCACATCGAATAGATTGGAGAGGTTGAAGACCGTGCGTTCGTGCACGTACCACCCATGGTAGTGCACCGCGTCTGGGAAGATGTGCGCGTTCCCTGAGAAGAGAGAGCAAAGATTGACTCGAAATTCGCAAACTGTATAGTTTTCGACTGTTGGCCGATTATTTCAAAAATCTAATGATTTAGCAGATAATTTTGAAGAGTTTTCAAATTGTAATATTCACGGACTCACCGGCGTGATCTGGGTGTCCGTGCGTCGAGACGACCACGTGCACTGCGGGAGTGGGCACGCCCAGCGATTCCAATCCTGGCAATTTGGAATGCTCACTATTTCTCTATTTTCACGACGCACACACTTGGTTCTGCTTTGCGAATCAGCACAAATTTTAGCATTTTCTTCGGTGCACATTTCAATTCGATTTCCATTCTACACTCACTTCTGATCATCTCCGTTCTTCCGTTGATGTCCGTCGCCAGGCCAGTGTCAACTAGCACGTTCTTGCTGCCATCTCTGCAGATATATTGATTTCTTCGAGTCTTTGTATCATCGGTAGTATAATTTCAGTGGGATAATCTGGTTGCGGGTTTCCTTGTTCAAGTTGAGATTTTTCTATTAGTAGAAATAAAAACACGGATATACCTTATCAAGGTGATCGTCGCGACGAGATTGTACTGTCGATTGGCGAGTCCCTCTGCTGTTCCCTGCAATAGTATTAAAATTTGAAACCCTATTTGCATATTTTTTTGTTTTTTTCGCTCAATGTTTTAAAGACATTTGAAGGATTTAAAAAATACAAAAAAAAACTTTAAATACTAACATTCCTGATTACGATGACTCTCGGTTTGGCAGGTTTCTTCTTCACTTTCGGCTCTCTCTTCTTCTTCTTCATTCTCATTATGAGATCCGCCAATTCGGCCGATAATCGACGGAATTGCTCCTCCTCGGGGTCGGAGGAGTGCAGAGCGTCTGCAACTTTTTGTGTTCCAGGCTGATCATTGCAGAATGCGGAAATATGCAATGCAGAAGTCTGATGTTTTGGCGTAAAAACGGCGTTGTCTACATGACCAGTGGACTATGAAGGAATGCTCAGGCAAAAGCAGATTGGACGTCACTGGTAAATCACGGTATATCTCTCACCTAGACTGGAGCTCTGCTCCTCCACTCGATCTTGCACGTGTCCTTGCAGCACTGGCTGCAGCTGCAGTCCTTGCTGCGACTCCAGCACTGTCGGAACGGGCAGTTGGTCGGGAACTCGACTGTCCTCACTCTCCGGATCCTCGTCGTCAGGATTCATCATCACCCACTCGTTGGGCGGATGGCCTGACAATTTTAAATATGCGTCGGGGCTGTAACATCTTAGAAGTGGTAATTTTCGAAAGAGTGAAAAATAAAGTGTTCCAAATTCATCAATGAGTTCAAAAAAGAGTTCTAAAATAACCATTTCTAAAGTGATACAGTCCCCATCTAACTTCTGTAAACGAAATTTGGAAGAAATATAGAGGCAACTGCGCTCTGAGACCATCCTATCTTTCATCTCACCTGGAAGGTTCGCCCGCTGTGTTGGTTGCTGCTTCCTTCCTCTCACAGCCTCGCTGGTCTGCTTTGATCGATCTTCTTCCGGATCAGTAATGATGTTCTTCAGGCCTCTGCAACCATTTTTCGTTTTTTGTTGGACTATTTGTGCTAGGAATCGTAGTAACCTCAGTGGCTTGCGTCGCTTGGGCGGTGCTGCAGACGTGGTTGCAGCAGGTTTGGGCTGCAGCTGCAGTTGCTGCAGATCTCCCTCCTCATCGGCCAGAATCTGCTGCCGACGACTGATGAGATGCTGCAAATTGTATTTCATTCCCGTGGCAAATTATCTCTTTTCGAACCAGCTTCATATTTTTTCTTCATATCTGAAAGAAAGCCATGTGGTCAATATTTTCAAATTCTCTGATCTCGAAGCTGGGCCGTATTTTCACTATGAACTGTAGCCCGAGTATGTTACCTTGAGTATACTGTCAATCGAGTTGAAGGAGCTGCTGTCCTCCTTCTGCGGACCCGCTGCCGAAAAGCCCTGCTGCTGATGATGAGCGGGCGGAGGAGGACTAGTTGTTGTCGTAATTCTAAACCCGAACATCTCTAGCTGGGTGACAATTTCATCGCTTTTCGTTTTCAAGCATTGAAAAATTTGCATTTCGAATTCAAGATCGAATCAGTAGATTTTATAAAAATTGTAACCGATTTGCAGCCGTTGTTTGAATTTTTTAAATTCGATTTATGCAAAATGTATTTCACAGTTGTATTTCATTTTCTATTATACAATTTTCAGATCTAAAACCTTCGTGGAATAGGACGGGGAGGAGGGCGCGGCACGATGGGCTGCGGCTGCTGCAGAGGGGGCGGAGCCTGCTGCGAGTGTGCCTGCTGCACGATCACCGGCTGCATGAACATGCTCGGGTCCTGCGCAGAAGATATTGGAGAATACGGTAAAGTATTGAAATTCTTGCGGTAGTTGTCTAGATCGATGCACTCTCCAGAGTCTGAGCATTGTCATAGCATGTGCGAAGGACGATTCTTCACTAGCGTACGTCGAGATTCGTCGAGATTCGAAATTTTGCACTCTCTCATTTGTCTGCTTAAATATTTGTCAACATTAATAGATTCTCACCATATTTCCAAAGAAGAAACCGTCGTTGCCCTGATTAGGGGTTAGCTGGGAGGGCACGAAAGAGGCGGAACCACCCGATTGAGGAGGACCGATGGAAATGGACGGACCGGATGAACCGCCTAGTACAACAAGGTTATTAGATTATGAATTGTGGATAAGTGCCTCTTCATTCAAAGCATTCTTTCGAATATTGACTGAATATTCCATTACAGTTTTAACAGGCCAAGAACACAAAATAAGCACATTGACCAACTGACCAAATGAGCCCAGGAAGGAGGGCTCAGCAGCGGGAATGGGCGAAGGATGGGATGCGGAGCGCGCGTTTTGAGCCTGCAGTGTGTTTCACTTTCTGAGCGAACGCTTTAAAAAAGCAAAATTCTTCAGGTACTTAGCTTTTTCTAGCGATAATTAGACTGTACGAGTCAACACGCGAAATGAAGAGGTCACGTGCCGTTTTTCGTAAACGAAAACCTACCTGTACACTCTTCGCGAAGCTCTCCCAGTCATCGTCGAAGTCACCGTTGCTCTGAATTCCCTTGCTGACGATCGCCTGAAATTGATCTTGCAAAGAAAAATTCAAATTTTTATTTGGGGATTTGGATATTGTCAATGGGATGCCTAGGTGAGAAAGGAAACACTTCAATGAAAAAAAGAGCTTCCCACCACAGTCTCACGCATGAGATGAGTTGAAATGACAGAGAGTGTGCATGAAATGAGACCGTTGAACCGATCTCTCTCGACAAACCTTGCCCCTCCTTACAGCGTCCTTCAACCATCGCAGCTCCCAGTCCTCCAGCTCGGAAGCTATCGAATCATCCAGAACTGAGAGGAGACGAGATAATGATCTTCTAATTTACTCTCGATCTCTTTCACACGCTAATCGTTCTTCATGAAGTTCCACGTGATACAGAAAACAAGATACATATTTTCAGCGAGTAATTGCGCACTTGGCGTGATAAGAACGAAGGGAAAATTTCGAAATCGATATTTCGAGTCTTCTTTGTACCCAAAATCCTAGGGAAACTTACTGAATCGATCGCCCACATTGAGCGCGGTGACTGCAGTGACCAGGTAGGTCAAGAGAGCAAAGATCACTTCCGATCGATCGATAATCCTCATTTGTGCTTCATGAAAAGCGAGAGTGGCGAAAGTGAGGCGAGATCTGAGGAGTAGATCAAGGGGCCGACCTCGAAAGGGGGGAAGAGGGAGGGGAGAGGGGAGTGAGTCAAATTAGAGGCACGCAGGCTCTGGACCAGGTAATAAGTTCCTTGAGGGGCGAGGGGAAGGAGGCGAGAGAATGGGGGACAAACTGACCGAGCACTTTGCGACTCTCCTCGCTTTGCATGCTCTCTAGTAGGTCAGAGAGGCGAGAGAGCGTGTGGATCGGGGGAGTGCTCTCGGGGCACTTCTTTCCTGCATTGGACTGACTGGACATAGGGAGAGAAAGGGCTTTGTGGGGTGGAAAGGCAGACTGGGAGTGACAAGTACCACTCATTACTTGGTTCGTTCAAAAGGGGAAAGTGTAGTTGCAAGACGATAGGGATTATTTACTATTAGGTTGGTGCATAAGTTTATTTCTTTTTTATTTTTCAAATTTCTGTTCGCGTGCTTAGACTCTCATGATTTTCTGAATACCATGTGGTATGGCCATGGCGGTAGATTACTACCATACGTTTGTTTTGGATCTAACAGGCATCATCGTGAGAGGTTTATGAGAGACTTTTTCAGTCAGTGAACATATGCTTGGCAATAGGCCAAAAATCGAATTCCGCCTACATGTGCCCACATGTAGTACTCGGTGAGTGTAGCGCAGTGGCGGCATATTTAGTGATCTAGGTCAAGCGCTGAGAAGTGCATCGAACTTTGCGGGGGAAAATTATGGTATTCAATTTTCCCTCTTTCGCTCTCGCTTGGAACGGCGCATATCTAGAAAGACTCGCCGTACTCTGCTGATTATCTGACCCAAGTTTCATTTCAATTGGATTGAAATCCATCGACGACAAAAAATTAAATTTTGAATTTTAATTTTAGCTCGTTCAGATGGGTGGGTAGATACGTTTTTTATTCCTTTGGTTTGTACTGCGGGCTGATAGCTATCTATGAAAAATTTTCAAGAAAAATAAAAAATACACTTTTTGAGAAAATGGCAAAAATGTAGAAAAAAGTCAGTTCATGATCATGCCACTGGCCTAAAGTACCCCAAACGAACCCGAGGAAAATTGTTCTAGAGGTATCCTACACGAAGTACTCGATGTGGGAATACCTGCAGCATCAATGGAATTTCGATAGGCATCCGTGCGCGCGAGAGCGCTGATGCTAAAAACCTACCGTATTTTACGACAATATTCATCATTCACGCGCTGGAGCGCACAAATGCGTATCGAAATTTTACTGGTGGTGGTAGATTACCCTCGTCGAGTACTGCGTGTAGGATACATCTAGAACAATTTTCCTCGGGTTCGTTTGGAGTACGGTAGGCCAGTGGCATGATCATGAACTGACTTTTTTCTACATTTTTGCCATTTCCTCAAAAAGTGTATTTTTTATTTTTCTTGAAAATTTTTAATAGATAGCTATCGGCCCGCAGTACAAACCAAAGGAATAAGAAACGTATCTACCCACCCATCTGAACGAGCTAAAATTAAAATTCAATATTTAATTTTTTGCCGTCGATGGATTTCAATCCAATTGAGATGAAACTTGGGTCAGATAATGAGCAGAGTACGGCGAGTCTTTCTAGATATGCGCCGTTCCAAGCGAGAGCGAAAGAGGGAAAATTGGATACCGTAATTTCCCCCCGCAAAGTTCGATGCACTTCTCAGCGCTTGACCTATATCACTAAATATGCCACCACTGCGCTACACTCACCGAGTACTACATGTGGGCACATGTAGGTGGTATTCGATTTTTGGCCTACTGCCAAGGGTCTTCACAAATATGTTCACTGAGTCAAAAAGTCTCTCTTATAAGTCTCAGAAAATTAACATCGGAAAACGGCAATTTTGAGCATTTTGGGATAAATTCAGGTTATCGAATACTTGTGGGATTCTGATTCTACCCAATTGAGGAAAACTTGGGCAGGAGTTCATTATTCTACTAAGCACAAAAAATCCGTATTCGAATGTGTGTGGGAGACAGTGGAATCCAAAAAGTGTTGATTTCAGCGGATGACTCTGAACATGATTATTTCGAAATCTTCAGTTCTTGAACGGGAAGTCATATCCTTTCCTAAATTTGTTATCATACTTAGAGGGGAAAGTACTTCACAACCCACCGAAATTGAGCATTCATCAATGATGTGTAAGGAAATTGTGCTCAGCAATTTGTGATCTATGATTTTCAAAGACAGTAGTTCTGTAATTGGGCCAACATTTTTAGTAGGTTTTTCACGGCAAAGTTGGTGGGCAATGTCGTATGACATACCCAGTCAAAGTACTTTGTAATAATGCGCTAAATGTATCCTTTGTGCTATTCCCCTCGGAGCTCAGAGCAATTGAAAAGTCCGATTGCTCGGCCTGGTCCGATTACTTCCGAACGAAAATGCTATATTCTAATTGATCGAATCAACCTATATAGTATTCGCTATAGTGTGTACCCATGTCCGTATCAACAGCAAAAACAATTATTTGATTGGCTCATTACAACTTCCTGGGGAGGTCAGAATGTTGGTTCATGTACAAAGAAAGAAACTTTTGCACCAACCTAATACTTGAGGAATCATATGGGGGAGTTAGGCCTTTGGTAGATGATGCGTATCGGCTTATAAATCAGATTTCAGACTTGGAGCAGAGAATATTTTTAGAATATAAGTTGTGATATTCTTTACGACCAAGTTCAGTACAACTCTGGGAACTGCCTTCAGAAGAATCTTCAATCAAGAATGACTTTATCGAGACGATTTTGTACAAAAATTAAACAGTGGTGATGAGGGAACAGAATCGAAGGGTAGTGTCTTTTGTGAAGAATGACGTTGATGATTAGCTGGGTTGATTTCCCCAAATGCAAAATTCGAAGCTTTCCATCAGGGTGTTGTCTCTTCTTCACGCATCGCCGGTTCCTTCAATGTAGATAAATCATTGAAAACAATTATCATTTGAAAATGCACAATTGTTGCTGACATTTTGCCAAGAAAAGACAAAATTGTCCCTCTGATCGTTCATCTCTAGGAATACTTACGGTTAGCGCTGGTCTTCTAAAGGGTCCTCCTTTCCGTGCAGAGTCGTCTGCATGTACAACCCGGTTTCCGCTTCCGATTTCGCTGCTTCGATTTATCTTGTAGACGTTGATCGCCTGAGAAAGGCCAAAGATCAAACATAGTGAAGAGTATAATGTCAGAGATTGAAAAATAACGGAGATCGGCTAGAAAAATACAAGCATCTCAATTTCAGGAAGCATTGAGATGAATCGAGGATATCATTCACTTACATCTACGCAACATTTGAAGACAGCATTTCAGTGAGACAGCATTTTTTTCAGACAGCATTTCCTCGCAGCAGCTTTTATCTTTTCGCCTGCAAGAGATCAACGATCAGGGCTCCATCTTGAAGTTATGGCTATGCAAGACATGGGTAGATGGTACGCTCTCGCCTTGGAATACTCTCTCGTTTCCTGTTCTTTAGGATGTTTTTGCGCTAATCTATCTTAATTTAAATTTGAAGTTAAAGCACTCTGGTTTCGGCTTGGTCTGTCGTAAGATTAGAACTTGCAATTCGTAGGTTACAAGCTCTTTCGCTCGTCCCGTGATAGTTCAGCGGAGATCAGAGATTAAACGAACCTTGGCATTCTTATTGTTCGTCCATTCTGCACTATGTTGGATGACGTTTACATTTTCATTTCTAAGAAGAGTCGACGAGATCGTGTAGAGATCTGCGAAATGTTAAGTTAAATTATATGATTAATATTGCCAAAAAAGTAAAATGGTGGAGCTAAATCAACTCTAGATGCATTAGAAAGCAAAGGATAATGATAAGAAAGAGCACGGAAAATATGAGGGAAATGCGACAGTCAGGGCTTGGCGCGCAATATGAGAAGATGATGAAGGGGATTGTAAGCACGGAGCAAGGACACGCAAGGCAATAAGCCAATGGTCTCGCGAGGAAACGCGCTAGTCGGGAGAGTACGGTAGAACGAAGACTGTCAGGAAGACTAGTGGGGCAAATGCAAGTGACTCGATGATCTGAACTGGGGGAGATCAGTTCAGGCATTGGGGCATTGCAGATTAATGAATCATTGGGTGGATTATCTCGGCTTCTACTCAATACATGAAGCGCTGGGACAAACAAGTTTGATCTTCAGCGAGAATGTGCTTAGTAATCCGTTGAACCTCATGGTTAGCTCGTTGGACAATGCTGCGGTCTCCACAAACAGGGCTGAATGAGTCCGGAAACTTTCCCATACTCGAGGATGGATAACAGCATCTTGCCATTGCAGCTTGCATAATCTATCGCCCCTCCGTAAACCAGGCTCCCCTTGTGAAGGAGCATTCCCCTTTTCCAGTTATTCAGAGTGTCCTCGGGATGGACAATTAGATCAAAATAAATGAAAACTCAATTTATTTTTTTAAAATTTGATTTCATACTATGAAACAATTGTAGATGCGAGATCTGATTCCTCTTCTATCTAGTTTGTATATCTTCATGCACTTTGCGACTCTCCTCGGTTTGCATGCTGTCTAGTAGGTCAGCGAGACGAGAGAGCATGCGGATCGGAGAAGTGCTCTCGGGGGCACTTCTTTCCTGCATTGGACTGACTGGACAGGAGGAGGAGAAAGGGCTTTGTGGGGTGGAAAGGCAGACTGGGAGTGACAAGTACCACCCATTGCTCGGTTCGTTGAAGTCTCGTTGGCGGAAGGAATGGCCATTACGGAGAAAGTGAGGTTGCAAGGAGGTAGGAATGATTTCGAGTTGAAAAATTCCCGAGCGGAATTGCTCTTGCAACAAATTTGGTAGTTGAGACTAAGAAGGAGTTGTTCATTCATCCCGCACCGATAGTTCACGAACCATTCAGATTCACAATTCTGTATAACTCTCCGTTGATCCCCATTGACCGGATCAGGGAGTGCGTGCGAACTAGATAGATATAATCAAACGGGAAAACCCATTTTCGAATAAACATTTCTCCCAGATACTATCTCAACATGCCGTCACTGACTGCTCTAGTCAAACTCTTCTTCATCACTGCTCTTCGGACAATCACTTCCAGGAAGTGCAACAGCTTCGATTTCGAGGAATGGAACAACACATGTCATCACCACTTTGTATACCCCCTTGTTTCCAATTTTGTTGATAAAGTCGTGAGATGAGACAGATGTGGGAGTTCGAAAAATCGCCTGACTCTCTTCATTTACATGCTCTCTCGCCGGCGGTCAGACAGTACGAGAGAGTTCGTGATATCGAGAGAGTCAGACGATTGCTCGGGAGTTCGAATGAGCTGCGAATCTGAACCGATTATCGTTGACTACTTGCACTGAGAAGCGCATTTATAATCTGAGCACCAGTTCAACT
Source organism: Pristionchus mayeri (assembly GCA_036245805.1). Lineage (NCBI taxonomy): Eukaryota > Metazoa > Nematoda > Chromadorea > Rhabditida > Neodiplogasteridae > Pristionchus > Pristionchus mayeri. The sequence continues at coordinate 28,476,780 of BTRK01000001.1, forward strand.
TGCCAAATATCACGCGTAGAATTAAAAAAATAATATATTTATCGTTCGTGATAGCTAAACGATTAGTAGTGAGATCAGGTGGCAAATTGGTGAGAATATTGCTATGTCAAATAAGCAAAGACAAAGAAGAAGTCGAAAGGCTAGGAAGGCGAGAATGGGTAGGTATCGTCTAATGATCTTCAGATTCGGGCGATTCAGAGCAGTTGACCATTTCCGTCTTGTATCAGTGACTAGACGATATTTCTGCATCCTCCGACCTCACGACAAACCTGCCATCTGAGAATCGCCCATACCTCAATGAGAAGAAATGATTGAAGATGTTGAGATCGTTGAGAGGTGAACAATGATTGGGCACTGTGGTTGGCTTTTTATTCGTATTTTCATTCTCCGTACTTTCATCGGTTTGACTGTAGAAAGAGAACGTGAAAAAATTGCACTTCTTCGGTTTCTAGCCACCCCCTCCCCTAAATTTCCCATTCACGCCCATCTTGGAGGGGTTGGGCGGCCGAAAATCAGGAAGGAATACCTAGAAATGAGGGGGCTAGATGAGGGAACTGCCAAGAGATTAGTGCTAGCGAATACATTCCTGCTGCCAACCTGGTCCTTGTTCGTCCCCTGCAGGAGGAAAGTGGTTTCGCCTCGATCGATGATGGTGACGGGCTCTTTGAGATGTTGCATCGCTTCTTCCATTACTCCGCACTGCGTCGTGATGAACATACAGCCAAACTGCTGAAAAGGAATCAAAATTTAACGGAATTATTCCTGCCTAGCGTTCAATGTTGCTTCACGAAACATCTCCTACCTCGATGAGTGTATCGAGCTCATCGCCACTTTCTAGAAGGGCATGTATGCTGGAGCCACTCTGAACCCATCTGATTTCGTCGCTGACCACTAAAATGGAAGCTTGGTTGGCACTGTGAATCGCGTGTTTTCCCGGGTTTCTTAACAAGGTTCCCGCTCCACTCACTGTCAGGAAGCGTGACGGCGCCGCCAGCGTCGGTGAGTTCTGTGAGATGTGCGACTTCTGCAAACAATGGTGGGGAGGGAAGAGGCGGGACAAGTGCAGCCCCCTGATCCGCTCGGACGGGTTCGAGGGGAGTAAGTGAATAGTCGGGGTTGGGGAGGGGCACGTCAACCACGACAGGAGTGCAGGCAGGGGCAGCGAAGAAGTCGTCTTCCGGAGGGTAGCAGAAGGCGGCACTGCTGGTGACTGCTGCAATGAATGACATTAAGATAAATCCTTCCTTTTGGCTTTACCACTGTACTCGCACTCTTTCGGATGGTTTCTGGCCACCCCCCCCCCCCCCAAAATTTCCCATTCCCGCCCATCATTTAGGGGTTAAGCGGCCAAAAATCAGGGAGGAACGCAAATGAGTGGGCTAGATGAGGGAGAGGAGGGGGTGGCCAGAAACCGAAGAAGTGCCCTCTTTCGCTAGTGGGATGCCAAATAATAGCTTTTACCAACAGCGAAAAAAGGGGAGAGCACCCAGTTGGCACCCACTGGGCATCTTGCACCAGAGGGAAATAAATAAGCATGCTCTCACCCTGATCGCGTCGGCTGTCATCATCCCAGTGGGTGACGAGGGTGGTGCAGCCAGCTTCGCTACTCCAATCCGCCACCCTTCCCACGTTGTACGTCCTCGAGAAGGACTTCCCCCGTCTCTGAGCACGTTCCTTGGTGGACGACGTAGCAGGTGTCGCCAGCAGCCACTCAAAATGGGAAGATGGAAGAAGTAAATTGTAACCAATTCTTGACTTAACTTAAGTATCTTACCTGCCTTTAGGGCCTAGAGAAAGGAGGAAAATTTTACTCACCCTGAGGTACGACGCAGTTGTCGTTTATTGTGGTGAGGTACAGGGTGCCTTCATCCTCGTACGAATACGCCACCCTGCCCACGTAATCCATCGTAGCAGAGGGCTCTCCCGTCTCACTCTTGGCGTCGTAACAGAACTCTTCCATCTGAATGATGCAATGGGATAAGGAAAAGGGAAAAAACGAAGGAAAAGACGTCTAGACGGAGCACGCATAGTCGAAGATCATAGCTACATTTCTAGACAGTGAAGAGGCAAAGAAAGGCGAAATAATGATATCTACGCGAATCTATCAACGGTTTTTATAGACCGAATACAGGCCACACCCCCTGGTCACACCTTTGATAGCGCGGTACCTTTATTGTCTAGGAACGTGTGGATTAGTCGCGCACTGAGGATCTGCATGGGTAGAAAGAGAGAGAGACACGAAAAATGAAGAAATCGATTATACATCTCTCGGAGAAACGCAATAGATTGGCAGTGGGACTCGTCCCGCCCCTATCTTCCTTTCCCGGGTCTGATCAATTCATGAAGACAGTCGGAAAAGCAGATGCCCCAATACATAATTGCGGGTAAAAACAATGGTCTGTTAAGAACATGTTTATTTTACCTTATGCTTCACAGGTAAAACTAACATTCATTACAGAGAGCACTTTCCTTGTCTTACCTCGTCCAATTTCTTACATTTGAAGCACTATATTTGAAAATCCGCACACAGAGAACGGGAAAGGGTAAGGTGTATTTCACCGACTCAAAATTTGCTCGATTTTATCACTTCTTCGATATTTGCCCCCCCCCCCCCTCTCTCTCTATCATTATCCTCTCGATCTTCAGCTCGTCCATTTTCTTCTGGGTCATCTTCGCTCGATGTGGGCGAGCATTGTTCATCAGAAGAAGAATTTTGCCCTGGTTCAGGAGTCTGGGAGGGACTCTGATCGCGACATCTTCCAGTTGTTCAGAGAAGAGGTCGGCATTGATGCTGGTGCCAGGGGCGAGGATCTCCCAGTAGATGGGACCGAGCACTGAGAAGAAGAAGCAGAGGAGTTCCTTCTTTCCGTGCTCTTCCTTCTTCGGGACGGGCGTGGGCTTCTCATCTGCATCCACCCATTGCAGTCTCCTCACAGGGTTATCGTACGTGATCCACTTCTCATCTGTAGCGATGATGGAATTGACCCATCGAAGATTGGATCTACGATGGAGTAATTCCCGACAGACTTGAACACGATTTTTCAGCTGTTCGGGGGAGAGGTCATGGGGAATCACTTGTGGGAGTTTCGGCTTCTTCCCAGATCGATGGAGGATATCGGACACCGTTGATCTGGGAGTACCAGTATCCTTCTTCAACTCACGCACACTGGCCATGGGCTTGCGCTGCAGTGTGCGGAGAACGAGAGGCTGATCGAGGGAGGGAGGGCGTCCAGAGCGGGGTTGATCATCGAGACCAAACTCCCCTTTCTTGAAGCGGGAGAACCACTTATAGCAGAAGGCTAAGGAGGGGGCGTCAGCTCCTTCCGACTGGGCCAGGGCAGAGTGGGCCTCCTTCACGGATCAGAATGATGCAATACATTGTTGACAAACAGATTGCGCAATCACTGCATTTGATCGCGAACTGACTTTTTTCCGAAGCATTATACGAACTTTCCGGACACCCCAATATTTAGCTCATCGTGCTCTACATTTCTAGCAATGAGTCGGGCCGCTAACACTATGTTGACCTTAAGTACAGTCTTGCCCTTTTCCTCGGTTCCCTCAGATGAAATTTCGTATTTCTATGTGCGCCATTTCTATGAATAGCCTAGAGGGATATTCTTATGTTATTTCAAAGTGGTTTTGCACATACAAGCCAAGCTATGAAGTCGTTAAGGGTCTGAAAACCGATTTTCAACTTACACGTCCTATCGTAATTTTGACAGAATGGGAGTACTGTATTGATGTCGCAAACTATTCTAAATGTTGTTTTGGATGATTTGGACCCATATGAGACGAAATTTTTTTTATACATATTTCAATTTGGCTGAAATTTGTGGACAAGTTAGTCACATATAGGTTCTACAAATCGCACATAATTATTCAGGGGGGTTTTTCCGATTTCCAGAATTTGATCATTTTTGGTCGACCCGACCACCCCGCACTGGGACATACACGTGGAATGAAATGATCAACATAAAAGTTGTAGAGAATCTTCTCAACTTCCTTTCTGAGCAAAGAACGAGTTTCTATCGTCATTTTAAACGAATTTATGATCGTTTAAGTGGGCTCGATTTGACCCCTAAAAAGTGAGTGTCCCAAGTTTGGCCTTCTGAATCTCGAAGATGACGACAGTTATCAAAATTCTGACAACGCAGTTTGAAAGAGCATCATTTGAAATACCTCACACCGCGCTTATATCAGGATTGGATGATTTTGGTTCTACCGCCGCGGAGAAGGTGATTCTCTCGCGATGTCTCTCATATATTATATATTTGTATTTATATAATAAATATATTTGTTAAATTATTATTCTGCCCATTTAGTGAATACTTGATAGTAGACGGTTGTTCTGTTGAAAGCGAAAAATCTGGATTCGAATGTGTTTAGAAGACAGGCGACACCAAAAAGTGTTGATCTTATGTGGTGTTAAAAATCGCTAGTTCGATCTTTGATTTGAATTCCCGCAATTTCATCTCTCCACACCCTGAAGAGCTAACGACTTGAAACTTGGTATATGGGGTTCACTGGGTCGGGAAATCTAATAAGCCAAGTTTCAAGTCGCTAGCTATTCAAGTTACGGAGATATTAAATTGCGGGAATTCAAATCAATGATCGAACTCGCGATTTTTAACATCGCATCGGAGTATGACTCACAATGATTTCTAAAACTGCAGTTATTGAACGATACGACCTATAAGTTTCTGTACGTGCTAGTGTAGTCACAGGAGAAAGTACTTCAAAACCCATCACAATTGAGCCCTGCTTAATGCTGTGTCAGTAATTTGAGATCTATTATGTACAAATTGGGTAGTTTTTTAATTGGGCAAAAATTTCTATAATAATAGGCTTTCCACGGCAAGCTTGGTGGGCTATCTAGTATCACATATCCAATCATAGTTCGTTGCAATGATGTGCTATATTTAGCCTCGGCACTTTTCTTTTCGGAGCTTAGAGCAATTGAAAAGTCGGTTTGATATATAGTGTCGATCGTAAGTATTCGCCCAAAATTTCGGAGCCCTATAATTTTAAATCCGACTGCTCAATCAGGCTGAAATTTTAACAGTAAGTAGGGAATTCATCGAGAACATCTTATGAACTTATAGGCAAATCATCGATTTTTGCCGCTCTTGCATAGTGATGACGCAGTCACAATACACTTTTTCGAAGTGGATTATTTCCTCGGATAAACTTTTCGAGCTTACCGGACTTCCTGAGGGTTGAGAGTGTGATAGGACTACCCAGAAAACAATTTTCAAGTTACTGCGAATTCGAGCCAAGTTGCTGTAGCCGCTGCAAATTCGAAGCTGCAAACTCATAACTTTGGTTCTAGGCAAGCTAGAAATTAATACAAAGTAGAAAAATGATCCTTATTATGACTCTAGATGATCCTGAAAGTTTGGTATCAATAGCTCATCATTTGCTATCGAGGCACGAAAAAATAACTTTTTGCGAAAGCTCAACTTTGGCGACTTACTGTATCAAGGGCAAATTTGCATAAAATCTGGTCCCAGCAAAAGAAAGTTCAAAAAAACATCAGACAATCCATTCCCAACTTTTGGTGGGGTTATCTTCTGTTTCCGGACCGTGGCGATCGATTTACGGACGCGCGCTCCTCTCGCACCTCATTTCCCTACACGTTCTGAGTACGACGCGTGTTCTTTGAACAAACGCCACGGTCCGGAAAGTGAAGTTAACCCCACCAGAAGTTGGGGATGGATTGTCTGTTGGTTTTTGAACTTTCCTGTGCTGGAACCAGATTTTATACAAATTCGTCCTTGATACAGTAAGCGGCCAAAGTTGAGCTATTCCAAAAAGTTACTTTTCCGTTCCTTGAGATCAAATGATGAGCTATCGATACCAAACTTTAAGTATCATTTAGGGTCCTAATAAGGATCATTTTTCTACTTTGCACTAGTTTCTAGCTTGCCTAGAACCAAAGTTATGAGTTTGCAGCTTTGAATTTGCAGCGGCTGCAGCAACTTGGCTCGAAGTCGCAGTAACTTGAAAATTGTTTTCTGGGTAGTCCTATCACACCTCTTAACCCTCAGAAAGTCCGGTAAGCACGAAAAATTTATCCGAGGAAATTATCCACTTCGAAAAAGTGTATTGTGATTGCGTCATCACATGCAAGAGCGAAAAAAATCGATAAGTTGCCTATAATTTCATAAGATTCCTCGATGAATGCCCTACCTGCTCTTAAAATTTCAGCCTGATTGAGCAATCGGTTTAAAAATTATAGGGCTCCGAAATTTTAGGCGAATACTTATGATCGATACTGTACCTGGTACGACTAGTTCCGATCTAAACTGCCTTATCCTCACAGATCGAATCGGGTAATTATAATGCGCTCAATGGAGAGTGTCCATGTCCGTATCAATTGGCAAAATAATTATTTGATTGGTTGGTTTTGAAGGCCTAGAGAGGTCAAAATGTTCGTGCAGTAAAAAAATAAAGAAACTTTGCACCAACCTAATACTTAAAATATTCGAAAAATATTTTCAGACAATTTTCTTTTTTTGAATAAAAGTTCTAGATCTAAGATCACAAATATATTCTATAAAACAGCATTTTAAGATCAAAGGATCGACATGATGTCCTGAATCGAAAGACATTTCGCCATTGGGTGATATGCATTCATATGTGGACCAAATGCAATAAATTCCTCGAAAAGGCCCCTAATTTGAAAAAAAGTAAAGATTCTGGAACCACTTTCCTAGCAATTTATCAGGTTGTAACATAAGTTTTGTCGCGTCCTATCTCTTACGCATTCTAACCTCAGAAATTCTTCGAATTAATTTAATCTCAATTTCGTTATTCATAATCAGTGAGGGCCTTCGTACCCTTTCTTACGCGCTTTACTTCAATCCTGTCAAGACAGTTAGAGAGGCACAGTAGTCAGACAAAGTTGTAGTGAGAACAGGATTACAAATCATTTTCGCGCACCAGGACTTCTTGAAAAGGAGGAATTATGTCGATTTGGTGTGATATTCGTAAAGTACAATATATGGGTATAATTTTGAACCATCCACGGATAATGACAAACTAAAAGCTTTCTAGAAAATTAGACGAGTTTGTGTAATGTGGATGGTAGGTGACGGTTGGGAAAACTTTTGCTAGCAGAATTTTCTTCTCAATAGATGTGGAGATCCAAATAGTTGTGAAATATAATTCACCCAAGGTGTTCAGTATACATTTACCGTTTGGGGTCTATCGGGTTCTGTTGAGATAAGTAGCTCCATATAGAACGATGGTGTGTAAATAAAACTACTGAAATTGGCACTTTGTTGAAATTTCTACCTCACACATACGTTCAATATCTGATTTATTGTGATCATCCGAACCAACCACCATTCCCTTACCATTATGTATTCGGGATAATTTTAGAAATCAATAGCTTTTGAATGACAATCATGAATTCAAAAACACATAAACTTGCATTTTTGGCAAAATTTTCACAAAATGAATTAATGAAAATTTCAAATTTCCCGCATGTAGAGTACTATTTGCCTCGCCGGTTCATGAGAAATTAGACCCTCATGAGTGGTAATTAGAACGCACTTACGATAGTCACTGTTGTTGTAATTTTGGATTCAGGAGACTTGGTCAAGTTGGCTAGGAATCAGCGGCTAACCTTAGATTCAGTGAACTATATCTTCGATTCCGCTCAACATAGCACCATATCTGGCATATATTTTGAAAGAGCATTCACGGGGCATATCATCATGCTGTAGGAGTTTGGTTCATTATTCGTATCTTCGAACTAGCACCCGGTCAAACAAATAAATAAAATTTGCATGAAATTCAAATCAGTTCATATCGATATTATTCGCATAGCCGGCATGGACAGTTCAGCTATGCACTATAGTTAGAATGGGCATGCATACCCCAAACATATACTATGAGGTCAGGCAACGGGAATATTTGAGAAGTATCGTTCATGGAAATATTGTGAACCTCCGAAATGCGACAAAACTTATGTTACAACCCAATAGAATTAGCATATGTGCTCGAGCGTGGCTACTCGTCCGTACGACAGCTGAAAAATATTTGTCTCGAGTTCAAATCAATAGATTTTGCTTATTGGGGCTAAGTCGAATGCATATCAGATGTGCGGCAGATTTTGCACGTAATGAATTTGGTAATCAAATAATCATCCACTCTCTTTATGTTGAGAATTGTCCAAAATTTCGAGGACAATCACCAACATAAAGAGTGGTTGACTATCCGTTTTTTTGTTGGAGTGTACTTTAAAATGTACCTACAGATCCCGCATAGGAGCCCGTTTGCGCAAGAATCGGACAATTGTTGGCACGGCCTTAAAAAGTCAATTCGCTAGAACTCGGTGATTTGGGGTAATCTGACCCGCTGAACATGATAGGCATATTCATTTTGGTCAAAGAATTGTCGTTGACCCCAGACGCCGTGGCATCGACTTTGCTCGTACTAAAAAGTTGCATTTTTCTAATTAGTGTTAATTGTTCATGAAAAATGAAATAGACAGGCGTGATAGCCGTCTCGTTCTGCCCCGGAATCTATGTTGGTTTAATTTTAGCGACATCTGGAATTCAGAGATGCGAAATTGGGACATTTCGACGTCACGGCGTCTAGGTCAACGACAAATGTTTGACCAAAATGAATATGCTTATCGTGTTCAGCGAGTGAAAATACCCCAAATCACAGAGTTTTAGCGAAATGACTTTTTAAGCCCGTGCCAACAATTGTCCGATTCTTACGCAAACGAGCTCTTATTCATACCGGGTTCTGACTGAATCGTGTGGGTCTTGCTTTGTGAGTTTATCTATGGATATCTATAGATAAAATGCAGATGCATGTTGCATCATTAGTGAATAGTGCAGATTGACGAGGATCGAGATGGCGCATCTGGAGAAGGGCAGGGAAAGGGCGACCGGTACCCCGTGCTCAAACTCCGCCCCACCGCCCAGTTCATGAATGCCTACGCGGGCAAGAATCTGCTGGAAGTCGGGAAACACCTCTCCAAACGTAAGTGACCCCGGGAATCGTAACCCCGGGAATCTACGTTGTCTTAATATTAGCGACATCTGGAATTCAGATATGCGAAATTGGCACATTTATGTGCGATAGAGCTCGAAAAATGAGCTGGGGTCATTCATAGGTCGATTTCACTTTCTCTGTCATTGTTTTCTCGAAGTGAGTGATTTCGAAAGGCGTAGGGAGGCCCAGAATTAAGTTTACACTATTATACTACAGGGTGCAATCAAAAAAGCCTCAGAACGACCATCGATTATAATTCATTTCTCCGTTGCCAGCCCCGGCTCGATCTTTTCATGAGAGGGGTGAGATAGACATACTACTTATAATGATTCCCTGACACCCAAAATTACCTGCGCTTTGGTCCGGTTCTCGTTGATGTCGTAATCGCGTGTTCATTAGTCGATCTGCAGAAGAAAACATACTTCTGACGTAGAAACAATATATAGATTCATTAATAACACTTTTTTTTCTATTTTGAATCTGAACAATTTAGTTTTTTTTAAATTTTTTATGTTCACTCTTGCTGTAATCTTTTCGTTGATTACAACAAGAGTTGCACTACGACACTATTTGCAAATGTTCCCCATAGCAGTCAATTCCTATTCCAAATTCCAAAAATGGATATCGATTACGTTTGCATGCTCGAGTGAGCGAGATAGAACAGCAGCATATGTTTCCGAACATCTCACTGCTGACTCAGGAGTACTCATATTACAGAAAGAATACTGAAAACTTTCCCAATAGCTTGTCTTCTCTATGAGTAGGGTCCACAACGTGGATAGCCGATGTTTCGGAATCTGGACAAAAGTGGGTTAAAACAGTCCCATAGGGTCTCAATAACACCCTCCTTTTGGAATTAGATCGATATCTCATCTCTAAAGCGAGATACAGCTTGAGAAGCACGAGCGACGAGCACAACGGGAGAGGGGGGAAAGGCGAGACGAGAGGAAAAGTGGGCGGAGTCAATCTCTCCTCTCTTCTCCTCTCCCCTTTGTCGCACCCCCCTCCATTATTCCGCCGATTTCGCTTTACAAATGAGTGAAATACCGTTCTAATCTTCGCTTAAGATATCCCCCGATGCTTTTGTATGTATTGTAGGAGCATTCAAGTAAAAAAACATCACATTTATCGATTAGGGGTGCTCCTTAGCCACAATTCACGCGCAAAACAACAGAAATTAGCACAATAAAATAAGAAAGCGAGTGAATGGTGCCATCAGACCATTTAATTCTCAGAAAGACATGGAAACTAGGGAACAGGGTTTGGATACGGTAGGGGGGCAATGGATACTGTAAGTGGTCAGAGAAGGCCGAGATAGATAAAAAGATAGAAGAGGGTAGGGGAGGAGAAAATACAGACTACGGAAAACAACCAGACGAAATACGAAGGCAAGCACCTACGAGGGAAACATTCGTGCTGAGCACAAGAACAAAGATCAACGATCGACAGAAGATAAAATTTCTGAGAACAAGAAACAAATTTACAATAATTAGTCATAAATAACTCTATTGAAAACTTTGGAATTAAAATATCTGATATACTCTGAATAATATGATATAAAAGATCGATCTACAATAAGAAATGCAATGACTATGCAGGCTGACAAAGAAAGTTTAAATTGTTGGGGAAGTGGATCAGAGAAAATTTTCGAGCAAGTCGAACAATAATCATTTAGGGAGGACTCTAACTGGGAAAGGGGGGGGGGTGGTCGAAGGAAATTAGGGGAAATGGAGGTGACCAAACTGGTCTCACCTCTCTTGACGATCGAAGAGACGACTCCATCCTCTCTCACGTCTTCTTCCAATCGATGCTCTGGCTCTGAAAAAGTAGATTTTACAATTTAGAAACAATGCGCACATGGAAACCACTATCTCCATATAAATGCCTACCAATTTTATCGTACAAATAAGAAATACGACTAGGAAAATAACTAAAAAACGGAGGAAAATCTGACGAATTGGACGAACCAAAGCATCACGGATGTATACAACGCGTTAGAGTGCATGAACAGAGGTAATTGATAGCAAAACATAAAGGTTATAAAGGTTAGCTAAGAAGAGTAATCAATAATCACAGCAATACTTACTTACGCGTTAGAGATGGAGCGAAAAACGGATCAGGCCGGCTAATCCTATCAATTATGAGTGTTGAACGCATCGAAACCGCCCCAAAACGGGAACAGTGATAGACCAGTTCACGTAGACTAGGAACAAGCAAGAAAATGCATAAAATAATCGATGAAAACGCGATAAAAATCGATAAATCGATAAAACAGCCAGCCGAATATATCGTTCCGAGAGTATCCTTTCAATGCCTCATCGACGGTAAATAGCGGAACTTGCTTAGAATTTCTCCCGGAGCTTCAAAAAAATCAAATGAGGAGCACAATTAAACGAAAGTATAAATCTTCGTTTGCTTTCGCGTTTTCAATTACCGAATTTTCGAATTTGTCAATGACGGCATTGTACTCCGCTGACAACTCTGGCTCTGATGATTCGAATGAATCTGAGGGCGAGGAATTACTAAAGACCAAAGATCAATTGTTTGCACCGGAAGACTCCACGACGCTCTCGTCTGAGATACTTGCAGAGTGGGGCAGATAGCCATCTGACTGAAAGGGCTACTGTAGATTAGAAGGAGTACGGTAATCAACCTGCGACTCAATCGATTCATTGGAGGTGGAAGAAGAGGACGAATCCTTCTGAGGGGGGGAATGGACTGGGGAGTGGTCGGAATGAGTACCTGGGAGGAATTCGAGTGGACGGCCGGGGAAGAGACAGAGAATGAGGTCATCTAAGAGGATGAATATCGATTGATGTCCCTATTTTGACCTACCGAAGGAGTGCCGTTAAGGGAGTTGGAGTCGCCAGTCTGGAAGAAATCAATGATTAATCCAGTTTGACGAGCACAATTATTGGGCATGGCATGCTAAGAAAGCGGAAGGCTCGTGCCAATATGGGCACGAAAATAGGCGCGGGGGAAGGAGGTCAACTTACCACTTCAGGGTCGGTAGTTGGTCCGCCTGAGCTGCCCGAACTGCCTTGCTGCAAAGAATATTGATTGGTCGTTGGCATACTGTTGTTCGTGAGTTCTTATACCGTATCCCTCCCCTTACAGCATGCTTGGCTTACGTTATGAGCTTCGTCCATGGCGAAGAGTGGGATTGGCGAATGGCGAATGGCGAATGAACCACCCACGGCGGGGGGAAAGAGTAGAAATGAATGGAGGAACAGACTACGAGAGAGGGAGGAGAGTGGAAATGAGTATGTAAATTGAGAGGACAATCGGATTAAAAGTTTATTTGCTCCATTGTAATCGATAGTTGAAAACTATTCCAAGTAAATATGCCTTCGAGCATTGAAAAAGGAGGGAGATGATCTGAGCAGCTTTTTCCCGTAGTTCCCCTCAACTCGAATGGCTTACGGACGAAAGCCAACGATTAACATGCCGAGAGATTGTAAAGAATGGCATTGAAGACGATTCAAAGAGAATCAATCAATATGGCGGCTTAGAGGTTGATTGGAAACGGAATAATAATATGATAGCATAAGTTTTCAATCATGCCATCAAGTCGAATTCATGGTCGCATATTCGAATCCACTCCATTTGCCAATTTACGAGCAATCGTCCGACTCTCTTCAGTTTGCACGCTCTCTCGTATCTGTGGCCGGCTAGAGAGCGTGCAAACTGAAGAGAGTCAGACCATTGCTCCAATTTACATCTGCAATTCTCTCTGCATCGTAATCAATATCACTGAACTCGCCCGTCATTCATATCTTTTCCCTCTCGTTCTCTCGGTCTATCGCTCCTCTCCTTGTATTTTTTCTCTTTTATTTCCGTATTTCGAGCTTTGTCATCTTCTTCGACCTTCTCTTGATCTCACCGTAGTCCTCTCATATGTCTGCCCACTCCCTCTCCCATCTCGCACTCGCTCTTCTCCGATCTACTTGGAAGGACGACCAGCAACTGACCGTCCTCTCTCCCCTCTCACTCGGTTAGTCATTCAACATTTGAACTAGTGCCATCCTTTCAACTATCCAACCCTAGTTTAGTTCGAATTAATAGCTAATTCATCGCAGCATCTTCTCTTGCCCTCGTGCACGCTGGAGCGGATGGAGAGACGAAGGAGGAGCTCACCAGGATATTCTGGAATGGTGAGACCACCCACTTGGCCCCTCTTCTATCATAACGTATGTCATACTCGCCAATCCTATACATCGTAATGAGCTGTTACCGTTCTGGTACAGTGATCTTTTCTAGTTTATCTGGGATGAAATGGCTAGTAGAATACAAGTTCAACTGGACTGGCAACTCTCCTCTTTCATACACTCCCTCGTCACTCTCTAGTAGATTTCTACTAGATTCCTACTAGTGCGTCCCGGCTCACTAGTAGTAATCTAGTAGAAATCTACTAGAAAGTGACGAGAGAGAGTGTGAAAGAGGAGAGTTGTCAGTCCAGTAGACATCGAACTAGTATTCTACTAGCCATTTCATACCAGAGTTTGCCAATAGTTTTGCTGATATGCAGCTACTAATGCTGTTAGGAAAGACAATCCCATTCCTTTTTTTATCAAAACAATAAGAGTAATTAACTTTGAAACGTCGATCGTTCAGGTCTCTCTCCCGCCGAAGTTTCCTCGTTCTATGCCGCCCTCTCGATAGAACTCTCTTCTGATTGGATGAAACGATTGTTCTCTCTCGTTCGCCGGCCTCCTGTCAACCTCTTCATGGCAAATAGGATATACGTGGATAAGGTACGGTATGAGAGGAGAGGTGCACTGATAGATATACTGTAGTGACAGAACGATTGACTACGGTAGTGAACGGATTCCACTAAATGTTGGTAGAAGTTTGAAGAACATGAAGCTATCGATTTTGACATGTTGAGGTCTTTAGGGACTTTCCTGCTCGGTAGTCTAGTTGATCTTTGATTTCCTTCGCAGACAATCGACATCAATCCCGACTTCAAATCTCGCGTGAACAAGGAATTCGGGAGCGCAGTGGCGTCGCTCGATTTCGTGCGAGGAGGGGCGGCTGCCAAAGTGAGAGTTACTGTAGATGCTGGATACTGTACTTGGTCTCAGATCGACAATTGACTCTTTTCAGGCAGTCAACAGCTTTGTACGAGGGGCTACGAAGGGCGAGATTAAGGGAGTTGCGAGTGCGAAGGATTTCGCAGGAGCAAAAGTCATCCTAATCAACGCTGTCTTCTTCATGGTTGGTCGTAGAACAAAAGCAAATTATCTACAGCAGGGATGAAGTTGATCGTTGATCTTTGAGGGCGACTGGGCGACGCCCTTCCACCCAATATTGAATCGCAAGTTGCCCTTCCACGGAACAGCCGGCATCAGGAAGGTGTGTCAGCCATATTCTTTTCGTCGTGAAAAAATATGTACAGATCTAACTTCTTCACTCTTCGCTCGTGAAATTCTAAATTTTTCCATTATTACATTTTTATAAATAGTGAATTATACAGTAGCAGCTATATCAACACATGATTTATTGGGATGTCTGTTAAAAAAGATTGCGAATACGAAGGGTGCATCAAATTTCCAATCCTGCTTTTAGATTATCTTCATGTGTAAGACGGGCACGCTCCGCCACTCGACTTCGTCTACCCTGCAGGCGGCATCCCTGCCATACAAGGTTACGAATGCAATGCCATATATCGCTGATTTAATGCACGATATTTCGTACTCTCCATATCTGCTAACTGTATACTTTCCCATAGTCAAATAGATGTGAAATACTACAAATAAAGTCCGTACATATTTCAAACAGAACGCGATTTTCCATTACAATGTCTCCCATCTCAGGATCCCTCGTACAGCCTCATCCTTCTCATGCCGTCTACTGGTTTCCCTTCGTGGCTACAGGAGCTGACAGCTGAGAATCTGCTCACGGCCATTGAGGACATGTACGAGGGTGCGGTAGAGGTCAGCGGTTGTTAATTATTCGGGATTTACATCTTTTACTATTCAAACTTAGCCTTATTAATGCTTCTGAATGGATCTTTTCCGCTATTACCGAAAAGTTTATTATAAGTCCGTAAAATATTTTCAGTTGAAAGTTCCCAAGTGGAACGCCGAGACTAAGGCGATGAACGGCAAGGAGGCACTGGAGACGATTGGAGTAAAGAAGATGTTCGATCAGAGCGCCGATCTCACGCCGGTGAGTACTGTACCAAAACGAATCGAGAAATGATTTATTTCACATTACTGCACTTTTTAAGATGACGTCTTCTGACTGCTTCATCTCTGGCGTCGTCCAGACTGCCACGATCAAAGTCAGCAAATCGCTCCAATTTATTTTATATGTGCTATATTCGAAATACAATTATCGGATACGGATAGATCTAAGCGTAAATATCATGCTATCGACACTCCTTCTAAGGGTTAAAATAATCAATTTCAGGTCAATGAGAAGGGAACGATCGCCGCTGCAGCCACGGGAACATATGTGAAAGCAAAGTGCAGGAAAAGTGGTCCGGAAATTCCACTGATTCAATTCGATCGCCCCTTCCTCTACTTGCTACTGAAGAAGGACATCATCTTGTTCATTGGCGTCCACTGTTGACTGTCCACTCGATCACTTGATTGCTCTCATCTCTCTTGTACCGTACTCTAAGTCATCCTCTAGTATCCTGTTTCGTCGCATTCATTTTTTCTAGATGAATAAAGTATTTCCATGTGATTCACCTCAGTCGATTAGAATGGGAAAGAGAGCGAGCAATGCGTAACGATCCTGCTGAGTGGTCGAATTTGACAAATGAGAATAAACGCTAGTATTCTCGGAATTAATCAATGTAGCTGCATAGAGATGGATTCGAGTCAAATAAATCTATCTCGTCTTTCGGTTTTCTTGAGCGCAGAAATGACCACTGATTCAATCTATGATAACTTGTGAAATTGCAAATGCAACTCATAAAATTCACTCAAACTCACTCTCGACAGTTTCCATTCACTCTGCACTCTTCCCTCTCCTTCTACCACTCGATCATTTCTCGATCTTCTCCCTCGCTCTCACGGTCGGTCGATCTTCCCTCTCCCTCTTCCGGTCGGTCGATCTTCTCTCACCCTCTATTATTTCCGTTATTTCTGCTCTATCTCTCTTTCTAACCTCTCTCCATTATCTCCTTCTCCTCTCAGATGGCATACTCTTCTCCCTTCGCCCTCGCCCTTCTCCGTAGCGCCTACACGGACAACAAGAACGCAGTCGTTTCGCCTGCCTCCTTCGGTTAGTGTCAATTGCTATGAATAGTCGTGTCCTACTGTAACAAAATGGTATCTCACAATAGGAATGATCGTTGATCTCTGAACGCATTGTGCTGATTCCATATTTAGCAAATTATATTAATAAACAATAAATTAAACGTGATTATCAGGCATAATTCTGGCGATGGTCCACGACGGGGCGGCAGGAGAGACCCAGAAGGAGATTACGATGCTCCTCGGCGGTGGTGAGGAAATTATGAACATGCTTCTCCCTCCGAAGTACCCGCCATCTATGGGCCTCTCTCTGCTCACTTCTCTACGGGCTGGTTCAACAGACTCCTCTCTTTCGTGCGGCAACCACTCGCCTATCTCTACATTGCCAGCCGAATCTACGTGAGCAAGGTACGGTAGAATATATTACTGTAGCTTGAGAAGGATTTTGAATAAGAATTCTATGGGTTCACTACCAACTTAGGTGATCTTTGACCTTCGCAGGCCTTCGACGTCGATGGCGACTACAGGTCTCACGTGCGGAAGACATATGGAGCAGTCGCCGAATCGCTGGACTTCACGCAAGAAGGACTGGCGGCTAAAGTGAGTCTTACAACGATACTTCAAGTGGTGAAAGTGAGATCAAGGGCGTACAATGACTCATCTGGATACTGTATCTCCGACATCTAATCGACAATTGCTTCCTTTCAGCATGTGAACGCCTTTGTACGAGTCGCCACCAAGGGACATATAGATGGACTGGTCAGCGAGTCTGACTTCGCTGAGGCCGACGTCATACTTCTGAACGCAGTATACTTCAAGGTTAGTCACTCTCTCTCTCTCTCTCTCATTTTTGCGGGATTCAGAAGATCGGTCCCCATTTTCTCCCCTCCCCCATAATCCTTTACTTTGTTCTCGAACACTCCGAACTTAATGAAGCGCCCTTGTGGTGTACGACGAATAAAATAAAAATTGACATCTTGACAATTTCTTTGGAAGGGAAGTTGATCTGTGATCTTTGAAGTCCAAGTGGCTCTCTCCATTCGAAGTGAAGCACACGCGAATCCTCCCTTTCCACGGTCTCGCGGACACCAAAAACGTTTGATTTTGCAATTCTTTTTGTGCTGAAAATCACGATATTCTCAATTTTGGAAGTGGACAATAGATACTCATTGAACGGATGATTTGAGTAACTTACATTTGCAAATTGTCGTATCCTATCTTCTTCTCCGGAGAGGATGCGACATCGAATTGTTTTTATAGATCAAGTTCATGTGCAAGACGATGTTCACCCGCTACTCCATCTCCCCCGATCTGACCGTGGTCGAGTTGCTGTACAAGGTGATGAGTACAATACAATATAGTAGAGCTGATATTCATCGGATTCATTTGATCTATACCAATACATAAAGCGCTCTGTGACTGTGCCTGACCGGATTGCGCAAATCGGCAAAATCGGTTCACATTCCAAGTAGATTGGAATATTGTTTCATCATTTTCCCTCACATTACAGGACCCTGCCTTCTCTCTCGTCCTTATTATGCCCTCTGCGAATTTCTCTTCGTGGCTCAACGGATTCATTGCTGAGGATCTACAGGGTGTCCAAAAAGTATTGTTACACTTTTGAAACGCGAATTTTTTTAACATGTAGGTCGAGTTGTCAAAACCTGTAATAACACGTTTGAGCCCACCCTTCGGTGCGTTGAGGGAACCTACTAATTAGTTTCCCATAGTCATGGTTCGTCCAAATCGCTATCGTCAAACTATTATCAACCTTTGGACCCTCGGCGACCCCTCAGATTCCATCAGGAGGAAGCTTCGTATTTCCCGAATGACAGTCTATCGCACCATCTCCCGTTTCAAGCAGTTGGGCACTGCGAAGGACCGTCCAAGATCAGGAAGACCCAAGACCGCTCTCACTCAGAAGAACAGGAGAATCGTGGAGAAGAGAGTGAATCGCAATGCCAAACGATCCATCAGGAAGATGGCTAAGGATCTCAAGATCTCCAAAGGATCCGTGTGTGCCATCGTTCATTCTCTTCTCAAGTCCTACCCCTACAAGATGAGAAAGGGCCATGGCCTCACTGATGTCCACAAGCAGAAGCGCCTGGAGAGATGCAAGCTGCTCCTTCAGCGGGCCGATCGTGGGGAGCACTTGACTACCGTTTACTCTGACGAGAAGCTGTTCTCAGTCGAGGAGGTCTACAACAGTCAGAACACCAGGATCATCGCCAAGTCTCCTCAGCAAGCTGACGCCAGAGGTAGAACCATCTCTCGCATTGCCCACCCCCAGGCACTGATGGTTTGGGCTGGTGTGTGCTCGACGGGCAAGACTCCTCTCGTGTTCGTGGATCCCGGGGTCAAGATCAACAAGGAGTACTACACCAGGGCAATTCTCCAGAAGGCCCTTCTCCCCTGGTCCCGCTCCCACTTCAAAGGGGCTCGCTGGACCTTCCAACAGGATTCAGCGCCTGCTCACTCGGCAAAAGTGACGCAGGCATGGTGTCGCGCCCATCTGCCCGACTTCATCTCGAGTGAGGAATGGCCCTCGAACTCCCCCGATCTCAACCCTCTGGACTTCAGCATTTGGTCAGTGTTGGAGAAGGAGGCCTGCTCTACTCGCCACAAGAACCGCGATTCCCTCAAGGCAGCCCTTCTCAAGGCATGGGAGAAGATCGACGTCCCTTACCTGCGGGCCGTCATCGACTCGGTCCCTCGTCGTCTCAGAGAGGTCATCGCGGCCAATGGAGGCCAGATCGAGTGATCGTGCATTGTTATGTTCATATGGTCACTGATAAATACTGTGCCCCGTTTGAGTTGTCTATGTTGCTTTTAAAGAAAGATACATGGTTTTATCCGTGTAACAATACTTTTTGGACACCCTGTACACACGACCATAGAGGGATTGAGAGATGGAAGGATCGTGGTGAGGGTCATTTGGGCACTTTTTGACAACTGGCACAAAACCCCTCCCCCTTCGTCCTCTATCTCACTGGTTTCTCGGTAGCATTCCCTTATTTTCGGTCGCAGAACCTCTTTGTGATGGGGGGATAAGAAATTATGGGGGAGGAAAGGGGGTTTTCCAAATATGCAAGAAGTGCCCTCTTTTGGTTATCTTTTCCACGATGATTAGACAGTTGGGAAATTCCAACTCGGAAAAGGACACTTTGGAAAATTTTGGCAAAATTCCAAGAGCGCGCACATGGCTTTTGAAGCCATTTTATCCAAAATAAAATAATATTTTTGTTTTTAATTTATCAATTGTAATGTAAATCAAGTAGAAGAATCTGATAAAACAAGAAAATTTCTCGAGAATGGATTTTAAGTGTAAAGTTTCCGAAATGTCCTTTCCAAGATCAATTTTCTGCGTTATATTCTTATGCATTATTAGTTTACACTCAGGCTTAATTTAGGCGAACTTCAATATCTAAAATTATGATTTGTTTGCAGTTGAAAATGCCCAAGTGGGATGTGGACCTGAAAGTGAATGGCCGGGAGATTCTCGAGAAGCTGGGAGTGACGCTGGTCTTCACGCAGAACGCAGACCTCTCGAAAGTGAGTACTGTACTCGAGCCAATCGGGAACTAACATAATTTGATCAATTTATTGGTTGTTTTCTTCAGATGACCACATCTCCCATCCACGTATCGAAGGTCATCCACTCCGTCATCTTCAAAGTGAGTGCTTTGAATTTCTCGCTGTATCGATAAACCATTTAGTGAACAGCGTATCGTTCAGTAATCCGGAAAAGAGTGACTTTTGAAAAGAAAAAAAGGGAAAAGAGTGATTAGTATTACTAATAAATATCAGTTATATAGAGAGGGGTCGGGAAAAGTATAAAGTGAAGTGCACTAGGTCGGATGAGAACTATGCTTCGATACATCACAGGCGGCATGACGTCACAGTTACCTAGTGTCAAGTGAAGTGGCTTGCAGGTCGATGAGGAGGGCACTACTGCGGCTGCAGTCACTGGAGGCATCGGGAGACCGAAGTGCAGGGACAGGACGATCATGCCCAATCTCACTTTTGACCTCCCTTTCTTGTACTGTCTCCTCAAGGGCAATGATATTCTCTTCCTGGGCACGCACACTGACTCCGCCCAGCCCCACTCGAACGCCCCTGTCCGTCGCCGCCGCAGAAGCACCAATGACTAACGTTGTGTCTTGTTTCATGTCAATAAAGATCTGATCTGGATACTTCCTCTGTGCTCAAGTGTATTCCCTGAAGAGCAAAATTGAAAATATTGTTTGTGAAAATTGAAAATATTGTAAGCGCGGAGCCATCGATTTGTAGAAATATGTTGATTACAAATGGTTTTGATAGTCATCCAATAATTTCAACTGGATTCACCATTATACTTCGCTTGAAACGTGAGCTAGAGTAAGGGAGGAACACATTGATGACAAATTGAGGAATCAGAACCGACGAAAAAACTTGGGTTTTCAAGTAATCCATTACTCTCGATTCTTACGTGTGAGGCACATCCTGTTGAGTACCATTACTCGCTTTCCGATAAGCATCTTCTCTATGTACTTTGCAATCGTCCCGATTTCGACTCCCTCTCCGTTGTGACTCTTTTGAGGTATTTGTTGGGCCATAACAAGAGTCAGAAATAGGATATCAACGAACGGTAAAAAGTGTGATCTTATGTATCCTCACAGGAATACATTAGCCCCCCCAATCGTAATTGTCATGCTTCACTCTGTCTCATCTCTGGCGTCGTCCAAAATGCCATGATCAAGGTGAGCGAAACTCTCCAATTTATTTTGTACGCTCTACATTTGAAATATAATTATCATATACAGATAGTTCTAGTGTAAATATCATGCTATCGACACTCCTTCTAAGGGTTAAAATAATCAATTTCAGGTCAATGAGAAGGGAACGATCGCCGGTGCAGCCACGGGGGTATATGGGAAAGCAAAGTGCAGGAAAAGTGGCCCGGAAATTCCCCTGATTCAATTCGACCACCCCTTCGTCAACTGCCTGCTGAAGAAGGACATCATCTTGTTCATTGGTGTTCACTGCTAACTGCCCCTATATGACCTGAATGTTCCTCACTCTACTACCGTACGGAAATCCTATAGTCAGAAATCATCTAATATATTTCGCCGCATGTATCATGTTAGATGAATAAAGTATCTGATTTCTCCTCAGTCGATTAGCATGGGGAAGAGAGCAAAGCATTCCCCCCTGCCAAGAGATCGAATTTGACAAATGTTAATAAACACGAGTATTCTCGGAAATAATCAATGTGGCGACTTAAAAAAGGGTTCCCATGAAACAGAATCATGGACTCTCACAACGACTGTACTGCATGCTGAGTACTGTACGGTGGTTTTCGCTAAATTCTGCGCATAGCACTATTTGCCTAATTCGACTATATTTTTATGTAAATTGCATTAAACTGGATCGCACATTCCATGTTTTCACAATAAAAATCCATTAAACTCAACAATAAGGAAGAAAACCGATGCTAAGAAACGTGGTGTAACGCAGCGTGCATTTCGAAATTCCGTCTTTTCCGAATCCAACGGCCGTTTTCTCAATCAATGGCTTGAATGCCTACAGTATTTTTTAATTTGCCTGCATTTTCAACGTACTTTAAAAATTAATTGTGCAGCTTGTAGACATTTATTTAACTTGAAACCAAGTGATTTCTGATCGGAAAAGCGCCCTCTATAACCCCATTGTGCCGGATTGTTGTCGGCGAGACTCGTGGGAATCCTTTTTTAAAGAGGGATTCGCGTCAAATAAATCGGTCTTCAATCTCATCTATCGGTTTTCTTGAGCACAGAAATGACCACTGATTCAATCTATGATAATTTGTCAAATTGCAAATGCAACTCATAAAACTCACTCTGCACTCTTCCCTCTCCCTCTACCAGTCATTTCTCGCTCTTCTCTCTTCGTCTCACGGTCGGTCGATTGCTCCTTTTTGCTTTTACCTCTATTATTTCCGTTATTTCTGCTCTATCTCTCTTTCTAACTTCTCTCCATTATCTCCTTCTCCTCTCAGATGTCTTCCTCTACTCCCTTCGCCCTCTCCCTTCTCCGCGGTGCCTATACGGACAACAAAAATGTAGTCGTCTCGCCTTCTTCATTCGGTCAGTGTCAAATGTCATGACTAGTAGTGTCCTACTGCAAGAAATCTCACATGCGACATTTGATCGCCAAAAGTCGTTTGAACATTATTGGCGGGAACTAGCCCCGTTTCCTGAATTTTGGCAAATATCCAAGTGTTGGCAACCTGCCAACACAATGAAACTATAATACCGTCGTTCTTTGAGTTCTCTCTCTTTCTCTGTCCTCTCTTTCTCTCGCTAATCCTCTGTAGAACGCCGTGTCGCGCAATAGGAGAAAAACACATAACACGGGTCTCCTGTAAAAGTGTAGGAAAACGGCCTGCTTTTGCTACTAGGAAATATTTCATGTCATAGATTTTCACGAAACTTGGTTTATGGACATCATTGGAGGATAGGAGAGGGGTTATCCACTTGATTTTGCAAAATTTGCACATTATCGATTTTTTTGATCTACAACGGTCAATGGCTGTAATTCGGTCAATTTTGATCGTACAGTGAACTTTTTTTTCTCATTTTACTCGTAATCGCGAGATCTACATTTCATTCAACATCTTCCAAAAGCAGGGAAGTCGTCTTCATGGTCATTTCCTTGAAAAACTGTTTTTGAGATCAATAAATCGCTAATTTGATCATGTCATATATCAAATCCAAAGGTTTTTATTTTAAAAATGGATTCTCCGCACCAAATTAGGGGGTGTCTACGTTGATCATGTTTCACATCTCTTGCCCTTCACTATCGATTTAGTATGGGGGATTCTCGACTTTTCCGGACTTGGTTATTTTTCGAACGATTTGGTTTTTTGGTCGTATCTCGGTTCAAATTGGTGCAATCGAACACTCAAAAAATGCAATCGATAGCTCTTAAAGAGCTCTATCAATTATTATTTGTACTTCCAATCGCTAGAATTCTTCGTTTTCAAGTTATGCCACGAAAACTGCCTAAAACATGCAAAATTGAGATATTTCTGCAATAAATATCGGTAGACAAGCGTTTCCCCGCTGGTTTAGCAACTTTTAGAAGTTTAGTAACAGATTTAAGCGCACGAGTAAAATGAGAAAAAAAAGTTCACTGTACGTTCAAAATTGACCGAATTACAGCCATTGACCGTTGTAGATCAAAAAAATCGATAATGTGCAAATTTTGCAAATCAAGTGGATAACCCCTCTCCTATCCTCCAATGATGTCCATAAACCAAGTTTCGTGAAAATCGATGACATGAAATATTTCTAGTGTCCACAGTTCCTACGTTCTTACAGGAAACCCGTGATAATAGGAGAAAAAATAATGATCGTTGATCTCTGAAAGCTCGGTGCTGTTTCCATATTTAGGCTAATATGAGCAGTGAATTAATTACATAAAAATAACTTAAACATGATTTTAAGGCGTCGTTCTATCGATGGTCCACGACGGGGCGGTCGGAGAGACCCAGCAGGAACTGACGACGCTCCTCGGCGGCGGTGAGGAAATTATGAGCATCCTTATTTAGCACTTTTATCTGGTACAAGGCCCATATTTTACTAGAATGTTTTCGTCTTACAAGGGAACCGCAAAAGTAGGTCTCTCAATTCGTGAAATTTTACGATGGAGGTTTCAAGGGATCCCTAAGAAGGTCCTAGATCCGTTTGCAAAAGTTCCGATAATTGATTCTTAAGACCCTAAATTAGACTTAGAGTTCAACATGTAAAATCTGCACGCGCGGGTCTGCATAGAACGCAAACACTACGCCACGAGACATTCGTTCAGATTACACGATAAATTCTCCACTATTCTGGGATCCGCGCGTGCAGATTTTACGTGTTGAACCCTAAGTCTAATTTAGGGTCTTAAGAATCAATTATCGGAACTTTTGCAAACGGATCTAGGACCTTCTTAGGGATCCCTTGGAACCTGCATTGACAAATTTCACGGATTGAGAGACCTACTTTTGCGGTTCCCTTGTTAGATGCTGATAATGGCTATTCTGAGTTCATGCTTGAAGGTCTCTCTTCCGACGAAGTCTCTGCCCTCTACGGTCATATCTCCTCTGAAATATCGACTCGCTGGATCTCTCGACTGATCTCTCTCATGAGAAGACCGCTCGTCTCTCTCTCCTTCCTCTCCGCCATCTACGTGAACAAGGTACGGTAGGAAAAGTTACTGTAGCGAGGGAAAGATTGATGGCTTCGGAAGATATTGTACTGTGTCAATTTGTAGAGAATAACTTGTTCAGGGAATTGTGAGCAGAATAGAACAGTTCATCTTAATCTTTGACCTTCACAGGAGTTCGAACTCAATCGCGCGTACAAAAGCCACGTGCGCAAGTTGTACGGAGCGAACGTCGAGTCGTTGGACTTCAATCAAGGAGGAGCTGCCGCCAATGTGAGACAATTATAAAAAAAGAAACTGTGGTTAAAGTAAGATCAAATAGCCACAATTATTAGGTTGTTGCAAAAGTCTTTCGGTTTTTTGATATTTTGCCTTCCATCTTCCTTTTAGTTTGACCGATCACATTCCATATATTAATTACTAATGAAGCCTTGTATACTCTTTCATATGCGCACCCTATCAGCATTGCCCAATCGAGGAGGCGAGAAGAGGGCAACGTTAAAATTACGAAAATTTATCCATCGAAAACGACACATTTCTCAATGTTATGTTTCCTCTGAAGCATGAATGCTCAATTCCTGGTGGTTATATGAAGCTCCCATCTTTACGCTATAAATACTTTTTCTCGTGGATGATGGAAGTTACATCCTTTCGAGGAATGCAATGATCTGTAAATGACTACATATT
This sequence comes from Pristionchus mayeri, assembly GCA_036245805.1. Taxonomy (NCBI): domain Eukaryota; kingdom Metazoa; phylum Nematoda; class Chromadorea; order Rhabditida; family Neodiplogasteridae; genus Pristionchus; species Pristionchus mayeri. The sequence goes on from BTRK01000001.1 coordinate 28,501,859, forward strand.
GCATTTTTATGTTGATTTCGCATATTTTTTAAAAATAAGAAATTCTAATTTTCTGAAACAAGAAAGATGCAGGCACCAATATTTTTTCTGATTATAAAGCCTCTTGTTGGGTGAATATGTTGGGTCTTGTTGGGTGAACACTCTTAGTGAAGCCTATATGCTTGGTCTTCGATGCAAAAAAATCGAACAAGTTTCATGTAGCCAGAGTCGAAAGCATATTTTCAATAGCTTGTAATTCGGCACAAACTTAATCGACAGACAGTTCTAACATATTTTCTGAAAGGGTATACGTGCTATTTCTTAGACATCTGCATGGGCAGGTTTCGTGAATTTTGCCTACAAATATCCAGTAAAATCAATTTAATGCAAAATTTTGAGTATCCAATGCGATTGGTTTTATCGTAATTTCTTGCGTTGATTACGATATCGGATTGATTGAAAAGTATGCATGTAATGTACAAGTATACCTCTAAACACTGCTATGTTTGTTGGACATTGAGATTTGAGACAAGATAATTATGATAGTTCAAAGTACGTACACAAAAAACCGCAAGACTTTTGCAACAACCTAATACTTTATTGGGTACTGTATCTCCGAATTCGAATCAAAAACTGATTATTCAATTCGGTCGTCCGAAGCGCCACGAAAGGAGCAATCGATGGAGCGGTTGACGCGGGAGATTTCGAAGGATCCGACGCGATTGTCGTGAACGTGCTCTACTTCAAGGTTGGTCGTTGAACTCTGACATTGTGATGTCATTAGGAGGAAGTTGATCATTGGCCTTTGCAGGGCAAGTGGCAATCTCCGTTCGAAGTGAATGACACCCGAATCCTCCCCTTCAATGGTCTGGCCGGCACAAAAAACGTTCGATTTTGCTATTTTTTTATGCGGATAATCACGATTTTCCTATTTTACAATTGTTTAGACAATCAATGAACTGATCATTGGTGTAACTTACATTTTCAAAAATTCTCGTATCCTATCTGTTTTTCCGCAGAGGAGGAAACATCGAATTGTTCCTTTATAGATCAAGTTCATGTGTCAAAAGATGTTCACTCGCCACTACGTCTCTCCCGATCTGGAAGTGGTCGAGTTGAAGTACAAGGTGAGGAGTACAATACAACCTAGTCTGTTAGATGTTAGAGCTGTTAGATACTCCCCGGATTCGTGTGATATATACCTAAAAGGCGCACTGTGATCGGCTTTTATTCCGGATTGCCCATATCGGCGAAATCGGTTCACAGTCCCAGTGGAATTGAATGTTGTTTCATCATTTTCCCTCACATTGCAGGACCCTGCCTTCTCTCTCGTCCTCATTATGCCCTCTGCGAATTTCTCATCGTGGCTCGATACTCTCACCGCAGAGAATCTGCACTCGATCATCGAAGGAATGGAGGACGGAAAGATCAACGTAATTTTTTGTGTACTCCATTTTGAACAGCAATTTTAAAAAACGTTTTATCGTTTGAATTTTTGGGAAAAAAGTCCATAAATTTCGATTTGCAGTTGAAGATGCCCAAGTGGGACGTGAAGGTGAAGATGGATGGCAAGGAGGCTCTCGAGCGGCTGGGAGTGGCCAAGATGTTCAAGCAGAGTGCCGAACTCTCGAAGGTGAGTACTGTACTTGTGCCAATCGATAACTAACATAATTTGAATAATTTAATGGTTGTTTTCTTCAGATGGCCTCCTCTCCCATCCGCGTCTCGAAGATCATCCACTCCGTCCTCTTCAAAATGAGTTATTTGAATTTCTAGCAGATATCACATTGATGAACCAGTTATTGTACATCATATTTTTCAGTAAATCGGAAAAGAGTTACTTTTGAAAAGAAAACAGTGAAAAGAGCGATTACTATCCTGATAAATATCAGTTATATAGGGAGAGTCGGGAAAAGTATTAAAAAATAATGAATTTAAAAAATGTCAATTGCAGGTGGATGAAGAAGGCACGACAGCAGCTGCATACACTGGGGGAGGATTGAAGGCGAAATGCATGCAGAGGCCGATCCCCTGTCTCACCTTCGATCGCCCGTTCCTCTACCTTCTCCTCAAGGGCATCGATATCCTCTTCCTGGGCAGTCACACTGACTCCGCCCAGCCCCACTTGGTTGCTCCCGTCGGTCGCCCTCGCAAAACCAGACGTGCCGATCACTAAACTTGTGTCGTGTTTCATTCCAATAAAGTTGTGTTACATGAAAATTGACTATTGCATCTGGGCTCTTACGCGTAGAATGTTGCAAGTGAATCCGTCAAATCTGCCAATTGACATATGAAATTAACTGTGAATCCTGATTTTGACAATCATTCCTCGAGCTTCTACCTTCCTAACATGGTTGGTATCACTGGCTGTTTTGCTCTATTACTTCCGCATTTCAAACGACCCTGTCAGAGCAATTCGGACAACCACCTTGCTAGGGTCAATGTCATAGAATCTTAATTATCATGCCTCTAATTTTCTCTGTAACATCTATTTTGCATCTCCTGCTCTATCTCATGATAAACAATTATTATTGGTAATGCTTATCTGCAATGACGAGTCGATCTGAAGACTGAGATGAAGAACAGAATGAAGAGTAGAGTGAGAATCGAGGAAAGAGATAAGCAAAGTGAGTAGAGGAAAATGAAGGAATGAAGAGGAGATTGAAGAAGAGTAGTGAGAGTGAAATATCGAAGAAGGAGGTGAAGATAGAGGTGAGGAGAGAATAAAGGAAGAGGAATCAATGAATGAATTGAAGGAGAAGAAGAAGTCTCGTCTCTCAACAAGAAGTATGAGCAGAATCCCTGCAGAGAAAAAACAAGGCGAAGAGTGAAGAGAAGAAGAGGAAATGAAGTACTCCTTCATCCTCTTCCCCTCTCACTTTCGAAGATGAGAATAATCTGGATCAAATTATTGAGAAGACTGAGCAAGTGCCCACTCTGGAAATGCTAAGACATTTCACGATTAGAGTGAAAGGAAGAGGTGAGTTAAGAGAGGCTCCATTATTCTGCTAGTGTGAACAATTATTAGATTAATATTCAGTCAATTCTTCGAGGTTGGTTAGTGCGTGATTCTCTTTATTGGCGATACGATAATATGTGAAGACAACTCTTAGTGAGCAGTTCAATAAGCGAGGCAGACTCTGGGGACGGTGAAGGTCTCGACGAAGGACTCGGGAAGATCGTCGATGGAGAGAATCTCACGACGAGACTCACGAAGAAGACGAGCAGTCTCGCTGTCGGAACGGGAGAGGCAAGCGAACTTGACCTGCAAGGGGAGAGGATGAGGGGAGGAGAGGGAGGAAGGGAGGGGGAAGAGGAAGGAGAGGAAAAGTGGGAGGGAAGAGGAGGACGGAAGAGGAGGAGGGGGTGGAGTAAAGGGGGGAGGAGAGTGAGGGAGGACTCACCTTGATCTCCTTCATGTTCTCCTCGTTTTCGATGGATTTGCGAGGACACTCGGGGACGGGAGTCTTGGAGAAGCACACTCTGTTGGAGTACTCGATCACTCGGGTCTTCTCGAGGGGCTCTGAATAAGATGAATGAGGGATTGCTTCGGAAGGGTAAATGAGAGAAGGAAGAGTGAGTAACTGACCGATGACTTCCTCCTCCTCCTCGTACTTCTTATCGCTCTTCTTGGCCTTCTTGTCCCACTTGGTCTCGAAGATGGACTCCTCCTCAGAGGAAGACTCCTCCCACTCCACACGGTAGTTCTTCTTCTCGGACACCTTCCCCTCCTCGATCTTGCACTCGTCGTCCTTCACGAGGAAAGAGCGGTGGAACTCCTCGAGGTCCTCTGCAATCGGGTGGTCATTCTCTCTTCCTCTCTCCTCCTCCCCCCTTCTCCCCCTTCCTTCCCCTTCCAGGGATGGTTTCGAAATAAACTCTCTTCATTGTGTGCACTCTCTTGCTTGTCAGACGAGTGAGGGAGCGCGCAGAATGAATGGAGTTACATCTTGCGAAGCCATCCCTATTTCATTCCCTCTCCCCTATCTCCCCGTCTCTCCTCCCTCTTCTTCCTGCTATATCAAATGCTGTATGAAGTCATAGTTCTCATCCTACCTAGGGCCCTATTCGCCTTTCCCCTCTCCCTTCCTACCCCCCCCCCTCTCTCTCTACTCACCAGTCTCCTCATTGTCGGCCCTTCTGAACTCGTTCTTCTTCTCTCCGTCGAAGTGACCGCAGATGCCGCACTGCTTGTTCTTGTAGTACTCGCTCATCTTGACCTTGGCGGTGTATCCGTCGAATTCAACGCTGACGCCATCAAGCTCGACGACGACGAGGTCGTTCTTCTTGTAGACGCGGGCGTTCTCCAGCTTCTCTCGTCTCTCGACCTCCTCTCCATCGATGGTCACTCTCATCTTGTCCTCTCTCTTGTCCATCTCCAACTCGATCACCGAATCCTTCGAGACGATCTTCATCTTCTTCTCCTCTCCGTTCTTCGAGATCTTCTTGATCAGAACGGCGAACTTGGGTTGAGAGGAAGAGCAGTCCTTGGCCAGCACGGTGTAGCAGGTGGTCATGGGGGTACGGTAGATGACGTCATCGAACGAGTTGACCTTGCGGGACTCGACGGTGCACTGGGCCTTGGTCTCCTCGACGAGGTTGGATCCGAGGGAAGAGAGGGAACGGATGGGGGTCATCGACTGACGACGGATGTTCACCAGACGGAGGGGCATGGGCAGACGGTAGTCACGGATGGAAAGCTTCTCGGAGGGAGTCTCGATGGTCAGATTGGCGTACTGACGGGTGGAGGGCTCGATGGTGAGCTGAGCGCGGACGATTCTCTCCTCGTTGTGTCCGTAGTTGATCGAGGTCTTGTACCAGGGAGCGGACACCTTAATGAGAGAAGATTAGTGACGTCAGTTGATGAAGAATTTAGATGATATTGAATAGGTAAGGGAGATCTCACTAGTTAAAAAAAGATACCACTGTCTGTTCATTCTACACACTTTCTCGACCAGTAGAGTGGCGAGAGCGTGCGAAGAATGAAGAGAGCGTGGTATGTTTCTCGAACTCTAATTAGGTACTAGGTCGGATGATCACCGTCGGATGATAACCTTCCGTATGATAACCAAAAATAGTACACTACCCCAGTATCTATAGTAGCCTCCCCCAGTATCACAGTAGGTTTCCTAAGTATCAAAAATGCTTCTGTGAAAGTTCTGCAGAAGGGTCCATTGTTTGGGTATCATCCGGAATGTTGTCATCCGACGGTGATCATCCGACCTTGTGCCTCTAATTCTCACCTTGGCGTAGGAGTAGATTCTGTCGACGAGGGAACGGGTGAAGGGGCAGGCGATCTCGTACTTGGCGACGAGCTTGTACTGGTTCAGCATGGCAGACTCAACGAGGAGGGAGTACTCCTCGAGGGCGGTCATCTCCTCCTTCTTCTCAGCCACCAGCTTCATCCATTTCTTCTGCTCCTGAATGAATATCATCATTGCGTACCAACCTCGTACCCCATCTACACTAGTGATGGCAAACCGTGCTCTCCTCGTTTCACACACTCTCTCGCTCAGTTTGACGGGCGAGAGAGCACACGAAATGAGGAGGGCGCATCCCGACTTGACAACGCTTATCCACTCTACCACTCCCTCTTACCTTGTTCTGCTCTCCCTGGATCTTGATCTTCATCTCGTTCTTCTCATCGGATCCCCAGCGAGACTCGACGTTGATGGAGAGTTCGCGGTGCTTCTGCTCCTTCAGTTCCTTCAGGGAAGCGGGCATCTCGGGGTAGAGCATCTCGATCGAAGACTGCATCTTCCAGTCGCGGGTCTCCTTCTCCACCAGAGGGGTTCTCATTCCGGAGAAGTCGATCTTGCAGTGTCTCAGCTTGTCGTCGCACACCGACCTCACTTCCATCTCGGCCTTTCTCTCCTTGCGACCTCCGACGGACTTGATCTGGGCGAAGAGACGGTGGGAGTAGGCCTTCTCCGACTTGTACTCCTTCGCGTACTTGTGGAAAAAGGAACGACGCTCCTCCTCATCTTCAGCCTCCTCGTACTCCTCAGTCTTGAAGTGCTCCTTGTTGTCCTCGTCGAAGAATCTCTCCATCGAGGGTCTCTCCATCTTCTCCTCATTGAACTGCTCCATCTCAGTCTTGATCACGTACTCCTTGGGAGTCTCCTCAGTCTTCTCGAAGGTGATCTCCAGATTGTTCTCTCCGATGAGCATGGCCGAGGGGATTCTCTCCGTTCCTCTCTCCCAGATGTGTCCATGGACGTGTCCCTCAACGTTGATCTTCATTCCGGTGGCCTTCTCCAGATGGGAAGAGCGGATCTTGTGCACGAGCGTCTCGAGTTCCTCCACGTAGATCGTCTTCTCCTTCGATTCAACGTAAGAGCGAGTGTCCTTAGGCCAGACACGGACGAAGGAGACGGGGCGGGTAGAGATCTGGGCAAGACGACGGGACTCCTGGGGGAGGGCGAGGGTGGTCTTGACCTCGAACTTGTCCTCCCACTTCATCTCAGTGGTCATGTCGACGGGGACGTTCATCTGGGCAGAGTGGAGCATCTTGACTCCGAGAGAGACCATGGGGTTCACACACTCGACCGAAGTGACGTGAGTCGAGGCGAGAGTGGGGCGGGCCTGGATGCGCAGACGGAGACCATCGATCGACTTGCCGTTCTTAGGCTCGATCTCGACCTTGACGAGTCCCTCAACGTTGAAGATGGTGGGCATCTTAGAGGAGTAGACGAGGGGAGTTCCGAGGGAATGGACGATTGTGCGGGTTCGCTCGTAGACGAAGGAAGAGAGAAGAGTGTTGAATCTGTATCCCTTGGCGAGGATAGACTCGATCTCTCCCAGCTCGATTCTTCCATTGCGGACGACGCTCTTGATGATCTCGGGGATGACGTCCTCGTCGATGGGAAGAAGGGCGTAGTCCATGTCACGGAATCTAACGTAGACGAGGGCATGAGGATCCTGATCCTGCTGCTTGCGAGAGACGATCGACAGCTTCGAGAAGAGACCACGGAGGATCTCGGTGGGCTTGAAGGTGGCGGATCTCTTGCCACGGACGATGACCTCCTCGAGTCCCTGCTGGTCGACCTTCTCGATGATCTTGTAGAGCACCTGGTCGATGTTGTGCTGGCTGAATCCGATCTGGGCGAGGTACTTGTTCCACTGGCCGGCGAAGGTGGTCTCCAGAGTGGTCATGACCTCCTTGGGCAGGACCGAGTCGTTGGCGAAGAGGGCGGCCCAGTTGAGGGTGGCTCCGGCCTTCTGCTCCTCGGAAAAGAGGGAGAAGTGCTTGTAGGTGGAGGAGAGCAGCTTGCGGGGCTGGACTCTAGCCATGCGGAGGGCGGTCTTGATGGCATTGCTCATCGACTTTTCGCAGGGGTTCTCAGAGCGGGAGAGCTGCTCGAGAGCGGAGTGGACGAAGGAGTGAACCTGGGTGGAGGGCTCTCTCTCGAGCTGGTTCACGATCTTCTCGATGACGTTCTTCTCGGGGATGGTCTGCATCAGCTGATGGAAGGCGGCGACGCGGATCTCGGGACGCTCACGGGTGTTCTTGTACACGGGCATAAGGACGGAGACCATCTTGCGAGCAAGGACAGAGCGGAGCTTGCGAAGAGACTCGATCGCCTGGATTCTGATGGTCTTCTCCTCCTTCTCGTCACGGATGATCTTCTCCAGAGGGAAGACGATCAGGTCCATTCCAGAGTTGGCGATGGTCTTCAGGGCGAGGATCTTCTCGTATCTGGTCTCGGCTTTCTCGAATTCCTCGACGAGATCGCGAACGAATCTCTCCTTAACGTCACGGGGGCACTTGCGCTCCTCGGCGGACTCGTAGGCCATCAGGTCACGATGCTCTCCGCACACTCCGTTCATCAGGGCACCGACGGTGAGCCAGCAGGACTGACGGGTGAGGGGCTCGCGACGGGAATCCTTGCAGAGAGAGACGAGGGACGAGATCATCTTCTCGGAGGGGACACGGATGGAGGTGAGCTGCTTGAGCAGAGAGGCAGTCTTGAGGGGCGAGACCTCGCGGGCGCGCATCTTCTCGATCAGATGGTCGACGGTGTTGAAGGAACCGGCCTGGGCGAGGGCGTCGTCGAAGAGGGACTTCATCTGCGCACGGTCGGACTCCTCCTGAGACTCCGACTGGCAGATCTCCTTGTGCATTCTTCTAATGTCTTCCTTGGTGGCGAGACGGAGGATCTCGACGATGCGGGAGAACTCGTGAGTGGCGGTCATTTCGATTCCCTTCTCCTCATTCTCCATCTTGACGACGATGGACTTGACGAGACGGGCGACGGCTTCGGGCTTGTTCTTGATCTCGGGGTAGGGGCAATCTCTGAGGAGAGACTCGTCTCCAGTGGCAAGGAATTTCTCCTCCTTCTTCTCCCATTCCATCGAGTAGAGGAGAGACTCCTTCTTCTCACTCTTGATCGTGACCATTCTCTTCTCCTCCTTGTTCACTTCCATCAGTCTCATCTTAGCTGCGACTACAGTCGTGAAGAAGGACTCGGTCTCGGAGAGGGGAGCGTAAGTGTAGGCGGATCTCAATTCGATCTCATCGATCACGAAGCGAGAGGCGGAGCCACGGATACGGTAGTTGAAGACGGAGGACGACTCGATGTTCCTCTCCTCTCCGGAGTACTTGTTCTCGCACGAGGGGCACTCGTCTCCGAAACGGAAGTTGTATCGCTGCCCGACGCGACGAGAGCACTTCTCGAAGTTGATCGACTTGGTCACGAGCATCTCGGAATCCTTGCGAGAGGAAGACGAGGGAAGGATGGTGTAGGCGACCTCGCAGTCTCCCTCCAGAGTCACCTGAAACGAGAGGGAATGACGACTGGGTAGATTGAATTCATAATGGAGAAACGATACCATGCTCTCTTCATTCTATACACTTTCTCGCCCCTCGACCGATCGAGAGAGTGTTTAGAATGAAAAAATTGTGATATCATTTTTCAAACTCTATATGGATGGATGGGAAGAAGGGAGAGGGATGGAATGAATAGAGAAGTCATATCTACCTCGGGAGCGGTGAAGAGGGTTTCCTTCTTCGAGTCCTCATTCAGGAAGCGAGAATCGTGGGTGTTCTTCTGGGCAAGGTTAACCTGCAATTAGAATGATTAGATTTGGGAGATGAAGGCATTAGGTCGGTTGATCACCGTCGGATGATAACCTACTGGATGATAACCAAAAAATGGACCCTTCTGTAGAACTTTCATAGAATCATTTTTGAGACTTTGAGAACCTGCTGTGGAAGTTCTACAAAAGGGTTCCTGTTTTGGTTATCATCCAGTAGGTTACCATCCGACGGTGATCATCCGACCTAGTGAGATGAAGGGTGAGTCTCGGTCTCTCTACCTGGAGCATGTTGATGTAGACTCTCTTGATGTTCTTGGACCAGGGCATATCCTCGCGGTCGAACTCGATGTCGGAGACGAGTCCATCCTCGTAGCGGAAACGAACGGGCAGACGGAGCTGACGGAGGCTCTCCTGCACGGAAAGTGTAGGATACTGTAGGATCGGGAAGGGATACTGTAGACGAAGTGATCGATAACTGACCTCGTTGAGTTCGATCTCCTCGAAGAGCTCGAAAGGCAGGACATCCTTGGACTGGTCGATCTCCTTCTGAGTCGTGGCGACCCGAACGTTGTCGATTCTCAGCTGGGCGAGAGTCTCAGACTCGGGGAAGGAAAGAGCGACGAAGGACTTGGAACGGACGATAGACTGCTGCGAGCCGGGCACGGGAAGACCGTTAGCGAGCTGAGAGAGACAATGAAGAGTCACTTTGCGATCGAAGAAAGATACTGTACCTGGGTCTCGAGGTTGAAACGGTACTCGTAACCCTTCTTGAACGAATCGACTCTGTCGACAGACTCGGAACGAGCCTCGTTGCTCCATCTGAAAATGGGGGACATTAAGGGGATGAAGAGGTAGTCCAAAGGTGAATGGGGAGGGCACAGTAGGTCAGGAGGAGGGAGGGCTAAGGTAGGTCAGGAGAAGGGGGAGGGTACGGTAGGTCAGAGGAGGAGGAGAAGAGTACGGTAGGTCACTCGCTCACCTCAGTGAATCTCTGGCTGCGAAGGCCGCAGCGACCAGTGCGGCGACTAGCAGAAGACGCATCCTGGTGGAGTGGTGACTTCCCCTCCTCCAGGGGCCCTTTTGTACCCCCTTCCTGATGCCAAACTCACGAGTGTTCCAGGCCCATGTCAATCAGTCTCAACGAGAGAGTGGGGGATCGGGGAGAGATCGGATGCATCGACAGTCCCTCAGATGGACAGGCAGTGATAATGGATCGTCTAGGTGTCAGTTTCAGCGGGCAAAGATAGAATCGAGCCAGATCTGCCCTCGTTTTATCAGCGTTTCCACAGATCAGAATCGTCCAATGCTTCTTTTCCAATTCCCCAGCATCTTCTTCTGCACAATCTAATCGTTTTTGTTGTTAATGACAGTGATGTGCATATTCCGCTTCACACCCTTGACAATACACGCATGTAAATGGTCAATCTTCAATTTATCAACATATATTTAAAATATTAGTACAAATTTCGAATAAATAAATGAATTTCGAGGTCTAGGGAGGTATTGCTTATGCAGAAGGTGTCATGAGCCGTTCAAGTATCAATAAATAAGTCACAACCAATCAACAACGTGAAAGATCAACGATCAGGCGAGTCTTAGCCTTTTGCAGATCGGAACGAGAGAGTAGGGAAAGACGACGAGAATGAAGGAGACAAAGACGCAGATTGAGCCCGAGATGAAGAAGGGAGTGGGAGAGACCGAGGAGAAGAGAATGTCGATCACTGCAAGAGGAAGGAGGATGGAAGTTGTGATTTATTTGCGTGTTCGCACATTTTGAGTGCTTCTACTGCCAGAATTTGATAAATTATGTTGAACTGATAGAGTTGTAAACTCGGGCTACTGTCGTTTCGTTCTATATAATCTCTCGACCGGATGAGTTGCGAAAGAGGGAGTACTATGGTTTCGTCCAACCAGTAGGTGGGCAAATCCCCAGCCACTGGTGGGATACTGGTTGACCACTGGCCATATAGCTGGCTAACCATTGGCTAACTGGATTAGTTATAAATTGGTTAGCGTAGAGTAGAATGACGGGACATTAGTATCGACTCGCACTCTATCGCTCACCAGTATTGCACGGCAGTCCGACGAGCATTCCCACTGAGATCACGAGGGGATGGAGGAGGGCGATGCCGAAGTTTATCAGGAAGTTGAACACTGCAATTAGCGATTCGGGGTTTTACTGTGTATTCAACTGAAAAGAAAGGAGCTTTTTTTCATTGCAAATACTAGTAATACAACAATAATCTGTTCATTACCCTAAATTAATTTAAATTATTTTCTAAAATAAGCAGCTCACGTAGTCCGAGAAGGCCTGCGCCGACGAGCACGATCCAGGGCACGGCGGAGACCTCGAGAGTCTCCACGTTGAAGACTATCTGGAATGAAGGGACACGTCATAGCGATATATTTTCTATTATTGCTATTCAACAACTGCGTGGTTGGTAGACTCTTTTCCAGCGTTTATAGCCTAATGATGACGAAACGGACCAGGAAAAGCGCGGGCACAGCGTTAACGAAGAGACTCATCAGCCCCAGAGACGACATGAAGAGCGAGACCTGAAAAATAATTTTTGCGGAAATCTCTCCTAAGATTGTGCCGACTTGTCAAGACTAGAAGACGTTTTTCCAATGCTATTGGGGTGTCCGGAAAGTTCGTATAATTTTTTGTTTTTATTTTTTATTCAATGCTTTACAATTCTCAGTGACCAATGTATGCCCCCTTCTTTCTCACTACCTCCCTCCAGCGATTGGGCAGGGTCTCGATTCCTCTCTTCCAGAATGCGGGTTTCTTCGAGACCGCCCAGTTCACGAAAGCCCTCACAACCGCATCTCGATTCTTGAACTTCTTTCCTTTGCAGAAGTCAGAGAGAGAGCGGAAGCAATGGTAGTCGCATGGGGAGAGATCCGGGGAATACGGTGGATGGGGAATCCTCTCGATCTTCAGCTCGTCCATTTTCTTCTGGGTCATCTTCGCTCGATGTGGGCGAGCATTGTCCATCAGAAGAAGAATTTTGCCCTGGTTCAGGAGGGGGAGGGACTCTGATCGCGACATCTTCCAGTTGTTCAGAGAAGAGGTCGGCATTGATGCTGGTGCCAGGGGCGAGGATCTCCCAGTAGATGGGACCGAGCACTGAGAAGAAGAAGCAGAGGAGTTCCTTCTTTCCGTGCTCTTCCTTCTTCGGGACGGGCGTGGGCTTCTCATCTGCATCCACCCATTGCAGTCTCCTCACAGGGTTATCGTACGTGATCCACTTCTCATCTGTAGCGATGATGGAATTGACCCATCGAAGATTGGATCTACGATGGAGTAATTCCCGACAGACTTGAACACGATTTTTCAGCTGTTCGGGGGAGAGGTCATGGGGAATCACTTGTGGGAGTTTCGGCTTCTTCCCAGATCGATGAAGGATAGGATATCGGACACCGTTGATCTGGGGGTACCAGTATCCTTCTTCAACTCACGCACACTGGCCATGGGCTTGCGCTTCAGTGTGCGGAGAACGAGAGGCTGATCGAGGGAGGGAGGGCGTCCAGAGCGGGGTTGATCATCGAGACCAAACTCCCCTTTCTTGAAGCGGGAGAACCACTTATAGCAGAAGGGTATGGAGGGGGCGTCAGCTCCTTCCGACTGGGCCAGGGCAGAGTGGGCCTCCTTCTCGGATCGGCCAAGGCGGTAGTAATGAAGTAAAACTGCTCGGAGGTAGAGATGGGAGTCCATCACAAGAATCAATGTAGCAACTGGGAGACTGATTAAATCCTCTCACTACTCAACGTCAGAATGATGCAATACATTGTTGACAAACAGATTGCTCAATCACTGCATTTGATCGCGAACTGACTTTTTTCCGAAGCATTATACGAACTTTCCGGACACCCCAATAGAATGACACTATCATCTTAATCGCTTAATTACAAAGCTCATTAAGGCATACACCTTAGAAAACAGTTTCTTGAATCTCTAAGATCAAAGGTCACTCACCTGCCCAAGCGTTGCATCACCCAGAATCCACTTGAACATCACTTTGTAGACGGCGGCGAAGATGGGAGAGAGAGTGGAGAGGAGTATGCCCACCCACGAAGCACGGATCTAAATTATTGAGTGATTAGCTCGGATGTAGATTATTGATTGATTAGCTGAGTAATTAGGTTCTGCCAGAATTTACTGAAATGAGTGACAATTCCAGAAAATATTGAATATTTAGATTTCGGTTCTTACTGAACGTTTCAGTTAAGGATACACTTCATTGTAGTACATTCTGAATAGCCTCATAAAGGTAAGTCAGAAATCAAAGATCACGTGCCTCCTTGTCGAGTGAGATCAGGACGACGCCACCGATTGCGAGGAAAACTGCGAAGAGCTGCGAAAGTGATCTTTGATCTTTCCACATCTCATCTTGACCTACCTTTGGCGGTACGAATCGGTCTCCAAGAAGGAATAGCGCCATGAGCCAGACTAGCGAGACATTGCATGCCTGATATCAAAAGAGTAAGAGAATGTGAGAAAGGAAGAGGGGAACGTTCTCATTAGTCTCATTTTGCCATAATCTCAACCGGTGCTAGGTCAGATGATAACCAAAAAAAGTGTCCTTCTATTTGATTTCCATAGTATGTTCACATCTATCAAGAAACCTTCTATGTAAATGCTGAAGAAGTGTACAATTTTTGGCTATCATCCGACGGTAATCATCCGACCTAGGGCACCTGAATCGTACCTGAATAGATGTTGCTACGGAGGCAGATACGTATGCCAGCGCTCTGCAATAGATTATATATCATTGGCGAGTATTGATTAGTTCATAGAAAATGTGAGGCCCACGAAGTTTGTTTAACCAAAATACTAATCAGTTATTTCTAGACAGAAGCATGCTCACTTGAGGTACGCTAATGTTTAGTCAATGATCAAATAAAGAATCAAAAATCAACATAATCACTTGAGGTATGAGTAGTTGGCTCCTGACCAGAGGAAGAGGAAGAGTGCCACTCGGAAGAGACCGGTATGCAGAGAGCCGCCAAGGACGGGAACGGAGTCGCTGTATTATTTTTTGCATCAGATCCAAGGCAGAATTGAATTTTTCAAATTATTTGAAATATGTTACGTTGCTGAAAGTCAATGGAACACAAATATAGTGAAGCCCTTCCGTTCGTAAATTTTGATTTTGTTCCATCAGAACTAAAGGAATGCAATTCTAGTCAATCCGAGATGCACCCTCAATAAACAATTCTCACTGGAAGGACTGAGCAGCTTTGACTCCTCTGATTATGTTGTAAAACAGGAAGACAGGGAAACACGTGATCTTTAAAATAATGTTTCGTATTTTAAAACAAATAATTTATTGGAAATCAATAAGCAATATGAAATTGTATTACCATCCAGTTCGTGTTCCACCACAACATGAAGTAGGGCGCATTAAACTTGTGAGGATCTGGAAATCATTGACTGATTCCCTTCCAAAAACAAGCAAATTTATTCCCTGGATTGTAGAGGTAGAAGTGTAAAGAAAGAGAGCCAACTATCTCGCCTTTTCATGCCCTCTACAATGCGCATCTTGCAACTATTATTTATCACGGGTTTCCTGTAAGAACGTAGGAACTGTGGACACTAGAAATATTTCATGTCATCGATTTTCACGAAACTTGGTTTATGGACATCATTGGAGGATAGGAGAGGGGTTATCCACTTGATTTGCAAAATTTGCACATTATCGATTTTTTTGATCTACAACGGTCAATGGCTGTAATTCGGTCAATTTTGAACGTACAGTGAACTTTTTTTTCTCATTTTACTCGTAATCGCGAGATCTACATTTCATTCAACATCTTCCAAAAGCAGGGAAGTCGTCTTCATGGTCATTTCCTTGAAAAACTGTTTTTGAGATCAATAAATCGCTAATTTGATCATGTCATATATAAAATCCAAAGGTTTTTATTTTTAAAATGGATTCTCCGCACCAAATTAGGGGGTGTCTATGTTGATCATGTTTCACATCTCTTGCCCTTCACTATCGATTTAGTATGGGGGATTCTCGACTTTTCCGAACTTGGTTATTTTTCGAACGATTTGGTTTTTTGGTCGTATCTCGGTTCAAATTGGTGCAATCGAACACTCAAAAAATGCAATCGATAGCTCTTAAAGAGCTCTATCAATTATTATTTGTACTTCCAATCGCTAGAATTCTTCGTTTTCAAGTTATGCCACGAAAACTGCCTAAAACATGCAAAATTGAGATATTTCTGCAACAAATATCGGTAGACAAGCGTCTCCCCGCTGGTTTGGCAACTTTTAGAAGTTTAGTAACAGATTTAAGCGTGACTAATTCTATTACTGGAATGGGAAACTAGTACGTCATGTCCTAACACTTGAACAGTGTGCAGCATTTCTCAATTTAGGAATACATGAGAGATATGGAGAAAGAAAAGTACACAATTTTAGCGGTAACATCATGATTCATGCTTAAATCTGTTACTAAACTTCTAAAAGTTGCTAAACCAGCGGGGAAACGCTTGTCTACCGATATTTGTTGCAGAAATATCTCAATTTTGCATGTTTTAGGCAGTTTTCGTGGCATAACTTGAAAACGAAGAATTCTAGCGATTGGAAGTACAAATAATAATTGATAGAGCTCTTTAAGAGCTATCGATTGCATTTTTTGAGTGTTCGATTGCACCAATTTGAACCGAGATACGACCAAAAAACCAAATCGTTCGAAAAATAACCAAGTCCGGAAAAGTCGAGAATCCCCCATACTAAATCGATAGTGAAGGGCAAGAGATGTGAAACATGATCAACGTAGACACCCCCTAATTTGGTGCGGAGAATCCATTTTTAAAATAAAAACCTTTGGATTTGATATATGACATGATCAAATTAGCGATTTATTGATCTCAAAAACAGTTTTTCAAGGAAATGACCATGAAGACGACTTCCCTGCTTTTGGAAGATGATGAATGAAATGTGAATCTCGCGATTACGAGTAAAATGAGAAAGAAAAATTCGCTGTACGATCAAAATTGACCGAATTACAGCCATTGACCGTTGTAGATCAAAAAAATCGATAATGTGCAAATTTTGCAAAATCAAGTGGATAACCCCTCTCCTATCCTCCAATGATGTCCATAAACCAAGTTTCGTGAAAATCTATGACATGAAATATTTCCTAGTAGCAAAAGCAGGCCGTTTTCCTACACTTTTACAGGAGACCCGTGTTATAGCACGATGCCAAAATTGCGGTAAATAGTGGAATAGATGCCCTCACCGACGACGAGTGCTGCCTTGCTGAATCTCGTCGAGGAGATCCACGCTATAGCCACTCCAAAGATGACGAGAAGAGACAACAACAACTAAATGTTTTGATTGCTTTTCTTTGGTGGCATTACTGTTGTAGTTGCTGGTTTTATAGTGAACAATAGCTGAGGGATCGATCCCTTCGTATCCCCGATCCCTTGACCATTCATCGAACATGAATGTGCAATAACTGCGAAACGAGGGGATAATCCAAAAGCTATCATCTTGAGTGAAAGGACACTACTATAATGCATAGGGAATTATCATCCACTATTATGAGTAGATAGGGGAAGAATGTGCATGATTCATAGCCAACCTATCAATCCATGGTTAATGCAAATGCATACCTTCCTCCTCGGGAGTCCCTCCTCCTCCTCTTTCTCCCTCTTCTCCTGCTCCTCCTTCCTCGGACCCGCACGCAAGCTATATTTGTCGCTCTTCATACTGAAATTAACAGTCAAAAGCGAGAAGGAAAGATAGGTATGGCTCTTCATTGTTCTTCCTCGCAGCTGCCTTTTCGGCGACAGAACAGGCCGAATGAAAGGAACCATTTCAACGGAATTCAAAAGAATAGGACGCAATAGCGTTCTATACACGAAAAGTGGCTAGAACAGGAAAAAAAGGGCGAGCGCGTGCAAAGGACGAAAGTTGTTGACAGCAAGGGGCGGTAACAGTAGGTGTGTCCACGAAAGAGAAGTGGGGGAAGAGTAGAACCCCCTCCGTCCCCATCCCCTTCGCTCTCCCTTCCCATAATCTATCATTGGTTAGACGGAGTTAGAGAGCATCTGGAATCTCCATAGGAAAAGAAAAAAAATCTTCCTCTGGAGATTCGATATTTCATTGAATTGGTCTCTTCCTGTTTCGACTGGTCAGTTTTGCATGGTAATGAGGGTGATGTAACAGTTGTGGTTCATTGATCTTCCCCGTTGCTCCTTCTAGTCGGTGTGCTGACTAGAAACGGCACTAGGTCGGATTATTACCGTTGAATGACAACCAAAAAATAGTACCCTTTCACAGCATCTTCACAGGGTATAGGTTCACAATGCCTCAAAAATGCTTTTGTGAAAGTTCTACAGAAGGCTCTTTTTTGGTTATCATCCGACCTGGTGCCCTAGAAACGCAACAGGAGAATTCTAACTCACCCATTCTCCAGAAGAGCGCCAGCCTCTGCGAGTACTGGAGTATTGGGAGGAGTGACAATGTTTCGACCCATTGATCTACCCGTAGAAACTGAAGGAATACGGTAGATTCACGTGGATAATTTCAAGGTGCAAGCAGGAAGAGTCGGCAATGAAAAATGTGTGATAAACTGATAAAAGACAGATATTATCGGATGAAGGAATAGATAGCATCAAGATATTCGAAGTACGTTGTATTCTGATTACGACAGAATTGTGCAAACTCAACTCTCTGATCATGCGAATTTCTTTATTATGACACATCTCGGATGTTTAAAATTACAAAAAAAAACAAAAATTTCAATCTGGGAGATCAATCTCACGGAGTTAAACTGGGATATCGTGGAATCAATAATCAATTACCTGATATACAATCATAAAAGTAAAATAAAATTAAAGTGTTTTTCAAAAAGAATAATTTTAATTTAAAAATGACCTACAGACTGCATGATATGTGTGACGGAAAATAAAGCAAATTTTAAAGTTCTAAAAAAATTGACAGCTAATGCATAACAAATTAATGAATCAGAAAGATCATGCGAATCCGATCCGCCTGCAGATGGGGACTAGAGAGTACGGGAAGACGACGAGAACGAAGGAGACTACGATGCAGACTGAGCCGAGGATGAAGAGGAGAGTGGCGGAGACTTGCCCGAGAACGATGTCCACCACTGGAAATGATATCAAAGATCAACTAGACGCCGAATAGAGATCCACCAGAAAACTGGAAAGGATCGCTGGTTGAAAAATAGATTTCCTCCGTGTTTAAAAAAGTTTTACATCGTACAGAGAAAACTAATCATCTATGGATAAAAGTGCGGAAAACTACTTTTAAAAGGGGCGGAGCCAGGAGCGTGGCTTACCGGTGTTCATGGGAATGCCCACGAGCATTCCTACAGCGATCACGAGCGGATGGAGGAGGGCGATGCCGAAGGCAATCAGGAAGTTGAACACTGAATTTAATTAATTTAAACATCTCATTTAAATTTGAGAAAGTCACATGATTGTATGAATACATATCTCATTCACTTTAATTGCATTAATTAAAAATAAAATCAATAAAATGCTTACGCAGTCCTAGTGCTGCCGAACCAACGAGGGCGGCCCATGGCACAGTGGCCACGTTCAGGTACTCAGCGCCAAAGAAGATCTGTTAATATTTTTGAAAATATCAGGTTGTCAGGAAAGTAATTGTAGATTTTCGAATTTTCGATTCTGAGAAACCCCGTCCTTTGTTTGCTCCTGATTATCATTTTTATGTGTATACTCGTTGAGTCCTTCGATACTCTTTCCATCGCACATTGGTTCAAGTCTTTCCATTTGGTATTGATGATACAGGTTGAAGTCAAATGTATGTCAATTCAAAGTTGCACTGATATCATTTTGGCCCAGCAATCCATGGAGAACTAAGATGTGGCAAATTTTATGTCATGTGCGAAAAGTATGACATACGCACATCGCAATACAACGTATCACTCTGATACGTAACCAAAGGCCTGTCTGAAAATTCAGTCAATTTTGTCATTGCCCCATACGGAACGTCATCATAAATGCTTGAACTGAGGTTGTACCCGTAACAATAAACTTATGGAAACTAAATGCAGTACAACTAAAAGCACCTTCCGTGTTCATCTTAAAATTTTATTTATATTTGTTTGCAATACTTCTATCAAAACATGGAGCTTTCACCACCCTGAAGCTGGAGTTTGAACGTCGAAATTCGACTTTATGACAACTTCCTGATTCCAGCATTGGTGAAAAGTCCTAACTTTTGTGGTTACATGTTAGAGCTACTTTTTATTTACAAGTATTCGGCTGGGCTAAGTCGGGGGATATCTCACTTTTGAGGAAATGTATTCATTCACCGTACACCAAAAGTCGATATTTTGGCTATGTTGACCTTTATTCAACAATCCTGAAAATTCATGTTTTCGAAAAGTAGAAAAGTCGAGAGTTGACATTTTTCTCAGTAATAGGTAGCTCCATAGTGTATCATGCAAGCGCACTTATGGAGAAGACAGTCTGAATAATCATCGATGCAGGAAACTTTATCGCTTGAGAAGTGTTAACTCGGTAGGAGTTTAATTAAATGGTGTGTGAATCGTGCTATGTTGAGGCAAGAACGGGCATAGACCTAATTTTCGAAAGAACTGCGAAAGGGCTTCTCACTACACTATATGAAAAGTCACAGCCATTATTCCCCTCAAAATACGAGAGGCAAAAAATATTTTCAGAAAATAGAGAAAATGTCATATATGGAAAAACTTAATTTTTTCGGAAACCCAAAAAGCATGCAGCGATTTGAACACGTGATTATATTGGCCAAGCCATCCCCTATTACGCACTAAAGAGCTATCTTGAGATCATTAACGAAAATGATTTTAGGATGGTTCAAAGATCAAGATCCAAATCTACAATTACTTTCCTGACAGCCTAATAGATAGACTTTCCACAGAATAAGTTAAACCATCGGTTAGATAATAATCAATGGAATACAAGGCTTATCCATAAATGATTCTCTTCGACCTTCTGCATGATTTACCAAGCACAGGAGCTTCGAGGAAGATGCGAAATGGTGCTAATATCCTAGCAAGACCTCGAACTTACCAGGAGGAAGGTGGGAATTGCATTGAGAATGAGGTTCAACAGACCGAGGCACGAGAGGAACAACGACACCTGTGGTTTATCGATTTTTTCAAGTTTATATGAGTGACTATCTGAGAGAACCGAGCAATATCACCTATAGGCCGTACAGCGAAAAATAAAGTTCTAATTTTAAGATGTCCCTAGGGGTAACTTTTCACGTAGAGTTCGAAAATCGACCTTAGAAAGCCGTATCTCTGACCCCTGATTTTCTGTGGCGCGCCTCAACGCTGAGGTCGGTTTTTGTAAATCGTGAACGGCTGATCCAAACCCCATACATATATAGTAATTCTGAAAGAAATCGACGAGATAAGCATTTTTACTGTTGGAAGTGAAAAGCCAGCTCGTCTGTGATAAAAGTTGTGGTCATTTGAAATTTTAAAATTTTTGCTCAAGAAAGGTTTTTCAATGTGTGTCATTTTAATTATTATTATTAGATTCCTCATGAAAAGTTACCCCAGGAGCCATATTTTCGTACATTTATTCGTGCTTCAAAGGGGTCTCCTGGATCTCAGAAGAGGAAAGGTAGTGATTTTTTTTTCAAATATGTATATTTTTAAGACGAGCCACTGTGAACTCTGATTAAAACTGAACAGTTTATGGCTACACTTTGATAGGGCAAAAATATAGCGCACAAAAAACGGACATTATCTCAAATCGAAAAAATCGATTATCTCAACCTCGATTTTTCTCATGTTTGGGCACATGCTACTTTTCCTTTACGATCTGAATTCCCAATTTTCTGGGAAAATCTAGTAGTACGAACCAACATATGTCAGAAATGTTTGAGCTTCGGCTCCTCACCAACCCGGAAGGTAGGTATATTTTTGCTTGAAAATGCAGGATTATTATTGTCGTGAAAGAAAGAAAATAAATTTTGGGCGTCCTTTTGTGAGAATTGGTTAGAATTTACTTTTATCTAACTTCATCCAATTAAATTACTCAAGCTTTATGCATTCCAGCGGTTTATGAGCAGTTTTCAAAAAAAATAATTTTTCTGGTGTCCAAAAAATCATTTTTAATAGATTGAATAGATACGCCAATTTGCAAGTGCACAATAGCTGATACAACTTGAAGAAGTGGAATCATGTATAAAATTATCCGATAGCCATCGTAACTTCGATATTATCGTTCGAAACATATTTTTTACAAACGTGAAATTGCATTTTCAAGCAAAAATATACCTACCTTCCGGGTTGGTGAGGAGCCGAAGCTCAAACATTTCTGACATATGTTGGTTCGTACTACTAGATTTTCCCAGAAAATTGGGAATTCGGATCGTAAAGGAAAAGTAGCATGTGCCCAAACATGAGAAAAATCGAGGTTGAGATAATCGATTTTTTCGATTTGAGATAATGTCCGTTTTTTGTGCGCTATATTTTTGCCCTATCAAAGTGTACCCATAAACTGTTCAGTTTTAATCAGAGTTCACAGTGGCTCGCCTTAAAAATATACAAATTTGCAAAAAAATCACTACATTTCCTCTTCTGAGATCCAGGAAACCCCTTTGAAGCACGAATAAATGGACAAAAATATGGCTCCTGGGGTAACTTTTCATGAGGAATCTAATAATCATAATTAAAATGACACACATTGAAAAACCTTTTTTGAGCAAAAATTTTAAAATTTCAAATTACCACAACTGTTTTCACAGACGAGCTGGCTTTTCACTTCCAACAGTAAAAATGCTTATCTCGTCGAGTTCTTTCAGAATTACTATATATGTATGGGGTTTGGATCAGCCGTTCACGATTTACAAAAACCGACCTCAGCGTTGAGGCGCGCCACAGAAAATTAGGGTTCAGAGATACGGCTTCCTAAGGTCGATTTTCGAACTCTACGTGAAAAGTTACCCCTAGGGACATCTTAAAATCAGAACTTTATTTTTCGCTGTACGGCCTATGGTCAGTTCTCTCAGATAGTCACTCATATCTCTATAAGTAAGAGGATAAGTAAGAACCTCTGCGAGATTTCTTAGATTTTTATGATCTATCTGTACAGTAGATTTAATGCCTCAGGAATTACAATAAGAAAAAATATGTTCCTACCTGACCCAGTGACGCATCGCCCAGGACGTACTTGAAGAGCACCTGCGAATCATCGATTCAAAACTATCGTATCCGCAGCTACAGTATACCTTGTAAAGCGCGGCGAGAATCGCGGACGCTAGCGCTAGCACGATGCCCAGCCACGGCGCGTTGATCTGGGGTACGGTAGGATTGGGTGCGATATATCGCCGGGTCAGATACCTGATCGTCCAGTGAGATGAGCACGACTCCGCCGATGGCGAAAATGACTGCGAGGAGCTGAAAGGAGGAGAATTACAAAGATTGTTTCTGGTTAGATCTACTGGCAATGAAGAAGTTCTTGAAACAGATGGCTTCTTAGAGATAACTGTTAGAATATTTGAGGATGAATTGAAAGATCAAAGATAAAATATTGCGAATTTTTCCGTTAGAAAACTTTCAATTCGTTCATGATCCTAGCAACCTCTCGTTGCAAAAGTTTCTTTCAATCAGTATGTTCTTGGAGATTACTTCGCAGATCTTTTTCTTTTAGAATCAATTGAAAGATCAAAGATCACCTTGGGGATCACGAACTTGTCCTTGAGAAGAATCATCGCCAGCACCCACACGAAGGCGGCGTTGCAGGAGGAGATCGAGGCTGCGATGGAGGACGAGACGAAGGTGAGCGCCCTGAGAGCGTACTGTATGAAGATGATTTTGGAAATTAATTTTTTTGGGATAAAGGAGGTGGTGGAAAATCGCGGCAATCTTCACTCGAGAAGCTGTACGGACTGAGCGAATCTAAACTCGTCAGAATTCCATCTACAACTCGTAATATCATCGCATAAATGCAAATCATTCATGTTTCAAAAACAATAACGATTCTTGCATTTTCGAGTTCCCCATCTGTTGGGGCAAGAAGGAATGTGTTATCAGGAAGATTCACTTTGTGTAAAACTTTTTTATAATGTCAAAGGCCATCTATCTCACTTAGTGTAGGAGTAGTTGGAACCAGACCAGAGCACGAGGAAGAGAAGTACTCGAAGGAATCCCCACAACCACGAACCGCCCAGGACGGGGGCGGAGTGCCTGAATGGGGACGATATCGTTGAAGATCCAGCCTATGATTGAATTTTCATTATTCTCACAATAAGCCTTCCATTCTCCAGAGTAAAATAACCACAGAACGGTTATAAAGCTAAAGTTTGATATCTAAGAATACAAGGTACATTCTGCTCACTTGAGACTCTCCTTGAATCCGCTGCCTCTGATGAGGTTGTAGATGAGAAAGACGGGGAAGCACGTGATCTGAAAATATAGAGTTTTTTTTCTAATTCAAACCTCACATTTCCGGAAAGCGAATTAAATAAAATATATATTTAAAAGGTGGAATTCGCACCATCCACGTCGTGCTAAACCACAGCATGAAGTAGGGCGCATTGAAGCTTTCCGAGTCTGAAAATAAAGAAAATTCTAAAAAACTGTGAATGAGAGATGGAATCATATTTAAATCAAATAAAAATTTCTTTGAGATTCATGATAAGATTACTTGATTCACCTATAAGCTCTATATATTAGGGTGTCCCGAAAGTTCGTGCACTATTTTTACTTATTTTTTCCCTTTCGAACTATAATGCACCATATCAAATAAAGTTTTGTGTTTTGTACATGTGCAGGTTTACTAATTGATTCCGCTATAATATTCTGAAAACACTATCTAATGACGCTGAAATTACCTGAAAAGTTGATTTTCGGTCATGTCGTTTTAAAATTTCTAACACAAATTAAGACTATTGTGTGAGACCCGGATTGAAACTAATGAAGGAGATGGGTGTGCAGTTATTTTTAAAATAGTCATTCAACAGCTATCTTTAGTGATAGCTGAAGTAGTGCAAAACTTTCAACTTTCATTAATTTTAAAGATGTCGTTTTTTTAATTATTAAATTTTGTAATCTTTCTTCGAACGACAAGCCACTCAGAAAATAATAGTTCTTAGTTTTAGTTCATTAGCAATCGTTTAGATCCATGTTTGGAATGAAATTCTCAACCTTTTAAAATTTTGTGTGGAAAATCAAGAGTTTCGTTAAAATTCTGCAAATACAATATGGGGCAGCGGGATGTTGGGAAACTTGCTTATTGGGGTGTCCGGAAAGTTCGTATAATGCTTCGGAAAAAAAGTCAGTTCGCGATCAAATGCAGTGATTGCGCAATCTGTTTGTCAACAATGTATTGTATCATTCTGACGTTGAGTAGTGAGAGGATTTAATCAGTCTCCTAGTTGCTACATTGATTCTTGTGATGACTCCCATCTCTACCTCCGAGCAGTTTTACTTCATTACTACCGTCTTGGCCGATCCGTGAAGGCCCTGGCCACTCTGCCCTGGCCCAGTCGGAAGGAGCTGACGCCCCCTCCATACCCTTCTGCTATAAGTGGTTCTCCCGCTTCAAGAAAGGGGAGCTTGGAATCGATGATCAACCCCGCTCTGGACGCCCTCCCTCCCTCGATCAGCCTCTCGTTCTCCGCACACTGAAGCGCAAGCCCATGACCAGTGTGCGTGAGTTGAAGAAGAATACTGGTACTCCCAGATCAACGGTGTCCGATATCCTCCATCGATCTGGGAAGAAGCCGAAACTCCCACAAGTGATTCCCCATGACCTCTCCCCCGAACAGCTGAAAAATCGTGTTCAAGTCTGTCGGGAATTACTCCATCGTAGATCCGATCTTCGATGGGTCAATTCCATCATCGCTACAAATGAGAAGTGGATCACGTACGATAACCCTGTAAGGAGATTGCAATGGGTGGATGCAGATGAGAAGCCCACGCCCGTCCCGAAGAAGGAAGAGCACGGAAAGAAGGAACTCCTCTGCTTCTTCTTCTCAGTGCTCGGTCCTATCTACTGGGAGATCCTCGCCCCTGGCACCAGCATCAATGCCGACCTCTTCTCTGAACAACTGGAAGATGTCGCGATCAGAGTCCTTCCCAGACTCCTGAACCAGGGACAATGCTCGCCCACATCGAGCGATGATGACCCAGAAGAAAATGGACGAGCTGAAGATCAAAAGGATTCCCCATCCACCGTATTCCCCGAATCTCTCCCCATGCGACTACCACTGCTTCCGCTCTCTCTCTCACTTCTGCAAAGGAAAGAAGTTCAAGAATCGAGATGAAGTTGTGAGAGCTTTCGTGAACTGGGCGGTCTCGAAGAAACCCGCATTCTGGAAGAGAGGAATCGAGATCCTGCCCAATCGCTGGAGGGAGGTAGTGAGAAAGAAGGGGGCATACATTGGTCACTGAGAATTGTAAAGCATTGAATAAAAAATAAAAACAAAAAATTATACGAACTTTCCGGACACCCCAATAGAATGAACTACTAACTCACAGGAGCGGATAATCTGGTTTATATCTCTTCAGAAGAGAGAACTGTAAATGGGGTGTTTTTATATAGATCAGGATTAGTTATATTATTTTTGCGAAAACACAAGGATTTCAAGCCCTGAAGTATGTAAACGGAAGAACAGTGGATGCCCTATCCAGCGCCGATTACTACCCCCTTACAAGTTTGATGACATTTGAAAAACATATTTTCAAAAAGTAGTGCACGAACTTTCGGGACACCCTAATATTTGTCCAATCAATTTAATGGCCAATTTAATCTTGAAATTAACTGACCAATATCGAGTGCATACTTGCTGAACTGGGAGGATGCAGTGAAGGAGACGGCCACTCCGAAGATGACGATGAGTGATATCAAGAACTGCAAGTTGGATGATTAAATACTTTCTTGATTCTACAATATTTCTGTCCTATAATTGAGTACTTCTTTGACACCCGTATTTCAACTTCCGATGAAAAAGCTTTCATCGGAAGTTCATTCATGTCATTTGTGTGCAAAAACTACACAAACAATTAGGAAAATCGTCTTTCTCTCTCTCGTCCACATACTCTGTCACCGGATACACACACCGATACATTTATTTCAAAAAAATACGGCAATTAAAAGATAATATTAGAATGGAGAGGTCGACTCGCCGTTCTCTTCGATATTCTGATCTCATCCTGCTCCTCGTCGATCGACTCCCGAAGAGACTTTCGCTCCTCCATCCTAGAATAAATTATTCATTAATTAATATCTGATAAGTAATTACTCGGTTCCTCTCCTATCAGCACAGAAAATTATATGTTGATACATGGATAATGACTGGATCCTCAGAAAAAGAAGAGGGTTTGCAGAACTGTGTTTTCAAAAGGTCATCGTTCTCCTAATTGCATTTATCTCGGATATGGAAAAGAAAGAAAAAATAGCATTCTGATCTATCAAAGCAGTACAAACTGAGAAGGATTTCTTGCCTCCCCACAATCACAAAGTCCTCAATCGCATTACTCAGGGCGCTTGCAATTTATCAGTTGAGGATTGCGTGAGACGAAATGATAAGAAAGCGAAGAGCAAAAGTTCTAAACGAGAACTCGAACGTAGAGAACTCCACAAAACAATAGCTGTTCAGTTCCAATGAACCAAAGTGAATGAAGAGAAGAAAACGGGAGAATAACGAGGTATTTATGCTTAGCTAAAGAACGCGGGTAAGCAAGGATGCGATCGATGCTATCAGTTATCGGCTGATAGGATGGGATGATTAGAGAGGGGAGAAGAATGGAAAGCCGAGGATGACCTCTTCGCGTCATTTTGCAGCGAAAAGTGTAGGAAATGTCGCGTTTGCTCTCCTCTTCCTCCCCAATTTACGAACTATTTCGTGGGTCAGTCATATTGACCACAAACTAGAATCTGAGCAATTCTGGAGACCCTCGTGGAGTGGAGAGGCTGAGGCCTTTCGTAACTATCTCAATCGCTTTCGCACTGATCAGAACAGACGACAGAGTAGGAGAAATAGAGAGAGTGGTAGAATGGATCCTTGGATCGAGGAGGAAATGTGCACGAAAGGGACACGAAATGTTATGATCAAAGAACGAGCAGAATGGACCACGAGAAGCGCATGATGGCAGGATTTTAAAGACTGAGAAATATACAGTGGTAAGCTACACTAGAAAGTGATTAAATATTATGTTTCCCTATTCTACGTAGATACACAAGAGTTTTGATGTTTAGTTTACCTTCTCGACCTCAGCAAGGATTCGGTTTCTGGCAGTTCCTCCTCCATTAGTTGCCAAGTTAAATCCTGCAAAAATGATTTTACTCTTATTATGCTTTCTTTCGGGACATTCTAAAGGGAAGATATTCAATTTATCTGATAGACCGAGATCTCGTCACATTTGTTGGGTATGTGAAGCCAAACTATAGTCTGTGCAATATCTATCGCTGACGGTGAAATGGGGACAAAAAGCATGAGAGCCGATCGTGCTTTCTCCTCGCTGTTTTGTTGAAACGATGACGTCATCACTCCTCTCTCCATATTTTAAGGTCAGACAAGGCGAGAGAAAATGAGAAATTGAAAGAACCAGGCAGCTAGTGCGGTCACTCGTCCACTTCAGTGTAACAAAGAAGAGGTCGATGGCGATTTCTCCCCCGTTCTCCTCTCTCTCATTCCTCTCTATGACGGGATTGTACTATTATCGCTGGTTCGGTAAACGATACTACGGTCTCTTCATCCACCCTCTCGCAATTCAAAAACTCTACTTTCGAGCTCTAATCGCTTATCGAACACGCGCCTGTCCAAGCATTTTTTTTGCCTTGCCTCTCATTCGCCATCGCAGCAAATTAGTTAGAGATGTTATCTGCTAAGCAGACAGAGCAAGATAGTAGGGCAAAGAAGAGTTTGCGAGAAAACAAGATCGAGAGCCTAAGCGAACTCATCTTGATCCCATCTTCACTCAACCAACACGAACTCTACCTGATCGGACGTCGAGTCCAAACATCCTCGTGTAGACCAACCGCGACTCAGCGAAGAAACTAACGTGGGCTAACTTTTTGGCACATTGCCAAGGAGGAAGAAAAGGTCACTAGGAAGATACGACGTGTCCATTCATCCCTAACGACAGGCGAGAGAGGAGGAGAAAGGGGGAGGGGTAGAGAAGGGGAGAGGGGAGAGATGGGGAGAGGGAAAAGCAGAGTGCAAAGTGACTGCAGTAAGCAAGCAGAGAGAGATCGATGGATAGAGGGGAGAGACATCGCGTTCACTAGTGTGAATGTGGGCGATCTTCGAAGAACAACACAGATCAATCAAAGAGGAGTAGATGGCTAGAACTACATTGAAGAAAAGGTAAATGGATAGAGGAAGACAAGGGTGTCGATAGAAACAGTATGACTGAAGCTCATGGAAAGAGAATGTGAGTTGGAGTGAGATGTGAACAGCCGAACGCAGTGAGATCTCGGAAACCCGATTGATAGCGTCCCCAGTTTGTATGATCAGTATCGGTTGTGGTTGATAATAATCGACCTTTATCGATTGATTGGGACTCTCAGGCTTCTTTCGTCTTGGACTCACGCTGAAATAAATCAGTTATCGATTATCAGATACGGTAGTCTACCGTACCCCTGAGTACTCGTGAGGGGGGAAGAGTTCAAACGCGAATGATGAGGTTCTTTTCGGCCTAGAATGTGTTAGTAGGGGAACACTCAGATGTGTTGTTTTTCCCGCGCAATCATTCCTGGTCTTTCAGTGAGTGACGATCGGTCGGTTCAGCGAGAGACCAGTAATGAGGGTGACCTAGCATACTCAGGAGACTACCGTATACCTTGGGTGACTTGGCTGCGGCTGCGGCGTCTGCAGCAGAGGAGGGCGTGGCTGCAGCTGCTGCAGGAGGCGCAGGAGGGGGCGCTGCGAAGCGGGAGACCGAGGCGTCCGGCAGCTGGTAGAGACGGTAGATGTCGTGCAGCACCAGACCCACGACTACGTACTGGAGCATCCTGAAGAGGGTACGGTAGGTTACGGTAGCAGGACAAGTGGAGTGCGGTGGGTCACACAGATAACTGCAGGGTTACGGCAAGTCATTATCGAAAGCTGTAGTTTGTAGCTGAAGTTAGGTTTCTGTATTGCTCGATTCCTAACAGGTCCATGCTCCAGTTGGTAGGGCACGGTCCAGATTGATGTGGGGTACGGTAGGTCCTAGATCGTGGACGTGGTACCTGATTCGGGGGAGTCGACGAGGAGGAGGAGGAGAAGAGAGGCGAGTGACCGTCCGCTGCGGAGAGAAGATCTTGGAATGAATGGAGAAGGAGGGGGAGAGAAGAGGGGAGAGAGGAGGAGGAGGAGAGAGAGAGAGAGTCCATTTGAATAATTGAGTTTTTCGTGCAAAGGGAGAGATGGAAATTAGGCGGAGAGAGTGGAGAGAAAGAGAGGGGAGCGAATTACTGCGAGTATAGAAACAGTTCTGAGCTCTACTCGAGTCGGCTCTGCCGGTTCCTATTCGAACTTCCATTTTCATGCGAGTGCCTACTCTTCCGCTTTGATCTTCATGTAATCCACGATCAGTGCATTTTCAACGACTTTAGCTAGTCGTGTTTTCTGTTCGAACTTCACTGATTTTTCATTTGCACTCTGGAAAATGTGCATCGGTTGTTGATCTTTGATTTTAATGAGGGTGATTGTTTCTACCATTCTGTATGCATGCAAATTCAATTTTCAACTATTGAATTCAGCTGTAACAGCTGAAGCTCATTCTTTTCTAAAATGGTGCTTTCAGTAAAAAAAATATCTTTGATCTCTGCAGCCATGATTGCTCTTCTGTTGATCTCTATGGCTGTCGCTCAGCCCCCGCCGGACTTCGATATGATAGGAGGAGGCCCGATGGGTCCGCGCGGGTTTGGGCCCCGCGGATTCGGTCCCGGGCCCGGACCCGGGTTCGGCGGACCCAGAGGATTCGGGCCGAGGGGCTTCGGAGGACCACCGCCTCCTTGTGAGTCGTTTGCAATTGCCATTATTCTATGGTAGCTAGAACCCATGGTCAAGGCATCTATTTTTAGACTGTGATTCATTATGCTAAGTGAGTAGTGGTTTAGTGCTCGTAGCAAGAAAACTATCGTATTTGACTGAATGATGCGCAGCTTTGTTCTTTCCTACAGCAGTAGTTGACTCATACCTGTTCCTATCCAGTATTCCCTCCCCCACATCGATATTGGGGACGTACCCTGTAAACGATATTTTTGTATACAACACCGATTTGCACCCTATCTACGCACTACATCTAAGTACCCGATTTGTACTCTATCTGGGTGCATTGTTCACAGACCGTAGATAGATGAGATTTGAATTGAATAAGAGCAAAGATTTTGTTGGAATGTTTATGAAAGTGGGAAGGAGGCACATTGACTAATCTGGATTACAGCCAAATTACAAAAAATAGGTAAACTTCCCATTTCTGCAGGGGCTCGTCGTGGTCCTCGTCCTCCGTGGGCTCGTGGCCCGCCTCCGCCTTGGAGGAGACCTCCTCCCATGGTGAGTGGGGGGAGGGGGAATGACTACAACGTCGAACGGATTTTACAAATGAAAATTACTGTAGGACGACTCTCGCAGCATTCCTCCTCCCGACTACGACCAGTCCGAGGAGCAGCCCGAACGGCGACCGCCCCCTCCCCCTCCCCCTCCCCGTCCTCCTCCACCACCTCCTCCTGAGCCATCAAATCCACTCGGAGGAATACTAGATGTCGTGAATCAGATCGTTCCTGGTGCCAATCGACAGGGACCGGGGAATCCGCTCGCACCCATCCTCAACGTTGTCAACCAGGTCGTGCACGAAGTGACGAGTATCGTGACGGCGCCCCATCTCAAGAAGGTACGTATGGTTGTATACTCCGTGTTTGATATTCTTCCAATCAATTCTCTTACCTACAAGATGGGGCCTGAAAGGTGAGGTCAGTGTAGTAGAAACGATAATGGCTTCACTAGACGTTGAAATATACATTTTTTTGGCGAGAAGACGTCATGAACAGTGAGTTCATACGAAAATTTTGTTAGCGATTTTGCGTAGGAAGCGAGATTGACCAAAACGAGGTATTAGATAGTTTCCACTTCGATGCATTCGTTCGCATGCGCTCAAGAACTCACGAGCCAAAACACAGTCGTTTGATGACGAAAAAGAAAAACAACGAAAACCGTAACTACAAAATCCTCGCTTCAGATGGTGTTGTCGATCGAGAAATGGACGTCGGCCTTCCAGAAGCCCGGTCAGACCTACTCCGACGTCCTCAACGTCCTCGACGGATTCTACAAGCAGCAGGGAGGAAACAACTGGGTATGCTTTCACCGATATTTTTTCTGAAATACAGATGTTAAAGCTTGCAGTATTCCAAGCAGAATTTATTATCGATTATCGGCCACCATATCATCGATCATTGCAGGATATGAACAAGGTGGAGCTGGTGGAGGGACCGGCGGGAACCGAGTTGGGCCCGAACAAGCGGGTAGCCGGAGCTCTGTTCGAGGTTAGAGTTTCGGCAGTCAAATGGAGCATAATTGATATTTTTACTCATGGTTATCAAAAGTAAGAAAGACTACAATGATTCTTCCAAATTCGATTGGATATGTCCAGGAGTTGGAAGTTAGCTACGAGAAACTCACACTGACTCACATCGTCCTCTGTTGTGATTCATTTTTCCTTCGTTTCCACCGCACTACACCACCTAGCATAGTCGTCTCTCGAAAACTGTATTATCGCTTGACGTGACTGCACCTCTACCTTTTACCTTTACCTTTTAAAGCGTTTCCACAACAATGTTCAAATTAGTCATTTACAGATCGACATGATTCTGACGGTGGCACAGGCACGGCGCATTGCAGCAGGTCGTCGTCGTCGGATGCTTGTCGCACGAGCTGCTCAACGATGGCCGACCACCATCAACTACAAGTTCAACGAGAACGACGGTAAGTGTGATCTTTGATCTTTGATCCTTCCCTAACATCCGATGCATACAGTCAATAACACTTTCGCGATCAAAAATAGATCAGCGTATGCATGAGTTTATATCATCGCTCTTGTATTGCAGTAATTCATTGTGTACATCCAAAGATTAAAATCATGTGTAGGCTGTAGTTCAAAAGACAGTTAGGACTTCAAAAAGTTTACGAAAAATGAGCAAAAGGAAAATGAGCATAGCCGGATTCGAACCCTCGTCGTTCTAATCCACTCACCACTACACCACAGCTGCTTGCTGGGAAGGTTGCGCGAAAGCGCCCATGTGTCGAGGGAAAAATTAAAGAGCGAAATTATCGATTTTTTCTTGCCCTGAGGATTGTCAGCACTTTTCAAAGATGCTAAAGTTCTTAGAATTTTATGAGCTTTCGAACCATGTATATCTCGTTCCGAGAGTCCATTTCGAATCCGCGCATCTCCTTGTAAGTAACTCTTTCACATGACGAGATAGTTCGGGAAATACAGTCAGTCGATTTCAGCCGAATGGCGCGCACGCATATCGCAGACTCTGCGCGCCTTCGAGAACAACACCTGCCTGCGGTTCAGGTGGGCGGAGCCTATTCAGATAATTTTGAAAATGATGCATACAGAGAACAATCGAATCCCAGCGGGGACTACATGCTGTTCGCGAGAGGAGATGGGTAAGTGAGGAAGAGTTCGAATGGGTGGAGTGGAAAGAAAGTTACACGAATGGGAATGATTTCAATACTTCTGCAAAATGCTTTACATGAAGTTATGTTAGCAGCTGTCTTGAGCGAATAGGGAGCAAGAGGAAGAAGGACGAATGATTATTTGGTGAGAAAAAGGATGTTTTAGGTGCATGTCTTCGCTGGGAAGACTGGGCGGAGCACAAATGATTTCCATCGGATACGGATGCGAACAGGTTTACTATGTTTTTATTTGATTTATTTGTTTTCATGATCGTTTAAATTCAATGATTTGATTCAATGATGAACCTAGGCATGTTCCTTTGAGAACAATAGATTGAAATGTCGAAGAAAATTGTAAGTGAAATTCAGATGGGAATCATCGCTCACGAGGTCTCGCATGCACTCGGCTTCTGGCACGAACATTCCCGACCGGATAGAGATCAGTACATACGGTAGGTTTACTGTGGGATACAGTAGCAACTCGTTAAAGTAATATTACGATACATATTATGTGTATACAGCGGAGAAAAACAGTATTACGCGTTTCTCTTCCGTCCTAGAATACGAAAAACAGGTCCATTCCAGTGTGAACGGTGCAAATATGGCACAAGGCACACAAGGACAGTTCGTGAAGCGATCAGTGCAGGTTGGAATATTTCGAGATCAAAGATAAAATTCAATTTGCGTGAACTGAAATTAATTCCAGGACGCTGATACGCAGGGGCTGCCCTTCGACTACGCCAGTGTGATGCACTACGCTGCTAATGTCAGTGATCTTTGCTGTTTGGTGATTCAAAGAGATCCAATATCAATGTTGGTGCCCTCTTACTATCGGCGAGTGTCTTTGAGGAAAGCCAGAAGTGTATACTTTGATCTCCAGATGAAGTTCAGATGTTGAGAATTGAACAGATCAATTGAATAGTAAAGACCAAAGATCATCGTTCTCCATTCTCCATTCTCCATTCTCCATTCTCCATTCTAGCGCTCGTGATGGGCGGTCGTCCCTGACCCCGCTCTTTTCCGACCTAGTTTGGGGAATCCTCTCCCGTCAGCTTGGGCAACCCGGAGAGTATTGCCTACTTGGTACACTTCAAGAGGAGGAGCACGGACGGATTCTCATCGTCTCGAGTGATCTACCGTCAAGAAAGCCCCGCTGTCTGCGTTGTGAGTTCCTAACCGGCGCAAGTCAGGTGTTCGGCGGCAGGATGATCTACTTCGATGCTCAACGGAGATCCGTCACGATCGTCCCTACAGTTGACCAGAGAAGCCAAAGAAGATCCCATCCCTTGACCTAACGACGCTCTGAGACCGAAGATCCCCATTCCCTCCACACTGAAGTCACCCTCCTGCAGGACCATTGTGCCTGACGTCAGGATAAATATGATAATATGAAAGATCATCGTTCAGTCGTACGCGCGGACATCGTTGCTGTTCACGCTGGAGCCCCGGGACGTGCTTTATCGATCGACGATCGGGAGTAGGTCAGAGCCCTCCTTCCTCGACTACAAGCACATCAACAAGCTGTATTGTGCAAGTGAGCAATCGAATCCTGATTTTAAGGCACTAGGTCGGATGAGAGCCAACAAAATACTGTTCTTCCTAGTGTCAAAAATGCTTCTGTGAACGTTCTACAGACGGGTCTATTTATTGATTCTCATCCGATGGGTTCTCATCCGGCCTAGTGCCTATTATATCTGTTTTTGCTACTTAATTAATTAATTATGCTAATTAAGGGACGTGTAGTCCACTCTCATGCCAGAACGGAGGTTACGTCGACCCCAACAACTGCGGAGTGTGCAAGTGCCCGATGGGACTGGGAGGAAGACTGTGCGATCGAGTGCAGGAATCTGGTGAGAGGAGGGACTAAATAGGGAAATTTCGGGGGATTATTTAGGGCTAATTAGCTAAAGGTATTGTGAATGTGGGTATCGGAAAGTTTCAGCCTTGATTGGGACCTTATCAGTTATTCTCCCTGTCCTTGTTGAACCCATGTGCATAGCCTGTTACGTGTTTCCAATTGACTATTATTCATCTGGAAGTGTGTAAATCTCCTTTCGCAGTGTGTGGCATGGAGCTCATCGCTGCTCCGTACTGGCGTAATATCTCCTACTCGGGATCCTCGAGGTGCTACTGGAGAGTCAAAGCGGTGGGCTATCTTTTCGTGCTTTCTCCTATGCAGTGAAAATGAATAATACAATAAACACAAAATATTTATTTCAGCCTTCACGCACGCAGCATGTCGAGTTCGAGCTCACTCATGTGTGGTATGAATATTTATTCAAATATTTTTCATTTACTTTTACTTTTGAGGAGCGTCAAAAATACATGCGTTCTGATAAAACACATTAAACTGTAGGGAGAGTAGATGCACACCATATTGTTCGTCACAGCATGCTGTCTTGCAGTCTTCAGATATTCTACTGTGACTGTGATTCCCACTGCGAGCATTCACATTCAATCGAGATCAAAGTTCCAAATTGATTCGAGGTTCACTTGCTCACCCTCGTGCAATGAGTACGTGGAGTTGAAGTGGCACGACGATCTCTCACTCGCAGGAGGAAGACTGTGCTGCAGACCTGAAGGTGAGCAGAGCCTGAAAAGGGCGGAGTTTAAAAAGGGGCGGAGTTAAGAAATGGGGAACTGTAACTGCCAAGAACAAATGCCACAATCGAGGTTCTGTATCTCCAATGGAATACGGTAGATAATCGATCGATTCATCGTCTCAGGAGGTCTGCGTGTCACCGAATCGGACACACTCGTCGTTATTGCGAAGGCGATGAGGAGCAGTCAGTTCACGCTGAGATATCGAGTGAAAGGAGGAACGACAACGAAGACTCAACGGTAGGTCAAGGGGATACTGTAGTCAGGGCATGGTAGGTCAAGAAGATCATCAATCTCTCAGTCCTGCAATTATTTTGAATTGTTCATCTTCTATGCCAGAGGTAAAAGACAGTATTTCAGGTCAGAGGAAACCTTGACCTCAGTATTTATACAATTTATCTGTGTGCAGTAGATAATGTTGGCTATTCGAGGCAACATTGCAATGCTACAACGTTTCTCCCTGATTGCAAATTCTGTGCAAGAGAGAGGAGTTGTAGCGTTGCGACGTGTTGTCGAACAGCCGACCCTAATGGGTAGTCTTGTGGCCACTCCGTATGTTATCTGCTGCACGCTTTCATTGTAGAGAAGTCGCGTGGTCCACCGTCCCTCCGCCAGAGAATATCATTGACGTACCCAGTGACGGTCCGTTCTTTGTCTGTTCCTTATTATTTCATCAGGTAAAAATGAAGAAATGCACGGTAACAATGGACTTTATTCTAGAAGATGAACCGTATCCAATTCTAGAGGTCAATCTGATTTGAATTGGATCATCAGAACTCCTACAGTACTGCTACAGTATCTTTACAGTACCCCACAGTATCCCTTGCAGACCCCGGCACGTGGACAGGGTGGTCAGAGTGGGGCGGGTGCTCGGAGGGGTGCGGCGCGTGCGGCCGAAAACTGCGTACGCGCACGTGCATCGCCGGAGACTGCCCGTGAGTACGGTAGAGTAGAGTATCGAGAACTGAAGGGGTCTTGCAGCGAAGAATCATGGCACTGTGCCAACAAGACTGTTTTCAGAGGGATCTCGGAGGATCGGGAAGTGTGCAATCGGAATGCCTGCAGACCGGGAGAGACACTGAGCAAGAGGAGTGTAGAGGGTACGGTCCTTTCCGGTATTAGGTCGGATGAAAGATATGTTCCACATTGATCATAGCGAGTGATGGGTGATGATGAACGTTGTTAAAGGAAGTGTGAGAAAGGAAAGGGTTCGGATGGAAACCTTCCGAGTACCCCCTTTCCTTTCTCTCTCTTTTCCTCATCCCCATCGCTATGATCAATTTCACTTTCTGTCTTAATATCTTTCATAATTCATTGTATAGACCCTAGCACAGATTTTTTACCGTAACATTGCGAGTGTTTTTCCACCTTTAAACCAGCTATCGATAACTGAGATAGTATTGCAGGCCAGCTCATTCGCCGTAAGCGCTCGTGGTGTTGTGAGGGCAGCACGTTGTCCAACTACGATACTTGCGACCAATTATGAATCGATAATTGACTTATTTAGCCGTCATATATTCCTGTACAAAAAGGCCATACGTGTATGATAAATAAAAAGTTTGGTGATACAGTGCTCCGTTCGATGTCATGCTCCTTGGAGTGCTCCGAACTGGAGAACTGGAAGTTTTGTTTCAGAGAGAACGCAAAACGATGTATGCAGTAAAAAGAATAATATCGTTCTACTCGATTCCCTTAGCAACACCACGCTATCACTGAATAGACAAATAAGATTAATGAAGAATAAACCCTCACTATCTTGCTTAAAGTTACCCAACAAGGACGAAATTGACCCATTACTTTTTGTCCTCCATCGAATAGCCGATGGTTGAATTAGCATAGAATGAATATACAAAAACGATTAAAATCAATTATAGCCTCAAGGAAAAGCCGGAAATGGTCAGCGTAATCTCGCGCTCTATCACTTTTGCATACTCTCTCGTACACGCGACGGGATCAGGGTGAGATCAGGGTTTCGTCCTTGTTAGGTAACTTTAAATCTCATCTATGATTCAAGTATGAATATTACCCGTTATCGTCCCGTTGTAACAACAATCTCCAAAAATGGGCGTTAATCTGTTCAGTGAGATGGGAATAACGCAGAAAGAGTGTAGCCTGATCTCCTCCCCTCTACCCTCTCCAACATTCCCTCCTCACTTAGGGTCATGCAGCCGGTTTTTAGGCCAGTCAACTTCCGAGTTCGCCACAAATGACGACATCCCCTCCCACACTGTTCTCTTTCAGGTCGGAGATACTAGAGAGCACGGGATTTGAAGGCAGTGGGAACGTGCCTACTCAGGGACGATCCCGGCAGGAAGAGTACAAGACCTTCACAGGCAGGGCAAACAGAGGCCTCACCTCATACAAAAAGAGGGATCCGCCCTCCCTCTCAAGCTCACTGCTCTAGCCTGTTTCAAAGAAAGCCCCTCGTTCTTCCCTTTTCCGCGTTTTTCTTCCCTATTTTATATACTGTATCCTTCGAAGCTGCTTTGATTTGCCATGTTAATCCCGATTACAGTGTCTCTTGTTGTGCATTATCAGAACCATCTTGGCATCAATCAATATCTTTCGAACTACAGTATCCTTGCAGATTTCGATGCGGGACCCTCCGCTACTGCTCCTGCTTCTGCTCCCATTTGCGGCCTCTCAAGGCTGCAGCTGCCCCGCTTCGGCCTGCTTCCGACCACCACCGCCTACGTGCTCGCGGTGAGAGATACTGTAGATTACTGTTAGAAGTACTGTAGACCATCCATGATATGGTAGAGATGGATCTTCAGGAATTCTTCATTCTGCGTTATCTCTGACTGAAAGAAACCCCGCAGAGAATCATTTTATGCGAAACCGGTATTGTCCGTCGTCATCTCACAACCATGACTTAGCACAACGATCAGAGATCATCTTGCAGACCTTGCCCTCAACCGTCCTGCCCCACTCTCTGTCCTCCTCCTCCCCTCTGTCCACCACCGCCTCCGCCGCCCCTCTGCCCACCTCCCCTCCCTCCACTGTGCCCAATCCGATTGGTCAGAATTACAAAGTTGCTAATTAGAATAAGCCTAAAACATTTTCATGAATAATCCTGAGCTCTAAACTGAAGGAATTATTTACGCACTTTCCGGGCCTTTTGCTTTCAAAGAGGGAGGGGGCGAATAAAATAGGTTTCAACTAGAACGTATGTTCTCCAGATCGAGCAGTGTTCAGTTAACATCCGTGGGCTAGTAGTACAAAATCAACACAACTAAAAAAGATCTCCGACAAGAAAGAATTAGAAAATTTGTAAGCCGGAGAGATGAAAGCAAGGGCATTTTGTAGCCCTGCCCTCTGCCCCTTCCTCCTCCTCTTCCTCTTCCGTGTCCTCCTCGACCGCCTTGTCCATGTTCTGGTTCGGGCATTTTCACTTGAAAACCACAACAAAACTACCGTAATCATCTCCTACCGTAGTCCTTGCAGCGCCCCGCTGGCAACCTCCACCACCACCCCCTTGCAGCCGCTGCGGAGGTGGTTGTGGAGGAGGAGGAGGAGGCTGCGGTGGAGGTGGAGGGGGCTGTGGTGGAGGAGGAGGAGGATGTGGAGGAGGCGGAGGCCCCGCCCCCTTCTTCCCCCAGTCTCCCTCCAATCCGATCCCCATCGACAATGACCGCGGCGAACCCTCGTTCCCGACACTGCCACCACTGCCCAATAGCATTGAGGCGCCCAGTGGAGGAGGTGAGTGCACTCGAAGAGAGAGTATTGAAGTAGATAGAGACAGCATCAATCAATCGTCTATCGAGTATACAGTAGTCCTACAGAAATTGGACATCGATAGATACAATGGGAATCTGATTTATGCGAGAGCTTATTGTCAGCATGCAGCGCTCCTGCTGCTTCTTAGCACCCGGTCATATATTTATCGATACACTTACCGTAATCTCCCTAATCGTGTCAGGAGGCTGCGGAGGTGGTCCGTCACTGCCTGCTCTTCCTCGCACGCCCGCTTCCAATGACTGCTGTCATGGCTGCAATCGACCCTGTCGATATCGGTAGGTCACCGCGCTCGTTTATCGATTTTTTGAGTACCTCGTTCCGTAAACTTGATTAATATAAGCTCGAATAACCTTTCCCATTTCCATAAGCTACTATCGATCGATATGGCAACCTACCGTACCCTCTCAGACGTCGACGTCTCGCTGTGCACGGCGCGAAGAATCGTGTCGTCGACCCCTCATGCAGCAGCCCCCAGTTGGGAGACATCATCCTAGAGGTATGCGGCAATCTACCATAATCTTGAATAAAAAAGTACACTGTAGTCAGTTATCGATTAGAGCGAACCAGGTCAACGATCACAGATCATTCCTTCAGCACATCTCATCCGATTCGTCGTCCTCGAAGCGGGCAATCCAGCAGGCAGCTCAGGCTTCCCTTCGATCACTGGTCGATGTGGTAAGCACTCGCTCAATTCAAGAGAGAAGACGAAATAAAAAGTGTGCCTAAAATCACCGGTTATGTCATTGGGACACATAGGATGTCCCATATCACTTGTCTTCTCAAACATTGGTAGCAATAGTCAAAGGAGTAGTTCATTTATTCTGTGCGTGAAGCAGAACGAAAAGCCTAAAGAACCGTGATGCAGTGTGAAGCCGTAACCTTGCAGGTGTGCGGCACGGGCGAGTTCTCATACGTCGCTCACACGCACACGTTCTGTCAGCGGAGGAAGGCGGACATCACTTGTTACGCATTCGTGCCCATTCATAACAAGGAATTCTGAGCGAGATGATCTTTGTTCTTTGCTAAGAGTTACATAAAGCCCAATAGGTGCCGCTAGATTATCTCTGATCTCTGCTCCCTCAGCTTTATCTTGAGAACTGTTTAGGCTGCATTATCCTTCAGAAAACATGAAATCTGCTGGTTCGAATTGTTTGTTCACGGAAACAGCAATTACATAATTATTTATCTGTTGAAAACATGCCACAATAAAGCGTTTGTCAGTATGCACAGGGGGCTCAAGAGGAGGGAGGGAATGGACACATGATTCGATGAATGGACACGAAGAGGGAGAGAGCTACCGTATCTCGGCGTGGCTACCGTACCTGACGGTTCAGGGATTATCGATTGGGCGCGCTCACTTGCCTACGCGTGCCACGACCCAGTCCTGAAAGTAGATGCATGTTATACAACGAAAACATGCTTCATTAGGTCAATCATAAATTTTCGAACTATCCCCGAACTTGTCTCATCATAGTCACTCAAGAATTACCAATTGTCGTTTGGAAAAAAATCAACAAAAACTCGTATACCTATTGAAAGACAAGAAAACAGTTAGTCAATCAATTAGAACGATCAAGTCTCTCACCTGCTGGCAGAGAGGGCAGCGGGCGTTCTGCTTCACCCACTGCGCCATGCAGCAGTTGTGGAAGGAGTGCGAGCAGTCGCCCCACACCACCACGCAGTCAACGCCCCCTTAATTAGGCACTAATTAGCACGACTAATTAGTCAATTAATTAGTCAATTCATTAAAATATTCACCAAGCACCACCCCAGGGGTATCTCTTTCAACGGGATTTTCGGAACGAGTGGTACAACTAGGAACACTACTATCTCGTCGTGTCATTGATGTGTGTGGCATACGGTATTCTGTAGTATCCGAACAGAGATAAAAAATCACCCGAGGATGCCGTAGTGGCTGCTCCTGGAGCAGCAACGGAGGGGGAGGAGGAAGAGGATGGCGTGGAGGTGGGAGGAGGCGGGGGAGGGGGAGAACCTGAGAAACAACGGGGCTTCTTCATCACTACACCATCATACCTCCCCCTCTTTCACGCATTTCTTGATTTATTTTTTTACCAACTATCGGATAGTTCTGAAAATGTTCCGCATTATGATAACATTAAAACATAAATTAGCCTCAACAATTGAATCATTTTTCGCACTGGTGTACTCTTAACTGCTCAATTGATCTGATCCATCATCTGGATATTGCCATTTATCAATCGATATTTCGCTCACCGGCCGCTCTGGCGGCTCGTCCGCTCCGCGTGGGCACGGGCGCGGGCGGCTCTCGCTCGGGACCCTTCGTCGCATCCGCCTGGCATCGGAGGCACTCCTCTGAACGAGAAGGGATTGTAAAATATTTATTCATTATCAATACTTCATCGACAATTTAAATTTTTAAAGACAGTTAACGTTCATGTTGAACGTTTCCGTCGCGATTGTTAACAAAATTCGATCACTCCAGAAACGGTGTTAATGATTCAGAAATGTCTCATAACAATTCCAAGCTCCCAAAGAGTAATGAATCAGACGTAAATCTTCGAAAAATCAAAATCAGTCATCCTAATCCCTTCAATTTCTCACGTATTCACCACATCGTGCCCCTCCACCGTAACCCGCTCCCCCGTCTACCGTACCCATGAGCTGGAGTCGGCAGATGGCGCACGTGTCGCATTCCACGTCCCACGTCCACACCGCGCACGCGTTCCACCGCTTCAGCGTGAACGGACGACCACTGCAAACAAGATATTTACAATAATAAACAATAATTAAAATAAAATTACGTTAATGCAATCAAAGAATACATCAATAACGTAAGCTTCTCATTTCCTTCATCAATGCACGGATAACAATACTGGTTGCAAAATCAAAATTCCTAAATGAAAATATCGGTTCCATCGCAATTTATTGGTCATTGAGCAGGTACCGCAATGTTTATCCTGCTTTCCCTGAAACGATCAACTAAAGTAACTGACGATTCGCTCTTGGTCTCTCCCACATCCATCGGCTCCGGCTGATCTACTTCCATCATCCTGCCACGATTGTTTGTATTACGGTATTCCCTTCATCTCAGATATCGATCAAGGAACCTCAGGGGCAACCTTTCTTCCTTCTTCCACTCACTGCTCAAGGCCGTTACTCGGTAGCTCCTTTATTCACTGTTTGCACAGTTCAAACACGGATGCTACTGCATTGCGTAACAACCGAAATCTGCCAGGGGGGATAGAGGGGGACGTTCAAGGGGAATCAACAATGTACCCGTTGCTGTAAACATGGAAAACTGGGGCAGAATAACAACAACAACAGTAGCAGTGAGATGCGGTAACAGAGTACGATAGATCACTCGAAGGTTACGGTAGGTCAGACTGTCAATCGATAATCCTAGGAGAGGAAGGTCTGGCCTGGCACTGGATGCTCGTCCTCCATGGCTGCCAGTCTCTCCATCAGAAGAGTGTCGAGACGAGC
Organism: Pristionchus mayeri; assembly: GCA_036245805.1. NCBI lineage: Eukaryota > Metazoa > Nematoda > Chromadorea > Rhabditida > Neodiplogasteridae > Pristionchus > Pristionchus mayeri. The sequence goes on from BTRK01000001.1 coordinate 28,544,304, forward strand.
GACGGCGTTGACGCCCATCTGAATGGGAGGATAATAATATATTTATCGCACGTGGCGGGGGTTCAATTAACAAACAGTGAGATAATACAGGAAAAAAATAGTCATCACAAAACGATATTACGATGCCGAATAAACGACAAAGGATGTATTGAAAAGAGGGATCCAGATTTTTTATGTAATTGGAGACAATAGATAGATTAGGATTACTAATAATGGAGTCGTCGAGACGATTCCAATTGATACTATTTTATTAGACAAGAAATTAGCAAATTTTGAGATTAGGGAGTGACGTTCAATTGCACATACAGTATCGCCGGAAAGTATTGGCCAGCTTTTTCTTTTCGTCATAGTTTTTTAACCACTTGATGTATTGAGCTAAAAATTGAACTAGGAATAGCAAATCTAATGGGAAAAATCTGCAGTTACTGCGAACTTATGCAAATTTCTCATTCTTGCGTAGTGATGACGCAATCACACACACCACTTTTTCGAAAAAAATATATTTCTTGTAAGAAAATTTTCCTATAGCTCAAATTTCTTGGGAATTGAGACATGTCCTAGGACTACCCAGAAAACAATTTTCAAGTTGCTGCGACCCCGGACCATGTTGCTGCAGCTGCTGCAAGTTTGTAACTGAAAACGCATATCTCATTTTCTAGGGAAGCTAGAGACTCGTCCAAAGCAGCAAAATGATCGCCATAATGCACCTAGATGATCCTGAAAGTTTGATATTGATCGGTTTTCGTTTGCCCTCAGGGCACGAAAAAGTCACTTTTTCGAATGACCGTACTTTGGGCGCTTACCATTTCAAGAGAAAATTAGCATAAAATCTGGCTCCTGGACAGGAAGTCGCAAAAAGCATCACATAATCGATTCCCAACTTTCCGTAGTCTTGGGTTCGCTTTCCGGTCCGTGGCGAGCCATTTACCGACGCGCGCTCATCTAGAGCCCACTTCATTTCCGTACACGGCGAGAGAGTGATGAGAGAAAGGCGCGAAGAGAAATCGTGCGTTTCGAGAGTGGCGCGCGTGCGTAGATCGTTGGTTATCGCCCGGAAAGTAGTGCCAGCTCAACCAAAAGTAGGAAATCGATTATTTGATGGTTTTTGCGACTTCCTGGCCAGGAGCCAGATTTTATGCTAATGATCTCTTGAAATGGTAAGCGCCCAAAGTACGATCATTCGAAAAAGTGATTTTTTCGTGCCCTGAGGGCAAACGAAAACCTATGAATATCAAACTTTCAGGATCATCTAGTGGTATTATGGCGATCATTTTGCTGCTTTGGACGAGTCTCTAGCTTCCCTAGAAAATGAGTTATGCGTTTTCAGTTACAAACTTGCAGCATCTGCAGCAACATGGTCCGGGGTCGCAGCAACTTGAAAATTGTTTTCTGGGTAGTCCTAGGACATCTCAATGGGTAGTCCTAGGACGTCTCAATACCCAAGAAATTTGAGCTGTAGTAAAATTTTCTTACAAGAAATATATTTTTTCGAAAAAGTGGTGTGTGATTGCGTCATCACTACGCAAGAATGAGAAATTCGCATAAGTTCGCAGTAACTGCAGATTGTTCCCCATTAGATTTGCTATTCCTAGTTCAATTTTTAACTCAATACATCAAGTGATTCAAAAACTATGACGAAAAGAAAAAGTTGGCCAATACTTTCCGGCGATACTGTAGTATCTTGATCTTCAAGGGATCAATATCATATGATCTCTCGCTCCGTCTAACTAGTAAGAGAGCATTGGAGAGACGAATACTATTCCTTCACTGCTAATATGCGCTCAGTCAATCATTGCCCATTTCTACCGTAACCACATGGCTACCGTAACCTCTCTCCTGATACGGTAATCACCTGAATCATCTCATCGATGCTGGCTGCATCCAGACTGCCTCCTCCCGCCTGTCTCGTCATCGTCACCAGTGGCTCCGCTCCCGCTTTCTGAAAAGCAGTTTATCGATTAATTGTCGCTGATCTACTCTATTCGCACAATGCATTTGTTCAGAAGAACAAATGTGCGTAGGAGGACAAGCGAAATTAGCAGAATCGGAAATCCGGGTACATTCCGGTAAGATAGATGACAATCCCTTATCCGCGATTAGCATAATGCGAGGACTAAGTGTCTACAAGCTCAGTGGTTTGATGACCTTTTTATTGGGCATTGAGTGATGATCTACGGTGCTTATTCTATCATTCTACTAGATTATCGATCTACCGTATCCCTACCGTACCTGCACGCTGGCTCCGACGAAGAGGGAGGCGAAGGAGCACGTCTCCTCCTCCAGAGTGACGTCGACGACGTTCGTCGACCCGATCTTCGTCACCGTCGAGATGAGCGGAGCACTGAAGAGAACGTTCCAGAGGATGCAGGGAATTGTATTCTCGAACAATAAATTCAGATTCAGATTCAGATTCCTCCTTGCATACATCTATGCACTCATCATTGGAGAAATCGAGTTAGAAGGAAGGGGAAAAAGTAATCCAGTGCATTACTTATATCGTAATCTAGCTCATAAATCATTAGATCGTGATACATCTCCATCTCGTCTACCTCTTCAGATCGAGTTTCCAGGTGACTCCTCCCTCTGGCAGATCGACGGTCATCTTGTTCTCGTCGGCCGGTCGAGTCACCAACTCGATGATCTCCGCGTCGTACAGCGCCGCCTTCGCCTGCCAAATCAATCGATAATTTCAAATTTTAATATTCAATATTTCTATAAAAATCATGATTTTTTTCAGAATCGAGCATTAAGAACATAGTTTTTTGAGCACTTATCAAGTTCATTATTATCAGCATTCTGCGCTATAAGCAGGTCAGATTATTCGAATACGTTAAATATAAAAACAAAAACAAACCGCAACGGAGGCAGCATCGACGACGGACCCACCGTACTGCAGAATGACGACATCGACGTAGAGACGCCAGAAGTGCGTCGACGTCAGCGTCAGTCTAAGAAACATACATATTTTTACACGCTTTAGTTTCAAACTTCTTAATAAAAAAATTCAACTTCTTAATAAAAAAATCAATATCTTGAGGGGATAACAGTGTATTCACCACGAAAGATATTCTTCTATGATGGTCTTTAGAACAAGGGTATTATGTAACGAACAATTAGATTAATAGAATGTAACTCACTTGGCCAGATCGGGGATGACGCTCTCGTTGTCGTAGGCGAAGTGCAGCGCGTCCGCCAGCTCCTCGGCGTACTCGTCGCCGCCCTTGCCTGATTAGTCATTCGATGAGTCATTATGATATATTTAAAATATATCCACTTGACGTCTTTTCTAGAAATCGAGAACGTAGCCCAGAAGATAATAACAATAATGGAAAATGAAAATTAGCAATTGGGCTGATAAAACATTGGTACGTCTGTGGTATTTGGCTCACGCCCCGTCCTATCCTCTATCATTTCCTATCACTCTTCAGTGAAGGAAGATGTACCGACCGAAAAGTAAGGAGAAATTTCTGAAAAAAAGAGTGAGGAATAGGAGGGAGGAGGGTTGGTTCAGAGAAAAAATGAGTGTTGAAACAGGAAACCGACCGATGAACTGCGGGGTTGCATTGGCGGAGCAATCGACGCTGAAGACGAGTCGCTCCGTCTCCTTCGACGAGTCCTCGCACTGAGAAGGGAATGATAAGAGTGAAGAGAAAGCTCGTATCTAGCTTTTGACTGTTGCAATCCACCCATAGACTGCTTCTACAAGTCTCCAAATAGACTTGCATTATCCACAGCACAATATAACGCTTACTCATAGGATATATTCAACAAACGAGCTGCTAGATTGGCAAAAATTCTTTATGGGCTAACCGAGCATGATCACAGAGCAGGAGTGCCTTAGCAGTCATAATTGGCAGGCCAATCTCCATCCCCAATTATGAGACCATACTAGTTTTATCACTGCTGACACAACCACAAAAGGAGGCTGAGTAGAGTAGAGTGAATGAACTAAGCCTGCTCACCTCGACCAGTTCGCACTTGACTCCGCAGAGGACGTCGGTGTCGCCGATGCGGACGCGCGAGGATCCGTCTGTCGTCGACAGCACGCCCCGCTCCACCCACATCGGACGGTAGTCGCCACAGCTGCAAAGAGAATTTTAAACATATTAACACAGCTTGAACATCATCACAATAAGGAAATTACAAACTAGAAGCAGCTTTCATGCATGCTATACCGGCCCGAGTTTATGTAAATGAGGCCAAATCTAATAGCTAAAGCCAATTACATTAAAAGAGAAAAAGAAAGGATGTAAATTTGACGAGAAAGTTTGCCAATTCGGGAGACTGGCCTTCTGCCATCGTTGCGCAGTCCTTCCTGCACGCCGTGCATGATGAAGACCTTCTCGGCATCGCTCAGTCTCGCGTCCATCTGGTAATTAAGTAATTAATTAATTAATTAAGCAAAGAAAACACGAAAACAATCACTCAAAACCCAAGAAAGACACGGAGAAGGTTGACCGCCAGACTTACAAAAATTCAATTCGCAGGAATGATCAATAACTGATTTTATTAAATTTTCGATTACAGTATTTTTCTTTACAGTAAGCCTCATTCAAAATTTCGTAAAAATTATAAATAATACGTAATTCTTTATATTATGCATAATTTGGTTAACAATATTCGGAGTTTAGCTCTCAATAAGCATCTTCTTACCTATCGCAGACTTTGCGAGGCTCCAAGTGATCTACTTCCAATCAGGATGCAATCTCTGCTTGACTACGTCGGGATTCTGCCTGCGGACACTCTTCCCCTCCCTCTCTCCCTCTTCGACTAACATCACTCCTCTTCACACTGAGGATATCTGGCGACTCTCCCTCCCTCCTCTGGTCCATCACTGTGTAATCTCACTCTCTCACACACATTTATCCCTTCGCCTTGTCCTGAGAGATGGTCGCTAACCTCCCCGCACTAGCTCCTACCAAATACAAAGTGAGCATACTATAATTTGTTCAATGTTTAAAAAAATGTAATAACTATAAATTGTAGATTTATGATTCTCCCTTCGCTCACCAACTGATCAACCCGCTCGTCGATTCCTACTGCTCTTACTGCCTCAGGCAACCTGAAGGTTCGGTTTTTCCCTCTATTCTCTGGTTGGTATGTATCTTTTCTCTATGCCAGAAGATTGAAACTAAAAGGCAGAGACAGCGTTTAGGAAGAACACCAAAAATCTTAGAAGAATTTGACAGGAGATAGAGGGGAGAAGAGGAGAGTAAAAGAGATCAAAGAACATTCCACCTCACTCCCCGATCTCTTCCGAACGTTGATGATAGCGAATAAATTTTGAAGATCAAAGACCAAAGATCATTGCAGAGGGTAAGCTGATGACATGTGGAGGCTGTCGCTTCTCTAAGTACTGCGACGCAGCCTGCCAGAAGAAGGGCTGGTCAGCTCACAAACACGAATGCAAGAGGCTCAAAAAGGTTTGATTTTTCCCTTAAAATGAAGGCACAATTTCACTGATTTCCACAGATTCAGTGATAGATACAAACGAACTGATACATATTCAAATTTAAAACTTTCACTAGTCAGAGGCGACTCGTCAATTGGTTGTTCGATAACTCTAACCCACAAAATATTGAATTAATTATCAAATCATTGATTTCCCCTCTGCAGGTCTTCCCGAATCTGCCCTGGACGGAGGTCCTCTTCCTCTCGAAGATCATCGATCGGGTCATCTTCCTCTCCGAGAAATCAGACGAGCACGGATGGGAGAAGGAGAGGACGTTCGAGTCGTTGATGAGCCACAAGTAGGTCATCCTTCTTTCTATCATTCACCGAGTTCGAGAAAAGATACAACTCTTCATTGATCGTACAATACACTCTCTCGACATTCGACAGGTCGAGAGTGCATTGTACGATTACCCAAAAACGTTTGTCATTAGTTCCACAATTGTGCAGTCCTTTTCACTTCTTTCCACATTTTGAGTAGGGTAGATCACTCGTGCAATCATTCACTGGTTAAAGAGCGTGCGAAGTCAAGTATTTCTTGATTGTTGATCTTCACAGGGAAGACATCGAGAAAGACACGCTCAAGATGGAACACTTCGAGAAGGTTCTGGGAAAGATGGCCGCATTCAGGTACTGTATACCTAGAGTGCAACCTTCGTAGGTTGCATAACATCGATGTTGACCTGTAGTCATATGGATGGGTATGATGTAGTGCTTAGTAGGGATGGCAATTCAATGCAAGGTAGTGATTCTGCTACGCCTCCTCTAATTGCGAAAGGCGTACCGGAATTGCTTAACTTACATTGAGCTATCCCTAGTGATTAGCGGGACGAATTCATTATCTACTTCTTCGTCTTCATCCCCTTCTTCTCAAAACATTCTTCCAGAAAGGAGGAGATGGTCTCTCGCGAGGTTTTCTTCAACATTTTCTGCAAAACCTCGATCAACTCCCACTCGATTCACTCGAATGCCGGAGTGGAGATCGGAATGGCTATCGATCTTGGTAGGTCACCACCTCTCGCAGAGCTCAGGAGAGAGTTAGGATAGGGAAATCATTGATGATTTATACTTCAATCTAGAGTAGAGAGAAGTGAACAAAAGAAAAACTCTCTGCAGTCTATCCTAAATTTTCCTGACTGTCAGAATTAGTGCAATGATCAGAAGTTTACTGTGGTCCTGATCCTACCTCTCGAATGCCAATAGAATAGTGTCCATTCTTTTTGTACCATTCACTAACCCCCCTTCCTCCCCCAGGTATCTCCAAGTACAACCACTCCTGTCGGCCGACGTGCGCGATGGTCTTCGACGGAATTCGCGTATTCCTGCGCCCGCTCGTACCAGGTACTGTAAAACGGTACCGTACCCTGATCGCACCCCGAATCGCCAAATGAGCTACCCTAGTCCTCTCAGACATCCGGATCGAAGACCTCGACAAGTGCTTCATCTCGTACGTCGACGTGGGCAGGAGTAGGTACAGGAGGAGAATCGATTTGAAGGTGGGGAAGAGATCAAAGATAAACTCCATTTCTCCCCTCATTTCACGAAACGGAACCTGGTGATATTTATTCACTTCTTCTCAATTGTGAAATTGAAATATTTTTTCCAGTTGTGATCATTTATGGCCGAATATGAACGCTACAAAACAAAGAAAAATCTATCCATCTTCTTATCATTGAGTAACAGTCACGGAAAAGCTAGTAACATTCGCCATGAGAGCCCGTCCCTCCCGATTTCTCATCCCCCAAATCTCTTTATCTTGAGGCAAAATGGTACTTCGACTGTCAGTGCTCTCGCTGCTCGGATCCAGAGGACAATCGACTGACCGCCCTCTCCTGTCCACGGGAAGGCTGCGATGGAATGATCATCACTGCAGGTATGTTCTTTGATCTTTGAGTTTCGATCGTTGTGAGGAAATTGAAATTGGATGGATTGAGTTGATTTTTGTTGCTTCGGTCACGACTTCTCATATTGAACCTCTTATTTATTTTTGCCTTGATCGACTCAACTAGGATAGCCTTCCGAGATTGCATGTCGCCTTCAACCTTTGAAATAGATACATTATTCACTAACATCGCAGAAATATTATGTCCAAATTTATGATGTAGAAGTTAGTCTTTTGCAAATCATCACTCTTCTCCAGAGGATGACGAGCCGATGGACATCGCGTGTGGAGAGTGCGGACTGGTCTGCGAGGAGGAACGAGTGAGGAAAGGACAGGAGCTGATGAAGAGACTACCACCCTCATTCGACCCCAAGTGCCCCGTGGAAACGGTCGGGATTTGTTCATCCTTGGTCCTCCTGGGTACTCCTGGGTACTATCCATCCGAAACAAGCAGAAAGTGATAATTCGCTGTGAAAGAATATACCTACTCGCACCATTCCTAGGTCATCAGCTAAGCGAATGAGTGGGTAATTTTTGAGAGAGCTGTTCAGAAATTCTTCAAATTCGTTCCAATTATCACGTTTTTTCGGCGGATAGATTGCCGAGAGAGTGCGGGAAATTTAGAGAATGAGACAATCCCCTCTCTCTACAGGTGCAACAACTCCTCGAGAGCGCCACTCCCCTCCTCCATCCCTCCAATGTCTACGTGACTAGATTGCAAACTGCTCTCTTGCACCTCAAGGTTCGGTCAATATTTCAACCTACCGTATTCACAGCTATGGTGAACGATCTTTACGTCAATCCATCATGAACTGACTAATTTAGGGCGAACTGGATGCTTCACTGCCAGCACTCCACAAGTCCATCTACGATAATTACAAAGCGAGTTAATTATTGATTGTAAATTATTGTAATTAATAATTAAGGTGTGCTTCCCGAAGGCGGATAGGCACGTGGCCTATTCACTGCTCAACGTAGTGAAGTCGTTGATCAAAGAAGGCAACAGGAAAGAGGTTCGAGAACCTTACTTTATTTCTCTAGTGATTATTTTCTAGTAGATAGTCCTTGCTAGCTCATCGTTCGTGAGGACAGAACGGTTCGCTTGCGAACGTTTCCTTCATAAAAAATGCATTTCCTGCTCAGATACATAATTCATTTTTCTTATTAGACATCCGCGAAAATGGCTAGATTTTCGTCAATCCTCACACTATCTCTTTCAATCACTGCGATCCACCCGAAAGGCCAGCCTTCACTCGCTTCTAAATTATTGGGGTGTCCGGAAAGTTCGTATAATTTTTTGTTTTTATTTTTTATTCAATGCTTTACAATTCTCAGTGACCAATGTATGCCCCCTTCTTTCTCACTACCTCCCTCCAGCGATTGGGCAGGGTCTCGATTCCTCTCTTCCAGAATGCGGGTTTCTTCGAGACCGCCCAGTTCACGAAAGCCCTCACAACTTCATCTCGATTCTTGAACTTCTTTCCTTTGCAGAAGTCAGAGAGAGAGCGGAAGCAGTGGTAGTCGCATGGGGAGAGATCCGGGGAATACGGTGGATGGGGAATCCTCTCGATCTTCAGCTCGTCCATTTTCTTCTGGGTCATCTTCGCTCGATGTGGGCGAGCATTGTCCATCAGAAGAAGAATTTTTCCCTGGTTCAGGAGTCTGGGAGGGACTCTGATCGCGACATCTTGCAGTTGTTCAGAGAAGAGGTCGGCATTGATGTTGGTGCCAGGGGCGAGGATCTCCCAGTAGATGGGACCGAGCACTGAGAAGAAGAAGCAGAGGAGTTCCTTCTTTCCGTGCTCTTCCTTCTTCGGGACGGGCGTGGGCTTCTCATCTGCATCCACCCATTGCAGTCTCCTCACAGGGTTATCGTACGTGATCCACTTCTCATCTGTAGCGATGATGGAATTGACCCATCGAAGATTGGATCTACGATGGAGTAATTCCCGACAGACTTGAACACGATTTTTCAGCTGTTCGGGGGAGAGGTCATGGGGAATCACTTGTGGGAGTTTCGGCTTCTTCCCAGATCGATAGAGGATATCGGACACCGTTGATCTGGGAGTACCAGTATCCTTCTTCAACTCACGCACACTGGCCATGGGCTTGCGCTTCAGTGTGCGGAGAAGGAGAGGCTGATCGAGGGAGGGAGGGCGTCCAGAGCGGGGTTGATCATCGAGACCAAATTCCCCGTTCTTGAAGCGGGAGAACCACTTATAGCTGAAGGGTATGGAGGGGGCGTCAGCTCCTTCCGACTGGGCCAGGGCAGAGTGGGCCTCCTTCACGGATCGGCCCAGACGGTAGTAATGAAGTAAAACTGCTCGGAGGTAGAGATGGGAGTCCATCACAAGAATCAATGTAGCAACTAGGAGACTGATTAAATCCTCTCACTACTCAACGTCAAAATGATGCAATACATTGTTGACAAACAGATTGCGCAATTACTGCATTTGATCGCGAACTGACTTTTTTCCGAAGCATTATACGAACTTTCCGGACACCCCAATAGACCAAATTCATAGATGGAAAAAATCAAAAATCTTATCTCCCTCTTCCAGGCGGTTCTCTACGCGTACGAGGCGATGACGATTCTGGAGGTGTGTCTCGGACTGGAGCACCCCTACTACCTCCAGTCACTCGCCTTATGGACATTCCTGCAGAACGAGAGCCCCAAGGTTAACGAATGGGGGTACGGTACTGATAGGTCGGATGAGAGCCAAAAATAATACGTGTTTACGCAGATGGCGTTTTGACAGAATGGAAACAACAAGTGAAAATACTGGGGAAGGGACTTTTGGCTCTCATCCGGTGGAGTGAATATTAGCAACAGTCTCGGAGAAAGGAAAAGTTATAGAGATTTGCAACTCCCGACAGGAAGTCTAATCGTTTTGATGAATGGTTTGATGAGAAACATCAGAGATCAAAGTTAAAAGATCATTTGCAGAGCGACGACGAGCTGATTGCGTTCACGAAGTACGGCGACAACAAGCCAGTGGATATCTCCAAGTTACTCGAAGTGACGACGCCCAAATTCCAGAGCATCACGATGTGAAAGTCGAAGATGTTGTCGAGAAGCCGTTGTCGTTGAGCCTCCGAGTGCATAAACAGCTGTGTTTGATGTCTTCCTCTTTCCTGTCTTCGAGAATTTGTGGGCGTCGAGGGCTATAGATAGTAGCTATTTGAGTTCGAGAAACTAGACCGCGCCCTCATCATTCTAAACACTCTATCGACCTATTGAGCGGTGATAGAGAGCGAAAATTGAAGAGAGAGTGGCATCATTTCTTGAATTCCACTAGCTCTAGACCTTCGGAACACATCGAATGGCTTGGTGAATATTTATTCGAGCAGTACCATGCAGTGACGGTTCAGTAGCTTGTTAGTAGAATCAGGAGATTCCATTCTCGAAAGTGGCGCATACTCTCTCAAACACTGCCCCCGCAAGGATAACTTGGCTGTGAAAGTGGAATCTCGCGTCGTCAGAATGATAAAACTATCGACAATTCGGACCTGAAATGGGAAAAGCCAATGCAAATTGTACTGGTTCATCAACCTCGAATTCAGGAATGAATGAATCATAAGAATAGGTCGATCCACAAAGCTTGATGTATAAAGAACGAAATTCCCTTCACACTTTTCACGAAGTCTTATCTGAAAATGGAAAAAATTAAGGTGTAATTTGAGACTCACCCAACTTGATTACTTCAATGATCACATTTCCATAAACAAACACGTCGGTGATGTCTATACGACTGAACATGGAGATGGAGGAGAAAGGTATATCATTGGACGAATAAACGCTCTAAAATTTAGGTTTTTATTGAAAATTGAGCATTAAGATAATTCATACTCTAAAATGCTCGAAACTTCGATACTTCGAAATTGAACTGACAAATTTTATTGTTTCATAGATCTTCAGTTGTGAATTGGGCGAGATTTTTTAGAGTTCTCTCAGGAGAAACTTGTACGAATGCTTAGTCCAATAATACGATGTATGGAAGAGATTGAGACTATGCGCTTTAAGAGATGAGAGCCATATAAGGAACCTGAATGTGAATGTAAATCATGATATTTGAGCGTTTACTAGAACTTGAATTTCTCATTTTCATACATTTTGTTGACTGGAAGTGAACGGAAAAATTGAAGATGCAATTCATTTACACTCATAAGAAATGGTTTCATCGCGGTCATAAAATGATCGTCAATTAGCACCTGATAATATTGATTGAAAATGGAAATCCATCATCATCTCACAGAGTCAAAGTAGATTTTATTGCACGAATACCGACTGAGAAGAAACTCAGCTTCTCTGGAAATGGAGGCTGGAATCGATGTAATCACGTCTTTAGACTTGCTTGGGAGAGTTTCAATCTAAATTCCCATTTTTCCGCATTTGTTATGGACACTTTTACCTTCGAGAATTCGTCGTAGTATTTTCTCCTCAGAATCTTCTCTTCTCCCTCCTCATCCATCTTGGAAGTCAGGTAGAAACTTGGCTCATCTTTCGATAGACTTTCCAGAGTCATCGAATACTCTCCAAGACGATTCTGGGAAGAACGAGAATGAATGATTATTTTATTTTATCTTTTTTCATAGCGTTATGATGCCATTAAAACCATAAGTAATTAGTGAATGAAGGTGGAGTGGAGGGGTGTCGGGCGACTCTAGGATAGGGGAAGATTTTAACTGATACACCATTGTGTCGGTGGGTTCAGTGGGAGAGAGAATAGAAGTAACATCACTTTTTCATCTTGAACGGAAGGTAATGAGAAAATGATTAGTGGTTCAGGGGGGAAGGGGAGGAATCAGTGATATTCGGAAATAGGAATGAAAATCAGGATCACCTGTCATATTACTAACTCCTTCATCTCTTTCTTCTTCAATTTCAATGTCGAATTTGCGAATCGTCTCATTTTTCTGCTTACTTGAGCCACTATTTCAAGATCTTTGCTGAAATCCGGCTCGATTTTTTAAAATGAAAACTGAGAAGTACTACTCACAAAATGAGATATTCGTCAAATATTTGTGAAATAAGATCGTCAGGCAGATTTGAGAGTAGATCCTGATGGAAATGAGTAAATTTAAAGAAGAAAAAAAAAATCTTACATTTACGTTGATATCGAATGGTTTCAGTGGGAAAATGGAACAGTCATCATCTAGAAGGTAATTGAATCCACTTTTCGAATCCTGACTCTTTGAAAGGGAAGACATAGCAGGTTGTAGGAAGTAAAGCAAGTCTCGTGGTACTCTCATCGTGCATTCTCTCACATATTTTGGAGTGGCCTCGCAATCTAAGACGTAGTATACCTCAGAAATTCTATCGCTGAGGGCAGGAAAGATATCCAAACACTTTAAAAAGTTGAGAATCATATCTAGAGACCGCTAGGAACTTTCCGATTTATTAATTCGGGTCATTTTGAATGTCCAACGAATACCTCTGGGCGTATCATTAAAGTCATACCTTTTGCCGTTTCTCGATATCTATTCTCTAACCAAGTTTGAAAAAAAATGTGAAACACGCATAGTGGGAGAACACACTAAACCGAAACTGGAAAAGGGGAGGCGGAGCCTATTCGTCTCCGATCTCATGCAGATCACAGAAATATTGGGCAGATCACAGAAATATTGGGCAGAAATATTTAACCACTGGTCAAAAACAGCCAACCAAAAACAGCCAAGTTACAACAAATTCGAAAAGTGTCTGGGGACTTTTCGGCGTGGCAGTATAAGAAAGACTGAAGCACTTCACCACATCACATAGAGAGCTAGCATCACATTGATAGACTGCTCCTTCTCGCTCTATAAATTGATAATGAGGGTCTGATGGTTGTTGTTACCAACCACTCCAGTAATTCGTGCCGCGCGAAGTTCGACCGTTACAATTTGTCTACTAGCAGTATCTCAAAATAGTATTTGCATGCGTTTACGTGCCATAAAGAATTAGACAAAATAATATTAAAAATTGGATGAAATGCCATGTATTTAATTTTTGAAGAAAGTTAGCCAAACACGTTAACCTGTATTGCAAAATATAGATATTTATATTTATAAATATACTCATATACCTAAATATCACTCCGTTTTGCCATGCCACCGCATAACATATTTATCAAATTTATTTAAAAAATGACCCCTCACCGTATATATGTGGGGAAAAATTTGGTGACATTTTTGTTTTGAGGTATTCAATCATTCTATCCTGAGGTTCGATAAACTTCTCATCGTGCATTGGAATCAAGTTATCTGAACAATAAAATATTTTCTATCAATAGAAACGAGCATAAAATAAATAAGCAGGCCGAAAACATTAGAATGTCTACGTACGCACTATGCACGTCACTCCATTATTCTGGGTTCTCCACGGAAATGTATTGTAATCAAGATTCAATTCGAGTATTTTTTTACATTGTTCCTTCTGCAAAAACACTTTGAAAAGTTATTTCAATGCCATTTGATGCAGATGTGACATATCAGCTTCGACATGCTCTTGTGAAAAGCTCACATCAAGCGTGAAATATGATAATTTTCTTATGTACATATATGTGTATTACTTTTTCCTTTTTAAAACCTAGTGACATGAGCGGTACCAACGCTGTTCACAATAAGGGAACACGAATAGCCGGGCTTGGGCAGTTGTCCATTGTTGCACGGGTCGTATGAGAGGCTGAAATAGTATATCGATTTCCCGCTGATTATTCTCATCTTCGAAGAGAGAAAAATGCATATATTTTTCTCCATTTTCATTCGACCTTTCCACTGTATACTCTCGCTTTTTCCTTCTTTAACAGTAGAAAGCCAAATAAAAATAGCCGAATATTTTCATGGGACCTGGTCATTTCATTGTACTTTTTTGAATGATTTCTGATTTTCAAATTCAACTTCATTTCACCTAGGCGAGCATGAATAGAGGCAGAAGGTGTGGATCTATCGAGAACACGAAACTCGAGTAACGAGCACAGGGAGGACAGGAAACGAGATATCAAAGTGAAAGAATCTGTGGAGGTTGATATTATAACCCCCAAAGCGAAAGTAACACCGAGCTAATCCAACCCTCATGCAATTCTCCAGTTTAATTTGCAATCATCTTTGTTACATCTGCTAAAGTGCTGTACTGGAGGTACAGTAATCAATACATACTATCCGATCCATCCCTGATACAGTATTCTCACTACCGTACACTCACATATCGTTTGTCCATAGTAGGAAGAGGACGATTAACGCCGCCGACCGCATCGGAGGGAGAGGTGAGATGACCGCATCGGAGGGAGAGGTGAGATGAGATGAAAATGAGGGGAGGAAAAGGGAGGAGAGGAGAGGGGAGGAGGGAGCGAGGAGAGAATGAAGGGAGAGGGAGGAGAAGGGCCATTTATACTCCTGCCCAGATATTATTGCTGAATATTGCATGTTTATGCGAAATGGGAGACATTAGATCATTTTATTCCATTTTTCCAAACATTTTTTAAATTTTTTTTGCTACTTTAAGAGAGAATACTCGAAAAGAAATAAGACGAATATACGAAAAAATGTCTCCTAGAGATTTTTAATCCTAGCAGGAGTCGGACTCACCGCACTGCACCACCTAACTTAGTCGTCTCTTGACGACTGTGAAATCGCTTGTCATTTTGGGAGGGTGACATTTGCCAAACAAGATGCCGTTCGCTTGCAATTCGGCATTGATACTTGGGGGTTGTTTCATTGTAACTAGTATGTGCTCCCTTACATTTGCCTGTATAAGTCTTGTTACCATGCGATCATGATTTTTACACTTCACCAACGACCCTGGGTTCATGATCCAAAATTGAGAATTTGAGTCGAAAATCATGCCTAGATAAATGCCGAATGCCGTAACCAATTCATGTTCTAGCACCCCAGTAACTACTCTATTCCAGTAACATGGGTATCGTTTGGTTACGACATTTGGTATTTATCTAGATATGATTTTCGACTCAAATTCTCAATTTTGGATCATGAACCCAGGGTCGTTGGGGAAGTGTAAAAATCATGATCGCATGGTAACAAGACTTATACAGGCAAATGTAAGGGAGCACATACTAGTTACAATGAAACAACTCCCAAGTATCAATGCCGAATTGCAAGCGAACGGCAACTTGTTTGGCAAATGTCGGTTTGGCAAATGTCACCCTCCCGTCATTTTATACGATTTAGTTAGGGACCACAAGGGGTATATCCGAAATGAACCTATGCCACCCTAACTATGCTCAAAATGCCCGCTGGGATCCAAATAAGATCATACTTTTGGCCGTTTGTCGATATCTCATCTCTGAATCGCGCTAGCGGTCATAAAGTACGTGAAAAGGTGTCAACGGAAAGCGGCAGAAAAGCAAGACTAGGAAGAAAGGGGCGGAGCCAATTCCGCTGCCTCTCCAGCCAAATCGCCAAAAATTTGGGCAGGTTTTCGCCCTTTCCCAGATGCGCCTCACCCCCAATAGGTAAGACGAGGAAGGGATGCAAGCGCGATCTTTTGCAGGCCCAGGCGCTCTCTACACGCGCCGGGGCAGAAACTGGTGCAAAAGAGGGAGGAGGGGAGAGAGAGAATGCACTCCGCTCTCTCCGCCTAATCAGTGTATCGCGGACTGGTTTCTTTTGAATCACAAATCAACGAAACAATATTTTATCGAGTTTTCTTGATAGAGGTACTAGAATACCGATAGGCTATCAGGCAAGCCTTGTCCCGTATGTCTATGTTCGCTGAGCGCGCCAAACCAGAGTTTTCCAGCGTTTTCGCAACTTAATTATCGTATGTTGACCTATTCAGAGAACACTTTTATCAGCGGGACAGGGCTATATTGAAAGGTAATGGAAAGAGCTTCCGAATCCTTTTTTGAGCGAGTGATTTGGTTGAGAATGAAGCTTGTGATTCCTAAATCTCGCTTTCGAGGGGAATGTGTCAGAGGAAAGTGGGCGGAGCTTGGGGAGTCTAGATTTAGTAGATATGGAAAAGCTTTATCAACCAAAACACTATTCATTCATATGAGTGACTATCTGAGAGAACTGACCATAGGCCCTACAGCGAAAAATAAAGTGATGATTTTAAGGTGCCCCTAGGGGTAACTTTTCACGTAGAGTTCGAAAATCGACCTTAGAAAGCAGTATCTCTAACCCTTCATTTCGTGTGATGCGCAAAATTTGGGTGGTCGGTTTTTCTATTTTTCGAACGGCTCACCCAAACCAAATGTATAGTAATTCTGAAAGAGCTCGAGGATATAAGCATTTTTACTGTTCGAAGTGAAACGCTAGCTCATCTGGGAAAAAATTTACCGTCATTTCAATTATCAAATTAGTCGTGGTAAAAATGTTACATGCGAGGCGTACTTTTAAGTATCTTCAGTCTCCATTTTCACTATTTCGAAGCAGAGTTGACAAAAAAATATATTTAAAGATTGGGGAATGTGAATGATAATCGAAAAATCCGTGTTTGAATCGTTCGAAAAATATTGGTTTTCGAATTCTCGATTTTGCTCAAATTTGGGCATCTGAAAGTGTGGATTTTCGAACATCTGAAGGTGCTCATTCCGCATGAAGTAAAGAATACTTCCGCGTAAATAAGATAATGTACATGTAAGCTTCTGTGCGCACTTCTAGTTTGGGGTTTTTGACATTGAACATTGGAAAAATGGTACTATCAAACACAAATTTACGATTGAAATCGACTGAAATCAAGTAAATTTGGTGATTTCACACCACATTGCAATTTATAATGCAAAAACAAAGCAGCAAAAAGGACGGATATCTTATTTCAGAAAAATAATGACTCAAATTCTCGATTTCCCCAATGTTTACCCACTGAAATTTCAGCGATTTCGCTCTGAAACCCATCGTATTTTATATTGAGCTATGTGAGAGTAGTAGATTAGTAACTTTAAATAAAAATAAGTTCGACAGCTGCTCCACTTTCAAAGATGTTTTGGATCCATTTTATTCAAAATCTAGATTTGTCATAATAAATGATTGTGTATTTCCGTACTAATGAGCTGAATTCGCTGCTTTGTTTTTGCATTACAAATTGCATTGTGGTGTGAAATCACCAAATTTACTTGAGTTCAGTCGATTTCAATCGTAAAATTTTGGTCGATAGTACCATTTTTCCAATGTTCAATGTCAAAAACCCCAAACTAGAAGTGCGCACAGAAGCTTACATGTGCATTATCTCATTTACGCGGAAGTATTCTTTACTTCATGCGGAATGAGCACCTTCACATGTTCGAAAATCCACACTTTCAGATGCCCAAATTTGAGCAAAATCGAGAATTCGAAAACCAATATTTTTCGAACGATTCAAACACGGATTTTTCGATTATCATTCACATTCCCCAATCTTTAAATTTATTTTTTTTGTCAACTCTGTTTCGAAATAGTGAAAATGGAGACGATAGAAACGAAAAACCTGAAATTCCTAACAATTGAGCCCTTTTCCGCTATTTGGGAAACCCCTCGCATGCGCATTATTTTGCGCCGAAATTTGCATCTTGAAATGTCGAGTTTTTTCCCAGATTAGATAGCGTTTCACTTCTAACAGTAAAAATGCTTATATCCTCGAGCTCGTTCAGAATTACTATACATTTATGGCGTTTGGGTGAGCCGTTCGAAAAATAGAAAAACCGACCACCCAAATTTAACGCATCACACGAAATGAAGGGTTAGAGATACTGCTTTCTAAGGTCGATTTTCGAACTCTACGTGAAAAGTTACCCCTAGGGGCATCTTAAAATCATCACTTTATTTTTCGCTGTACGGCCTAAATGTGAAATTGCTCGGTTCTCTCAGATAGTCACTCATATGTTAGCTCCAATCAATGTCCATGCAAACAAGGGTAATCAATCAAACGATTTGTTTATCGTTTCGAAAGGGTGGTCATCGCGCAAATGGCTGCTTCGCATTGGCTCTCGACCAATTCTTCTCCACTTCAATTGTAATAGGATCGCTTCTTCTTCTCGTAATTGACATTGTAGTGCTTCATGAGGACGAAGAAGCAGACGATGTAAGCGATGCCGAAGATGACCAAGAGGAAGCAACGATGCATCACAATCTTCACGATTATCGTCCCAGCCTTGTTCTCCGACCTGACAATTATCGATTGGTTGTAGTTATGATGAGTCTAAAATCAATCCCTAACCACTCTTCCCTTCACCTTGTATACACATTTTCCTAGGCTAATAGAGACTAGATAGCGTTAGCTTTGGTGGAAATGACTTCGATTAGATCGGCGTCAGAGCAGCGATATAGTCATTTCCCACGAAGCAAACCCGCACTATGTCGGATGATCACCGTCGGATGATAGCCAAAGTAGTACCCTTCTGCAGAACTTTCACCGGAGCATTTTTTATTCTGCAGGAACCTGCGAATATACTGCGGAAGGGAACTATTTACGGTTATCAAAGTGATCATCCGACGTGGTGCCGCAGACCCTACTGCGCACTTACTTCTCCCACTCCTTGAGCTTTGCCTCGACCTTCGGTTTGATTGCCAATCGGACTGCGAGAGCGGCCAGAACCAGCACGAAGATGACGTATTGACATTGCACGAATGTGGCTGGAGATGAGATGAGCATTAGAAGTTTCAGAGTACTTTGAACGGCGCTAGCTCGGATAATCACCATGATACCCTTCAGAATTGAAAAGTTCTGCACAAAGGTACTATTTTTGGGTCAAAGGCTATCATCCGACTGTAATCATCCGGCCGAGGACCATTTTTGGCACTAGGCCGGATGAGAACTATGACGTCATGCCGCCTTTGATCAATAAAAAGTGGCATGACGTCACAGTTCTCATCCGGCCATTTTGAACGTGCTTACCCATAGTCGGAAGCACCTCCGTTTTGGGGAAATGATCGGTCATCACTCCAACGATAACCGCGGTGGAAACCGCAGCTGCCAGTCCGATGTTTACCTTAATTATTATTTTTCCCGTAAAATATTGATTGATTACCAGCGATTCGACAGTGCTCGAATCCGCAGCCATTGTGAGTGCGGCGAGCACGAGAAAACCGAGGATGCACGAGGGGAAGATGACCAGACGAATCCAGAAGTAGGGATGACGCTTCATCGTCACTTTGTACACCAGCTGCAATTATTGTGTAATTATTGTATAATTATTGTATCATTATTATTATTATTATTATTATTATTGTATTATTGTACTGTATAACATAATCACAGCTAACAATGACTGTTGTCAGATCAACGTTACTAAATATTGCCAAGATTTTCAAAAAAAGAACTATCCAAAGTTAAGATGATATGAGAGGAATCGCGAGAGAATCTACCATTTGAGGGGGTGAGCGGCGGTAGGAATCAAGTTTGTCCTATCTTGAAACAAATTTGGTGACAAGTACTTCAAGTGATGCTCTTTCAAACTGCGTCGTCAGAATTTTGATATCTGTCGTCATCGTTGAGATTCAGAAGGACAAACATGGTACTCTCACTTTTTGATAGTCAAATCGCGCTCACCTAAATTATCATAAATCCCTTCAAAATAAAGATAGAAGGCTGTTCTTTGTTTCAAATGAAAGCTACCATCGTGCTCTACAACTTTACTGTGCATTATATGTTGATTCCCACTATGGTTTCACACTTCCATTGGTCAAAAATGACCATCGGACCGAAAATTTGAAAATCGATATTTTGACCCCCATCAACTCGTGGGATGGGTCCACTTGAACTAAAGGGCTTTCAAATAATGTAAATACGTCCCTCGAAGTTGCTCAAAGAAAATGGGCTCCTGGAATTACGATATTTCTATTGATTTCTCCGGGGAAAGGTCCAAAAGTACAGCCCAGGTCAAAATAGGCCTAGAGACCCGAATTATAGCTAGAAATGTAGATCACGATGAGCTAAACATTTCATCTGTTGAAAGTGATTCTCTATCTTATCGTTGAAGCGTGCTACAAAGCCTGGAAGTTGACCATAAATAGGCTAGAATCCCCCGAGAGCGCGTGCTCTAACCGTCTCGCGCTCTCGCCGGCTGACCTCCCTCTTCCTCCCCTCTATTTAGTGCTCTCCCGCACGCGTCTCACGTCGGTTTTGACCAACTTCTAGGCTCTGTAGCAAACTTCAACGTAAAGATAGAGACTCACTTTCAACAGATGAAATGTTTAGCTCATCATGCTCTACATTTCTAGCCATAGTTCGGGTCTCTAGGCCTATTTTGACCTGGGCTGTACTTTCGCACCTTTCCTCGGATAAATCAATGGAAATATCGCAATTCGAGGAGCCCATTTTCTTTGAGCAACTTCGAGGGATGTATTTACATTATTTGAAAGCCCATTAGTTCAAGTGGACCCATCCCACGAGTTTATGGGGGTCAAAATATCGATTCTCAAATTTTCGGTCCGATGGTCATTTTTGACAAATGGAAGTGTGAAACCATAGGGGAATCAACCTGTAATGTAGTTTTGGAAGCTTTTGAACTATTTTGAGCCCAAATGGGGGCAATTGAATATACGGAAGTACTCTTGTACAGAACTCAGTTTGGGGTCGCCGCACAAAAGTGAGCCCATTTTTTTTATCCATACTCAGATTTCTCTAATTTTTGGCAGGAAGTTACATCCGTGTATGGACTACAACTTAAGCATGATAACCCAAAACGTTTTTCCGATTTCCAAATTTACGTCACTTTTGGTCCACCCGACCGCCCCGCACCAAGATGAAAACCAGGAATGATGACGTCAACAGTAAAGTTGTAGAGCACGATGGTAGCTTTCATTTGAAACAAAGAACAGCCTTCTATCTTTATTTTGAAGGGATTTATGATCATTTAGGTGATCGCGATTTGACTATCAAAAAGTGAGAGTACCATCTTTGTCCTTCTGAATCTTAACGATAACGTCAGATATCAAAATTCTGACGACGCAGTTTGAAAGAGCATCACTTGAAGTACTTGTAACCAAATTTGTTTCAAGATAGGACAAACTTGATTCCTACCGCCGCGGCGTGGTCCATTCTCTCGCGATTCCCCTCATATATTGGTGAAAGAGCGAATGAATGAGAAGTATGAGGGATGATTTGCATAGTAAGCAAATATTTGTATAGTTGTCTCTGAATGTCCAATGCGGTACAGTACTCATACCAGAGTAGCGCCTGATCCTGAATGCTGATCCTTCTCATCCGCTGATAACTCGAAATCGGAAGTAATTTTCCATTCACTGTCGGACTGCAAATAGAAAAGTAAAAACAAATCTGAAGTATGTCATACCTCCGTGTCAGAAAGAATGTACGTTGAGCCTTTTAATGCGTACATACTCGAACATTCGATTCCAATGTCAAAACTTTGGCTGTCGAAAGGAAAGTTGGGAAATCTCATGTTCACGGACATTAGATAATTCCACACTGTTACGTCGGCCACTCTTCCAGTATGGTGAACCTAACGCAGGCGCTTTTACTTGAACTCGAAATCATTAATCATTTATTTTCAAAAATAATGAAATATGGAAGCCAAACCTTCACGTTCGGTTTGGTACGATGAGCAGTGCGGAATTCGAGCCAACTCGTCGGATGAACTGGCGGCACCCAGATAGACTCACTGAGTTAAACGTTTTCACAGAAAAAATCGGCGTTTCTTAGTTATTTGTGGAGATACACACTGACACTATCTAACCGTGTAACATCAATAGAAGTGAGGCCACCGTAATCCTTTGGATTCCATCTAAGTCGATGATCAACCCTGAAATTTGTGGATTTAAATATGGAAGAAACAGGGAAGTTGCACCATGCCATGAAGAGGGTTATTGACACCTTGATAGTCTGGTCTTTCTCACTCTGAAAAGGGGAACATGGAAGGCGGATGATAGACGAAAAACCCACAATAGCTGAGATCCCCGCGTTCATAGGAACAATCTTCACTATTTGTCTTCGTTTGAGAATTTCGGGTTTATCTTCATCGGTGGGAACTTTAAATAAACCAATTAGCAAAAAATGAGTAAGAGATGTATCTAGAAGTATTCAGAGTCAATAATTTCACGGTCAGCATCGTATTCGGTAAACGCGTTGAACCGTATTGTAAGAGTTTTTGTGGAATTGTCAAACCACGTATTGCATTTAATTAATTGATAAAATATTCACGGTAGACATGTGGAGCAATCGTTGGTTGAGATATTTTCCTCATATTTTCACCCAATCGATGGTGAGCATCATTCAGCTTCTCATCGTGAACTGGATACAAGTTGTCTGAACAGCAATGTTAAACTTTGAATAAAAAGGTTTATATTTAAAATTTCTCGTATGGTTTATATTTGACTTGATAGAACGAATCCGACAACGTTTAGCATATGTGGGATAAGGTACGACTGAAGTCTGGAATAATTTGAATTTTTACCTATTATACACAAAACTGATTTGTTTGCATGCACAACAGGCTCCGCCGCATAAATCGGATGCTTTATCATTATTTTCTTGCATTCGGCCGACTGTAAATTTGTAAATTTGTAAAGTACATTTTGATAAAAAAATATTCATATTCCACTTTAAAATAAGTTTTCTTATGCGAAAAGGCAGTATACAGTCCGGTCAGATCCCTACATGAAAACGGGACTCCCCGGGAGACCCCGGATGTCCCCCCGTGTCCCCCCCGCCATTTTGCGGCTCGGGCAGAGAAAGAACTAATTCGAATTTTTGGTTTTCAGACTCAGGAGGTCCTTCCCGATCGATTGGCATATAATTCATAAATTAATAAATTTGCGATAAATCGTAGTTTAATTTTGAAAATCAAGGATAATTAATCGGAAACGAAGAACTACGGTAGTTAATTTGCACATTCGCCGGTCCGGCTCTGGGTCCATCTAGTTAACTACCGTAGTTCTTCGTTTCCGATTAATTATCCTTGATTTTCAAAATTAAACTACGATTTATCGCAAATTTATGAATTTATGAATTATATGCCAATCGATCGGGAAGGACCTCCCGAGTCTGAAAACCAAAAATTCGAATTAGTTCTTTCTCTGCACGAGCCGCAAAATGGCGGGGGGACACGGGGGGACATCCGGGGACTCCCGGGGAGTCCCGTTTTCATGTAGGGATCTGACCGGACTGTACATCTATAGTATACTATCTGCTAATTTTCAAATGCTATTCACAACTAAATGACGTTTTACTTAACGATTTAGAGAAATGCGTGTAAACAGTACTAACGGAGGTCGTAATAAGTGTACAAGAATTGCCGGCGTTGGGGAATTGATTGCCGACACACGTTGGAGGTTGAATGGATAGAACGCTGAAAAAAACACAATGACATTTTCTTCTACTGATTGTCATGTTCGAAGGCAATGGTGTGCTGCTCTACACTATGCATGGATGGCTACTGTTTTCAAAAAAAGTCCAATCAACATTCCTTCCTTCCACCATACTTCACTCTTTGTGTATCCTTCCAGTACAACAGAACAACTAATTCTGAGCAGACATTTCATAGGATCACACCATTTTTGATGGATTGAAATTGGCAACTCGACCGATCGATAATGGTTGAATATATTACAATAGAAAATGCAAATGCTATGCAAATCGAGGTGAAAGAGGTGAACAATATGATTTTCCAAACCAAAAATCAGATTCGGAATCAACGGGAACACTATCGTCCCTCTCCTAAGAAGATGGTCACGTCGAGATCTCAAATTGGTCATTTTTACTATAATACTCTCCACAAACACTGTCTGCACCCGGGGTTCACGGCGTTTTACAGGGGGTGGGCGAGAGATGAGAGAGCGCAGAGAAAGAGAGCAATCTCTCGCGAATTTACATCCTCTCTCGCGATTGGTCTCGACGAGAATGTTTTTTTGGAAACTTGGCATAGAATGGCGTGGGGTTCAGTTGTAGGAACGATATTTATCGGATGCATCACTCATTCAAACACTAGCTATGTGGGGTGTGGGCGATGTGTTTGAGAGTAAGAAAAGGGACAGAGAGAAAAAAGGAGATGCCTAGACGATTAGCAATATGACTGAGCACCTTGCAAAAACACTTTGCGGAGGATAAGAACTATAAAAATCGTACAAATTGCAATTAAATGTGAATGAAACCCCCTTGATTAGGAATATCTTCGGGAAGAGGCTGGCGAGAGGAATTGGGAACGTAACTCGGGAGGGGGGGGGGGGAGAAAAGATGTTCTCATTTTTTTTCACGTTCTCATCTCGATGATTCTGGAGACGTCGTGATGAAGAAGGCAGACTGCACGAAAAGTGGAGAGACAAACGGACGACGATCCACAGAATGGTTCAAGTCCTTCTCTCACAAGGGAATGATCAGTGGTAGAAGTAAAATTATCAAAAGTGGCACTTCTTTACTTCGCGGGACCACCCCGTAATAGTGTGGAATAAGAAGGAAACTGATAATTATTTGGAGTGTTATTGGACTCAGTTAGACAATAATTCATAATAATTAGACTGTGCTAGTTTGAAATTCTCTAATGCCTGACACACTACGCCGCAGCTCATTCCCCACGATTACGGGGTGGTCCCGCGAAGTAAAGAAGTGCCTCAAAAGTGACCTGTCTGGGGTTCATCTATAGCATGAGGGCATCCTAAATCTGTTTTGAAAAAATTCCCATATTGATCTTTGATCGATAGAAATCGAATCGAAAATTTGCCTCAAATTTTGCGTTTCATCTTCGCTCACTTTCACGAGGGGCGAAGCGTGGCCCGAGTGGTCTAGTGGTCCAAGGCGCACGCTAATGAAATTGTTTTTTTGGAAGTTCGATGCCATTCAAGTGCATCATTTTTTTGCTTTTTTGTGAAGGATGAGCTTTATGATTTTGATCTGTAGATCTTTTGATTTTGACTCACTTTACATTCTGAATCGCTTTCATTTCACTTTTTAAATTCTCCCCGCTTCTGTCATTTCCCAGTTAGTTCATCATGTTATTTTCGGCGCAAGCTGTTGTAACAGCTTTGCCTCTCCATTTCGGAGTTGCGTTCTCTGGCCCTCCTCCTTCGTCTCTCTCTGATCAAGAACGGAGAATGTTTTCTCGGCTCAAGATTCTCCTCTCCGAGAAGGAAAGCGGATTAGTCGAATCGGAAGATGAAGAAGAGCTTGGGATCTAATCCGGAGACTCGGATTCCGATTACGATGCGGAAAATGATGCGACTCCGAACAAGCGGAAGCGAAAGCCATGGAGCAACATCGATCGCCCAGCCTCTAGACCTGTGCTATAACCAGCAGTGGAAGGCGTGATGAGACGATGAGACGATTGAATGATGCTGTTCTTGTGCACGAGATTGACTTACCCATGCACACCCGGGACAATCTCCTCCGCACCATCTCGAAGGTGTACTGATCCTTTGGCGCCCGCATGTTCACCGAGTACAGGAATAGGTCTGGTTTAAAGGCGGATATCTCGACGTACACCCGGACAAGTTCGATACCCCTCCCCATGCTTGGTGTGGGAAGTGAGAGCCCATGTTCCGATCCAGAAGTAATACTATGCCCCTACTGCGAAAAGGCCCATTGTTTCAAGTGTTTCATAATCGAGTCTCACCGTTGTGCTTCATATTATACAGTATTATTGATAAAAATGTGAAAATCTGAATCTCCTCCTTCACAAAAAAGTGATGCACTTGAATGGCATCGAACAATTTCATTAGCGTGCGCCTTGGACCACTAGACCACACGGGCCACTCTTCGCCTCTCGTGAAAGTGAGTGAAGATGAAACGCAAAATTTGAGGCAACTTTCGATTCGATTTCTATCGATCAAAGATCAATATGGGAATTTTTTGAAAACGGATTTCGGACGCCCACATGGTATAGATGAACCCCAGACAGGTCAGTTTTGATAATTTTACTTCGACCACTGACCATTCCCTTGTCAGTGGAAAAAAGGAGGAGCGACGGAGCAGTCTTGAATGATGACGGAAATGTGACGGTGGAATCGTCGAGTATCCCTCCCTGGGAGAGCGCGAGGAGGGATAGCACGAAGATCCTCCTGGCCGCGAAGAAGAATCACTTCAAGGTTGTTGGCTAGGATGGTGCAGTAGAGCCAAATGAGAGGGTTGAAGTGGTCGGGAGGGAAGGGACAACGCTTGGGGTAGCGGGTCCGGGGCGGGGCTGCTTCGGTTCCTGTTTCCAGGAGATGTGGTGTCGACGGGAGAAAGCTCGGTGCTGAAGAACTCGTTGCAGCACTCGGGATCTCCGTAGTTTCCGTTCCAGTACGTCAACGTTGATGGTGCTGATGACGCTGGCGATGATGATGCTTGATACTGTGATGATGTCACGTCGACCAGCAGGAATAGTCTTTCCTCGCAACGTCTATCTCCATCTTCGAATTCCTCGAAGTTGTAGAGGCTCACAGGGAAATAAGTCTACGACTTTAAAAGTCTAATCTCGTTAGGCTTCGAAAGTCTAAATATTAGACTTTCGAAGTTATGATATTAGACTTTGATAGACTGATACATAGAATCGGAAGTCTAATTTTTGGGTTCTAGTCTGTGGGCGGAACATGCCCTGAATTTCATTTTTTTGTTTTAACTGTTTTTTTTATCGATTCACCGTGAACTATTCGTTGTTCGCAGATGTTTGTTTGCCCTTTCACTCTGTGCAAAGCTCCAAGGTTACGGACGGAATCGGAACTGGAAGTCCATTTACGGTGAGTTCCCATGTGTATTCCCTTCGATTCATGTTCATCCCTCGATCGATTCCCTCGTTAACAGACTCTTCCATCGAAACATGGGTGGGGAGATCACGTGTCGCCTATGTGATTTCGCTGAATGCTACTCTACGATTGCAACATGGAGACGACATATGAAATCTCAGCACGCAGGAAGGGAAACAAGTGAGCCAGATACTATTCAAACAGCAATTTACACCGGGGGTGAAAATGGAATCAGCCTTCAAAAATAGTTGAGCTTCATACTTCTTCGTGGTCAAAACAGTCCTGAAAATGAGATTGCATACCAACTGCGCAAAAAAATGTTTTGCTTGATGAAAGATGCGAAATCTGTAGGACCGGTGCAGTCAAGTTCACCTCTCATCACTAATAACGACGATGAAGACGTGGACATGGGAATGGAAGTAGAAGATGTACTAATGAACAACACGAGTGAAGAAGACCCTATCCCTTCCCTTCCTTCCGAGTCATCGAATGACTTCCCTTCCATGGTTCAGATGCTACTGGCAAATCTGAATGCGAAGTTGGATGGAGTGCCTGGTGTGGCCCATTTGGTGAAAGACGACGTGTTCTTCACTATCCACCGGGTACTCGATCTCTGCTGTGAGCACGCCCCATCCCTCCACGACATCGATTCTCTCATGTCGTCCTTCATGACCAAGTATCTGAGACAGAAGCATTCTCTCTCGGAGGGACTCATCCTCCCCCAACCCTTCCAACTAGGAGTCGAACAATCTCAACGAAGAGATAAGAATGGGCGAGTGGAGACAGTGAATACCCCCGTGTGTGCCTACGTTGTCCCCGTAGAGCAATCAATACGGCAGCTCATGAGTGATGATTCTGTAGCTAATGCACTCATATCCCACCCTCCCTTCAATCGAGAATCCATCGAGGGATTCCTGGATGGGTCGATTGGAGCAGCCCTGTCTGAGAATGCGCGTAGTCTGGGATGCATTCCCTCCCTCTGACTATGTTCGAGGATGATGCTGCAGCAGGGAATCGGAACGGGGGAGTCTCTCTCCGATACATGTTCTACACTATCGCCAGCCTTCCCCATCATCTCCGCTCTTCTCATCGCACTAAGTTGTTGTTCGCAATCGCACGAGCAAAGGATATGAAGAAGTACGGGGAGGATCTGCTACAACGGAGATGGATAGAGGAGATGAAAGGAATGGAGCAGCCCATAGAGGTTACATGCGAATGATCTAACACATCAAAGAACTCAAAACATTATAGATAGTTATCAATGGAGCTCCTACCAAGTTTCTTGTGCGATTTTGTGAGATGACGGGGGACAACAAGGCACTGAATGCACTGTGTGGTTTCCGCCAGTGCTTCTCAAGTGGGAGATTCTGTAGGTAATCACACACAATCGGAAGTGAGGGAGAGGGGAGGAGAGAGTAAGAAGTGCTTACAGGGATTGCGAGATAGACTACTCTGAACTGGAGACTACTCTTCAATTGGAGAAACTAGATTTACGGACAGAAGAATCTTACGAGGCAGCTATTGGACAACTGGCAACACGGAAAAAATGGAAGGGCATCAGGTACACAATTGCAATCGCATAGAAAGAGAAGGACTAGTGGGTTGAAGATCACCGTGTGTTCTCAATCTCCTGCCTAGCTTCCATGTATTGAAGAGTGTTCCACATGATCTAATGCACGATGGAATGGAGGGTGAGATGAAAGAACAACCGGAAGTACCCTCCCTATCCCTCTTTCTTCATTCAGGGATTGCGAGGATAGAGATCAAGAGGGCAGTGACCTCTCTCTCTGAGAAGGGTGTCTCTCTCTCGCAGATCAATGAGAGAATCTTGCTATTCGCTTACGGGCCAAATGATAAAACCAACAAGCCCGACCCGATTGCGCTCACACAGGGTAAGGAATGAATCTCGAAAGAAAGTTACCCTTATCTATCTCAGGTTCACTCGGACAGAGAGCCTATCAATCTCTCACCCTCCTCCGTCTCCTTCCATGGATTCTACGAGGAATGGGTGATCTCCCTCCTTCCTTCCTTGCTGCTTCTCGATTGATCTCCCTCCTTCTCTCTCCTCGGTTCTCGAGAGATCGAGATCTGGCACTAGTCACTTCCCTAGCAGAAGAGTATCTCCAGGTCAGACTATAAACATAGTTGAACACGCGAAACGATAACAAACACTTGATTCAGTGCTCGCTACTAAACACTGCCCCTGAATCGGAGGAGGAAGAGAGTGAAGAGTCTCACCCCCGTCGCGCCAGTCACATAAAACCGAAACAACACTTCTTCCTCCACTACAGTTCATCCATCTTAAAGAGTGGCCCACCAAGACTCAATTGGTCCATGACCTACGAGTCTCTCCTTGCCTTCGCTAAGCGAGTCTCTTACTCAAGTTGCAACTACTCCAATCTCCCTCTCACCATCGCCAATGCCTATCAGAGGCATCTCCACTACTTGAGAAGCATAAACTACACGGAGTTGACCCCAATCGGAGCCCTATCGAGGGATGACTACAACGGAATCAACTACAGGGGATTCGAAATACGAAGGAATGACTTCGTCGTCATGAGTTTCGATCAGCAACCCTCTTTCGGAAGAGTGATAAGATTCAGTCGAGGGAACACGGGATGGAAAGTAGTTGTCCGCAACTTTGTGACAGAAGAATTCAATGACAAGTACAACGGATATCGATTGGTCGAGACAACGGGTACTAAAAAAAGCGCATTGATCGATTGATGGATGAAAACATTCCAGGTGAATCGACTATCCCCCTTCTCCAGATCTATTCCCTGCAGCCCCTAGATGGATACGAAACAGAGGAAAGCGACGTTTTCGCGGTCTTCCCCACTCACAGCATGAGGTAAAAACTGTCAAGGGGTGGGCATTGAGTGATCAAAACGGTAAAAAATGAGTTTTCAGAAAATGGGCACATCACGACAAAATAATGTGTTCCGAAATATACATGGACTACTCAAGTATAAATAGGAAAGAGTCATATTGGATCACAAACTAACTTTTGCCCAGCATACTTTCGAATATTGATTTCTCGCGGATTCACATTCGAAGCATAACTATCGCATAACCACTCGTATCCTGATCAATCCGTGACTTTCAGATGCTAGCCCTGCGAAGAGTAATCAATGGAGAGCCTATCAATTTGAGCTCAATCCCCCTTCCAATTATCAATACTTGATCTAAGAGAGTATGTAGCCGTTCGACAAAGAGTAGCCCTCGAAGAAGTGAAGATTATCGATCCCTACACGAGCATCGAATTACCCCCCATGCTTGGTATCGATTCGGTCGGATTCTACACGTGCGTGGTAGAAGAGGTCAGTCATGTTCTCCTCTGCCTTATATCGTCGAAACCTTTTAGAATTCCCGATTCGAACAATGCACGGAAAGAAGCGTGAAACAGGAAGCAAGCTATACACAGGTTGGATTGGAGAATTAGCACCTAGATTGTTATCGCAATTAGCCTTTGTCAGTTGTCATCAGTATTCGCCCATCCGATCGAACAGCCCGGAACAAGCACAGGTGGTAGCTCAAGTTTCGATCAAGGATACGAAGCAGTGGATGGGAATCCGAATTCTAGAGAGGTATCGAGTAGCGGCTTCATTCACTATATTTCAAACTGAAGATAATTGCTCACTTAAAGGGATCGAGATTCGAAGAGGGATTCGCCATTGAGAATGAGGAAGGAAATCAACCAATGTCAAACCATTCGAAACAAGCAGAACTGAGCGAAATGCGAGTCAGTAGGCACAGTCCAGGTTTGGATGTGCAACAAACTTAGAGAAATGTGTATCGCAGAGACAGCTACCGGCGTCAAAATCAATGCTTCTCTCCGGATATTCGCTAAACGTTAGTTGAATAGCATTTCTAGTGAACATTCACGATGGCTCTACGTTCACAGGAACAACTGTCTAGCGTCACTCTAGAGTCGATTATGAAAGAAGAGAAAGGAGGAGAGTCCATTCTACGAGAAATAGCTAACGGATCTGATCTCGTGGAAAATCCGAATAGAAGGGCCAAGTTAGTGCGTGCCATCGGATCCTATCTCATGAGACATTGTCCAATGTGAGTATTTCTCGTTCCTATTACTATTGCTAGAAATCCTTCAGAACGTACTCTCCCAGTTTCATAGAAAAAATCGCGTTCGTTAGCAAGCTGTTCGAGAGATACACCCAATTCGATTCGGTTGGTCCAATTCAAAATGAGTACAACTACTAGCGAAAGATCCTACAGGTCACAATGTGCCAGTCCGGAGGAGCTATAAGCAAGACTATTTCATATTCAAGGAGAGTTCTAGCCATGAATCATCTGATCAAACCACGGAGCTATCGGAAGAACGAGGTAACTGCTTATGAATCCACTCAACAGAAAATAGAGAGACAACAAGATGAACTCGCGACTGAACACTACCGAATAGTAACGAAGGATAGAAAACAAAGGGAGAGAGCCGATTGACTGGGGAGGTGTTGATTGAGATTGAAGAGTGGAGGGAGGAGGGAGGGAGACTAAGTGACCTGATCTACTGTCTAGAGATGATGTCACTCCGAAGGAGATGGGATAGGGTAGGGGACGGGAAGGGAAGAGGAGGGAAGTGGTTCGAGAGATACACCAATTCGCTGCGGTGGGTCCAAGGGAAGGGAAGGGGGCAGAGATAGGGAGATGAGAGAGTGAGACACCTTCACTGAAGAAAGGGAATATCAAGAACGCACAAGATGATTCCGTCTATGATTCTTCTGAATATTGGATTCCTTCAAAATGACTATGATTAGTATACAACATATGGTCTGAATGTATTAATCTATGTTGCAGTCTGGTATGAGTGATTCGATTGAGAGACAACGCGAGCGACTTTCTGATCTCCCAAGAACTCCTATCGGTTCACAAGGCTACACTACGATTGTGGAAGAGACTCGGTAAGCCATGTGCAAATAGGTTCTTCTTATTCAATGGTTCGCAGAACATTTCGAATTTTCCTCTTCAAATCATCGGCTCTCAATGATCTCCTCAACGCATATTCCTCTCTTTTTATCGATCCAAGCATCGTCGGTTATCTAATTCAATGAATAATTAAGACAAATGAATTTAGATCCTGAAAGATCTTTCGTCTGGCGATGGAAGATTCTCGGAGGAAGAGTTTGTCAACAGATGGAATGAACTTATTCTCCCATCTGCACTGCATCTGGGAGAGAGAGATGAATCGATTGATACGAGTGCTCTCAGGATCAACTGTGGAGGTTATTAATTTGTCTTTCCTTATCACCCATCCATTGATTAAGTGAATATCAAATTGCGGGATTACAGGTCTAGAAGGAATGACTGCATGCGTGATTCTTCTGGAATTCGTTAACCGCACCATCTCAGGGAAGAACTTCAAAGGAAAAGTGCATCAACTATTCAATCAGTTTCCCGTGAGTTCATGCTTGATTATTTTGCAATGTTTGATAAGACTATCACATGTTAGCAACGTGAAAATCTGGTCAGCCTTCATTGGAGTGTATTCTGGTAGGCTAGACATAAGAAGATAGTGTATGAAATGAAGAGATCGAGAGCACATCTCATCTCGGATACTCCTGTTACTTCTTTCTTTGAGGGGGAAGTCACTCAATCCGAAGCTGTGGAGCGTCTTCGCTCATCGAAAGTTCCCTTTCCTTCGATCTTCAGAATTGGTAACCAGACCACTTTGTTGATCTACCTAGGAGATGTATGCATCCCAATCGCATCATTATCTGTCCCCACTGCACTCACTTATATCGTAGGCATTGTCTCCCTAACTGAACATCCCTTCCCTCGACCATTGTCCAGATTCTATAACTTTGTAAAGTTCCTCATGAAACTGAAAGGGTCGAAATTGCATGATTCTCTGTATAATCTCCACTGTTCCATTTCATCTTCCTGTTAGAAGTACAAATGATACGTTAGAAAGATCTCTTTTATAAACCGTGTACTGAATCATTCTTGTCATAGTATTGTTTGTTGCCTGTTACTCCAATCATAGCAAAATGTGAAGTTCTATTATGCTCATATCAATTGTGTTTAACATCAATCCTGTGTCATAATTCTGCAAAATAAACACCTGTGAGTCTCTCTATACCTCGCACAGTATATACTGTATAGCATTGAAATGGGAAGAAATAAGCAAAACATCTGCTCCATCATGCGCTCTGTTTGAACTAGTTACTGTAGCTTTCCCAGGTTACTCTGTGAAGACTTCAAAGTCTAATTATTAGACTTTGAAATCAGTGAATTAGACTTTGAATATGAAGTCACACCAGAGGAGTTGTAAAGTCTACACATAAGTCTAATATCGTAGACTTATTTCCCTGTGAGGGGTACCGATGAGTCGGTTCCGGAGATGCTCCAGCCTCGAGTGACGTTCAGCAGTTTCCTTCGGCAGACGAGTGCTGACTCCTTGATCTGAGGGAACGACGAACCAGGGATGGTCTACTGCCAGGGCACAGGACACGTGCCAATTGAGCCGTGGTAGCCACGCAAAGCCAGGATGGGTAGTAGCAGAGGTCTCCTTGGGCGGTGGGGTCAGCGATGTACCACTTGGATGCACTCTGCATTCAGTGGTAGGAACGATATTTATCTGAGGCAACACATGTTTAAATAATAATAGATTGGTAGGTCAAAGTGTGAGGGAGAAGATGGATAGAGAAAAGGGGAGATAAATAATTAACAACATGACTAAGCAGTGGCAAAATATTAGACGGATGAGTACTGATGCGATCAGAGAAAACCCCCCTTCGAACTCTCTGTACCCATGCCACATTGAAGCTACAGTAATCAGAACATGCTATCCGATCCATCCCTGATACAGTACCCTCACTACCGTACACTCACATATCGATTGTCCATAGTAGGAAGAAGACGAGCAACGCCGCCGACCGCATCGGAGGGAGAGGAGAGCAGAAAATGAGGGGATGAGAAGGGAGGAGAGAAGAGGAGAGGGGATGAGAGGAGAGGGGAGGAGGGAGAGAGGAGAGAATGGATGGAGAAGGAGGAGAAGGGCCTTTTATAGTCTGGCCAAGATATTATTGTTGAATATTGCACGTTTATGCTAAATGGGAGAATCAAAAAGTAACAAATATTTAAATTTTTCAAATTGTTTTTGGAACAAATTGATTCCTAGAGACATTCCCATTCCTGCCATTTTCTTCTCGTGCTTCAGTAATAATGCAATATAATTTTCAACATTTTTATTAACTAAATCAAAAAAAGTTTTACTTTACAGTAAATACATCTTTGAAGCCTAGCGTGTCATGTTATTTAACGAGCAAAGATCTTATATTTTTAAAGAAAGTATCTATTCAGAATGGCTATCTACCAGGAGAGAAAGTATCTATGTGGAATGAATACAGTAATATACAACATATTGATTATTAATAGATACACTGTTCTAAGAATTATGTCATTGTAGTTACAGTAGAAGAAGATAAAACCCATTGGCTACCGTATTCTACCGTACTCATTCCTCCTCTGCATCACCGAGGAGTGGAGCGGGGTCACGGTAGGCCGTCGAGTGCATCTTCTTGCCCGCCAGTTCGAGCAGCGCCTGAGCCTGTGGGTCCTGCAACGAATACCGTAATCTAGAGATCGATAAACTACCGTAATTTTATCCAAACCCGAAAATAAGCAATATTTGGGATCAATGTGGTCAAGTGCAAGACCCGAAGAATCATTGTCAAAATTTAAAAAATAAGAGAAAATAAAAAGTTGATCTTTGATCGCGCACCTTGTCCAGGATGCTCTTCTCTGTGTGCTTGGCTGCAGGAGGCGGTCCGACTCTCCACACCTCCAGTGTGTGAATCTCGAAGTCTTTCTCGCCTATAGAAGTAGCAATGAAGCGCGACTTTCTGCGGTTAGAATTCAGAAAGAGGAGGAAGGTACGATTCACAATACCCAGACAACCAGAATAATTTTATAACGGAGCGACAGTATACAACAGTAACCCCATCACAATCGAACCTTAACCCGACCCACAGTACCACAACAGTACCTGCGAGGTCGCACTTCTCGAAGGCGCTCGAGTTGGCGCACGCGACGCCTTTACCGTAGTCCTCCGAGATGAAAAGCGGCCAGTTATCCTCAGAGCCGCCGATTCCCTGCAAGTACCGTAGTCGAAATCAATCGATGAATGAGAAAAATGTTTAAAATAAAAAAAACATCCAAATTTTACACTATAGGTTCCGTTCTATGAGATTGTTCTGTTTTTAATTTTTTTCTACTACCCGAGTCAATTTCCAACCTACCGTACCCCGTGCCCAGTTCCCCCTACCGTAATCTGCTCACCATTCCGTTCGGGAGTGTCTCCTGCTGCTGGTTGAGGTAGCAGTACTTCTTGCAGAAGCCAGTTGCCTCGAAGACACCAATGGAAGGAGAGAGGGAGAAGAGGAAGGAGAGCGAGTCGCCCGTGTACGAGGGTCCCGAGTCGAAACCTGAGAGGAGTACGGTAGGACACGGTATCAGATAAACTACAGTCCTGGCGCGGTCAACTAGTGTTCGTAATTTTTACAAATTAATATTACTTATGATTTTACAACTACAATAATAAACTGATGAGTATAGCTGCGGCTTATGTATTTTATGATGATGATGAAAGAGAGGAGGTAGGTTTAGATCAGAATGAAGCAATATTCATAACAAAGTGGGGACTGACCGTGCGATGCGTAGCAGCCGAAGACGCGGCCCTTCGTGGATCGAATGATGAGCAGGCACGGACCCTGAAACAGGTCGAATATTGATTATGATGTATACTACTTGTTGAGGTAAATAATAAATAATTTTTTGCGACTACATCAGAACATGCAACACAATAACATATTTGTCTTGACCCCTCGCACACACAAAAAAATCAAACTTTTTAAAAAAATGGAAAGATGGGATACCTGTCCATCGACTCGTTGTGCCATCTGTGAGAAGGAGGATCCGTGCTCGTTGGAGGAGAAGAGAAGCTGCCAGCGATCACGGAACTCCATCGGGAGATGCGCACGGAAGGACAGCTGCGCCACTCTGCAGAGGAGAAGTCAGTGGCTATGACATGTATTTCTGCTACGCTTCAAATCTCGATACAAAACCGACAAGTTTATAGAAAGTGATAACCCAAAGTTGAAAGAAGTATATTGGGCACAAAAAAACCGGGTGGATTTTGCTACTTGCTGCAATGGTGCCCACGTTTTCATAGGAGAAGTCAGTGGAAGCAAGGGAAGGTAATCAAAAGTTGATACCCTTCAATGTTTCGATATCTTCCGCTATTCAGTCGTCATCCTCCTCAATTATTTCTACGGAAACACGTAATCGAAAACATCTATTGAAGTATCTAGTTATTTTTGCAATACACCTTTCTGTCGATTCGCACTCGTTAAAATCCGCAAATTGGCACACGCTTGAGCTTCTATGATTCATCGATGTCTTAAACGGCTTATTTCCTCCACTTTCTAATCGTCTTTTTCCTATCATTTCCTGCGTTTACCATAGGAAATGGAAAGTCGGGATGAACCGAGCATCGCCCAGAGCTACCACTAATCCATAGAGGGAGGAGGACACTTGTGCATAATCATACTCTACGTTTTCCATAATCAGAAGGAGAGTACCCTTTCTCTTCGTACCAACAAGCGTACTTCGTACTAAATCAAGGAACGTACGTCGTCAGAAGTATGGTGTTGCCTGATAGCTTGGGCACGATCGATTTCTTGTCCGAGAGAAGATCCCGGAACGGAAGATGCACCAGCTCACCGAGCAGTCTGAAATGAATCATGAGTGTGACCTACCGAACCAATGCTAGTGATCTTACAGTAACCGACCTGTTGGAGGTGAGCATGTTGGTGAGGGAGGAGAACTTGTCGTTCCGGAGGAAGGAGAGGAGCGAGGAGGACTCGTCGGAGGTCAGCTGCAGCAGACTGCCAGCACACCCGACCAGCGCCTCTTGCCACTGAGTACGGTACAAGGCTACTGTATTTAGAGTACGGTAGGATACAGTACCTTGTCATCGAAGAGAAGCGTGAGGGCATCCGACTGATCCGAGGCCATGCCCTCCAGGAGGTTCACTTGCGAAACCAGAACGGAGAGGGGAAGACGGTCCTTCTTCAGTCCATGCTTACTGCAAAGAAAATTCGGAAATATGATTATCGTAATATTTACCGTAATTATTGACAACTGAAAAACACCAACCTTCCCAGATTCCTGAAGGCGACAGAAGCGAAGGTGCCCCAGTGTGGAAGCAGTTTCTGAGAGGACACATTGGTCTAGAAGATCAAAGATCAATTATCACCAACCTGAAAATCGTTCTCAGTCAGTCCCTCCTGCACGGTGACCTTCTTGATGTTCCCTCGCACAGTCTCCAGCTGGTCGGTGTTGAGGTTGGAGAACTTCTCCGTGGTAGTTGACTCAGCTGCACCCATGCTCTCAAAGAAAGTGTATTACGACACCTTATATTTGCATATTAAAATACCAGGGATGAGTTGATATTATATTTTAATAGGTAAAAATGTTGAGTAAATGAGGAAATATTAAAATAGAAGCTTGTTTAGGGGGTAGGTCACGAGAACAAGCTTGCGCAAGAATCCCGAAAGTGCATGCTACCATGTCCAGCTAACAGACGAAGAAGGAAATTGCTTCGACTTACCGTAATCACACAAAATTTTGAAATTTTAAAATTGATTTTAGTTGTTTTATTCAGTATATTTTTATGTTTTCTTTTTATATGAATTTGGATTCACATTCTTAGTCAAACGAAATCATAAATATAATTTTTAAAATATATATCAAAGAAATAATTTACAGCTACGCGAATGATTTACTACATTTAGCAGGGATGTCGTGATGTGCCTTCATACGAAATTTTGTTTCTTCAAGTTCGCTGTCGCGATTTTTATCGATTGTATTAGCTGTTTTGCTTTATTGATTGCCCTATTTACAGATTCAAACATGGACGAGAATTTCGAAATGCCCAAATCGAACACTCGCCTCGTCAACATGGAGGAAGTGAGTGGCACTTATTTTCGTTTCAATTTCGGGGACTTTAATTAATCATTCAGGTCCAATCCACCGCTCGATCTCAGCGTGTGGCCGCGCACAGTCACGTGAAGGGGCTGGGTCTGCACCCCGAGACTAGGGCCGCCCTTCCCAAGGTGGGACGTGTCTCATTCCACGTCGGCTCGTCTGACGTGGCTGGCAAAACGTCATGATATAATGGCCCTTCTCCTACTCTGCTCTCTATTTTGATGGTTGCAGAGCGCGGGTTTCTTCGGACAGGAGCCGGCTCGCGAGGCCGCAGGCGCCATCGTCGACCTGATCAGGCAGAAGCACATGGCGGGTCGAGCTGTGCTGCTGGCAGGTCCTCCCGGCACGGGCAAGACTGCCATCGCACTGGCGATCGCCCAGGAACTGGGAGACAAGGTTGGTTTATGTTTCATCCAGGTTTTGGAGTAGTTATTAGCATGTATTCAGTTTCTTCTCCCTTGCTCTTAATTGTCATCGCGAATGTTAAACGCTTTAATGGCTGATATATTCAGCAATGGATTCTGTGTCAATATAGGATAAACAGTGCGTCCAAAACTTCATTTCTGCATTCTAGGTTCCGTTCTGTCCGATGGTCGCCTCGGAAGTGTTCTCGTCGGAGGTGAAGAAGACGGAGATTCTCATGGAGAACTTCAGAAGGGCTATCGGCAAGTTTTCCTAAATTTATTTTTAAAATTCAATATGTGTTTCTATTGTTAAATTTAGGTCTGCGTGTCCGCGAGAAGAAGGAGGTCTTCGAGGGAGAAGTCACCGAGCTCACTCCCATCGAAGTTGACAACCCGACTGGGTACGTGCTTTCCTCCTTGTGTTTAAAGTATGACCAGTTATGCCCTTTCTGCTAAGTGTATTCGAGCCATGAACTCATGCTACTTTGATTTATCAACATTTTAACCTATCTAGCTCGCTTAAAATTTAAAAACTTGCAATGGGAAAAAACATTGGTAGTGATACCCAGGTGTACCTCGTAAAAAAACCAGGAACGATTTTCTGGGGAGATTTTAAGATGGTTCATACATTTAATTTTGTCCACTAAATGTTTGGTGTTTTTTCATACATCCCCCTTCAGGTACGGGAAGGCGATCGATTCGGTTCGCATCTCGCTGAAGACGTCGAAGGGCAGCAAGCAGCTCAAGCTCGATCCCACCATATATGACTCCATCATGAAGCAACGCATCGAGGTCTCGCTTCCCGCGTGGCTTGTGTTTCACGACCCTCCTTGGCTAAATTTTACATTATTTTGATTTCTAAGTTGTTTTGGTCTATTATGCCCTGAAAATACAACTTCTGGAACGATTTTCCTTCAACTACTCCATATAGGACTCAAGAAAATGCTATTAGAACATTTATCGAAGCTGGCAAAAAAGTATTGCTACGGGCGGGATTCGAACCTGCGAAGGGCGTTAACCCCATGTGATCCTAGAGTCACACGCCTTAACCTCTCGGCCACCGTAACGCGTTTTCTTAAATTGCGATACTTTGAATCGCTACTGCGGATTTGCATAAACAGTGATGATTAAATTTTTTTTTCTTTTTTTTAAAATTATAATTTTAATATTATCAATCTAATATTTAGATAACTGACTTGTTCGATATTTGGTGTGTTCTAATCTCCACAGAGCCATGCTCATTGTGTGTGCAAGACTCCTAGTGCTCCAATATCCTTTTTTAAAATTTATTTTTAATTTTAGAAATAGTAATCAACTATTCATTGCAGTGTGGCGACATCATCTACATCGAGGCCAACTCTGGCGCGGTGAAGCGCGTGGGACGATCGGACGCGTACGCGACCGAGTTCGACCTGGAGGCGGACGAGTTCGTGCCCCTTCCCAAGGGAGAAGTGCACAAGCAGAAGGAGGTAAGTGTTGGGGAGTGGAAGATGACAGCGTCATTGTTTAGCTTTGCCCTTATTGTTTTTGTTTTGTAAATGAGAAATTAATTGCAACCCATTCAGATCGTGCAAGACGTGACGCTGCACGACCTGGACGTGGCGAACGCGCGTCCCCAGGGCACCAAAGGTAATTATCGTTTTTTTTCCAAATTATTGGTCGTAGTTGGCAACCCATACTGTGAAATACAAATTATATTTGAGGTGACGTCACCAGCCTGGTCTCCCAGCTGCTCAAGCCCAAGAAGACGGAGATCACTGGTGAGATGGGGTTTCAGAACATCTTCGATTTCGTCCTATCCTGTTTTCGCTTTTGATTCATTTTGAACCGACTCATTGCTCACATTGTCATCGCTTCCTCTCGGTCTACTGCTAGATTGTCCAAAATCCTCGAATTGCCTAGCATTCCTCAATATTTTTATGGTTTTTATTATTAATCATGTGATTGATTACACATATCCACCCCCTGCAGATCGTCTCCGCAAAGAGATCGACACCGTCGTCAACAGCCACATTGACCAGGTGCGTTGGTTGTCCATTGTAATTTGTCGTGTGCCGCTCTGTGGTCCGGAGTACTGTAATCGATACTTGCAGGGCATCGCCGAGCTCATTCCTGGTGTGCTCTTCATCGACGAGTGCCACATGCTGGACATCGAGTCCTTCACCTACCTTCACAGGTATCACTTGTTGTTAAAATCGATGAAAGAGTGTCCAAATCAATGGTTGGCTGTGCTTCCATTCAACACGACTGCATAAGCATATCAAGAGTGAAACAGCAAACGACACTTTAACTTGGCAGGGCGCTGGAGTCGCCCATCGCACCCATCGTCATCTTCGCGACGAACAGAGGAATGAGCAAGATTCGGTGAGCTACTCATTATTATTTTTTCTTACACCCTACAATTTCATATTTCCTCTAGTAGTTCTTGTGTATACAATCAAAAACATCACATTTTTTTGCTTGTGATCCACTGGTGATAACAATATGAGTCCGATTGTAATTGGCCACTAGCTTGGAACAGGGACTTGCATTGATTACTTGCTGAATTGGAAATGTTCAATGCAATTCTCGGATCCATTGCGATTAGCTACAGGGCATCAACTATGCTCTAGCAGCGAAACCTAAAGTCTGGGTGTTCGACAGATAGAAGATGTTGCTTTCTCGATAGCGATGGTTTGCCATTGCAGCGGTACGGAGGAAGTGTCTCCCCACGGGATGCCCAACGACCTCCTCGATCGACTGCTCATCATTCCCACCCACAAGTACGAGAGAAGCGCCATCCACGCGGTGAGGACGATCCCTTTTCTTCAAATTTTATTTTTTGCTGTTTACAAAATTAACCTTTCTTTTATGACAATGAAATTCTATTTTCTCCAGATCGTGAAAGTGCGCGCGGAGGCAGAGGGTGTGTATCTGGAGACGGAGGCCCTCAACCATCTCGCTTCCCTCGGCGTCGAGTCCTCTCTCAGGTGCGGTATAATATCGATTGAGAAGTGCTGCATTTTTTTTAAAAATTGAATGCAAATTGCGACCTCCTTTAACGAAATTCAACTTTCCTACTCTAAAAGGGAAAACGATTTTCGAAAAAAGGTTCGGGATTTAATTGAAATCTTGCAGATACGTGCTGCAGCTGCTGACGCCGTCGAAGCTGATCGCTGACATGAGCGGCAGAAGGACGGCCACCAAGCAAGACGTCATCGAGGTACGGTAGCTGAG
Source organism: Pristionchus mayeri (assembly GCA_036245805.1). Taxonomy (NCBI): domain Eukaryota; kingdom Metazoa; phylum Nematoda; class Chromadorea; order Rhabditida; family Neodiplogasteridae; genus Pristionchus; species Pristionchus mayeri. The sequence goes on from BTRK01000001.1 coordinate 28,585,851, forward strand.
ATTATCGATCGCTATCCAGGTTATCGATCGCTCTCTCTCTCCAGGCAGCGACACTGTTCATCGATTCGAAGAGGAGTGCTGCCGTGTCGAAGAAGGAGGAGCAGGAGAAGCGGGCGATGGAGGAGCAGCGTATGGCGAAGCTCCAGATGAGGCCTCCTGCTGCTCCTGCCCCCGCTGCTGATGAGCCCATGGAGTAGATTACGGTATATCGCTACCCCCTCCCCGTCCCTAATTACGGATCTTTTCAGGAATATCTCGTTGACAACCTAATCTGTGCTGTTATTCCTTGTTAATTGTTGACATTTATGTGTTCTTATGATGTTTTCACGTTGTTCTAGGCTCTGATCTCGTCTCACTTCACACCCACACATGTTCTCAGTTCCACCCGTTGCAAGACTCGATTAGCGCTAGTATCTCATAATTCCTTGTTCCTCTTCCCGTTGTTGCACGATCTGTGAAAGGTCGTGCTCTCTCAGTCTTAGTACCCATTCCCTCGCTGCACACCATAGCTGTTCTACTGTTGTTGAACATGGGTTATCTGTGCACGTTTTCGCCTTTTCTTCTCTCGGTAAATGATGTTCTGAAACAATGGTGAGAATTCTTTGTGAACTGTCATCGGCAGTATCTGATATCTGAAAGAGTCCTTTGGCTCTTGGCGAGATCGTCATGCAGCTTTGCTGTTTACTTCTAGGTCCCTATTCCGGTCAATGCTTTTCCTTGCAGATACTCAGTCGTTGGTCGTCTGCTATCCTCGATGTCCTCCGCGCCCACTCGCAAGCTGCCTCTCCTCCTGTTTGATGTGGATGGCACGCTGACGGAGCCGCGACTGACGATCACACCGCAGCTGCGTCAGTACCTGCAGGAGGTGCACGCAAAGGGTGAGTGATCTACTCTCTCTGATTAAATTTAGACGTTCATGATTTGGCGGAATTTGTATGATTTTTAAGCATTTGCTCTTTTCAAGTTGGCATTGCGTGTTTGACGTGCAATGTGAAATCAAAGAGTACTCAGTTGGTGATAGTGCGAACTCTCAGGCGTTCCTCTGGCAGTCGTGGGCGGGTCGGACCTGAAGAAGGTGACGGAGCAGTTGGGCGACTCGCTCGAGGACATCTGCGCCCGATTCGACTACGTCTTCACCGAGAATGGACTCGTGGGATTCAAGGTGAGGGGAAGGGGTATTCTGATTCCTGATTGTAGAGGACTAGTGATTCTGGGATGTGGCTAGATTGTGAATCATTTGGAGCTGTAGTGAATATTGAAACGTTCCTGATGAGGGAACAATACTTTCCAAACAGTCTGATAATCAGGCGATTTCGAGATGTTTTGATATTGTATTAACCCATTGATCTCAGGGCGCGACTCCCCTCCCGGTAGCCTCGATCCAGTCTCGACTGGGGGAGGCGCAGCTGCAGCGACTCATCAACTGGGTGCTCGCCTACTTTGCGCGTCTCGAGTTGCCCTGCAAGCGCGGCAACTTTGTCGAGTTCAGAAACGTGAGTCTGCCTGGCTGCATCGATTTAGATTGTGCGTACTCTTTCATTCAAGCAGTAGCTGTTCTTCTGCAGGGTATGCTCAACTTCTCGCCGGTCGGTCGCAGCTGCTCGTACGAGGAGCGACTGCAGTTCAACGCCTACGACAAGGAGCACGGCGTGCGGTGAGCGGAGATTATCGATTTATTTTTTTCCGATTAGTTCTGGAAGGTTTATCACTATATGATTTTTCATCCCTGCAAAAGCTCATTGTTATCGTTTCCTTGCCAAACACAATATCCCCGTCATCCCAGCGTATTTGCAGTGCCAAGTTTGCGGAGGAGATGCGGCGCGAGTTTGCCGATCTCAATCTGGAGGTCATTTTATAGAAAAAAATAGTTATAAATTTAATTAACGAAACCCGAAATGGTCAGGTGGCGATCGGGGGGCAGATCTCGGTGGACGTCTTCCCGCAGGGATGGGACAAGACGTACTGCCTGCGGTATCTGGAGGAGGAACACGAGGTGAGCTGGGAGGAGATTTGCATTAGAACTAATATTATTTTAGTTATTTAAGAGACCCTCCACGAGAGAACGTACCTACTTTGCGGACGGCATTTTTGCAACCCCTTTCAATCTTTCTGCGATGAAGTTCTCATACCGAGTGCTGATATTTGGCCCAGTTAGAGCGCCCCTGGTGCACTTTCCGAAAAATGCCAGACCGACCCCATAAAAAGTCGAAATTTTCATCCCTCGAAAAAGTAAGTTCTTTAATGTTTTCTTGGCGTATTTTTCCATAAACATTCGAAAAAAGTGGGTTATGAAGCGAACCGACAACGATAAAGGGTCGAAAATCGAAATTTTTATAGTTTTTTGGACACAGTGAAAAAAATTTGTTCGGCGGTCAAAAAGTTATTGTCATTTTCGAAATCTACGTGAAAAAGTACGTCTATGATTTTAATAGCACATCCCAGATCCGGGACCGTCGGATACTATATACTTCCGAATAAAGAGAACAATGTGATCCGTTATCAGGAGGTATCGCCCGATATCGCGATTGAGTGATCATAGACCCGCTTTAAGGGCTAAAATTACATCGACAGTGTTCATACACACAAATGAGCCCAAAAACAAGCAGTCTAGATAGTTAGTTCTCAGAATCTTGTTCCCGGGTAGACACATTCTGTGGAACTGCAGTTCTGACGGATTACTTTCGGTATTTTTCCTATAGATACTATATAATTCCAACGTTTTTAAGTGCGTTTATATATTTTCACTGTTAATAATTGCATTCCATCGCCATTGGATATATAATGTGATTACATGGCATCGAAAACCCAGAAAAAACAAGTTTCTTGTAGGATTTTATCGTTTTTGTGGCTTGGTAAAATTGGCAATAGTGTACTTATATAGGCATATTTGAGTGAAATTTATTCAACACTTATAAGTACACAATTTCTGAAGTTTCTGGTAAAATATGAGAAAAAAATTTTTTCGAAAAATTCTTGATGAACCCCTGGGCATCGAAAAAAAGTTTTCAAATTTTTTTAGATATACCTCCATGAATCTCAGAAATGATCAGATATAGTAGTATTTACTATTTTAAGCCGATTAAAACGCTATTTGGATGAAAATTTGTTTTTTACAGATTCCCAAAAATTCCAAAATTTCGATAAAATCAGGTTTTATCGGGTTTTTACTGCCATATCTCTGCAGCCAATCCTTAAAACATACATAATGCAGTCGTAATGAATGTTAAACATGCCTGAACTTCAACTCGATTTAATCTGACTACAGATCTATCGGAAAATACCGTCAAAAGTCGGTCAGAACTGCATTTTCACAGAATCTGTCTACCAGGGAACCAGATTCTGAGAACTAACTATCTAGACTGCTTGTTTTTGGACTCATTTGTGTGTATGAACACTGTCGATGTAATTTTAGCCCTTAAAGCGGGTCTATGATCACTCAATCGCGATATCGGGCGATACCTCCTGACAACGGATCACATTGTTCTCTTTGTTCGGAAGTATATAGTATCCGACGGCCCCGGATCTGGAATGTGCTATTAAAATCATAGACGTAATTTTTCACGTAAATTTCGAAAATGACAATAACTTTTTGACCGCCGAACAAATTTTTTTCACTGTGTCCAAAAAACTATAAAAATTTCGATTTTCGACCCTTTATCGTTGTCGGTTCGCTTCCTAACCCACCTTTTTCGAATTTTTATGGAAAAATACGCCAGGAAAACACTAAAGACCTTACTTTTTCGAGGGATGAAAATTTCGACTTTTTATGGGGTCGGTCTGGCATTTTTCGGAAAGTGCACCAGGAGCGCTCTAACTGGGCCAAATATCAGCACTCGGTATGAGAACTTCACCACAGAAATAGTGAGAGGGGTTGCAAAAATGCCGTCCGTGAACCCCTCTCAGAAGCTACGTTCTCTCGTGGAGGGTCTCTTAAATATTAATCATAAACTGATAATGCAATTTTTGTTACTTTGGATCTCGGTGATTTAACATGGCGGAAATATGATTTTTTTGGACAACGCCGCATTAATGATCCTGCTGCACCGTCTGTTGCAAAAAAATCAATATTTTTGCACGCGATCTTCATGCTTCAACAGTCATATTTAGTTATGGAATTGAGGAATGATACTATGACTTGAAAATATCGTGAAACAAATAATTTTTATTTATTTTACTTATTACTTAAATAAATTAATTGCCCAGACGATCCACTTCTTCGGCGATCGCACGATGGAGGGCGGCAACGATCACGCCATCTTCGTGCATCCCCGCACCATCGGACACACTGTGACCAGCCCCGAGGACACCAGGGACCAGGTATCGATTGTTTTGTTGATTGGTTCAGTGGTGTACCAACTGTGAATAGATGATAGTTAACTCTGTACTCACAGGCTTCATTGCGTCCCGAATGTGACGTTGAGATTCTAGTTGAAACCTGATCTATTTTTTTTAGTTTTAAACACAACTCATTCATTCCAGGTCTCTGCCATTCTCAAGTACCTCCTCGACTAATTCCTGCTTGTCCAAAAATTAATATAATTATAATAATTTCTAATTTATTGTCGCGTTTCTATGTGCCCCTTTGCTATTCGATAGTTTTATCCTCATTCTGTGATAGGCCTACCATGTCATACCGTATACGTTTCTCTCAAGGCCATTTCTTTCTCTTCATTTCCTTGCCTTTCCTCTTTGGGATTTCCTGGTCAATGATTGTTGATAATTCCGTTGCGCTGCGTTTCTTTTCTCTCGTTTTCGCTTCTGGGTTGTGTGCAATATGTTCTCTCGGCGGTAGTTGTAATAAAGGGTTTTCCATTTCAGGCTCCGCCCCTTTCGATCAATCGATAATCGAGATGGCCGTCGTGATTCCTGCCGCGAACCGCCCGAGAGACGAGTGGGACGAGATCCCCGATGAGGAGCTGGAGGAGACGATGCTCGAGAGACTCGAGGGACTTGCCGAGGTACGGTAGGGAAGGGAGGGTACTGTATGAGTACCGAAGTAGTAAATCGATATTCTGATGGATAGGTCAAGGTTCTTTCGTTCAGGCGGTGCCCGAGTCGCTGCGCAACGCGGTGTCTGCCACGGCTTCCTGGAGCACCTCCGCCTTCTTCGGCACTGTGAGCAGAATTTATTTACTTGGCTTAAAATTATTATTATAAAACAACGTATATGATAGGTTTATGATAGTTACGGTCTACTGATCTACTCTTGTTTATAAGTGTTTGATTCAAATATCTGGGTAGAAGCTGTTTTTCGACGGTCTCTTATTTCATTAGCGATGAAACCACAGGTTTTAAACCTCTTATCAGCTTGATAATAATTAGCTGTATTGTTGTGGATCCTTTAGTGAATCGTAGTCATACAATCAATAATATCTCGCTTGCTTCTTCAGCTGGCGTTCACTCGCTCCGCAGTGTGGGTGGTGGCGACGACCTCGCTCATCATGTTCCTGCCCTACATCATCGAGAAGGAGCGAGCGGACATGGAGAAGACGCAGGTGAGTGCACGGATTGCGGTATGAGGGGTGAGAGAGTATGGTAGAGACAAGGGAATCGAGAACTGCGTCTTGTTTGTATTTTGAGATGGATCGAATAAAGCATTGTTAGGAAATGAAATTGTTGAGCTGTTTGAGCAGCATAAAGTGAAAGTGATTCTCGTTCGTCTCTCAATCTCATTCACTTGCAGATGGCCCAGCAGCGACAGATGCTCCTCGGCCCTGCCGCAGCGCAGATGCAGCAGAAGAAGTAATCGATAATCAGACGACGACGAGTGACCTACCCTCCCCTCCACTCCTCATCCCTTCGACTTCCCTCCCTCTGATGCACCCACCGCACGATAGAAGTGCACCGTGTTGTCTCCTCTCCTCATAGATTTTGCTTGTTGTTCCGTGATTGTTGTTGTCCACCCCATTTCACGCCTTGTCGTGCTTCATAGCTTTGCTAGACTATCGTTATGTTTACTTCAATGTTCTCTCATACCCATGATCTATTTTCATCTTATAGATGTTTCCCTAGTTAGTTGATACTTTATGTTTGCAAAAGAGGATCGGTAGATTGTTATTCTAAACTGACGCAGATCTGATGTGCATCCATTTTTGTCGAGAATAAAGAAAAATCAAAATAATTTTGTGAAATCAAAACATTGGTAAGATCCATCGAGAATATTTATCAAATATTGAATTGCATTAGCCACCTAGGAGTTTGGATTAGTACGCTTTTTGCATTCCTTGATTACAGTATCCCTAGTGCCGTTCGTGTCGAGACCCTAGATGCTCGCCTCACGGCTCTTGCTTCGTTCCCTGAGAGGGGGCGTGGTCAGGGCAGCGACTTCGTTGAGGGATGCATCCAATTCGCCCGCCTACTTCCTCCCTCCGTCCGAGAGGGAAGTCACTGGGTCAAGGCAATTGAATGGCAGAGGGTACGGTACACCTTATTGACTGCATTTTGGAATTGTAATTAGATTTTATTTTTATTCAATGAACAATTCATTAACACCAGTTGATATGGATGGCACGATGTAGCGAATGAAAAAATCGCAACGTCATGTTCAATTTTCTCCTTCTCATCAAGTGAAAATTGGTCGATTTTTAGATGACAAGTGAATGTTAGTAGCATCATCATTCATTGTGCCCTTTATAATTGGCGAGAGGATGTGTGAAGAGGAGAGGGCGCTGCCTCTGGTACATGATTCCCAGTGGGATCCCTACCAACTGCGATATTCCATTGGGAAAGTGACTATCCGAGTGGAATTTTCCAGTTGGTAGGAATCCACCGATAAACGTTTACTAGAGGTTGTCAGACAGCCAGACTACTCATGGTTTTCCTCATTGGCAGACGCGACAGCCAGGAAGGCGTTGCAGCTGCAGATCGGCAGTCGCTGGTGCTGCCCCGAGATGGCGGAGCGGAGGTAGACCCGCTCGAGGGACCATCGCGTACGGTACCGAGGGGGTACGGTAGAAGGCGATCGTCTTCGATCAGTGATTGAAATTGCTGGAATTTTCGTTGGTTTGGCAAAAAAAATTTCCTGCGGATTCAGCGGGTTGACCGTTATGAGGAAGGTATGTGGGAAGAAAATGTCATAGTAGGTGTAGGTTACGGTAAGAATTAAATTATCGATTGCAGATATGCCCAGCGAGGAAATGGTGGCACAGTTGCGACAGCTGTACTTTGAGGAGGACCCGGAGACGGCCATGGAGAAGAGTACGGTAGGTGATTATCGATTATTCAGGGAATTACGGTATTTCCGTATTACGTATTACGTATATTTTTAAAGGGTAACACGCGTGAGTCGGGCCGTCCCGCCTTCCGTCCCATCATCTACAACGAGGACGAACTGGACGGATCGGACCTCAGCAAGCCGCCCAGCAGGTATACGATAGTGAGGGATACGGTAGGGGTACGGTATCGATTGGGTACAAGATAATGTAGATGTTCTGCGAGAGCAGAATGTTTAGCAACTTGGTGTCTTCCTAAACTTCTTAACGTACATTTTAATGAATATTAAAATACTCGCAGAACGGGAAAATATTTATCTGTGAATATTTTCTCGTTCATCGAGTATTATTGCACTTTAAGAAGTTTATCATAACACCACTTTCCTACGTAATTCTACTCTCACAGTAATATTTTATAATATTTCAATCTAGGTCGAATCCACACCCATTCGACACTTCCGTGCTTCCTCCCACTCACTCTCGGACGCTGACGCCCTTCGTGAACACGACGCCCCTGCTGAAAGTGCTTGTGGATCTGGGCGTAGACCTGTTCGAGGTACGGTATGAGTACGGTAGTTGGATAAGAGATAATGGTAGGAAATTAATCAAAAACACTCATCTTTAGAATACTTTAGGATACATCCAGTTGAATTAATACTTACAGATCGAGTGCAAGTATCCGCAAGTGCCACGCCACCTTCTGCGGTTATCGCACGCCGACGCGCGCACCAAGATACGGTGGCTCGTATCGATCGGTCAGTTTGTGAATTTTATTTTTCGGACCATAGATAGCAAGCTTCATCGACATAACAAGCTGTTGCTGTTTCCCCGTTGAAAAAAAGTTACATGGAATGGAATATTCTATTCAGGATACTGTATTGATCAGGCGATAAACGAATTTCCGTTCAGGATTCACGCCCGAGTCGCTCGGCGACTACCTCACGCGCAATCCCTTCGTGCTGCTCCAGAATGTGGATGATATGAAGGTACAGTACCACCGATAGGGTACTACAGTATTGCAATACAAGAGAAGGGGAATCAATATTGCATGATGTGTACGGTAGTTTATCGATTATCGATCGATTGCAGGCTCGTGTCAACTTCCTCGCCTCGATCAAGTTCAATCGCAATGAGATTCTAAAGCTCGTCACCGAGAGTCGGTGAGCAACTGAAAATCAATATATGATGGATACGGTAAACCAGCTAATAATGAATATTGTAGGTTCTGGCTGAATATCGACGTGAAGACGACGGAGAAGCGACTGGATACGGTAACGGGCATGTTCGGACTGAAGAAGTCGATAATGAGGAAGGTACGATGAGTTATCGATTGAATATCTGGATTTGGTTATTTTATGGTTAAAATTTTTAAACGCGATTTTTCTAGTTGGTTTTTTAACCTTCCAAAACCATGACATTTCGAATAGCAATTCCATATTATTTTTTTGTGAACAGCTGATGGAATGCACTGAAATAAGTATTCATTTTTAATGTTCTTTGGAAATCAATAAAGGTAATGGAATTCCCGTATGAGGCACACAAGTCCTGCGGGGAGCACACTGCTAGACCATTGTCTAATGAACTGGATATCAATATTAATCTTCTGCCCCATTCGCAGGTGCTGGTGAAGGAGCCGCGCCTTCTCATGTTCGGTCTCGGGCCCCTCGATGTGAGGCTAAGTTTCAGAATCAGTGATATCCATGCATCGGAAATGCAGTGAAAAGGGAGAAAATTGCGAGGTTGATTATTAATGAAAATGTAATAACTATTGCAGCGCATCTTTAACCTGATGACGAAGGAGTTCGGACTGAGTCCGCAGCAAGTGAAGGGCATTCTGGTGGAGGACCCGCGAGTCTTCATCATGGGTGAGAAACACACACGTCACTATGACTTATGAGATAACAGGAAAATCCGGTCCTCATTTGGCACACCTAGTTAGTTGCACTGGAATGTACACGATTGTAAAACATGGAAAATTTGACTACTCTCTTTCTCCAATAACTTATACTGTGATAATTAAATGTTAAATCTGGATACGGTAATTACGACCACATTTTCGAATGGGCGAAACTATGCATTGTAACCAGTTCGCATAATTTTCGAAGTATTTAAAAAATATTATGTTATTAACATTGTTCCTTGCAGACCACCGCGTGCTGCAGGTCAACTTCTTCTACGCGACGCGCGCGATGCAGCTGCAGCCGGAGCAGATCGTGCAGCATCCATTCATCCTTCGGGTCGCACCCCACGCACTCAGGTCAACAGAATAGTTATATCTATGCGGTTCGGGTAGAAACGCGATAGCAAAGAGAATGAGAATTGCAAGCAAACGATAGGCTATTATTGATGTTGTGATTCACGAACTGACTGACTAAGGTCAAACAGTGCACAAGCTCTTCATATATTTCTATTGCTATAAATGGAGCCATTTACGACTTGAAATCGATATTTGAAATGCATGCAAACATTTTCCAGGTCCCGTAACGAATTTCTGCGCACTGTGGGACGCGCGCGCTTCTCGGAGGATCAACCGGTCGGCAAGGGTCGAAAAGGAAATGAGGTATAGTAGCGTATTGTAATCGGAGAGAGGCACGGTATCGTCACTTATCTCATCCTTTACGCCAGTCTTCTGGGGGAAGGGGGAGAGGGTGGGGTCCTATCTTGGAGATGCGACGTACTCACTGCGTTCTCTATGTTTGGCATTATTATATCGAGGATCATTCCTCCTGTTTTCGTCTTCGTAGTTCGATGAAACGTGGAAAAAAGGAAAAAAATATGTTGATCTTTGATCTTTATTTTCCTCTCTTCAGGTCGTTTCTCTCACGGATCTTCTGCTGGCGAGTGATGCTGAATTCGAGGAGAAAGCTGCTCGAGTGAAACCCGGATCCTACGATGCATACCTGAGGTCCCACTGATCTCTGATCTTTGATTCCTCCCGTGTCTTTTGTTAGTTGCGAATCTCGATCGATTTGTGTTGTCGACGAGACGAAATTTAGTTACCCAAACCCCTTTTTTGTTTTCGTTTTCGCTCGCTGGTGAACGTTGTTTGATCCGATGCTCAAAGTGCCTTGATAGTCTTACCCTTTTCCCAGTTTGTTTCATTTGTTATTGCGAAGTTTTGATGATTCGATCATATTGATAAAGTACGCAAGTAATGGTGCAGCAGTAACACGCGACAGATATAGTTGAGACCTTGATCATCTGGGAAACTCGGGAACTCTGGGTGAATTCTAGTGTCATCAACAATCCAAAGGGGGCATTCCATCAATATCTGTTCCGTGCATCTCCATGTGCATACGTGCCTCGCTAGACTACACAGCCACAGGGTAGACTCCCCCTCCCATCATAGGGAGAGAGAGAGAGAGAGAGGACTACTCAGCCCCCATGCGCTCCCCTATTCTCCTACAGGGTGTCAAGGGTGTCATTGTAGACTACACTCGGATCATGCTCACTCTCTCTCACTTTGTCGTTATCTCTCGTCTTCCCTGACCGGCGAGAGGAGAAAAAGGGCGCTCTTTCGAACCCGAGTGGCGCGTGCGCTTGCAATGAGCATGCCATCTCCTTGTTTATAAGGGCGGAGGAGGATGAACTTGGTGGTTCCTCAAGGGCTCCTTTCCGAATCGATTTTGATTTTAGGATATCTACATCAATCAGTGTAGGATTTTGACTGAAGACTTGCGATTTGCTCATTTCCCAATATCCTCATTGTTCTGCAAGATTTGGAAGAGATCAATCATGTTGTTCCCTTTGCAATACTACTCTCGCACTGATAAACCAGAGAGTTACGCAACACGGAACGAGTATTTGGGTGGTCGCATCGGGTCGCTTTAGGGGGGGGGGGCGAAAGTTCCCCCTCTCCCTCCTCTTTCCCTTTCCTCCGCGATTTCGCCCTCATTGATTAGTCGAGTTGTTATCACTCGTGTACTAAATGTGTCCTACCAGTCAGACTGTGCGATAGAGCATGGGAATTTGAGAGAAACAGAGAAAAATATCGTTCTAGTTAGATGCGCACGGTGTACTTTGCACATTGCCGGAATACAAGTCAAGTGTAGTCTAGTCGCGGGTTTCCTTCGTATCTTATCGCCTGCCCTTGTACTGTCATTTCAGTTCATTTCGCCCTTCGTTATTGCCACGCATTCTTTCCTGATTACCCACTCTACGGTTCCGGACAAAAAGTCTTGGACAAAAAGTCTCCTTTGATATATCAAAGACAACATGACGTCATGGTTCTCATCCGACCTAATGCCTTTTCAACAATTTTCAAATCGCTTTCTGTTCTGTTGTACAGCCGTCGGCTTTTTCTAACTTTACCTTTGATCTTCAGAGCTCCACAATGACCTACGACAATGTGATTCAGCCGGGCGACAATCCGGATCTCACCAAGGTCAGAACTGTACTTTAATCTGATTAGAAAATCGATAATTCAGGAGCGCAAATCGGCGAGTTTCAATCTGTGGAAGATGCAATGCTTCGTGCACGAAGGAGAGGAAGTTGTCAGGGTATGAGCCGATATTTTTTTTAGATAAAGTTGTAGTTCAGACTTTCTCTTCCTGAATGTTTTGCAAAATCAGTTCCTGATCATATTTCTCATTTCTGATGAGTATCTCGAGAAAATAATAGTTCTTTCCTCATCCTATGGATAGATCCTTCCGACTAATGCTTTGGAATTCCCGAAATTGAGAAGGAAGTTGGAAATATATTTAATCAGTGTTGCCGAAGTTTATCTTTGATCTTTCAGAGACGCAAGGAGATTCTCGAGTTCGTACAGAAGACGAGGGAATTCGATGACCCGATTCCGGCAGAATTCCTCAGCAGAGAGGAGATCGTAGACAGAGGAGCAAGGAAGGTTATTGCGATATTTTGTTCTCTGATGTAATTCATTTTTGCCATTTTGGAGGCGATGGAAATATCGTTGATTTCGTCTCCATCATCTAGGTCCTTTGAGACTAGTGGCGCGATAGAGAGTCAATCCCTCCATGCTCATTCGTTCTCCTTGAATTCGATTGATCTTTGATCTCCATTTCTATCTCTCTGCAGGCGAAGGCGATGACCGACAACGCGGACGCCATCGACGGCTCCGATTTCTTCGGCGAGGGACTCTACTATCAATCGTGAGGCTGATCTTTGATTTTTTTTCAATTAGTAGTAAGAGTTCGTCATGTCTTCGTTACAATACTGCCGAAAAATATTATCGTTTGCCTGATGTCTGATTTTGAATAAATAATAATTTTTGAATAAATTGGCAAATGTAGGTGAAAATAAATCGATAATTGCAGTCTGGTAATTGGTCGCGAGCTGCACTCGATGTCGCTGCACTACGGCATGTTCCTGCCCACGATTCAGGTCTGATCTTTGAATTTTCTGAATTTATAAGCAATACCTTCTTTGGCATGAAGTGATAGTTGCATTTTTTATATGGAACACTTCGGAGTACTAGTGAGGATTCCTCCTGTTATTAGAAAAGAGTGGAACACACAATGACCAGCTCGAATCTGACTATTGCAACCGATTATCTTTCTCAGATGCTCAAAAGCAGAAAGAGAGAGAGCGATTGGCAGCAATAATAATCAGAGCTTTGGCAAAACAATATTGAAACTCTAGAAGACTTTCGGAGATTACTATAGACTGATTTTCGATTGACAATTGATCGATTGCAGGGTCAGACAGACGACGATCAGATGGACGAGTGGATGGGGCCGACCATCGGTAGAGCCTTCTTGGGCACCTACGCGCAGACTGAGTTGGGACACGGTACGGGACGGTTACGGTGGAAGGAGTACTGTAGAGCACTGTAGAGTACTGTAGATGATGTCAGTGGAGACAGATTGAACTGCTATTAGGTATAGGATAGCTGTGGAATTTCGATTGATATGGAGGTTACTGTATCCGTTTTGAAATATCGATTGGAGGTTCCAATCTGACGAAGCTGGAGACAACTGCGACGTACGACCCGAAGACGGAGGAGTTCGTACTGCACACTCCCACACTTACAGCAACCAAATGGTGAGGAAGGTTCGATACCACTACCGTACTCCATTGTACCGTATCTAGGTGGCCGGGCGGACTCGGAAAGAGCGCAAACGTCGCTGTTGTAATGGCACAGTTGTTCACTAACGGAGTGAACAAGGTCTTTCTTTCTATCGTTCTGATCTGTCAATAGACGTTGATCGTTGACCTCCAGGGTCCTCATCCCTTCTTCGTTCCTCTCCGTGATCCCGACACGCACATGCCTCTGAAGGGAGTCACACTGGGAGATATCGGGCCCAAGTTCGGTGAGTTGTCCACTGATTTATTGTAAATACTGAAGATCAAAGATCTTAAAAGTTCTACATCCAGAAATTGCATTCATGATCAAACAAATATCTAACATTTCTCAGGCATCAACTCGAACGACAACGGCTTCCTTATCTTTGACCACTACAGAATCCCGAGGAGAAACATGTTCATGCGATTCTCCAAGGTACCGTAAAAACTGCAATCTACCAGCTCAGATCCCTTCGGGACCAAGAAAGATTCGATTCAGGTATTACCCGATGGAACTTACGTCGCTCCTCACCATGCGAAACTCGGCTTCGGAACGATGGTCTTCGTTCGATCGATTATGATCAAGGTATACGGTGTGTCGATGCTACTGTAGCTTCAATTATCGATTAGCTCTACCATATTCTTTTCAGGACCAAGCAACTCAATTAGGAGCTGCTGCCGTGATCGCCATTCGATATTCCGCAGTTCGCAGACAGGGAGAGATCAATGAAGGGTGAGTACCGTATTCTACAGTATCCCCTTGATCTACCGTGATCCTCAGGGCGGGAGAAGTGCAAGTGATCGACTACCGTACTCAGCAGTTCCGACTGCTTCCTCAGCTCGCACGAGCCTTCGCCTTCCTCTTTGCCGCTTACGAGATCAAGACGATGTACCTCATGGTGAGCTCTTCGACCAAATCAAGAATACGGTAATCGATCGATTGGTAGATCAAACTTTGCAGGTCACCGAGCAGATCGGAGATGGTAACATGGATGTGCTGGCCGAGATGCATGCGGTTTCTTCCGGTCTCAAGGTGAGGAAGGGTCGAAGATTGCACAGCACTCAAGTAGGAAATAAATACTTGTCGTGCTATTATCTCTTTTTGTATTTTATATTTTCTAAAATTAGAAAAATAAAATTTTCAGTCGGTAGTCTCGTGGGAGACAGCACAGGGAATCGAGCAGCTGCGACTCGCTTGTGGAGGACATGGTGAGAGGGTCCCGAGGGGATTGTCTGGGTTACTGTAGATTCGCTGTCGAATCAGACGATGTGAGATTCAATATTAGTTAATTTTTGGTAGAATGTGTCCAGTTCCAATTCTGCCTACCTTTGTAAAAACAACAAAAATACCCTCAGGTTACTCTCGTGCCTCTGCCTTCCCCGACATCTACACTTACGCAGTGGGTGGATGCACTTATGAGGGAGAGAATATCGTCATGCTCCTTCAAGTTGCAAGGTATGTACAGAATTCTGAAGAATTGGAGAGGAATCGAGAAATGACGTAATCAATCGATATTCTCCAGATTCCTAATGAAGTGCGCGAAGGAAGTTCGAATCGGCAATCCCAAACTCGCGAACATCGGAGAATACATTGCAAGAAATGTAATGAATTACTTTTCTAGAGATGATTCAGTGACTTCTAAAAATTCTGTAAATTACGACCATTCTTCTGAAAGATACTTCAAAGATTACGTAGTGATGACAGAATCGACTTCGGCTCAGTTTACAAAATTGTGATCATCCCCCTGAAAGACATTCAAGAATACTTAGTGATGACTTTCAGGATTCTGGAAAAGCGCGAATTCGTTCGTGGAAACAAGTAACAGATGAGGATATCATTCATGATTTCGAGGCTGTTGCGAGAAGAATGGTGAGTGAGGGAGGGATAGATGAGAGGAAGGGGCATGGGTTGGATGGATTACCTAATAATGATTCAACTCCAGATCTTTGCTTCTTATGATCGACTCAAGTCTTGCGAAAATGCGATGACCAAGAAGGAGGCTTGGAACAAATGCTCGATCGATCTGTGCAAGACTGCCAGGGTACGGTATACATAGTTACTGTGGATGTGGACGCTGTTCAATATCACTAGAACATCGGCTATAAATTATATCAACAACGAGCACTTTAGATGCACGTGAAGTTGTATCTGGTCAAAGTTTTCCTCCGAAGAGTTTCGACGTGTGAGGATGCGGCTTGCAAAAAGGTTGGTTTTGAAAGAGGAAGTAAAGTAGATAGATAGCTATTCATTTTTTTGGTTATTTTTCACTCACTCACAAGATAAAACCAACCGTGAATCTCAAATGCCATGGTGAGTGAGAGTCGGAAATCTTCTTCTATTGCAATGAAGAAAGTCATTGTAGGTGATGCATACTCTCGCCACATTGTACGCATTCGATCTAATCTCCGGAGCTTCCGGATATTTCATGAAGGTTCGCCCTACCGTACTCCTACCGAAAACATCATGCGGATACTGTAACCTTACTCTCAGGGTGGATTCATGTCCGAGCAGCAATCAGAACTCGTCCAGAGTGATCTCTATGAAATTCTCGAAGTTTGTTCTTTGATCTCTCATCTTGGATTGATCATTGATCTCAGGTTCTCCGACCAGAATCTGTGGCTCTGGCTGATTCCTGGGATATGTCCGATCTCGAACTGAGATCTGTTCTGGGAAGGAGGGATGGAAACGTGTATCCTGCCCTCTTGGAGTGGGCCAAGAAGAGTCAACTGAACAGAACCGAGGTGGGATAGAAATTGATCCTTGATTTTTCAGTTGTAACAATTGGATTCTTTTCCAGGTCCTTCCCACATTCGAGAAATATCTCGGTCCGATGATGAAAGAGGGACGATCACATCTCTGATTATCGATTATGAGAAGATCGATAGCCACTGAATTACGGTAGACAATTGCGAATCTCATTGTATATTGGCTGTGTATAAAGGACATCAAATGATCATTTATTCCAGAAACAAGGAGTATCGAAATATTTCTGAGCGATTATCCAACCGTCGTAACGCAAAGATTGCAGTGTCAGTTGATACAATTAGAGACGAGACGACAAATAAACATGAACAATGTACAATCGAATTATACAGTGAATCTCCGTAGGCTCCGTGTCGTTATCGAAAATCAGAATGCATGATACAAGTGATCGATGGTTATTAGAGTGAAACACCAATACAATTGAGAGGACAGTGCGTAGGGAATGCGAAGAAACTTTGAGAAGAAAGACATGATCAGGAAGATCAGTACCAGAAGTAGAAGATCAGTGTAGAAAGGAAGCAGAGAAGAGAAGAACAGAGTAGAAAATCAGTATCAGTGATCAGTATGCTCACAATAGATGCCTGCTTATTGAATGATGGGCTTGTGCGCCTCTCCCTTCTTCTTCATCTGAGTGCACTCCTTCGGCTCCTCGAAGTGGAACTGGTCCATGGGCAGGCCCTGAACAGCTTCCATTAGAGATATCCAATCGATTAATTATCTTGAAATTAAGCCCTAGATGTCGAGGTCAAAGACTAACTTTCTCACTGTGGAGATAGACGTCTTCGACGCAGCCGTTGAAGCAGGGCAGGAGACTGTTATCGAGGCGGCACAGGCTCAGGTAGCGCAGCTTCTGTTCGCTGCTCCTTGAGGGAGTACGAAGAATCTGCCTGTAATGGGCAACGTTTTAGCACATCTTATGCCCCCCCTCCATCATCACTAGCACATTCACTTCTAGGTATTACTCCCCTCAACCCCTCAATGATGGCCGGAGATGGGAAATGAGAAGGGGGGGGTGGCCAGAAACCGAAAAAGTGCCAACATTTTAACAACCATCTGAGGTATCTAGCTATTTCTTCCACACACACAGGTGTGAGTCCAGTTCGCCCCTACTGTACAAAACGCTTGGGGACAACTCGCTTACTGGCATCTCTGGTAACAGCGGGCGTCCGGGTCGGTCTGGTCGTGGAGGAAGACGGAGCAGCACGGCATGTCTGCAGAAAGTGTTTTTACTGGTGACCAAATACTGGCTTCGCAATGAAAGACTCTCTTCGTTCAACGAATCCTCTCACGCGTCTTACCGGATAGAGAGCACGAAGAATGGAAAGTGCTATTTTGCACGAAATCATCCTAAATAAACAGCAAATGTCACAAACCACAAAAAAAACTGCTCCCTATGCTTACATGTTAGTTTATCCTACTTTTTCCACCCTTCACAACACAAGTCAACCACAATGGTTTTCAAGAATCCCAAGAGCGATTCGCATCCAAATTATGCTGTGTGGGTCATATAATGATCGAAATAATGAAAGGGAAGCGAGCTAACGGTCAATGCCGGTAGCGTTGGTGTCGGCTGCTCCGAAGAGGCTACTCTGTATGCAGCGCATGGTCTTCTCCTCTTCTCCACGCTGGATCGACGGGCAGGCGAGCGGACGATAGAACTCTATCGCCTGAATCAGGGAGATTAGTCAAGTTAGAGACAATGGTAGCTTCATTCTGAATCTCTCCGCGCAAGAGGTCAAGAGAGTGTGGATAATACAGAGAGGAATTTCTAGCCTTAGCAGCATGATAATTTAGAATAACTGAAACTTGAAAAATTGAGCATTTTCAAGCAGTCTCGTCCAAAAATTTAGAAATTATGCCAGATTGAAAACGCAGAGACAGCTGACCTCAGCGCAGCACGCGAAGGCGGAAGAGGGGCAGCACTTTCTCGCGGCATCTGCCACCTCGGGGTCGTACTTGTTGGCCATCTTGAGACCTGAAATGCCACCTTGTTGGATAATCAGATGCCATTTTAGGCAAGCTATTACAGTACCCTAGAACGTGATGAAAACAGTTGATATTCGTACCGGATGCAGCCGAAGTAGTCACCATGAGGAGAGCTGAGAGATGGACGAGCATCTTAACTGAAGGGAACAGGGGGGAGCTTCGTGAGATTGAGGTTCTGCTCTGACCAATCGGGTTTTATAGCCATTGGGGCGTTCCCAACCCCTCCCCCCCTCTCCCCTTTCTTCCCTGCACTCTGGGCCCTATGGGTCACCCTTCCACCATGACCCGGCCAGTCTCCCCCTCCTCCCCCTCTCTCTCCTCACTCCTCCCCCCTCCTTCCTCTTCTCTCTCCCTGTCAGGCTACGACAGGTCATGTGGGGAAGGGCGTAATCCTAAGAAGGGATCGAGATCCCTCTTGTCCCGTGGTAGAGAAGTTGCCAGATTAAAAATGAGATACATTATAAAAAAAGATAAAAATTTATGCCAACTCCTTTGCAGAAAAGTTGCATCGCTTGATTGGGCAACCGCATTTTCATTTTAATTTTTACAGATTGGCTCCCATTATACGCGATCGAATGCAACCAAAACTTTTTTCTCTGAACAGTGCAAACAAAGTCCTGAGCTCCAGTTGCATCTCGCAATCCTCGCAATAAATCATCTCTTTATTCTGAATTTTTTCTTCCTATCGGACGAGTGGGAGAACATACACCATTGGGGAAGTCATTTCGAAACCATCCAATTACCTAGAAAGATGCTCGAGCAGAGGGCAGCCATTTTTACTTTGATCCTTCCGAGAATCGAATCCTTTGTGCAAGAGCCCATCATTCGCACAGCGGGAAGTGCGCTGCAGTTGAAAGCCGGCACCTAACTGCTATTGTGATCCCCAATTGAAAGAAATGAGCGACGTTTGTGGAATGCGGCAAATCCATCTTGAATGACTCTGGTGATTTCGAAGTCATTCCCGCTGATTGAGACTCAAGTAGATCACATTTTCTTGCAATTTGACCTCCTTCCCTCCTTTTTGGCCTACCTATGTCCAGGCTTTCAACACATTCGCATAGCTTTATCCCCCATTTAGAAACAATTCCACCATTGCAAGTGCTCTATATGATTTCGTACCCTTTGCTTTGATTAGCCTTTTATGAAACAGTCTTCTGATTTAGCATTTATGAAGATATAAAAAAATGATGAAAATCTAACGCGTGAAATAGTGCTAGTCCCCAGTGCTAGTCTCTTCTCTTTCTCCACTACGAAATCGATAAGAAATGCAAATTATTTGGTCCCTTCATACCTTTCCCGCAAAGGCTGCTACCCCGGCAGGGGGTGCTCAACAATGAATGGGGGAGGGGATCATTCCCCTCCCGAACAGCTATGTTCCCATTACGCAATGGGACTCATGTTCATCTCCCTGATTACGCGAATGGGAATGCAACAATTTCTCGATTCAAACTTTTCAAGTGCTGGCGTTGCGTCAGAAATGGGAAACGTGGGAACGAATGAGATAATGGATGGATGTATGGATGAAAGGAATTTCAATAAGGGCGAGATATATACATCAATAAATTTACAGATCGACGAAGATTCATAGCCAACTACCGTAATTCAAACAGCACGGATCTTTTCAAATCGATAATCACAGATGCGATCGTTCCTCTTTCATCATCGGACCGAGATATTTCTCGAATGTGGGAAGCACCTGGAAAAGAATCCAAATGTTACAACTGAAAAATCAAAGATCAATCTCTATCCCACCTCGGTTCTGTTCAGTTGACTCTTTTTGGCCCACTCCAGTAGGGCTGGATACACGTTTCCGTCCCTCCTTCCCAGAACAGATTTCAGTTCGAGATCAGACATATCCCAGGAATCAGCCAGAGCCACAGACTCTGGTCGGAGAACCTGAGGTCAAAGATCAATCCAAGATGAGAGATCAAAGAACAAACTTCGAGAATTTCATAGAGATCGCTTTGGACGAGTTCTAATTGCTGTTCGGACATGAATCCACCCTGAAAGTAAGGTTACAGTATCCGAATTATGTTTACGGTAGGAGTATGGTAGAGCGAACCTTCATGAAATATCCTGAAGCTCCCGAGATGAGATCGAATGCGTACAATGTGGCGAGAGTATGCATCACCTACAAAGACTTTCTTCATTAGGGCAGTAACTTCAGTTAACATTTGAGTGTGTGATTAAACAAAAAAATTGTTACTCGCTTTTTCTACCTTTCATCCCTTCATCCTCTTTCGTGACAAACCTTTTTGCAAGCCGCATCATCACAGGTCGCAACTCTTCGGAGGAAAACCTTGATCAGATACAACTTCACGTGCATCTAAAGTGCTCGTTGTTGATATAATTTATAGCCGATGTTCTAGTGATATTGAACAGCGTCCACATCCACAGTAACTATGTATACCGTACCCTGGCAGTCTTGCACAGATCGATCGAGCATTTGTTCCAAGCCTCCTTCTTGGTCATCGCATTTTCGCAAGACTTGAGTCGATCATAAGAAGCAAAGATCTGGAGTTGAATCATTATTAGGTAATCCATCCTTCTCCAACCCATGCCCCTTCCTCTCCTCTATCCCTCCCTCTCTCACCATTCTTCTTGCCACTGCCTCGAAATCATGAATGATATCCTCATCTGTGACTTGTTTCCAAGAACGAATTCGAGCCTTTCCAGAATCCTGAACGTCATCACTAAGTATTCATGTCTTTCAATAGGGAGATCACAATATGCAAAACTTGTAGAAGTATAATCGCTAGGAAAGCAATTCATTACATTTCTTGCAATGTATTCTCCGATGTTCGCGAGTTTGGGATTGCCGATTCGAACTTCCTTCGCGCACTTCATTAGGAATCTGGAGAATATCGATTGATGACGTCATTGCTCGATTCTTCTCAATTTCTTGAATTCTCTACAAACCTGGCAACTTGAAGGAGCATGACGATATTCTCTCCCTCATAAGTGCATCCTCCCACTGCGTAAGTGTAGATGTCGGGGAAGGCAGAAGCACGAGAGTACCCTGAGGGTGTTTTTGTTGTTTTTACAAGCTCAAAGAATTGTAATTGGATAAGTTATATCAAAAATTCGAAACACTGCTGAATCTAACATTTTCTGACTCAAGAATGAATCTACAATAACCCAAACAATCGTTGTAGGACCCTCTCACCGTGTCCTCCACAAGCGAGTCGCAGCTGCTCGATTCCCTGTGCTGTCTCCCACGATACGACGGCCTGAATATTGATTTGTTTCGAATTTTATCTTACAGTATTTGGTAGATCACAAGGGAAATTCTCACTTTGAGTCCGGATGAAACCGCATGCAACTCAGGCAGCAAATCAACGTTGCCAGTGCCGATCTGCTCGGTGACCTGCGAAGGTTGATCTATCGATTGATTCCGAATACTGTATTACACCAATTCCAGATAGGCTCTGCTAAAAATAGTTGCTAGTAGAGTTTTTCCATAACTGGCTTTCTTCTTTCTCACTCTCGTAGATTAGAGGGAATGAGAGGAAAATGCTAAATGGGAAAAGTCGGTTCTCGCCAGTTCTAAACAATTCATCCATCTTCTAGACTACTCTCTTTCTACTGCTTTTTTGTTGCACTTTCAAATTTTTACTGTGGAAGACTACTTAGCCAATGAATAAATGCAGCCGCGGCAATGGTAGCAATCGCTCACACTCATGTAGAGCGTCTTGATCTCGTAAGCGGCGAAGAGGAAAGCGAAGGCGCGCGCGAGTTGAGGAAGCAGTCGGAACTGCTGAGTGCGGTAGTCGATCACTTGCACTTCACCAGCCCTGAGGAGTACGGTAGATCATAGGGTTTTGGTGGGATACGGTACTCACCCCTCATTGATCTCTCCCTGTCTACGAACTGCTGAATATCGAATGGCGATCACGGCAGCTGCACCCAATTGAGTCGATTGGTCCTAAAGAGAAAGGGGTCGAACTAATCGATAATTGAAGTATCATAGATCTACCATATACCTTGATCATAATTGATCGAACGAAGACCATCGTTCCGAAGCCGAGTTTCGCGTGGGGAGGAGCGACGTAAGTTCCATCAGGCAACACCTGAATTGAATCTATCTTGGTTCCGAACGGATCTGACTGGGAAAATGGCAATTACTACGGTACCTTCGAGAATCGCATGAACATATTTCTCCTCGGGATTCTGTAGTGGTCGAAGATGAGGAAGCCGTTGTCACTTCCATTGATTCCTGAGTTATAATTGACACGTGTATCACGAGTCAATGGATGCAATTCAGACCTCTCGGGAACATTTAAAAAATTTTAATTTCAAATTAGCCCCTTATTATGTTGTAGTAATACCCTGGAGTAGTGAATTCGAAAAATATAGGTGATAGGTCCCAGAGCCGGCTTTTAGGAATTTTCCGGTTTTGAGCCTGGCTCCACTGTATTTCAGCTCCCAGTGCCGCTACAGAGCTCCGAGTGGGCTCAAAATGAGCGGAAAGTTATTCTGAACAACTTTTATGTTGACAACTTTTTGAAATAATCGCAAGTTAAAAATATATGACTAAAAATGTTGAATCCGAAACTTTCAAAAAATGTTTTCTCCATCACGCAGGAAACTTGCAGGGATTTTTATTTCATAAAATGAAAGAAGATGTCTTCATACATCTATAAAAAATATAAAATGAAAAATCGAAGGGGAGACCTCTTTCGATATTTCGCGTCAAAGGTGCCACATTGGCTTAGCATGACAACAAATTCTGTCTAGTGAACCCTAACTTCACATTCAATAAGAACTCGATGTGATTTATTAGTTTCATCAATGTTATGATTATTTTGGCATTGAACAATTCAAAGTTTTGTAAAGTTTAAAAAATCGATTTTTTAGTCAACGATTTATCTCATTTTTACACATCTCAAAGTCAAGATTCTTAATCATACATATACAACAGCTATATACAAGCGTTAGTAGACCTCGAGACTAGTGAAAATATTTGAAAAACAACCCACATAAACTTCATAATATTTAGATTTTTTCACACGAACATGCCTTCCCGAGAGTTTCGTAAATATTGGAAGTTCATTTTTTGAGTATGGTTATACGGTTACCGATCGCTTTTCAATGAGAAACCATTTAAAAGTACGGGATATGTTGAAATAGTATTGAATTTCTGACATAATTCACAATTCTGGATAATTCGAAATTTTATTAACTGTAAATTTTGAACTTTTTTGCAGAACCGTTGTCATTTGTTGTATTGCTAACATTTTTCAGCTCTTCACATTAAATACCTTGTATTACAATTGCAAACTGATTCGTAGCCAATTAACAATAGTCAAAAAATGAACTTCCAATATTTCCGAAACTCTCGGGAAGGCATGTTCGTGTGAAAAAATCTAAATATTATGAAGTTTATGTGGGTTGTTTCTCAAATATTTTCACTAGTCACGAGGTCTACTAAAGCTTGTATATAGCTGTTGTATATGTATGATTAAGAATCTTGACTTTGAGATGTGTAAAAATGAGATAAATCGTAGACTAAAAAATCGATTTTTTAAACTACAAAACTTTGAATTATTCAATGCCTAAATAATCATAACATTGATAAAACTAATAAATCACAGCGTGTTCTTATTGAATGTGAAGTTAGGGTTCACTAGACAGAATTTGTTGTCATGCTAAGCCAATGTGGCACCTTTGACGCGAAATATCGAAAGAGGTCTCCCCTTCGATTTTTCATTTTATATTTTTTATAGATGTATGAAGACATCTTCTTTCATTTTATGAAATAAAAATCCCTGCAAGTTTCCTGCGTGATGGAGAAAACATTTTTTGAAAGTTTCGGATTCAACATTTTTAGTCATATATTTTTAACTTGCGATTATTTCAAAAAGTTGTCAATATAAAAGTTGTTCAGAATAATTTTCCGCTCATTTTGAGCCCAGAGCTCTGTAGCGGCACTGGGAGCTGAAATACAGTGGAGCCAGGCACAAAACCGGAAAATTCCTAAAAGCCGGCTCTGGGACCTATCACCTATATTTTTCGAATTCACTACTCCAGTGAATTACTACAACATAATAAGGGGCTAATTCGAAATTAAAAATTTCAAAATGTTCCCGCACTCCTCCACTGACTCGTGATACGCGTGTTGAATCAATGACTTGCTTTTCTTCAATCGATTTTTTTGATAATTTTTCTGAACTTCTTCAGTTTCAGAGCTACAATTGTATAGCTGTTGACAAACTCATTTTACGAATCAGTGAAAGTATCGCTGAAGCACGAATTCGTGTTATCAAAAATTCAGTCCACAAGGAAACAATTTTTTCTATCTCACCGAACTTGGGTCCGATATCTCCCAGTGTGACTCCCTTGAGAGGCATGTGCGTGTCGGGATCACGGAGAGGGACGAAGAAGGGATGAGGACCCTGCACATCAAAGATTACTTGAATCAAAAGCACAAAGTTCAACCTTGCATTCCCCATTGGTGTACAACTGGGCCATGACGACGGCGACATTGCAGCTCTTTCCGAGACCTCCCGGCCACCTGGATACGGTAGATTAGAATACGGTAGAGGGATACGTTAGATTGAAGTACGGTAGTGGTATCGATCTTCCTCACCATTTGGTTGCTGTAAGTGTGGGAGTGTGCAGCACGAACTCCTCCGTCTTCGGATCATACGTCGCTGTGGCCTCGAGTTTCGTCAGATTCGAACCTGAAATCGATATCGAGATGTGGATACAGTACCCCTCTCGCCTGAGGTGACTTCGAAAAGTGTCTATCGTATCCCACTACCGTAACCTACCGTGTCCCAGCTCGGTCTGGGCGAAGGTCCCGAGAAAGGCGCGGGCGGCCGTAGGTGCCATCCACTCGTCCATCTGATCGTCGTCTGATTGACCCTGCAATTTATTGATCAAATATAGATTTTTAAAATGGATTGATCAAATATCGATTTGGTATATAGCTTTGTCGTAATCAGACTTTACCGATGACTTCTTCATACTCGAAAGATTAAAGAACAAGGTCACCAACTTGAATAGTGGGCATGAACATGATGTAGTGGAGTGACATCGAGTGCAGATCTCGGCCAATCACCAACCTCCAATTAATTGCTTGTCCTTTGATCTCTCTCTCATTCGAGTTGCTATTTTCTTTACAGATGTTCTTTAGGATATATTTGTACTTCAAAGATGCTAATCGTGAAACATCGACTGAGAGGACTGCGGACTCCGGATTGACGGAAGATATCTTTGTCATCTGGAGTATGCCGATGATGTCGCACTCATTGCCAAGAACCGTCCGGAAATGGAGAAGATGCTAAGGAAGTTGGTAGAGGCCTGTTCACGAGTCGGACTCGAAGTCAACGCTTCGAAGACAGTCCTCCTCACCTCATGCACCACCACTCGATCACCCATCGTAATCAATAATCAAGTGTTCTGCTTCGCTGATTCAGCCACCTATCTTGGCGGGAAGATCTCTCTCCCCCTTGATCCCTCTACCGAACTGGAACACCGAATTCGATTGGGTTGGGCTGCATGGAGCAAGCTTTCTCACCTACTCGCCAGTCGCATTCTACCCATGAAGACAAAGAGACGCCTCTTTGACTCTTGCGTCAAATCAACCGTACTCTACGGGAGTGAGACGTGGGCACTTCGAGCAAGCGACAAGGAACGTCTCAATGTCACACTAAGGAAGATGGAGCGCAGAATGGCTGGAGTGACACTCAAGGACCGAATGAGAAACGAGAGACTGCGGGAGATCACTGGAGTACGCGACTGGAATAAGGAGGCCCTCAGATGCAAAGCAAAATGGGCGCTTAAGTTACGGGAGATGCAAGTCAACCACTGGACGCGTGCGACTACCGTGTGGACGCCCTACAATCGTGCGCGCCCTCAAGGCCACCCCAAGGTCCGATGGCGCGATGATCTCAAGAGAACGATTGGACCCCTCTGGTGGAGTACAGCTTATGAAGAGTACAGACCCATCCTCACCTGAGCACTATTGCCTGACGTGATAAATAATTGAATTGAATCGTGAAATGAAAGGGAGACCACACTCACGACTGGTAGTACATCCCTTCTCCGAAGAAGTCGGAAGTGTCGATGGCGTCCGCCTTGTTCGTCATCACGACCGCCTGAGATTACTTTCGGCTTCTTTTCCGAACTTACTTACTATTTTTGTCACAATATGGACTTTCGGAAGTCTTGATAGGAACATAATAATTACAGTTAGAAAATCAAACAGCACTCGTACCTTCCTTGCTCCTCTATCGACGACCTCCTCCCTGCTGAGGAACTCCGCCGGCACGGGATCGTCGAACTCGTGCGTGCTCTGCACGAATTCGAGAATCTCCTTGCGTCTCTGAAAGATCAAATATCAATTTTCGGCCCTGATTCCACAGCCACAGAGCTCTGCATGATGATATCTGTTTGAGCAATGTTAGGCATGAAAAAAGTTAGTTGTCGATAGCAAATATGTATTTGAATTACCTTGACGACTTCCTCTCCTTCATGCACGAAGCAGTGCATTTTCCACAGATTGAAACTGGCTGTTTTCCGCTCCTGAAATGTTGTTATCAAAGGGGAGATCAAAGATAAATTTGGCACTCGCCTTTGTGAGGTCTGGATTGTCCCCGGGCTGGATCAGATTCTCGTAGGGCATTGTGATCATCTGAAGTTCAAAGATCAAATAAACATGAATGCGTTCATACTTTGGCAATTGCACGAAGAACAAATGGTTGCTATTAAGTGAGTGGAAAGTTTAGCGATTTGGGACTATTCTCTTTCCTAATATCACTAATAGTCGTATATCTCAGAACCGAAGTGAGCCCGCTATTCAGTGGGAAATGAGCGAAAAAAGTCGATCGGCACGTTGCCCTACTGGCAGGAATGGCAATTGTTGTGGAAATACAGGGCGAGGAGAGGGGGGAGGGGAGAGATAAGGGGGAGTGATACTAAACTACGCTGCACACTGTCAGTGAGCAGAAAACGGACTACACTCCAAGGTCGAGGGATTTAGGAGGAGACCAACAAATGAACGAGCAATTGACTGACATTATCACGTTTTCAAATGATATTGAGAGAGACTGATAGTTCCACGGATGGGAAACTCGTAAACATCACGTCTATTTTCGGTTCTAACGTTCTCATACAAGCGTAAATTGATAAAGTGGTGCACTAAATAGGCAACACTAGAAAGTAGACTGCGTGATAACAATGAGCAATAAGTGATCCAATAATGAAAGAGTGTTGTGTTCTGAGGGGAAAGAAAGAGTAATGGGTAGTATCCTGCAATCTGATCTCTCCAAATCACGTACTCTCTAGCTCTGTTTAGCCAGTGAGAGAGCATGGAAGAGGAGATAGCCAGACGAGTGAACGATGCCTTCATTGTGTCTAGTCTGCTCCAAACAGTGGCTGATCAATCCGTGGATAGTGTGTACTGGAATTGGAAGTGGATCCGGTGAATGAAGCCTCAAGGAGACACAGCGAAAATCTGGAAGAATGCCTACACACTTAGTGACTTTTAAGTAGTGATCAGTAGTGAGGGCTTCCTAAGAAATAGCCACTTCATTATGCGTGCTCTCTCGCCAATCGGCACACTAGGTCGAATGAGAACCGAAGGATGAGAACCCACCGGATAAGAAACACAAAATATACCCTCAGCATGTTCACAGTAAGTTCCCAAAGTGTCAAAAAATGCTTCTGTGAAAGTTCTACGGAAGGGTTCATTTTTTGGTTCTCATCCGACCTAGTGCCGTAAAATATGTAGCCATACTTGTGTATAAAGCAGTGTGCATCTCCGTCCATCTAGATTGCTAAATAGAAAGACTATGCAGAATTTAATGTGTGACATGCGTATATAATGTGGGGGCAAAAATGGGCAAAAAATCTGCCATCTGACTGATAAGAAAACGCAGAATGAAAAGAGCAATTTTTTTTTATTTGCATGCAATAAATAAGTAACTTTAATCGTTCTGGATCTTCACTCTCATGTGCATGTCTTTGTCAATTCCCAAGAGGATGGAAGTCTGCTGGGGAACCACCACTGAGCCCAAGAATCGATAGATCCTGTAGAATCCGCTGAGAAATGGGAATCTTTGCCCTGAACACGAGCCCTATTTCTTCCCACGCTATTACAAGCAAGGAG
The DNA here is from genome assembly GCA_036245805.1 of Pristionchus mayeri. Taxonomy (NCBI): domain Eukaryota; kingdom Metazoa; phylum Nematoda; class Chromadorea; order Rhabditida; family Neodiplogasteridae; genus Pristionchus; species Pristionchus mayeri. The sequence goes on from BTRK01000001.1 coordinate 28,613,950, forward strand.
GACTACAAACCTCATCACTCAATTATCTCAATGTATCGATCCAAGAAAATCAGTTCCGCATTTCCAGCCGAAGCAGTCGACCTTTCGTCGAATTTGCTGTCACAACACACGGATTCCCGACAGATTCCTGTTCTTTTCTGTCGATTCAGCTGGCTTCCAGTCATTCTTTCCCCGCTTGCTCACACATTCCCACACTATAAATGGACTCTCCCCATCCTTATCCTCACTCAATTCCACCGTCTTCTCTACAGTAATGCAGTCCACCGTAGTTGTTCTCGCCGCTATCCTCGGAGGTACGGTGCCAGCGGGCCATCGATCGATAGACCCCACTTACAGTAGCCCTCTCGGCGTGCGGCTCTGGCTGGACGCAGTCAGGCAACAAGTGCTTCAAGCTCATTGTGAATACGGTATTCTTGCACCAATCAATCGATAATTGCAGTCGAGGCCGAACACTTGGTCCGCGCTCAACACGGCTTGCACGTACGAGGTGAGTTCAGTTGGCGATTGGCTTACCGGGCTCCTACCGTGCTCCTTCAGGGCGGTCGCCTTTCCTCCATCGCCTCTGCAGCCGAGAACGAAGCAGTCAGAAGTTAGTAATCGATCGATTAGACTACAGTACTCCAGACCTATCGTAATCACTTTGTTCCGTGCAGGACTCGCAGCGGGTCGCGAGATCTACATCGGCGGTCTCTCGTACCAGCGCGGACCCTGGAGTTGGTCCGACCTCTCGCCCTTCGGCGCCTACCGTAACTGGGCCGCCGGTGAGTGGCCTACTCTGAAGTCATTTATCGATTGGCTTTAGGATCCGAACCTGCCCCTACTGCCGCTCGTCCCTGCATCAAGATGAACCCTTCTGGTGGGTACTTCCGCCGTAATGTTTGATCTTATTAAAGTAGATGAAAGCGATGAAAGCGTCATGACCGTATTCTGCAGTTGGCAGTTTTTGTCAACATCTTCCTTACAGGCCAATGGTTCAACAACTGCTGCCGTACACCTCCCGCTGCTGGAGTCTGCTCCAAGAGCGCCTAAAGTACTGTAGACGCACCACGGAGGCAATTGATAAATGATTTATCTCCATTGTTGTTGAATACACAATGAACTGATTAGCTGTGGTAGAAAATCTTAGAAGAGCGTCACTAAATGAGGAAGGTATTCGAAAACACATTCGGAAGCGAAAGTCAAAAGAGTCGAAGTGATCTTGCTATTCAGCAGGAAGTCGGAAAGCATTTTTAGTAGTCACTCTGGAGTATTATGCAGATTCTGGGGGTGTTTGTTCTCATACTCTACAGTTATTGTTTGAATTTTTCCAAAGCTCTTACTATACTAGTATTTCATTTTCTGGTATAAAATAATCTTTGTGATACAAATGTTTATTCCATTCTTCCTCCCTCCACCGTAATGCAATCAGCAGCTCTGATTCTCGCAACGATCGCAGGAGGTACGGTATTCGGCAAATAATCAATCGATACACTCGAATTACAGTAACTCTATCTGCATGCGACTCCGATTGGACACAGTCCGGTGACAAGTGCTTGAAGCTTATAGTGAGTACTGAAGCACTGGCTCAATCAATCGATAATCTCAGCCTACTCCCAAGACTTGGTTCGAATTGAGCATGGCTTGCGCGTACCAGGTGAGTTCAGTTTGCGATTGAACTACCGAACTTATCTTGGTCTACCATGCACTATTATCGTATGTACAGGGAGGTCGCCTCGCATCTATTGCTTCTCCAGCGGAGAATGAAGCAGTAAGAAGTGAGTCATCGATTAGTAGCGCCCCTGAACTACCGTAATCAGCTCCATCTCTGTAGGAATCGCAGCTGGTCATGAGATCTACATCGGCGGATTGTCCTACAAGCTCGGACCCTGGAGCTGGTCCGACGACACCCCCTTCGGGTACAGTAATTGGGCTGCTGGTTAGTGATCTACCACTGGCTGAATTATCGATTGATTCGAGGATCCGAGCCTACTCCCACTCCCGCTCGATCTTGCATCAAGATGAACCCTTCTGGTAGGTCAAATTTATGGTTACAATCTTGATCTTTGATCGTTCCATCAGTTCAAAATTTTTCGAATTGTGCATATTTTGTGTGAAAAGGAATCATTGTCAGTTGGCACGATCCTCCTTGCAGGTCAGTGGTTCAACAACTGCTGCCGTACTCCTCCCGCTGCTGGAGTCTGCTCCAAGAGCGCCTAGAGTACGGTAGTCTCGCCCTTACCGTATTCCCACCTATCTTCCTCATCTGCTGTACGACCAATCGAACGATGATTCAGAGAGCATCTGCTTTGAAACCGTGCATCACTTCCCGAATCTGCTAATTGTCCTATAAAAAATTGATAAAACTTTGTGACGGCTTCATCATGCTTCATTCTCCCTGTTCACTTATGTTCTCCCTTCTCATCCCATTCACCTGCTCTGTTTCCACCATCTCATCCATTCTTCTCCCATGTAATGTCCAATGACAAAAATGGCACAGGAATGAGAGCAAAAGCACGCAGATGATGACCCATTGACTTATTGTAGAACGTTAAAACACATGTGTATACTCAGAGTTTTATTTTCCATCTCATCCTATCGAGACAACATTAAAAGAATGCATATTTACAGAAAAGGGAATTGCATCTAGAGAGTGAGGGAGGGGCATCACTAAAAGTGATTGGTTGGGTGTGAGATGGATTCGGTTTGGAAGGTTTGGATTCGGGAGATCAACTTAGATTGAGAGGGACACACACAAAACTACCACTACACTGCGGGGATTCACTCAGAGGATCGATAATCACATCTGGAATAAACAATAGGAAAGTGTCATGGACGCTAAACAAACACGAAAGAGACACCGAGTGTTCACGAAAAAATGGTTGTGATCTAATCTGAATAACAGCAAGTTAGAGTTAGCAATGAGAATGAGTGGGCCACTCGTGAGGGATATGGGAGGTCGGCCAATCAATGATCACGAGGGAGCGATATGAGGTTCAATTATCTGGACTCGTCTTCGAGAGGAAAAGGGGGTGGGGGAACTTCTAAAAATGATCGGGTCATGGGGCGAGATAAGAATGCAGTGAGCATTCTCTCTGAATCTGGTGATCTACCTTAGAAAGGGGTACGAAGATAAACTAAATAAGAATTTCTGCACTTTAGCACGGGAATAACTCCGAACGGGGAGGATCAGAACTGACCTAGTCAGTCATCAAGAACAGTGAACAATAACAATATCGATGCATAAGGCACAACAAAAAGAAAAAAAGCGAAAGGGCAAAGGGCAAAGGGTCGAAACGGGGGAATGGAGAGGGGGTGGCGGGTAGTACGCAGCCGAGAGGCCGCATGCCAACTGCTCACTTCTTCTAATCCCTGGAAAACAGAATTCCTATTGTAGCACACTTAGGCTCCCATAGTTTTCAACACAAATCTATTCCCATCAATGACGGCAGATACAACTCTTGCAGTGCGTCGCAAACGACTAGTTGCCAATTTTCTGCAGAAAAAGGCGATTGGCCGACTTTCGTGCTTATGCCTAACAAGTCCAGCGTACCTCTTCGATCCCTTCCTCGGAGTCTGGGGGTTGGACTTCCAGGGAGTCTGGGGGTTGGCCTTCCTCGGAGTCTTGGGGTTGGCCTTCCAGGGAGTCTGGGGGTTGGAATTCCTCGGAGTCTGGGGGTTGGCCTTCATCGGAGTCTGGGGGTTGGCCTTCATCGGAGTCTGGGGGTTGGCCTTCCAGGGAGTCTGGGGGTTGGCCTTCCCCGGAGTCTTGGGGTTGGCCTTCCAGGGAGTCTGGGGGTTGGCCTTCCTTGGAGTCTGGGGGTTGGCCTTCCTCGGAGTCTGGTGGCTGGTTCCCGCTCCTCCCTCGGAATCGTCCTCGCGCTTCCTGCACAAATGGACGTGTATTTAGCCAAAATCTGCTCGGATCTCTCTCCCTTTCCCACACTCTCTCGCTCTATCTACCCTTCTTTCTCCCATATTCCCATACTCTGCCACTCCGACTGTTCAATGTGAGGGAACGCGGAATGGAGGGAACTAGGTCGGATGAGAACTATGACGTCATACCGTATTTGATCTATCAATGGTGGCATGACGTCACACTTCTCATCCGATCTAGAGCCGGAATGGATTCAATCACTCACTGAGCAATGGTCAGACTCTCCCCATATCACACACTATCGCCGGTTAGAGAAAGCGAGAGAGCATGAGATTTGGAGAGAGTCAGACGATTGCTCCACTCACTTCTTCCTCGGGGGCGCCTCGTCCTCCTCACTCTCTTCACTCAATCCTGCCTCCTCTCTCTTCCTCTTGGCCACCTTCTCCACCGTGTATCGACAGCGATACCACGCACATCTCAAATATTGCAGAGATCAAAGATCAATCACTCTCTATTTGACGTTCTAGCCAACGTGCCTCTTTTCATTCCCCTCTGCTCATTAAACTGGTCAACAGGTGAGATAATGCGCGATATGACTCACTTGCAGCTCGGGAACATTGTTGACACGTCCACTTCCTTGTTGCCCTCGAAGTAGTCGAACGTCAACTCGGCTCCTGCAATCAATACCATCAACCATACTTCACCCTAATCCTGTGGTTGTTCAACGACTCGTAACGTAATCTCTGGCTACATTGCCGACTATCTCTACACACGTTTTCAGTCATTGAACATCATTCTCGTTAGCCCAATTCCAAATTCCCAAACGACTATCGATCGCATCGATCGTGTCCTCCTCCCCCACCGACTGAGCAACTAACCGGCGAGGATCCTCTTGTTGGTGAAGAAGGCCGGGTGCGTGTACCATGTGCCATTTCTGCAAAGTGGCTTGCATCAAGAGCGCTAGGTCGGATGAGAACTATCACGTCATGCCGCCTTTTATATATCAAAGGCGGCATGACGTCATAGTTCTCATTCGATCTAGTGACTTTATCAAGTTAGCAGGATTGTGGAAAAAGTGCGAAAACGCGTTGGAAGAGAGGTAAAGTGCGCAACTGTAATAGTGAAACGAAGGAAAAATGTAAATTGCCCGTTTCGAAATGCAAGAAAAAACTCCGTCACTCGCACAGCTACAGTACCCCCTGCGTGCATCGGTGAATACCGTAATCCTGTCTCCCCCTGGTCCTTCCACGATTCCTACCGAAATCCCTACTCACCTCTCGAGTGCGATATTGATCACCGAGAGATTCGCGTTGCACGAGTGAGAGAGCAGTCTCGTCTCGTTTCCCTGAAGAGAATCGTTTCAAGTTGGGGGAAAAAGCAGCTCGGACCGTTTACCCCAAAGTCTCCCAGTGTCCAGTCACAGTCTAAGTCCCCACACTCATGACCGGTTGGGTAGCCAGAGGTCGAATGGGATGGAGAAGACTCTTCTCAGAGGGCCGTGGTATCGTCGTTGCAACTCTCCTGCTCACCTTCGAATAGGCGCATATGTTCATCAACGGCAGAACCTTCCCCTCGTTAGTCTTCAGATGCTGCGACATGAGGAAGTCGTAGCACTGCTCGGGAGTGCCCCGCTTCGATGCCCGAAGCTTCACCTGCAAGCGAAGGCATCGTGTGGTGTATGTGGGTGTGCAGAAACACTCACGACGCCCGTGTAGTCACTGAAGAACTCGCACCTGCTCATCTCGACAGTGGATCGAAGTGTCCATCCCTGCAGAGGCATACTTCAGAAAGATGGGGGGGGGGGAGAGAAAGGGAGAAGGGAAAGAGGGAGAGAGAGAGGGCGAGGGAGGAAGAGAGAAGGAATGTTCACCTTCTCCGGGTGTCGGAAGAATATACATTCTTGCCTGCGGCCAGTCTGAAATGGAAGTAGTTGGGTCCATTAGCAGTCCCGTCCACTGGTCGAAAAGCAGATCCCAAATGGCATAACGTGCCCGATTTTGTGGAGTTCGGACCAGTGCAACAATTAAAAAAATGTACCCATTTTAAAGTAATTCCTGTTAAAATTATTTAAAAATGTGCCCATTCTCAACGATTTCATAGTAAAAATTTTTAAAAAGGCCCAGTTTTTATAATTTTTGTGACCTACCCTTTCGACTAGGGTTGTCTAAACGGAAAACGTCTCGCCGTTTTCCTCATTTCTCTCTCATTCCATTCAGTTTTCGGCCTGTCTGCCTCATTTCGAATGCGGAATGGCGTGTCAAAACGGCAATCCGTTTTGCCATTCTTCCATTTTAGAGCTCAGTAGAGCGGTCATCACAAAATATCTGGAGAAGCGAAAATCCAATAATAGCGGAGCATCCCACAAACTTTGAAATAGGACTTGTGGTGTAGTGGGTAAGTGAAAAGTCTTCGAAGATGCGGATAATAAGTTCGTTTCCCCCTTGTTACTAATATTTTGCAATTTTTTTTTGGACTGCGCCACTCCTTAATTCCGAAGACGTCTAACGGACGTCTAAGGGTTTTATAAATCATTTATTATAAAATAATAAAAAATATTTTGTTTAATGTTCAATATAGTTGAGAACAATCATTGATTACGGAATTGCGTTTTGACTCGGCGCGCCGTCGAAAAATGAGACCGGTCACGGCGATTCCGTTTTGGAGGAATGAAATGTAAATCAAAACGGCAAATCGGTTTCAATTCCGTATATCACGCCTCTCACGAGAGAATCGAGCTAGTCCGGGGATTGGAGGGAAAATCAGCAAATGGGTTCTTACCGGTTTTGATCATCCCAAGGCATGCCTGACTGACCCCCAAAGTCCCAATTTGTATACTTCATTTTGGAGCTCCCTACACCGGGTCGGCTGCAGACTGCTCCCACTTTGACCACAATTTTAGCGATTCTAGTGATAGATATACGAAAATACTCCTCTGAGTGACCCCCACTCATTTTTCGCGCTCTATCGATCCTTGTAACCCATATCCCATAAAAATAAATTTTAACTGTGCTACATTTAATGCAAATTTTCTCAAAAATGTAGGTAAAGGCGCAAACCAAATTTTCACAGTAAATGCAGCTCATCAAGAGCTTTCGAATAAGTGGTTTATGGAAAAAATACGATTTCTTAAACACCATCTTTGTCAAACTTATCTTTTCCTTATCATTTGAACTTTATTTTCAACAGGAAATTTCACTCTCTCACCGCTCTCTTCACAGAGCGAGATCAAAAATGATTGATCTCTCTCATTTTTCCTGTTCAAAATAATGTTCAAACGATAAGGAAAAGATAAGTTTGACAAAGATGGTGTTTAAGAAATCGTACATTTTCCATAAACCACTTATTCGAAAGCTCTTGATGAGCTGCATTCACTGTGAAAATTTGGTTTGCGCCTTTACCTACATTTTTGAGAAAATTTGCATTGAATGTAGCACAGTTAAAATTGATTTTTATGGGATATGGGTTACAAGGATCGATAGAGAGCGAAAAATGAGTGGGGGTCACTCAGAGGAGTATTTTCGTATACCTATCACTAGAATCGCTAAAATTGTGGACAAAGTGGGAGCAGCCTGCAGCCGACCCGGTGTAGGGAGCTCCGAAATGAAGCATGCAAATTGTAACTTTGGGGGTCAGTCAGACATGCCTTGGGATGATCAAAACCGGTAAGAAGTCATTTGCCGATTTTCCCTCCAATCCCTATAATAGCGATTCTAGCTCGATTCTCTCGTGAGAGGCGTGATATACATCCCTACTTCCGACCACTGGTCCCGTCCACTCACCTGAATGAATCGGTTTCTGCAGCGGGCGCGTGCCTTCTCGTCGGGATGGCACTCATCGATGCACTCCCACTGCACGTTGTTGTCTCGCGCCTCCTTCTCCTGCAAGCAGAAGACAAGTAAAGACTGGCATGGAAATAAGACTACAACTTCAGAAGTCTACATTCCAGAGCGTCGATATGTCTAATTTTTTCGTCCCCGATAGACGCCCACTTTTTTAGTCTTTATTATAGGGGAGGAAACAGGACTTTCAAAATTAGACTTGCTAATATAAGTCTACGCTCTGGAAGTAGACTTTTGAAGTTCTAGCCTGATTTCCCTGACAAAAGAGAGAGGACACTTATACTGACTACGAATCGTGAATCGAGAAGACGACATGGCGACGAGGCATGTGTTTACTAGCAGTATAACGATATAATCATCACTGCTAAAAGTAGTCAAGTTGACCCATCGTACCGCCGGTGTCGAGGCCTGCTCCAGTTTGGCGTTGCCATCCTCATCCACTGCCACCATCTGCTGCTGCAATTGGGGGCACAACGTCTTTTGCATTCGGAAGAAGATCTACTCCCTCCCCTCTCCCCTTCCCTTCCTTCGCCTTCTAGGGTTGCCCCGGTAGCCAGATCACATCACGAAGGTGTACTATCTGGTTACGGGTATCCCCCCCGTCGCAAGGAATTTCTTCAGCCACTCACCACTCCACAGCACTTGATCGGCTTGATGCATGTGGCGACGTAATTACAGTTCCCGCATGTTGAATTCGGGTCGCATCTGCAATAATTAATCATTTTAAATTTAGAAAAAAAAGAATACCCAAGCGCAGGCACGGCTCACATGGCACTAGATCGGATGAGAACTATGACGTTATGCAGCCTTTGAAATATCAAAGGCGGAATGACGTCATAGTTCTCGTGCGACCTAGTGCCGGCTCACTGTCCTATATTTCCTAAAATCAAATTCTAGAGCTCTCAATCTCTTCTTGTAGACATGGATGCTGGGGGATGAGAATACATGGGTGGGAAGAGCGTTTAAGATCCTAGCAACTCTACGAGAAAAACAGTGATATCGAGGTGTGGATTTGGTTTTCTCAATATAGATTCCAAAGTTGTTGGTCCTTTCTCTTAGGGGAGCAAACAGGAAAAATTTGCTTCTATCTAGTATGGTGTCTCCATACATGATCCTACGGGCCAGGACTAGATCATAAATGACTCTTCTACCCTGACAATCTACCCTGACAATGACCCCCACACTCACTTGATCTGGTCGGCGAGCACATACTTCTTCAAAAGCTTCTTCACGTCATATTCAGGGCACAGATCCGTTATGAACTGCAATCAATACTTATACCGTCTCCTTCCTTTCAAGGATAAAGATCTTGAGGCATAACAAAATCGGCGGTGCATCATTTTAGAACTGATCATTTTAAAACTCTACAGAGGGTGAAAAGTATTGGGGTGTCCGGAAAGTTCGTATAATGCTTCGGGAAAAAGTCAGTTCGCGTTCAAATGCAGTGATTGCGCAATCTGTTTGTCAACAATGTATTGCATCATTCTGACGTTGAGTAGTGAGAGGATTTAATCAGTCTCCTAGTTGCTACATTGGTTCTTGTGATGGACTCCCATCTCTTCCTCCGAGCAGTTTTACTTCATTACTACCGTCTTGGCCGATCCGTGAAGGAGGCCCACTCTGCCCTGGCCCAGTCGGAAGGAGCTGACGCCCCCTCCATACCCTTCCGCTATAAGTGGTTCTCCCGCTTCAAGAAAGGGGAGTTTGGTCTCGATGATCAACCCCGCTCTGGACGCCCTCCCTCCCTTGATCAGCCTCTCGTTCTCCGCACACTGAAGCGCAAGCCCATGGCCAGTGTGCGTGAGTTGAAGAAGGATACTGGTACTCCCAGATCAACGGTGTCCGATATCCTCCATCGATCTGGGAAGAAGCCGAAACTCCCACAAGTGATTCCCCATGACCTCTCCCCCGAACAGCTGAAAAATCGTGTTCAAGTCTGTCGGGAATTACTCCATCGTAGATCCAATCTTCGATGGGTCAATTCCATCATCGCTACAGATGAGAAGTGGATCACGTACGATAACCCTGTGAGGAGACTGCAATGGGTGGATGCAGATGAGAAGCCCACGCCCGTCCCGAAGAAGGAAGAGCACGGAAAGAAGGAACTCCTCTGCTTCTTCTTCTCGGTCCCATCTACTGGGAGATCCTTGCCCCTGGCACCAGCATCAATGCCGACCTCTTCTCTGAACAACTGGAAGATGTCGCGATCAGAGTCCCTCCCAGACTCCTGAACCAGGGCAAAATTCTTCTTCTCATGGACAATGCTTGCCCACATCGAGCGAAGATGACCCAGATGAAAATGGACGAGCTGAAGATCGAGAGGATTCCCCATCCACCGTATTCCCCGGATCTCTCCCCATGCGACTACCACTGCTTCCGCTCTCTCTCTGACTTCTGCAAAGGAAAGAAGTTCAAGAATCGAGATGAAGTTGTGAGGGCTTTCGTGAACTGGGCGGTCTCGAAGAAACCCGCATTCTGGAAGAGAGGAATCGAGACCCTGCCCAATCGCTGGAGGGAGGTAGTGAGAAAGAAGGGGGCATACATTGGTCACTGAGAATTGTAAAGCATTGAATAAAAAATAAAAACAAAAAATTATACGAACTTTCCGGACACCCCAATAGTGTACCAAATTCATCTCTGAGTTCAACTACAAAGAGTTCTACTATAATACACCCCAACAAAATCACACCTAGTGCCTTTGACTCTATCTCTCTCTCTCTCATTCTTTTGGCATCGCAGTCAGTAAGAGACGGAAAGTGCATGGAGTGACACGATTGCGCCCTCGCACAGAGGCGAGGCTAGATGAAATCCGGCAACTTCATGGATATTTGCCACCCCCCCATCCTCTCATCTCCTATCATTTCACATCTCCTCCTAATCACAAAAAGGGTTCTGCGACCGAAAATCAGGGAATGTTGCCTAGAAATGAGTGAGGTAGAGGTGGAGGAGGGAGGGGGACAATTATCCAAGAAGTGCCGATTTTCTAATCAACGATTACTCCAGCTTACGCACTTCGAATGCCATGAGTCCCTCGAGGTCTCCTTTTCCCGCCGTCCAATCGATCACGTATGCCTTCGGTCGTCCCGCAGCCGCCAGAATACGATTGATCCTGCAGCGATGCACAGGTTCAAACTCTCTTCATCTGCCATACTCCCTCGCCCTCTCTGACCAACAGCGTTTGCACTTGAGAAAAATGAGTGAGATAAGCAGCCAGACAATTCCTTTTCTCGTCGAGTGAACTGTGTAAATAATAGAGTGAAAGCGGCCAGGAGGATCGCCGCTGCACCACCACCATGAAAGGGAAATAAAACTTTGAGCGGAGAGCACTCACTTGAGAGCAAACGCCTTGAGCGAGTTGAAGTATCGAGCACGCTGCAATGAGCATCTTTATCGAAATTTTAAAAATATATAAAAGTGGCAAACGCACTTTAAAGAACAACACTATAATCGTTTCGCACGTGCAACATAGACCATAGTCCTTGTTGAAACTCCCACACGGACGAGGTAGCACGTGTACCTGCCTGTTTTTTTGACCATCGACCCCACAGTGCTGCATTCAGCTTCAACTCCTGCACACCCAAGACCCAACCACTCACTTCATTCTCCACGTATCCTCCGACTCCCAGTCCCTCTTCGTAGGGAATGAATCGATGAGGGTAGAGTCTCTTCGCCTCGTCCGCTCCCAGTTCCTCCTCCAGACGCTTCTCGACCTGGAAAGGAGGATGAAAACAGTAATCAATATTCGAAAATAGCTCCCTTCTCTCTCTCTCTCTTTCGCGTTCTCTCGATCCATCGAGAGAAGAAAAATGAATGAAAGAGTAATGATTAAGAGACCCGCTCTGTAAGAATCAACCACCCCGCGGACATGTTCCTCTAGGAAAGGGAATCGCTGGCCCTTTCCTATGGTGGAAGGAATGTATTGGGCCTGCATTATGAAATTTACCACTTATTATGTGTTACGGCCATTGGGCAAGGAGAAAATTTTAATATAGGGCGAAATAGACAAAAAATCAAATTTTCTTAAGGATGCGAAATTGGCTCAAAAGTCAAAATGCGTTTCCCTCGTGGTGCCCAGAAGTTGTAAAAAACGTGTTTAGATCAATATCCGATTGACTATTAATGATACTTTTTATGCTAAAAATTTACTTTTAGATGCATAATTAGTGCATTTAGGACCGAATCCCTTAGCTTTTTCAATCACAATATTCTCTGAGCTATGTTGCTTCATAATTGCATTGCAGCGAATCTCGACAGAGAGGTCATTTTCTAGAAATAATTTTCGAATGTGTCTCTGTGCTAAACCTGCAAATTCAAAAATTCATTCCTGTGAATCCATTGCGAACAATGATTAGAATTTATCACTTTCAGCTATTACTTACCTTGATGTAATATCTAGCACTAAAACATATCACAATTTCGCTCGTTTAAAAAATTCACTTTTCACAACTTCGAATCTATCTATATTTAGGCATTATTTTCGCGTTCCACAACAACTCAATCCCACCAATTCTGTATTGGCCTTGCAGAATACCCTGATGTAAATAATAAAATATCGCAACAGCTAAGGGATTGAACTCGCGGATTGCTAGTTAATGCAGCGTAAACAAGGAACAACGTGAAATTTTTCAATTTTTAAAATCAAGCAAAGCAGCTGTTCTTTCACTGTCAGATAACTTTCCTCGTGACAGTGCACTATTTAAGAAATAATGCTATCTGAATTGAGTGATAGATTTTGTGAAATCGAAAAAAGAAATTATACAAAATTTCGATTTTTCACTGATTTGAGCAAACAAAGCGAAGTTTGGCTATGCCAAGTGGATCACTATTCGTGATTTTATTTTTTACATCGGGGTATTCTGCAAGGCCAATACAGAATTGGTGGGATTGAGCTGTTGTGGAACACGAAAATAATGCCTAAATATAGATAGATTCGAAGTTGTGAAAAGTGATTTTTTTTAAGCGAGCGAAATTGTGATATGTTTTAGTGCTAGATATTACATCAAGGTAAGTAATAGCTGAAAGTGATCAATTCTAATCATTGTTCGCAATGGATTCACAGGAATGAATTTTTGAATTTACAGGTTTAGCACAGAGACACATTCGAAAATTATTTCTAGAAAATGGCCTCTCTGTCGAGATTCGCTACAATGCAATTATGAAGCAACATAGCTCAGAGAATATTGTGATTGAAAAAGCTAAGGGATTCGGTCCTAAATGCACTAGTTATGCATCTAAAAGTAAATTTTTAGCATAAAAAGTATCACTAATAGTCAATCGGATATTGGTCTAAACACGTTTTTAACAACTTCTGGGCACCACGAGTGAAACGCATTTTGACTTTTGAGCCAATTTCGCATCCTTAAGAAAATTTGATTTTTTTGTCTATTTCGTCCTATATTAATATTTTTTCCTTGCCCAATGGCCGTAACACAGAATAAGTGGTAAATTTCATAATGCAGGCCCAATACAGTCCTTCCACCATAGGAAAGGGCCAGCGATTCCCTTTCCTAGAGGAACATGTCCGCGGGATGGCCGTTATGGTCGATTCTTACGGAGCGGGTCTCTTAAACTTGCCAGAATGATGCAAATGAGTTAGATCAAAACAAATTGCAACTGACCATATCGTGCATCGCTTCCTCCTTCTCGAATTCGCGTTGCTGAAATAAATCAGACATTAGACACGTAACTGGTTCGAGGGTTTCAAAAACAATGTCAAGAAATGCATCAAACACTAGTGCTTCTTTTCCAAGTTCAAAACATTGCAGTCACACTAACAACAAAAATTGATTCCGTTCTTGCAAAATGATGTATGTTTCAACATGATTTAAATTTAAAGAAAGTAAAAACTTACAGCATCGGTTTCGTAAGAGGCGACCTCCCAGCTCGGAATGGGGTAGTTCTGGTACTTGTTGAGATGCTGCAATTTCCTATTTGAGTATCCGTATCACTGATTGCATGGTCCATGGAGAGGAGCCACAACCAACTAGGGCTATTGCGAAACACATCTCATGTGCTCATGCAGCAGACAGAAATCATCGCAATTCACGTGAGGTTTGTCTTGAAAATTCCGCAATTACAAATTTAAAAAAAACATCTAAATATCACGAACCTTCTTCGGCTGCACCTCAGGCGGCGTACACGCGACAACGTAGTCGAGCTGAAATATGGAAATAAATATTTAAAAAAATAATAAAAATATTCATATCCTAAAACATTCTTTTCAATCGTCTCTTCATCACCTAAGCAGCTCTATTGCTCTGTTCTCTTCCAACCAGTGGTCAAACAGTTCCCTGATAAATAGGCGAGCAACTTCCGACCCACTGGAAAGGGTACATGGTGCTTGACCACTGATCGGAAGAACAAACAGTGGCCTAGAGATAGTGTGTGCCATGAATAAACGAGATTCTCCGTGATCTTTGATCTTTGGTCACTCACTCTGTATCCCTCGACGCCCGCCTTCTGCTCTCGACCCCACTGCGCATCCCACACCTTCGCTCCCTCGCCCGATCTCTTGATTATCTGCAACGGCAAATCGATCAATACATCGATTTATCAGGCATCCAATGATGGATCGATACTCTTGAAAAAGGGGGAAAACGTGTGTATTTTTATATATAAAAATATATTTTTTTAAAATACAATTTTTAAAAATACCTCATCGAGGACGCACTGAACCTCTTCGTCTTCCTTTGTGTCACTCTGCTGCAATTTGGTCCCTATTATCCTTTGAGCAGTTAAAACTCAGTCTCCCTAAGAACGTCAGATTCCGGGGGGGAAGTGGCACATAGCTTCAAAATCATCGCAAGAAGTTCAAACTTTGGGGTGAGAGTGCCTATGGGTGGGATACACTTCAGCCATTAAATTAGACCCAAAAGTTGATCTTTGAACTTTCAGATCGAAAATTTTTATCTTTATCTTTGCCCGAAGTGTTATACATCATTCGAAAGAGCATAAAAAGTTACGGCGAAATCCAAGTTTTCGTTATCGTAGAGCGTCGGATGTTCATGAAATCGATAATTATGTAAATTTTTCGAATTTTTTGAACTTTCAGAAAAATATTTCGACATGTTCCAATTGCGGCTACCCCGCAGAAACTTGATATATGGTGTGCAATTTTATGCTGAATCCGAAAAAAAATACCAGGATAAGGTACGAGGTACCTTTCGCAAGCTGTGTTTGAAAAACTAGCACGCAATTGCCGACGCGGGTTCGATTCCGCCAACCGACATGAACTTTTTGCCAACTTTTTTCTCGCTTATATGGTCTTTTTTCAATAAGTGTGAATTGTTTTGGATATTCCATGTTGATTTAAATGTTCTCGCTAGCTTTCACACTACACTTTATTTTACAAAGGATTTTGAAAAAAATACATCAGTGAATGGAGTACGATAGACATGCATAAAATATTAGTGTAGCTCTGCATAATGGCGGGATCTGGCCACTACATTTGACTCTTCGTGATGAATAGCAAGGGCATCGCTTCCAGAAATCTGTTCTTCGGGGACGATTTTGGATGAACCGATCTCCAGAGGACTCTCAGAAGGAAGAACATCAGGGTTCTGATTAGCAGCGAGAATTCCGTATTTTCCTTCCTCGTCTCCTCAGACTGAACTCCAAAGAACTCATTCTCCGGCTTGACTTCTTCGACCATTCCATTGGGAGCCGTCAATTCCTCAGGCATGAGTTCAGCAGGCTCTTTCATTTCAAAGATTTCGCCGAGATTGTTCATGACAGATTCTACGAGATCATCATCGCTCTTGAACTCTTCATCTTCGAACACTCCTTCGTCAATGCCATCGTCGATATCCTCTTCATCCTCATCATCATTCTCGCATGTTTCCATTCCGTCGTCTGCTCTCTTTGACCTCTTGCATTTCTTCCCTCTCTTCTTCGCGTCCTTCACGGAGCCGTCTCTTCTTTCTGTCTTGATCCGACTGTAGTGTGAGTCAATCTGT
Source organism: Pristionchus mayeri (assembly GCA_036245805.1). NCBI lineage: Eukaryota > Metazoa > Nematoda > Chromadorea > Rhabditida > Neodiplogasteridae > Pristionchus > Pristionchus mayeri. Next base: position 28,629,597 of record BTRK01000001.1, read on the forward strand.
CTCGCATTCAGCCTCTTCTCTGGAGTGAACACGACTTCCATCGGAGTTCACAGCTTCCCGCATCCCCTTCTCAACTACCTCTGCCGGAACTTTCGTACCCGTAGTGATGCCCTCATCGAAGCATTTCTCGACGAACTCCTTGGCCTTCTCAGAATATCGCGAGGACGCCTTCTTCTTCTTGAGTGCATATCCTTGATCAACAATTGAATTCTCATCCACATCATCGGTGAACACTTCATCGACCGCCTCGTCCACTTCGGGAATGACAATGCGCTGAGCGACGAATCCCTCTCGTCCTTCCGAGTACAGTCGGAGTGACAAATCACGCATGGTGTACTGTAGACATGTTCTACTGCTATTGTCGTCATTATTCAGCGGCTGTTCCACACTCAAAGAACGTGTGATTTAAAAAAAATCATTATGTCCGACGCGCGTTATTGTGTAACTTTAGACCTATCGCGATGACTACTTGAGTATGCGAGACTATGCGACTTGGAAGTTCGAAGATGAGATGCTTCTGAAAAAGGACTATTCAACGAAAATTGAGCATCTGTAAGTTTTGACTATTCAGACCCGATTCCACCATGAATAGGTATCTCGAAAGGAAGAATCTTCGATTTCACATCGCGCCCTTTTCTGACAAAATTGTCCATTATGGAACGGTGGAAGATCATAGAACAGTCCAGATCAACGCAAAGGTTCAATATGATGAATAAATGTTATCAAATTAGGTTTGTTTATGGATTCAGCAGCTTCTCAACTTCGTAAATGACTGGAAATCGAACCTCCCGCAAAAAACTGACTATGTTTCTGGAAGATTGTAATGCCGATAAAGAAATGTGTAGTATGAAAGCTAGCGAAAACATTTAAAACAACACGAAATATCCATAACAGTTCACCAAAAGACAAAATTACCGCACAAAAGACCATATAAGCGAGAAAAAAGTTGGCAAAAAGTTCATGTCGGTTGGCGGAATCGAACCCGCGTCGGCAATTGCGTGATAGTTTTTCAAACACAGCTTGCGAAAGGTACCTCGTACCTTATCCTGGTATATTTTTTCGGATTCAGCATAAAATTGCACACCATATATCAAGTTTCTGCGGGGTAGCTGCGGGGTAGCCGCAATTGGAACATGTCGAAATATTTTTCTGAAAGTTCAAAAAATTCGAAAAATTTACATAATTATCGATTTCACGAACATCCGACGCTCTACGATAACGAAAACTTGGATTTCGTAGTTACTTTTTATGCTCTTTCGAATGATGTATAACACATGGGGCAAAAATCAAGATATTAGGTTGACTAGAAAGTTCTGTCGCATTTTGTGGTCTCAATTCAATCCGTTCGTTCTCATTTCTCTGTCGAAATGAGCCGCCCCATTTTTCAAGTTAAGGAGTGGCACACAGGGGTGTTTTAGATATGTTATAAATTTGGTAATCCCAATCAGTTTAAACCAGATAAATGCACAAGTTTTCAAAGGAGTGTTCTTGTTTTCACGACATAATTATATTCTTATCAGTTTCCGCTTTCAAACCAAAGACAAGATAACTCTGTATAGCGTATGTGTATCAGAGACATACCCCCTCTCTACGACTGCGCGAAGTTGGTTGAACGATGTCGATAATATGGTGGTAGAACAAATAGATTAGGTTCGAGCAGATGGAACTACCTCACTAGACCTTCGTCGTCTTCGATTAGATGCAAGCAGTGGCCTCAACCATATTATGCGCGATCTCACCATCACTGTTGGGGACAACAATCCCACCCTAAATCATGGCCTTGATATATTCGGAAAGGTGAGAAAATACGAAAAATATTTTCTTGTCTGAAACCCAGATTCTGACAAAAACGCAACGTTGAACGTGTCCATGACTTTGTCCCTTCTCCATGGCTCTTCAATTTATCTAGACAATGCTACTATATGAGATGATTACTAAGTGTATTGCGCAAAAAATGAGCACAATTAATCACATGATCTTTCTGCTTGGTAGGCAGTATATCATTCCAAGTACCATTTTCGATGTTCAAAAATACCATTCTTCGACCAGATAAGTCGCAAAAAAGTTGATCAATACTATTCCTCAACTTTGTGCATGGATATCATGGTTATTGTCTGTGATAACTACTGACATAATTTCAAGCCCCAACTCGAAAAGAGCCATCCATGAGGTTATATTTTCAACCTCCCACTCAACATGATGTGCGCCTTCCCAAAAAGATCTTCACTTCCTGTGATGGCCTGCTGTGACTAATACCTTCTACTGCGCTTGGCATATTCCTTGACCATTGCTCATTCCAACCATCACTTGCTCGTGGGTCTAGTTAACTTCTAAGATCAGCAGGAAATCAAAGACCAGGAGTCATTGAAATGCAGTTGGTCAAATTGTTCGTATCATAGATCCCATAACAATGACAATGAGGTATCCGTAACGGTATCAATTTGTAGCAGGGAACTATCCCTAGCACTCCTTATAGTACTTAGAGAATGTACCCTTTTGAACTGTATTAGTGAGCAAAAGTTTAAATACTAAAAATGCGACAAAACTTTCTAGTCAACCTGATAAAAATTTTCGATCTGAAAGTTCAAAGATCAACTTTTGGGTCTAATTTTATGGCTGCAGTGTATCCCACCCATAGGCACTCTCACCCCAAAGTTTGAACTTCCTGCGATGATTTTGAAGCTATGTGCCACATACCCCTCCGTTCTTACGGAGACAGCGGTTTAAGTGGCTAAGACATCTGCCCGGTAACCGCAATAATTGGGTTCGTTTCTCGGTCAGATCACAGCTTTAGCTACCTTGTACAATGATATTATCAAGAAGTTGCTCACGTCCGTTGATGGAATGACAACGATGGACTTCTGTTTGTCTCCCTTGGCAGACTGGGATGAACTCGCAGTCGACAGTCGATTCGCTGCTCGGATCGGTGCAGATCGTTTGACCCCCTGGACCATGAATATTAATCTGGCTGACTTGTGTTTCGGATCGATGACAAGAACAAGAAAGGGCGCGAGGAAGATAAAGAATTCGGACCCGGCTATTTTCTTAAGTACTTATTTACTTATTTACCCGTGAATATTTTAGAGCACAACCCAGGTAAACCCAAGAAAATCGCCGACCGTCGCAACTGCAACTAATTCCTTACACTGTGACACGAAATTCGCAAATCCCCCGATCTAACCTCATTCATAACACATTCCCTCGTATGGTTTGAGGATTTAGAGTACGTGGGGGCTAAGAGTCTGCAGAGAAGCAGCAACCCACAGGGATCTGGTCCTTGCTCGATCCGACCTGATCCGATTTCCTTCTGGTCCTCGACTCCTTGCGATCCCTGTCATCAGCCTGAAACACAGATCAGCCGTCATCAAATATTGTTTTCTGGCCTACATAGACCTAGTAGAAAAAGAAAACAAATAGAGCCATATAACCATAGCTCCTTCCAATCACTGAGAAACCCCGGAGTAATGGTCTGACATCCCAGATTCAATGTGCAAACTCTCTCATTCCGCCAGCAGACACGATGAGAGAGTATGCACATTGAAAGGAGCGTGAAAACATTCCTCAATAGCACGAAGCAAAAACCTTTGCGCAACTCGCCTGCATATTCTCGTCCTCCTCCACTTCTTTATACACGACGTGCATCGAACTGCGCCTCGTCCTCGTGGTCGTGCTGTTTACCGCACCCATCTGAACAGATAGTAATTGTTAAGTGATAAAACGCCGACAGCTCATTCCTGCTTGATGAGTGTTATGCGCAGCACGAGTATAAAAAATCAGGGAGAACACAAAGAAACGATATCTCCCGAAAGAAAAGAAAACATACAACCAGGTCGATTTCGAGATTCCTCAATTCTCTTGGGAGAGCGCCATGGCTGCACTTCCTCCTATTCGGTTTTTCTGCCATGTGAATCGTCTGCAAACACAAGGATGAACAATGAATCCGCACCGTGCCGCAGCCTGGCCAGAACTGTGGATATACTACAACTCGTATGCAACTCGTGTTTTGGATTATAATTAGGGGAAGGAAGAACGGTAACGAGAGAAAATGAAAAGTTCGATTTTCAAAGATGGAAAAATAGAAAAGCACAAGTTTTCGGCAATCAAAACTATTTATCTCAGCTCGAAATGGGCGCGGTTGACATTACTAGGTGCTAGAAGGCATGCAGAGAAAAGAGCGTTATCATGTGCTTCTCTAGAAAAACGAATTATCGATCATGAATCAGGGGTCAACATAAAAAACTTTCGAACAAGTTTGTAGAAGCAATTATGTTCTATATATGAGCCTACCTAGCAACATGCTACACGGGGGATACTGAGTGACCCCTGTCACACTCAGAAAACGCGAAAAACAAGGTACATCAAAACAAAGACAGAGGAAAAACTACCAAATTTTTCAAAAGAATGACGAAAATTCGAGGGTACCTAGGCATGGTGCGCGCCACAGTGCCGCACGCACTCACACTTCCGTCACACCACTCTCAAATGATACTGTATGTATACTGTACAAAAAAATTATTTTTCTATTTTTTTGTAACTCATTCCATGCAACTCTAAAAATGGTCTTAAAATGTACCAGTTCTCTCAAAAAGATGTCTGGATTAAATTGCCATTGCGAGGGAAGATACATCAATCGCAAACTGATACCAGTGGTGGTGTGCAGGCCGGTTGCTGGGTACTGTTCTCTCAAATGGCTGAAATGGCAGCGCTCTGCTCTTTTCTTTGTATTGTTTATGTGTATATTTAACATATTTTGATCGGCAGGTAGCAGCGCATGGCTGAGTTCGTAGAGCAGAGTCTCGAAGAGCTCGTGCCCGTTTTCGAGCAACTCAACGCGACTCAATTGCTGTCGGAGAAAGAAGTAAGTTTGCTCTTTCATTGAGTGCTACTTTAGTTCCTCTCTAATTCCAACTTCTCTTAGGTTAATCAACTTGTCAAACGCTGTCGTCGATATGACTACCGCGTGCAGAAAAGTGTGAGTTTCTTTCCTGATCTTCTTTGTGATTGATTAGTTATCGTCCATACTTTGCTTCAAATTCGATGTTTCCAGCACAAGAAGCCCGATGACTTCCTCCACTACGCCGAGTACCTGAATGATCTACTCGATCTGCTCGTCGAGCGACGCAAGGCCATCGGGTACCCTCACAAGAAGGACATCATCGAATTCGCGATCAAGCGAAAGGCAGCCAGTCTCTATCGGAGGCTCTGCGAGCGGTTCCAGGTTAGACTTATTTTCTTTTAAAGCTGCTGGATCATTTGATTTGTGCGTATGCTTCAGGTATGAATCTGATCACTTAATTGTGAATTCGTTTTCAGGGCAAACTCGATTTCTGGTTGCGATACATTCACTTCACTTCGAGTCACACGATGAAAGCACAGACCAGCAAGGCTTTCGTCCAGGCAATTCAGGTAATTGCATTTATGGATTCAAATTCAAGTTCTAAATTCGAATACCGGTGTTAAACTAGGCCGTTGTTGTAACAGAAAGCGCTGATGGAAGACCAAGCCGGAGTTGTTAAAAAAATTCTTTAAAAAGCGGATTTTGTTATAGATGCACCCTCGCTCGCTCGAATTGCGCATCAAGGCTGCTCGATGGGAGTGGGAGGAGAACAATAGTGTGGAGAACGCCAGGAGAGGACTGCAGGCGAGTCTATCCTTTTTAACATTTGCTGATCGTCAACTGACTTTTTTCTGATATTTATTAAATTAATAATAATAATGCAGTTGGCACTCCGTCTGCACCCTGAGTCGGTGCATCTCTGGGCGACGCTCTTCGAGATCGAGTTGGACTACGTGAACAAGCTGAAGAGGAGGAGACAGGTGTTGCTGGAGCGGAAGAAGAGTGCAGGACAGGATGAGGAGGATGGGGTGAGCACATATGGATATTTATTTTATCTACGCCCGATAGCGCAACGAGATGCGAATATTATGTGTTGTTGCTTTTCTGGAATTTTTTAAAAGTTTGATTCTCTTCACATTGAGGGTTAAAAGTGATAGAGCAAAGAGAGAGAGAGAATGGGCTACAAATAAAGACAAAACTCTGATATCTGAGAGTAGAATAGGGAAACGTTAAAAAAATTCGATTGGACAAAATAAATTAAATTCTTAACCACCTAATTTTTCCTAGTTTTTTTAAAAATTATTTTTTATTGAAATTCTGCCAGTCGTCGATCGTGGAGCCGTCGACTCCAGCAGCGACGGACGCAGTGCTGGCGCTGAAGGTGGCCGAGATCGTGATGGAGCAAGCAGTGGAGATCATCAGAGGATTGAAGGGGGAAGAGGCACAGGGAAAGATGGGTGGTGAGGATTGCTTACTCTCTTAGATGCACTGTTGGTTCTCAGGAAATGGGAATGGAAAAGTGCAATATTCGAACTCCCGCAATATCGCATCTCCGTTCTCCGTCGAGCTAGAGACTTGACAATTTCCTTAGAACTAGAATAGTGCAAATTGTTTGCTCGGGAATGATCATTTTACTGTCCTTACCGACCCTGCGTTCGTTGGTTTCGCGAGGGGTATGAACCTGCGCATTTCGTCAACACTTTAATATGCGCGCTACTGAATTGCATCTGTTTAAATAATGATATCTCTCAGAACTGCTGGTGCTGCTGTGGCGCGCTTGCCTCTCACTTGACGTGAGTGACGCGGATGCGGCACGCGTACGCGCAACGATCGAGGAGCGGATGGACGCGCAGCCCGACGAGACTCTCAAGTGGAGGATGGCGGTGGAGAAGAAACTAGCAGAGGGAGAAGTGGGTGTGGTAGTACTGCAAGAGTAGTGCAATCAAGTTGCACTTGTGTTTTGTTAGAATCTCATTCTGTTCTTCATTCTGAAAATGTAATTTCAATTATTTTAATCTTCCTCCTATTTAATATTTCTTGTCCTACCGTAACTTTAATTCTTCCGCTCAGGACCTTCTGGACGCGCTCTCCTCCAAGGACTGGCAGACTGCCGGCATCGAGGAGGTACGATGGGCTGCGAGGAGACTGAAGGAGCAGGCAACCAAGGAGGAAGGTGAGAGCAGAATCAGGACTATGGAAAGAGTAGATATTGTGGTCATACGTGGGCAGGGATTGCTGTTTGGGTTTTAAACACCGGGAGGGTGCCCACTAGTTGAGCGACAAAACCGACAGGGTTTACGGAAACTGATACTCTAATGTGGTGTTACTTCTCAGGAAATGGAAGTGGAAGTGAGAATTATTTGAATTCCCGCAATTTCGTAACTCCGTCCTCCGTGGAGATAGAGACTAAAAAATTGGAATATAAGGTTCTGAGGGTCAAAAAACCGTATATTCCAATTTTCAAGTTTCTAGCTCCACGGAGAACGGAGATACCCAACTGCGGGAATTCAAATAATTCTCACTTCCACTTCCATTTCCTGAGAAATAACGAGGCATCATGAAACTGGTAGACGCATGATGGGTACTATCCAAAACCGGGAGGGTTTTGCTACTAGAAGCAATGGTGCCCATGTTTGATTGTGGTAATGAAACGATATCCTGTCAGGAGTTTTGATGCGGTAGCTACAGCTGAAATTGTTCTATTTCGGTTAAACTGGTTTCTTATTTCGCATTGTAATAAGAAAAACCAGATATTTTGGTTTTATATTTTTACATCACTTACCGTATTCCCGATCGATTGCAGACAGCGTAGCTGAGTCGAAGGCGCGTGAGCTGCTGCTGGTGCTGGCCTTTCGCAGCGACAGCTCTGAGGAGGAGTGCGAGGAGTGGGCGAGAGGTGTGGAGAAGGCGGAGGGAGAGAAGGAGAGCAGAGCTGTAGAGAGGGCTGTTGAGGTGGGCATCTGATCTCACATTCAGTGGTCGAAAGGGTAGGTCAGAATTATTGTAAAAACTGGACGTTTCTAAAATTTTGATATGAAATCGTTGAAATTGGGTACGTTTTAACACATTTCAACAAAGAAATACTAAAAAAATGGGTACTTTTCTGATTTTGCACTAGTCCGAGCTCCAAAAACCGAGCACGTTATGCCATGTTGGACCTACTTTTCGACCACCGTCTAATCATCACTGTCGGGATATACAAGACCTGCCAAATTTTTGAATCATTTGAATTTTTTGTCTTTCAGAGCTAAAGAGCGTTGTTAAAGTTACCCAACAAGGACGAAACCCTGATCCCGTCGCGTGTACGAGAGAGTATGCAAAAGTGAGAGAGCGCTGATCATTTCCGGCTTTCCCTTGAGGCTATTATTGATTTTTAGCATTTTTGTATATTCATTCTATGAGAGGAATCGCGAAAGAATTACCTAATTTCGAGGGTTTGCGGCGGTAGGAATCAAACTATTTGGATCAGGCAATAACTTAGGTACAAAGTACTTTGAGTGATGCTCTTTCAAACTGCGTTGTCGGAATTTTGATATATATCGTCATCTTCGAGATTGAGAAGGCCAAACTTGGGATACTCACTTTTTGGGGGTCAAATCGCGCTCACTTAAATGATCACAACTTTCTTTGAAATTGAGATAGAAGGGCGTTCTTTGTTTAAAAAGAAAGCTGAGATCATGGGCTTCAACTTTTATGTTCATGACGTTATTCCCTGTTCACGCTCTCTCTGTTGCGGGGTGGTCGCCTGTACTAAAAATTCCCGGATTCTGCAAATCGGAATTTTCGCACAAAGCCAATACGCACGATTGATAGTACCTATATGTGTCTAACTTGAGCCAAAAAATCAAAGAAATCGAGACATGTATAAAAAAATGGCGCTGGTACGATAGCCCCGAAATGGGTATCAGACGTCAAGACTTCCAAAGCTTCTGTAGGCCTCTATTGGTATCATTTATGTCCAAAAACATATAAAACAACGTTTTTTGTTATTCATACCTTATATTGTACCTCTACCTTACATTGAATTGGACATGTGACCGAAAAATTGAAAATTGATATCTGACCATCTGCATCTTTACAGATATGCCTATGTGCATGCAATTGGTTTATAGAGCTTAGAAGTTAGCGAAAAACGACCGAAGACGCTCGCAGGGGAGCGCTAAATAGAGGGGAGGGAGAGGGAGGTCAGGCGGCGAGAGCGTCAGACGGTTAGAGAGCGCGCTCTCGGGGAATTTTAGCATATTTCTGGCCAAATTCCAGGCTCAGTAGCACGTTTCTACGAAAAGATAGAGACTCACTTTCAACAGATGAAATGTTTAGCTCATCGTAGTCTACCTTTCTATCCATAGCACGGACCTCTATGTCTGCAATGAGCTTATATACGTTGTTGTGCATTTTCTTGGATTCTTCAGACGAAATAACCTATTTATAGGTGCGCCATCCCTTTGAGGTGTTTCAAGGGATGTTTTTACATTATTATAAACCAATTGCATGCACATAGGCATATCTGTAAAGATGCAGATGGTCAGATATCAATTTTCAATTTTTCGGACACATGTCCAATTCAATGTAAGGTAGAGGTACAATATAAGGTATGAATAACAAAAAACGTTGTTTTATATGTTTTTGGACATAAATGATACCAATAGAGGCCTACAGAAGCTTTGGAAGTCTTGACGTCTGATACCCATTTCGGGGCTATCGTACCAGCGCCATTTTTTTATACATGTCTCGATTTCTTTGATTTTTTGGCTCAAGTTAGACACATATAGGTATTATCAATCGTGCGTATTGGCTTTGTGCGGAAATTCCGATTTGCAGAATCCGGGAATTTTTAGTACAGGCGACCACCCCGCAACAGAGCGTGAACAGGGAATAACGTCATGAACATAAAAGTTGAAGCCCATGATCTCAGCTTTTTTCTTTTTAAACAAAGAACGCCCTTCTATCTCAATTTCAAAGAAAGTTGTGATCATTTAAGTGAGCGCGATTTGACCCCCAAAAAGTGAGTGTCCCAAGTTTGGCCTTCTGAATCTCGAAGATGACGATATATATCAAAATTCCGACAACGCAGTTTGAAAGAGCATCACTCAAAGTACTTTGTACCTAAGTTATTGCCTGATCCAAAGAGTTTGATTCTACCGCCGCAGGGTAGGCAATTCTCTCGCGATTCCTCTCCTATACTAATTCAACCATCCGCTATTCGATGAAGGACAAAAAATAATGGGTCAATTTCGTCCTTGTTGGGTAACTTTAATCAAGAAAATTGGAGATTTGTTTGACATGTGAATGAGCTCATGAGAGAAACTGTGTTCGCTTGGGTGTATCCTCCTTCGATAGTTCATGTTATCAGTTTGATATTTATCCGATTTTGAAAACTGTACTGCAACACTTGACTAGGCTTAATATAATTCATGTCCCTTTTTGAATTCTTTTCTTTTTTAAAAAATATAATTTTAAAATAATAATAATAATAAATAATATTTTCGTTGCAGCGTTTCCCCCGTCGTGCTCTCTTCTGGCGACTGCTGCTGGAGACGAAGGGAAACGAGCTGAAGGAGGAAGAGGCTGCAGTGATCAAGCACGCTGAGAACATCAACAAGGCCATCGAGAAGGTGAAAACTAATTTTAAAAGATCCTTTTTTGGGTGTTGAGACATTCTTTTCGAGTACTTAGTATTAATATTCTGAAACGTAAATAGTGTAATTAAAAATATAATGCTTAAATGAAGGCGGGTGACGACGAGGACTCCGAGGAGGCGGTGCGACTTTACCAGTTGGCGATCGACCTCGCCATCCAGCACTTCCCCACCACTGTCGAAAAGGTACGGTAGCTGGAGAAAGAGATAATATTACGGTAGATGTAACAATATACAATGATATTAGGGAGAATTGGTTATTCGTAGACTGGAGAATCAGTTGGTAGAAAAAAGTTTTTTAAACGCAAAACGGACATAAGATTGGAGCGAGGCAATTTGTAGTTTGGGAGATTTCTCAAAATTCAGTTCAATTCAGAACAATACATATTCTTTTTTCTCATTAACATGCTAATTGAGAATGAATGAACTTGTCAATATTTCTCAGTATTCCGAACGAAACATGCAGTGTGCTGTGGAACAACTCCAATCCTTGCTCCCTCAGGTGTTCCGGTCGTCGATCGATGGTTCGACGGGGGCTACTCATCGTGCGCTGAAGCAGCTGCGTGTCGACTACCTCCTGTCGATAGTGGAAGGAGAGGGGGAGGGGAAGGAGAAGGCTGCCAGATGGAATGGAGTGGAGAAGAAACTGAAGGAACTCGTCCAGAGGAGACCCAACAGGTACTTCTTAGTAGTCAAGGACAAGTGAAAAACCCACTGTCACCATTTATGAACTACTAGACTAACAAGGCACCGGTAATTGACTGCAGGAACTCTGGGATTAAATTTACCGGACGAGGACAAAATTGATTCCCTATTTTTTGTCCTCCATCGAATAGCCGATGGCTAAATTAATTGAGAATGAATATACAAAAATGCTAAAAATCAATAATAGCCTCAAAGGAAAGCCGGAAATGATAAGCGTAATCCCGCGCTCTCTTACTTTTGCATACTCTCTCGTACACGCGACCAGATCAGGTTCAGATCACGGTTTCGTCCTCGTCGGTAACTTTAATGATGGCTTCCGTACATAGGTGGGCGGTGGTTGAAGCTGGAAATTGAAAACCGGGGGTGTTTAGGGTCAAAGGGGGGGGGGGGTGATCGTAAATGATCGTTTTTGTGACAAAATTTTCCAAAAAACCGGGGGTGTCCAATCCGAAAACCGGGGGTGTTTCACAGCTGGCTTCGATGGTGCCCACCTATGCTTCCGTAGATATTTTTTTCTTCATTTTGCGTCGCACTCTGACCGATCTGCTCAGCAACTCATAAGTAGAGTAAAGATAGTATTATAATTTATGGTGAACTCTTTTTGTGGGTACGTAAGCCTGAATAGTTGATTAGAATTTTCATTTATCGATCCCCTCATCGCAGCATCGACTTCTACGTGCACGTGGGGGAGGCGCTGCTGGAGCTGGCCTCGAAGTCGACGTCGTCTAAGCAGATGACGACGTCGATCGACGCCCTCGTTGACGAGACGCTCGCTGCCGCCGTCGCCGAGCACCCCGACAGCGACGACGCATGGATTGCGAGGTGAGAGAAGGGGGGGAGGTGTTTCGATATTCGGCGGTTTCTTGTTTACTTCCTATTCAATGAAACGCGATAGGGTAAATGAATAGTTGAAGAAGCAATAGCTATTGATAGGATCCCTACATTTTTTTTCCATTTTACGCTCGATGAAGCATGAAATTCACTTGCACTTCATGCATGATTCATTAGGTTGTTCGAGTGTTTGTATGCAGAGAGATACTGTATGATTCATCTGCAGGTGCGAGCTGCTGATGGAGCGTGCGCCGTTGAAGGTGGCCGAGGTCTACCGACGAGCCATCCTCTCGCTCAAGGTGAGCACCGATCGATAATTGCAAGCTACGGTAGTATAATCGATAAGTCATTCCAGGGCGAGCCGGCGGAGCGCTTCATTTGCCGATACACGGTTCTGCAGCAGGCTGCTGCAGCCAAGTGCTGCTGATGACGTCATTTATTGTTGTTGTTCGGTTGATTTCACCTCTTTAAAGCTTGCAAAGTTAATTGTTCGTTGTTGTTTGTCTCCTTCTTCTGTTTTCGCCTTTCACTTCATAAATAATATTCCATACCCGAGATTTTGTGCATGAGATGTATCAAGTCTTCGATTCTTGCATGAAATATCTTTTATTAATATTTTCAGCCATTCTGTGTTCTACAATCTGCTTTGGATTACGGTAACGCCCCTGACAGTGAGGTCAGAGAGGGGAATACTGTATGCACTATCGATTAGGTGAAAGCGCTCGAGAGGATCAGTGTGGGAGTGCGTGGAGGGGTGCGGTGTGAGTGTGAGTGATCGAGTATGAATGGCACAATATGTGCGCAAATGATGGTTGGAGATTGACGCGTTTCGAGTGTGGCAGAACGTGAAAGAGAAATGTGGAGAATGGTTTACCAATGTGGGTTACTGTAGCACGAAATATGTTGTTTAACTCGCTCTCTGTTAGGATCTACTTGTCTCTGTTGTGGCTAGCACACTACCCTAGGTAACCCAGGATGAATCGATTGCATAGTATGGAGGGATACGGTAGGGGGAAGGTAGATCATTCGGCGAGTGCCGCTTGCGCCCTGCTGCTCTTCAACTCGATCGCATCATAGATGGGCTGCCGCTTGGTGTGGTAGTGGTGCTGCAGCTCCTGCAACGAAAGTGGGGGTTACAGTAGTTAATAATTATCGATCACCATGAGTTCCTGCTCCATCTCCGCCTCTAAGGCTTCCTTGCGAGCGCGCAGCTCCTCCAGCGAGAGATTACGCAACTTAAATAAATCAGTTAGCGATAGTCAGGACATACGGTAACAATCGGAAACTGTAGCGCTACTCACAAAGCTGTAGTCGCCGTCGTTCATGGCCTTCTGGAAGCGGCGCTCGTACTCTGCCTGAACGCATTATCGATTTTTATCTTTTTTTCGAGCAATTGATCTACCTCCGTGTTGAGTGCCATGCTGCCCATGGTGCTTCCTGCAGCACTGCTGCTGGTGAGCGAGCTGCCTGTGGCGCCCACCGGTCCGGTACCGGCGCCCGCAGCCGCCGCCAACCCCGCGCCCATCTCGCGCATCGCACCAAGCGCAGCGGACGCGCCAGTCGGAGCGCCCGGCCGCCCCGTCGCGCCTGCGCTTCCGTTCGGAAAACCAGGAGGAAGACCGCCGATGCGAAGGGACGCCATCTGACTTCGCAGATTCTCCGCCGTCTTGAAGTCGTCTGCAAGATGGAAGTTTCATCCCTTTATCATATCCTCGAATGAGATCTTCGGAATGCATAAGGAACGTTGCTCGAAGATATGGTGTGACTCTAGTTCATCTAGTTGTCTAGTTGTTCTAGTTGTTCATTGAAGATCAGTACCATAGGTGCCTGAAGGATGGTGTATGAGAGTGGCGTCTTCGCCTTCTCCTATCATCGTGCGATTCATGCCCGATACCATAGTGGAGGAGTCGTCCATCGAGGGAAGCGGGATCTGCGAGGACGCGATATTCATGTTTCACTTGCCCTACTAGTCCGTCATGGGTTTCATTGAAGATTCGTGGTAGGTATTTTATTCAATAGAGGGAATATCTCACCTGAGAGGCGCTGTTGGCAGCCTCCCTCATAGCCTCGGCGTCTCTCATCATCTCCTGAACCAGGGAGAGTTATTGATTGATTGACGAGAATACAGTACCTGGAGCAGCGAAGGATCAGCAGCAGTTTTGATGAATTCTTCCTGCAGCAGGTCGGCTGCGGATTTGCGACTGTCGGGTTCCTGAGAGGATTGCTGTGATTATGGTGTGTGACTATATCGATTACCTTGACGAGACAGGCGCGAATGAAACGCTGGAAGGGCTCGCTCCACTCCTCGGGCTTCTTGAACGTGGGTGGAGGCTTCGTGGGAATCATGAATATTGCCTGAATGGAATAAGGTAGTTGACTATTGATCGACCGAGTACCGTACCCTCATGGGATGGATGTCGGCATAGGGCGGACGTCCTTCTGCCATCTCAATCGCAGTGATGCCCAGTGACCAGATGTCCGCCTTCGTATCGTATCCGATCTCCTCGATCACTTCGGGAGCCTGAATTTCGATTTTTCGCCGGGGGAAGTACAGTAATATTGAGATATTGATTTCTCCTTCTCGGATAAAAGTCTCACCATCCAGAAGGGCGTCCCGATAACGGTGTTACGCTTGGCTAGTGTGTCCTGAACAGAAGTGGATTACAGTGGTCGGTGATTGTGTCGACATACAGTAAGCTGTCCTGCGACTCCGAAATCGGCGAGCTTCGCATGACCCTGTGTGTTGAGCAGGATGTTTCCCGCCTTGATGTCCCTGAATGTCAGGGTAGTCAGGGTAGGATACTACAGTATACCTGTGGATCTTTTTGAGCAGATGGAGGTAGCGCAGGCCCTTGAGCGTGTCTCGCAACACCGCGGAGATTTCCGCTTCTGAGAGCGTTTTGCGACGAAGACGCATGATGTCAGAGATGGAGCCCGCTCCGCAGTACTCCATCACGATCTGAATGGGTACGGTAGCGTGCTTACTGCAGCTTGTGGATAATTACAGCGCGATTGTGGGATACACATTACGTGCATATGTTGCCAAGATTATAATAGATTTGTTGAGACCCCATTCCACCTCTACATCCTCTGGGGAAATCAAGAAGCAAACGGATAGTTGCATTAGATTTATGTTATATTTTATCTACGCTCGAAAGCGCAACGAGACGCGAACAGTATATTCTATGTTGTGGTGGATAATAGTTTGATCGGATCGATACTCACCCACAGATCGGAGTTCTTGAAGTAGCTGCCGTAGTACTTGACGACGTACTTGCTGTCGCACTGCTGCATGATCGAGATCTCCTTGAGGATCTCCTGCCAATGATTTTTTATCTTTGACATTCGATGATCGAGTATGCCTCTTTGACTCGAGCCCGTCGGTTGTTTACGCCACTTGACTCTGTCAGCGTCACTCTCTAGCTACTGCAGTAGAAATCGTGGTTGGGGATAACCTGCAGATCAGTGTCTACGGGCACTTTCTTGACGGCGAGCGTGTGCCCGGTGGCCTTGTGGACTGCCTTGTGCACCGCGCCATACGACCTGCAGTGGTGATCTTTGATCTTTGATAACTGATCATTGAGACTGTAGAATATGTCTTCTATGGGATTCCGATTGAAGGTTACACGGTGAGATTTGGAAGCACTCGGATCAGGGGAGATGAGGAAAGATCAAAGATCAGCCTGACCCCTCTCCGAGCTTGCTCACGATGTCAAAGACTTCTTCGGGCTGCTTCTGCAGATCGTCCGATCCGAGTTTGAAGGTGTCCCTGAATCAGGGAACTTTAAAATCGGAATGCCACTGTTCAATGGGGCACTTTCTAAGAGTTACTGATGGAACAAATTGTGTTGTTTACGAATGACTCAGATGATCGAACAGTGATCAGAAGTCGAGCAAGTGACCTACCATCAAATCAATCGATTACGGTTACCGTACCCGTTGGGTTCCTCATCGCTGGGAGTGACGGGACCATCAGACATGGCGGAGCACGGTCAGTGGGACGATCTTCTCTCCTGGTCAGTCGGGCCACAAAGAAAGTATGGACAAAGATAGACGCGCCGCGTGCGCACTCGCGTCGCGGCTGTCCCTCTCCCTTTCCATCCGTCCTCCTCTCGGCTCGCCTCCACTCCTTTGCTGCCTTCTCTCCTCTCCTCCCCCTCCCTTCCTATCTTCGCCTCTTCCTCCTCTCCTCCTCTCCTCTCGGTCGTTCGTACATAGTGTGTATGTGTGTTTCCCTCCACTCTCTCTCTCATATTCCCTCCATTTTCTTTTTTACAACCGACTTTTTTCCGCAAGATTTGTCGTATTATTCGGGCGGAATTTGTGCCTGTGCTGCAGGGTGTTGTGCCCTGATCAATGGAACGAAAGCATATCGAGTTTTGCGCGAGTCTATCTGCAGCTTCCTAGTGCATTCGCCCAATTGCAAGAAGCGGGTCAAGTATGTGCAGAGAGAGCGAGGGCGAACGAGGTCGAACTCCCCCATACCCTCTGGCATGAGATCGAACCCCTCTGGCATGCCTGTCTGTCATATTAATGATACGCATCTATTCCGGTGTTAGACCATTTATCCTGGTATACTCTTATTGGAAGACTGATATATCGGTTATTCGTGCTTGATTCTTATTTGAAGCGCTGTCTTATCTTCCTTGTTCTTGTCTAAAATGTCGTGCGAACTGAAAAGCGCCGGTTGGGTTCTGTGATAAGATGGTTGTTTCCTTCTTCGCACTGATTTCTTCCTCCTTTGTTCACTGAGAGAGAGATCATGCACGGTGAGAGTGTTAGCGCTTCCTGTCCTTTTCTCCCTGTAGATGCATCGAAGAACGAGAGAACGAGAGAACGCAACAGGAAAGAGCGAGAGAGAGAGAGAGAGAGAGAGAGAGAGACGAAGAGTAGATCTCTCTCATTCCCTCCTGCCGTATCGAACAATCGAATCGAGTCACCTGCCAGTGCGACTCGCTGATTTCGCGTTCCATCGACCAGAGTACGGTAGCACCCTAATCTGTGCTCTGGAACACCTCGTGCCTCATCTGTTTGCAGAGCAAGTTTTCCGAACACCGCACCTGTAGGTGGATGAGAACCGGACTGGATCTGGTCCCGATTAGGACTAATTAAATTAGATTTTTTGCCAATTTTGGGAGTCGATCGGGCGTTGCTCTCCGTTGAGTGATCGTCACGTGCACTTTCACTCAGGTACGACGAGTTGTTTGCGAGTAAGAGGACGTTGCTAGGGAAGGAGGAAGGGGGGGGTGAGTGATAATGGGCAGTGGCATCTACGAGTCTCCCTGTCGATACGAGGCTGATTCTAGGGGGAAGATACGGGGGTAAACAGGCGAGAATCTCGTCGCACTAGGATTAGTGGAGGCAGTGAAACAGGGAGAGGGGAGGGGGAGGAGGTGACCATTAGTAGTCAGAAGAGAGGAGGGTACTATGACAACCGGGAGATCAAAGCACTTTTAGAGATCGCTTAAAGGGCATGCAAACTGTTGGAGGAAGTAGGTACTAAGTAATTATTTCTTGGAACCTTATTCAGAAAGTATCTATTGGGGTGTCCGGAAAGTTCGTATAAAGCTTCGGAAAAAAGTCAGTTCGCGATCAAATGCAGTGATTGCGCAATCTGTTTGTCAACAATGTATTGCATCATTCTGACGTTGAGTAGTGAAAGGATTTAATCATCTCCTAGTTGCTACATTGATTCTTGTGATGGACTCCCATCTCTACCTCCGAGCAGTTTTACTTCATTACTACCATCTTGGCCGATCCGTGAAGGAGGCCCACTCTGCCCTGGCCCAGTCGGAAGGAGCTGACGCCCCCTCCATACTCTTCTGCTATAAGTGGTTCTCCCGCTTCAAGAAAGGGGAGTTTGGTCTCGGTGATCAACCCCGCTCTGGACGCCCTCCCTCCCTCGATCAGCCTCTCGTTCTCCGCACACTGAAGCGCAAGCCCATGGCCAGTGTGCGTGAGTTGAAGAAGGATACTGGTACTCCCAGATCAACGGTGTCCGATATCCTCCATCGATCTGGGAAGAAGCCGAAACTCCCACAAGTGATTCCCCATGACCTCTCCCCCGAACAGCTGAAAAATCGTGTTCAAGTCTGTCGGGAATTACTCCATCGTAGATCCAATCTTCGATGGGTCAATTCCATCATCGCTTCAGATGAGAAGTGGATCACGTACGATAACCCTGTGAGGAGACTGCAATGGGTGGATTCAGATGAGAAGCCCACGCCTGTCCCGAAGAAGGAAGAGCACGGAAAGAAGGAATTCCTCTGCTTCTTCTTCTCAGTGCTCGGTCCCATCTACTGGGAGATCCTCGCCCCTGGCACCAGCATCAATGCCGACCTCTTCTCTGAACAACTGGAAGATGTCGCGATCAGAGTCCCTCCCAGACTCCTGAACCAGGGCAAAATTCTTCTTCTGATGGACAATGCTCGCCCACATCGAGCGAAGATGACCCAGAAGAAAATGAACGAGCTGAAGATCGAGAGGATTCCCCATCCACCGTATTCCCCGGATCTCTCCCCATGCGACTACCACTGTTTCCGCTCTCTCTGACTTCTGCAAAGGAAAGAAGTTCAAGAATCGAGATGAAGTTGTGAGGGCTTTCGTGAACTGGGCGGTCTCGAAGAAACCCGCATTCTGGAAGAGAGGAATCGAGACCCTGCCCAATCGCTGAAGGGAGGTAGTGAGAAAGAAGGGGGCATACATTGGTCACTGAGAATTGTAAAGCATTGAATAAAAAATAAAAATAAAAAATTATACGAACTTTCCGGACACCCCCTTTGCTAGATTCATAAGAGGCAATGATAGTCGATTACAGGGTAGACTTGCTCAATTATTAGGCAAAGTGTAGTTTCCTTCTGAATGCCGAGTCTTGTCAATTTCATTGTTGACCGGTATCTTCTCTTTTGCATTTCGAGAATTCGCAATTGCACTCCTTTTGTTCGCATTCTCCCTTGTCTTCCTTTCCTTCTTCCCTTTCTTCTTATTTTCCTTCTTCTCCCTCAACTCTTCCATTGTTACCGCTACTTTGCGAAATTCACGAATTTCATCCGTAGCCGGAAACGCATTAACGCATAGTAGTATACTTTCGCATACTTTCGCAAGCTACCACGATGCTCATTTGGGCTGTTATCACTGATTGTGACCGCTATCTGTCTGAAAGGGCAGCCTCTCGCATCGCAAGCTGATCGTGACGTATCCCTATTACCCTTGTTGTTTTTCCTCGTTTAAGTTTACCTTCCGTCCTTCACAGGCAGGCCTCGTCAGTCTCCCTACACCGTTTCTACCGTATCCCTCGATCGATTCAACCGTATCCTCTGAGGATGTCGGGCGAGGATGACCTACCGTCGTGGGACGAATTCGGAACGGAGCAGCTGGACTACGGTGAGGACGAGGAGGTCGCAGCGCCCGGAGACGACCCCGGAGATCCCGGAGAAGGTTCGATAGCGATGGATTATTGATTGATTTGTAGTGGTAGATCATCGTGCAAGTTATGAAAACTAATCAATAATGTTCTTCCCTTGCAGAGCCGTCGTGCTCCTCCTCGGCCCCTTCCTCGTCTGCAGCCCGTGCAGCTCCTGCAACAGCTGCAGTGGTGAGAGCTGCAGCCGGAGGAGGGCAGGTCCGCCCTGCTGCAGCCGCAGCACCCAGAGACATCGGTGAGTAGCACTTGCAATTGTATTGCTAGTCTACGCATTTTGTGCCTTCAAAGAGGCAATACTTGCATACCATCAAAAGCTAATGGGAACCCATACTTTCTGTTCTGATAGTTTTTTGCAAAGACCGTACAATCTACTTTGATTGCTTTATACCTTAATTGTGTTCACTCTAAAACGTGTCTCTCGCAGGTCCCACTCTGCCTCCTGGCTTCGACCTCGGCGTAGGAGCAGGAGACGCTGATGATGACGATGATGAGGACCCCGAGGATCCCGGAGAACCGGGCATGCAGCAGCCGAGTGTCGATGAGGCAGAGGTAAGGGAGAGAGATGGAGTAGGGATGACGTCATCATCATCATCACAGCTCGCTCCGACCCTTCCTTTCGTCGGTGGGCCCTCGCTGCCGATCGACGAGCCAGCGCCTGCAGCTGCAGCACCGCCCGCGCCCGCCCCTCGTCGCGCGTCAGCCTCGTACGGACCGGCGGCGCCTCCGCCCGAGCCGCTGCCGCAGGCTCCGCGTGCGACGCGTGGACCCGCGCCCGCGGCTTCACAGTCGCCCGCACGCGTCCTCGGACCAGCGATGCCGCCCGATCTACTGCCATTCGAAGTGAGTCCTTCCCCGTGCTCTAGATTGCGGGTGTGAAACGGGCAATCAGAGAACGTGATAATGGCATTGTTGATAAGGCTGGCAGATTCTGGTTGCGTAAGGGGAATTATAAAGGGCTGAATGATTCTGAGGACTTGATAATTTAATAAAATTTATTAGCTTCATAGTTTAATAAAATTTATCGGGATTAACTGAAGCATTGCAGTGGTTCTGGGTGTACTGACCAGTTTCGTTGTGATTGTGTGTATATATCGGACATACTCATTCGATTTTTAATGTGTAATATTATCCTTTCATTGTTATTTCTTCCAGGCGAATGGAGCGGATGATCAAGATGACGATGAAGGAGAGGAACGAAGAGAGGAGGAGGAGGAAGAGGAGGATGACGCCTACGGACCCGCACTCCCGCCCGGAATGGTCAGTGGATACGGTAGATGACAGATTGTTTTGGTTACAGTAACGGTTAATTTAATGCAGTATAAATAATATCCGGAATAAATTTTTGCTGACTCAGTCATTTTTAAAACCACATAGTTATTCTGATGGTGGTAAATTGAATATAAATGAGCGTGCTGCAGAACGGAGGCGGTGCAGCAGCTGCGGCTGCAGCCAGCGTCAGCCCCGAGATGCCCATGATGGACGAAGAGGAGGATGATGATGGTTAGGATAACGAAGAAATATTTGAATAAAAATAATCATCTTGAAACCTAACAAGGGGTGATAACAAAGAAAAAATGGTTTGTTGTCAGGAAAATTGTAGTTTCATTAACCGAATAAATATTCGTTTGATTCAGACGTGGTCGGTCCGATGCCTGCGCGAGCAGATGGTAGTGAGGAGCGCGCAGCAGAGATGAGGAGGGCCTACCTCAAGGCGGAGAAGGAGAGAGAGGTGAGGGAGAGTACGGTAGTGGTGGGGATTGTCGATCGATATTCTTTTGATACTAATTTCATTGACCATCGCTACGATATATCTAGCATCTAGTTGAATACTGAAAAGGATATAGGGAAGGGATGACTAATTGCAGCTCTCTAGAAAGCCTCTGGTGTAGTTTTGGAAATTTATTGGTTAATTAAGTTAATTAATTAACCACTATTTGGAGGACAAGAAGGTGAAGCGTGAGGAGTGGATGCTGCAGCTGCCGAAGAAGCTGAACAGCTACGGGCTGGGCCCGCGCTCCTTCTCCAAGTCGAATGGAAACGATGGAGACAGCTCGTCGTGGACCAATGGTGAGTGGGGGGGGGGGGGGGGGGGCAATAGAGAGATAGGAAGAAATTGCGTAAATTTCTGATTGTTGAACTCAAAAGTTTTGGTTATGTAGGGGGAGTTGATCTCATATGTTAGAAAAATAATGCATGATTATACGGAAAATTTCATTACGAAAGAACTGAACTCAAAGATGCAGAACTAAAAAATGGAAAATGTATCATCGCTTAGTGATGAGTTAATGCTCAGGTCCTGGCACTTCTTCCTCCTCCGATCAGCCGGGCACGAGCAAGGAGACGATGGAGAAGATGGTGAGTGGAGCAATCGATATTCAGATACGGTAGAATTGGAAGATACCGTACTCCGCTGATCTACCAATCGATAATCATGCTTCTCAGGCGTCAGCGGAGCGCGACTCGCAGCAGGCGCGCATCG
The DNA here is from genome assembly GCA_036245805.1 of Pristionchus mayeri. NCBI lineage: Eukaryota > Metazoa > Nematoda > Chromadorea > Rhabditida > Neodiplogasteridae > Pristionchus > Pristionchus mayeri. The sequence continues at coordinate 28,651,510 of BTRK01000001.1, forward strand.
CCTCCACCCTGAACGCGGGAAGGAACGAGTCGATGCTCGATTCGCATGCGAGGAAGAGAAAGGCGAGATTATCGATTGATTAAGGGTGTAGTGATCTACCCATAGATGTTGGAAGCATCAATTGGCCTTCTTTGATTTTAATTTTAAAATAGATATGGAAGATGTTTTCATAGTACCTGATGAGGGGGGTGGAGCATCATGTGATGAATACTAATGATTTTTGATCTAGTTTTGTATTTAAAAAATCAATAGTGTTTTTAACTAAAATAGTTTTCGCAGGCGGGAGAGGAGGTGGCGGGTCCATCGGCGCCGGCCGTGCGAAGACCCTTCGACATCGAGAAGGACATGCAGGTACCTTGTCAGAATTGACTAATTTCCAGTCTTTTAGTTGGGGGAAAATGCGCTCTGTGTGAAAATATTCCTGTAATGGGTAGTGTTGTTTCATGAGTTGAAACGAAAAATGCTGAATAATTGGACTATGAGGAAATTGTGTGGGCCACTATTTAGAGAGTTTTATGAGTCTGTTTCTGTCCCGTCTTCTATAATCATTCGATCTACAACCTAAATTAATCAATATTACAATTGTAGGTACGCGGTCTCAAGTCGGCGTCAACCGCCGAGATCAAGGAGAAGTGTGGCCAGCTAAGCTCCCGTTTCGGCAACTCCGGATCTCAGAAGTACCTCTGAATCAATCGATAATCTATCATCGATTGATTACTACCTTACCGTATCCCCATCATATTTATGAGATTCTCCATGCTGATTTCCTCCCGCTCAAACTGCCCAATTTCAAAGCGAATTTCTGCATCTCGATCGATTTTCTGTTCCTTTCTACTACCTCTAATGAATGTTCAATAGACTCACCCTATATATCGTTAGTTAGCAGTTGTCCCTCTGCCCCGCTGTTCCCCGTTCCATCAGTATTTGCCACCAGATTAGTCTGTGTTGTCTGTTTTATATACCGTATTCCCTGGCGCGTGTGAATCTCCTCGTCAGTTTGCGATAGTTGCTAGTTGCTTTCTAGTGTGACTGCTTGCCCGTTTCCGAGTGGTCTTCTCTCTAGACACTGTGGGTTACTGTATCGAGCATTTATCTCGAGCGATTGTAATCCCGAAGACAACAAACCTCACGCAGTACAACCTACTACACCGTACAATAATCGATTATTATTTTCCATCCCTCTGTTTTCTCTCTCTCTCGATGAGCATTGATACTCTCTGTTGTTTATCTAACAATCCCTATTCACACCCTTCTCTCGGTGGAGAGCCTCGCAACCCTCACATATCAACTTTTCTTTCTGAATCCCGATAAACTTGACTATCCTGTCAATTGAACAACGCGTATGAAGGAGTGAACGCACCAATGAATAAAATAGCCCTACTTTGGCCCGATCGGGTAAACGAAGTAAGTTATGTAGGAAAATCATATATCAGCTGTGAAAGCCAGAACACTAATGAATTTATCTAGAAAAACAACTTTTATCTAACAACTAGAATGGCGGAATAACAATATCCCCAGTTCACTTCAGGGGAAATGCGGGTTGGGTCCTTTACTCTCGAGAATGCTCTTCCTCTCTTCCTCTCCTCTCACCCTTCTCAGTTCTCCCTCTAATGGTCTAATCTCAGGCGTGATCTCGAACGGATGCGCAACGATTTTCAATTTCGATTCGAATCGCTTGGATCTTCCTGCTAACATAGACATACAGGGTGCGGAGAAAGTCTGGAAACTTTTGAACTCAAATATTTCATCATTCCTGAAAAACCTGTTAATACATGTTATAACACGATTTAGCAAATAGTAAGAGGTATTCAACGCGCACTTCAAATAGTTCCCCCTAGTCATGGTTTGACCCCACCAGTTCCGGCAATCAATTATTGACCTTTGGACTACTGGAGAGAGACCAGCTGAAATCTCGATGAAACTACGTGTTTCCCGTCCGAACGTGTTCAAGACCATCCGCCGTTTCAAGGAGCTTGGCACGACTAAGGACCGTCCTAGAGTGGGCAGACCTCACTCCGCTGTCACTCAGAAGAACAAGAAAATCGTGCAGAAGCGAGTTGCACGCAATCCCAAGAGATCTATGAGGAAGATGGCCCATGACCTCGGGATTGACGAGCATTCGGTCCGCAAGATCGTCCATTCTGGACTCATGTCTCACCCTTACAAGATGTGAAAGGGCCATGGTCTGACTGCCATTCACAAGGAAAAGAGACTGAAGAGATGCAAGAAGCTCCTGGCGAGGGCCGAGCATCTTACGACTGTCTACTCGGATGAGAAGATCTTCACTGTGGAGCAGGTCTTCAATAGTCAGAATACGAGAGTGATCGACCAGTCTGCCGAGCAAGCCAACGCCAGAGGCAGAACCGTCTCTCAAGTTTCGCACCCGCAGTCAGTGATGGTTTGGGCAGGAGTGTGCTCCACCGGCAAGACTCCCCTTGTTTTCGTCAAGACCGGTGCCAAAGTGAACAAGCACTATTACATCAAGGAGATCCTGGAGAAGACCCTTCTTCCCTGGTCACGTTCCCACTTCAAAGGGCGACATTGGGCCTTCCAGCAAGATTCTGCCCCTGCTCATTCCGCAAAGCTCACCCAGGCCTGGTGGACAAGGCATCTTCCCGACTTCATTCCATCGAATGAATGGCCCTCCAATAGCCCCGATCTCAACCCCCCCCCCCCCCGACTTTAGCGTGTGGTCGGTACTGGAGAAGGAAGCTTCCTCTACCCGCCACCCGAATCTGGAGAGTCTCAAGAACTCCCTTCAAAAGTCATGGAACAAGATCGACAAGAAGTACCTTCGGGCCGTCGTCGAGTCAGTTCCTTCTCGTCTCAAGGCTGTCATCAAGGCTAAAGGAGGTCAAATCGAGTAACCTCTTGTTGTTATGTTCCTACTATCTCTGATAAATACTGTGTACCGTTTCAAAAGTGTGCGATGGATTTGAAAGAAAATACATGGTTAAATCCATATTGCCATACTTTCTCCGCACCCTGTACATTCACAACTATCGCAAGGTAAATAGCGCTCGGTACAAGCACAAGTGAAAATTCCAACTACGTTGACTTTGCTGAAGTATTTGTGCTTTGGGCTGTCTGGTCATTGGTTTGCTTTTACAGCAGTCGAAAAATGAAGAATGCTCAAGCTTTTAACAAAGCAAAAATAGCACAGTGCTTACATTCTGCAAGTTAATCGAGCTTAAAGGATCAATATGAACGAGGCAAAACGAGTACCTGCCTTGCTGGCGTATTTGAATAGCACATATTTCAAATTCAACTCATGTTAATGCCTCGAAAAGTCGTCTCACCCAAAGCAACCGGCCCATACTGTCGTTCCGTCAGGATGGTAGGTCACACCGCTCTTCAACTTGTACGAGAAGTACGCTGTAGAAAGATGCGCACACATTGCGAGAGTTCCCCGCATTAAGAGGAGCTGGAAACAAAATGTATTTGATGAAGTTTTTCTAATGAATCAATCGTGTTTTACAATTTTCTCTGCCAAGTGTTCTTTTGCTGTTTCACCACCAACCTGCTCGTCAGTATTCAATTGCCGGAAGACGGCGAATCTCTTCACATACTCCATCGTGTAGACGAGATCCGCGTGTGGCCAAACCTTTGTGTGCCTCCCTCGACACGGCCACAACTCCTTCGGAGGAAAGATACAATGCTTAAAAGGGCTCGTGAATTAAAATTGCTTCCCTACATTTCATGATACACATTAGGCTTAGGCATAGGCTTCAGTGATCGCTTTTCCTGTGTCGGCACACCTGATGTGTGATATACGGAAAATGTCTCTTTGCGCGTCATGTCTCCCTGGGATTGTGCTTGTTTTGTCAGCACAACAAGTCTCCGAAACAAGTCTCGCGTTGATATTGACGTCGGTTCACCGATAGCATGATTCGTAGATCTCTAGCGTCTGGAGCTAAGGGCAAATAATGAATCATGAGAGTGTATCTTATTTCAGAGATCACATCATACATAAGTTCTACGTTTCTTTAGTACGCAATGTGTTTACAGTAATTCATAAATGCGTATTAGATCGTGCTAGAATAAAAACGTACGCCGTAGTCGTTCGCCAGCTTTGAGTTGCCCCGCAGAAGCTGTGCCAGGGGGAGTCCGTCTTCGGGCGAGGGAGAGAATGATGAACGACTGAAATTACGAATTAGTAAAAATGGATTAGACTTGCGCAAGCCCAACAAGGAAAGATCGGCTCGTTATGGTGTTACTAAGGAGATCTAATACATTCGAAAGAGAAAGTGTTAAAGAATTTTTATTGTATTCAAGTATTCTAAAGACCCATGTGAGATCTAGGTAGTGGAGTTTACGGCCTCGGAAATCACTTGTTTGAGACCGCGCCCGACTATGAGTAAGAATACTACTTGAAAACAATACAATTTTCAGAAGTTCCGCCTTTTTCGAATGCGCTTGTTCTCGTTAGGATATCGATTTTCCATTGCACGGACAGACAAATTCAAGCGTACCGAATCTTCTCATGGGCTGTTTCTAGAAATATCAGCTCGTCGATGAGTTGGCCCATGCGCATCTCACGCGATTTTGTGATAGCGAGTTTAATAGGCTCAATAATGGCATGGTTTGTTGTTGCTTCCAGCCCATTTAGAATTGTCGAACAATTTTCGAAACACAAATAAATATTATCGTACCTTGAGCACTAGTTCCGAATAAAGACGGAGATATCGTCCCTTTCTCATTATTTCCTGCACGACGGGATTCTCTGCCGGTGGAGTGGGCGGATCGACGCAGAAGGGATTCATTCCGCTGTCAATGCAACGAGCAAAGCGACATGCCCGACACCGCTTGAGTGCTCCTGAATGCATCTTGAAGATCATACTTCAAAAGACCAAATTCGGTTTGAATGATTGCGAAATACTAGAATCGATCGATACCCACCTTGGCTCTCATTAGTGATGCAAGCTCCATTCCGTGCACAGGGTTTGAACAGCCTCCTGTTGAGAACTGCTCGCCAAAAGACGCCCTTGCAACCAGCGCACGATGGGGCCTGGAGTTTACGTAAATGAACTTAATCGAAAAATCTGAATTTATATTTGTGATTTTACCTCGCCAAAGAACTCAAATTTCACTCAGAGTAACTGTATCGCACATAGTTAAAATGCGCGAGTACAATAAAAACAGAAAAAACCAGCAGCTCGGAGCTGGTAGGTAGACTGGTTATTGTCGAATTGATAAATGTAGAGCAGCCGCCGCATTCGACGACCCGAGAATCGAGTAGACTAGATGTGGATTGGACATTATAGAAGATAAGACACAGGAGTAACCAAGGAAATATGCTTTGCGAATAATACAGATGATTTAGCAAATATATCACTTGGCAAAGAATTAATATCGGAATGAGTGCGATGTGAGATGAAGTTTTTGGAATAATTATCACAAGCTCGAAAATGGGGATACATTTTACGAACTGCTCCTCTGGTACGAGATAGACTATAATTGAATAGAAATGAAGGGGTGACTGTTGATTGAGGGGAGAAAAGAGAATGTATGAATTTATACGAGAATATTGTTCTACGATAGTCAAGAGGTTCTAGTTCGAACTTCTTGCAGGACGAAGTGTAACAGCTAAATGGCATTTTACAGCGAAAATGAAGCCTACGTATGAAATTATATTGCACTCTCTCAAGGAGTTTACGATCCTTGAGAGTGTAAGGGTAATATACAACTCTGGTAACCTCAACCAAATTGGTCACAAATAGATCGCCCTAAAATCGGAAAAACAAATTGGTCACAAAAGGCTATCCCCGAGAGAGGGAGTCAAATCTTCCCAAATTGGATACAAATAGGCCACCCAAATTGGTCACAAAAGGTTTTTATTTGTCACCAATTTGGTATGCCGAACCCAAATTGGTCACAAAAAGGTCGGGCTGAGGGACACATTTCACAAATTGGGCACAAAATACGGTATTTGGGACCAATTTGTTAGATGAGGTAACGCGCGCCGACGGCGAGTAATCGCGCGCAGTTCTGCTTGCGCCCGAAACTCGCCTCGTTTGAAGTAAGCTCGTGACTCCACGCATGCTTATCGATTTTTCTTGCTGTTTTTGCCGGAATATTGATTTTATCTTGTGCGTATTCATTGCACACCTGGGCAGGCGTTCTTCTGCGAAGGGAATGACATTGTAACGTTCACTTTTCCTGGACTTCGCGTTTTGATTTCCTTCGCATTTTCTGTTTTTCCCGTACTCACTTTCCTTTCGATGTGGCATATTTGATTTTAGTGTTATTGTCAAGAGTATAACTCTTGTAGTCAGTAGGGCAAAGATCATTCTCTCTGACTCGCTATTCTAGTCCCCTTATCTCAGATATCATCTCTCTACCCCGCTCCCCCTTTCCCTCACCGTCTGTTCTCTCCGCTCTCCCCGCTGTTCTAGTGGCGCAATGCGCCGAGCCGCGGGTATAAGAACCCCGGCGATTTCTCATTCATCGCTTCACTTGCCCTGTCTACACTCTCAGATAAAGTTACCTTGACGTTGACTTTGACTTGTCTGGAGAGTGGGGACAGTACACCGACTGACTGAGTGGGATACTCAGTTTATGGTGCATCGGCCGTGCCGATCTTCTCCGCGCCGTCGTTACGGCTCTACCGTTCGCCGTCGTTACGGCTCGCCTCTTCGTCGTCGTTACGGCTCTCCTCTTCGCCGTCGTTACGGGAGAGTGGGGACAGTACACCGACTGACTGAGTGGGATACTCAGTTTAGTTATTTACAGTGCCCGATGATGCGAACCGGACGATAAGTGGTTGAGCCTCCGAAGCCGCAGGAGCACCAACGTCGATGAGTTCCCCGCTTGCGTCCACATGATCTCCACCGAGCGTGAGCATCTCCCGTACGAGGCTCTTGAGGCTGCCCGCATTTGCGCAGTAATCATCCTAGTAGGGAGCAAGTAAGAATCCCCCTCATCCTTCCCCTTTTCCGAGTAGGAGGCGAGTAACGCCCTAGTAGGGTGCGAGTAGCGCGGCCTTTTCCTAGTAGGAACCGAGTATCTCCCTAGTAAAAAAAATGCGTCCCTCCTACTAGGGATTTTACTCGGAAAATACTGGGCGGCGATTACCAGAGATAGGAGGGACGCATTTTTTTACTAGGGAGATACTCGGTTCCTAGTAGGAAAAGGCCGCGCTACTCGCACCCTACTAGGGCGTTACTCGCCTCCTTCTCGAAAAAGGGGGAGGATGAGGGGGATTCCTACTTGCTCCCTACTAGGATGATTACTGTAATTCAATTAGTCTCTCGTGTTCTATCGAGGAGTGATGTTATTTACAATTTATCGACTTCGCTTCCAAACAACAATAACAATGTAGAAAAGCAATTTCTACCGTAACAATTTTCAAATTGACGGGCAACAAAAATATAACACGCGTCTTCTGAGAGAATGCACGAAAACTGACCCCCCGAGGAACAAGGAGCCGAAAGTTTGAGCACTATCTTCAAGATAATTATGCCAGAGTATGTTGGGGACGAGAAAACTTTTGGCGTTGGCGGTTTTTTTTGGAACCGGCTTTTAGGCATTTTCCGGAACCCCCCTGTTTACCACTTTTTTATTACATATTTGATATCTACAGTATCGATATACTCTAGGAAAAAATTGAGCCGATAGCTGTAGGGTGTGGTAAACTTTTATGAGGCACCGAAATGCAAAAAATTTTAATTTTTGCATTTTCTTGCTTTTTTGTTCTCTCCAAATAGGCACATATTTCGGTATTTCTTTGCCGTACGTGCTCATTTATCATGTTTTCTACTCTCGCATTGTTGTTTAAAGTTGCACGAGCGTCAAATTGTAACATTTTGTTAATTGGATGCACGCTGAATTAATTTATCCGGATTTTTTAAGAGACCATCGGCCAGAAAACGGAAAATGCCTCGGATGGTCAAAATTCGAAACAATCTCGAACTTTTTTCCTAAAGTCTCCTTCAAAAATGTTGCGGTGCGGGACATATCTGGACGATGGTCTCTTAAAAAATCCGGATAAATTAATTCAGCGGGCATCCAATTAACAAAATGTTACAATTTGACGCTCGTGCAACTTTAAACAACAATGCGAGAGTAGAAAATATGATAAATGAGCACGTACGGCAAAGAAATACCGAAATATGTGCCTATTTGGAGAGAACAAAAAAGCAAGAAAATGCAAAAATTCGGATTTTCGGCATTTCGGTGCCTCATAAAAGCTTACCTCGTGAAGAGGGACGATGTCCCTGCCTTCAAGGCCAACGCGAAGTCAGCTGCCAAGAGTCGGAGGGAAACTAGGACACCACTGCAGACCCACCCCTATCCCTAATCCACCTTGCAGTCCACCTCCTCCTTCTAGCCATTTCTCTCTCTCCCCCTCACTCATTTCTGTTCAGTCCTCAACTTCATCTCAAGCTGAAATGTCCAATCTATCCATTCCTGTTTCACACATCCCACCTAGGATATCATGTTTGTATTACAACACCCGATCGTTGGTCAATAAGTTACCATCTTTCCACAACCTTCTGAGAGTAGAAAAACCAGATATTGTTCTTATCACCGAATCATGGCTAACGTCTCGCATCCCTACCTCATTGATACTCGCTGATTTACCGTATCATGCCATTAGACGCGATCGCTCCAATGGGCGTGGAGGCGGCACACTTATAGTCCTACGTGATCATTACCACTACTTGATCATAGGTTCCATCCACAGTAGTCTCGAATGCCTAGCTATTGACTTGCTCACTTCTTCCACCTCTTTCGTTCGTCTCTGTGTTGTGTATCGACCTCCTAGCTACAGTACAGCCCAGACAGAAAATCTCGTTGACTGCCTCTCAGACCTTCTTTCTACCAGTCCCCATCCTATCATACTCCTAGGAGATTTCAATAGCGATATCATCTCAGGTACCGTTCCAACCACAGAGCAAACACTTCACTCCTTTGTCTCCACTTCCCGCCTCATCCATCTAATCCGTAGTCCCACTAGAAACGATCGATGTATTGATTGGCTACTTTCGAGTGATTCATCAATAGTACACAATCAGTCTGTAATTCCCTCTTTTCCCTCATCCGATCATTTTGGTATATCCTTCTCTATTGATTCATCTTGCCTCCCTCCCGCACAATCATTAGTTAGAGATTTCGCTCGCGCCAACTATGACCAACTCTCGTCCTTCCTTCTCACCTTTGATTGGTTTGCAATATTTTCACAAGCACCTAATCCCGAGAACATGTATTCCAACTTTGTATCTGTAATCCATCACGCCATTGATATTTTCGTACCGTATCACTGCCCTAAGCCTACGATCCATTCTTACCCTCCTCATATTCGAAAACTAATTCAACACCGAAATTCTCTGTTCACGAAGTATCATTTACTCTCAATTCGCCCTCAATACGAAAAGTGCAGTAGAGATCTACTATTTCAAATTAAAAAATGGAACCAATTTTGCGAACATAAAAAACTGAAAAACACTAAAGATCTCTACCGTCACATTCGTACCCTTACCCAGCCGAAACCATCCGTCCCCAAACAACTTATTGATTCTTCAGGAACTATCATAACTAGTACCTTAGACATAGCAAATTCCCTTGCATCCCGATTTGCATCCCACTTCACACTTGATGACGGATTATTACCATCCATTCCCTCCCACCCCTCTTCCTCATATCTAAGAAATGTATCTTTCTTCCCCCATGACGTGTATAAGGCTTTAAAGCAGCTCTCACCATCATGCTCTACGGGCCATGATAACATTCCTCAGATTGTCTTTCGTAAATGTGCACATGCCCTCTCCCTCCCCCTGTGCGATATTTTCAATATTAGTATGGAAACCGGCACTGTCCCATCACTATGGAAATTCTCACTCATTACCCCAATCCCCAAACCAAACAAGAATCCCCAAGTACCCGACTCTTATCGCCCTATCTCCATACTGTCTCCCGCCTCTAAAACAATGGAACGCCTTGTCAACCATAAGCTTGCCCCTTACCTTTACCGCTCCAATATCATTCCTAATTACCAACATGGTTTTCGATCCGGTGCCTCTGTTCTTATCAACCTCGTAGACTGTGAAAATGACTGGACCTTCGCTCATTCCCGTAAAGAGCAAACTGATGTTATTTACCTCGACTTCTCTCGTGCATTTGACACCTTCCCCTTTCCCAAGCTTATCTCTAAATGTTTGCATTATGGTATTGCTGGTAATCTTCTAAATTGGATCTCTGATTTTGTAACGGATAGGCATTTCTCATTAGGTACTACCGTATCCAAGCCCTTCCCCGTTCTTTCCAGCGTGGGATCCCTCACTCCTAGTCAAATATCGATTATTTCGTTCCCAGTTCTGTGAATAATTAATTAGAATAGTTAATTAAATTAAATATCGTAATTAAATAATTTAAATATAATCAATCAATATTTATTGCCGTAATCTCCCCATTTGAATTCCCACCGTGGTTGACACGCAGCCAAATCTGACCTCTTGACCTTTTCGAATTTCCAAAATTTCTTCTCTTCGATTTTGTCCGTTTTTCCGTTACGTTCGTTGTTCTTTTTTGTCTTGTGTCGATAATAATTATTTTAATTCAATACCATCGCATTACTTGAGTTTGTAAGAGGGCGTGAGAGAGTTTTGGTGAGAGTACTCCGTTCATCGTCGATATCTGCACGTCTTCTTGTTTTCCTTTCGCAATCTTTCCTATTCTTGAGTCTTCTCTTTCCTTTCCTTACCTTGTTCTTTCTTGAGCGGAGTGGGAACATCTCATACGTAGAATTCCCATTTCATTTGAGTGACGCTGGTTGGTGGAGAAATCTCATACGGAGAATCTCAACGTGTTCGGGGAACATCCCAGACGGGGAATTCCTGAAGTTTACCTCTCTTGTTGCGGGCAGCATTTCATTGGGTCGGCGGAAGCCTATCTCCAATTGGGGAATTGCTGTCTAAAACTTGCGACGTGGGCGATTTGCTGAAGCTAACCTCTTGTTTCCTTGAGTTGGATCAACTCTGAGAAGGGAATAGGAGTGCGTAGTCTTTGCATGGGGGCCAAGCCAAGTTCGAAGAGAGGATATTGAAGTGATTTGACGTGAGAATCGCCGATTTTCGAGTGACGCGTTGCGTGTTTGCGTCGCGGTCGTTCATTAAAATCAGCCAATTTTTGAGATCGATTAAAATTGACTCATTTTAATTGCGTGATTGCGTTCTGTTCGTGATTGAATAAGCAAGTGTACATTGCCAATGGTGTTGAGAAGGGCCTCGCCGCCCTTCAAGTTGGAGACAATAATGCTGTGGAGAATCCTACAAATGGTCAGTCTGGCTTGAATGCCAAGGATATTGTGGGAGGAGATAATGAGAGTGGTCATAGAGATGGAATTATCCCGAGTGTTCACCAGGGAGAGACTAGTTCTGGTGATGGAAATCAGATCGGTACGGAGCAAGAGCAGTTGAGTGGTAGTGATTCGGTTACGGATGGAAATAATGGGGCTTTGTCCAAAGTGAATATGAGAAGAGGTGCTTCAGGAGAGATGGAAATCGACAGCGATGAGAACATCGAGGTGGAGCATCTCACTGTTGAGGAAAGAGAAAGGATGAGCGCGCTCTTCTCCCTGAGGACGCTGGACCAGACTACTGCTGAAAGGGTTGGTATGCGCAAGTATTTTAAGTCCTAACTCCAATGGCTAATGTAGTAGATGGATTGAAAAAAAAGTACGAGAACTTATGGGACACCCTAATAATTCAGCCTTTCCTTTCTTTCCACCACTAACATCCTCCTCTCTTTTCATTACAGCCTCTACTAGATTCTCTACTCTCATCCCTATCCTTCTCACAGCATCTCGGGGTTTCTTACTCTTTTCCAGGGAATTCAGTTTCAATCGAGTAGTTGGACCAACCCTTTCAGCAGTAGTCTGGTCCAGCGTCCTCAGGGAGAAGAGCGCGCTCATCCTTTCTCTTTCCTCAACAGTGAGATGCTCCACCTCGATGTTCTCATCGCTGTCGATTTCCATCTCTCCTGAAGCACCTCTTCTCATATTCACTTTGGACAAAGCCCCATTATTTCCATCAGTAACCGAATCACTACCACTCAACTGCTCTTGCTCCGTACCGATCTGATTTCCATCACCAGAACTAGTCTCTCCCTGGTGAACACTCGGGATAATTCCATCTCTATGACCACTCTCATTATCTCCTCCCACAATATCCTTGGCATTCAAGCCAGACTGACCATTTGTAGGATTCTCCACAGCATTATTGTCTCCAACTTGAAGGGCGGCGAGGCCCTTCTCAACACCATTGGCAATGTACACTTGCTTATTCAATCACGAACAGAACGCAATCACGCAATTAAAATGAGTCAATTTTAATCGATCTCAAAAATTGGCTGATTTTAATGAACGACCGCGACGCAAACACGCAACGCGTCACTCGAAAATCGGCGATTCTCACGTCAAATCACTTCAATATCCTCTCTTCGAACTTGGCTTGGCCCCCATGCAAAGACTACGCACTCCTATTCCCTTCTCAGAGTTGATCCAACTCAAGGAAACAAGAGGTTAGCTTCAGCAAATCGTCCACGTCGCAAGTTTTAGACAGCAATTCCCCAATTGGAGATAGGCTTCCGCCGACCCAATGAAATGCTGCCCGCAACAAGAGAGGTAAACTTCAGGAATTCCCCGTCTATGATGTTCCCCGAACACGTTGAGATTCTCCGTATGAGATTTCTCCACCAACCAGCGTCACTCAAATGAAATGGGAATTCTACGTATGAGATGTTCCCACTCCGCTCAAGAAAGAACAAGGTAAGGAAAGGAAAGAGAAGACTCAAGAATAGGAAAGATTGCGAAAGGAAAACAAGAAGACGTGCAGATATCGACGATGAACGGAGTACTCTCACCACGAAAAAATCGTCCGGACTTAATTTTGGTATCCTTCAATTATCACAAAGCAATACTCATTGATAATCCAATCCATCTATAGGTATTTTATCCGCCTCATTTGATCTTATTGTACAACAGACCCCAAGAATTTATTTCTACTGCTCCTAGAAGCTATCCGGTAGACTTTTGCCGCTACCACACTACAGGCAACTCATTTCACCATTTCCTTTCATTCCCAAGAATTGCAATTCTAGCTCGATTTTCTCGTGAATGGCGTGATATACCACGCTCCTTGCAAGGTTATGTGGTGCTTGGATAAAGAGCTTGGATATAACTACTGTGCCCCTAGCGAATCATGGACGGTAGTCCGAACAGCAAGTGTGCGAGATGAAATAAAAAAAATTTACTGATTTGACGGAGTACTGCATCTACTGTATCTACGGTAGTAGATGCTTTGGGAGCAGACTTTCAAAAACAACTATCCAAATATTTGTTTAAGATGCAAGTGAGCCAATCTCATGGTGAGAGAGCGAATGAATTGAGGTGTGTGAGGGATGATTTGCATCTTAAATAAATATTCGAATAGTTGTTTTTGTAAGTCTATTTGGGAGATGTTGTCAATAAATACAACCCGCGTGATGACAGCTATTGTGGGCTTATTAATGCCACCTGCATTAAATTTCAAACGTTGGCTCGAACTTTTCTTTTCTGCATCTAAAGTTGACTACATTCATTTCTGTTGCCTGCATGTGGTCTCGGGATGCAAATCTGGCTGCTTTACAGTCGGACATTGTCCGAGTTATCAACAAATTCGGCCAACAATCAATTAAGAGCTCGCGGTTGGTGAGTGACCGGCTTAATAAATCTTTCGTTTAAATTGTAATCAGATTTCACCTCGCTGGAACTTATTCGCTCGTGAAATGCGAAAAGATCTCCCCGTGATCAAGGAATCGCGCATAATCACAAAAGGATTGCACATCCTATTAGAATTTTCAATTTCGAAGGGACACAAAACGCATTTCGAAGTCCCGAGTGTTCCTACTCCAGGCTATCAGATTTCCGAGGACGGGAGCGTGAGTTGTTCTTCTTGCATTCTGAGACAGTTTTTTCGGAATATTATACAATAACATTTATGAAACATGTTTGATATTTTTTTATGAAACATTATATCTTCAGAAAATTCAATATATTTTAATTCTTGCTTTCCATCAATCATTAACACGCGTATCACGAGCCAGTGGACGTGTGCGGGAATATTTTCAAAAAAAGTTTTGCCAGATTAGAGTCTTATTAAAGTGGTAGAATACCCAAGACATAAGATTTCGAAAAATATGGTCATTGGTCCCAGAGCCGGCTTTTAGGAATTTTCCGGATTTCCACCCGACTATGCTGTATCTCAGCTTCTAGATGAGCTAGAGAGGTGGCATTGGGCTCAAAATGTGCGGAAAATTATTTCCAATAACTTTCCTACTTTGAGCAAGGCGAACGGGCAACTTTGAAAAACTTTGTGATTGAAAAACTACTTTTGGTCAAGAAATAAAAATAGTTTATCTATCAACCGGTAGATCGATACAGATTTTTAATGCGGAATATTAAAGAATAAGTGTGTATACATGATATAAAAATGTGAGAACCAAAATCGAAGGTATGCCTTTTTGGCAATTTTCCCTCAAACATGACACAAGGAAGAAAAGGTGAAAAAATGTGATTTTTCCATTTTTGTTATTTCTTCTTCCAACTTTTCCAAAGTGTTATTGGAGTGGCGTACATGTGAAAAAATCTTATGTGGATGATGAGTTTGCGGGTATGTGTCGATAAACAAATTTAACTATCAATTATACAAAAGCGCGATGAATTTTGTCATTTCAAACACACACCCGCCAACTCATCATCCAAATAAGATTTTTTCACATGTACGCCACTCCAAAACACTTTGGAAAAGTTGGAAGAAGATATTCCAAAAATGGAAAAATTACATTTTTTCACTTTTTCTTTAGTGTTGCATGTTTGAGTGAAAATTGCCAAAAAGGCCTACCTTCGATTTTGCTCGTCATATTTTTATATCATGTATACACACTTATTCTTTCATATTTTGCATTAAAAATCTGTATCGCTCTACCGGTCGATAGATAAACTATTTTTATTTCTTTGCCAAAAGTAGTTTTTCAATCACAAAGTTTTTCAAAGTTGTCCGTTCGTCTTGCTCAAAATAGGAAAGTTATTGGTAATAATTTTCAGCACATTTTTAGCCGAATGCCACCTCTCTAGCTCATCTGGAAGCTGAGATACAACATAGCCGGGTGCAAAAAAAAAATTCCTAAAAGCCGGCTCTGGGACCAATGACCCATATTTTTCGAAATCTTATGTCTAGGGTATTCTACCACTTTAATAAGAGTCTAATCTGGCAAAACGTTTTTGAAAATGTTCCCGAGGGGGTTATTTTGCATCCACTGACTCGTGATACACGTGTTAAATTATTCGTAATTTGCAAATTTTGGACATCATAATGTTAAAAAATTTAAATACCTATATATAAAGCGCAGGTTCCGTCCGTGTGTCCGGATTGCGAAATAGGGTGGGGAGGGATGGGTGACCTTAGAAGGGCATCGGTCCACTACCGTATACCAATCAATAATTAGCATTTGGACAACTACCGTATACCAATCGATAATTAGCCATGGGTCATCTCTTATTCCGTGGGTCAGATTTATGTGAGAGAGAGAGAGAGAGAGAGAGAGAGAGAGAGAGAGAGAGAGAGAGAGGGGGGGGGAGAAAGATGGGGAGAGGGAGATAGAGAGAGGGAAGGAGAGAGAGGGAGAGGGACAGAGAGGGAAAGAGAAGGAGAGAGAGAGAGGGAAAGATATGGAGGGAGAGGGAGAGTGGGAGAGAGAGGGAGAGAGGGGGGGAGAGAGGGAGAGAGGGGGGAGAGAGGGAAAGAGAGGGCGAGAGGGAGAGAGAGGGAGAGAGGGAGAGACACGGAGAGAAAGGGAAAGAGAGGGAGAGAGAGGGAGAGATAGAGAGAAGGAGAGGGAGAGGGAGAGGGAGAGGGAGAGAATGAGAGAAATAGGGAGAAAGCGCGAAGGAGAGGTAGGGAGAGGGAGGGAGATATGTAAACTAAGGCAGTATTAGATTTTGAATCCGAAAGAAATAGGACGAGGACTTAGAACAAATCCCGGAACACGCCAGTCGATTGCGCGCGCCGTGGCGCGCGCGATCGGCTGGTATATTATAAGATAATTATTGCAGATGACACATGTTCTGTCTTTTTTCTTATTATGCTCAATTCCTAAGCACAACAACGCGATAGCAAGAGTTTTTCGGCGTTGTTCGAGGATTGAAAAATTCACATTGGAGTTTAGTACCTTTCGAATGGATGCCGATTTTCTATTACGCGCAATTGGTGGACTGATGATTGACGAAATGGAGATGTCTGTGATTAATTTTAATAATATAACAAAAAAAACTAAACGAACATAAATATTACAAGTGAGCGCTTTACATGTGTATTTCGATCCTCTAGATGATATACACATACAGATCAACAGTTACGAGTTTCGCTCAATCTGCTTCTATTAAACTTCTAACATTGAAAGGAGACTTCAACGAAAATAATTTGTTCCGTAAGCGACATTAATACTTTTCCCAACTCTAATATAATATTCTCAGGATCGAACCATCCTAAGGAGTTTGTTGCATTTTTCGAAGAACTCGTCCCTCTAGTTAACTCACTCGAAATCAGTCAATGTTTCGGTTATGATGATCTCGGGGAGGTTAAAAACCAATTAAGCAGTCCGAATATTAATGCATCCCTCGAGAAGCTCGCCTTCGATTATCGGCTTACACTCACTTCACGAAAATAGAATATAAATGTGGACGAAATCTGAAAGATAATGCAATATTTTGTAAAATCTGTTCAAAATGTTATTGTCATTCATCTTTGCATTATTTTTTTACGAAAAAATCGTCCGGACTTAATTTTGGTATCCTTCAATTATCACAAAGCAATACTCATTGATAATCCAATCCATCTATAGGTATTTTATCCGCCTCATTTGATCTTATTGTACAACAGACCCCAAGAATTTATTTCTACTGCTCCTAGAAGCTATCCGGTAGACTTTTGCCGCTACCACACTACAGGCACTCTGATCGCATACTAGAGTGTGCACGTACCCCTCCTCCACTTCCCCTTAATCTGTAAATAACATCTCTCTTTCTCTCTCTCATTGCTTTGTTTTCTATCGCCCATTATGTTCAGTGGTAACGACTTTGGAAAAAACGCCCCATGCGTAATTTCCGACCCTTTTGTTATAATAAAGTCCTCATCGTTCGGTAATATCAAGTTATCAGGTTGATGCAAAAGTTTCTTTCTTTGTTCATTTTTCAAATTTCTGCTAGCGTGCGTAAGCGTTCACAATTTTCTAAAAACTATATGGTATGGCCGTGATAGTAGATTGTTTTCGTGTGTTTGCTTTCAATCTACGTATCGCATAAAGATGCTGGTAAATTTTCGAAACGAAACATAGGAAAACTGCAATTTTTTAACGTTTTTGTTTGGGTCCTGATTTTCTTTTAATAGTGATGTCCTTGATCTGCGATTTAAAACAGCGCTAGGACAAGAGTTGATTCTTCAGATGAACACAATAAATCCGTTTTCGAATGTGCGTCGGAAACAACGGACATCAAAAAGTGTTCCAGCGTCTCAAAATCATAGTTTCAAAAAATTCAGCTCATGAACCGTTGGGCGAATCCTTTCCTAATTATGCATGCATGCTTACACAGTAAGGTACTTCAGAATAAATCGCAATTTATCCCTCTTCATCTTCGCGTAAGAATGCAGTGCTCATTAATTGAAATTCCAAAATTTTGAAACAGTCTATTTCTATATTTGGTCCAATGTTTCAAAAATGATATTCGTTGCAGAATACTCTTGTCGTGTCATACTACATACCAAACATAGTACTCCACAATAACTCAAATTGTGGACTAATGCCGGTATCAACAGTGAAAAGTCATTAGTTGATTGGTCAAATGGAAAGAACTGGGGAAGCTAAAATGTTCCTTTCAGAAAAAAAGAAAGAAACTTTTGCATCAACCTAATATTATGAATATTGTGAGAGTCATGCGAGGAGAGTCATACTGTACCATATCACATAATTAATTATTCGTCTCTCGTTGCGCCGTAGAGCGTAGATAAAATATATATGGTGCTTCAGATGTTTTTGTAGAAAACGCGAGAGTGCGTGTTTTGAAGGAACGTTTGAGCTGTTCTTTCTCAACAATTGGATAAAAGTGCCGGCATAGATGGAATAGTGATGATAACAGGCAATGTAACGACCACACCAATATACAATTTTTTATTGGAAAGTGAGAGTTTGAAGATATAAAAATATGACGAGCAAAATCGAAGGTAGGCCTTTTTGGCAATTTTCACTCAAACATGCAACACTGAAGAAAAAGTGAAAAAATGTGATTTTTCCATTTTTGGAATATCTTCTTCCAACTTTTCCAAAGTGTTTTGGAGTGGCGTACATGTGAAAAAATCTTATTTGGATGATGAGTTGGCGGGTGTGTGTTTGAAATGACAAAATTCATCGCGCTTTTGTATAATTGATAGTTAAATTTGTTTATCGACACATACCCGCAAAATCATCATCCACATAAGATTTTTTCACATGTACGCCACTCCAATAACACTTTGGAAAAGTTGGAAGAAGAAATACCAAAAATGGAAAAATCACATTTTTCACCTTTTCTTCCTTGTGGCATGTTTGAGGGAAAATTGCCAAAAAGGCATACCTTCGATTTTGCTCGTCATATTTTTATATCATGTATACACACTTATTCTTTAATATTCCGCATTAAAAATCTGTATCGATCTACCGGTTGATAGATAAACTATTTTTATTTCTTGACCAAAAGTAGTTTTTCAATCACAAAGTTTTTCAAAGTTGCCCGTTCGCCTTGCTCAAAGTAGGAAAGTTATTGGAAATAATTTTCCGCACATTTTGAGCCCAATGCCACCTCTCTAGCTCATCTAGAAGCTGAGATACAGCATAGCCGGGTGGAAATCCGGAAAATTCCTAAAAGCCGGCTCTGGGACCAATGACCATATTTTTCGAAATCTTATGTCTTGGGAATTCTACCACTTAAATAAGAGTCTAATCTGGCAAAACTTTTTTTGAAAATATTCCCGCACACGTCCACTGGCTCGTGATACGCGTGTTAATGATTGATGGAAAGCAAGAATTAAAATATATTGAATTTTCTGAAGATATCATGTTTCATAAAAAAATATCAAACATGTTTCATAAATGTTATTGTATAATATTCCGAAAAAACTGTCTCAGAATGCAAGAAGAACAACTCACGCTCCCGTCCTCGGAAATCTGATAGCCTGGAGTAGGAACACTCGGGACTTCGAAATGCGTTTTGTGTCCCTTCGAAATTGAAAATTCTAATAGGATGCGCAATCCTTTTGTGATTATGCGCGATTCCTTGATCACGGGGAGATCTTTTCGCATTTCACGAGCGAATAAGTTCCAGCGAGGTGAAATCTGATTACAATTTAAACGAAAGATTTATTAAGCCGGTCACTCACCAACCGCGAGCTCTTAATTGATTGTTGGCCGAATTTGTTGATAACTCGGACAATGTCCGACTGTAAAGCAGCCAGATTTGCATCCCGAGACCACATGCAGGCAACAGAAATGAATGTAGTCAACTTTAGATGCAGAAAAGAAAAGTTCGAGCCAACGTTTGAAATTTAATGCAGGTGGCATTAATAAGCCCACAATAGCTGTCATCACGCGGGTTGTATTTATTGACAACATCTCCCAAATAGACTTACAAAAACAACTATTCGAATATTTATTTAAGATGCAAATCATCCCTCACACACCTCAATTCATTCGCTCTCTCACCATGAGATTGGCTCGCTTGCATCTTAAACAAATATTTGGATAGTTGTTTTTCTGCTCCCAAAGCATCTACTACCGTAGATACAGTAGATGCAGTACTCCGTCAAATCAGTAGATTTTTTTTATTTCATCTCGCACACTTGCTGTTCGGACTACCGTCCATGGTTCGCTTCTTGGGAATGAAAGGAAATGGTGAAATGAGTTGCCTGTAGTGTGGTAGCGGCAAAAGTCTACCGGATAGCTTCTAGGAGCAGTAGAAATAAATTCTTGGGGTCTGTTGTACAATAAGATGAAATAAGGCGGATAAAATACCTATAGATGGATTGGATTATCAATGAGTATTGCTTTGTGATAATTGAAGGATACCAAAATTAAGTCCGGACGATTTTTTCGTAAAAAAATAATGCAAAGATGAATGACAATAACATTTTGAACAGATTTTACAAAATATTGCATTTCATCTTTCAGATTTCGTCCACATTTATATTCTATTTTCGTGAAGTGAGTGTAAGCCGATAATCGAAGGCGAGCTTCTCGAGGGATGCATTAATATTCGGACTGCTTAATTGGTTTTTAACCTCCCCGAGATCATCATAACCGAAACATTGACCGATTTCGAGTGAGTTAACTAGAGGGACGAGTTCTTCGAAAAATGCAACAAACTCCTTAGGATGGTTCGATCCTGAGAATATTATAGTAGAGTTGGGAAAAGTATTAATGTCGCTTACGGAACAAATTATTTTCGTTGGTCTCCTTTCAATATTAGAAGTTTAATGCTAGAAAAATGAGTTGGGGTCACTCAGAGGTCAATTTTGACCTATCTTACACCGTATCCAAGAAAACAGCTCTCAAAGTGAGTGATGCCGGTATCCGGAACTGCGTAGCGAGCTCCAAAATGAAGTGTGCACTTTAATACTTCAGGGATCACTCAGGCATGCCTCAGGGTGGCTAAAACCGGTTATAACTTCAAAATGTGCGGAAAATTATTTCCAATAACTTTCCTACTTTGAGCAAGGCGAACGGGCAACTTTGAAAAACTTTGTGATTGAAAAACTACTTTTGGTCAAGAAATAAAAATAGTTTATCTATCAACCGGTAGAGCGATACAGATTTTTAATGCGGAATATTAAAGAATAAGTGTGTATACATGATATAAAAATGTGAGAACCAAAATCGAAGTTATGCCTTTTTGGCAATTTTCCCTCAAACATGCCACAAGGAAGAAAAGGTGAAAAAATGTGATTTTTCCATTTTTGGTATTTCTTCTTCCAACTTTTCCAAAGTGTTATTGGAGTGGCGTACATGTGAAAAAATCTTATGTGGATGATGAGTTTGCGGGTATGTGTCGATAAACAAATTTAACTATCAATTATACAAAAGCGCGATGAATTTTGTCATTTCAAACACACACCCGCCAACTCATCATCCAAATAAGATTTTTTCACATGTACGCCACTCCAAAACACTTTGGAAAAGTTGGAAGAAGATATTCCAAAAATGGAAAAATCACAATTTTTCACTTTTTCTTCAGTGTTGCATGTTTGAGTGAAAATTGCCAAAAAGGCCTACCTTCGATTTTGCTCGTCATATTTTTATATCATGTATACACACTTATTCTTTCATATTTTGCATTAAAAATCTGTATCGCTCTACCGGTCGATAGATAAACTATTTTTATTTGTTTGCCAAAAGTAGTTTTTCAATCACAAAGTTTTTCAGAGTTGTCCGTTCGTCTTGCTCAAAATAGGAAAGTTATTGGAAATAATTTTCAGCACATTTTTAGCCGAATGCCACCTCTCTAGCTCATCTGGAAGCTGAGATACAACATAGCCGGGTGCAAAAAAAAAATTCCTAAAAGCCGGCTCTGGGACCAATGACCCATATTTTTCGAAATCTTATGTCTAGGGTATTCTACCACTTTAATAAGAGTCTAATCTGGCAAAAAGTTTTTGAAAATGTTCTCGAGGGGGTTATTTTGCATCCATTGACTCGTGATACACGTGTTAAATTATTCGTGATTTGCAAATTTTGGACATCATAATGTTTAAAAATATATATTATAAGATAATTATTGCAGATGACATATGTTCTGTCTTTTTTCTTATGCTCAATTTCTAAGCACAACAACGCGATAGCAAGAGTTTTTCGGCGTTGTTCGAGGATTGAAAAATTCACATTGGAGTTTAGTACCTTTCGAATGGATGCCGAGTTTCTATTACGCGCCGCAATTGGTGGACTGATGATTGACGAAATGGAGATGTCCGTGATTAATTTTAATAATATAACAAAAAAACTAAACGAACATAAATATTACAAGTGAGCGCTTTACATGTGTATTTCGATCCTCTAGATGATATACACATACAGATCAACAGTTACGAGTTTCGCTCAATTCTATCGAAATATCCTAACCATTTTCTCTAAAACTCATTTTCAACAGTGGTGCACTTCAGGCCAATTTTCTCAAAAATGTGGGTGAAGATGCAGCTCAAATTTTCACACTAGATGCAGCTCAGCGAGAGCTTTCCAATGAGTGGTTTGCGAAAAATATACGAACACTCCTGTGAGAGTTTTGCGGATATCGAGGAAGAGGAAATAATAGATGGTCGCAAGATTTCAATAGACAAGCGGAATTTCAATAGACAAGCAGGGAACGTGAATAATAGTGCGAATAGTGGAACGACGGACGGTCCCGGTCCAGCAGCGATGATGATGATTGCCTTGAAGTGCGAGATCGAGGAAGATGAGAGAAGTGAGAACAATAATGAGTTCGATAGACTTCTACCACTCGATAGTGTGCGCAAAGGAGAGGATGAGAGTCAAGAGGTGCTCAATAGTCCCAGTGCAGTTGATGGCAAAGAAAGAGTTGAGAACAATGAGTTCAATAGACTCGAGCCAGTCGATGACAAAGAGAGAGTTGAGGATAAGGATAAATCCAACAGACTCGAGTCAGTCGATAACAGCGCAATCAGAAGAAGTGTGGTAGATGACCCACTGTTTATTAGGAGATCGCAGCGAGTGCAAGGCACGATTGGAGGGATTCAAGTTGAAGTAGTTCTGGATACGGAAGCTGAATAGTCTGATAGATAAGCGACTAGTTGATCAGATGTGTGGTGTAGTGATAACACCCGATATTCGAGATAGATTGCGTGGTGCGCAAGGACAGAGAATAAGGACGATTGGAACTGTTGTACTGGACGTTCATATGGAGATTGGGAAGCAATGTAGAGTCGGATTTTATGTATCAGAGACCGACATTGATGTGATTCTGCTGGGAAAGAATGCTTTGGCAGAGATGGGACTAGAGTTGAGAGAGGAAGTGTCGTTGAAGGAGAAGATAGTGGATAAGGTGATAGTCCTTCGGACGTGCTATATTGCACCTCACTCAATAGGAATGGTGTACGTAGGGGGGTGGATATCCCGGAGAAGGGATGAAAGTGCTGAATAGTGATCGAGAGGAAGTGGTCGAAGGGACAAATTGTGATGCAGCAGCAGTTCAAGTGCCAGTATGGAATGGTAATGAAGATGATTTGATGTTAGAGATTCATGATGTAATAGGAGAATGGAAGTCAGTGAAGCAGATGGATGAGACTTTGGCGGAAGAGTTGAAGCTTCTCGATGTGAATGCAATCAGAAGAGATGATAGAAGATGCGATTGGAATGAGAGAGATAATGCCAGGGGTTTAGACTGTTATGAGTCATCATCGGTGCCCTATCATCTTGATGACGTCATATGTTTTGCCACATCCCGACCACCCACATTCTAGCGCATCCCAGCACATCCTTGAACATATAATCAATCAATCAATCAATTTATCTTATCAGGCGGAAACGCTCAGATGATAGGTCGGAAACATAGGTTGCACTCCACCAATGGCTGCCAATAGCTCGGGTTAGGTCGTCTCTCCATCTCGCGCGAGGCTTTCCGGGGGGACGAGTCCTATTGTATGGAGTCCATACAGTTGTCGCACGGCTCCACTGTTCCATTCCCATTCTTCTGATCTTGAGGGCCCAGCGCGTTTTCCGTTTCAATCCTTCCTCATTCCAGTCTCTTAGCTTGGTAATCCTTCTCACGCGATCATTCTTCCATCTATGTCTCAGCGTGATTCCAAGCATCTTTCTTTCCATCTTCCTCTGGGTGACACTCAGCCTCTCCTTCTCGCTTGATCTCAGAGCCCATACTTCACACCCATAGAGAACTGTAGCCGTGATGCAGCTCTCGAAGACTCTCCTCCTGATCTTGATGGACAGAATTCGAGAAGATAGGAGGTGTGAGAGCTTACTCCAGGCCAGCCACCCTAATCGAATCCGGTGATCTATTTCGTCGGAATGATCCAAGGGAAGAGCTATTCTTCCTCCGAGATAGGTGGCGCTATCGACGAATTCGAATCGCAGATTGCCGATGATTATTGGATTGCGGGTAGAGGTGCAGGAGGTGAGGAGGTTGGTCTTGCTTGCATTCACTTCGAGACCAACTCGGCTGCACGCGTCCATCAGCTTCTTCAGCATTCGTTCCAGCTCGGGTCGAGATTTGGCAACGAGAGCCACGTCATCGGCATACTCCAAGTGGCAAAGGTTCCTTCCGTCGATTCTAATTCCATCTGACTCCCAGTCAATGTTGTCCATGGCTGATCGTAGCACTGCGTTGAAGAGACGAGGGGAGAGGGTATCCCCTTGGCGGACTCCTCGACGCACAGTCACAGGAACGAGCTCCTCATTAACTCGAATGAGTGTAGAGGAGGACTCGTAGAGACGGCGCAACATGTGGACGAGGGAGGGATGGGCTCCGAACGAGAAGAGGGCTTGCCAGCAGGCATTCCACTCCACACAGTCGAACGCCTTCTTGAAGTCGACGAACGCCAAGTAGATTGGGATACCGTACTCGGAGGTTCTTTCAGCGACCTGCTTGATGGCATGCAGGTTGTCGAGAGTACTGTAGCCGCGCCGGAAGCCGGTTTGGGTCGAGGACTCTGTTTCTTCAAGCACAGTTTCGAGTCTCTGAAGAATGACTTTGGTCATTGTCTTCAGGGAAACGGTGAGGAGGGAGATGGGACGGAAGTTCCCAATGTTGGTAGGGTCTCCTTTCTTGTGCAGAAGAGTGACAATTGCTTCGGTCAGGTCGCTTGGAACAGCCTCTTCATCTACCAGATAGTTGAGTAGATCAGCGATAACGGGAGCAAGGTGGTTTCGAGAGTGGTATAGCATATCAGGGAGAATGCCATCCGAACCGGGTGAGTGACCACACTTGAGTTGGGACATCGCTTTGCTGACCTCATCGGGTAGGAAGGGAGGAAGGGGATCCAGAGGCTGAGGAGGGACTGGGAGTGGACACGGAACTGCAGGGGTGTAGAGACCGTCAAAGAAGCTCTGGACCACTGTCTTGGTAGCTGCTTGAGAGAGAGCACCAGTTACAGGGTCGGGAACTAGAAGGCGCTTCTTTGAGGTTTGCAGACTCAGCATGCTCTTCACGATGCTCCTTCCCATGGTTGCTGCTTGCCGTGCTTGCGCCTCCTTTCGCTTCCTGATGTCATCGACGAAACTCGTCCGGGCAGCTTTGCAGGCAGCTGAGTAGGCGACAGCTTGTTGGGAGTTGGATTGCAATTCATGGCGCATCGCTAGGAGCTTCCGCGTTCCACTCGAGATCCAAGAAGGGGATTGGCGCTTCCTCCAGCAGTTCGTTGCCGCGGTCTCCGTGAAAGCCTTTACCGTAGTATAGGCGTCGGCGGCAGAACTGGGGCGGGCAAGGGGCAGTGACGCGAGAAGGTTTGCGTTGACAGTAAAAGCGGTTCGATCGAAATTTAGCCGCTCCCTGCATCTTTTCTGCCTCGCCTTGTCAGGGAGGGAGAGGCACATCCGAACAAGGCGATGGTCGGAGTCAAACTCAAACCGACCAACGACTCCACAGTTGACTACTCTCGCTGTGGCGGGCGCTGCAACGTAGTCAATTTGGTGGAATGCGGAGCCGTTTGGGGATCGCCAGGTCCAGATTCGACCGTGCCGTCTCTTGGGGAACGTGTTCAGGATGCGCAGTCTGTTCCTCACGCAGAGCTCAGTGAAGCAGCGTCCGCGTGAGTTCGGTGTGGGAGAGGCAAAGTTACCGACAAATCTTTCATTGCCAGGTTCCCTCGCCACTCGACAGTTGAAGTCACCAACCAGAACTGGCATATGGCCTTTTGGGGCACTCCGCAGGGCGGTCTCAACCTGGTCTAGGAAGTCTTCATACGTGTCGTCATCGTAGGAAGACGTAGGGGCGTAAGCGCAGACCAGGAAGAGCCGTAGGTCGGGAAGGAGCAGAGTGGCCAAACGAGGGGAGAGGCCATTGAACACAGCTCCGCGCGCGAGTTGCGGTCGAAGCAAAAATGCCACGCCATGGGAAGCAGTGGGCCCGCCCGAGTGGTAGACTACAGTGCCTGAGGATGTAAGATTGAACGAGGCACAACCCACAATCCTGGCTTCCTGCACTGCAACCACGTCCCACTTGATCTTGTCGAGGGCGAGTTCCATCTCCGACTGCTTCTCCCTTGGGCCGAGCGTCCTGGCGTTGATGGTGCCGATGTAGAAGTGGCGACCCATCGTGGCGGCGTACAACTCCCGCGTGCCAACGCGTCTGGGAGAGGGAATCCGGGCGGGCGGAACCGGAGACGGAGAGACGAAATCGCACTCAACCGCTCGCCACACACTTGAGAACCCAGAATGTAGTCTACAAGGCGATGGTCGGAGTCAAACTCAAATCGACCAACTATTCCGCAATTGGCTACTCTCGCAGTGGCGGGCGCCGCAACGTAGTCAATTTGGTGGAATGAGGAGCCGTTGGGGGATCGCCATGTCCAGATTCGACCGTGCCGTCTCTTGGGGAACGTGTTCTGGATGCGCAGTCTGTTCCTCACGCAGAGCTCAGTGAAGCAGCGTCCGCGTGAGTTCGGTGTGGGAGAGCGAAGTTACCGGCAAATCTTTCATTGCCAGGTTCCCTCGCCACTCGACAGTTGAAATCACCGACCAGAACTGGCATATGACCTCTTGGGGCACTCTGCAAGGCGGTCTCAACCTGGTCTAGGAAGTCTTCATACGCATCGTCATCGTAGAACATATATGGGGAGGCGCATCTTAGGCGCATCTTTTTTACTCCGATTTTTTCATTATCACACTGTACCATTACTAATTAGGGGGTATGACAAAATCGCAAACGACAAAATAGCAAATCGAAATATCTCAGGACAGAGTGAAGGAACAACTTCGTAATTAGTATCAACTAATTACTCGAGGCAATTACTATTTGCCCCGAGGACATATCAGTGACGTCACTTTAATTAGCGGCATCGCATTTTCCACGTCCTATTTCCCGGTCACGGTCCAAAATCGGGATGAGGTTTTTGTCCTATCAACCCAAGATACCATGTCCCACATGTACTATGGTAACCCAGCTCTCATATATCGGCTACCGTATCCCAATCTACCGTAATCCAGATACTGTAGGCACACCAAATTAGGACAAACGAGTCCCTTCAGGCACAGTGAGTGCCGGACAGACTAGCAAAATGTCCCAAAAGTTTACCATAACCCGATTACAGTATCCTAGTTACCGTAAACCACAACATCGCGAACTGATTTTATTTCTAAAGTTGTTCTAAAAATAGGATAAAGTTGGTTCTAAAAATAAGGAGATGATTTTTTTTAATAATACATTTAAGAGCATAAAGTATTTTAATGTTTTTAAAATTAAAATCATAGCCGAGTGGCTAACGCACTCGCCTTGAAAGTAGAAGGTGGGGGGTTCGAATCCGATCGGCTGAAAACATCTTTGCCAAGCCTCATGAAGATCGGGAAAATGAAAGGAAGCTACCGTAACCTTACTTACAGTATCCCGGTTCAGTGTGTCATGGTTAGTGCGCATGACTTTATAATGAAATATTGCCGCGATCATGCTGGCAGTATTGCGGGTCGTTTTAACAGCATGAATTTGGTGAATTGATTTTTTAACCGCCTGTATTTTGCGAAGTGTCATTGCGAATTCAATACAATATATGTTTAACTTTCAAAGAATATTTAATTTATTATTCTAGACATTTCCATTGAGACTCGGCAATGAATGCTACTGTGAGAACAGAATGCGTAGTCCGTGGTGTGGTGGGCGAGACCTATCACATTTTGTTGTATTACTCGCGGAACTTTTTTTCTCCCGCGTTCCGCGAGTAATACAATAAAATGTGATAACTCTCGCACACCACACCACGGACTACGCATTCTGTTCTCACAGTAACCCTATATTATAATTTTCAATATTGATATTGCCATTACCAAGTTATTTTTAATGTAGTAACCAATTGATTTCTGCCTCCTATTCACACACATCGGATTCCACGTTGGATGGAAATGAGATTATGCCAATTCCTCTCCTTCGCGAAAAGCCGGAGCTTAAAATATTGCAAACAAACGAGTATCGGCAGGTATCATACAAGCAATATAATTTTCAATGTAGATCCGACTTAATTCCGATATTATTTGCAAATGACTTCAATTGAATACTGACAAATCAACTAAATTGTTTCTCGTACATCCCACCCAAATTTAGATTTCATCGAATCTTTTGTTTGTAATAATTGCATATAACTTCAGGATTTTATTATTGTCGGGAAATCTAATAACACTAAAATACAAAATTTACATCGACACTTCTAGGATGACTAAAATTTGGAAAAACCGAAGAATCATTTTAAAAAATCTATGACTAAACAGAGATGTGATTGGCTAGAGCGTATAGATGATCAATCCTTGTTTGATTCATTCGTCCATTACTGACGGCTAGCTTGCGACGTTCCTTCGCCTCTTCGACAGCTCGTGATCTCCTGTACTGCTGCCCCATAGTCAGCTGATTTAATGTGGCTTTATCACGCTTAGACTTGTAGAGTTTTTGATGTTCAAGCAGCTCAACTGCGACTTTCGATGCCGTGCTCTTCGGCTTGATACTCTGCACATCAATAAGTAAAGCGCTCATATTTCTAGTTCAATACACAATATAGCTTACTTTCAGTTTGGAATTGTATGATTCAACTGTCGAATTCCCAAGTTGCATATCATTCAAAATACGATCGTATACATTCCATGTCATGGGGGGATAGGTGGGCTGCATGTAGACTCCTCCGGGAAGAGTTTTTCCAATATAGTTGTCCTCCACATATTTCACAAAGGCTGTAGCATTTTTATTTATTATAAAAATAAATTCATAATTGGCATACGCAAAAGAATGAAAATATACCTTCACCATAAGCCGAGAAATTTGTATTTTTAAATTTGTCCTTAAACTCCACTAGCCACTCATCGAAATAATCCAAAACATCTGGTTGAGGAACAATGGAAAGCGCCATAAATGCCTTGAACAGGCTCTTATAAGCGGGCGATGCATAAAGACGTGACATACATATGGAGGCCCTACATGTATTAAGTAAGATCATAGTTTTTGATGAATATATTTCTCACTTTCATTTTTTTATAGATATTTTTTAGCCAATGAATCCAGCAGCGATTAATCGTAGTAAGTGGATAAGAATTGGCCAATGCATTGGAAATAGCTCTCTCAAAATCTGAAGGAAATTCATCCAGAAGCGAAAATTATTTGTGACAAACCACAATACACAGTAAGCGGCATCGGAATTCTTTGTTGTGCTAGCCAATCAAAGACGAGATCATACGATCGTGTAGTTTTCGTTGAAAGAAATGCATATACGAGAGGCGTGAACAGATGATCATCCTAGGGCAAAATATGTTGAGCCATATCAATCTCACACCAATGAACTTACAAGTGCTCCCACGACGAAGATCTGATGGAATTTTTTAGGAGTACTATGAAACGTGCCATCCACCGCCCAATCTAAACTTCTGGACAGCGTGTCCAATCCGTCATCAGTTGCAAATAGTTTGTATGCGTTTTCATTTCCACATGGAAAATACTCGCATGTATCTTCACGTAAAAACGGCATATCTTTAAAATTATTATAATGATGGGATGCCATGATGGACTAACCGAAAAGGGTAACATCAATTTTGCACGGCCATTTATAGTCACCCTTCACTTCAACAGCTCTCTGCACTGCCCGCTTCACAGCACGCTCTTTCAGAACCGGAAGAAGATGAGGAGGAGCCCCCATCACATGCTTTGCAAGTACTGCTTCGGTGGACAAGCCACCCAAACGATCTTCTTTAGAACATGTGCGAATATCGCGAATCTAACACAATAGATACATGCGCAATATTTCATGAGTAAAACGCATACCTCTGCAGCATAGTCTTTGGGAAGGTGAAAAGGTTCGTGTTCAGCAACTCGAATCGTTACTCCATTTGTGAATTCGGCCTTACCAGAGCAGTTTACAGTATTACATCTTATCAAAATTACATTTATAATATTTCAGTACTATATATACACCTGAAGCGCTTTACTCCAGCTTTGGAAATGTAATAGCCCCGGTACTCGTAACCATCTCTGTCGTAAATCAACTCCTTCCCTTTATTTGAAAAAATCCTTAAAACATGCATAGAATAATAAATATATGTGTTGAGCACTTACCTATTTGTGGCAGGAATCATTTGGTAAAAATAAACGAAGAGGGAAAAGAAATGTTATATAATAAATGGAATAACAGAAAACTTTATCGATGTGAATTCAATTACAGTATCATCGCGCCATGGCACACAATTTTTGTTTCTCGAGTATTGCAAATTACACGCAAAGTAACTTATCAATATTATTTTCAATATCAATATTGACAAGTATAATACAGATGTTGCGTTCATTGGCGAGTCTCAAAGGGAATATCTAGAATATTAAATTAAATATTCTTTGAATTTTAAATATCTATTGTATTGAATTTGCAATGGCACTTCACAAAATACAGGCAGTTCAAAAATCAATTCACCAAATTCATGCGGTTAAAACGACCCGCAATACTGCCAGCATGATCGCGGCAATATTTCATTATAAAGTCATATGTGCGACCCAGCGCACTAACCATGACACACTGAACCGGGATACTGTAAGGAAGGTTACGGTAGCTTCCTTTCATTTTCCCGATCTTCATGAGGCTTGGCAAAGATGTTTTCAGCCGATCGGATTCGAACCCCCCACCTTCTACTTTCAAGGCGAGTGCGTTAGCCACTCGGCTATGATTTTAATTTTAAAAACATTAAAATACTTTATGCTCTTAAATGTATTATTTAAAAAATCATCTCCTTATTTTTAGAACCAACTTTATCCTATTTTTAGAATAACTTTAGAAATAAAATTAGTTCGCGATGTTGTGATTTACGGTAACTAGGATACTGTAATCGGGTTATGGTAAACTTTTGGGACATTTTGCTAGTCTGTCCGGCACTCACTGTGCCTGAAGGGACTCGTTTGTCCTAATTTGGTGTGCCTACAGTATCTGGATTACGGTAGATTGGGATACGGTAGCCGATATATGAGAGCTGGGTTACCATAGTACATGTGGGACATGGTATCTTGGGTTGATCGGACAAAAACCTCATCCCGATTTTGGACCGTGACCGGGAAATAGGACGTGGAAAATGCGATGCCGCTAATTAAAGTGACGTCACTGATATGTCCTCGGGGCAAATAGTAATTGCCTCGAGTAATTAGTTGATATTAATTACGAAGTTGTTCCTTCACTCTGTCCTGGCTCCTCTCTTCTTCTCCGCCCCTCCAATATCGACGGTTGCCAAAAGCACGTTGGTCGAAGCAGTCCGCCAGCACGCACCATCAAGAATGCGGGAGGGCATCTATGTGATGCACACCAATGAAGTTGATGAGGAGATACACTGGTACACTCGAGAACGAAGGCGGGAATGGAGGGCGGCTACCCACGAGCAGAGGGACGTTGGAAGGAAGCGCTCCGTCTCATCTGTCTGGGTGAGGAATGAGAAATTTGGAGTGGCGGTTTGTTCTCCTCGTTTTGCGCGCTCTCTCGGCTCTCTGACCGACGAGAGATCGCGCGGACTGCGGAGAGTCAGAATATGACTCTAATTTTGGGATGAGGTGATAGGTACAAGATAAAATGAGACCAATAGAAGTGTAATGAGAAAAATTATATAAATTTCAGGATCGGCAGGAGTCCGTATGAAGACGAGACTCGGGTACGACCTCGCGCCCAGGCTGACAGTACTTCGCCGACTCGTTCAAGAAGGAGGCTACTCAATTTATGAGGCACGATTCGAGAACAAGGCGAAGGAAGCAGGATGGTCGACGGGAGCGAGAATCAAGGTAAAAGTAGGTTAGAAGGAAGAGGGAAATATTAGGCAGAAAAATACAGTAAAAAGGTTATAGATCTCATTCGGTGTGCATTCGAGAGTGTTCGCAAGGATCCAGTGGGCGACGACGAATGGATCGGAACAGACGGTGCGCATTCGACTGAAGGAGATGGAAGAGCAACCGGAGATCGGCAAGCTCACGCTAGAGGCATGGATTTCACTCGACGAGGGAGCACTCATCTCGAACCCAGCTCAAGAGAGGATGATCTACGGAGTGAGAGTCCCAAGGGAATCGAGAGCGG
Source organism: Pristionchus mayeri (assembly GCA_036245805.1). Lineage (NCBI taxonomy): Eukaryota > Metazoa > Nematoda > Chromadorea > Rhabditida > Neodiplogasteridae > Pristionchus > Pristionchus mayeri. The sequence continues at coordinate 28,683,813 of BTRK01000001.1, forward strand.
AGAGGATTCTGGAGATGGTATACGATGAGATGAGCCCCAGAAGATGTGAGAGCAAACAACTGCCGAGCATATCGAAGGAGGAAATGGCAAGAATCTCATCGGAAATGGAATGGGACCAGGACCAGATGAAGTTCATCCACTTTTCATCAATGGATTACCCTCTTCTCTTTGTCAATGCGGCCGCTGACTGTGGAAAATCGACCGCCCTTGCAGCAGCAGCCCAGCATTTCATTAAAACGGGCAATTCTGGAACGCTGGTTATCATCTCAGCAGCCACGAACAATGCAGTGGCAGTTGCGACGAGGACAGTGCAGGAGCTGACCAATTCAGAGGTCAGACTGCCCAGGATCGTGGCCAAGGATGGAATGGAATCGACCAGATCTGACTTACAAGAATGGATCATCAGGATGGCAGGATCACCGGGAGCATCAAAGGACCTAAAGCAGAGAGCTCTAGGAATGATGAGAGGGGGTTGGGTACCGGAGATTATTGCGGGGATTGAGAGGACGGGTACTGTTAATTATGTTGGGAAAGAAAGGGGGATACTGTAGATTATTATAGGACCAGCCGATCGCGCGCGCCATGGCGCGCGCAATCGACTGGCGTGTTCCGGGATTTGTTCTAAGTCCTCGTCCTATTTCTTTCGGATGCAAAATCTAATACTGCCTTACTTTACATATCTCCCTCCCTCTCCCTACCTCTCCTTCGCGCTTTCTCCCTATTTCTCTCATTCTCTCCCTCTCCCTCTCCCTATCCCTCTCCTTCTCTCTATCTCTCCCTCTCTCTCCCTCTCTTTCCCTTTCTCTCCGTGTCTCTCCCTCTCTTCCTCTCTCTCCCTCTCTTCCTCTCTCTCCCTCTCGCCCTCTCTTTCCCTCTCTCCCCCCTCTCTCCCTCTCCTCCCCCTCTCTCCCTCTCCCCCCCTCTCTCCCTCTCTCTCCCACTCTCCCTCTCTCTCCTTATCTTTCCCTCTCTCTCTCTCCTTCTCTTTCCCTCTCTCTCTCTCTTTCTCTCTCCTTCTCTTTCCCTCTCTCTCTCTCTCTCTCTTTCTCTCTCTCTCTCTCTCTCTCTCTCTCTCTCTCTCTCTCTCTCTCTCTCTCTCTCTCTCTCTCTCTCTCTCTCTCTCTCTCTCCCTCTCTTTCCCTCTCTCCCTATCTCTCCTTCCCTTTATCTCTCTATCCTTCTCTTTCACTCTCTCTCCCATCTCTCCCTGTATCCTTCCCCGCCCCCTTTCCTACTCTCCCTCGTTTTCGAATTTTCTTTAACACTCTAGAAGCTTTGGAACATTTTCGAACTTTCTAGAACATTCTAGAAACTTTGGAACATTTTCGAATGTTCTGGAACATTCTAGAAGCTTTGGAACATTTTCGAACTTTCGGGAACATTCTAGAAGCTTTGGACTATTTTCGAACTTTCTGGAACATTCTAGAAGCTTTGGAACATTTTCGAACATTCTGGAACATTCGAGATGCTTTGACCCATGGCTAATTATCGATTGGTATACGGTAGTTGACCCAATGCTAATTATTGATTGGCATACGGTAATTCAAAGATCAAAGGCAAAATCATAAATCTGACCCACGGAATAAGAGATGACCCATGGCTAATTATCGATTGGTATACGGTAGTTGACCCAATGCTAATTATTGATTGGTATACGGTAGTGGACCGATGCCCTTCTAAGGTCACCCATCCCTCCCCACCCTATTTCGCAATCCGGACACACGGACGGAACCTGCGCTTTATATATAGGTATTGATACTTCGGGGAGGGATTCTTTAGAATATGGTGGAAAAGGGATTGGATTCTGCAGATTATTGTAGAAAGGAGGTTTTGTACTGCAAATCACTTTGGGCAATGGAGAGAGGTACTGTAGTATATGATGGGAGAGACATGGGAGGGATACTAAAGATTATGGAGGGAGACGGGTTCGATATTGTAGATAACGGTCGCCGATGTAGATGAGGGGTACTGTAGATTATGATGGGAGAGATAGGGGAGGGATATTGAAGATTATGGAGGGAGAGAGGTTGCGTACTGTAGATTACGGTGGCCAATGTAGATGAGAGGTACTGTAGTATATGATGGGAGAGATATGGGAGGGATACTGCAGATTATGGAGGGAGAGGGGTTCGATATTGTAGATAACGGTGGCCGATGTAGATGAGGGGTGATGTAGATTATGATGGGATGGATAGGGGATACTGAAGATTATAGTGGGGACAATCTATTCAAGTGACTACCATACTTCTTGTTGTGTAAAGGCCCTGGCATTGTACCCCATAGTCAATCACCATACGTGTAGACTAGACTATCCCCCGTTGTCTCGAGTTGCACTCTCGCCCTCCTCTCCCCTCTGTCCATTAGCATGTCCCATTTACATGTGAACTCTTGTCGATTTAAGGATGAGTCCTCCCCATTCTATCGTCTCTGTGACTAGTGCGATGTGACCCCTTCTCTTGTCCCCTTTCTGTAGATAAAGTCTATTCCGTCTATGCACCTAGAGTTCAGGGACAGGCCAACTACACAATACTTCTCTAAATCCCTATACTCCCCTCCCCCTTCCACTTTCCTTGCCCCAGCCCCTTCGATTTCCCTGGCATCGGAAGGGATATCGGCCATCTCTTCTTTCGACCTAATCTCACTTTCATCCGCTCAATCCATCCAATCACTACTCTTTCTAGCGTAAGGCTCTCATCTGAATCTCAGATATTCACCGCCTCCAATTCCTTGAAATTACATCTAAACATTTATCACAAGTATGCTAAACATGCCATGGAATTAAAACATTTCACGGCGAGAACAGTAGAGGATACGTAGAGGGCATCAAATTGTACTCTCACAAATAATCTATGTAAATAGTGCTCAATCCACAATTACAGAGGATAATAATCGATAATTACAATGAATAAATAGGGTACGGTAGGAGTAGGTGCGTTGAAAAGCAAGCTGGACTCTCCTTGAGGTGTTCCTTGACGGCCTGCTTGATCTCGGCCGCCAGCTTGCCCGCATCAGTCTTCGACGCGGACTCCGCGTACACGCACACGGTGTTCTCGGTGTCAGAGGGTCTGCAAAGACATTGTTTTATTATTTGCTCGAATATATTATCCTGCTAGTAACTACTGGCGTGGTTATTGCCAATCGACGTCAATTGCAATAGCATGTCGCACTTTCCTACTTTACTGTCAGGCCCATTGCACTCAGCTCGGAAGCTTCTATTCTCAGTGGAAGGGCTCGCACGCTCCCTCCACCGTCTCCCTGCCCCCACTCTACGTTCCCCCCCCCCCCCCCCCCCGCATACATCCCTGCCAGAGGGTATTCGCATCCTTAGGCCGAGGTACAAATAGAGAGGCCCAACCCCTCATTGTCTACCTCGCGATTCTCCTCCTCCTAGTCCCCCCTTTGCTCACCTGACGAAAGCCCTCGCTCTGCCTCTTCTCCTGCCGACTGCGTCGTCAATCTTCGTCTGCAGCGCCGCCGGCTCCACAAGGCGCGTCTCGTCGGGCGTCGTGAGGAAGAGCGAACGATCCACCACCTGCAGAGAGAGAGGGTACGATGTAACAGGGAGAACACGGAAGAGTATGTCGTAATATATGTCCAGAGTAGTTTATAAATGCCCATTTTAACATTACTGTAAAAGCCCTCCCGAACATAATATCCATATGATCAAAAATGCTACCGTTAAACAACCGAACAATGTATTTGTACCACTAAGGCATCAAGCTATACGGGTAACTGTATCTATTCATCCACCATCTTAACTCACGGGTATATTCAGCTGCATGCTGGGCGCGTCCTCGTACATCTCCGCCCACTGCTGCACCGTCCAGTCGTTGCGTCTGAAGTAAATACATCTTAGCTGATAAATCCAAACATGTCGATTGCAACTCCACAGAGGCTCCCTGATCCGTCAGAAGAACCGTCATATTTCATTCAAATTATAAAAATTGAAAATGAAAATGAGAAAAATCGGAGAACAATAAATTTTGAAAAAAACACAATTCAAGACTATATAAAATCAGTTCTCGATCGTCCCCTCACCCTCAACCACCGTACTCCCGTACCTGATTATGAGCTCGACGACGAGGAGAGTCGAAATCGCATCGGCCCCTGCTTCGTTGAAGATCGAGTTTACAAATTTCATCATGGCCGCCTCAGGCTGCAGGACACTGAAAGTTTTTAAAATGAGTCCAGTAATCAAGTCACGGTATCTAGTCACTTGCATGAATTATGTCTTTACTGGGATACGTGCTTCTGAATAGAGGACATTGCCATTCAGGCTACCATATTCCCATGATAGTGATTGCCAATCAGTTACCGTACTTCGAGAGAAGAACAGGGAATTCTTTCGAAAAGGTAGCTGTGCCGTTTCCGTTGTCCTGAAAGGAGCAATCAAATATCTCCACCCTCAAATCTCCAACTTCTCCCTTCCGGCTTTGGTGAAACCACAGCGGAACTCGGCACTTGGTCAGATGAAAACTATTGCGTCATGATGTCTATGATAGATTAAAGTGTTTCGCAACCCTGTCTCGAAATGACAACTCTACTCGCAATGTTCCACAACAGGCCCTGCCCACCTCGAAGTAGATGGCGCAGTCGTGCTTGGCCGCCTCGTCGTGCAGGTGCTTCACGCCCGCAGGCACGATTACGGGCGGCGTGTTCTTAATATCTTCCAGTGAAAACATTGCGGAACATAATTTGTCATCTGTGATTTAAGATTGCACTATACGACTCATCGTACCCCATTCCCCTGCTATTAGCAAGCTGATGCCAAATAAAACTTTGTTTCGCAATAGCATATGTGTTCTTAACTGGGCTCTCCCTTTAAACGCTATCACCTAGGAGTGTGCGTTACTGTGCGTTGTTGTGCACCTCACCCGCCCCCTTCTCCCCCCTCACTCACCAGCTGCTCCCTCATGTACTTGCTCGAGTTGCCGTTGGCGTACGCCGTCTGGAAGATGACGAATTTGACCTCGTCGAGGTCGATAAGACGCATCTTTTCTAGATGCTGCAAGATAAAAAAATACCGTCGATATAGTGTATACTACACCTCTAATATCGGGTCGATATACTGTATACTACCCCTCTAATCTCGATCCAGACGCTATGAGGAATCAGGAAATTAAGACGCAACAGCCGATGGAACTTTTGTATCTCGATACAATTGTGATTTGTAATAAAATTGTGATAAAATTCCGAAAATTCAACCGAACCGCGTACCTCCTTGTAGAACTGCGCGATGAGCAGGCCGATCTTGTCGCCGTCCAGGAGTTCGATCTGGAAAATGATCAATAATCAATGAATATCCAGACTACCGTATACCTTGCCGTTCTTCTTCTTGTAGAAGTAGACGAGGCGATCGGCGTCGCCGTTGAAAACTGCGCATCTGAAACAAGACGATATAGATCAAGTGATAATACAACTCCAAGTATTTATTAAATCAAATTAGTACATGTTCAGCCAACATAATTAAACATATTTTCATTAACTTTCACCGTACTATACAAGGCACTTGTAATCAACCAATAAAAGGAACATCAACCACCCTAATCAATATTCTTGGCTACCGTATACCTCTCATTGACGCGCACGTCCTCGAATGTAGCGGGCGCCTTGCGTGCAATCTTCACGAAGTCAGCACCGCACTGCAATCAATTAATCATATATCGTTGTACTGCATAAAATTATGATAGGGTGAGAATAATCCATCAATATTTACATTTACGAAATTCTGGCTAGTCGAGGCCGCGTTACAACGTTTCTACCTCCCCTGATTCATGATGGGAAGGCACTACAACATTACAACCCGATCTCGGGCAGTCAGTCCTAGTGTTCACCTGGTGATTGAGCGTGCCCGTTTTATTGCGGATTTCGATCGAGAGTACGCCGGGCGGAAGCATACTGGAGAATCAGTATTGACTCCACGTGAAACACGCAAAACTCACTCTGCGAGCAGACGCATCTTGGATGCGCCGATGCCGTTGGCGCAGTCGACGTACAGCAAAGGGGTGTACTTCTTGGGCGCCAGCATCATCTTAATTAGCGCACTTTCGCATTCACTACAGATACTGATGCCTTTCCGGTAGTGAATGCGAAAGTAGCGAAAAAATAGCATGTCGCACTTTCCTACTTTACTGTCAGGCCCATTGCACTCAGCTCGGAAGCTTCTATTCTCAGTGGAAGGGCTCGCACGCTCCCTCTACCCTCTCCCTGCCCCCACTATACGCTTCCCCCCCCCCCCGCATACATCCCTGCCAGAGGGTTTTCGCATCCTAGGCCGAGGTACAAATAGAGAGGCCCAACCCCTCATTGTCTACCTCGCGATTCTCTAGCTCCTAAATAGTCCCCCCCTTTGCTCACCTGACGAAATTTTTTTTTCGCTACTTTCGCATTCACTACAGATACTGATGCCTTTCCGATAGTGAACCCCTTAATTCTACACAACCTGCACATTTTGGAAGCTAAAGCATCTGAATTATAGCATATAACTACAGTAGCCTCTAAAAGATAGTGAAAACCTTGGTGGAGTAGTTGAAACTGTCTGCTAGAGGCTACTGTAGTTATATGCTATAATTCAGATGCTTTAGCTTCCAAAATGTGCAGGTTGTGTAGAATTAAGGGGTTCACTATCGGAAAGGCATCAGTATCTGTAGTGAATGCGAAAGTAGCGAAAAAAAAATTTCGTCAGGTGAGCAAAGGGGGGGACTATTTAGGAGCTAGAGAATCGCGAGGTAGACAATGAGGGGTTGGGCCTCTCTATGTGTACCTCGGCCTAGGATGCGAAAACCCTCTGGCAGGGATGTATGCGGGGGGGGGGGGGGGGGAAGCGTATAGTGGGGGCAGGGAGAGGGTAGAGGGAGCGTGCGAGCCCTTCCACTGAGAATAGAAGCTTCCGAGCTGAGTGCAATGGGCCTGACAGTAAAGTAGGAAAGTGCGACATGCTATTTATTCGCTACTTTCGCATTCACTATCGGAAAGGCATCAGTATCTGTAGTGAATGCGAAAGTGCGCTAATTAAGATGATGCTGGCGCCCAAGAAGTACACCCCTTTGCTGTACGTCGACTGCGCCAACGGCATCGGCGCATCCAAGATGCGTCTGCTCGCAGAGTGAGTTTTGCGTGTTTCACGTGGAGTCAATACTGATTCTCCAGTATGCTTCCGCCCGGCGTACTCTCGATCGAAATCCGCAATGAAACGGGCACGCTCAATCACCAGGTGAACACTAGGACTGACTGCCCGAGATCGGGTTGTAATGTTGTAGTGCCTTCCCATCATGAATCAGGGGAGGTAGAAACGTTGTAACGCGGCCTCGACTAGCCAGAATTTCGTAAATGTAAATATTGATGGATTATTCTCACCCTATCATAATTTTATGCAGTACAACGATATATGATTAATTGATTGCAGTGCGGTGCTGACTTCGTGAAGATTGCACGCAAGGCGCCCGCTACATTCGAGGACGTGCGCGTCAATGAGAGGTATACGGTAGCCAAGAATATTGATTAGGGTGGTTGATGTTCCTTTTATTGGTTGATTACAAGTGCCTTGTATAGTACGGTGAAAGTTAATGAAAATATGTTTAATTATGTTGGCTGAACATGTACTAATTTGATTTAATAAATACTTGGAGTTGTATTATCACTTGATCTATATCGTCTTGTTTCAGATGCGCAGTTTTCAACGGCGACGCCGATCGCCTCGTCTACTTCTACAAGAAGAAGAACGGCAAGGTATACGGTAGTCTGGATATTCATTGATTATTGATCATTTTCCAGATCGAACTCCTGGACGGCGACAAGATCGGCCTGCTCATCGCGCAGTTCTACAAGGAGGTACGCGGTTCGGTTGAATTTTCGGAATTTTATCACAATTTTATTACAAATCACAATTGTATCGAGATACAAAAGTTCCATCGGCTGTTGCGTCTTAATTTCCTGATTCCTCATAGCGTCTGGATCGAGATTAGAGGGGTAGTATACAGTATATCGACCCGATATTAGAGGTGTAGTATACACTATATCGACGGTATTTTTTTATCTTGCAGCATCTAGAAAAGATGCGTCTTATCGACCTCGACGAGGTCAAATTCGTCATCTTCCAGACGGCGTACGCCAACGGCAACTCGAGCAAGTACATGAGGGAGCAGCTGGTGAGTGAGGGGGGAGAAGGGGGCGGGTGAGGTGCACAACAACGCACAGTAACGCACACTCCTAGGTGATAGCGTTTAAAGGGAGAGCCCAGTTAAGAACACATATGCTATTGCGAAACAAAGTTTTATTTGGCATCAGCTTGCTAATAGCAGGGGAATGGGGTACGATGAGTCGTATAGTGCAATCTTAAATCACAGATGACAAATTATGTTCCGCAATGTTTTCACTGGAAGATATTAAGAACACGCCGCCCGTAATCGTGCCTGCGGGCGTGAAGCACCTGCACGACGAGGCGGCCAAGCACGACTGCGCCATCTACTTCGAGGTGGGCAGGGCCTGTTGTGGAACATTGCGAGTAGAGTTGTCATTTCGAGACAGGGTTGCGAAACACTTTAATCTATCATAGACATCATGACGCAATAGTTTTCATCTGACCAAGTGCCGAGTTCCGCTGTGGTTTCACCAAAGCCGGAAGGGAGAAGTTGGAGATTTGAGGGTGGAGATATTTGATTGCTCCTTTCAGGACAACGGAAACGGCACAGCTACCTTTTCGAAAGAATTCCCTGTTCTTCTCTCGAAGTACGGTAACTGATTGGCAATCACTATCATGGGAATATGGTAGCCTGAATGGCAATGTCCTCTATTCAGAAGCACGTATCCCAGTAAAGACATAATTCATGCAAGTGACTAGATACCGTGACTTGATTACTGGACTCATTTTAAAAACTTTCAGTGTCCTGCAGCCTGAGGCGGCCATGATGAAATTTGTAAACTCGATCTTCAACGAAGCAGGGGCCGATGCGATTTCGACTCTCCTCGTCGTCGAGCTCATAATCAGGTACGGGAGTACGGTGGTTGAGGGTGAGGGGACGATCGAGAACTGATTTTATATAGTCTTGAATTGTGTTTTTTTCAAAATTTATTGTTCTCCGATTTTTCTCATTTTCATTTTCAATTTTTATAATTTGAATGAAATATGACGGTTCTTCTGACGGATCAGGGAGCCTCTGTGGAGTTGCAATCGACATGTTTGGATTTATCAGCTAAGATGTATTTACTTCAGACGCAACGACTGGACGGTGCAGCAGTGGGCGGAGATGTACGAGGACGCGCCCAGCATGCAGCTGAATATACCCGTGAGTTAAGATGGTGGATGAATAGATACAGTTACCCGTATAGCTTGATGCCTTAGTGGTACAAATACATTGTTCGGTTGTTTAACGGTAGCATTTTTGATCATATGGATATTATGTTCGGGAGGGCTTTTACAGTAATGTTAAAATGGGCATTTATAAACTACTCTGGACATATATTACGACATACTCTTCCGTGTTCTCCCTGTTACATCGTACCCTCTCTCTCTGCAGGTGGTGGATCGTTCGCTCTTCCTCACGACGCCCGACGAGACGCGCCTTGTGGAGCCGGCGGCGCTGCAGACGAAGATTGACGACGCAGTCGGCAGGAGAAGAGGCAGAGCGAGGGCTTTCGTCAGGTGAGCAAAGGGGGGACTATTTAGGAGCTAGAGAATCGCGAGGTAGACAATGAGGGGTTGGGCCTCTCTATTTGTACCTCGGCCTAAGGATGCGAATACCCTCTGGCAGGGATGTATGCGGGGGGGGGGGGGGGGGAACGTAGAGTGGGGGCAGGGAGACGGTGGAGGGAGCGTGCGAGCCCTTCCACTGAGAATAGAAGCTTCCGAGCTGAGTGCAATGGGCCTGACAGTAAAGTAGGAAAGTGCGACATGCTATTGCAATTGACGTCGATTGGCAATAACCACGCCAGTAGTTACTAGCAGGATAATATATTCGAGCAAATAATAAAACAATGTCTTTGCAGACCCTCTGACACCGAGAACACCGTGTGCGTGTACGCGGAGTCCGCGTCGAAGACTGATGCGGGCAAGCTGGCGGCCGAGATCAAGCAGGCCGTCAAGGAACACCTCAAGGAGAGTCCAGCTTGCTTTTCAACGCACCTACTCCTACCGTACCCTATTTATTCATTGTAATTATCGATTATTATCCTCTGTAATTGTGGATTGAGCACTATTTACATAGATTATTTGTGAGAGTACAATTTGATGCCCTCTACGTATCCTCTACTGTTCTCGCCGTGAAATGTTTTAATTCCATGGCATGTTTAGCATACTTGTGATAAATGTTTAGATGTAATTTCAAGGAATTGGAGGCGGTGAATATCTGAGATTCAGATGAGAGCCTTACGCTAGAAAGAGTAGTGATTGGATGGATTGAGCGGATGAAAGTGAGATTAGGTCGAAAGAAGAGATGGCCGATATCCCTTCCGATGCCAGGGAAATCGAAGGGGCTGGGGCAAGGAAAGTGGAAGGGGGAGGGGAGTATAGGGATTTAGAGAAGTATTGTGTAGTTGGCCTGTCCCTGAACTCTAGGTGCATAGACGGAATAGACTTTATCTACAGAAAGGGGACAAGAGAAGGGGTCACATCGCACTAGTCACAGAGACGATAGAATGGGGAGGACTCATCCTTAAATCGACAAGAGTTCACATGTAAATGGGACATGCTAATGGACAGAGGGGAGAGGAGGGCGAGAGTGCAACTCGAGACAACGGGGGATAGTCTAGTCTACACGTATGGTGATTGACTATGGGGTACAATGCCAGGGCCTTTACACAACAAGAAGTATGGTAGTCACTTGAATAGATTGTCCCCACTATAATCTTCAGTATCCCCTATCCATCCCATCATAATCTACATCACCCCTCATCTACATCGGCCACCGTTATCTACAATATCGAACCCCTCTCCCTCCATAATCTGCAGTATCCCTCCCATATCTCTCCCATCATATACTACAGTACCTCTCATCTACATTGGCCACCGTAATCTACAGTACGCAACCTCTCTCCCTCCATAATCTTCAATATCCCTCCCCTATCTCTCCCATCATAATCTACAGTACCCCTCATCTACATCGGCGACCGTTATCTACAATATCGAACCCGTCTCCCTCCATAATCTTTAGTATCCCTCCCATGTCTCTCCCATCATATACTACAGTACCTCTCTCCATTGCCCAAAGTGATTTGCAGTACAAAACCTCCTTTCTACAATAATCTGCAGAATCCAATCCCTTTTCCACCATATTCTAAAGAATCCCTCCCCGAAGTATCAATACCTATATATAAAGCGCAGGTTCCGTCCGTGTGTCCGGATTGCGAAATAGGGTGGGGAGGGATGGGTGACCTTAGAAGGGCATCGGTCCACTACCGTATACCAATCAATAATTAGCATTGGGTCAACTACCGTATACCAATCGATAATTAGCCATGGGTCATCTCTTATTCCGTGGGTCAGATTTATGATTTTGACCTTTGATCTTTGAATTACCGTATGCCAATCAATAATTAGCATTGGGTCAACTACCGTATACCAATCGATAATTAGCCATGGGTCAAAGCATCTCGAATGTTCCAGAATGTTCGAAAATGTTCCAAAGCTTCTAGAATGTTCCAGAAAGTTCGAAAATAGTCCAAAGCTTCTAGAATGTTCCCGAAAGTTCGAAAATGTTCCAAAGCTTCTAGAATGTTCCAGAACATTCGAAAATGTTCCAAAGTTTCTAGAATGTTCTAGAAAGTTCGAAAATGTTCCAAAGCTTCTAGAGTGTTAAAGAAAATTCGAAAACGAGGGAGAGTAGGAAAGGGGGCGGGGAAGGATACAGGGAGAGATGGGAGAGAGAGTGAAAGAGAAGGATAGAGAGATAAAGGGAAGGAGAGATAGGGGGAGAGGGAGAGAGGGGGGAGAGAGGGAAAGAGAGGGCGAGAGGGAGAGAGAGGAAGAGAGGGAGAGAGAGGAAGAGAGGGAGAGAGAGGAAGAGAGGGAGAGACACGGAGAGAAAGGGAAAGAGAGGGAGAGAGAGGGAGAGATAGAGAGAAGGAGAGGGATAGGGAGAGGGAGAGGGAGAGAATGAGAGAAATAGGGAGAAAGCGCGAAGGAGAGGTAGGGAGAGGGAGGGAGATATGTAAAGTAAGGCAGTATTAGATTTTGCATCCGAAAGAAATAGGACGAGGACTTAGAACAAATCCCGGAACACGCCAGTCGATTGCGCGCGCCATGGCGCGCGCGATCGGCTGGTCCTATAATAATCTACAGTATCCCCCTTTCTTTCCCAACATAATTAACAGTACCCGTCCTCTCAATCCCCGCAATAATCTCCGGTACCCAACCCCCTCTCATCATTCCTAGAGCTCTCTGCTTTAGGTCCTTTGATGCTCCCGGTGATCCTGCCATCCTGATGATCCATTCTTGTAAGTCAGATCTGGTCGATTCCATTCCATCCTTGGCCACGATCCTGGGCAGTCTGACCTCTGAATTGGTCAGCTCCTGCACTGTCCTCGTCGCAACTGCCACTGCATTGTTCGTGGCTGCTGAGATGATAACCAGCGTTCCAGAATTGCCCGTTTTAATGAAATGCTGGGCTGCTGCTGCAAGGGCGGTCGATTTTCCACAGTCAGCGGCCGCATTGACAAAGAGAAGAGGGTAATCCATTGATGAAAAGTGGATGAACTTCATCTGGTCCTGGTCCCATTCCATTTCCGATGAGATTCTTGCCATTTCCTATTCTTGCCATTCTTGCCATTTGGAACATAATGCGACACATCCCACCTCTTTATGATTTGAATAAAAAATTCCGATTTTCAGACCCAAAAATTTTCGATTTTTTGAAAATTTTTAAAATCTTTGAAATTTTGACTTATTATTGATATTTGAGCCTGTATCACTTCATTCTAATGTAAAAATCGGATATTTTTTACAATTTTTGAAGTTTCTCAAAATTACCCCTGTCAGCTTCGAAAATACAAAATTCAAAAAAAATTTTTTTTGCGCAATTTACGCTTAATGTACTCTAAAATAATTTAAAATGTCCTGGAAACTCATCCTAGACTATTAAATCGAAGATTTTTTTTTCAAAAATTTTCAAAAAATCGAAAATTTTTGGGTCTGAAAATCGGAATTCTTTATTCAAATCATAAAGAGGTGCGATGTGCCGCATTATGTTCCAATAGGTTGGTAATAATAATATTTCGACGAAAATGTGCAAATACTTCTTAAAAACTAAGAAAAAGTTAATTTGAACTGCTCATCTCACGAGGAGTGCCATTGTGTCCCAGCCGAGAGATACGTGAAGTGCGAATGCAGTCAAACTTCCCTCGAGGACAACTTCGACATCGAAGGCATTCTGCCGATACTGACTCCTTCCCTGAAGCTACAAGCTCACAACATACGAGTCTTCGCTGAGATCTCTCAAGGCCTCTCAATGGACATCGCCATCTCGACGGACACAAAGAGATTTCGTCTAGACACCCTAAAGGTGGACCCATTCGAGTGTATAGTAGAGTCATCAAGAGCTATCGGATGTTACTCATGCACTGGAGGGGCACGGGTGAATCTGACGTGCACGTCCACATCAACTACAGGATTAGCGACCATCGCCTGCGATCGAGACCAATTCTCTATCCCTTGCACGAAGACGGGTGAAGTCTCACGCAGAGCAATATCGGCTCGTGTGTTGATATCTTGCAATGTATCTTGTGGACTTCCCGTGGAGATAGCAGGGATCCTCAAGTATTCGAGCTCGTTCACTCAGCACTCCGTTGCGACAGAAGGCATCAAAGGAGAATCGAATTCTACCTTCACCATCGATCTCTCTGGATTCCCTGACCTTTCGCACATCGGATCTGTGTTTATGGAGTACTGGATTCGAACCATCGTGATAGCGGTCCTCGTTGCACTCGGAGTCCTATTCACGATCTACATCTGCATCCCTTCGATGCCCTTTCTCGTACAGTGCTGCTGTTTGTTCTACCGTCGAGTAAAGTGCTGCTGTTTGTTCTACCGTCGAGTAAATTTTTTTTTTGCGCAATTTACGCTTAATGTACTCTAAAATAATTTAAAATGTCCTGGAAACTCATCCTAGACTATTAAATCGAAGATTTTTTTTTCAAAAATTTTCAAAAAATCGAAAATTTTTGGGTCTGAAAATCGGAATTCTTTATTCAAATCATAAAGAGGTGCGATGTGCCGCATTATGTTCCAATAGGTTGGTAATAATAATATTTCGACGAAAATGTGCAAATACTTCTTAAAAACTAAGAAAAAGTTAATTTGAAACGAAATTTTGGGCTGAGTACGCTCCATACGGACCATCTTTTCGGTTCTTGGGCACCGAATATTTGCCGGTTTCACAACATATTCGGATTCTACGATGAAGTTCACATAACATATGTCAAATCTGGGATGAAGTTAGGCATTTAAAATGGTTAGCTGGCACCAAGTTTGAGTAAATTGTCGAAATTTTTCATACTTTTACCTTTTTTGCGAGACCTTCTAGACCAAATAGTGCGAAAACGTAGATTCTCATATAACTTTTAACTCTCTTTCGAATGATGTATAATACAAGGCCCAATTCGCAAGTTTGAAATTATCGATTTTTGTAGATCAAAATTGAAATTTCGTCTCCTACTTCCGGCTGAAAGATTAATTGCCCCTAGGGATCATATTCTGAAAGTTTGAGCCCCGGACGATCATTTTGCCGGAGTTGTGCCACTATCAGCCGCTTTCACTGCGTTCTTACGGAGAACGCGTTTTAAGCTGATTAACTATCAATTACGGGTAAAATGAATAAAGTATTTTTTGTTAATATGCCTAATAATGATTCAAACTAAGAAACACTGTAAAATAAGCATTTTGATCCAAACGAAAATTCCTTGAAAAAAGCCCAAAACTACAGTACTTTACGGCCGGACGGCCGGACGGACGGACGCACGGACAGATAAACACCTCCTTTTCGCGTTTTTCTTGCTAATTTGCAAATAAGCTATAACTTTTTATGTTTGCAATCGATAGTTTGGGCATCTGCCACCAACATACCCAAATTAGAGCTCAATCGGTAAGGTACAGCTCACAGGAGCGCCAAATTACCATAGTACATGAACGAACACACTTACAGACACAGGTTTTTCGTGATTCTTTCATATTTAACCAATTAGCTTTCTTGTTTTTAAGTGTCTGCTGATTATGTACTGTGAATGCACACATGCTTGCAAAATTTGAGCTTCCCACCTGCTCGGGGACGGAAAAGCTTATGATTTATGGTATATCGTATACGTATACGTGATGGAAATTTAGGAACGAAAACCGTGCAATTTCCAAAAATATCACGTTTCGCGGATTATTGTGAATTTTAATTTTTATGACTTTTGCTTTTTTGCTTTTTTTCGTATGTGTTTTCATAAAACGGATGGGATTTTAAACGAAAATATGGCTAGAAATGCAATAAAATCACGTGAAAAAACATGTAATATTGACGAAATGGCCATAACCGGGTTTTAGCACTTTTTCGTCAATATTTCATGATTTTTGACTAGCTTTTATTGCTATTCTAGCCATATTTCCGTGTAAAATCCCATCCGTTTTATGAAAACGCACATGAAAAAAAGAATGCAAAAAAGCAAAACTCATAAAAATGAAAATTTACCATGATCCGCGAAACGTGATATTTTTGGAAATTACACGGTTTTCGTTCCTAAATTTCCATCACGTACGATAGTAGGTAATTTCTTTCCTCCGACGGACAATTTCTCCGTCTTGGAAGCCAGTTGCTCGTCGTCATACATCGCTAAATAGTTCCTCATGCGAGAAATCAAGATACAGAGAAGGTTCGAACTGGAGCAGAGTGTAAAAGGATATACTTAACGCTCGAAGCTGCCCAATATGCAGATAAAAATCATTGTAATGTGTCAAGCTAGGAATACACAAAATTCAGAGACACACCAGGTCAGCTACTTCAATAAATCAAATCTTGCCGCTCATTCGCGCATTTTTATTGCAATGATGTATGAATGTGAGATGAGTAGCAACGCCTGAGGGCTTTCATCGATTGAGTGGGGCTGGGATGGTGTGAGATGGAAAGATGCATCAACACAGATATTCAATTCAGAGTTAGTCTATTGTTGACTCGCACATTTCTATTCAGATAATAAGATCGATGGAGAAGTCTTTTGCACTATTCTTTGAGAATATTCAGGTTGCTGTAAATATACTTTTACTTTCAGATGGATGACATCTGGCGATATGAAATATTTGACAGTTTAAAATGGCAATCGTTTCAAATGTGCGAAGCGGGCAAAATGCTTGACGTGAGCTTCAAATAGATCCATTTTAGGATAGTGATAGTTATTACGCTTTTTTCGGAAATAACGCTTATCGATAATTTATGTGAATAATTCAACATACCGTCAAAACAAGATTTTAATTACTGTTGAAATATAATAAAGCAGATTCACATTAAGTTGAACATTTATTTTATTGGGAAATTTTTTTCGCTAGGTACTTCCGCGTTCGATTCGAGTTTCCAAGAAGATGGATAACAGAAGAGAACATTGCGGACATTGAGAAAAGGGTAATTGAGATGTGTAATGATAGCATTATCGGGTATGCATTCCAGTTTGTTCGAAGATATCTACTCGCGGTACTCTCAAATTTTCTAGCCAGTCACAAAATAGTATTTGGAGGTGGTGATTGCAATAGGTATGATTTGTTTGTATCCAGAACTTGATCTCTTAACTTTTAGATATTGCCTTTTCGGACTTGTTTTGTTTCGAACTGAAATTATACCCATTTTTTCGAAAGGAGATAGATCTCGAATTCGATTGGGTATTTTTCATTTTTCCGCATTCCAAACAACAAAAGTTCACTTCTACCTCATATAATCATTTATCGTACCACAGGAGTGATGGGAAGAAATCATCTCATAATGTATTTCTCATTCCAGAATACTGTGATTTCGCATCTGATTCGCTGCGAGAAATTGTGCAAGATGAACATTTTTAAGAAGATATCGAGGAAGAATTTCAAGGTGTTGCTCGTTGACCTTTCGTTTTACTCATGATATTCTTTCAGCCAAGGTACAAATTGGATATGGACGAATTGAGAAGGGAACATCCGTGGTGGAGGAAGGATTATACCGGAGATGAAGATGAAATCCATCGATTGCAAATATTAGGGTGTCCGGAAAGTTCGTTCATTTATTGTTTTTATTTTTTATTCAATACTTTACAATTCTCAGTGATCAATGTATGCTCCCATGTTTCCCCTCACTTCCTTCCAGCGATCGGGCAGAGTAGCGATTCCTCTCTCCCAGAAATCGGGAGTCCTCGAGATCATCCATTCCACGAAAGCCCTCACAACTTGATCTCGATATTTGAAATTATTCCCCTTGCAGAAGTCAGAGAGAGAGCGGAAACAGTGGAAGTCACAAGGAGAGAGGTCCGGTTAATACGGTGGGTGGGGAATCCTCTCGATATCCAGCTCGTCCATTTTCTTCTGAGTCAATTTCGCGCGATGAGGGCGAGCATTGTCCATCAGAAGAAGGATTTTGCCCTCGCTCACAAGACTGGGAGGGGTTCTGTGGGCGACTTCTTCCAGTTGGTTGGAGAAGAGGTCGGCAGTGATGTTGGTGCCAGGGGACAGGATCTCCCAGTAGATCGGACCGAGCACGGAGAAGAAAAAGCAGAGGAGTTCCTTCTTTCCATGCTCTTCCTTCTTCGGGACTGGCTTGGGCTTCTTATCCGCATCGACCCATTGTAGTTTCCTCTCAGGGTTATCGTAGGCGATCCACTTCTCATCTGTGGCGACAATTGAATTGACCCATCCAAGATTTGATCTGCGATGGACCAATTCATGACAAATCTCGACATGGTTTTTCAGCTGTGCCGGAGAGAGATCATGGGGAACCACTTGTGGGAGCTTGGGCTTCTTTCCCACTCGATGGAGGATATCGGACACCGTCGATTTAGGAGTGCCAGTCTCTCTCCTCAAATCGCGCACACTGGCTTTGGGCTTCATATTCAGAGTGCTGAGGACAAGAGACTGATCGAGGGTCGGAGGGCGTCCAGAACGGGGGTGATCTTCGAGACTATAGTCTCCGTTCTTGAAGCGAGAGAACCACTTCTGGCAGAACCGAAGGGAGGGGGCATCGTCATCTTCCGATTGGGCCAGGGCAGAATGGGCCTGCCTCACTGATTGGCCAAGACGGTAATAATGCAGCAAGACTGCGCGGAGGTAAAGATGAGTCTCCATCACGAAAATCGATGTAGAAACTAAGAGATTGATTCAATCCTCTCACCACTTAGCGTCAGGATGATGCAATACTTTGTTGACAAACAACATTGCGTGATTGCGAAATTCGATCGCAAACTGAGTTTTTACAAAGGCATGAACGAACTTTCCGGACACCCTAATAGAATACTCTCTAACTGACTGATCCCATCTTACCAATCACCCTCCCCCCCCCTCCCTTCAATCCCCCCTTCTCCCTCTCGATCCCATTTATTCCGAGCAACTTCCACTGATTTTCTTTCGATAATCTCTTGTTATCGATATAATCGAGTCAATATGCACATACAATATGATCATGAAAGACTGGACTACGATGGCAATATACACATACAATATGATCATGAAAGACTGGACAATAAATGAGGTGATGAGTGTGAAGACTAACTAATGAACTAATAATGCTGCATCTCACTGGAACCCGTACAAGCGATGTGAGTGGAAAGGGTTGTCGATGAATTGGAAGTTTTTTTCTCTTTCACTCCGCAGATCTCCATCATCTGCTCGATCGTCTCCGGCAGCGCCCTCTGCACCTCCGGCAGCGTCTCTCCATCCATCTCTCACTCGTAGTTCTCCTCCGAGTACAATCTCACCACCTTCCTCCCCGCCCTCTCCGCTCTTCGTCGAGCCGTTTGCTTCGATATCGCCATCACCGGATGCGTCGCAGCTGCACAGTCGTAGAAGCTTCTGGAGCAGGATCCGCCGTCGACGACGAAGGAGACGCCCTCGAAGATGACGGAAGTCTCCCCGATGGACGTCGCCACGACCACCTTGCGATACGAGAGACTGGAGGGCGCGTAGACTCTCTGCAGTTGGTCATTAGATAGGGAGGAATGGAGAGGGAAGCAGTCGAGTCGGGGTGTTTCTAGTGTCGCGACTCTCAACGCGATCTCCTGACAGGCGACCTCGACCTCCTCCTCGGTGGCCAGGCACACCAGGATGTCTCCGGCGCTCTCGGTGACGACGTGCAGATGAAGTACGGTATCGATCGCGGCGTCGAGGGTGGAGAGGTGGTGGGGGATTGGCGAGTAGACCAGCTCACGGATGGGTTTGGGTGGCATGGATACTGTGATGAGGGAACAGGCACCGAAGTACCGTCCCCACTTCAGCCGATCGAAGTGGGTTCCCATCAGGACTAACTTGAGATCCGATCGTTTAAGGAGAAATCTCTTCAGAAGGCCCAGAAGGACGTCGGTGTAGAGGCTCCTCTCCTCGGAGACGTCGTCGACGATGATGATGGAGTAGCCATCGAGGAGGGGATTCTGTAGTCTCTCTCCCAGGATCCAACTGGACGTACAGTAGTTGATCAGACTCCCTCCCCTCTCTTGGTCCCTGATCGAATAGCCCACCTCAGCTCCGAGTTGCACATCCATCTCAGCTGCGACCCGAGCAGCAAGCGATACTGCAGCTAGGCGATACTTCTGGACGCACGCGACGCGACCGCAACGCGCGTATTCCGAGGCCCATTGAGAGGCCGAGGCCCATTGAGAGACGCGAGCGCTCTTGCCTGATCCTGTGGGAGCTTCGACGAGCACGCATTGGAGGTTGGAGAGGGCAGTGAGGAAGGAGGCCTTGTGATGGGAGATAGGAAGAACCTTCTCAGAGAGACTGCATGAAAGCATCTTAGTGATGGCGGAATCCATTGGGGAATGAGGGAAGAACGGAAGAACAACGGACGTAGACGGAAGAACGACGTCAGAAAACGATAATGCAACTGAATGAATGAGTCAGCACCCGCTCCCTTATATACTTGGCTCAATTTCGGAAAGATTCGAGGTCTCCGAATATTTTCGAATGTCTGCTCCCCCTCGCCTCTCTGCCTCTCTCTCTCTCTGTTCTCTCTTGTTGTTTCGAAATGTCAACACTGCCTCCCTCCCTCTCCTTAGCCTCTTTATTGAACATTTTCGAATATCATCGTTCTCTGCTAGATAATATTTGAGCGAGATTCTCTTCTTATCTTACCGAAACTAAATATTTTCCCTAGGAGTCACATAGAAGCAGCACAAACATGTTACTTTTAATGGTAGTGATATAAACACATCGACAGGGGGTCTCTTCGTTGATATATCGCGACATTTTATGACATTAAGATTTATGTTTCCTATTCCAGTAAAAATAAAGCCTCTCGCACTGCCCAATTACAGTATGCCCTAGATGCTATCTATTCATGGACTGTATCCAATCAATTATCTCTCTCCGAATCTAAATGCACACATCTCCACATAGGTTCTTCTCTTGCTCCTCATTATCTCATTAATAATGTTATCCTCGAGCAAGTCCCTCAACAACGCGATCTCGGCGTCCAAGTACTGCCCACCCTAAATAACTCTGCCAGTATTGATGATCGTGTAAAAAAAGCCACCACTGTCATGCATATTATGCTTCGTGCTGTATCCGTTAATGATCCCACTATCCTTATCAAATGCTTTAAAACATATGTTCTCCCTCACATTGAATTCGCTTGCCCCTTCTGGAACCCTCATATCAAGAAACAGAGTCAGAAGCTTGAGAAAATACAAGAGAAATTCACTCGTATTCTATACTATAGATGCTTTCCATCTCCATCATATCCTCTTGGTCTTCCCTCCTACTCTCAACGTCTGTCCTTCCTCGGTCTTCAAGCGCTTTTTGAGAGGAGAGTCACTTATGATCTAGTCCTGGCCCGTAGGATCATGTATGGAGACACCATACTCGATAGAAGTAAATTTTTCCTGTTTGCTCCCCTAAGAGAAAGGACCAACAACTTTGGAATCTATATTGAGAAAACCAGATCCACACCTCGATATCATTGTTTTTCTCGTAGAGTTGCTAGGATTTTAAACGCTCTCCCCACCCATGTATTGTCATCCCCCAGCATCCCTGTCTTCAAGAAGAGATTGATAACTCTAGAATTTGATTTTCGGAAATATATTTTCCAATAGTATTCCCTCCTTCCACTACCTTACCACATTCCTTCATTCTCACCCCCTCCCCCCTTTAGAGATCCCCTGACGCTGGATCTCGGAGCAGAGTCTACCTGGTCTACCTCGAGTGCCTCCTCCTCGATAAAACTCCCCATCAGAACAGACGAAGACAGATGAGACCAGCCGATTGGATCTTCGCATTTTACGATTGCACCTCCTTCCCCCCCCATTCCCCCCTTCCTATCGTATTCGACCTAAGTGTGAGGAGAGTCAACTCTCTTGTATCATAACACATAAGTAATTATTCGTCTTTCGTTGCGCCGCCGAGCGTAGATAAATATATATATTAGTGAGATCAGATATGGATAGCCTTCCATAAACGTCGATCGATATTCATCCAATCTATCGAAAGCGGAAGACCACCCAGAGGAAATCCGAGAAGTTCCCAGTAAGTGAAGAATGATGATTTGTGTTTCTTTTAGTGCAGCAAATATTCAACAATGCGCATGAAGTAACAGCATAAAATTCAGATTCTTTATTCCACCGATGTGATCTACATGTTAGACATGACGAAGTTACACAACAATTATAAGCGCAATCGAGTTGTAGTAGAAGGAAGGAGAAGGGACATTTGTCATGGTCTCTTTCTACTACAAAACTATTTTGTCATTGGTTTGCTTTGTTAGGGACTCTGTAAGACTTGCGCGTGGCGCTTACGACCCCACACATATACACTAACAGTAGGGGCAGTGCGCCAACTGCAGCTGCAGCTGCAGCAGCCGTGAGCAGATCTGCCAGCACCATGCATGCTGCACCTGCTGCCTGCAGGGAAAAGACTGACGGATTGGCGAACTTCCACAGAGGGAACGCTGGCCGCGTTGAGGGCCTCTTGGATGATGGACTGAAGCATCGGGGATGTATGATAACGAAATGGCTCCTTCTGCAGCATACCTGCAACGAAATGGCATTCGGTTCCACTTGAAATCTATTCAATGTATACTCAGTAATAGTCAAAATTGCTGAGAAAGAGCTCACATTTCTCATTGTTAAGTATTCGCTGTTATGAATTAACTGCCTTGTGATCATCTTGTCGGGAGTGTGGAAAGACGGTGATGAATCCGAGAGTAGATCGGATAAACTGAATCAAGAGCCACATATTGGTTCGACTCGATGGGACGCTGCGCACCCTGAGTTCTCCCTTGGCCAGGAGAACAAAACAGAGTAAGGACTGAACTCCCGTATTCACATGGATTAGCCTCTGGGGACATAACCGCTGCACCACTAAGATCAATAGGACTATGGATACTAGATCGGGATATTATCATTTTTTTCTCTCTCTTACTCTCGCATAGAGATTGTTTAGTAATGCATCCTAGGGAGGATAGGACAATCCCTATTTAGCTAGAACCGGTAAGGCTACCATGTAAAGAATATCGTGTCATTTCAGGTGGACTCTCTACGCGATTCCAGTTATCAGAATCAGAATGAGCGCAAGCGTCACTTCACCGCTCCTTCCCACATCAAGAGTAAGATGATGTCCGCTCACCCAGGAGTCCCGCGGAGAGCACGGGATCCGCGCCATTCCCATCAGGTTAATAAGAGCGAGTAGTATCAACAATCGTGCTGTGGAAACGTTTCCAAATGTTTTCGAAATGCTAGCAGTTTTCGGTTTCCAATTACCGGTATCTGATGAAATTGCTGTTTAGAATGGACGATGAGGTTACCGTTGCCCGCGGAATCTACAAGAGCAACTCCGACCGCGTCATGCGCGCCTACCGCAAGAAGTTCGTCGTTCAAATCATCCGCGAGAAGCCCAACGGAACGACCCCTCCAGCGTGAGCCCACTCCTCCAACTTTCTTATGAAATGGCTCGCACTGAAAGATTTTTTTGTCTAAAAGCAGCTTCAGTTATTCGTCTTTATCATGTCCAAACTGCTCTAATTCAGGTCGCCATAACCAAGCTACAGCTCGACAACGACAGGAAGAAGATCATCGTGCGCAAGGCCGCCTGAAGAGCAGCAATTTTCTGTTTATTTTTTTAAGATCGACTCGATATATCGAGATAAAGTCATGTTCTTCATTATCAATCGTTTCAATATGATACACAATATTACGATAATGTCATTTTCGTGTAAAAATAATGATCAACGTTTTTGAACTTGTGAAATCCCTAACAAGTCTGCGCACGACAATTGGGAGGGAGCGATGCCCGCCACGCTCTGACTCCGCCCACAAAGTTAGAGTCACATGCTTGTGGGCAGAAGTGATATACGGTATCTGGTGGTACACCTAAAAATAAATATTGCGCACCACATGTGAGGCGCTGCGACGGCGTGGACACCTATGATTGTGAGTCAGCCGATAAGGGGTTTCGGGAGAGAACTCTTGTTGGAATGATTCGCCCAAGTGATGTGCAAATGCTATGAATATCTTGATCGAGAGAATTATGAATTATTGTTGGGGGTTTTGTTGGGGGTCCACTCAACAACGGCTCTCGTCTCTCTGACCGGCGAGAGAGCGTGCAAACTAAAGAGAGTCAGACCATTGCTCCCTTCTGACCGTCGAGGGCTCTTCAGGTAAGGGATGACGTCACTAGATGCATCTACATCTCTTCTTCTTTCTGCAGATCCAATCAATAATTGTCAGATTAATATCGATCGCTAACGTTTAATCAACAGTGATACCTGCAATTGCGAATCTTCGTTTCAAGTGCAACTTCTTGTGCTGAGCTCGTTACGCATTCTGTCGGACCACGTGGTAGAGCATACGACAAGCAATTGGAGCACACAACAGAATGGATATTGTATGCAGCAAGAGCTAAGATCACCGTACTCATCGGCTACCGCATCCCCTTACTGTACACGTCCCCTACCATATCGCGATCGATATAAGTGCCCTCCCCGGTTTTGATTACACCCATGTCGTAATCCCTTCCTATTGTTTGAGATTGATCACTCTCGATAAATGTGATCAGCGAGAGCTCACCTACAAGAGTTGGTCGAGAATTCCTGCAAGCTTTGAGAGTCGTAGCTTGGCAAGAAATGATTCTCTTCAATCTCCATGCTGAATCGCTGATCAGGCGGACGAGAGAGCACGCAGAATGGAGAGAGCAATGAAGAGACTTCCGGAGCCATTCTTATCCGAGAGTTTGCATTCGTCCATCTAAGACTCAATCAATTGATCAAGTTTATCACGTCAGGCGATTATCACCAAATGAGGATCGGGATCGTATTCTCCGGTCATTGTATGCCACCAGTAAACGCCTAGGGTTCTCTTTTCTTGTTAGGTCATCTTTCCATCGCGCTCTGGTTGTCCCTGTGGGCGAGTCTTGTTGGCTATCTCAGACTACCTAAATACAATATAAAAATTTGTCCCCCTCTTCTCTGAGCAACACTGTTTCCCTCCTATCTGTACTTCGCCTTCTCAGTAATGGGTTCATCCGGTTAGCGATCATGCGAGATGCGGTGATCTCCTTCCTCACTGGAATGACCGTGTTGCGCGGGATCATGAGTGGTCTCCCCCCAGGGCGTTTACTGATTAGTTATTCTGTTTTCGCTCCCGCGGATCTGGCACTCGCTGGTTAGAGAAAAGCGAGAGAGCGAGAGAGATGGAGAGGGGCAGACAGTTACTCCTTCCCTCCAGTACTCATCTCACCGCCTTGCAACCACAACCGCTCACTTGACCGTTATTGCCTCCGCGTACCTGAATCTCCCATTTAAAGTTGAAGAAGTGGGAGGGAGGAAAGGATCAGTTGCAAGTCTGATCCATTAGATGGGTATCTCCTCCCCCCTTCCTTCCCCTCCTCTCAACTTTGCTATCACAACAATTTCCTTGCTCGGACTATACGTGAGCACTAGTTCGGGTGAAAACCAAACAGTGCCGTTCTCCAGGTCTGAATTTCGCGCACTGACAAAAGTAACAGTGAAAACACTGGAGAAGGGAGCTTTTTTGTTCTCAATCTCATCCGCCGTAGTACCTGCGCGTGAAGATACGTGCCATACCCCGCGTTCCCATTCCCTTAATTTCGTCTTTATAGCTTGGTGTATTATCTTCGCTGCAACTGGAGACTACGATAGTCAACGGCCAGAAGGACGCTCTTCCCTCTTCGCAGACATGCACTGCTCAGGTTAGATTCCCCTCTCTTGGCTTGCTGCGCCCTTTCAAAGCTTGATTCATACTGCGAATTTTCTCCTAATTTCAATGCTGAGAGACTGAGAGGTAACTTATCATGTCAATGTCAAAATTACTGCAAGTCTTGCGTTCTTTCTCCCTTTCGTATGCTGGCCTCCACCGTCAGTTTGGCTGATGAACTTCCGAACATTCACATCTAATGATGAACGCTCTTTCTAATGCGGACCCTATCATGCGACAGCATAGTTTTGTCACTTAGTTGCCTGCCGGCGGCATCCCCCTTTACTCCTGGGTTTGGCGCCAGTACTAATTAGACTCATGTTCCAGCCGACTAATTTCCTCTTGCCGCTAAATCAAAACTTCTTGCGTAGATTGCAAAAAGATTTGAAGCACATGCGTGCGAGCAATTTTTAAGCATACCATAATACTACATTGGATGCGCATTGTGATTTAGGTTACGCACATTATGATAGGTCAAAGTAAGGACACAAAAAACCGCAAGACATTTGGCAACAACCTGAAAATAAGACAATAGAAATCTATTTCATAGTAGAGCATTGATTATCGCAATGACTAAGTGTCGAATTCTTCTCGTCTTTTAATAACAACGCAAGCCATTTATGGACTGGTCAAAAGAAATGACGGCACTTCTTCGGTTTCTGGCCACCCCCTCCTTTCATTCATCTATCCCACTCATTTCTAGGTATTCTTCCCTGATTTTCTGCCGCTCAACCCTCAATGATGGGCGGAGGTGGGAAATGAGAGGGGGGGGAGTGGCCAGAAACCGAAGAAGTGTCGAAAAGACGTCGTCATTTTGCGATATCTCTCGACGATGAGACAGATGAGAAAGCGCACAGAATGAGAATATCCATTTCTTGCGTCACTTGGCCGGATGATAAGCAAAAATAGTACTGCAGTATCCTCACAATTGGTTCCCATAGTGTCAAAAATGCTTCTGAGAAAGTTCTGCAGAAGCCCCCATCTTTTTGGTGATCATCCGACCCTAGTGCTTTCGTTATGAAGCGAACCCGAAATTGATCCGGTGTTGCTTCATTCTCCCTCATTCTTCCCTTCAGGACGCTCCGATGAGGCTCTTCGTCCCCCAGGAGAACGTGCCTCCTCCCCAGCAGCCCTATCACCATGGCCCGCAGCTGCGGATGCCAAATATGGCCCATCAGCAGCTGCAGCAACAGCAGCCACATCCTCTGGGACAGGGACTAGCTGGCATTGGTCCCTCCACATCCTTCGCTCCCCCTGTTTCCTTCTCGGCTGCCCCTCCTTCCTTCCTCAATCCTCCCTATGGAGGAATGGCTGGACTGATAAAGTGAGTTTCCTATTAATGTTATAGTGTGGGGTTCACGGAGAAAGGTTAGAAGAATTACAGGATGGCTTGCGATTAGTTGTATTGTTATGCACTCACTGAACAGGGCAACCAGTCGTTGCTTATCTACTTCTTCCTTGCATCCCCTTCACCATCCCTCCTTCGTCCTCGATCCCTTCCTCCAGCCATCACGCCCTTCCCCCCTCCATCACCGCGAATCATCACGCAGGTCTGGGATTACCGAGTTAGTTCATTCTCGCTTCTCTACTCCATTCGAATAACTGAAGTGCACAGTACCTTTAGTGACTGCAATCGATTGGGCGGAAAAAATAATATAATAAAATGAATAATGACTGGAATGCTTTTAGATGGGAGCCAGCAACAGACGCCTTTCTCCTTTGCCCTCTCCTGTCCACCTTCCACCTCGAATGCTCAATTCTCTGCAGGACCGGCAGGGGCGACCTAGTGAGTTTCACCTCTTCCTATTGCCTGCTATAGTGTGAGGTTCACGGAAGAAGGCTAGTAGAATTACAGGATGGCTTACCATTAAGTTATTGTGATTCGCTCACTGAGCTCAAACAGGGCAACCAGTAGTTGCTTATATCACGAGTCTTCTGAGAGATTGCATGAGCCCCCGGCACCAGGAGCCCCAACTTTTAGCAGTATCCACAAGATAATTATGCCGAAGTATATTGGGGACGAGAAAACTTTTGGCGTTGGCCGTTTTTTCTGGAACCGGCTTTTAGGCCTTTTCCGGTTCCGCTCCCGGCTCTAACATATATCAGCTTCCAGAAGAGCTACAATGGTGGCTTTGGGCTCAAAATGTTCGGAAAATTCTTTCAAACAACTTTTCTGTTGAGAGCAAGATCGTACGACAAGAACAACACATCGAAAAATGTGATAAAGTGATTTCAAAATGAGATAATAAATTCTAGCGGCTCGGGGACCCCCCATTTCGTGTAAACCGAGAACATTTTCAGAATCTACGTGCATTACTCTATTAGAAAAAAAATTGAGCCGAGACAATTGTGCCTGGGAATTTGCCCAAAACATGCAAAAATCATCGAAAAGTCGATCAGTTCAAAAATTCATAATTGTTATTCTTCACGATACAAAGTATATTTGTCTACTTTTTACTGTTTTATTATAAATACTTATATAAGCGATCAAATTCAGTTGAAAAATCCGAAGATATCCATATTTTTGAAAAATCTTAGCTGATATATGTTAGAGCCGGGAGCGAAACCGGAAAATGCCTAAAAGCCGGTTCCAGAAAAAACGGCCAACGCCAAAAGTTTTCTCGTCCCCAATATACTTCGGCATAATTATCTTGTGGATACTGCTAAAAGTCGGGGCTCCTGGTGCCGCAGGGGTTCCGTTTTCATGCAATCTCTCAGAAGACTCGTGATATATGATACTTGCCGCTTTGGTGAAGAAGCGATTATGAAAGTAGTAGAATATCTCCCTTCTTCCTTGCAGTCCCCTCGCCATCCCTCCTTCGTCCACGATCCCCCCCTCCATGTCTTCGAATCACCACGCAGTGACGGGGACACGCAGTTAGTCCATTCTCTCTTCTCCACTCTATTTGAACCTTTCCATTCTGAACCTCAAAACTTACCCAACAAGGACGAATTCATGATAGTTGGGTTCGACGCGCAGCGTGTATAATTGCAAGAGTGTGTGCAAAAGTGAGGGAGTGTAGGATCAGGCAACTGATCCTTTCCGGCCGTCCACAAGCGGCAATTATTGATTTTTCGCCTTTTTTAATATCATTCCCAGCTTATTCAGCAAGCCCCTATCCGATGGAAAAGAGTTGTGAAATAGGTGTGAATTTTGTCCTTGTTCGTTAACTTTAAGAAGATTCGATTGGAAGATTTAGAACATGGCTAGGAAAACATTTGCACTTCTTCCACAATTATACTTCTGCTCATTTATGTCAGATGCAAGTCTTTCTCATTTATCCGATTATCTGGTGGACTGGCACTTTCCTAGAAGAGTACCAAGCCCCGTCCCCTCTGTCCCCGTCGCATCATAAGGTTGCTTAGAACCTGACTTACACTGCTTACGTTCAGGATAATACTTCTAGTAAAGTTTTGGTTTACTGTAATAGGATTCGACTGGCTACTATAGCTGTTCGCCATCTTCTCGACCACTCTTTTATTCTCGAATTGTCTGATATCTCGATTGAAAGAATTGAGAAATATCCGAATTGCCCTGTACTTTTAGTGACTGCAATCGGTTGGGTGGAATTACACTATAATAAAATGAGTAATACCTGGAATGCTTTCAGATGTGCGACGACGCATTGGCTGAATGGAGAGATGCGCACAAGGGGATCCCGCATGGTTTTCTTCCCTCCACCTCCTACTCTACTCTCCCTGCCACCCCCTCCGTCCCTGCTTTCTCTGGAGGACAGACGAAGTGAGTCTCCGTTATCGTCTTCCTACTGCCAAGTGCGACATCCACAGTGAAGCGCTAGTAGAATAACATTAGAGCTGACGATTCGTGTTATTGTGATTCACCGATTATACTCAAACAGGGCAACTGTCATGGTAATCACCGCTCTGTGAAAAGCGTGCCAGTAATAGAATCTCTTATCTCCTCGTTCCAGCCCCATCACCGTAGCTCGTCCCCAACCGACTGCTCCCTCCTCCTCCTCCTTCCTCTTTCCTCGTCCCTCCTGGTCCTCCCTCCTCGCTTCTCCTTCGATTGAGACTGCAGATCTTCGGGCAATCAGTTAGTCCATGCTCTCTTATCCGCTCGATTCAATCCATTCCATATGGATCCCTCATGACTATTCGATTGGTTCATTTAGAATTTAAAAAAAATTAATTCTAAGTGCAATTCTTTCAGATGGATATCTCAGCAACGTCAACCTGAAGATCTACGGGAAAGGTTCCATTTAATACTTAATATTCTATACGGCATAACTTATACTCACGAGAGGCACGATGCGCAAGACGAAAGGAAGTTCCTTTCTTAGAATCGAATCTTTCAATGAGATCATGTTGAGTAGCAAGAATCTGAGTTAGGATTGGTCGCATCGAATGCTGGTTGATCCCGTTGAAGAGATCAGGAAACGTTAGATTGGACTAAGTTCTCTCTTTCAGTAACACCCGCGTTGCTGGCGAATGCGAGTGGGAATTCATCGATCAAACCCCTGACGCACAGCGAATTCGGGCACCCTCTGGACTTCCCCATGACATTCTACATGTTCATTGTGGCGAATGCAGAGACGGAGGAGCAATACGAATTGTTTCGAGAGATGGTCCTGCTCACTCTCGAAACATTCATGCCTACGAACCTCGTTAATCTACTCAAGAGTCTGCCCCTAGGAATGCCAGTACCGACCTATATGCACCTCTCTTCCAATGCGAGTGCAAAGGCGTACACGACGATGCCAGGGAGATGTCCACGAGGGAGGACATTTCAGAAGAGATTCGAAGAGTACGTCGACAGGGGATTCAAGAACATCCTCAATCGAGTGATGCTGGGAGTGCCTCTGGAGAGCCCCTGCCTCTTCGACCCGCTGTACGACGAAGAGGGAAGGTACGAGGGAGAAATGGAGAGGACGGAGGAGATGGACACGAGTGCGCCCCCTGGCCATACCCATAGAGGAGGAGAGGGAAGAGGTGAGGAGGAAAGAGGGAGGGGGAAGGGAGGGGGATAGATAGTGAGCATGTAATTATCACGGTAGAACTCGGCGTTTCTCGATTTTGAAGTCTAGATAGGAACTTTTTGTACTCGTGCTTTCATCTAGTAGTAGTTCTTTTGCGTTGCTATTGATCAACCTAATTCGCCTTCTCATTGCAGCCGATGGACTTGTTTGGAGAGGACGTCGCGGGTCCCTCTCGATCCGTCAACCCCGCGCCCTCCGTGAGAGCACCGGTGCAGCAAGCGAAAGTGGGAAGACCGAGGGGAAGACCGCTGGGATCTACGAAGAAGATCGGAGTGCTGGGAGGAGGAAGAGGAGCAGCGAGCAAGTGAGTTGAGATGGAAATTTAGAACATAGGAATGGGAAGGCCGGATCCGATCATTTTCCTGCACATGTTCAGTTCAGCAATGCATCAGTTGGCTCTCAGAGCAAAATTAATGACATTAGTGTGCTATCAGTTATGTACAACAATGAGAATGAAGTGAGGAGGGAGTGAATGGATGGGTTGGAGGTTCCATATGCATCGAGAGAGGGACGACGAGAGCTCCGATGAGATCGACGTGGAGAATCTCGAGACACTCGAGTGCAAGTGGCGAGGCTGTGGGAGGAATTTCAACACTCAAGATGTATGCATCCGTACTAATGATCAGCCTCACAACTAGGGACAGTGTCACAGCGTGTTACCCTTAACGTGGAGGCAAGTGACGAAACGAGACGGGTGTTGACTGTATGATTAGTGTGGATGGAGTGAATGGATCGATGGCTGATTCCCTTGAAGGGCGCAGTACATGCTTGTCGTGCACGTCCGTTGCCACACCGGACAGAAGCCCAACGTGTGCCCGGTAAGTAGCAAATCGTTTCGTAGCAGCAAACTATACGAAAATTTCGATTTAATTCACATTTTTCGATCATAAGACACTACTAAATTAAACTGCACATTTTACGTGCCCCCCTCCACCCCCTCGCTTCCCCCTAAAATTCCATCGTTCAGTACGACAACTGCACGAAATCGTACTCTCGATTGGAGAATCTGAAGACGCACATTAGAACTCACACGGGGGAGAAACCCTACGAGTGCGAGTTCCCCAACTGTGACAAGGCCTTCTCCAACGCTAGTGACAGGGCCAAGCACCAGAATAGAACCCATTCTGACTTGGTTAGTAGCCACTACGTTCCCTCCCTTGAGAATCCCAATGACTTGCTCCCTTCAGAGGCCCTACGAATGTCCCCTCTCGGGCTGTTCCAAGAGTTACACTGACCCGTCCTCTCTTCGCAAACATATGAAGACGGTGCATGGAGAGGAAGCATACGAGAAGCTGGAGAAAAACAAGCCTTCCCTTGCTCCTGGTCAGTTCCTCCCTCTCTCTGCCCATCCATCTACCGTAATCCTACCGTAACCCTCCTCCATCTCAGGACGTCGCCTTCATAAACAGCCGATCGCGAATCAGATTCAACTGGGTCAGCTGGTTCCCTCAAAGAAAGGCCAATCGATCAAGTACTACAATCCACAGGTCAGGCCATGTACACTATTTTTAATTGCTCCATTAGACTATTTGGCTATATTTTTCCTACTAAAATGTCCTCAAGATAGTAGATACTAACAAATTTTTAAATTTAAACATTCTTTTAGAGTTTCCTGGCCCAAAATTTTACATTTCTTTCAGATAATATTTAATGAATTTTTAGATAAACGAGTAGTAATTGATCCTATTTGAGCGAAAGGAGGAGGATCAACGACGTCAGGATGCACGTGACAGGGCTGTCAGAGAGGGCAATCCTCGCCTCGCCCCTCCCCCGAGGTACTTCGGAGAGAGTGCATCGACAACGACTATGACGTCTTCTCCATCGACGATGACTTCTTCGGTCACTTC
Organism: Pristionchus mayeri; assembly: GCA_036245805.1. NCBI lineage: Eukaryota > Metazoa > Nematoda > Chromadorea > Rhabditida > Neodiplogasteridae > Pristionchus > Pristionchus mayeri. Next base: position 28,715,992 of record BTRK01000001.1, read on the forward strand.
ATCTTCCAACGGATCCACTGCTCCCGTCCCCAATCCCGTAAGCCAATTTCCCCCTCCCTCGCGACTGTTTGAATAATCATCTGTGAGAGAATGGTGTGATAGGAATAATTTTAGTCGAGCGACTCTCGCCCTTCTCACTTCTCGATGGACGGGAGAGTGCTCCAGAATCAACAGCAGAGAGGCTCAAACAGAGCCGGCAGCTTCATGATGGCGAGCCTCATGAAGTGAGTTTTGACATGGAAAGGAGTAAATGAATGGATTGCAGGGATCTAAATAATGGAAGTAAGAGGAGTGAAGAGAGGGAAGAGTGACGACTCCGCTCCTTCTGGCTCCGCCCCTTCTCCAGTATTCCCTCATTGACTACCTTCCCGAGTACATTTATCCCTTCCTCTTGCTTCTTTCTTCATGTAGTTCTTCCTTCCCTCCTCTTCCAGTCTTACTTTCCTCCCCGAATGCATTCCCCCTCCTCTTGCTCCTTCCTTCATATCTGGTACTTCTTCCTTCCCTCATCTTCTAGGTCTTCTCTTCCTTCCCGAGTGCAATTGTCTGACTTATCTGGTATCTATAACCTTATTCTCTCCCTCGCCTCATCCTCACAACTCCGCTATCTTCAATGTTTTCTCGCTTTGCATCAGGTCATGTTCATTTCAGCGACTTCGCTATAGTTTTTTTTCTGTTTCTTCCGTTCTGTGATTCTCATATACGGTAATGTTCCCATTGTATACTGGTTTTTTCATATCACTTCGTTCCATTTATTCAATTTCATTCACTGTATCTAGAAATATTTTATTCCCCGGTCGCTGGCTAAGACGCTTGTTTCTCGCTAGTTTGTTCACTTGTTTTTTAATCAGTCAGTGTTGAATCAATGATTGAACAAATCGATCTGAATGCGCAATGAATGATCTTCCGAACATTTATAAAAAGTGGTTATTTCTCGAAATAAAATATATTATATATATTATAGAGTCTCTCCGAGAGCTTCAAGAATGTCTCTCTTATAGTCATCAAAGTCTCCCTCACTTTTGCAAATGTCCTGAAATCAAATCATTTATCGATCCTTTTTTTCCGTCTACCGTACCTTATTCTCGACGATCCACAACTGACAATTCGTTTTTCGCACCAATCGTTCGTCGTGAGTCACCATGACCACTCCTCCTCCGAATTCCTCAATCGCACACGCCAAGGCGTCGATCGATTCTGAAACGGAGAAGCTACCGTAGCTCATATAATTCCGTGTGGGACCCACCAATGTCCAGGTTGTTCGTAGGCTCATCGAGAATGAGAATATCTGGCGCTCCAAGCGAAAGCTCCGCCAGGGCTACTCTGAACAAGGCCAAGGATGTGATCAGTTCGCGATAGACACAAAGCTGCACATCGTACCCACCTCGACTTCTGTCCTCCCGAAAGATCCTTGATCTTGACGTTACGTGCTGGACCCGGGAGATCAACGTCTCCAAGATTCTTGTAAGCGTCCTGTCAATGGTTTCTATTCCCAAAGGAATCTAGAGACTGTGCTGTGTGGACCACGTACTACCTCTGACTCTGGCTGAGAGATAACCTAATCAGGGAAACTGTATCTTGCCTGTGGGTCGATCTGGAACTTGAATATGAGATACTCGATGGGCGTCATCTCATTGTTGAGTGCCTCATTCGCATGCTGATCGAACCATCCGATGCGCAGCTGACGATGCTTACGCAGCTCGCCCGCTGTCTGAGAGAGATCAAAGATCAATTATTGGACACTTCTTCGGGTAATGACCACCCTTTTCCATCTCTTCTAATCACTGGGGATTGTGTGACCAAAAATCAGGGAGGAATACCAAAAAAAGAGTGGCTTAGAGGTGGAGATTAACCGAAGAAGTGTCAACCGTTGAATACAGAGCGCTCTCTTTCCGAGAAATCGTGTTTCAGTTAAAAACAACTGACCGGATCGATCTTGCCCATGAGCAGTTTGAGAATGGTCGACTTTCCTACTCCATTGGGACCGACAATGGCAATTCGAGAGTCCATATCCACTCCGAAATCGACGTTCTCGAACAGAACTTCCTTCCCGTACGAGAAGGACACTCCTGGAAGTAATCAATAATCCTACAGTATCCCTTCTATCCTCACCGTGGAGACCGAGTACGGGAGGGGAAGTTTCTCCGTGTCGGGAAAGGAAAAGTCCACATTGTACTCATGCTTCTTCTTGAGCAGCTCAACGTGACTTGGGGCGTCTGCAAGGATCAAAGATCAATTTTTGATCTACCTCTCTAGTCTCCCTTACCCTCATCTCCCATTCCGTGCGTCTTCTTTCCCTTCTGCTGCTTGTTCTGCTTGATCTGGGCGCGATTCTTGAGTTCCTCCTCCGCTTGCTTCGAACTCTTTCCACCCTGAAATATATTCTTCTCCTTTCTCTCATTCATTCATTCTTCATTTATTCATGCTCTCATTGCTTCATTTTTTTAATTTCCGTTGCGTGATCCGATACATGACCACTGAATCGTCTATTCAAAGGGCTTATGTTACGGAGAGAGTAGCGTAAATCAGTGTCTTGAACTATTCTATCCGAACTATTCTCGATCCTTCACTCCTCCTTCCTCATTCACCTTCTTCAGTGCAACTCGCTGTTTCTCCTGTGTTTGCAACGCCTTATCGTGCTCCCTCCTCTTCTGATCCCACATCTTCGCTGAATAGATGTTCATGATTCAAAAATATTGATTGGTCATGATGATAGAGAAAGAATCAATAAAGCGATTGATTACTGTAGTTTCCACTGTAGTAGTAGAGCTTCTGGTCGTGCAGCTGGATGATGTCAGTGCACACGTTGTCGAGGAAACCCTTTAATTTAGGTAATTAATATTATTTTTAATTTTCAATGAAACTGAATGAACGAAAAATCGATAACCTGGTCGTGAGACACAATGAGCAGCGTCTTCTTCCAGCCCTGCAGGTAACTGAAAAGTGATCGTTAGTTCTCCCACAGATCAAAGATCACTCACTGGTCCAGCCAGATGACTGCGTTGAGGTCGAGATGATTAGTAGGCTCGTCGAGCATCAGAAGGGTTGGCTCGAGGAAGAGAGCACTGAATCGGATTTCATAAGCTTCGATTCGATAATTATAATTTTTCTTGATCGTCTGACTCTTTCAGAACCATGAGCTCTCTAGCCCCGTTTAGCCTTTGGGTGGGAAGTGGAGGAGTTTTCAGTTTTTCCATTCAATCGGTGATACTCACCGAGCCAGGGAGATTCTCATGCGCCATCCTCCCGAGAAGTCCTGCACTGCTTTCTCCTATAAGGCCACCATAATTTTTTCCACATTTTCGGAGTAATCTCATATTCAAGTGATCTGATACCTGCATGTCAACGGAGAACCCGAGACCGGCGAGGATCTTCCTTGCTTTCGGCTCGGCAGCATCTGCTTTGATGTCGAGGAGCTCCCGTGAGACCTGCGATGGAATAATTCTACTCCCACTACCAATCTCCCATTCAATTCGAGAAAGCGATTCCGCTAAGCCTTTCCCTCGTCTGATTTCGAAAATCGGGGTAGGAGAGGCGTATCGGAATCGCTACCCTGAATCGAATGCCCATCCCTACTCTAGACTACGCAATCGCAGAATTGAAGCAAAGCGACAATGAAAGAGTGAAGAAGACATTCAGATGGCACTCGCCTCCTTGATTCTGTCGGTGACCTGGACGTGTCTCCGTCCTCCAGTCTCTTCGTCAGTTTCTCCTGCTCCTCCAGCAGAGCCAATCGAACCTTGTCCGACTTCACCACTATATCGATCGCCGACGTAGCGTCCACAGCGATTTCTGTAATAGTGAAGTCTTCTCTGATGTGGGCGTTCGAGTGTTTACACTCTCCATGTACTGTAATGACTTTCGTCAAAAGCTCTAATTGTTTAGTTTACAATCCTCATCCCATTCCTTTGTTTCCTAGTGGCAACATCGTATCTCGTGATTTTCATTGCTTACGTCTTCATAATCTATTGTCTTGTGTCCAATAACATGATCAATTATTATTATTATTATGTAAGTCAGTCAGCGAAGGAGGCACCATACATTATATTTTCCTAGTTGCAAGGCGAACCGTCTTTCCTGACCCCTTTCACGGGCCACTTTCACTTTCCCCTATCTTTTGATATTCCGTCGCGTTCTCAACAAATATTTCCTATTCGGCAAACTTCAGCCACGCCCATTTGAGTTTCGGGACAAAAAGCAAATTCTTTCTCATTACAGAGTGTCTCATCGATGATATCAGTAAGTTCGTGAAGTCTACTCCTTCACTGCGCGCCGAGTTCTTCGGCTTCAATGTGAGACCAGCAGGTTATGCTGATTCCGTGAGTTACTATTCTTGATTAGAGATGTCATCGTAAAGGTCCATTTAGGTAGATCACTACTGACATTTGTCGACTAAATGTACTACATCATGATCGGGTACTCAATAAAAGCTCTCAAATCCTCTTCCCGCCGTGCCTGTGCTCACCGACGGATCCATGAAGGTAGACGCGAAGCCGGATGATTTGTATCACTGAGTATGTCAGTAACGCACCCCGTCCAGGATAAGGAATGGTACTCAGCTATGCAGTGTATGTCCAATTTGTTGACCCTTTTCTAGGTTGATGCCGTTAGTCAGTAGGTTCTATCCGGAACGATTTTCAATTACGATCCACCTAGTCTACTTTTCCTACACAACAGAACATGCAAAGGTGCCGTATCGCATTTCTAACAATCCTATCGCATCTAGCAAATGTCACCTTCCATTGTACTCCCTACTCCGTCGAATTTATTCTGTTTTATAAGTATTATAAAGAACTTGTGTCCTTTTGTCTGTGAATGACTCCTACAGAAGATATTTACTCTCAAATATCCGTACCCTGTTCGCAGTAGAGCAGATCAATGGTTGCTGGAATGGGCAGCTTGCGCGCACCGATATGCTTGAGAAGAGTCGTCTTGCCCATTCTGGAAGGAGGAATACGGTATGCTGAACACGGTAGTCCAAATGACTAACCCGTTGGGACCCACGAGTCCGTATCTTCTTCCATGGGAGATGGTCAGATCAGCCTTGCTGAAGAGTTGACGACCCTGGGCTTGGATATCGAAGTTCTCGACCTGGAATGTGCATATTTTAACTAAACGCAAAGAAATTTAACGCAGGGTCTTCAACTGGAATAAGGTCATTAGGATAAAAAGTTATGCTGTTCAGGTAATAACACATGAAAAGCACCAGTACAAACCTTGATATCGAGTTCATTGTCGAGTTGGTTCTGTTGTTTGCCAGATCTGTTGTTGGCCTGAGTGGAGACTGTGAACTGGTCACCGAGAGCGGCACCAGCTCCGATTCCACCACCGAGACCTGCAATTTCATGGATTTCATCTGATCACACATATCTGATAAGCGAACAACAATAGCTTGATGTGATCGAGCAACATCATCGTTGAATCAAGTGGGAACAGGCTCTTCTTGGATAATTTGTTCACCCCCTCATTCTTTCCTGCATTCATTTCTAGGTATCTCTCCCTTTCGGTCAAACAATCCCTTTGCGATGTGGAGGGGATGAGAAATGATAGGGGAGGATTGGGGGGTGGGCCCACTATCCAAGAAGTGAATGGGAACGTAATGAAAATAATAGTCTACACGAAATGGAAAGACACTTACGTTCCCTCTCCTCGGGATCCTCCTTAATATCTCCCTCGACCGTTCCTCCCATTGCACGGATCTCATTCTCGTACTGGGCTCGTTTGGCTGCCTTCTTAGCGTCTTTCTTCGTCAATTTCTTTCCTCCGACGGACAGTTTCTCCGTCTTGGAAGCGAGTTGCTCGTCGTCAGACATCGCTTAATAGTTCTCAATGCGACAAATCAAGAGACAGAGAAGGTTCGAACTGGAGCAGAGTGTAAAAGGATCTCCCTAACGCTCGAAGCTGCCCAACATGCAGATGAAAATCATTATAATGTGAAATGCTAGAACTACGCATAGTTCAGAGACGCATTTCAAGAAAAGTTATTGAATTCCGTCAGTCACCTCAGCTACTTCAGTAAATCAAATCTTGCCGCTCATTCGCGCATTTTTATTGCAATGATGTATGAGTGTGAGATGAGTAGCAGTGCCTGAGGGCTTTCATCGATTGAGTGGAGGGATGGATGTGAGATGGAAGGGGCTCATTAAGACAGATATTGCCTTCAGATTAAGTATATTTATTTCTTTCACATGTTATCCATCCAATTGGATATATTGTATGAAAAAACCCTTTTCTAATATTCTTTGGAATATTCTGGTATCTATAATTTCAGATGGACGATGCATGGCGGTATGAAATATTTGACAGTCTAAAATGGCAGTCGTTTCAAATGTGCGAAGAGGGCAAAATGCTTGATGTGAGCTTCAAATTGATCCATTTTAGGGTAGTCATAGTTATTACGCTTTTTTTCATCAGCTTTCGGAAATAACGATTATCGATAATTTATGTGAATAATGCAACGTACCGTCAAAACAAGATTTAATTGCTGTTGAAATAAAGCAGCTTCACATTAAGTTGAATATTTATTTTAGTGGGAAATTTTTTTCGCTAAGTACTTCCGCGTTCGATTCGAGTTTCCAAGAAGATGGATAACGGAAGAGAACATTACGGACAATGAGAAAAAGGTAATCGAGATGTGTAATGATAACATTATCGGACGACCATTTTAGTTTGTTCGAAGATATCTACCCGCCGTACTCTCAAATTTTGTTGCCTCCCACAAAATAATATTTGGAGGTGGTGATTCCAATAGGTATGATTTGCTTGTATCCTGAACTTGATTTCTTTTTAGATATTGCCTTTCCGGACTTGTTTTGTTTCGAACTCTAATGATATCAATTTTTCTAAAGGAAATTGATCCGGAATTCGACTGGGTATTTTTCGTTTTCCCGCATTCCACTTTCTCTTTTTGTTGGCATCATTGAATGTTCTTTCATAGATGCATCAATTATTTAATTATTTATCGTTCACCACAAGGGTGCTTCAACAGGCTCAGAATGTGTGAGAGGAAGAGGGGAGGAGGAATTAATTGGAAGAATTCATAGTATATGTAATTTTTTTCTCATTCCAGAATCTCGTTATTTCGCATCTGATTCGTTGCGAGAAATTATATAAGATGAACATTCTAAAGAAAATTTCGAGGAATAATTTCAAGGTTTTCTCGTTGATTGTTCACTTTTCTTCACGATACTCTTTCAGCCTAGATACAAATTGGATATAGATATGAACGAGTTGAGAAGAGAACATCCGTGGTGGAGAAAGGATTATACCGGAGATGAGGATGAAATCCATCGAGTGCAGGAAGAATACTCACTCACTGACTGATCCAATCTTAGCGATCACCCTCTCCCCCTCCTCTCCGTCCTCTTTCTCCCCCCCCCCCCCCTCCCTTCACCCACTCTTTCCCATGTATTCCGAGCAATTTGCACTGACTTCTTTACGAAACTTTATCCTTATCATACGATCTAGTCAAAGTTATCGTGACAATATGTACAGATAATGAATGCATGAAAGACTGGACAATAAATTAGGTAATGAGTGTGAAGACTAACAAATGAACTATCATATTATTCGAATATCTCACTGGAACCAGTACAAGCGATGGGAGTGGAAAGGGTTATCGATGAATTGGAAGTTCTCCTTCTCTTCCACTCCGCAGATCTCCATCATCTGCTCCACGGTCTCCGGCAGCGCCCTCTTCACCTCGGGCATCGTCTCTCCATCCATCTCCCATTCGTAGTTCTCCTCCGAGTACAATCTCACCACCTTCCTCCCCGCCCTCTCCGCTCTTCTTCTGGCCGTCTGCTTCGATATCGCCATCACCGGATGCGTCGCAGCTGCACCGTCGTAGAAGCTTCTGGAGCAGGATCCGCCGTCGACGACGAAGGAGACGCCATCGAAGATGACGGAAGTCTCCCCGATGGACGTCGATACGACCACCTTCCGATACGAGAGACTGGAGGGCGCGTAGACTCTCTGCAGTTGGTCATTAGAAAGGGAGGAGTGGAGAGGGAAGCAGTCGAGTCGGGGTGCTTCCAGTGTCGAGACTCTCAACGCGATCTCCTGACAGGCGCACTCGACCTCCTCCTCGGTGGCCAGGAATACCAGGATGTCTCCGGCGCTCTCGGTGACGTGTAGATGAAGTACGGTATCGATCGCGGCGTCGAGGGTGGAGATGTGGTGGGGGATTGGCGAGTAGACCAGCTCGCGGATGGGTTTGGGAGTCATTGGCACAGAGATGAGGGAACAGGCACCGAAGTACCGTCCCCACTTCATACGATCGAAGTGGGCTCCCATCAGGACTAACTTGAGGTCAGATCGTTGAAGGAGAAGTCGCTTCAGAAGGCCGAGAAGGACGTCAGTGTAGAGGCTTCTCTCCTCGGAGACGTCATCGACGATGATGATGGAGTAGTCGTCGAGGAGGGGATTCTGTAGTCTCTCTCCCAGGATCCAGCTGGAGGAACAGTAGTTGATCAGACTCCCTCCCCTCTCTTGGTCCCTGATCGAATAGCCCACCTCAGCTCCGAGTTGCACATGCATCTCCGCTGCGACCCGTGCAGCAAGAGAGACTGCAGCAAGGCGATACTGTTGGACGCACGCGATGCGACCGCAACGCGAGTATTCCGAGGCCCATTGAGAGACGCGAGTGCTCTTGCCTGATCCAGTCGGGGCTTCGACGAGCACGCATTGGGAGTTGGACAGGCCAGTGAGGAAGGAGGCCTTGTGATGGGAGATGGGAAGAACCTTCCCTGAGAGACTGCAAGAAAGCATCTTAGTGATGGCGGAATCCATTTGGGAATGAGGGGCGTATGGAAGAACAACGGATGTAGACGGGAGAAAAACGATAATGGAACTGAGTGAATGAGTCACCACCCCCTCCCTTATATACCATTCTCAATTTCGGAAAGATTCGAGGTCTCCGAATATTTTCGAATGTCTGCTCCCCCTCGCCTCTCTACGTCTCTCTCTCTTCTCTCTCTCTCTTCTCTCTTGTTGTTTCGAAAGGCCTCCCTCCCTCTCCCTAGCCTCTTTAGTGAATACTTTCGAATATCATGGTTCTCTGCTAGATATTTCCTTCTTATCTGACTATAAATCTTTGATCCCAAAGACCATGGAAGAAAGAAAGATGACTGACACAATGACAAGTTTCTCTTGAAGATAAAGAAAGAAAGAGAAGCAAAGTGAACGGGGTCTTTTCACTGGTATCTCAGGCCATTAGTGAGAGCAGATATAAAAGAACTACCGTTGCATACCAATCGATCGGTACCTGTCGATCGATATTGGTTGAATCCATAACGATTGTAGGAGTTTCAAAATTCTTCTTGTCCACCGCTGGTCTTGGTAGATCAAAAAAGGTCAAAAAATTTGGAACGCTTCACGAATTTGCGTGTCATCCTTGCGCAGGGGCCATGCTAATCTTCTCTGTATTGTTCCAATTTTAGTATATGTTCATTTGGACTGAACGAGTGCTTTGCCTTTCTTCCTCCTTATATAAGGGCCTCCTATTTCGCTCTCTAGCTGCGCCGGATTAGAGAATGCGCGACTAGACAGTCACAGACAGACGCAGGGGAAATTATGTTTGCTCTTTCACTTATAGGAGAGTGCAACAACCGTCTAATCATTATCAATTCTCCCCGTCTAAAAGAATCATGAAACACATTGTGATAATTGATCTTGAAGTGTGCAGAACAATGAACCATAACCGCCAAATACTCTCGTCTCGTCTTGCTTACTCTTTCGAAATAAAAAATCACTGATTGTATTCAAAATTTAAATTTTCCTCTATCACTCAAACTCCTAAAAAGGAGATTGATCCGAAATTTGACTGGGTATTTTTCATTTTCCGGATTCAAAACTTAAGCTTCATCTTATTGTTGTCATCGTTGAATGTTCACTCCTACTTCAATTGTCTAGTTATTTATCGTATACCACAGTAGTGCTAAAGCATGCTCAAAATGGGCAAGAGAAAGAGGGAGGGGGAGGGAGATTAATTGGAAGAATTCATAGAGTGATGTTTTTGTCATTTCAGAACCCCGTGATTTCACATCTAATTCGTTGCGAAAAAATATGCAAAACGAACATTCTAAAGAAAATTACAAGAAAAAATTTCAAGGTATTCCTAGCTGTTCATTCACTTTTATTAGTGATGTTCTTTTAGCCAAGGTACAAATTGGAGATACCAAATATGGACGAATTGAGAAGGCAAAATCCATGGTGGAGAATGGATTATACCGAAGATGAGGATGAAATCCATCGAGTGCTTGAAGAATACTCACTGACTGACTGATAACGACCACCCTCTCCCCCCCTTCCATCCCTTCAGTCCCCCATTTCCCGTTCTTTCACATGTATTCCTGGCAACATCATCATCATCATCATCATCATCATTTTATCCAGGTCGAAGGCATACAATATGGGTCTATACAGACAAAACAAAGGAAACGATTGGGATCATTTATCTTCTATTCCACGTAGTAAAATCTTCTCTCCACGCGGGGCGGGGTCTGGATATGCTGTTCTCTCTTTCCAGAGATCTCGATTCAGAGTGTGTCTCTCTGTCAATCCTTTCGTCGAGAAATCTTGCCTGATTCCTTTCATCCAACTCATCTTGGGTCTCCCCACTGGTCGCCTTCCAGTTGGCTGATATTGGAGTATCCTTTGGCATGGATGATCTCTATCTCTTCTCTTGATATGCCCATACGACCGCAATCTTTTCTCCCTCACTTTATCGACGATCGATGCGATACCAAGTCTTTCTCTGACTCTTTCATTACGTACTCGATCTCTCATACTTATCCGACAGATCCATCTAGCCATTTTCATCTCAGCCACACTCAGTCTATCCTCCAATCCAACTGTGAGTGCCCAGTTCTCGCTTCCGTACATCATTGCAGGACGGATTATCGATCTATAGACTTTGCCTTTTAATCGGATCCGAACTCTCTTATCGTGGAGGACACCACTACAAGCATTGAACTTGGCCCAACCAGTTCTTATTCGGTTGCTCACATCTCTGTCTGACCCTCCACATTCATGCACCATCGATCCGAGATACCTGAACCCTTTCACTTGCTGTATCACTTCTCCATCATCATCTTCCATTCTTACTTCCCCTCCACCAATCACAACTAGTTCCGATTTACGGGTATTTAGTGTGAGTCCTCCAGCTTTCAATCTCCTTTGAATCTCCTTCACTTTGCTCTCTAATCTCATCACATCTGAGTCCATCAGACACAAGTCATCAGCGTATCCATTGACTTTAATCTCTTTTTATCGATCTAATCGAAGCTATCGTAACAATATGTACAGAAAATGCGAGAGTGAAAGACTGGACAATAAATGAGGTAATGAGTGTGAAGACTAACAAATGAACTATCATATTATTCGAATATCTCACTGGAGCCCATAGAAGCGATGGGAGTGGAAAGGGTTATCGATGAATTGGAAGTTCTCCTTCTCTTCCACTCCGCAGATCTCCATCATCTGCTCCACGGTCTCCGGCAGCGCCCTCTTCACCTCGGGCATCGTCTCTCCATCCATCTCCCATTCGTAGTTCTCCTCCGAGTACAATCTCACCACCTTCCTCCCCGCCCTCACCGCTCTTCTTCTCGCCGTTTGCTTCTTTTAAACTTTTAAAATTGCGTTTTCGCAGAGAGCCAGAAATCGAAAATTTCTCGGTGCCTCTCGGTGGCCGTTCTGATTTCGCTGACGTGTACGATAAGAGGGATTCGTCTAGGGTTCTCCATTGAGGTTTCATCGACGAGATAATTTGTTGAAGGTTGGTTCGAAGGTTCAAACCAAATGCTCATGCTTGCGCATCACAATCTTTATATTGTGAATTATCGATCAAAATGATTACTTCGCTGTTTATTTACTTCCATTCCCTCGTCTCGCTTCCAAGTCGTGCGGTCACTTCTTCTGCCGCGAGTGCGCGGTCGGTAACGCGTGTCCGCTCTGTACGCGGCCTACACGCTTCGTACGCGTATTCCGAGATGAGATTCACGATCGAGAATGTGGAATCTGCCACTCGGAACAACCCTACGAACGAATGTTCTTCACTGGATGTGGACATTCCCTGTGCACTTGCTGTGTACTCACGATGGAAGAATATCCTGGTAAGTCTCATTCATTCCTTTCAAAAGGTATTCTTGTTTCGAAGGAAATGTTCACTCAAAATTAGTATCAATTCTCCTCTTTCAGATCGATTTCCCATCGACTGTCCCTTCTGTGATGTGGAATCGATGGCTGTGGCTCTCGTTGAAGAAGTGATTGAAGATGAGGAAGAAATGACTGAAGATGAGGACGAGGAAGAAGTTGTTCTTCCCTCTCTTCCTTCCTCTCCCTCCTATCACTATTCTCCTCCCTCTTCTCCCTGCCCCTCTCTTGCTTCCCCTCCCTCCTCTCCCTCTTCATCTCCCGTTCCTTCATCGAGAAAGAGAAAGAATTCTCATAATTCAGAAGAATCCGACAAACGCAGTCGATTCGATTAATTGTCCTATTTGTTCGTTTTCGCTTATCTACATCCAACATTAATGATATTCTCAATCGTAATATTTATTCTTGTCAACCTTCTTGCTTCTATAATCGATTTTTTGAAATATAAATAATATTCTTATAACTAATTTCTTTACAACGAACTATGAAAAATTGTTGATCGTTTTTGGAGTAGCGGAGGGGTTACATTCATCACAATACTATATACTATCGCTAACGCGGAGACTGGGACAGTCATTCAATGTCATGGAACTCTAGATCTGATAACTTCTCAGATGTTTACCAATCTTGGTCATTGTGTTTCTCCATCTGCGCGAGTCACGAAATATTGAACTTAGTAAACCAAAGTTGACTTTATCTCAATAAATCCCGAGAAATTATGCAAGATGAACATTCTAAAGAAAATTTCGAGGAATAATTTCAAGGTTTTCTCGTTGATTGTTCACTTTTCTTCACGATATTCTTTCAGCCTAGATTCAAATTGGATATAGATATGAACGAGTTGAGAAGAGAACATCCGTGGTGGAGAAAGGATTATACCGGAGATGAGGATGAAATCCATCGAGTGCAGGAAGAATACTCACTCACTGACTGATCCAATCTTAGCTATCACCCTCTGCCCCTCCTCTCCCTCCTCTTTCTGCCCCTCCCCCCTCCTCCTCCTTCAATCCCCCATTTCCCATACTTTCCCATGCATTACTGGTAACTTCAACTGATTCTTTTCGGTACTTTATCCTTATCATGCGATCTAATCGATTCTATCGTGACTATATGTACAAAAATTGAGACCATGAAAGACTGGACAATAAAAGAGGCAATGAGTGTGTCGATTAACTAATGAACTAATTATGCTGCATATCACTGGAACCCGTACAAGTAATGGGAGCGGAAAGGATTATCGATGAATTGGAAGTTCTCCTTCTCCTCCACTCCGCAGATCTCCATCATCTGCTGCACGGTCTCCGGCAGCGACCTCTGCACCTCGGGCAGCGCCTCTCCATCCATCTCCCATTCGTAGTTCTCCTCCGAGTACAATCTCACCACCTTCCTCCCCGCTCTCTCCGCTCTTCTTCTCGCCGTCTACTTCGATATCGCCATCACCGGATGCGTCGCAGCTGCACGGTCGTAGAAGCTTCTGGAGCAGGATCCGCCGTCGACGACGAAGGAGACGCCCTCGAAGATGACGGAAATCTCCCCGATGGACGTCGCCACGACCACCTTCCGATACGAGAGACTGGAGGGCGCGTAGACTCTCTGCAGTTGGTCATTAGATAGGGAGGAATGGAGAGGGAAGCAGTCGAGTCGGGGTGCTTCCAGTGTCGCGACTCTCAACGCGATCTCCTGGCAGGCGACCTCGACCTCCTCCTCGGTGGCCAGGAAGACCAGGATGTCTCCGGCGCTCTCGGTGACGTGTAGATGAAGTACGGTATCGATCGCGGCGTCGAGGGTGGAGATGTGGTGGGGGATTGGCGAGTAGACCAGCTCGCGGATGGGTTTGGGAGTCATTGGCACAGAGATGAGGGAACAGGTGCCGAAGTACCGTCCCCACTTAAGACGATCGAAGTGGGTTCCCATCAGGACTAACTTGAGATCCGATCGTTGAAGGAGAAGTCGCTTCAGAATTCCCAGAAGGACGTCGGTGTAGAGGCTTCTCTCCTCGGAGACGCCATCGACGATGATGATGGAATAGTCGTCGAGGAGTGGATTCTGTAGTCTCTCTCCCAGGATCCAACTGGAGGAACAGTAGTTGATCAGACTCCCTCCCCTCTCTTGGTCCCTGATCGAATAGCCCACCTCAGCTCCGAGACGCACGTCCATCTCCGTAGCGACCCGTGCAGCAAGCGAGACAGCAGCCAGGCGATACTGCTGGACGCACGCGACGCGACCGCAACGAGAGTATTCCGATGCCCATTGAGAGACGCGAGTGCTCTTGCCTGATCCAGTGGGAGCTTCGACGAGCACACATTGGGAGTTGGAGAGGGCGGTGAGGAAGGAGGCCTTGTGATGGGAGATGGGAAGAACCTTCTCAGAGAGACTGCAAGAAAGCATCTTAGTGATGGCGGAATCCATTGGGGAATTAGGGAAGAACGGAAGAACAACGGACGTAGATGGAAGAACGACGGCAGAGAAACGATAATGCAACTGAATTGATGAGTCAGCAACCACTCCCTTATATACCTTACTCAATTTCGGAAAGATTCGAGGTCTCCGAATATATTCGAATGTCTGCTCCCCCTCGCCTCTCTGCCTCTCTCTCTCCTCTCTCTTGTTGTTTCGAAAGGTCAATACTGCCCCCTCCCTCTCCCTCGCCTCTTTAGTGAATAGTTCCGAATATCATTGGTCTTTTCTAGATAATGATAAACCACTATTCATTCCTTTCGTGACTGTAAACAATAATTTTTGATCTCCATGATTATGAAAGAAAGACAACAAGACTGCCACAATAACAAATCTCTCTTGGAGATACAAAAAAAAGTGACCGGGATAATTTCGTTGATAAGTGACACTATAAAATAAATAAGATATGGATGACCTTAGCCTTCCAATTTATCGACATTTGTTTATCGATAATTGGAAGATCCTAAAAGATATTTGTCGTCTCTTACCCCCAGGCGTTGGTCTTGGTAGATAAAAAAAGTGCAAAAAATTTGGAACGCTTCACGAATTTGCGTGTCATCCTTGCGCAGGGGCCATGCTAATCTTCTCTGTATTGTTCCAATTTTAGTATATGTTCATTTGGAATGAACGAGAGGAATATCTTTCTCCCTCGTTATATAAGAGCCTCCTATTGCGCTCTCTAGTCGCGCCGGGTTAGAGAATGCGCGACTAGACAGGCACAAACAGACGCAGGGGAAATTATGCTTGCTCTTTCACTTATAGGAGAGTGCAACAACCGTCTAATCATTATCAATTCTCCCCGTCTAAAAAAATCATCAAGCACACGTTGACCTTTGATCTTGAACTGTGCAGAATAAAGCACCATCACCGCCAAATACTGTCGTCTCATCTTCCTTTTCAATACAAAATATCACTGATTGTACTTAGGTGTACTTCAATTCAGAAAATGGAAAATTCATCGTATTAAAAAAACGTTGTTTACAATGAACTAGCAAATCAACAACGGAAGTCGATAAACGGAAAAAAAAAAAAAGAAAGAACCGGAAGAAGGAAAGAGAATGTAATAATCAATTAGGATCACACTAATGGGAACAACAGAAAGAGACAATTTAGTACCAGCAAATAATAATCATACGATCTATTACAAAGTCTCTCATAGTGCCTCGAGAATCTCCTTCTTGTAGTCATCAAAGTCTCCGTCAACCTTGCGAATGTCCTGAAATAAAATCATTTATCGATCCTCTTTTTCCGTCTACCGTACCTTATTCTCGACGATCCACAACTGGCAATTCGTTTTTCGCACCAATCGTTCTTCGTGAGTCACCATGACCACTCCTCCTCCGAATTCCTCGATCGCACACGCCAAGGCGTCGATCGATTTTGAGCGGAAGGAATACAGTAACCTTGAAATTCTTTTCAGAAACCAACTTATTAAAATCACGCTGGCATTGTCAGTCACATGACATTTAAAGCAAGTTCTTTCTATTCATAAACCATAACATATTTTAGTACCACATCCATAGTGATTTGCAAAAACATCGAATACTCGTTTTACTCCACTAAATCAATAGGAAAGTCAACACTATTTGCCAAAGGGGATCGGTAATGTGTGCTCAGTAACATGCGCTGATCAATGTCCAGGTTGTTCGTAGGCTCGTCGAGGATGAGGATTTCCGGCGCTCCGAGAGAAAGCTCAGCCAGGGCTACTCTGCAACATTTATATAATATTTGTAAAACAGATAATGATCTACAACATGAAACATAAACTGAAATCAGATAACCAGTCAGTAGTCATCTTACCTCGACTTCTGTCCTCCTGACAGTTCCTTGATCTCATCGGTGGTCGATTGACCCGTCAGACCAACCGATCCCAGTATCTTTAGCAGTACCTGCAATTGATTGAACTCTCGAAGCCGTCAATAAAGCCATAGTCATATCGAGGAACGAAGTTATTTCAATGTACCTGTGAATCGATCGTATATCGTATACTTGGATACAAGATACTCGATGGGCGTCATCTCATTGTTGAGTGCCTCATTCGCATGCTGATCGAACCATCCGATGCGCAGCTGACGATGCTTACGCAGCTCACCCGCGGTCTGATAGAGATCAAAGATCAATTATTGAATCCGGAGAGCTCTCTTTCAGGGGAGTTGTTCAATCCAACTGACCGGATCTATCTTGCCCATGAGCAGTTTGAGAATGGTCGACTTTCCTACTCCATTGGGACCGACGATGGCGATTCGAGAGTCCATATCCACTCCGAAATCGACGTTCTCGAAAAGAACTTCCTTCCCGTACGAGAACGACACTCCTGAATACCATTAATCAATTCCAGATAGGAACCTAATCAGAGAAGTGAGAACATAAGCTCACCGTAGAGACCGAGCACTGGGGGCGGGCGCTTGGCTAGTTCGGGGAAGAGGAACTTGGCCTGGTACTCCTTGATCCTCTGGATCACCAACTGTGGCGGCGGTTTGTCGTCTTAAAGGACCAAATTTATCACTGTAATTTCTTGTTAATAATACGCTCAACACATTGATCCAAATCAGTGCAAGTATTTTATTGGGAGAAGGGAACGAATTGGTTGTTTGCCTACCCTCATCTCCCATTCCATGCGTCTTCTGTGTGGGCTTGTCCTGCCAGTGTCTGAGCGGATTGGCCTCAATTCATATTTGTCGTCTAGCGAATCATAGTGACCTAACAAATCATCACCTGAGCTATTTCTGCAGATATATTTATACAATCGAAGCAACCCCAAACAATCGTTTCTTCCAACCTCGTTCTTCGCGATCTTCTTCATCTCCTTGATGATCAGTCTCTCCCACATCTTCTTGTAGAGCGCTGAACAGAGAATAGTATCCAAAATTAATTATTGGTTCACAATATTCATATATCTTTATTAACATAAAGGAAGCGTTTCTCGTGTGAACGAAATCTGGGAACTGCTCACAGTAGTTGCCCTTGCAGTAGTAGAGCTTCTGGTTGTGCAGCTGGATGATGTCAGTGCAAACGTTCTCGAGAAAACTCTGCAAGCATTTTTATTTGAACAACTTGAATTATAAGTAGACCAGAGAACATTGTGTTACGGGATTGCAAGATGGGAATTAAAAATTTGAAATTGAATCTCACCTGGTCGTGAGAGACGACCAGCAGGGTCTTCTTCCAGCCTTGCAAGTAACTGAAAAGTGATTGTGAGTTCTTCCAGAGATCAAAGATCACTCACTGGTGCAGCCAGATAACAGCGTTGAGGTCGAGATGATTCGTAGGCTCGTCGAGCATCAGAAGAGTTGGCTCGAGGAAGAGTGCACTGAAAGATGCAAGGTAAAATTATTTTGTAAATATTGTTTCTTGTAAATCACATGACAATTTGGAACAGATATGATTACCAGGCATATCTTTATAAACATTCCTGGGCTCAAAAAGGAACCACTTTGAATCCTTCCGGGGATTTATCAGGTATCGTTTGGAACCCGCATGGGTTCGAACAGAGTTCCACAATGGTACCTTTGTTCAGGAGGGTCAAAAATGGGCTTCTTTGAAAGTTCCAAAATTGATGTTCCAAAACATGCCAAACATCCATCATCCGAGTTCCACAACTCACCGAGCGAGGGAGATTCTCATGCGCCATCCTCCCGAGAAGTCCTGCACTGCTTTCTCCTGAACATTTTATAGCTAGAATGCACTCAATTCTTAATTTAATACGATTTTTTAAAGAAAGAATAACCAAATTTACCTGCATGCCAACAGAGAATCCGAGACCAGCCAGGATTCTTCTGGCCTTTGGCTCGGCTGCGTCCGCTCCGATGTCGCGCAGCTCGTCAGCAATCTGCGAAATGCATAATGCCCCGTTACTTCTCAGGAAATGGAAGTGGAAGTGAGAACTGTTTGAATTCCCGAAATTGGGTATCTCCGCTCTCCGTGGAGCTAGAGACTTTTAAGGAAAATTGGAATATAAGGTTCTAAAGGTCAAAAAATCTTATATTCCAATTTTCAAGTCTCTAGCTCCACGGAGAACGTAGTTACGAAATTGAGGGAATTCAAATAATTCTCACTTACACTTCCATTTCCTGAGAAGTAACGCCACATAATGCTAAGCTAATGGCATAATATGAAATAAGAAACATAGAGTTGAGGCTTCTCCATGTGAAGTCCAACAACTACTTGGCTCTGATTGTAATTTTTAAAATTCTGACTGACCTCCTTGATTCTGTCGGTGACCTCACTGGAAGTGTCTCCGCCCTCCAGTCTCTTCCTCAGTTTCTCCTGCTCCTCCAGCAGAGCCAAACGAACCTTGTCCGACTTCACCACTGTATCGATCGCCGAAGTCGCGTCCACAGCAATTTCTGCGATGTTGATTTCATAGAATTGTTTTAAAACTTTTAAAAAAACGAGCAGAGAATGTGTAAAAAATTTTCGTACTGCGTACGATCAATAGTGTTCCTCGACAAAAGGAAGAAGTCAAATCGTCGAAGAAATGAAGGCAACTTCTTACCCTGTTCGCAGTAGAGTAGATCAATGGTCGCTGGAATGGGCAGCTTGCGCGCACCGATATGCTTGAGAAGAGTCGTCTTGCCCATTCTGGAAGGAGGAATACGGTATGCTGACTACGGTAGTCCAGATGACTAACCCGTTGGGACCCACGAGTCCGTATCTTCTTCCATGGGAGATGGTCAGATCAGCCTTGCTGAAGAGTTGATGACCATGGGCTTGGATGTCGAAGTTTTTCACCTGGAATGTGTATATTTTAACTGAACGCACAAAAATTGAATGCTGGATAGTCTACTAAATCCTTAATGTGTCATGTTACGATCAACAATGCGCTCAAACCAATTAAGAATAGGCCTCCTCGGAAGAGGAATAGAAAATGAGAATGGGCGGTATAATAGAAAGTCACACCTATCAGATACCCTCCCCTCAAAAAGAAAATTAGAAATAATCAAAGAGTACCAACATTGATGTCGAGTTCATTGTCGAGTTGGTTCTGTTGTTTTCCAGATCTGTTGTTGGCCTGAGTGGAGACTGTGAACTGGTCTCCGAGAGCAGCACCAGCTCCGATTAGTTCCTCCCAATCTTGTATTGTGGTAGATGCAGGAAAAGCAGACTCGTGGTCCCTCAGAAATGCCGGAAATCCGGGGTCCTTAATGGTTTAGTGGTTTCAGGTGGGAGAGGAAGGGGTCTCTTGAGCCCCGTGACTTCTTACCTTGGTCACTTCTCCTTTCCACTCGGCATCATAATAGAATCGAACGAACTGCTTATTCGGCTTCGGGCATATCTCTGATGGCCAATTAAGCCTGAAAACCAACAATAAATAAGTATCACATGATTTTTAAACGCAGCGGAAATACTCGCTCATCAATCTGTACAACATTCACCATTGTGATTTTTAATAATTCGCAGGCGTGAATGAATCCTACGCATCATCCAGTAACACACATCGCTGTGTATTTGACTAATCTCGTCAATGCACCCACCACCGTATATCACTAATCATTTTATGGGTGCAGTTATGGCCATAATTATATAGCCTACAGTTTATCGAAAATTTATGACAGAGAACAGACTCTTTGAAATTGCAAAAAAAGTGATTAAGCCGCATCACTATTTTCTCTTCTTATTTTCAAGAACATTGGTCGAGCTCTCTAGCTAACTTTTCAGAGTGGCTCACAATCAATTGTTGTGCTGTAGAAATCCATCGGAATCACGATCTTGTATATCATTTGTTGGGGGATGTTACGACGAATCAGGAGACAGTAATAGGGTAGGCGGGTAAAGCAAACAGCGCCAGAGCCCTGCCAGTCGGAGTCTCTCGAGCAGAGCCAGCAGAGTACCTATCTAGATTTTTCTCTCAAACAGGAGATACCAATGATAAAACACGTTACTCCTTCTTATTTCGTTCGTGTTCTCTCACAGGGATGGTTGATCGGAATGGAGTGGGATCTAGTTGACGAGTCGCACACCCTTCATCTCTTGTCCTTCTTTTCCCATTCCTTCTCACTCGCAATCCTCGATAGAGTGTGTGCATCTCCAAATCTCTGGCCTGTCTTTTTCATTTCTCTTACTCATCCATTTCTTGTTTTAGCACACGGTATCCTATCCTCGGGAATGGAGATCTGGCTTCATTAAATAAGATTTCGATGCATTGCATGTTGTATCTTTCGTTGTAATGAAGAATCTACAAGGAAATGTCAATTCATAATTTAAAATTATGATAAATGAATGACATAAAATGCAGAAGTGCAACGGGGTTCGCAGTAGCGAAAAAATGTTAACCTATTTTTGCACGCGAAAATTACCAATCACACAAAGAACTGTCCCCTTAGGGCATAGATGCACACGATGCAGCTCGACCTAAAAACAACAATCCACCGCACTAGTTACACAACTAAACTCATTCACATACGGTCACACGATTACACAATCGACTGACGATCACGCGGCCACACATCGGATCACACATTTCAGTTATCGCCAGATCAACTGATCGCATAGCAACCAGAGCAAGCTCGCACTGCACTGCCCGTATCGACTGCAAATGCGTCTGATGAGCTACAGGGTAACCAAGGCGTTACGAAATCTCCAATGTCGAGGTTAATCCGCCCGCTGATGACGAGGAATGATCAAAGCTGATCGCCTCTATCGACAAGCTCATAAAGAAGGTCGAAGAGCTTGACAATGATGATACTAAGGCGCCTGAAGAGAGACTCAAATCGAACAGCAAACATACCATGCCCTCTCTATGTTCCATTCAATGAAAGAGTAAGTCCAGACTGTCAATAACAAGGCTGTGGATTAGACGGGACTGATTGAGGTAATCGCAGGGGTGCAGATGAGAAACAACAGGGAAAGGCTTCCATATCCTTTTCGAAAATGTTCAAAGCACCTAACTAGTATATTGTCTGGGAAGCCTGAAACTGTTGTCATTTTTGCTGAGGAGCCCTGTGAGGAAAGAAAAATCAATAATTGTCGCACGGGGTGCTCATCTAAGCTTGTTAGGACGCTTGGGAAGAAGGCTGAAGTTGGAAGCCCTCTCTGTGCCCCGATTACTATAGCCACGCTGAGATAAGGAAGGGATTCAATAATCACTACTTTATTTACTACGGTAATAAGAGCGGGGAGGGGTTAGAGATGGAAAAAAGCGTGACGTGGTGGCGGAGTGAAACTCGGCTAGAATACCGCAAGTTGGAATGGAGTGGAGGTAGACAGATCCAATAGACAGATTCCCGTGTGGATATTATGAATTAAGTGGGGCTCATGCCCTGGATAGGAGGGAATCTGATGACCAATAGATGGAAGGGACTTGCTCTTTGGATTGAAGACTCGCTTGCGTACGAGGAGAGGTTCGCCAGTCAAAGTCTGAGTTGGAGAGAAAGAAGAGGGCCTTTAGGGGGGCGTGAGCAGACGTGCACTAACCGATGTAAAGATCGAGAGAGTGGGGTGGGTGAGAGAGGCGAGAGAAACAGTGCGGATATATTATGATAATGGGGAACGGCGACGTGATAGAATGGATAATGGGGGGAAATGGAAGCAAACGAGAAGAGGGCGACTGTTTTGATCGCATTGGGAGATAGTGACTGCGAAAGCCTCTACAGATTACATCGATCATGGAGAAGAAGAAGACGAATCCGATCTCGGAGAGAACGTTTTCACATTACCTTCGCTTGTCTGTGACGCTCTAACCTCAAAGACTGTATCGAGTGCAGTTCGGAAAGATCGTCTCCCTTTGCTAGTGCAGCCCAATCGGTAACATGAGATAATCCGAACGGTGCAACAGGCTCCTGGAATCCCTCAGCCACTACCGTCCCATCCGAGATGTTGCCTCCAATTTCTCTCTGAATACAGTCCTCCTTCCCAAATCTCAATCGAGCACTATTCCAACGGAAGCTGAAAAAGGAGACTCGAACGTTAATTCAAATTAGAAATACCAATACTCAAAATTTCAAGAAAGAGGGACAAGAGATAGGAGGAAAAGGCCATAACCTGATCGCTTCTTTCTTTCGCACCTTAAAGTTACCCAACAAGGACGAAACCCTGATCTCACCCTGATCCCGTCGCGTGTACGAGAGTATACAAAAGTGAGAGAGCGCTGATCATTTCCGGCTTTCCCTTGAGGCTATTATTGATTTTTAGCATTTTTTGTATATTCATTCTATACTAATTCAACCATCCGCTATTCGATGGAGGACAAAAAATAATGGGTCAATTTCGTCCTTGTTGGGTAACTTTAAACACCATTTCTCCTGTCATCTCAAAATGTGCTTCGACTGAATGTCACGGCGGAAAGATGTCGCTGCCTCGAATGGGAGAAGGAATGAAATATGAATGCAGAAGGGACGGTGTAAACCGAGATAAGAGAGGAAATGAGAGATGGATCGAAGACACAGACAGAGATGATATTATATATCACAGAGAGGTGCAAACAAGGGACCAGGAAATATCGAGACTAAATTCGGAGATTGAGGTTATCCATGCCACTAAGCTAACCACTCTTCTCACTTCTCCGGCTAACCAAGCGACCATATCTTTCTTTTCACGTCACTCAGGCAAACCCCTGGAGGATGATCACTTTTTGCAATTTCAAAGAGTCTGTTCTCTGTCATAAATTTTCGATAAACTGTAGGCTATATAATTATGGCCATAACTGCACCCATAAAATGATTAGTGATATACGGTGGTGGGTGCATTGACGAGATTAGTCAAATACACAGCGATGTGTGTTACTGGATGATGCGTAGGATTCATTCACGCCTGCGAATTATTAAAAATCACAATGGTGAATGTTGTACAGATTGATGAGCGAGTATTTCCGCTGCGTTTAAAAATCATGTGATACTTATTTATTGTTGGTTTTCAGGCTTAATTGGCCATCAGAGATATGCCCGAAGCCGAATAAGCAGTTCGTTCGATTCTATTATGATGCCGAGTGGAAAGGAGA
The DNA here is from genome assembly GCA_036245805.1 of Pristionchus mayeri. Taxonomy (NCBI): domain Eukaryota; kingdom Metazoa; phylum Nematoda; class Chromadorea; order Rhabditida; family Neodiplogasteridae; genus Pristionchus; species Pristionchus mayeri. The sequence continues at coordinate 28,739,537 of BTRK01000001.1, forward strand.
AGTGACCAAGGTAAGAAGTCACGGGGCTCAAGAGACCCCTTCCTCTCCCACCTGAAACCACTAAACCATTAAGGACCCCGGATTTCCGGCATTTCTGAGGGACCACGAGTCTGCTTTTCCTGCATCTACCACAATACAAGATTGGGAGGAACTAATCGGAGCTGGTGCTGCTCTCGGAGACCAGTTCACAGTCTCCACTCAGGCCAACAACAGATCTGGAAAACAACAGAACCAACTCGACAATGAACTCGACATCAATGTTGGTACTCTTTGATTATTTCTAATTTTCTTTTTGAGGGGAGGGTATCTGATAGGTGTGACTTTCTATTATACCGCCCATTCTCATTTTCTATTCCTCTTCCGAGGAGGCCTATTCTTAATTGGTTTGAGCGCATTGTTGATCGTAACATGACACATTAAGGATTTAGTAGACTATCCAGCATTCAATTTTTGTGCGTTCAGTTAAAATATACACATTCCAGGTGAAAAACTTCGACATCCAAGCCCATGGTCATCAACTCTTCAGCAAGGCTGATCTGACCATCTCCCATGGAAGAAGATACGGACTCGTGGGTCCCAACGGGTTAGTCATCTGGACTACCGTAGTCAGCATACCGTATTCCTCCTTCCAGAATGGGCAAGACGACTCTTCTCAAGCATATCGGTGCGCGCAAGCTGCCCATTCCAGCGACCATTGATCTACTCTACTGCGAACAGGGTAAGAAGTTGCCTTTATTTCTTCGACGATTTGACTTCTTCCTTTTGTCGAGGAACACTATTGATCGTACGCAGTACGAAAATTTTTTACACATTCTCTGCTCGTTTTTTTAAAAGTTTTAAAACAATTCTATGAAATCAACATCGCAGAAATTGCTGTGGACGCGACTTCGGCGATCGATACAGTGGTGAAGTCGGACAAGGTTCGTTTGGCTCTGCTGGAGGAGCAGGAGAAACTGAGGAAGAGACTGGAGGGCGGAGACACTTCCAGTGAGGTCACCGACAGAATCAAGGAGGTCAGTCATAATTTTAAAAATTACAATCAGAGCCAAGTAGTTGTTGGACTTCACATGGAGAAGCCTCAACTCTATGTTTCTTATTTCATATTATGCCATTAGCTTAGCATTATGTGGCGTTACTTCTCAGGAAATGGAAGTGTAAGTGAGAATTATTTGAATTCCCTCAATTTCGTAACTACGTTCTTCAATGGAGGGAATAAGAGAGAGATGGAGGGAGAGAAGAAGAGATATGAAGAGGGACTGTTGAATCCTCCTCGTAAGATAAAACCTCTCGTGAGTCAACTTCGATAGTCATTTCCGATCTCACTCAGAATGATTGACCTTGATCTTTTGAGTTCTCTATCGGTAAAGCGTGTGATGAGAGTGGAGAGGATGAGGAGATGGAGGAGGATGGAGAGCAGCCTCTCTCTAAGCGTCCGACTCGGGCTGCTGCAATGCACCCCATCAAGAGGGAGCCCTCTCCTTCCCCTACTGGGAAGAGAAAGAGTGCAGCAGCAAGGGCGATTTCTCTTCCTCCGACGGGACTCCCTCTCTCTGCCAAGCCTCCCAAGAGTGCATCTCCCGCTGGCTCTCCTACTGTACCCACGGCCTCGCCTACCGTACCCACCTGCTCTACCGTACTCTCTACTACTCCTTCCCCTCCAGGCATGCTTATGATATCTTCTTTTTTATCATTTGGACAATAAGAATAGATCACTACATAGGCACGGTGACCCTCGATATGATCTTCGCCAAGATTTGTGAGGTGCACACTGATGTGCAGAAGTTGGCGGTGCGAGTGGAGCGTGTGGAGAAGAAGCAGCGGGGTATCGTGAATGACACCGTCGGCATTCGCCATGAGGTTAGGATTCTAAATTATCCTTCAGAATTGACGGAAAAACGTTTTCAGACTAAGGAAGTGGTGGAGAGCTCGAAGAGGGCTGAAGATAAGATGGAAGCACTAATTTCGGTAGTGCAGGTACTCAGGGAGAGACTGCCCCCTCAAAAAGTCAGTCATATTAAGCATAATTTCGTACGAGTACAAATGTCTAGGAGTGAAGTACGGTATCTACGAGGGACTCACGGAGGAGAGGGTCGATGCTCTCGACGACGAGGACGACAATTGCCTCGTGTTCGCTGGCAACCTCGATCGGCTCCTCTTCAAGAAGTCTCCTCTGCCCCATCAACAGAGAGACCAGGACAAGGTCAAATGGCTGATCGAGGTGAGGGGGTTACAATACATACTATAGATAGTGATAAAAATAAGGGTAATTACTCTTGGTTATCAGGTGGTCACTCATCGTCGATGCCAAGGACCTGGAAGGGAGAAGAGACGCATGAAGACCCAGATCCTCCAGAGGATCAATGTGAATGCCAAGCGAGTGGCTGATCGACTGGAGAGAAGAGAGGAGGAGAGAATGGACGAGCTGTTCCACTCTCAATCTAGGAATAGGCCCTCCCCCTATACTCCTCCCACTCTCATCTCAAAAACTCGAATTGCCTCTCGCACTGTCCTCGCTAACCCTTCAATGTCGACCACCCCTTCCCAGAAACAGATCATTAGACCTCATACCCCTTCCCTTTCCTCCGTGACTCCCTCTCAATATCGATTGGCTATGAGACAACAGTCCACTCCCAATTACACTATCCCCTTCCAGTCTCGAGTGAGATCGATCAGTCCCTTCGACTTTGAGGAAACCCCCTCCTCCTCCTACTATAACGAATATATTCACGAAGCGTTCATCTAGACATTTCTGTTGTTATTGGTCCAAGTTCCAACATTCTATGTTATTAGTTCAGAATAATAAACATTGTTCTCAATTAAATAATCTTTTACTAGGAAACATTACAATTAAACGAACAAAAAATACAAGCCTTAAATCTGGACGAAGTCGCTGGGCCGAGCGAAGGGAAACTGAAAAATGCATGATTATAGAATCCAAAGGACTATGAATAAAGTTTTTAGTTTTATCGATGCTATAGCCTTGTACAATTACTAGGAGCAATATATCCTTAACTATTGCTAGGACTCGAATTGGAAACAAATATGCAATTAAAACTGACCGCAAGCGTCTTCCCTCAGCCATCGCGATCGGCCAAGAAATTGATTGGATGACGGTGGGCTTTTGGAAGTTGTGGTACAGCATATCAACCACTTCTCGCCGGAATGGTGCTTCGCTAAATTCGAAGACGGGACGGGGGATTCCGCGACCCTCCAGGGTGACTTGGTTCGCGGTGATCCACTGGTCGATTTCGAACTGAAATGTAATTTAAATTTTCTAATACTCGAACAATAAAAATTCAATGAACAATATTGGCGGTTTTCAGTTTTAGCCTCGCCCTATTCGCCTAAAAATTAATGTAAAAATTGAACCACTTGCCTGTGCTCTGGCGGTGACTGCGGGATTCTCCCCGCAGAAGTCCTTGTTGATTGGGTTCAACTTCTGACGAGACCAGCCGATCTCACGAAGTCTGCCTCCGGCAGATCCCTGGCCTCCTCCACCTCCACCGCCGAATCCTCCTCCGCCTTAATAAGCAATGATTACCACTGAAACCAAACCGGTGGGAAAAATTTACCTCCGCGGCCTCCACCGTATCCTCCACTTGAACCTCCGTAACCTCCACTTGGGCCTCCGTAGCCTCCGCCACCACCTGAACCTCCGTAGCCTCCGCCACTACGACCTCCGCTACTGTACCCGGATCCACCGCCACTGAAAATTGTTCAAGGATGACTCAAACTCAGAGAAATATACACATATTTACAAAATAACCCACTATCTATCTGATCCACTGCTTCTCATTTTGATGACGATGAACTGATGAAAGACTGTTTTCTGGTCGCCTAGAGGACGCCTGAACAACGAACTGACAGCATTTTGGCATTATTTAAGAAATAATTGGAAAGAAAAAAGGCCACAAATTGATCAAAAACAGAGGAAAGTGAAGGGTAAAACTTAACTTACCATTCTTTAGTGGCCTCCTCTTGAAAGAGGTCTTCTTTTACTCCGCATAATATCTATTCGAATTTTAGAAGAACCCTGAAACACAAAACAAGTAAAAATTGCAACATAAACATGGAAAACCGAGGGGAAACGCGGCAATTTCGCGATTAAGAAAAAGTCGTAGGCCAAGCCGGGCACAAGTGCTGCAAAATGTTGCCATGACAGGCACAAACTGATTTTATTTTATAAAAAAATAAATATCGGCTAAACTATTGATTTTTAAATTTTTTGAGTGATATTTAGCGAAAGACGCGATGATTACGCATCGAATGAATACAAACATGACCTATGAAAGTGTGTTTTGAGTGTTACCAAATTTTGTAACAAAAAGTTTGTTACAATCGCAAACATCGAGTCATTTGTAGCAGAATTTTAATTCGGGACGATATGTACATTTTAATAACTTATTTGTAAATTGTATAATACTAGAAGAAGAAATTAGTACCGATCATTTTTTGTCAGACGAATTTTATCGATGCGATATAGAATGAAATCTACAGGATTGGTGAATATTGTATTGGCAAGTAAATTGGGGACAACGAGAAGCTATATTTGGGAATCACTCATGGGGGAAACATACACGGGAGGGGAGGAGGCTCACTTATAAATATTCCACGCCTTATCATCATTGTCTGATTGGCTGCCATTGAGATTGAGAGGAATCGCAGCTTGTTGCTTCGATCGGAGGATAGCCGATGCAGAGAAAATCTGAATCAATAAGCTTTCGCAAGCAGACTATACTTTTACTGAATCTCAAAAGAGCGAGTGAGAGTAGCATCGTACCTTACTCTTCTTCCCGAACAGTTTACTTGTGCCGGGAGAGAGCATGGAATCGGAGGGGGAGGAGCAGTGGAGGGCAGTCTGCATATTAGGTTGATGCAAAAGTCTTGCGGTTTTTTGTGTCCGTACTTTGAACTATCATAAGATCATTCCCGTACCAGGGATTATAAAAAAAGAATCGAAGTTTTAATGGAACCGATTAAAGTATCCTCATTTTTAAAATGTAACAACTCGATAACCGTCAAATTTTAGGGACAAAAAGGCACTCTGGAGTCCAATGAATTTTGAGCACCTCTCTATATTTAGTTCAAAATCCGACTTACGGTGTTGGCAACAGCAGTCTTCGGCCTGTTCTCAGTATTTCCAGAGATGAGAGTACTGTGAGGAACCTCGTCGGCCGGCTTGAGAAGGGCAGGAGCAGGCGAATGGGTAGCCGCGTCACTCATAGCTGAAGAAAGAAGGGAAGTTTAATACGTGTTTACATTCAGTTCTTGTTTAGAAGGGATATAGCTGAATACTACCCATCAACTACTATGAATATCTATCAATCAAATAGAGAGACTGGAGCCAGCCTAAGGCTCTGGTTAACAAATGAGTTTGCCCATCGTTGTCAGCACATTAAATTAGCCCAAAACACAAATTTTTGGATGCCAAGCTCCGATACAAGCACCTGGACGACTACGAATTCACATCAAAAACCAGGATGAAACTATAGCAATATTACTATAAGATAGGCCCGATACGAGTGTTATCAGCGATAACATTATGCTCATTCCTATCATTTTGGCGGCACTACTGCAGAAGCCCAGTTCGGGGTAACAAAGTGTTTAATGGTATCGGGAGTAGACCTAAAGAAGGTAAGTTATATATTTAGACTGATGAACCCCTTTGGCAAGCATCACAGGTGCATATTTTTTCCATATTTAGTTCAAATGCGACTTACGGTGTTGGCAACAGCAGTCTTTGGCGTTTTCTCAGTGTTTCCAGAGATGAGAGTAGTGTTTGGAACCTCGTCGGCCGGCTTGAGAAGGGCAGGAGCAGGAGAATGGGTAGCCGCGTCACTCATAGCTGACTAAAGAAGGGAAGTTTAATACGGGTTTACATTCAGTTCTTGTTTAGAATTGATATGCTGGATACTACCCATAAAATACTATAAATATCTAGCAACCAAATATAAATACAGCGGTAGAAAGAATATAACTGAACAACTTGCCTGAGTGTGGACGATGCCGCGCATGCTAGAGAAGTACTTCTTCATCTTGTTGAGGTCTCCCTCGATGGCGTTCTTCCCACCATCTTCCTGCCACTTCTGGCGTACTTGGTGAAGGACTTCTTCTTGGATTTTTACCTGACGTAGCGGTGATTAGGCGACATGAGAAAACGGAACGAAAACGACAATTACCGCGAACACAATCAATAATGACACGAGAGAGGCGGAAGATCGATTCCAGAATATTTAGCCAGCCAACCGGCATGAACAGACTAAGAATATTTTGGGACTCGAATTATAGTACCAATAAGTAAAAATATAATACCAAGGAAGCTTCTGGAAATGCACATCGAGGTGCATTTAAAAAATAAATGCTTACACCATGGTGTATGCACCTCGGTGTATTTTATATGCACCTAGGTGTAAGTACACCTAGGTGCAATTAGCAATTGCCCCGAAATGCCGTGATAACATTTAATAAAAATATAACTATAAAAGTCAGTATGCAATGCATGACCATAAGACCATAAACTCATCCGTAAAATGGTACGGAATTAGGAAATATCGGCAACGATTTTAGCGACCAGTAGTGGACCTCTGAACTCTCCGCTCGTCTCCTGGTTTATCAGCGTTTCATGGCTTCTGATCACAGAAAGCGATGCGAGGTTAGCGAATGGAGTTATTACTTATACTTTATCAATAATTTGCAGGTGCTGGATCGGATGATGCTAAATATAATCAAGGGCGACTCTGTTCCCAGTCAAGAGAAGCTCATCCATAAAATCCGGTATGCTATAATGCGTCCACTGATTATAACGCGAAGGTATTCATATCAGATCCCTGAAATTTGATAATAAAAGTGGTATAAGTGTCTTATACTTGCCAGCCGGTTCTAAAATCCTTTTGTCTGAAATATTACTTTTCCAAATGTGACTGCTGCTTCTTAAGTGTCGCGCTCATTGTTGGCCAACCTCACCCATTTTTCTAGCCAGGATGTTGCAGAACTCACAGTTACCCTTCAAGCGTTCGCCTCTCTAGACCTTCGAGGGAGATACCGAGATGGTCCGATGCCCGCCGAAAAGGCGATCGCTTGAAGGGCGGCAGCGCTCTAGAAAATTCAGCCGTATGATGGCATCAATTCCCGTGATGTTTCCGTTCAGGGGATTTAGCCTTAGTGATGACGGATGAGAGGAGCTCGATAAAAAGCGAAATGCAAATTCTGAACATTTCAGGCTTACAATAAAAGCTCACCGGTCTTGCAAGGCTTGCAAGGCGAAAAAAGTTGTGACGGATTATTCCAACTTTTCTCTCTTGACTTTAGGCGCCTTTCGCAACGTCTACGCTGAGGTGATAGTGGACGTAGTATTGCATGTGACATGGCTTGGAACGGGAAAATTGGGTTGAGCTTTGTTAGTGATAGATAATGTAAGAAGCCAGGGGTACGAGGGACTGTAGCGAAATAAGAGGCAGTTAGCAGAGGTGATAGTACGCATATATGAGAGAGCAGTGGGCATGGGTGATATATGCGAGCTCGGTTTTCCTCTCTTCAGACACCTCATAACGCTTATTCTGACCCCATGGCGAAGCGATTTTACCCTTCAATCCTCGTCGCCAGACCACTCTGGACGAGTCATTCTGACCTAACAGTGACGGGGTGCGGCAACGATCAACGCAATCGAAGTGCGGCACAGACCTCGAACAAAGGAGAGTCTTAATTTTTACTTAGAAAGGTGATAGAGCCCTAGTCTCGCACTGACATGTAGATGGGGAGAATTGTACGACCACTGCTCCCGTATTTTCGTGCGAGAGTACTTTCTGGCAGGCTACCGACGTGCATGCCAGCATTTCATTTTAGTGAAATAAAATACTACGGACAAATGGTGTATGCCGGTGCGAGAGCCGTGCAAAGAGGTTCCGTGTTTTATCTCCGGCTCTCATCGCTCCGCCTCTTTTACGTACGCGCGCGTTTATATTTTCCCGCTCCTGGCTCAACTAGTGGTGCTGTTTTCTGTATAGTGAAGCGTTTATCAAGCGTCGGAGTGTTTATCAAGCGTCCCTGATAAAAAAATATGAAATGCGCAACAAAAACGGCGGAGACAAGGCTTTACAGTAATCAACTCTACTAATTTAAATTGGGGTGTAATGGGGTGCATCATTTCGTTCTGCAGTTTCCACGTTTGGGTATTTTTTTGCTTCGCGTGGTGTGTGACAAAATTTTTTATTTCTATGATACCCTGTTTCGGATGTGATAGCTACTCCGTGGTCTAGGCAAGTCACGGACTGTGCCCATTTGCTATTGGAAGGAAGAGCATCACGATGTAGATCGGGAGGAAGAGTGGAGAGAGAATGAATGGGGGGAGTAGTTGGCTTTCGTTCTCTTCCTTGTAAGATGCTGGCCTCAAGTCCAGCTGGGATCGATGTATTTCTCTGCTGATAGCCGTCATTCTATCTCGAAGTGAGGCGAGGCTACTTCTCATCGCGGTTGGGGTGGCACTAGAGATACTGGATAGGCCACGATCTGCCTTTCTCATTCCCTTAATTGGCGATCATAGTGATGGGAGCCCTTGTCATTCGTGTCTTCCTGTCACCTGGCGAGGAAACAATAAATATACACTCTCTTCCCTGTAGACGTAAACAATCTTTATTATTTTTATTTAAAAAAAGTGTCATTTAGGGAATGAGATAGCCGGCTATGCAGACTTTGTCACTTGCAATCTGATTTGAATAGTATTTCTATATTCGTTGATAAATAGACTTGAAATGTAAAGCCGGGAAATACCGTGGTGTGGTGAGCATCACTAACGAGGAGGGAGTCATCCAAATCAGTGCGATATATCAGTGCGGTAAATATATTATTGAAAGATAGCATGCCTTCATTGACGTTGTCAGGATTCAGGTCCAAGTTTCAGTGAGTACTACTGCGGTGTAATCAAAAGGAAGGCGGAATTTTTAGTTTCCTAGTACTCCTCCTGGATAGTTGTTGCCTCCTCGATGAGCCAGCAATCGGAGAGGTCGTGGCTGGATCCACAGCGTCAGATCGCTAGCGAGTGAGAGCCCGACTATGTGATAAGAGGAACCTCTTCCTCCCCTGCAGGATTCCTGCCTCATTCTACTGTCATTCAGCAAGCGAGAATATGAGGAGAGGAGGAGAGAGTGCGTTAGGATTGGGCTGGGAAATCCACTGGGATAATACTGCTTTCCTACAGGGAGCAAAATTTGCGACCCCTCCACACTGATCCAACTGGGAAACTTATACTCTGTCGAGAGCATCCTGCGATCCATTCCTTCGAGACCTTCTCCTTCTGGACTGTCTGATGTGTATAGGCGGCTGTCTCCAGTCTCACTAGTCAATTGTGCTGAGATGGCCGGTACTCTTGCTCAATATTGAGAAGTTGGCAAGAAAGCAAAGCAACTCCCTCCCTGACCGAAGATGATTGAGATCGTCTCAAACGTCTTGTCCTTGAGGCAGGAGCGCAAGTAAAGGTCTTCGAGAGATCGGTGAGCCCTGGCTGTGGGATGACCAAGGCCTCGAAGGTCTCTAAGAAGGAAGGGGAGGTCCATGGAATCTTTCCATCGATGAGGGGTAATGTGTAAAACTCGGATTCTGCACTGTCGGAAAGCGGTGCGGTAGCCATGGATGATATTGGAGGGACCAGTGATCTGACCAGTGATCATCCTCCAGGGGTTTGCCTGAGTGACGTGAAAAGAAAGATATGGTCGCTTGGTTAGCCGGAGAAGTGAGAAGAGTGGTTAGCTTAGTGGCATGGATAACCTCAATCTCCGAATTTAGTCTCGATATTTCCTGGTCCCTTGTTTGCACCTCTCTGTGATATATAATATCATCTCTGTCTGTGTCTTCGATCCATCTCTCATTTCCTCTCTTATCTCGGTTTACACCGTCCCTTCTGCATTCATATTTCATTCCTTCTCCCATTCGAGGCAGCGACATCTTTCCGCCGTGACATTCAGTCGAAGCACATTTTGAGATGACAGGAGAAATGGTGTTTAAAGTTACCCAACAAGGACGAAATTGACCCATTATTTTTTGTCCTCCATCGAATAGCGGATGGTTGAATTAGTATAGAATGAATATACAAAAAATGCTAAAAATCAATAATAGCCTCAAGGGAAAGCCGGAAATGATCAGCGCTCTCTCACTTTTGTATACTCTCGTACACGCGACGGGATCAGGGTGAGATCAGGGTTTCGTCCTTGTTGGGTAACTTTAAGGTGCGAAAGAAAGAAGCGATCAGGTTATGGCCTTTTCCTCCTATCTCTTGTCCCTCTTTCTTGAAATTTTGAGTATTGGTATTTCTAATTTGAATTAACGTTCGAGTCTCCTTTTTCAGCTTCCGTTGGAATAGTGCTCGATTGAGATTTGGGAAGGAGGACTGTATTCAGAGAGAAATTGGAGGCAACATCTCGGATGGGACGGTAGTGGCTGAGGGATTCCAGGAGCCTGTTGCACCGTTCGGATTATCTCATGTTACCGATTGGGCTGCACTAGCAAAGGGAGACGATCTTTCCGAACTGCACTCGATACAGTCTTTGAGGTTAGAGCGTCACAGACAAGCGAAGGTAATGTGAAAACGTTCTCTCCGAGATCGGATTCGTCTTCTTCTTCTCCATGATCGATGTAATCTGTAGAGGCTTTCGCAGTCACTATCTCCCAATGCGATCAAAACAGTCGCCCTCTTCTCGTTTGCTTCCATTTCCCCCCATTATCCATTCTATCACGTCGCCGTTCCCCATTATCATAATATATCCGCACTGTTTCTCTCGCCTCTCTCACCCACCCCACTCTCTCGATCTTTACATCGGTTAGTGCACGTCTGCTCACGCCCCCCTAAAGGCCCTCTTCTTTCTCTCCAACTCAGACTTTGACTGGCGAACCTCTCCTCGTACGCAAGCGAGTCTTCAATCCAAAGAGCAAGTCCCTTCCATCTATTGGTCATCAGATTCCCTCCTATCCAGGGCATGAGCCCCACTTAATTCATAATATCCACACGGGAATCTGTCTATTGGATCTGTCTACCTCCACTCCATTCCAACTTGCGGTATTCTAGCCGAGTTTCACTCCGCCACCACGTCACGCTTTTTTCCATCTCTAACCCCTCCCCGCTCTTATTACCGTAGTAAATAAAGTAGTGATTATTGAATCCCTTCCTTATCTCAGCGTGGCTATAGTAATCGGGGCACAGAGAGGGCTTCCAACTTCAGCCTTCTTCCCAAGCGTCCTAACAAGCTTAGATGAGCACCCCGTGCGACAATTATTGATTTTTCTTTCCTCACAGGGCTCCTCAGCAAAAATGACAACAGTTTCAGGCTTCCCAGACAATATACTAGTTAGGTGCTTTGAACATTTTCGAAAAGGATATGGAAGCCTTTCCCTGTTGTTTCTCATCTGCACCCCTGCGATTACCTCAATCAGTCCCGTCTAATCCACAGCCTTGTTATTGACAGTCTGGACTTACTCTTTCATTGAATGGAACATAGAGAGGGCATGGTATGTTTGCTGTTCGATTTGAGTCTCTCTTCAGGCGCCTTAGTATCATCATTGTCAAGCTCTTCGACCTTCTTTATGAGCTTGTCGATAGAGGCGATCAGCTTTGATCATTCCTCGTCATCAGCGGGCGGATTAACCTCGACATTGGAGATTTCGTAACGCCTTGGTTACCCTGTAGCTCATCAGACGCATTTGCAGTCGATACGGGCAGTGCAGTGCGAGCTTGCTCTGGTTGCTATGCGATCAGTTGATCTGGCGATAACTGAAATGTGTGATCCGATGTGTGGCCGCGTGATCGTCAGTCGATTGTGTAATCGTGTGACCGTATGTGAATGAGTTTAGTTGTGTAACTAGTGCGGTGGATTGTTGTTTTTAGGTCGAGCTGCATCGTGTGCATCTATGCCCTAAGGGGACAGTTCTTTGTGTGATTGGTAATTTTCGCGTGCAAAAATAGGTTAACATTTTTTCGCTACTGCGAACCCCGTTGCACTTCTGCATTTTATGTCATTCATTTATCATAATTTTAAATTATGAATTGACATTTCCTTGTAGATTCTTCATTACAACGAAAGATACAACATGCAATGCATCGAAATCTTATTTAATGAAGCCAGATCTCCATTCCCGAGGATAGGATACCGTGTGCTAAAACAAGAAATGGATGAGTAAGAGAAATGAAAAAGACAGGCCAGAGATTTGGAGATGCACACACTCTATCGAGGATTGCGAGTGAGAAGGAATGGGAAAAGAAGGACAAGAGATGAAGGGTGTGCGACTCGTCAACTAGATCCCACTCCATTCCGATCAACCATCCCTGTGAGAGAACACGAACGAAATAAGAAGGAGTAACGTGTTTTATCATTGGTATCTCCTGTTTGAGAGAAAAATCTAGATAGGTACTCTGCTGGCTCTGCTCGAGAGACTCCGACTGGCAGGGCTCTGGCGCTGTTTGCTTTACCCGCCTACCCTATTACTGTCTCCTGATTCGTCGTAACATCCCCCAACAAATGATATACAAGATCGTGATTCCGATGGATTTCTACAGCACAACAATTGATTGTGAGCCACTCTGAAAAGTTAGCTAGAGAGCTCGACCAATGTTCTTGAAAATAAGAAGAGAAAATAGTGATGCGGCTTAATCACTTTTTTTGCAATTTCAAAGAGTCTGTTCTCTGTCATAAATTTTCGATAAACTGTAGGCTATATAATTATGGCCATAACTGCACCCATAAAATGATTAGTGATATACGGTGGTGGGTGCATTGACGAGATTAGTCAAATACACAGCGATGTGTGTTACTGGATGATGCGTAGGATTCATTCACGCCTGCGAATTATTAAAAATCACAATGGTGAATGTTGTACAGATTGATGAGCGAGTATTTCCGCTGCGTTTAAAAATCATGTGATACTTATTTATTGTTGGTTTTCAGGCTTAATTGGCCATCAGAGATATGCCCGAAGCCGAATAAGCAGTTCGTTCGATTCTATTATGATGCCGAGTGGAAAGGAGAAGTGACCAAGGTAAGAAGTCACGGGGCTCAAGAGACCCCTTCCTCTCCCACCTGAAACCACTAAACCATTAAGGACCCCGGATTTCCGGCATTTCTGAGGGACCACGAGTCTGCTTTTCCTGCATCTACCACAATACAAGATTGGGAGGAACTAATCGGAGCTGGTGCTGCTCTCGGAGACCAGTTCACAGTCTCCACTCAGGCCAACAACAGATCTGGAAAACAACAGAACCAACTCGACAATGAACTCGACATCAATGTTGGTACTCTTTGATTATTTCTAATTTTCTTTTTGAGGGGAGGGTATCTGATAGGTGTGACTTTCTATTATACCGCCCATTCTCATTTTCTATTCCTCTTCCGAGGAGGCCTATTCTTAATTGGTTTGAGCGCATTGTTGATCGTAACATGACACATTAAGGATTTAGTAGACTATCCAGCATTCAATTTTTGTGCGTTCAGTTAAAATATACACATTCCAGGTGAAAAACTTCGACATCCAAGCCCATGGTCATCAACTCTTCAGCAAGGCTGATCTGACCATCTCCCATGGAAGAAGATACGGACTCGTGGGTCCCAACGGGTTAGTCATCTGGACTACCGTAGTCAGCATACCGTATTCCTCCTTCCAGAATGGGCAAGACGACTCTTCTCAAGCATATCGGTGCGCGCAAGCTGCCCATTCCAGCGACCATTGATCTACTCTACTGCGAACAGGGTAAGAAGTTGCCTTTATTTCTTCGACGATTTGACTTCTTCCTTTTGTCGAGGAACACTATTGATCGTACGCAGTACGAAAATTTTTTACACATTCTCTGCTCGTTTTTTTAAAAGTTTTAAAACAATTCTATGAAATCAACATCGCAGAAATTGCTGTGGACGCGACTTCGGCGATCGATACAGTGGTGAAGTCGGACAAGGTTCGTTTGGCTCTGCTGGAGGAGCAGGAGAAACTGAGGAAGAGACTGGAGGGCGGAGACACTTCCAGTGAGGTCACCGACAGAATCAAGGAGGTCAGTCATAATTTTAAAAATTACAATCAGAGCCAAGTAGTTGTTGGACTTCACATGGAGAAGCCTCAACTCTATGTTTCTTATTTCATATTATGCCATTAGCTTAGCATTATGTGGCGTTACTTCTCAGGAAATGGAAGTGTAAGTGAGAATTATTTGAATTCCCTCAATTTCGTAACTACGTTCTTCAATGGAGGGAATAAGAGAGAGATGGAGGGAGAGAAGAAGAGATATGAAGAGGGACTGTTGAATCCTCCTCGTAAGATAAAACCTCTCGTGAGTCAACTTCGATAGTCATTTCCGATCTCACTCAGAATGATTGACCTTGATCTTTTGAGTTCTCTATCGGTAAAGCGTGTGATGAGAGTGGAGAGGATGAGGAGATGGAGGAGGATGGAGAGCAGCCTCTCTCTAAGCGTCCGACTCGGGCTGCTGCAATGCACCCCATCAAGAGGGAGCCCTCTCCTTCCCCTACTGGGAAGAGAAAGAGTGCAGCAGCAAGGGCGATTTCTCTTCCTCCGACGGGACTCCCTCTCTCTGCCAAGCCTCCCAAGAGTGCATCTCCCGCTGGCTCTCCTACTGTACCCACGGCCTCGCCTACCGTACCCACCTGCTCTACCGTACTCTCTACTACTCCTTCCCCTCCAGGCATGCTTATGATATCTTCTTTTTTATCATTTGGACAATAAGAATAGATCACTACATAGGCACGGTGACCCTCGATATGATCTTCGCCAAGATTTGTGAGGTGCACACTGATGTGCAGAAGTTGGCGGTGCGAGTGGAGCGTGTGGAGAAGAAGCAGCGGGGTATCGTGAATGACACCGTCGGTATTCGCCATGAGGTTAGGATTCTAAATTATCCTTCAGAATTGACGGAAAAACGTTTTCAGACTAAGGAAGTGGTGGAGAGCTCGAAGAGGGCTGAAGATAAGATGGAAGCACTAATTTCGGTAGTGCAGGTACTCAGGGAGAGACTGCCCCCTCAAAAAGTCAGTCATATTAAGCATAATTTCGTACGAGTACAAATGTCTAGGAGTGAAGTACGGTATCTACGAGGGACTCACGGAGGAGAGGGTCGATGCTCTCGACGACGAGGACGACAATTGCCTCGTGTTCGCTGGCAACCTCGATCGGCTCCTCTTCAAGAAGTCTCCTCTGCCCCATCAACAGAGAGACCAGGACAAGGTCAAATGGCTGATCGAGGTGAGGGGGTTACAATACATACTATAGATAGTGATAAAAATAAGGGTAATTACTCTTGGTTATCAGGTGGTCACTCATCGTCGATGCCAAGGACCTGGAAGGGAGAAGAGACGCATGAAGACCCAGATCCTCCAGAGGATCAATGTGAATGCCAAGCGAGTGGCTGATCGACTGGAGAGAAGAGAGGAGGAGAGAATGGACGAGCTGTTCCACTCTCAATCTAGGAATAGGCCCTCCCCCTATACTCCTCCCACTCTCATCTCAAAAACTCGAATTGCCTCTCGCACTGTCCTCGCTAACCCTTCAATGTCGACCACCCCTTCCCAGAAACAGATCATTAGACCTCATACCCCTTCCCTTTCCTCCGTGACTCCCTCTCAATATCGATTGGCTATGAGACAACAGTCCACTCCCAATTACACTATCCCCTTCCAGTCTCGAGTGAGATCGATCAGTCCCTTCGACTTTGAGGAAACCCCCTCCTCCTCCTACTATAACGAATATATTCACGAAGCGTTCATCTAGACATTTCTGTTGTTATTGGTCCAAGTTCCAACATTCTATGTTATTAGTTCAGAATAATAAACATTGTTCTCAATTAAATAATCTTTTACTAGGAAACATTACAATTAAACGAACAAAAAATACAAGCCTTAAATCTGGACGAAGTCGCTGGGCCGAGCGAAGGGAAACTGAAAAATGCATGATTATAGAATCCAAAGGACTATGAATAAAGTTTTAGTTTTATCGATGCTATAGCCTTGTACAATTACTAGGAGCAATATATCCTTAACTATTGCTAGGACTCGAATTGGAAACAAATATGCAATTAAAACTGACCGCAAGCGTCTTCCCTCAGCCATCGCGATCGGCCAAGAAATTGATTGGATGACGGTGGGCTTTTGGAAGTTGTGGTACAGCATATCAACCACTTCTCGCCGGAATGGTGCTTCGCTAAATTCGAAGACGGGACGGGGGATTCCGCGACCCTCCAGGGTGACTTGGTTCGCGGTGATCCACTGGTCGATTTCGAACTGAAATGTAATTTAAATTTTCTAATACTCGAACAATAAAAATTCAATTAACAATATTGGCGGTTTTCAGTTTTAGCCTCGCCCTATTCGCCTAAAATTTAATGTAAAAATTGAACCACTTGCCTGTGCTCTGGCGGTGACTGCGGGATTCTCCCCGCAGAAGTCCTTGTTGATTGGGTTCAACTTCTGACGAGACCAGTCGATCTAACGAAGTCTGCCTCCGGCAGATCCCTGGCCTCCTCCACCTCCACCGCCGAATCCTCCTCCGCCTTAATAAGCAATGATTACCACTGAAACCAAACCGGTGGGAAAAATTTACCTCCGCGGCCTCCACCGTATCCTCCACTTGAACCTCCATAACCTCCACTTGGGCCTCCGTAGCCTCCGCCACCACCTGAACCTCCGTAGCCTCCGCCACTACGACCTCCGCTACTGTACCCGGATCCACCGCCACTGAAAATTGTTCAAGGATGACTCAAAATCAGAGAAATATACACATATTTACAAAATAACCCACTATCTATCTGATCCACTGCTTCTCATTTTGCTGACGATGAACTGATGAAAGACTGTTTTCTGGTCGCCTAGAGGACGCCTGAACAACGAACTGACAGCATTTTGGCATTATTTAAGAAATAATTGGAAAGAAAAAAGGCCACAAATTGATCAAAAACAGAGGAAAGTGAAGGGTAAAACTTAACTTACCATTCTTTAGTGGCCTCCTCTTGAAAGAGGTCTTCTTTTACTCCGCATAATATCTATTCGAATTTTAGAAGAACCCTGAAACACAAAACAAGTAAAAATTGCAACATAAACATGGAAAACCGAGGGGAAACGCGGCAATTTCGCGATTAAGAAAAAGTCGTAGGCCAAGCCGGGCACAAGTGCTGCAAAATGTTGCCATGACAGTCACAAACTGATTTTATTTTATAAAAAAATAAATATCGGCTAAACTATTGATTTTTAAATTTTTTGAGTGATATTTAGCGAAAGACGCGATGATTACGCATCGAATGAATACAAACATGACCCATGAAAGTGTGTTTTGAGTGTTACCAAATTTTGTAACAAAAAGTTTGTTACAATCGCAAACATCGAGTCATTTGTAGCGGAATTTTAATTCGGGACGATACAAGGTCGGAATACAAGTAACAATATTGGTTTCGACGTGACCCGAGGTAAGAAATGCATGGCTGGTCAATGGAAACTAACTGCAAAAACTGTTAGCAATGTCGACTGGGGGAATGGGAATGGAAGAAGGTTTACATCTGTTTGATGTCGAGCTGCTTGCGGACGAAGTTGCTGATGACGGCGAGCAACTCGCGCTTCACCTCGTCAGATCCTGAAGGAAATAAAAATTTAACATTTAATAGTGAATTTATCATCGCTAATTCACCATTTTGATAGCTTACAATTAGGTACTCCCATTCAATTTCAATACCCAATAATAATCAATATTCGGAAAAAGAGACGCAGTTCTCTTGCTCAGAATTGACTCGGAATGGAAATGAGTATACCCTCTCAATGCCTGGCTTGATTTTCCACTGTTTTTAAATACGTTTAATTGGCAATATGAATAAGAACTCGATATCAAAACCCGATATCTCCCAATATTTTCTCACGTTCCTTGATATAGGGTTAATTTGCATTGCAGAACCCCCGCTCGATGAGTATTAACTGAGTGGGAAATTCAAGGGGATGGCATTGGGTAATATTGAGTATTTAATTGACATCCCTAGGTGGAATGCCACGTGCTCCCTTTCATTCCTCTTCATAGATATATCACTAATAATATCATTCGAAATAAATTGAATTGAGCTTAAAGTTACCGGACAAGGATGAAACCCTGATCTCACCCTGATCTCGTCGCATGTACTGAGATCATGCAAAAGTGAGAGAGTGCGGGATTACGCTGATCATATCCGACTTTCCCTTGAGGCTATTATTGATTTTTTGTATTTTGTATATTCATGCTCAACTAATTCAGCCATCGGCTAATCGATGGAGAACTAATCCCGTCCCATTCTCTTCCCCCACTCTCTTTAGTTACTTCGCTCTCTCACTCTCAATCTGTATCTACCGGTCGTCCAAGAATGAGTATTTAATCGGCGAACCTGGCCAGTCCCCGGCCAGTCCACGTTGACCCCACGTGGCCCCCCTTTACCCACTCCTTAGTGCTCAAGTCGAGTACGATAAAGTATGAGTGATGTCATCTATACTGTATACTACTGCACACCAGAAAACAACTGCAACATTCGTCGCCTCGCCTTTCATTACATTACTGGGGGTTCATTTACCATGTTGTTCAATGTCGACAAAAATATTCGAAGGAAGCATTAACCTTCTGATAAAAATCTTACAAGAGCAATGTCCATTTCATTCATTCACTTTACTCCCGTTTTTTAGAAAATTGAGAACCAGAACAGTGAGGTATACCGGATGGGTTAACAGCACCGGAAATTTGATAAAGCTTATAACTGGTCAAAACAACAACAAACGAAACAAGACAATCGAATAAATCTAACAAATAATCATAACAAAAAATGGAAACGAGAACAACAAGTTAAACATGATATCCAATTATTGATTGGTTGAGGGCATCACAGTGGAGAAGGGAAGAGTTGTGAAGCATCTGAATGAAATTGTTTTAGTGCGCCCACTTCAAGTGAGCAATTTATGAGTGGATAAATGAATTAATAAAAAATCAATATGCGGATATTTTTCCTAACTTTGACCTAATCTAATCAAAACCATAAACGAAATTTATAATGTATGAACCTGCATGACTCCTCGTCACTTCGGCACAGTTACACTCCGAAAAAATATCACCCTTCCAAACGATCTGAATACCAATTTATTTACAAGATAATTTTGATCAAAAGCTAGCAATATATGCAGGCCACTCACCTAGTAGAATAATGACTCGATCAATTTGATGTCGTCAGATGATAGTTTTGCGTATGTTTTTTCCAATACATACAATCTTCCCCATGATAGGGTTGGGTCACCAGAGGATGCACATGTGGAATGGAAAAATCTAGGAAACAAAAGTTGAACGTTGGGAGGTTGATAATGCGTTGATCAGTCGATATTACATATCATATTAGTACTTAGACTTAGTATTTCCAACAAACATCGTATCAATTATATGCTCACCTGTTGTTTTGAGAGATTTTCTTACGAACTATGAGTTCTTCTTTCGACAAAGGAGACTTGCAAATGGCGCAATTCCTCTTCCTCACAATGGAATCGAGGTCTAAATTACTTTAATAATGGGTGTGCTGCATTTCACTATTACCTCGAAGAAGTACCACTTCTTGTTGATCGCCTCCTGGATGTTCCCGCACTATTCCATCAGAAATCGATCTTCTGTTCTCAGCATAGGGATGACTAGAAAATGAAATTTTGTTCAAAAACATTGAAAACAAACCAAGGTCCAAGCTTACTCATTGACGATGGCCGACTGATCGACAGGGATATCCTGAATAATATTTTTTTGAATGGTACGCCATCTGTAATGATCAAACCTCCATAACCGTAACTGGGCGGAGACATGAATGATCGTTCAACAAGAAAATGCTGTTGGAAGAAGACTCTGAACACTGATAAAATATATATACTTGAACAGGTAACCAACCAGAAGCATCGTATTTAGTCCATCTTTCCGATGCTGTATCGAATACGAAAATAACGATATTTGCAATTTTTGAAAGCACTATGGCGTCATTTTCATCGTCGATGCTAGAAAGATATGTAAGTTAATAAAAAGATGGGCACTACAAACTCAGAGCATATCGCTGCGTATTCTTCGGTTCTGATGGCAATAAAGTTTGAAATCTACAACTCATCAGCATCGCTAACTACATATAAAAAACAAACCTCCCGTCTAATCATCACAGAATCCTCCTGTACTCCTGTAATCCATTTGGCAACAGCAGCACAAAATGGATCTTCATCGTAGTTAACGTCTTTCACAAGTACCGGATATTGGTCTACTTCGAACACACATATTTGATTGATGCAAAGGGCCGTCGAAATCCTTAATGGCGATTCCTTAATAATTGCTTAAGACTTAAAATATACGAACGGGGAGAGACTCCAGATTGCTTGTGTATGTTTTCGCCATTCCTCAGATGGGTTTTGGAACTTAAATGTCACTTGAGGACCAGTCTCCGTTGATTCCACCGAATCCTCGATCTGAAACTACGAGTGAAATGAGCGGAGCAAACATAATTAGAAATATGTAATTAACCAACAATCTATTGCGTATGGTATGTTCACAAAAACACTCGCACAGATATATTTGATACCTAGGCGCGTGCATGTTCACATAAGATGGATTTCTATTTTTTACATGCAATTGTAAAAATTTTAATCCATGCTTCAGACTGATCGGTCCGGTATTGCATTCCTGAATTGCTCGTCCATTCTCACACAAGCACCACTCCGTAACCTTCTGACACTGAAGTGAGTTTTAGGGCTAGAATAATTGTTGTTGTTTTTTTTTATGTTTTTGCAGTTTTCCCGATGAATGCATCTCGCACTGTGTGCCCGGAGATCCGACTATAACTTGTGGTACAAGTGTATACATAGTCTGCGTCGGAAGCCTCGGAGAATCAGCTGATACATCTACCGATAATTTGTCTCCGTGGACGATCGGGAAAAGTAAGCACTTATGATAAGACTTGGCAAGAGGGATCCACGGGTGATCATATGGTCATATTTAGTTGAGTACAATTCAACTTGTGTTCCAGAGAGTAGCAGAGTCAGGAAGGTCGATTGTGATTTTGAAGAAGACAAAGTGACATGCATCGGTCGTGGATCCTATACGCTGCGTTCAACCAAATATGATCATCCCCGTGTTCCAGGATTGACTAAACACGTAAGTTTATAAACAGCCCACCTTAGGTTACATAATTTTTAAAGGTCATCCGATGCGAGGATGCTTCAGTTCCGGTTGGCTATGTGATCATAGCATACACTTCTAAGATGGAAGACAGCATTGTGAGAGGGCCTGTCCAGGTATACTTACTTTCATACTCAATCCCATATGCACTTTGAAGGGTCGAATGACGAAGACGACCAAAAATGAAATCGTCAAATTGTACAAAGAGGGAAAAACAGCTCGACAGATTCTTCCTGTATTGAGTAACCTCGGTGTACGCCCTCAACAGGTTTACTTTTTCGTTAATGCCAAGAGTGTATATTCTGTAGGTATATAACGTCGGGAGGAATATCGATCGAAGACGTTCAAACCGTGGAGTGGTGAAGCATGTTGACTTCGGGATGATCGAGGAGTTGAAGATGGATGGTCAATTTCTTTCTGAGCGTACTTTTCGTGGGAGATCACACTTCTTCATATCAAGCAACACTACTGCAGAGGTGAACTGCATAGTATATAATTTGTATAAACATTGTCGCAGATCCTACGAGAAAATCTCGTTCCTGAAGCTTCACTTCAAGCTAGGAGAGATGCGATTGCTGAAAAAATGAATGCGATATTTGAAGAGGGTGGAGGTAATATCACCTTAAATTCGAAAATTAATTAAATGCTATAGACGTGAGCATATCAAAAGTGAATGAGAAAGGCGTAGGCCAAATTGATGTCACTTATAATTTGGCTGAAGGATTCTACGTCACCGTCTTTACAATCGATGCTCTCCAATTTCGGTATCTTTAATTTAAAGATCCTTAAATATCATCCTCATGTGCAGCGTCCGCTCGAGCGGGAACATCCCACTTATTCCGATTGCATTCATGCTTTCACAACACCACGACACTTCAGCAATGAAATATTTTGGAGAGGTAAGTAATGATGCAAACAGAAAGTGAAATGTGATAATTTAGTATATACAAGAGCTGATAGATGATGAAGGCCTCCGCCTATCTGGACTGATATGTGACCAGGAACCATCATTCAATGGTTTTCTTCAGGTTTTAATTTAGCGAGTTACTGAGTATGTAATGTTTGTTTGGAATTCTCAGGCGAAATTTTCGTGCGACGCCACTCGTATCGATTGCGTGATCCATCGACAAGGAAATGCGGAGCACAGTGGCCTCTCTAAGGCAGAAGCGAAGCAGATCTCTAATGCAGAAGCGAAGCAGATTTGTTCATTGGTACCTGTGCTCAGGTCCTCTTCGGGAGGATTGACGAGTTCGGAATATTGATCGGAGGACTGGTCAATCAAATCGACGAAGAGAAAGCGAGGGAAATTTTTGAAGAAGAAGAACTGAGTGAAGAAGCATTCGCGTGGTCTGTCAATGTCCCTAAATCGATTTTTTACTCAATCTTTATTTCAGGATCGACAAGCGAATTTCTCTGATCTTCGCACGCTTGTCAGTTCGCTCTCGACTGGAAGCCGGAGTAGCTTCACATTTTCCCGATTCGAATCGAATCGAAAATGTCAACCGTCAGCTCAAAAGCTACCTCGAACGAAGGAGAAGAACCCTGGACCAGGCCATAAACCTGCTCATCGAGCAATTAGAAAGTATGTGGATGTACAAAATAGCTTTTACTTAAATTACTCACTAAGGTGTTGCTGGCTCGCTCCGAATGGCACCATCTGGTGGTGGATATCACGAAACGATGGACGCTTTCGACCTCTCTCGATTCCCTTCATTGTCTGTCCCCAGGGAAGTCTCCAAACTACCCGAAGTGATCTGGCCAGGTATCATTACAACCGCTTTATTGTGCATAGAGTGATTATAGTTCCATGTGGAGAACACCGATACGCACTTGACAAAAAAATGCTGGAGTGGAATGTTCAACCCGTTGAGAGAGGATACCGCCTTTCCAATGCGGAAGGTCGTCTGTGAGTTCTTAACATTACAATAGTGTCGCAATAGAGTTGTGCAATATTTTAAATATTTTTTTAAGAGTCGGTTTGACTGTCCTGGACGAGGGAGAAGTGCACGTTGACGTCGAGTAGCTTATAAAAGACCCTTCGCCATGCAGCTCAGAATTCAATCGGCGAAGCTTTCCCCGCGCGCAAGCGAGCCGTCAGGCTATCCAGGGGATCCTTTCCATCCATCCATGATGAGATCCTTTCAGTCAATTGGACCAACCCCTCCCACCAAGTTGCAGATCCAAAGTAGGAGCCCATCCTTCTGAGGACCATCACCTCCCTTCATTTCCAACCTACGCTATCTCAACAGACTTCACACTCCAGCACGACGTCACACCGCCCCCTCTCTCCCTCCTTCCCTTTCTCTCTTATTGGACTAGGTGATGCAAAGGGGTGAGAGATGGAAAAGGCGAGAGAGTCGGGAGAGACAATCGTGTGGATTAGACAATCGAATTGGTCGAGTCGAATGAAGTCGATGAGTTATGCGGACGTGATGGAATGAGATGATTGGGGAAAATTAATTCAAATGGATATAAGGCGATTGGAGAGATTGCGAAGAAATTACGAAAAAATTGTAGCGAATCTTAAGCCGTTACATTCCCGCTTGGGGATGAAATGGAATGGAATGGAGATTAAAAGTTGCGTTGGAATAATGGAGATATGATGATCTAGAATATTTTGAAGGATTGGATGATTTTTATCCTGGGTAAATAAGTGAAAAGGAATGAAGGGCCGAGATGAACGACGGATGACTTTTGAGGTCACAATGCAATTGGGGTTTGCAAAAAACATATATGATAATGGAGCAGCCGCTTGCTGCTTTAAAGAAATTACATCATTCGTGGGAGAAGTCGCAGTCAAGATGGAAGATGAACATAGAAGTGGCATGAGATTCCCTCTTGCCTAACGACTCGAGGTGTTGGATTTGTATTTGGTTGTTATCGAGTGCTTGGTGGCACGATCTTTGATAGCATTGAATACTAGTGTTGTTATTTCGAGCTACTCGCCACTCGCGAGTGGATCTCTTTGTTCACGCTCGCGGATCTAATTAGACTCGCGAGCATTCTCCATTCAAATTTACCAGTCGCTCCTCTCTCTCTTCAGAGAATGAAAGGGCGAACAAAGGAATCCACTCGCGAGTGACACTCGCGAATAGCACGTACTCGCGAGTGAATTTCCCCCTTTCACTCGCGAGTGATCGACAGGTCCGAGAGGGTCGAAAATGAACTCGACGAGTGGCGAGCGCTCGCCGAGTGAAACTCGAGCATAACAACACTATTGGATACCGTTTGTGGTGGATCGGCATCAAGTTCAACTGGCATCAGGGGATTGATTTGTCGTTCGATGGATTGCCCAGCGTGCGATTGGAGAGTAGCTTGGAGAGTAGCATCCTGACAGAGAAATTATTTTTCCCATTTTTTTTCATTTGCCAGGTGGAACGTGGAGTATTTCCTGTTCCGTCGATGATGAGAACGATGGAACCTGGTTTTGGGGAGATGGGAGACGATCGATAGGTGTGGAGTGGATCGAGATCTTTTTCGAGTCTCTGATGGAGATAAGCTAATTTGTGTACCACTTCTACCAGAAGACATTCACGAGTTGGATGATTTTAGACAATTGCCGGATAGCGTTGGATCTGCTCATGTTTTCGTAATTGGGTGGAAGATACTCCTATCAAAGATGAGTAGAGAAGTTGGAAGATGGTATGATTAGATCAATTGGCCTGAGAACTGCATTGGTGTATGATCGGACGTCGTTAGATGACGTCGTGAGACGTCTTTAGATGGTACCAAAATTAGTATCGTGTTGAGAACCGCTTCAATTTCAGCGGTAAAGGTGAAAAATTCAGCGAATAATAGCTTGCGAATTGTGATGGATCTGGATAGACAGTCTTTGAAGATTCTGAATAGTCTTTCATAGACTGCGCCTTTCCATGGCCCATGGACCATGGGATTGGATGGTTATGAATTTCCATTGGATGGGGTTTGGGTGGAGCGTGCTCAAAACATCTTCGCGATCGAATCCGAAGAAAAATGTGCTTTAGACTTTGGTGTTTTCCAACCAGTGGTTGGAATAAACCAGAGGAGTTTAAGAATTGTCGCTTGATCGGAGAGTGCACAGCTTGGGGATCCTGTTCTGGAAGTGAATCGGCGGAATGCATTTATGAATGCAGATGGAAGCAAAGATACAGTTACTTCGATGTGGGAGAGGCTGGAACTGAGACTCGTGAAAATGATGGAATTCATTTTCGTGCGTTCGCCAATTGTATCTTCCTTTTCATGGTTTATTCCACCCAATCTACAACTGCTGTCGTCACTCGCAGTCGTTCATTTGCCCAGAATAAAGTACGACTCCTCTCTCCTCATTTCCCCTATATACCATTTCCCCTTATTTTGGCTAATGCGCTATGTCGTAGGGAAATGAGGTTAAAGAAGGACTGTCAGCAAAGTTGAAATTTTGACGTTGTCATAACCATGACCGACCTTTGTACAACCATAAGAGATTCTGAAAATTTCAAATGCGTATCTCTATTTTGAACCGAGTTATTATTCGTCGGCAGAATGCCAAGGAGGGCTTGAAGGGAAGGGAAGTGCGGGAATTCAAATATCTAGAAGATTTTTCAAAAACTGGTGGGATTCGAACCCGCAACCTTCCGATTACGCGGCAACTGCTTCACCATTGAGCTATGCTATTGATTTTTGCCTATCCTCTTAGCTCACGCTATGATCGTTGGATGATTGTTTAGGTCATGGTTATGAAAGCGTCAAAAATTTAACTTTGCTGACACTCCTTCTTTAAGAGAGGCGACTCCAAAGTAGACCCATCCAAACAGCAGATCGAAATGAGCATTCTGAACGCAGGTTTCGCAAATCGATCGCTTGTTATCAGAAGAACTCAAAGCCGTAAGTGCAAGACATTTTAAAACTACAATCAAGGGTCTTGTAGTTCATTTGCACATTTGTTATTTCAATATTTGAGTGTGAAATAACTAGCACTGCTTCTGGGCATTTATTGATTGAGTTGTGGTTGGGTTGGATGCGAGATGAAAAGATTGCATTAAGACAGACATTTTCTTGAGACCTATCCTATTGTTTCCTTGTACATTTGTATCCTGATAACTGGATCAATGGAAATTATTCTTCAATTATCTGTAAATATATTTTAATTTCAGATGAATGAGGAGACCTGGCGGTATGGAACATTTAACAATCTAATGTGGCAATCGTTTGGCATGGACGAATCGGCCAAAATGTTTGACGTGAGCTTCAAATAGTTCTTTTTTAAAGTATTGGTCGGAACTAGGTATGACCAATCAATGCGAGGAAACGATTCCGCTACGCATCTTCAATTGATTATTAAATTGTAGTGGGAAATTTTTTTCTCTACATACTTCCAACTTCGATGCAAATACCCTCAACGTTGGATCACAGAAGACAACATTACAGATGATGAGAAAGGGGTAATCGAGATGAGTAATGGCAGAATTTTCATTTCGATATTTCAGTTTGTTCGACAATATCTTCCCGCCGTTCTCTCAAATTTTCTAGCCAGTCAAAAAATAGTCTTTGGATGTGGTGAATGCAATAGGTGTGATTTGGCTGCAACATTAACTTGACCTCTTGACATTTAGATATTGCCTTTCCGGACTTGTTTTGTTTCGAACGGAAATATTGCCCATTTTTCGAAAGGAGATTCATCCGGACTTCGATTGGGTATTTTAATTTTTTTTTAATTTACAATTTCCACTTCATCTTAATGTTGGCATCATTGGATGTTCACTCTTACTTAAAATATTCACCACAGGGGAGCATGAAAAGGTTCAAAGAGAGGAAGGGAAACTGAATATGAAAAATATTATGTATGCCTCATTTCAGAATCCCGTGATTTCGCATTTGATTCGTTGCGAGAAATTGTGCAAGTTCAACATTCTTAAGAAAATTTTGAGGAAGAATTTCAAGGTGGTGCTCGTTGTCATATTTATTCATGATGTCATATTTATTCTTTCAGCGTAGAGACACTCCGAATTTGTCTAGATCTAAAATGGACGACTTGAGAAGGGAACATCCGTGGTGGAGAATGGATTATACCGCAGATGAGGATGAAATTCATCGAATACAGGAAGAGTATTCGCTCACTGACTGATCCCATCTTACCGATCACACCCTCCGGCACTAGGCTGGATGAGAACTATGACGTCATATCGCCTTTGATACATCAAAGGCGACGGGACGTCATAGTTCTCATCCGACCTATTACCCCTCCCATCCCCTCCTCTTCTCCTCTCCCCTTCCCCCCCCCCCCTCCACTCCCCCTCACCTACCCCTCTCCTCTCCCCTTCCATTCCACTGATCGATCATTTATCTTTATTATTAACTCTAGTCGAAGTAATCTTCACTATGTACAGATAATGCGAATATGAACGACTGGGCAATAGATGAGGTGATGCGAGTACTACTGAACAAATTACTGAAGAGACTAACTATCGAACAAATTACGCTTACCGTTCACTGAAAATTGTCCAAGCCATAGGAGTAGGGTTGTCGATGAATTGGAAGTGCTCCTTCTCCTCCACTTCGCAGATCTCCATCATCTGCTGCACAGTCTCCGGCAACGCCCTCTTCACCTCGGGACACTTCTATGACGGTGCTATAACCCTGAACCTATGCTCGTCGCCGGTTATCCACATCCAGCAAATGGTCCATGAAAAACAGTTAGATCTTTGATCTCGAACTTTGCTCGAACTTGTTAGAACAAAGCGGCATCACCGCCAAACATTCTTCGTTCCTACCTCCTCTCTTTTTTAAGTATTTAACATCACTGATTATATTCATTTTTTTTCAAAAGATTCTCTGATGTCACATCCAAACTCCTCAAATTGCAATTTCAAGTGAACCAATCAAAAAAGAGGAAACTTCATCGTATTTTAAAAACGTTGTTTACAATCACAGAAAAAGTAGAAAATCAACAACGGACGTCAATAACACGCGTCTCCTGATAAAGTGTAGGAAAACGAACCTCTTTGGCTACTAGAAAATATATTACGTCAAGAATTTAGTTCAAATTCGATTTATGGATACCATGGGGGTCCGAACACGGCCTATACGCTTACTTTGGCCATATCGGCGAATTCTCGATTTTTTTATCTGCCTCATTCAAGGGCCCTAACTCAATTTCGGTTGCACGGGAAATTTTTTTTGCATTCCATTCGTATTTTCGAGCTCTATAACTTTCCCATCAACATCGTAGAAATAGTAGAAATTCATTTTCTAATCGATTTTCCTGAAAGACTTTTTTCAGATTAAATATTCGATGATTTAAGTATCACACGTGTGAAATACAAAGCGTTTTTTCCACCAATGTATTCTACAGCCCACAGTAGGGGTGTCTAAGTAAAACATGTTAGATATAATTGACATCCTAATATCGACTTACTAGTATGGTCCTGGGACACGGATCAAATAACATTTATTTTCTTTTCTGAAAACCACACCACTCATTTTCTGAAACCAAATCATCTATCGGGAGGCTCTCCACTCTTTGAATTTCTGTTCAATCAATGCGCGCTTCTTGTGCACTTCTTTTCTCTCTTTCGGGAGGGGGGTACCACATTCACTTATAATATTCGCACGAAGAGTGACTGATTTACAACATAGGAAAGGGATGAAATTGATAAGAAGCGCCGTTTACGAGATATTCGAAGAAAACCAAAAAAAAATTAAATTCTGCGATTTCAAAGTAACTTTGAGGGTCGAATATGTGTTCGCACGAAGTGTGACTGATTTAATAATATTTTCGAATATTGCATTGTTTGTTATGTTCAACCCTTTCGTATTCTACCTGCAAGTTCTTGAGTATCTCGCTGAGTAATTTGAAATTATACTATTGATAAAGAAAGTGCAGGAAGTATACGAAAGGGTTGAATACAACAGACAATGCAACATTCGAAAATATTATTAAACCAGTCACTCTTAGTGCAATTATTATAAAAATGTGGGATCCTTATCCTCCCGGAAGGGAGAAAAGAAATGCACAGATGATTTGGTTTCAGAAAATGAGTGATGTGGTTTTCAGAAAAGAAAATGTGTGTTATTTGATCCATAAGAAACGAACATAGTGCAATACTACCGCGGGAACATATAATCAACCCACAAAGTTGCTATAAAATTACAGAATTTAATTTTTTGGCTTTCTTCGAATATCTCGTAAACGGTGCTTCGTATCAATTTCATCACCTTCATATGTTGTATGAGCTTTCGACTTCACTTTTTCATATTTGAACGGACCATTTCGAGCAGAGTTGTAGGTAAAAATGTTTTTCTCGAAAAAAAACTACTATTTCCCAGGACCATACTAGTAAATCGATATTAGGATGTCAATTCTATCTAACGTGTTCAACAGACATCCCTACTTTGGACTGTAGAATACTTTGGTGGAAAATACGTTTTGCATTTCGCATGTGTGATACGTAAATCATCGAATATTTAATCTGAAAAAAAGTTTTTCAGGAAAATCGATTAGAAAATGAATTGCTACGCTTATGTTGCTGGAAAAGTTGTAGAGCCCGAAAATACGAATGGAATGCGAAAAAAGAGTTTCCTGTGCGACCAAAATTGATTTAGTTAGGGCCTTTAAAGGTAGATCAAAAAATAATGCGCAAAAAATCGATAATGCGCAAATAAGGAATAACCAAAGGGATAGGCCGTGTTTGGAACCCCAATGGTATCTATAACTCGAATTTGAACTAAATTCATGACAAAATATTTTCGAGTAGCCGGCGTTCCTACACTTTTACAGGAGACCCGCGATAAAGGAGAAAGAACCGGAAGAAGGAAAGAGAACGTAATAATCAATAAAGATCACACTAATGGGAAACAACAGAACGAGACAATTTAGTACCAGCAAATAATAATCATACTATCTATTACAAAGTCTCTCCCAGTGCCTCGAGAATCTCCTTCTTGTAGTCATCAAAGTCTCCGTCAATTTCGCAAATGTCCTGAAATAAAATCATTTATCGATTGCTTTTTCTTCATCTACCGTACCTTATTCTCGACGATCCACAACTGGCAATTCGTTTTTCGCACCAATCGTTCGTCGTGAGTCACCATGACCACTCCTCCTCCGAATTCCTCGATTGCACACGCCAAGGCGTCGATCGATTCTGAACGGAAGGAATACACTGAACCCTTCACAATCTTTTCAGGAACCAACAAGCTAAAATCAGGCTGGTATTATCAGTCACATGATAATATTCCCACAGAGTTGAGAAGTGGAACTTTTCTTGTCCAAAAGTGATAGCACAAATATATTTGTTCCATTTTGAATACTCGTCGAACACAACCATATCAACAGGAAAGTCAAAGTATTGTCAGAGACACGATAACATGCGCTGACCAATGTCCAGGTTGTTCGTAGGCTCGTCGAGGATGAGGATATCCGGTGCGCCGAGAGAAAGCTCAGCCAGGGCTACTCTGAAACAACATATTTGCTAAATAAAATTAAGCGGAAATCAGTAACTAGTCTGTGGATACCGCACCTCGACTTCTGTCCTCCCGACAGGTCCTTGATCTTGACGGTGTGCGATTGACCCGGCAGACCGACCGTGCCCAGATTCTTGCGCGCAACCTGAAATTGATTGAACGTTAGAAGCCTTCAAAAAGCCCAAATTCATATCCAGGAAGAATGGAAGCAAGTCATAAAATTTCATAAGATTATAAGAAAAGGAAAGTGGACGAAGAAATGTTTCTAATTAGGAGAGAACTGGGTCTTGTCCGCATGTCGAACAGCTTTTGATGTACCTGTGGGTCGATCTGGAACTTGAATATGAGATACTCGATGGGCGTCATCTCATTGTTGAGTGCCTCATTCGCATGCTGATCGAACCATCCGATACGCAGCTGACGATGCTTACGGAGCTCGCCCGCTGTCTGAGAGAGATCAAAGATCAATTATTGGTGGCTTATTCGGTTAATGATAACCATTTCCCACCTGAGAATTATTATTTGTAAAAATTTATTTTCGAAAATTTATTTTTTAAAGTCTATTAACCATCCTTATCGCAGATGCATCAAGTACCCACCGGATCGATCTTGCCCATGAGCAGTTTGAGAATGGTCGACTTTCCTACTCCATTGGGCCCGACGATGGCGATTCGAGAGTCCATATCCACTCCGAAATCGACATTCTCGAAGAGAACTTCCTTCCCGTACGAGAAGGACACTCCTGAATCGAAATAATCAAGTCAAGTTTGGTCCATAATTGGAGGAAATATAACGTAAATATGCATTTAAGCTATCGTTACTAGAATAGAGTAAGCTCACCGTGGAGACCGAGTACGGGGGGCGGAAGCTTGTCTGGTTCGGGGAAGAGGAACTTGACCTGGTACTCCTTGATCCTCTGGATCAACTCAGCCGGGGCCGTGTCGTCTCAAATGACCAAGTTAATCAATATTATTCCTTATTAATCATACGCTAAAACCATAGATTCACTTAATCTACTTCCTCATGACAAGAATACAAATTGATTGCAGTCTACCGAACCCTCATCTCCCATTCCGTGCGTCTTCTTTCCCTTCTGTTGCTTGTTCTGCTTGATCTGGGCGCGATTCTTGAGTTCCTCCTCCGCTTGCTTCGAACTCTTCCCACCCTTAAGCACAGGTTGACAATGATACTCAATTCATACTTGTCACCAAGCGAATCACTCGATGATGTAACAGTCTGAACTAACAGAACACAACCATTATGGAGGCTCTGGTTACAATTGGTTGATCTACGCTCAAGTCACTCCTCTTCTCACCTTCTTGAGTGCTGTCAGCTGCTTCTGCTGCGTGTCGTAGTCCTTCGAGTGCTCACGAACCTTCTGCTCCCACATCTTCTTGTAGAGCGCTGAACAGAGAACAGTATTCAAAGAGGAGATTGCATCAAAATAAGCATTTCTCAACGCGTAAATTGTTTGCATGACGAGTGAACTAAGTTTGCAATCTGCTCACAGTAGTTGCCCTTGTAGTAGTAGAGCTTCTGGTCGTGCAGCTGGATGATGTCAGTGCACACGTTGTCGAGGAAACTCTGCAGACATTTTTATTAGAAAACTTCCAATTAGAAGTATAACAGCGAACATTGAGTTTTCAAGATGTGAATTGAAAATTTGAAACAAAATCTCGCCTGGTCGTGAGAGACGACCAGCAGGGTCTTCTTCCAGCCTTGCAGGTAACTGAAAAGTGATTGTAAGTTCTCCCAGAGATCAAAGATCATTCACTGGTCCAGCCAGATGACTGCGTTCAGGTCGAGATGATTCGTAGGCTCGTCGAGCATCAGAAGGGTTGGCTCGAGGAAGAGAGCACTGAACAATATAAGTTAAGTAATTTTTCCACTAACCTTTTTGCAATTCGAATATACAGAACAAGCAAAACATGCTTTTTTTAAAATGGGAGAAAGTTCCACCCGATGTATTTCCGTTCCACTACTCACCGAGCCAGGGAGATTCTCATGCGCCATCCTCCCGAGAAGTCCTGCACTGCTTTCTCCTGAACATTTTTAGTTACAATTCATTCGGTTCTTAATTTAATGCCAGTTTTGTAAAGAAAGCACAACAAATTTACCTGCATGTCAACGGAGAATCCGAGACCAGCCAGGATTCTTCTGGCTCTGGGCTCGGCTGCGTCCGCTCCGATGTCACGCAGCTCGTCTGAGACCTGCGAAATTAATGATAAGCAAATAACATAATATGAAATAAGAAACATCAAATTGAGGCTTCTCCATGTGAAGTCCAACAACTACTTGGCACTGATCGTAATTTTTAAAATTCTGACTGACCTCCTTGATTCTGTCGGTGACCTCACTGGACGTGTCTCCGTCCTCCAGTCTCTTCGTCAGTTTCTCCTGCTCCTCCAGCAGAGCCAATCGAACCTTGTCCGACTTCACCACTGTATCGATCGCCGACGTCGCGTCCACAGCGATTTCTGCGATATTGAATTGATAGAATTGAAGAAACTTGAAATTAGAATGGATGCTAGAAACAAGTTTCGTGCAGTGATCCAAAAGTGCGCAAACTGTCGAAAAATAGAATGCCGTACCCTGTTCGCAGTAGAGTAGATCAATGGTTGCTGGAATGGGCAGCTTGCGCGCACCGATATGCTTGAGAAGAGTCGTCTTGCCCATTCTGGAAGGAGGAATACGGTATGCTGACTACGGTATTCCAGATTACTAACCCGTTGGGTCCCACGAGTCCGTATCTTCGTCCATGGGAGATGGTCAGATCAGCCTTGCTGAAGAGTTGACGGCCTTGGGCTTGGATGTCGAAGTTCTCGACCTGGAGTGTATCCCGTGTTGAAATTAGAATTCAAATATTGTCTTGGTTTTACTGCAACGCCATATTCTTGTACGAACCTTGATGTCGAGTTCATTGTCGAGTTGGTTCTGTTGTTTGCCTGATCTGTTGTTGGCCTGAGTGGAGACTGTGAACTGGTCACCGAGAGCAGCACCAGCTCCGATTCCACCACCGAGACCTGCAATTTCATGAAGTACTTTCAAAATATGACAACAACATCATCGTTGAATCTAATGGACTAATTGAGAAGGTCTCTAAGCAAAGTGGAATGATACTCACGTTCCCTCTCCTCGGGATCCTCCTTAATATCTCCCTCCACCGTTCCTCCCATTGCACGGATCTCATTCTCGTACTGGGCTCGTTTGGCTGCCTTTTTAGCGTCTTTCTTCGTCAATTTCTTTCCACCGACGGACAGTTTCTCCGTCTTGGAAGCGAGTTGCTCGTCGTCAGACATCGCTGGTTAAGTATTCAGTCGACTCGGCGTACCGAGGATACCCAGTCAACTGAAAAGAATCATCTATGACAATGGAAAGTGAGAATTATCGAATGACGCAATCCAATACTTTGGGAGAATCCATGTTGGAAATGACATAAATCCTCAAAATTAATGCAGCAAATGAGCTTAACGATATGCATCCGTTTTAGACAGAATGTAAAAATAAATAAAAGATAGAATAAAAGTAATTAAATAAATAGGAAAATTTAGCAGAAATTGAGAACATTTACTAAATTTAGTCAAAAATGGGCGGACTTAGACGAAACTTGCTGCGTTTAGCATTGACACATCAGTACATTCAAGGGTGGTGCTACAGTAGATAGCGTGGACTTTAAGTAATCACATGCACACAACTGCACTTCGTCATTTTCGGGAGTCTGTGACGTCACGTTCTGTCAAAATTCTGTTGGTTTTATCGGTTGTTTTTACGTTTTCGCTATTCAGATGGCTTGGAGACAGGTACCCGCTGCTGCTAAGAACATAACTTTCCAGTACAACGGTCAGTATTCCTATATTTTTGATTTTCAAAAGACGTGTTACGATGCAGCATTACAATTGCTTTCTTCTGATTACAATGTGAATTTTCAGGCCCTGTTGCCAAGTACCTCAGGTACATCTCATGGCAGTACCTCTGGGGAGGACGTGAATACGGTTCGTTATTTTAAAAATATTTCATTACTTGTTCTGTGTGCAAAATTTAACTGTTTGGCTGTGTCTGTGTAATATTTGATACAGGGATTTCATGGATTCCAAATTCCCAAAATATGTTATTTTAGGTCTGCAGTTCCACGACTCCTATTTTGAGCCCGCTCCTGAGGTCACCGAGGCTCTCCGCAGACTTAACCTGAAGGTGCTTATGACAGCTCACTAAATTTTAAAATTACACGTTCTTCTTAAATCTGTAAAATATATGTTTTGGATATGGACAATAATCATCTAATTTTAGTATACCTTCTGAATTAAGGAGCCTTGGCTGTTCGACGCCCGCAAGCAGCGCCTCTCCACCGCCCACACTCTGGCCACTCACGGCGACAAGCTCCCCAAGGACAAGTGGACCCAGTGGGACCAGGTTAGCTTTTTTTAATATTTGAATTATTTTAAGGCTGACTGGTTTTCTTTGAAAACCCTTTTTTTCCGTAACTGACACGTCTTTTTTTTCAAGTAAGACTTTCAAATGACTACATGCAAATTTAAATAATTAAAGTGTCATGCAATTAGATATATATGAACATACCTAAGCTAATGAAGCTGTTACTCCTATGCCCTAAATTATTAATTTCATTTTCTTAAATAATTTTTTCCAGGAGACGTGGTACCTCAAGCCGTACCTTGATGAAATCGAGGCCGAGAAGAAGCAGCGTGTCGAGTCGTCCGGTATCCTCCCCGACTATCAGCTCAAGCAGGAGTCCCACTAGACAATCCCACCCCGTAGTTGATCGATCAATTTTTATTCGAGAGTCGGCTCCGACACTTGTATCGTTTACTGTTTGGAAGAATGAATAATAGATAAATAGTGGAGCTGGTCGAACACGTTTATCGTACGGTTACTCGAATGTGTTGTCGCGCGAGAAGTAGTCCTTCCAGTCTGGCGCCTGTAGCGGGAGCATCTAATCGGGTGGGGATGAGCGTTGCTCACATCCACTTTCTGCTCATTGGCGATTGAGTGGCAGACGGGAGGGGCGATGCAGTCGTCGTGCACGATGAGAGCCTCTCGACGACCTCGCGCGTCACTCATCTCAAGAGGGGCAGAGTTTAGGAAGACACTGTCAAAAGCTGCGAAGATGTACTTAGGGTTGGCTAAGTTTAGAACACAATGTTGGGGTGACTTAGTGAGAACCCAGGGTTAGGGCAAAGATTCTAGTAGACCCTAAGTAGGATCTACCATTCCGTACTCCCCTATATCCTGGCCTTGAAAAAAATGAGTGAGGATATTTGGAAAGTGGTGGTTAAATTAGGCTGAAAAAATCTGACAGACCTTTTCGAAGCAGCTGATGAGCGGGATCATGAGAATCCCCACGAACATGAGACCGAGTCCGGTGAAGAAATATCCCATCTATGCCTCTGCATTTTCGTGTAACTCAAAATTACCGTGCTCACCTCCTGCTCATTGAGAAGCCGACCGACCGAGAGGAGCAACGACATTGCGAATGATCTCGAATATCGATTTGGTGTGACTGCATTCCAGCTGTTTTTGGGAAAGTCCTTGACACGAAACGCGGAAATGATCAATTCCGCTGCTTTATTGGCCCTCTTCCGTGCGGCACGCACTTGTAAATGGCTCGGTGAGAGCTTTGGACTGGCAGCGCTCAAAGCACTTCGCCCTGTGCAATCAAACGGACTCTTTCTGTATTGTCCCCCCGTGTTCACTAGATCTTTCCAGATAATCTGAACCTCGTGTTACGACCCCCGCCCCTTTCCCTTCCAATCTCCATCTACTTTCGATTGTTCTGTCTGCCATTACTGCTCTCTCTGGTTTCTCAGATCCTGTTAGCACACTTTCGCCTGCCTTTACTCGTGGCGTTACATAACCCTTGACCTACCGTAGGGATACTGTGGGCTCAGCTCGGGCAGATTCGTGATCTACCCCGGGATCTGTTCTCGCATCACAGGCCCATCAATCACACGCATTACAATAGGAAACAAGGAGGTCAGGCCACCTCTCCCTATCTTCCGATCCAATCTGTCCCTATTCATTTGGCCCGCCCCGAGGCATCCATCCATCAGTGCTCGCTTCTTACTTACTGCATGAACCCTGCAGGTAGGTCACGAGGAGCCTGTCCTGATTATGTTTGCCCCCCTGCTCCTTTCTTCTCTAGGTCATCAATCCCTAATGGATTCCCCCCTCATTGTGGTTGTCGTGTTCCGTTCTTGCCCGGTGCTGTACCCTTCTTCCTGCGGGTACCTCCGGTTCGATTCGTACTAGTGATCTCATAACTGGTAATTGACCGGTGTTGTTCGGAGACCAGCCGTTACGTGAGTGTGGTGGATAGGGATGAGGGATGAGCAGAGGGGGGATATCTGAGAGGGAGAGTACCCCTCAATCACTCCTCTATTGTTATCGCGTGTCTTTTAGCCCGCGGGGCTCGCTGGCTACTTGTTGGAGTGAAATATTTGTCGAGCTTGACCAGTTATCCATCATCCCGTCGGGGGGCGGAGAGCGCCGTTCCTCTGAGATCACACTTCTATACAGCCATGTTGACCCCCACCACTGCATCTACAGTATCCTCTGTGACCTACCGCATCGATTTCCTTGTTGCATACCGTAATCTATCCTACCGTGACCCTACCCTCAGATGCGCTTGTTACTGCTCGTTCTGCTTCCTGTCTCCCTCTGCCAGCGGGTTCTCTTCGACGCTCGCGAGACTTCAGGAGAGAAGCTGGACGCCTGCCAATATCTGCTCAAAAATATCACGAGTCAATTTTCGATAGAAGTAGATTACTGTGTCCCGACTACGGTAATCGACCTTATCTACATTGCATCATTGCAGATGTTGAGTTACTAGCGCAGCACGAATATGCTGCTCTCGAGCGTTGCCTCTACTATTATCTTGCGGGCGAAGCAGCCAAATCTGCAGCCCACACCGGCGTGAGTCACCTACCGTATCCTCGAGGATACTGTATCGGGGGTAGTTAAGTAGGACCGATTTCAGATTCCACATCCGATCGCTGCTCTTGCGCCCAATTTCAACAGTCGCGAACCAGTTCTCATCAACTTTCACCAAGTCGTACTGCAACACTTTGAGCTGGTTAGTCCTGGATCTTTGATCTCTGACCTCACTCCCACCCCTCAGAACGAGTTCCTCCGAGACATCTCCATCCACGGCTACATCGAGATCGGATGGAAGGTGCGATCGATATGCGTGGGCTACAGTAATATCTTCCGCATAGGATGCTCGACTAGCGTGGAACTCGGAGCAGTGGAAGGCGGACACGCTGCGTGTCCAGGCTGCCAGCCACATCTGGGTGCCAGTGTTCACGCAACAGAAGTACGATGTACCTCGCTCTCCGATTGATAACTGTATTAAAAATGTAGTTACGACACGGCCCTTCGAAACGGTGACGGCTTCGAACTGCGAAGGATTGAGACGAGCTCTCGAGGAAACGTCTCGGGTACGGTTGTTGTGTGACTACAGTAAGCGAGTCGACGTTTAGCAATTCTCGCCTTCTCTTTGCGCACCTTCTGCGATGACACCGACTTCGCCAACTATCCAGATGATACGTACAAGTGCTGCTTCTCACTCGAGGCCCAGATGAACCAGGTATGCTAAATTGGATGGATGGATAACATTCCCATTCCAGGAAGTCATCGACTTCACTACCGACAATCTGCCTGTCTTCACGGACCCTAAGTACTTCCGCGAGTACGGTTGGAAGGTGTCTGGCACAGTGCCCAAAGTCGTCCAGGATCCTGCTCAGGAACCAGAGGTACAACAATCCTCCCCTCTTTCCTTTGAAGTTCGTTTCGAACAAAACCGCTCAGATGAGCGAGGCGCAGGCCACCAAAAGGGAGCTTTCAGCGTCCGCGGTCCTCAAGCCCGAAGGCATTTTCCCGCTCGCGCCTCGCTCTTTTCCCAATCACCGCGGTTGCCTGTTCAAAGCAGAGTGAGGGATCATGTGAAATACATACTACAGAAATGATCCTGTGAAGTATGATTTCGAAGTTGAGTGGGAAAGGAGGGACCTTCAAGAGCGGGCGCTGTCTGCACACGCCGGGTTAGAAACCGCCTCAAATGAAAGAGAAAATATGCGCAAAACATTCTCTCTGGCCGGGAATTGAACCCGGGTCTCGCACGTGACAGGCGCGGATACTAACCACTATACTACCAGAGACATAGTGCCCACGCCATTGAGATTGGTAGATAGGGCGCGGGGAGGAAACATTGCAGGTTGGCTTCTGCATCAATCTCACTCGCGCCTCTTCCTCTGTCAAGATTGAGCTTACTGTCCCCTTGATCGCGTGCGCTCTGCTCTTCCTTCTCTCGCCGTTCTTTGGCACTATCCGAACTCAGGTAACCATAAAGTCCACATGAGACCTTTTTTCTCATTCTCTATAAAAATATATATTTATATTTATCTACGCTCGGCGGCGCAACGAAAGACGAATAGTTACTTATGTGTTATGATACAAGAGAGTTGACTCTCCTCACACTGAGGTCGAATACGATAGGAAGGGGGGAATGGGGGGGGAAGGAGGTGCAATCGTAAAATGCAAAGATCCAATCGGCTGGTCTCATCTGTCTTCGTCTGTTCTGATGGGGAGTTTTATCGAGGAGGAGGCACTCGAGGTAGACCAGGTAGACTCTGCTCCGAGATCCAGCGTCAGGGGATCTCTAAAGGGGGGAGGGGGTGAGAATGAAGGAATGTGGTAAGGTAGTGGAAGGAGGGAATACTATTGGAAAATATATTTCCGAAAATCAAATTCTAGAGTTATCAATCTCTTCTTGAAGACAGGGATGCTGGGGGATGACAATACATGGGTGGGGAGAGCGTTTAAAATCCTAGCAACTCTACGAGAAAAACAATGATATCGAGGTGTGGATCTGGTTTTCTCAATATAGATTCCAAAGTTGTTGGTCCTTTCTCTTAGGGGAGCAAACAGGAAAAATTTACTTCTATCGAGTATGGTGTCTCCATACATGATCCTACGGGCCAGGACTAGATCATAAGTGACTCTCCTCTCAAAAAGCGCTTGAAGACCGAGGAAGGACAGACGTTGAGAGTAGGAGGGAAGACCAAGAGGATATGATGGAGATGGAAAGCATCTATAGTATAGAATACGAGTGAATTTCTCTTGTATTCTCTCAAGCTTCTGACTCTGTTTCTTGATATGAGGGTTCCAGAAGGGGCAAGCGAATTCAATGTGAGGGAGAACATATGTTTTAAAGCATTTGATAAGGATAGTGGGATCATTAACGGATACAGCACGAAGCATAATATGCATGACAGTGGTGGCTTTTTTTACACGATCATCAATACGGGCAGAGTTATTTAGGGTGGGCAGTACTTGGACGCCGAGATCGCGTTGTTGAGGGACTTGCTCGAGGATAACATTATTAATGAGATAATGAGGAGCAAGAGAAGAACCTATGTGGAGATGTGTGCATTTAGATTCGGAGAGAGATAATTGATTGGATACAGTCCATGAATAGATAGCATCTAGGGCATACTGTAATTGGGCAGTGCGAGAGGCTTTATTTTTACTGGAATAGGAAACATAAATCTTAATGTCATCTGCATATGCTTTCACAAACACATCGGGGAAGGGAGCAATGACATTTGTAATATCAGATATATAAAGAGAGAATAGAATAGGCCCTAGTACAGATCCTTGTGGTACGCCGGAG
Organism: Pristionchus mayeri; assembly: GCA_036245805.1. NCBI lineage: Eukaryota > Metazoa > Nematoda > Chromadorea > Rhabditida > Neodiplogasteridae > Pristionchus > Pristionchus mayeri. Next base: position 28,779,807 of record BTRK01000001.1, read on the forward strand.
AGAACAGGGAAGGACTTAGATACGGTAGTACCTAACCTTACGGAGAAGTGCCTATCCGTTACAAAATCAGTGATCCAATTTAGAAGGTTACCATTAATACCATAATGCAAGCATTTAGAGATAAGCTTGGGAAAGGGGACGGTGTCAAATGCACGAGAGAAGTCGAGGTAAATAACATCAGTTTGCTCTTTACGGGAATGAGCGAAGGTCCAGTCATTTTCACAGTCTACGAGGTTGGTAAGAACAGAGGCACCGGATCGAAAACCATGTTGGTAATTAGGAATGATATTGGAGCGGTAAAGGTAAGGGGCAAGCTTATGCTTGACAAGGCGTTCCATTGTTTTAGAGGCGGGAGACAGTATGGAGATAGGGCGATAAGCGTCGGGTACTTGGTGATTCTTGTTTGGTTTGGGGATTGGGGTAATGAGTGAGAATTTCCATAGTGATGGGACAGTGCCGGTTTGCATACTAATATTGAAAATATCGCACAGGGGGAGGGAGAGGGCATGTGCACATTTACGAAAGACAATCTGAGGAATGTTATCATGGCCCGTAGAGCATGATGGTGAGAGCTGCTTTAAAGCCTTATACACGTCATGGGGGAAGAAAGATACATCTCTTAGATATGAGGAAGAGGGGTGGGAGGGAATGGATGGTAATAATCCGTCATCAAGTGTGAAGTGGGATGCAAATCGGGATGCAAGGGAATTTGCTATGTCTAAGGTACTAGTTGCGATATTTCCAGAGGAATCAATAAGTTGTTTGGGGATGGATGGCTTCGGTTGGGTAAGGGTACGGATGTGACGGTAGAGATCTTTAGTGTTTTTTAGTTTTTTATGTTCGCAAAATTGGTTCCATTTTTTAATTTGGAATAATAGATCTCTACTGCACTTCTCGTATTGAAGGCGAATTGAGAGTAAATTATACTTTGTGAACAGAGAATTTCGGTGTTTAATTAGCTTTCGGATATGAGGGGGATAAGAATGGGTAGCAGGCTTAGGGCAGTGATACGGTACGAAAAGATCAATCGCGTGGTGGATTACAGAGACAAAGTTAGAATACATGTTCTCAGGGTCAGAAGCTTGTGAAAATGTTGTAAACCAGTCGAAGTTGAGAAGGAAGGACGAGAGGTGGTCATAGTTGGCGCGAGCGAAATCTCTAACTAACGATTGAGCGGGAGGGAGGCATCTTAAATCAATTGAGAAGGATATACCAAAATGATCGGATGTAGGAAAGGAGGGAATTACAGAGGGGTTGTGTACTATGGATGAATCACTAGCAAGTAGCCAATCAATGCATCGATCTATCCTAGTGGGACTACGGATTAGATGGCTGAATGAAGGGAGAAAAAAAAAATGAAGGGAGAACCATGATAATGCTGCTAATATCTGCAAGTATGCACATATATGAGTACTAGGGTGGAATAATAGGTCTGAGGATTGATGAGAGAAGTGAGGTTCCTGTTGAGGCAGCTCTGATTTACGTCAGTCGATAATCGCAGATCTTCTTCAAACTCTTCATCGTCTGCATGCAACTGCTGACTCTGCTGCTCTTCTCTAACAGAATCGCCGCCCATCTCGGCTCAGCCCAGTCAACGCCCCGACTGCGTCAGTGTCTTTGGCCCTTCTAGCGTAATCCAATCTTATCTTTGATCTCTCTGCAGTCCGCTTCCTCGAGTTCGCCATCATCATCAACGTGCTCTCGGTGGCAGCCTCGGTGTTCCTCTACGCCTGCGGTCGCATCCGACGCACCCTCCCGCCATGGGCACTACTCATCAAGTGATATTTCATTTCTACGCCGCAACCTCGGCATTTTACTAACCCCTATTCAATGATCTGCGATCTTTATTCAAACAAAAGCAATAGTTCATCTACCCAATAACTGCTTCTCCCCCCCTCATATTCGATCTTTGCAGAATCTCATCCATCGTCAACAACGTCGTCTGTGTGCTGCACGCTTCGCCCGACGAAGAGGAGGCAATGGAGAAGGGCAATGCTGCAGGCGGAAACTTCCAGAAGGTGATCTATGATGACGTCATCGTCTGTATCTTGATCTTTGATCTCAGGACTGGACCGCAGCCTTCACGGCGATTCACGCCATGACCATGGTCGGGATCTCAATCATCTTTCTACTCGGATACATCATCATGCTTTAAATAGACTACCCTAATTAACCCCTAATTATGTCGTTATTCGCCCACAGTATTACGTGCTTTACCCAACTCGGTGCTTGCTAGCCCACTCGTGCTTGTACATACTTGTTACTTACTCCCTATTTATACTCGTCGATCGATAAACGTGGTTACCGCATCATTAGGTTACTGTAACTCGATTGAAAATTGCTGCTTTATCGTTGCAAGTGAAATCAGCGTGTGAGCAAAGCTCTTATGAGGTGGTTAACATGGGCAGTTTGGCAAGCGTATTATGGCACTAAGTGAGGTAGTGGAATGTATAATATTATTTAAAGTTTCTATATGTACCGTACTCTCTCTACCGTAATCTGAGTGTTCTTCGGAGCCATCTTCTGACTGCTCGTCTGTCCACACCTAGTCATCGGGCCATCATCACCACCCCCAGATAGACGACAATCTTCATCACCCCTCCGAATGTCCCCTCTTCTGCTCCTCCCCTCGCCCACTCTGCCATACAGGCCTCCACGTCGCGGACCGTGCCTCGGTACGTCCTCCAGAGGGCAGCGTGCTCCAGACAGAGAGCCCCGCCACCACGAGACAACTGCGACTTCTGAAGAGAACCACCATGGACAATCAAAGAACGAATCAGCTACAGTATCCCTCAAACAGTTGCCGTACCTGTCTGTTCAGGTCACCGACGCAGACGACCGGACGCCGCGCCGCATCGCTCACCGCCCACTTCGAGTGGTCCTGAGGAGAATGAATGAACTACCGTAGTCCGCAATCGATACGCTTTAACATCAACCATCACAGTGATCGTCCACTAATATGCATCAATTCAAACAACAACATTTCAATCGACAAACATCTACAATAATCCCAGGAAAAAATAGATAAAAAATAGACAATATTCCGTTACAGTATAATATACCTTACCTTGCTCGAGGAGAAGTTGGCGCCCATGATCGTCAGGTCGGTGATGTCGAAGACCTGCAAGCGATCAACTTTATTAAAGTCTGACTACAAACAACAGATCAAAGATCAAACTACAAGTCACAAAAAACCAAAGTCACAAAAATCTCTGACATTGACGCCGTCCCTCCTGCAGGAGGAGTGGAGGTCGTCGGCTCCTCCGTTTAGCCAGGTCTGCACTCCCAGAGAGACGCCCTGGTCAGTAGCCACCAGATCGTGCCAGAGGTCTGCAAGGAGAAAATCGATAATGTACTCCAGCCACAGGATTAACAGCAGCACCTTCACCGAGAGGCTAACAATTAGGTTGTTAGTCCCAATTATCCAAGAAAACGTAAAAGAAATGTCCAAAAATAACCAATGATGTATTAACAGTCATATTCGAGGATTAAAACAAGGTCCCTTTTCCACGATGCTACAGTATTCCTAGAGGATCCCATACCAGAGGTGGCTGTCTTCCTTCTCTCACCTTGCTTGTACTTCTTGTGCTTGGCGTACACGTGGAAAGCCGTGCCTCCCTCCGTCTGGATGTGCTTCGTGCTTGTGAAGATCGTAGCCGACGGGGGCAGCGACTTCTTTGCGAGCACCGTACGCAGCACCGGGAACCTACAGAGGATACGGTAGCTACGGCAAGTCGGTCGACAACTGACGAGGAAAGATATTTCTAGGGACTAGCATGTACCTCGTGCCGAATTTATCCGGGAGCTGCGACTTGAAGGGCGAGGCCTGGATGAACGTCAGCTGCTCGCCTGTAAGAGATCATAAATTAAAGGTCAACGATCAATAATCAGAGATCATAGATGACTCACCGATGGCGGCCAGATTGTCCGTGGCTACGGAGACGCAGAGAAAAGACTGCGCGAACTTGAAGCCCGTCGGAGGGTAGATGTACGAGTCAGAAAAGGGAAAACTACATACGATTTCACAGTAGGTAATTGTTATTAGGGTGTTCCAAAAGTCCTTGCACTGGTGCTTCGATGGAACGTATACTCCCGCTGTAACGAATTTCCTTCCCAAATACTTACACTATTGAATAGAGTAACTATTACTCAATCCCACTACCCATGGAATTTGCGACAGTTGCTCTCCCCTGTTTTTAATATAGGGTTATGTATGGGATACTGTGGTAAGCCGAAGTTGCGTTTTCGTCAAAATTATTTTCTTTACGTGCAGCTTCGTCGTAATTTAATCATATTAGTTCCATCTCAGTATCATAGCGCATGATTAACCTAAAATGCATACAAGTTCTGGAAGGAATCGGTAAACTGACCTTTCTGCAAAAATTAAAACACAAAATTTTTACGGAAATTTGAAGGTCATTTTTCGATGTCACTTCATGATCAAAAAAATAATTAACATTATTTTTCCTTCCAAGCTCGCAAAACGTTCCATGTACAATGTAATATGAAGTACCACTAAATATATCCAATTAACACATATTCAAATTTGGGATTGATTTGACATCGCAAAGAAAGATCCGATGTTATGCTAAATGAGTATGATCAACAACGAATGCTATCACGCATAAAATACAAATGCATGTCATAAATTAAGCACGCTGGAAGAATCTTTGGATCATGAATTTTCAAAATAATTAGTTAGAAGAAGAAAACCTTGGAGCGCCTGTACAGGAAAATTTTTATAGACGACAACGTGACAGTGGGTAACCCGAATACCCCTTACATAAACTTTTGTTACGAAAAAGAGAGAGCAATTGTTGCAAATTCCATGGGCAGTGGGATTGGGTAAAAGTTACTCTATTCAAAGGTGTAGGTATTTGGGAAGGACAAGCGTTACAGCGGAGTATACGTTCCATCGAAGCACCAGTGCAAGGACTTTTGGAACACCCTAATAGTTTATTGATATGGTTAGGGGAAGGTAGAGAAGAGGTCAGTATTCGAGTAATATTCATTTATCCGTCTTCTTCTCTGTTCACTATGAACAGTTTCGTTAACAACTTTATTTTCTTTCACAGTAAGTGTTGTTCTCTCTTTGTAGAATCATACGGGCTTACTATAAGAAAGGGCAAAGATCAAAGACCAGATTGCACTCACTCATCCCGGGGAAGTTGGGCACTGAGTGCACCAGCCAGAAGCCAGTCGAGCCATCGAACACGAGCACTCCCTGCGAAAGATAAAATATCAAAGTGCAGAGTATTCGGGAATTCTCTACCATCTGGCACCGCTCAGTTCAATTCCCACGTTACATGTGCATTGAATAATTGACAATATTAATTCCAGCCTCCATCATGAGATAAATTTTTAAAACGAAAAAATCGATAATTCAAAAGATCCAGCTACAGTACCTTGGCGTGTCCTCGATACGAATCGACGGGTGTCGTAGGACCATCGTCGGAGTACATCAGCACGAATGATGACTGAACGAACATCTACTGTATCCAGACAACAGTACCCTGCACGCACCGTATCATCGCCGTATGCCTGGGATACGGTGGCACCGATGGCACTGTCCGGGTCGTCAATGGTCTTGCGCGATAGCTGGAAAGATCCTGATTGTTGCACTTACCGTAACAATCTATTGCCCAGGGGGGATTACGGTGATCCCTGATCATTGCCGTAATTGACTATCAGATACCATATGTTTTTACCTGCCAGGACGGATTGTTGCTGTCGGCGTAGACGAAATTCTTGCCCCCATTGGCATTCGCGATGCCCGTCGGCAATTTGTAGGCAACGAACCTGCATTTGGTAATCTCAAGGACTTTACGAATGGAGTAAGATGACAGGGGGACTTAGAACCACGGAGAAAATGTCACGGAAATTACTCAACCAATTCCATGTGAAACCAATTCTCACAGGGAAAATTCGTTCACTCAAGATCCACAGTGGTATCACAAAGGTTTCACTCACCAATCCACTTGCTTCCCATTGAGGTCCTTGCACTTATATCGTCCCTCTACGGGAGAGTAGATGAGGAGAGGGACGAGGAGGAGGAAGAGGGAAGATGGAAGGCCCATCTAGGAGGGCCTGACGTTAAACTGTTGAACCACAAGAAACACGGGAAACGTAGTGGTCAGCTATCGAGCTTGAATGCCCTCCTATCGAGTTCGAACTTCGAAGAAACTATCATGCCAAGGTCACTCAATCTCGCCATCTCTTTCTTTCTCCTATTTCCATCTACCAAAATATTGTGTGACGAGTGTCAACGTATCATTGCGCCTCTTCCATCATTGTCTCCTTGTCATTCATTTATCTCCACAAACAATACGGCAATGCAACTGTTGATACGGCGGTGGCTGAGTATCGATCAGGAAAGGTCTTACAAATCTTTAACTGTTAAATCTTTAATCTAAAATTCAACGGTATCGGAAATCATCACGCAAAGATAGCTAAAACGAATAAAACCTGAGCATGTGAGTAATAATAAAAAAGAACCATGGTATAGCACAACTAGCAAGGGACTGAGGGCGATTACTAAGTGCGTGGTACTAAGCGAGGGTGGGAATGGAGGGGAGGGAGAGGGGATGACGTCATCCTCATCATCCTATTCTGAAGTTCCTCCATCCCTCTGCCAGTTCGTCGTCCTCGTCGTCCTCCGTCTCCTCTCCCCCGTATCGGAAACCGTCCTCGTCCGACGATCCTGCACATCAAAGTGTCGTTTGAATTCAGGAAGGAGGAAGATTCTAATTCAAATTTTGAAATATCGATTCCAATCACTTACCACCGTATTCCTCGTCTCCATACTGCCCTGGTCTCCTTCGCCTCCTACCGTACTCGTCGTCTTCCGCATCCTCATCATCCTGGAGGATTTAGGTGTCATGCGCACAGCTTTTATCATGTAGTTATTACACATTAAACCACAAATCCATATCAATTTCATTGGTAGTTTTCAGAGAAAGGCACTTCGAATGTTTTTTTTCAGCAAGTAAAGCATTCGGAAAAAAAACCTTCCAACTCACATCGCTGCTCTCATCGGGGTAGTCGTTCCTCCAGTTGTTCTCGTCGTTCGAATCCTCCGAGTCCGGCTCGCTCTCCACTGCGAAAGAAAGATTTTAAAACAAAGTAAGATAGCATACAAGAAGAGCTATACTCACTCAAACGTGAAAGGAAACAATCTAATCAGATGATTCATGGAGCGTATCACACAAACAAATAAACACCCCCCCCTTCCGAAAACAAAACACTGACGATCGATGCCGTCCATCGCTCCAATGTACGCGAGCATTTCTTGTCTGAAAAATTGATTGCATTAATAATTGGAGAATCCACATCGAGCCTCTCATCTACTAGGCACAAATTTTTTTGTACTGTTAGCTTAAGCCAAAATTCCAGGCATGTTTCTGTTTCAACTGTGAGATCTCCATCAAACCCGACTCACTTGGTCGCTACGGCGATCTCCCACTCCTTCTCCTCCTCATCCTCGAAGACCAGTTCACCTTTAATTGATTACATATTTACCAAGTATAGCAATGTCCATCATCTGGAGATCAGACTCGGCAGGAAGAAATGCAGGAGAATTGCAACAAGGGCATAACACTAATCAGCCACTCACCGTTGGGATGCGCTACTCGATAAAAGTCGAAGACGTCGTCGCACTCAGCCCCTGCGAGAGCTGCAGCCGGCTGCAACGGCGCCCCGTTGCACAAAATGACGTCATCGTCCTGATTGAACATGATTCTCTCACAATTCATTCACAAGCACGTTCTATCAAGTACTTTAAAAAACAACAAAATAAACAGTAGATTCCTAGAAGGAAGGAATGGTTATTTTCGAATAAGAAAGAGGATAATCATCCACTGACCCTCTTCCTCACTGGCTTCTCCACCTCTCCAATCTCTCCGATGGCATCGTCCGACACGAAGGACAGCTCCTCGTTCTCGTTGCCCTCTCGCTGGTCCCCTGCCACTCTGCAAACGAGCTTGGGATTTCCCATTTCATCCCTGGGGAGGAAATGATATTTTTTATCACGTCTGAAATGTACTCAAAATACGAAATACCCAAAGAAGAAATTAAAATCTAGATCCAACTGGTGCAACATAGAAATTTTGAGGAAAATATAGAAAAATTAAATATTATAAATACAATAGAACTTTGAAGACTGACCCCTCTACGACTGGCTGGGCATCCTTGACTCCGCTCCCGCTCAGTTCCCAGTCGATCAATCGGTGCCTCTCCTCTACCGTATCGGGCGCGACCGCTGCCGGTTGCGCGTTCTTCCACAACGAGAACACCACGCGCTGAGGGCCTGCCAATCAAGGATAAGAGCGCATCATCAAACGTTCCGAAGATAATAGAGCATCGAATCATCTTTATGGTACTTGATTTTGGGAGAATAGCAGAACATCTACATTAGTCTAAATCCAGCACAATTACAAAATGATTGTCAGGGGTTCTAGAGAGAATAAATGGAAGAAGTCCTACTTTCTCCGTCGTCAGTCCGGGCCTTCTTGAGTGAGAGGACGAGGGCCTCCGCTGGCTCTGCTCCACGCTTGCGTCTCACGCGGATAATCGTGTCCATTCTGGAAGAATACCGTAGCCGATGGACTATCGATTGACCAAGTATTCAGAAGGAAATCCTCGTTCATTCAGGCGACTATAAATGCACAATTAATTGAGAGCAACACTTTATTATGTACAACAATAGATTTTTCACACAACCAACAGAGGCGAAATTAGATAGAAACGTAACAATTTAATCACTGGATTGCATTTAATAAAGAACGAGATCTTGTGTATTATCGTCTTCTTGAAGATCAATCCTTCCTGGCCATATCGCGCTTCTCCTTGAGTTGATCCTGAATTATGAATGTAGAATTGAATTGTGATTAGGACACTCAGAAATACTGCATTCGTTGATAAATTTATTGTGCTTAAACATGGAAAGTTCCCCCATCAACTGTGCCTAAACTCCCGGTGACAAATTCAATACTGACAATATCTCAAATAAAACTAAAGTGATGTATCCTACCTTGAATCTCTCCTCGAAGAGCGATAGCTCAGCCATCAGATCAGTGATCGCAGCGGAGAGCGCGTCTGCCGGAGTGATCTACAACCAGATAAAGATTAGTGTACAGCAAAAAATAAAAAAGACATCATAACTATAGATCAACAGATTAACATAGATCCATAGAAGAGAGGATCGTCCTATCACTGACTGTTGCGATAGTCGGCAACAATTAAATTATTTAAAGGAAATACGAAGCAATTATCGTATATTTTAACACTGCCTAGAAGCCACTAAAGTTGGACTAAATGCATATCCACCACAAAATTTTCCAAATCCATATTCTCAATATATCAAGAACGGTAGGGAATGGAAAACCATAAATTCCATCAACTCCCTCAAATGAATCCCATATTTTATCTGCACTAGGAATGTTCGGAATAAAAATTTGATTTGTGTCTAAGAGAGATTATGAAAAAATCAAAGCAAATACTTCTCCGGTGGTCTGCACTCGGAGGAGGAACTTGTGCTCGAGCGGGTGGGGGTTCTTGTAGCCCGCGAAGAGCACCTGCGGGTCCTTCAGCAGCTGGCTGAACAACAACACATCATAAACGACTTTCCCACGCTTTGCAAGATATGCAATCCATCGAGAATAACATAATATTCATAGAAAGATTCCTGAATCAGATTGTTGGAAAAGAAGAAGCAAATGCATCTCTATTGCCAGAAATTAATAGTGCACACACTTTGAGACGATTTAAAACTAACTGCTTGAGGAGATTGCCGAGGGTGTGGTCCTCCTTGAGGATAGTGAACACTGCGGCATTGGGCACCTGAAAAGGTACAACGTTTTCGACATATTTACCTTTCCCAGAAGAAGTAAAATTTCACATACAAGATCGGTGTAATAATTTCACCAGTTTCAAACGAGACAGCAATATATTGTATTAGTACTGCGTTTAATGCAGTGTTATAACAACTTTTACACCATTTAACCATTTTAAAACGCAACAAAAATCTAAAAGGGACCATACCTTGGTGTCCTTCTCATAGTGAACCTTCTGCTCACCATCGAAGACGAGGAACGACTCAAATGACGCTGGCGCGTTCATTTTTCAAACTGAAAAAATAAACGCTTAAATATGGGAAGAGGCATAGGGCAGCGTCAAGCGAAAATGAGTTGAATCGTAGGAATCGAACACGGCGAATCGTTCTAGATCAGAAAAATGGACACAGAAGCAACATAGAAGCCACAAATTTAAAATATTGATTGAATTGTAGAGATGGGAAAGCTAAGAAAATGACGCACAACATTGAAGAAATGCAGAACCCAAGATCACACTCGACTGTAGCATCACAATTTAATTCAACCGCTAACTAACTTATTTTCGCATACCGTAATCTTATCAGCGAAAATCGTGATGCACCTGACTGATAGCACTGATTACACTCTATTAGCTCCACATTTATAGCTTTGCTTACGCAACGAACTCGCCATGTTTCAGTAAAGCACAAAAAAGGTCGCTTTTGATCTCCAGTTATCGCTGATCTCTAATCGGATCTACATTATTCATGAATAGACAAACAATTTGCTCCTGCACTCTTCATATACCATATGATTCAATGTTTCCCTATCAGGATGCAACCATATTGCTCCCACTTCTTTGGAATGATTCAGTTGCATTGATGCAAACAGGACGCATTCTCATGCTGCATTCCCGAGATACCACCAATCAATGTGTCAACCAGCCCATAATTTCACCCGCCGCTCTCTCATCGTCTCTAATCGTGATGTTGTGATCATTCCTAGCCGTCCGATTATGCTGATTCTGCCCATTTCACACTGTTTGCATAGCGATTCGCGTTAGCCACTGCGTCGGATAACGACTGAATAAGAACCAAATACTTTCGTCTACCAGTATGTAACCATGCTGAATATAACCGAAAAATGCTGGAAGACGCCGTTGTATCTTCAACTCGTCCAGTTGCATCCGACATACTTCTATTACCTACTTTTACCATTCTTCCAGATGGTTGCTCCCGAGACTTGGCGAGTAGGCCAGTGCGGATTGGGTCTGTGCCTCGTCCTCGTCGCTTTCCTAGCAATGTCTTCCATCGAGGAGACAACCCTCAAAGACATGAGCGCTCGCGATCCCTCGATATCACCGAAAGCGGGATACTACAGGTGAATACTCAACAAATTCGCGACCAGATCTAATCAGTCAGACGATTATCTACGGAGCATTCATGATTTGCAACCTGATAGCACCACCTATTGTCGCGATACTCGGATGCCGGTGGTCTATGGTCGTGGGTGAGTGCAGGCAAAAAAGGCAAAAACTTTGTTCCGATGCCGGGAATCGAACCCGGGCCTTGCGGGTGAGAGCCGCAAATCATAACCACTAGACTACATCGGATGACGGTTATCCACTCTTAGAGAGCGTAGAGCCGGCTAGACGCGCAAAGGTCATTGCAGGATCGGCTTGCTACACAATTTTCATGTCGCAGTTCCTATACTTGAGCAATTTCACACTCTACGCTGGTTCCGCTCTTGAGGGGCTTGGCGGAGGATGTGAGTAAGCATTTCTCCCTCTCGGACTACATTATTCAAATAGTGATGTGGACGGCTTCTGGCTACTACTTGGCTCTCAACTCGAATGAGAAAACTGTGGGCCGCAACTCATCGATCTTCTGGATGCTTAGCATGACGGCGTACCGTATCCGGATCTCATCGATCAATAATCATTTCATTTCACAGTAATATCATCGGAGGGATCTATCTGCTCATTATGTTTAGTGTGAACGATGCCACTGAGATCACCGAGTGTAAGCTGTCGATCAATAATATACCGTAATTCATGCCTCAGCGCTCACGAAAATCCTCTACGGTACCTTCTGTGGTGTGGCACTAGTGGGAAACGTCGTCTTTGCGTTCTTACGGACAAACCCGAAAGAGGTGAATCGATAGTCCACCGTAAGCCATTATCGCCCTACACAGGTCGAAATGCGCGATAAGAAGCGTGCCAGCTACTTTACCGAGCTAGGTATCGATCGTTTTCTTGACCTACCGTACTCTACCGCACTCAGTTGGTACCTTCCGATTACTGTTCACATGGAAGATGGCGCTGCTGGCGGTACCGTATGCTTACACCGGTCTGCACACATCGTTCTGGAGCGCGGTACGGCAGTAATTACGATAGAAGGAGAATATCGATTGTAGGTCTATCCCACCTCACTCTCGTTCACTTCCAACTTCCCTCTGTCATCGAAAATCGTACTCGGAATGAACAACCTGGCAGTAGGGGTCGGTGGAGCAGCAGGTAAACTTAAAGTTACCGGACGAGGACGAAACCCTGATCTGACCCTGATCTCATCGCGTGTACGAGAGAATATGCAAAAGTGAGAGAGTGCGGGATTACGCTGATCATTTCCGGCTTTCCCTTGAGGCTATTATTGATTTTTAGCATTTTTGTATATTCATTCTCAACTAATTCAGCCATCGGCTATTCGATGGAGGACAAAAAATAGGGGGTCAATTTCTTCCTCGTCCGGTAACTTTAAACTACAGCATTCCCATTATACCGTACCCTCAGGCTGCCTGATATCCATATACATCGATCGATTCGTGGTCAAGCTCGGTCGCTACATGGTCGTATCGATCGGAGGGCTGCTCAACTGCTTCGCCCTTTTGCTGGTACGGTATTCTACAGTCTGCTCAATCAATATCCCTCCCTACCGTACTCCAGATCGGCTTGAACCTACCCATCGATGCGCCATTCGAGCAGACAACCGGGCATTCCATCATCCCTCCCAGGTATCGATCGATAACATAATCGAGGCTACCGTAACCCCAGTCCCTGGATCGCTGTGCTGTCTGGATTCCTGCTCGGTCTGGTCGATAGTGCTTTCAACACTCAACTCTACGCCATCACTTCATCCATCTACCAAGAGAATGCAGCCCAGGCAATGGCGCTATTCAAGTTCTACCATGTAAGCTCCAATTTGTTGAGAAAAGTTATTACTCGAACCCCAGGCGCTGCTCTCTACCGTATCCATGTTCTACGGTGGACTACTGATCCTTCCTGGCCAGTTAGCAATTCTGGCGACACTCACAGTCGCATCTGCTCTCTGCTTCGCCTTTGTCGAGATCCCAATTCGACGGAAACAACGGTAGTCCCATCTCGCTTTCTACAGTAACCCCGAGGATATTCCAGATTGGAACTACTTGACCTATCGGTAGGAGAGCGAGATCACATTGAAGATAGTGACAAGAATCACGATTGATAAACGTTTTCTTTTCGAGATTGGAGACGAAAACAATGTACAATTAGTAATTTATGCATTCGAAAATTACACGTCAAAATAGAACAATATGCACAGACCTTGTATTGGTTGATATGAGCAAATAGAAACAAACTGGATGACGAATGGGAACAAAGTAGAGAATCATCACTGAATCGAAGGAGAGCAATGCATGGGAGACAAGAGAGGAAGGGAGGAAGACTACTCTGAGAACGGAACTAGCAGCAATTGTGTGATCGTGTATGGGAAATCGAGGACAAACGTTCTGTTACTCGCGGAATTTTTAATTCAACTTGAGATTAAATTTCGCAAGTGACAGAACACTTGGCTTTGATTTCCCAAGCACCATCAGGCTACCAATCCCTGCTCTCACAGCAAATAGACCTCCAATCATCGGGAGAGTACATGAGTTCTCGGAGTTATGATTAGTATACGTTATGGATTGGGCAAGGTAGGAAAATACAAAAGCTAGAGCGAGGATCGATACGGAATAAGCAAGCGACCCGAAATAGTCATCAAATATGCGAGTAGTACAAAATAATATAATAATATTAGGGAAATGGATAGGGTGAGGGGGCGAGTTTGTGAAATTGATAAAAATAAACTCTACGTAGATCAACTAGTGCGTGAATGGAGCATGTTACAAATATCTCTACTCTAAAACGAATATACTCTAAAATCTCATCGCTACCGTAATTCTTGTTAGTGCGTGGGGATACGATAGGAGACGGTGGTCAGGTAGATCATCACTAGAACTTGGGCCGCATCGTGGGCGTCGCATATAGATCCCGCACGTCCAGCACGGCCACCTGCATTCGATTATCAATATACAGTACATTTCCAAAGTTAAATCAATCAATCGATTATTTACACAATAGATCCATTCTATTAATGTACCTTCACGCTCGATCTACAGCATACTGCCGTGTGCCCTTCTTTATCGTAGTATATTCAGCCCAATCAATCGATAATCTGACCATTCCATCCGAGCAAGTGGCGCTCAGCTTGTCTCCGGTGCTGTTAAAGTTGACCTCGAAGATTCCGGTGATATCTTCGCCTCTCGAGTACGAGAGAACGACTTCGTGCGTCTAGAATGGGGAGAGAGGGAGAGAGAGAGGGGGGGAGACAGTCTAGCTGATCGTGTGATTGGTACTGATAGTTCAAGACAGAGAGCGTAAATAGATAGATAGAGAGATATGAGGAGAATAACGAAAATGACGGCCACGGTAGTAGTCAAACTGGGTGTGTTTTGAAATATAAAAAAAAACAAAAACAAGGCATACCCTCATGTCCCAGAAGAAGATGGTGCGGTCGAAGCCCGCAGAAGCGAGAAAGCGAGAGTCGGGCGAGAAATTCACCTAAATCCAATGTCCAAGTTTACACTCTACCCCCCCCCCTGGTTCACTCAATCCATAGCAATCGATACCGTAATCTACGGATACCGTACCGAGTACACGGCTTCGCTGTGTTTCTCGAGTTTCTTGATCTGTTGCTGCGTCCTGATATCCCACAAGCAGACCATGTTGTCGAAACCCCCACTGAAAAGAGAATATTTCAATCGTTTCATCTTACCACCAAATAGATTTTAAAAAAAAACAATGGTTCACGTTCACTTTATATTCTGACTAGTCCGGATGCCCCCGCCTCCGGCTGGGGCCCCGTCCTAGCGAATGTCTGAAATTAAATTCATAGATCTGACCCACGGAATAATTATTGACCCATGGCTAATTATTGATGGTATACGGTAGTTGACCAAATGCGAAGTATTGATTGGTATACAGTAGTTCAAAGATCAAAGGTCAAAATCATAAATCTGACCCGAAATAATAGTTGATCCATGGCTAATTATTGATTGTCACTGTTTTCACGGCCATTTCATCGGAAAACTGATTTTCATGACGAGAAATCGGTCGTATTTCGACCTGTACCTGAACTTCCAATGAATTTTATTAGTTCTATGGATTCTACGGACAAAATTAGTGGGGGTATACGTTGAACATCTTTCATATAACTGGCTTCCCGATATTGATTTACTAGTAAGTTCCCGGACATGGCCCATTTTTGACCAAAACAGTATTTTGGTTGTATTTCACTTCAAAGTGCTCCAATCAAGATTTAAAAAAAATGAAATCCAAAGCTCTTTTTGAGACGAAGAAATCTGTTTCTGAACAAAATACTTCAAACATCACCCGTTTTCGAGTTATTCGACGATAAAGCCTGTTCTGGGATAAAAATACTAATAATATCGATTTTCTGGCTTCCTATATATGAACTTCAATAATCCTGGATCGAACCACAACTACAGACACAATAGCTTCTTTCCAAGAGCGGCAAGGCTTTTAGTAAATTCCTAGAATCAAACTAGTTCCCCTGAGTAGATCCACCTTGCCCTATTGTCCCATTATCCCCTCGTCATTTTAACCGTCATTAATTGCCTATTCTATTTCAATTTTTGTTAACGTTATTTCGAACGAAATAGCATAAATATATATATATATAACCCAATCGTTTTTATTCCTTCGATAGAATCTCCACACAAAATGAGTGGGTGTCTATGTTGACAATTTTTCCTATTTATGTCCTCCCACTAGGGTTTTACTAGGGGGGTATCGACGTTTCCAGACTTGGTTATTTTTTAACGTCGATAATTCCCCCATAGTAAATCCCAAGTGGGAGGACAGATATCACGCCTCTCACGAGAGAATCGAGCTGATACTGGGAATGAAGGGAAAATCGTCAAATGAGTTCTTGCCGGTTTTGGGCATTCTGGGGCATGCCTAACACTCCCCCAAAGTCTCGTTATGCGCACTTCACTTTGGAGCTCCTTACACCGGGTCGGATGTCGGCTACTTCCTATTCGAGAGCTGTGTTCTCTATTCTCGTGAAAGATAGACGAAAATTTCACTCTGAGTGACCCCCGCTCATTTTTCGAGCTCTATCGATCTATGTCTTTCATTTTCTCTAAATGTCAATTTTAGTCATCCTGCATTGTAGGTCAATTTTCTAAAAAGTGTAGGCAAACGCGCTGCTATAATTTTCACAGATTATACAGTACGCCCAGAGCTATCGAATGAGTGGTCTACGCCCAAAAGACATGAAGGTCTGTATGAGTTAGGTCGTATTAACTTCTACGGATCATTTGAAATTATTTTTCAACGGGAATTTTCATTTCATTCCATCCCACACCGCTCCAATCGGCGCGCTCAGTAGAGAATGAGTTTTCTAATGCTCAAAATCTTGTTGAAAAATAATAGAGACCAGCCAAACCGCTTATCCAATAGCAGAATGAATAGAAATTTAATTAATTCTATCCGTTTCATCAATCAACTGATCACTCAATCGACTAGTTCCTCAATCGGATAATGAAATTATCCGTTTCTCAATCGACTATATATCCATTTGGCCAAAAGGATATAATGGGGAGGGGACCGCTCCATTCGAAAAGAGGAAAATGGAATGAATTTGGACTAGTCAATTGCTGACGTGACAAATCGACTCGTCAATCGTTTAACAAAGGATAGTCGATTGGCCCATTCGTCTATTAATTTCAATATCCATTTCGTCAATCCGTGGGCGGTTTCTAAAAAATAATTTCAAATGATCCGTAGAAGTTAATGCGAACTAACTCATACAGACCTTCATGTATTTTCGGCGTAGACCACTCATTCGATAGCTCTGGGCGTACTGTATACGCTGTGAAAATTATAGCAGTGCGTTTGCCTACACTTTTTAGAAAATTGACCTACAATGCTGCATGACTAAAATTGACATTTAGACAAAATGAAAGACATAGATCGATAGAGCTCGAAAAATGAGCGGGGGTCACTCAGAGTGAAATTTTCGTCTATCTTTCACGAGAATAGAGAAAACAGCTCTCGAATAGGAAGCAGCCGACATTCGACCCGGTGTAAGGAGCTCCAAAATGAAGTGCGCACAATGAGACTTTGGGAGAGTGTTAGGCATGCCCAAGAATGCCCAAAAACGGCTAGAACTCATATGACGATTTTCCCTTCATTCCCAAGAATTGCGATTCTAGCTCGATTCTTTCGTGATAGGCGTGATATATGAAAAACGGTCACCATAGACACCCCCTAATTTTGTGTGGAGATTACATCGGAAGAATAAAAACGATTGGGTTATTGGTATAGGAAACCAGAAAATCGATATTATTAGTATTTTTATCCCAGAAAAGGCTTTATCGTCGAATAACTCCAAAAAGGGTGATGATTTTGGAGGTATTTTGCTCAGAAACAGATTTCTTCGTCTCAAAAAGAGCTTTCGATTTCATTTTTTTAAAATTTTGATTGGAGCACTTTGAAGTGAAATACAACCAAAATACTGTTTTGGTCAAAAATGGGCCATGTCCGGGAACTTACATAGTAAATAAATATCGGGAAGCCAGTTATATGAAAGATGTTCAACGTATACCCCCACTAATTTTGTCCGTAGAATCCATAGAACTAATAAAATTCATTGGAAGTTCAGGTACAGGTCGAAATACGACCGATTTCTCGACATGAAAATCAGTTTTCCGATGAAATGGCCGTGAAAACAGCTTCCCTCGTTTTGGACGTTGCTTACACATTTGTAGAGCTCGTCATTACGAGCAAAATGAGCACAAAAAGTGCCCTCTACGATGAAAACTGATTAAAATATGTCAATTGGAAGATCATAAAAGTCGATAATGTGCAGATTTCACCGAACCGAGTAGATTGGCCTTCTTCTGACCCCCAATAATATCCATGAGCCAAGTTTAATCAACATCTGAGATACAAAATAATTTCTAGTAGCCAAACGAGTAAGTTTTCCTACACTTTTACAGGAGATCCGTGATAAGTACATCTCTGTACGAATAATCAACGGATAATCTCTATCATACGCACCAAAATCACTTCTCGAACGGTTGGCCTAATAACTAGGTGAGCAAGGGGCGAGGACCGAATGAAACGATGGCAAAAGAGTTTATCTTTGATCTCTCTGACCTCGCGATGAGTCGTCCCGCGGGCGCCCATCGAATCGTGTAGACTGCCTTGTCGTGCGCCTTCACCACGGTCATCAAGGCATCGTCCATGTCCGCGTGAAGATCCCACACCTGATATTAATAATGATAAAAATAAAAATAAAAATAATAATAATATGTTTATTGCTCGTAGCGGTGGTTAACGATAAGAGAAGGTGACGCTGGAACAAAAATAGTCATCACAAAACGATATTACGATGTCGAATGAACGACAAAGTTACTGTTGAAAAGACAATGACGAGCATCTCTCTTCATTCCCCAATCCAAACAGTTCCACAAACATAGAAACTGATTTTTTCACCTAAATTTGGTTCTCCCAATCACGACTCTTAATAGATTAGAAATGCCAATCCGCGATCATGGTTCTGACCCCCGGGTATTCCCACCGTTCCCTTACTACATTATACCCTGATAGTCATGTCATCGGAGCAGCTGGCGATCCTGTCCGAGTGCTTGTCGTATCGCACGACGTTGACCTCGCTCGTGTGACCCTGGATGAACAGAACACTCACTCATGAGAATGAGGTAGTACGCGTCACACTCTACTGGTTATTTATGCTCCCACTTCTTATTGCCTCCTCTGGTTCGCATAGCATACAGAGTTCTTGCAAAGATCAAACGGCACTTCTTGGATACTTGGCCCACATCCCTCCCAATATCATTTCACATCACATCCCTATAGCAGAGGGGTTGTGCGGCTGAAAATCAGGGAAAGATGAGGTAGAGAGTGAGGTAGAAGAAGATGAGGGGGAGGGGTGCCAATTATCCAAGAAGTTCCGATCAAAGGTCAAAGATCAAAGGTTGCTCCTCCTCACCTTGAGCTTCTTGCCGCCCTTCTCGCCCACTACGTGCACGTTCAGATCGCTGTCGATGGAGCACGTCACGAACTTGTCGTTGCTGCAAAATATATCGATCGATTGATCTTTGATCTTCGCCCGCTCTCACCTGATCCAATCGACGTCCAATGCTGTGTAGCCCGTGAATGCCTGCGTCTGCTCCACTGCAATGACACGAGGGACGATAAGAGGGGTCCAACTACGGGCTCTACGGGCGGAGAAGATGCCAACAAATTCACATAGTATCACTCTCGTCTGATCCTGCTACAACATGCAAACTACCAAAGGCCGAACGTTATTTTGCGCACTATTCAATCTCTCGGCCTGACAACCCATCTTGACATTTCTTGGGTAATTAGCCCACCCCCCTTTTCCTCCAACTCACTCATTTTAATTCTCTGATTTTCGGTCGCGCAAACCTTCTGCGATGGTAAGGGAGAGAGTGGGAGGGGATGGGCCAAATATCCAAAAAGTGCCGCCATCTCAACTCACGTGTTTTCATGTCCCACACTACGGCGCTCTTGTTGGCGCCGCCGGCGGTGACCAATCGATCGCCTATCTCGTTGAATCGCACTCCGAGGATCGGCCCATCGTGCGCTTCGAGAGTCTTCAGGAGGCGGCCTGCAAGGGAGAGCAGAGAGTAGCAGAGATCAGACATTAAAATGCCAATCATCCTGAACATCCAATGCAAGAAATACTTTTCAATGAACCCTAAACGACCCAGGACGTTTCGCCAAACTACTACTGTGAGAGTAGAATTCGTACCGAAATGGTGTCATGATAAACTTCTTAGTGTACAACAACACTCGCGGAAAGGGAAAATATTCGCAGTAAAATATATTTCCTGCTGCGCGCGCAGTAATGCACGTTGACAAATTTATCTTGACACCACGTCGCATTCTGCTCTAACGATACACAATATGGTTCCTGAGATCAAGAAGACCAGATTACCCGTGGTGTCCCAGAGTCTCGCCAAGCCGTCGTAGCAGCCAGTGGCTAGAAGATCGTCCCTAGAGTGCCAGTCCATCGTGGTCACGTCCTGCACGAATTCAAAGATCAAACTACATTTTAGACAAATATTGAATTTTAAAGTTCCCAACACCAACGAAAACAATTTCATTGCCGGGCGTGCTCTGATCACGAAAAA
This sequence comes from Pristionchus mayeri, assembly GCA_036245805.1. Lineage (NCBI taxonomy): Eukaryota > Metazoa > Nematoda > Chromadorea > Rhabditida > Neodiplogasteridae > Pristionchus > Pristionchus mayeri. Next base: position 28,800,116 of record BTRK01000001.1, read on the forward strand.
ACGACTGAAAGAGTGTACAAAAGAGAGAAAGCGCGTATGATCAATCAACTCAGCATGATACTTTGCGGCTCTCCCCTGGAGCTAATATTGAATTTTCATCTTTTTTTATTTTTTCAAGTTCAACTAATTAGACGTCATTCTAGTACAATAATTGAGAACTTATTTTTCGTGGGTGCTGGGTAACTTTAACTACAGTAGTCTAGTCAAATGGCGGAGATCAATCGATAGTTTACTATCACCCTCGCCTTCGACGGATCCGTGCAGTGATTGAGCGTCTTCACTCTGCAATGCTCGAGTTGTCCTCAATCGATCCTCCTCGCCTACCGTATACTCTCCCTCTTCTCTACTCACCGAGGTATCAAATCCGACGACGTCACTGTCTCCAGAGCGCGGGGTGGCGACCTGACACATCAAATTTATTTCGGAAAAATATTTTTCAGCAAAAAATTAAACGAGAAGTGAGTAAATTGGAAAGCCCATCTCGTTAAAATCAATTGACAATGAGGTTCTTTATGCCGATTTCCCTCTCACGCAATTGGTTTTCCTCATTTGTCGTTCCCAAGTGAGCGGTGCCCAGCAGAAACTTACGAAACGGGCATTTCGAGCAATTAGGAAATGTATTATGTTTTTACGAAAACATTTTTTCGAAAATTGAATTACCAAAAAAATTGAAAATTAAAAATACCACTGATCGACGCACACGTCGAAGAGCTGCGCAATGCCGTCGCTCGATCTGCAAGGGTTCAAAGATAAAAGATCAAACTACAAAATGCACTCTGCAATCTGACGAGAGCACCAACCCGGTGCAGAAGAGGTCTCTGCGCGGGTTCCATGGACAGACGAACACTTCCCTTGTGTGCACTCTCATCAATTTCACCTCAAAGCATTCCCTCGTTTATCTTTGATCGCTGATATGGCAAGTAGATCGAGGAGGAAGATGGTGTGCAGGAAGAGCGTTCACTTACCCTGTCGTGAGAGATTTCACAGCCGCTTCGCACCGGATTTTGGAATCCATGGTCATGCACAAGCTCCGCGCTCGATCTGCAACACCAGTCTCCAACATCCACTGTATCTACACCATGAGCTACTAATTGTAAGCTCGCAGCCTCATCCTGCTTGTTTATATCCTCGATAGACCCACTGAATCGATTGCTGTTTCGCGGACGCTGCCAACATCGAATCCCTCTGCATTGCGTTGCTAGACTCGATAAATATATATTTTTATATTTTTATTACTTTTTTGGTAGAACAACGGAAAGTGGAAAATAGAGATGCGAGGATGAGGAATCGTAGAAAGGATTAGCAAGTCGCGAGAAAGAAGAGTAGCAACGAAGCAAAAGAATGGGGAAAAAGTAACCGAATTGTGTTAATTCTCGCTGATTGATTGATTTTCTATGGATATTAAAGATGTTCCAAGGGGGGGGGGGGGAGAGGGAACGGAACGAACGAGGAGGGCGAGTATACAACATACGAACATGAAAAATATATATAAACGCATATTGCAAAGATTAGAAACGTTAATAAACGAGGAAGCGGCTTAAACAATATACATACTATTACATAGTTGTAAGTAAAACCGATAAAGAGAGAGATACGTGCAACAGGCCGTTCACAAGCGATCGATAATTTTGAAAATATATCGATCAGAAATGAGATATGAGAGAAAGCAATTGGTGAGAGAGAGAGCGATGCTAGAGAGTGAGAGAGTGATAACAATACAACAAAAGGGGGTGAGAAAGAGGTGGTTGGGATGAGTAGGGGAAGGAGCTCCTGAGGACACAGAGGACAGGAAAATCAGAGCTTCTAGGATCACCTTCGCTCAAGGGTTCGACAGTAGTAAGGATGGGAACAGGAAGGATGCACAATCAACCCGTATGGAACACTTCTCTTGATAAAGAGAGATTACTGTTGGAGAGAAGCAGGAGGAAGAGGTTAGATGGGTGAGGAGGCGCATGCGCAGGCTATGATACACATAAAAAAGGAAAAGAAAACGAGCGGTAGATCAGAGATACATTTTAAAGCCCCTAAGAACGGCGGAATTAAGACTGGGAAACGTTGGGAGAGTATAGATCGAGCCCGATTCGTCATATTAACGGTAACAAGTTTACTGAAGTCGCTCGTATTGGGGGAAACAGAGGTGATTGGTTAGCAACTACAATTCGAAAATGAGGTTGGACAGACAGAGAGAGAGAGAGAGCGGGGGACATTCTGGGCGGGAAAGCAGTACCAGATAGAGGCACGAATCGTGTCGAGACTGGGGGCAGCTAGGGGGAAGGATACTGTAAGAGACGCGTCGAGAAGGACTTTGTACTCAGCAGATAGAGGGAAAGAGAGAGAGACAAGCAGTAGAGTAGTAAGAAGAGAGACGAGAAGAAGGCTGCAGACTAGATCCGAAAGAAGAACCAAATCACAATTGCAGTGTGCACGGGAAGGAGGGCGGTGGCGGACAAGAATGGACGGGGGGCAATGCTCTCGTGTCGACAGTCAGTGGCTTGGCGACCAACTCATTCCAATCGCAATCAACATGCAGGGGTGTGGTGTGGAGGGAGAATCAAGTGATGAAGGACTGAGACTTAACCGGATGTCGTCGCGTACGGAATCTTCACTCGGAGATGGAGGGAGAAGAAGAGGGGAGAGGGAGGGGGGGGGGGGAGGGGATATTCTAGAGGACTACTTGCGAAACCTTCTGCGCCAGGCCTTCCGTCTTCACCATCCCGAGGTCCCTGAGAATATGGACATGCTCTCAATCTGTCTCTTTTTTTGCCTCCCCGACCCTTGCACGCATATCGCGCACCTGTGACCTACAGCTATCGAAAATCGATAGACTACTCGTTTTCGCCCTACTCAAGCCATCGACAGCCACACACGAGACTACAAAACGGAGAGGGGAAGAGACGATGGATGGATGAGAGAGACTTGAATAGCTATCATAGACGTTAGCTAGGAAGGAGTGTGAGTGTTGTACGAAACACGACGCACAGTGATCAGAGATCAAATCGAAATCTCGAAGAAGAGAGGAGAGGCTCAGGAGGCAGGGGAGACTAGATGCGGCTCGAGTCTGAAATGAACACAAACCACTTCGAGAGGGGTCTACGTTGAGACGGTATGAGCACACCATCATGTGGATATCGATCGATCGATTGGGCGGGCAAGACGTATACTATGAAAAAGAGGTCGCATTTCGGTTGTCGAGTGTGCAATATTGACCGATCTAAATTTGAGAAGAAAGAGAGAGAAACAGACCACAACACGAAAGAAAAAGTTTGGTAGAAGAAGAAATGTGAAAGAGGGGAAAATCACGGAAAGACCAAAGACCAACAAGATGACACAACGAGTTTCACAGCACTGCTGCATCTCACTGATGGCTTGAGTTACATCATTTCATGTCCTACTATTCGAAAATGTTTATGTACATTTTGAGACACAAAATCACACGCTTTAATAGTAGGTCACAGCGCGCTTGGTATCTCTCTTCTCTGTTTCATACCCCTAATCGATCAATAGTCTCGACCCGTGCTATCCTCTCAGTTGAAATCAATCAATAAGTGTTGACCGAAGTTGACTACCGTACCTGTTCATTCCGTTCATCGCTGCATGCTTCTTGTTATTGTACTGTCCGTTTGGCTGGTTAGTTGAACTCCCTGCGAAACCAAAAATAAGCATAGTCTCGACACAATGTCGGCGTGTTCCTATCACGCAAAATCAATCAATCAATCAACAATCATCTTCTACCGTACCTACTACTGGCACTCCTCCGCTCCTATCCGGATGGGTTGCTGAGGGCGCTCCTCGTCCCGGTCCGCTGCCAGATTGAGAGGACGTCGAATTGGTGGGCGAGAGCCCCGCAGGGTGCGCACTCTGAACGAAAGCCAGGTCATTGATGACGTCATAGTTGAACATAAATGTTTTCATCATTGAATTTTTCTTTTTTTTCACACACTCCTGACTCAAGTGCTTCTCAGTGGTCACACTACCATAGAGCATCACAGGGAATGACGAAACCGCCTGTAAATCTTCGTAGATGAATCCCTAGAATGTTCCCTAACGAAACACATTTTATAAGAAGACACTAATACTGATAGAACGCAATCGTCCTTAGACGATGAAGGCGGGAGATCATCAGCCTAGCATGCTCGCTCACCCTATCTCGTTTGGGCGTTCCTGTCTGCTGGCTGGGTCCTCCTCCGTTCGTTCGTCCTTCCACTCCGCCTGTCGCGCGGTCGGTGCGTGCCTCGCGGTCGCGGTCGCGCTGCGTCTGACCGGAAGTGCCTGAAGATGCGCGAGATGAGTGCACGTGATAGACAAGGAGATCGTGAACATTGTTGTCAATCGTCCCTCCTTTCAACACAATTAGAATACATTTAGATTTACGCAAATGCAGGTTCGTGCTAATTCGAATCTAATTATTGCTTTTTGTTTCTACGCGCTATGCTAATTAATTTTGATATATAATTAGGATATATGTATTCCAGACGTCCCCTTCTTAGAAGCTCTCAAGATAAACGTAACATTCTCGTGATACGGGAGAGAATTGTCTATGCATGCCATAGATACAATAATTCACACAAGCAGGAGGTACAATTATGAACAGTTTTATTCCTTCGTAGGGGAAACGACGGGCATCTTCTCAATTATCTGTACAATTTCCTCGTCATCTTCTGTAAAAGGGCTCACGTTTTGGATGCTACGATATACCGCCGTTGAGTAGCTACTATGATAGCAAATATATAAATAGTAAACCTAATTTTACAACAATTAATTAAAATCCAACCTGCACCATCATTGGTCGTCGTTCGCTCTCGTGGTCGCGGTCGCACGGGATCGATCGAAGCTGCAAATTATTTTAAGATAAATAAAATTGTTTAACAAAATGCCATCATGAGCTAATTGCCTACACACAAATAGTCCAATCATGACTCCCTCGTGCATCATCAAATTCCCACGCAACAACAAACAACACCCCCCCCCCTTTTTAGAAACCATCGTAAATTAACCACGAATCTTCCACGCAAGTCGTGCACAAACTCAACTAGAGCTTATCGTGCAATTCAATCAAATTTTCAAAAATAAATAAAGAAAAAGGTCGCTACCAGCATCGAGCAGTCCGATTTTGACGTCATCTTCCTCTCCGTCCTCCAGATTCGCCTTCGACTCGAACTCGACGAACGCCAGTCCCTTCTGAAATGCATTGTTATACCCTTTTGTCCCAAGTGAAGGACACAAACAGGAGTACGCTATTTCCTCTTGTATTACATTCTCCAGAGTGATTGCCAATCATTTGAACATGTATTCAGGAGCGAAATCTTGCTAATTAGCCTCATTTCAGCGCTCTTTCCAATCCTTTTTTCCATCAGTAATCATCACAAACCACGCGCACTTCTGTGTATTCATACAAGTGCGTCGAGAGGAGAAGGCGAGTGAGAGAGCGGTAAAAACTATGCTAATTATGCGTGCGCAGGGGCATCCAAGCGAGGCAATTATAATGGGGCTCTCGAGTGACTGCATCTCTATTTCGCAGCCCCGCAAACAGAGACCAAGAATAGGCATCACGCAGCCAAGAAGCTAGCTACTACATCACTAATCAACAAGCCAGACACTCAACTAAGAAATTAGCCAATTAGTTAATTGGCACTCTTACCTGCACAACATGGACGAGGGCGCCCGAGGGCACCTCGCGATTGCCCAGATCGAGCTGGTCGAGGGCCGTCTCGCGCGCGAACAGAAACGCCGTGTGGTTCAGGCCTGCAATTGGCGTCATCAATGATTACATCGAATTCGACTTTACAATGCAAAAAGTAATCTAAAAGTAGCTCGTTTGTAACCGTTCCCCCACACTTCTTCCCCGTATTTTATAATCACTAGCGTGTGACTGCCGACTTTAATAACGCCTTCCGTTTCGTGCTTCTCCGATCTCTCTCTCTCTCACACGGGAATTGACGAGGGACTTCCTTTCCCCTTTCTCCCCCCGATGAATAAGGGAGTAATAACACGATGAGATGGGCAGAGGAGAGAGAGAGAGAGAGAGAGAGAGAGAGAGAGAGAGAGAGAGAGAGAGAGAGAGAGAGAGAGAGAGAGAACACGAAGCAATAGCCACGTAGACAGAGATAAATAGCCCTCCTGATTGCACCCCCCCCCCCTCCCTATTCAAGCCCATTTCATGTGCCTTTGCAACACACTTTTTTCCCGCGCTCTCATTTAACCCTCTCTTCTTCCCTCTCTCTCCAATCTCCCCAGCCGCAATCTCCCATTACACTTCGATTCGGCCCATGTCACAAGAACGGGCGGACGATCGCTCAAAGTTCGTGAGCAATTAGAGTGTGGCCATTTCATCACTCGGCCATCCATCCTCTCATCCTTCTTGCAATCTTTGCCTGCTCCATTTTCACCCATTCACACTCCTCGCTCTCCCTCTCTCGCACTGATCTCGATTACCGATAAGCGGGCGAGATTGCGAGTGGAGTGGAGGAGAGGAGGAGGGGGGGGGAGGGGTGGAGTATGAGATGGAAAGAAACAGAGCGACGCCAACCACCACTACCACCACGTTGCACTATACTCCCGTGTATCACATGAGTCAGGGCAGGGCAGGAGGGGGGACGACAGCGGGTTGATGACTCTTGCTCTCCTTGCTCCTCTCTCTCTCCCTCCTCGCCCAAATGCCACCACAAACACACGTCAGATCTCGCCTATCACTCGCTCATTCTTCGCGCCCCTTCCCCCTCATCTTCCATAGCATCCTTTCCCACACTAGTCGTCAAAGGAGAACCCTGCTTCCTCTCCTCAATCTTCTTCTGGAACTCTCCCTTCTCCTCTAAATGACACTACTCCGCAATAGGGGAAGAGGGGGAGGGGCGGGGTGTCCCTTCTCTTTCCCTTTTCAAAGGCCATTCTATCCCCTAGCGAGAGAGAGAGAGATGCAGGGGGGAGGCCATTCTCCTCTCTTCCTTCTCTTCTTCCTCCATTTCGCAGACTACTCCCTTCCCTCTCTTCTTCCTTCCCCTCTCTTCACACTAAATGGGAGGTTGTACAAGAGTGGTACCTCCGATCGACTGTCATCACAGAGTAGGGGAACGGGTTTGGATGGGTACGCAGGGGGAGTGTAGATGTGCCCTCTGCTCCTTACTCCTCCTTCACTCGTCCCCTGCCTCTCCCCTTTCAGTCATTCGGTCATTCATCTCTAGAGTCTAGCCTTCCCCTCCCCTCCCTCCTCGCTCAGCCCTCATTATTCATTCCACTCCCCCCTTAATCCTATGCACTCTGACGAACACTCCTAATTTTATCAAACTCATAACCCACGCGCATTTTTCTGCTTTAATAAATAAAAATCTAGAAATATAATTAGACTGACCAGACTCCTCTAGGTACCGCAGAATAAGGAAGTTGAGCTCGGCAGCGGAAAAGCTCATCGTCTCGGCGGGAAGTGGGGCGGTAGATCACGGGAGTGGTGTGGGACTTGTCAATCGATCGATCAATCGATAATCGGGCGGATGAGGCGATGAAGGGACGACAACGACGGGGTTCCTCTCTACACGCGCTTCTCGACCGTCATCGATGAGATCTGCAATGGAGGAATGCTCTCGTTGATTTGATTATCCTCCCAACATCCTCATTTGCCTATGGCTCTTGCGCAAATCTCTTGTTTTGTGTTCGCCCCGCCTGGTTACGTGGCGTTCTGACGAGATTACACTGATTGACGGCTATGATAAACACCTTGTCGGAACGGGAAGGAGAGAGACAGAGATGAGGAGGGAAGGGAATAAGAGAGATGCTATCAAGCATCAAGAATACAGACAGATGGAGCGAGGGAACGATGCAATCAAAGCTCTCGCGCGACCACGGAAAAAAGCACCCCCGAGACATGGTGACAACACAGCCAGCCAATCAATACTCGTTTGGACTGACCTTCAGATTAGTTAAAAGTAGGAAGGACACAGAGAGCGATCATTACCCTTCACTCATAGTCGCTCATTTGCTCCTGCCACTTTTTTCAAGGAAATGCGCGGTATAAACTACGTGCTCAGAGATTGGCAATGAAACGGAACTAGACTGTAAACACGAGAGTAGCTTACCAGACAATTGTTAATCATACTTTTCCCAAGCTTCAGTGTGTTTGTGAACTGATTTGCAGTGCTTCACTTTCACGCGGGGGACTTTGAGGGGTCAGCCGAATAACAGAGTACAGAAAGAGCACGAGTGTCCATCTTTCTCTCCCCTCTCTTCCAATGTTTTCCCTAGCTCCCATCACTCTCTCTCTCACTCCTCTGCTCTCGCTCATTTCCCATATCCCATTGCACATAAGCCGCGTCCCGCTCTCTCGCTCCCTTCCTCCTCTCTCGCCTATTTTGCTACACCGCCTCAAATACCGGCGGAAAAAAGCGAACGAGAAGAGAGAGAGAAGGCGCGTAAAAAGTGCTGCTGCTGACAAATGAAAGAGGGCGCAGACTTACCAAATCAGAGTGAAACGACCGCTCGACGCTCAGAAATAAATTGATAATCCACCGGGAAATAGAACGATCGCACTGCAATGAGAGGTTGGATGAGAGAGGAGAGAGTGGGCCAACGGCTTCGCAAATATCACAGATCACGCCAGAAAACAACGGAAACAAAAAACATGAAAGTTCGCAAGACGAAGGAAACATGAGACCGGAACAGAGCATACGTGAGCCAATTAACAGCATGTTTCCCACGCGCAAGGCTCTTGATAGAACCATCACACATCTCCCACGTCTCTCAAATTACTTGCGCTGACTTGGCACAAGCAAAAAAGTAGATGCGCCGCTTTTTGAAAGCTCTATTCAACGCGGCGAAAGACTTTGGGCTGTTCAAAACTATGCCGTCTCTCACAATGAGAGCAACCAGACATAATAGAACAAAAATCGCATGTGAATAAAGCGTGAAACTTAAGCAATTTTCGAAAATAGCAGAAAATGAAAAAAAAACCCGCGGGACACCACAAGCGCGCGCGACCGCTATGCAATCAATGCGTCAGCAAACTATGCGCGTTTAATTCTTGTTTTCAAAGGTTATTTTCCTCAAGCGCGGCGACATTTCGCGCTTTCTCTTGCATTTCTAATCTCGATTCTCATCTCTATTGATAAGTGCGTGACGCATCAATCAAACAAGCGATCGCTTTCCATTCTTCCAACGCTCGCGCCGTCGCGAAAGCGTATTAACCATGGGCAATTACCGAGTAGCTCCCCTGTGATTAGCTGTTCCCCCCCCCCCCCCCCCTCCCACTGCGAACTGCCTCGTTACCCAACCATACACGTGTGCTTGTTAGTGCGTAGTCGAGCCATGTTTCGGAATCACCTCCCGTTTGGAAACAACCAAGTGCGTTGGCTACAATTTCTTCCCCGAGTGTTCTTTTCAACCCTTCGCATTCCCTCCGTCAACATCTTGTGAAATAGAAAGGAGAGGGAGAGGGGAAACGAGATGGAATGAAGAAGGAGAGGGAGAGGAGAGAGACCAACGAGTCCCTTCGTCCTATCGCCCTGACCAGACAACTAGACAGAGGGCAGCCAATGTGCAAAATGGGGTTTCCAACTGCCAAGTTCGCAGTGCCATTCTGAATCCACACGCAATCTTCCTTCCCTGATTCTAGCACGACCTCAAAGTCCACGACTGCGCGCGCTCTCGTCTGGTTAATCCGTTCGCTAATTCGTCTCTCCTCCGCTCCTCCCTGAGTGACTTTACCAAGAAATAGGAGGAAATGAGAGGAGGCAGAGAACCATTGTAAAAACACGGTTACGAATATGCGTGCGCCATGACATTCCACACTGGGGAATACGACGGATATAGATATGTATGTAATCAGCGCCCCCCCCCCCCCCCCCCCCTGAGTACTTCGTGAATATGGGGGGATGTATATGGAGAGACGGAGGGCAATTGTGAAGGTAGGGGCAATGACGTAATGGGCTCATTACAGTGCCTCTTAGATCCCAGGACCCCTCCTCCTCCCGATACACCTATCCCCTTCTCGTTAGGTCAGCACGCTCTACCCTGACCTGTTAGCGGTCTAGTCAAGTGCCCCCTGGTTACGCCCACACCAAAACACACAAACATCACATCCCAGAGTTCCGAAATTGAAGCGGGATTGGACGCCAACCACGCTACTCTACGGCCAATCCAATATGGGACGAATCTCCACTGCTGGGGGCTGCCTCTCGTCCCACTCCCTATCCGACAGTTCTAACTCTGGGCGCCAACCTTACCCATTTCGATCGATAGCACCGATCTCAGTTCCGCCGCAACCAATCGCTTCCAAACTTTGCTAGCACGTTCAGCACGTCGAAACGAACCAGGTCAATCGATTTTGCGAGTTTGTGACATTGTTGCACCCGGTTTTTGAATGTTAGGGGTCGCAAAAGAGTGAGTTCCGGGTTCGGTAGGGGGTCAAAATGGGTACCGTTGCAATGAGAATGACGAGACGCGTCGATTGGTACTAGGCGCGGGTCGGGGCGAGTAAATCGGACGGCGGCCGCAGCACCCGCACGGAGCTGAGAGGAGCGCGGCCTAGAGAATGAGTGGAGAGAGTGTGCGGAGGGGAGAGAGCGGGCAGAGGACAGGGAGCAGAGAGCGAGTGAAGTGAGGAGAGACGGAGACAGAGGAGGAGAGAGAGCAGGGGAGAGAGGAGACGGGAAGGAGCAGAGGCGGAGGAGGGGGATGGGGGCAAGGGAGGAGGAGGCGACGCGACTAGGCGAAGGAAAGAAGAGAGAGAGAGGGGCAGAGACGCAGAGGGGAGAGGAGGAGGCGAGAGCGGACAGACACGACAGACACCCGGCAGGGACCGAAAATGTGGAAAGTGGCACATTTTTTATGCTTCATAGCAATATGCACCGGGTACAGCGTAATGGGCTACGGACAGCATCCTGAGACTGTAGCAAATGGAGGGGGTGGGGCATCTATGGGGGCGAGTGATATCCGAGGCGGGTGATACCCGTGACGTCACGACCAACCTACTGTTGTACAAGACAAAGATAAGAGAGGCGGACCGCTGTCTATGAAACCCGGGATCTGTGGTACTCGGGTTCTGGGTCAATCGGGCCCGGTCTAGTGATGGTTCGCGAACTGCCTCCAACTCACTCTCTCACACGCACCCTCGATATCTCATTAGAGACTTATGCCTCGACTCTGGGTCACATCATTGCCGGAACATGATAACTCCCATGGATGAGAACGTACTGGGTGCAAGCGACCAACAATGCTTGACATATGCAAATGGCTTCCCCCCTCCTGGTTATAATTCCCAGTTGTGGGGTGGTTCCACGAATCCCACAGTGGTTCTTTCTCGTTCCCTGGTCTATGGTCGCCCTATCTACTATATCACTATATCGATAAACCGTCACGTGAACAACAGTTAGATGGGCTAAAGATAGCAAAGCGAATAATGCGAGAAAGAGATGGATGAGGGGGGAGGGCAGAGGGAAAGGAGAGAGAGACAGAACTGACCGTCAACTAGTCGTACTCCCACTACAGTGCATGTAGGGGGGAGAGGACTCTGATCTAGAGACGGTGACTTAGCAGATGGGCATCCCCTTTGGCCCCCCTCGTATACTATGCACGACCGGGCGGGTGACCGGAATCACTAACAACGATATTAAACGAGAAGGAGGAAGAAGGGATATAGTACTCGGGAATGCAGAAAACATTGAACACACGGTGTGGAAAAGAGGGAGCGAGAGAGAAGGGGGGAGGTGGGAGGAGAGGGCGAGAGAGATGGTGCAGAGCGACATCATCTGATGATACAAAGCACACGAAATCGGGTCAGGGAATCCCCGGGGGTGGTGGTGGTGGTGCCAGAACCATCCCCGATGACATTGCCAGACCGCTAACCGGTATGACAGCCTGTCTAATGCCTTTCGCACTCCTCGGGAAGAGGTTCCGGGTACACGGATCCCTGTATCAGGGTACCGGGGGACCATCCGAGCATCCCTGGGTCCGGTGCCAGAGGGTAGGTCATGCCTGGGTCGCGGAGGAGAGGCCCCTATCTAGTCAAGTATGTGTGGTTGGAGCATGCTGAGGATGATTGAGGGAGAGGGAGAAGAGAGAGAGAGGGAGAGGGGGTGGGAGGAGGGGGAGAGACGGCAGCCTCATACAAAGAAGGGTCGAATAGTAAAGAGAGAGAGAGGAGATAGACCATGTGAACTGGAGAGGGCATACTTCTTTGAGGGAACACTAGAAACGAGGAGGGGACGAACTGGTTAGAGAGTGTGGGAAACGGAGAGGACGAGAGAGAGGGCGGATGATAAATTGGAAAGAGAGGAGAGGAAGAGATAAGGGAGCGAAGTAGTGGAAGAAAGAAGAGAGAGAGGCGAGAGAGTGTACGAAACAGTGAGAGACAGGCGATTAGCTCGTGGTTGTGTAGCGGGTTTTGACCGGATCATTAGATCGACCCAGACCAACCCGGAAGGGGAAAATGCCTAATCGGGTGCTGCACATGCATAATGGCATCATTACTAGGGCTCATCGAGCATTCATAGTTCGGGGGTACCCATCCTCTGGGAGTATTGCTCTGACTCTCACCCATCCTCACACTATCCCCCCCTACCTCGCTTCTCTCTCTGGCTATTACTCCTGGCTGGCCAGGTGCTAGAATACCAGCGCACAAAACACCAGAGACAGGTCATGTGAAATAGAGTCACTGCCAGTTCATGGACACAACTTTCCCACCCCCTTCCCACTTCCTCCCTCCCCCCCCTCTCCCCCCCCCCTAATCAAATGCCGATTCGGCCGCTGCAGCACCTCCAGCCCGCCCCGTTCCCTTTCATCTCCTTAAACCTGGAGGGGTCGAGAGATTATAAAAAGTGGCGCTCTCCCCCAGTCTCTCTCAGCGCGCACCCACATAGACCATTCTAGCTACGGGCGGAGGGAGGGAGAGAGAGAGAGGCGAGAGAGTGTTGCGAGTCGAGAGGGCGGCTGACGAGATGGGGGCAGAGGAGGGGGAAGTTGAGAGGAGAGAATGAAAAGAGGAGGCAGGGGAGGGGAGGGGAGCAAATGTTCTATGAATACTCGGAGAGAGAGAGAGTGAGATTGAACGATGACGCGTTCCCCGATGGAGATTTGAATGAATTCGAACTATGGGCAACAAAGCAGGAATGTGATAAGTATCAGAGGCTTTTGCAAGTCAGCTGCCATGGTGTGAGACTGCATTATCTGTCTGGAGACATGGCCACTGGTCACGGGGTGACCTACTTCACCTTTTGCTTTTAGTCTAAAGTAGATTGGGCAATACGTGACATGACTTCATTCGGGAAGAGGGGTGCCCTCTGGCCCTCCCTCCTTTCCGAAAATTGCATGGAAGCCAGTGTTTGTCCTCAGTCGTGGCTCCCTTTCTCAACAATTACGCATCTCGATAAGCCAATGAGATAAGAACGGAGATCAACCAATACCTTATCTACTCCCTCCACTCACTTTTTCTTACCAAGTGTACGCCACATCATCACACATCACTGGTGACCTCTCTCGCTCGATCTGTTGATAGTGGAAGAGGAGGGGGGGGGGGGTGCGATCCCGAATATCGATCTATCGATCGATTGGTCTTTCATCCCTGAACGGGTTAGTGCGCCTCCGTTCGTTCGTACACGCGCGCGCTAAACGGTGCATGACTCATCTCCCTATCTGTTTGCGGGAGCAGAACAAAGGGGGAACTCTCCCTGGTAACATCCCCTCTAAAGATCTGCGCGACCTCTCTGAGCTCTGAGATCTACGTGGTTATTAAATGCGCCCCTTCTTCTCATTCCCATTTGAGTCATTTCGGCACACTCGTCTCTCCTTCCATTTCCAATGCAGAAAGAAGAGGAGGGAGAGGAGCGGGAGGAGGAGGGGGGGGGGGGAGCGGCACGCATAGACAACCCACTGTATGAATGAACGGGGATCGAACTCCTCGAGAGGGGTAGAGAAGGGGAAAGTTGAGGGGACTACCGGGGCAAAACAAGATATACGCGCACTTTGGAGTGCAAACCGCGCGGAACTTTGCTGGCCTCGCTCGGTCTACAATCCCTTACTTGGTCAACCCCCGTCTCGAGGTCTAGCAATCGCAGTCTCGCAGGGATTCAGACGGGGCTTCTGTCCTTCTAATTAGGGGATGATCTCTCTCACTCCTCCAAAACTCACTCCGTCATCCATAATTAGTATACTGGATAATAGGCTCTTCAGTCAACGAGAGGGTTGAAAGCAACACCCGGACCTAAACACTGTTTGAGGGAGAGATCATTGATACAACGACGGGCATCTGGAGCCACTGCAGAATCCCACGCTCCTTCTCTTCCATGGTTCCCTGCCAACATCACTACGAGGAATCTCCAAGGGATCTTCGCCTCTTCATCCCTCGCTCATCTCACGTACTTTGTCGTCCTTCTCCAAGTGCCCAGACGCGATACTCTCTTTACCAGATCATTTCTCTCCCTCTCTCTCCTCTTCCTTCCCCTCCCTCCACTCTCTGTTTACCGGACACAGAAAGTGGAGGGAGAGATACCGGGAAGAGAGCGGGGTTAGGACGGAGACTGCCCGACGGCCAGCGTGGAGTAGAGAGTAGGCAAAGTGGAGAGAGGGGCAGAGAGCAGTGAGGGAGCACGTGATGAGGAGAGAGTGCGAGAGGAAGAGAACGCTCGACAAGCGAAAGGAAGAAGAAGAAGAAGAAGAAAGAAGAGGGACGAGGCGGAGGGGAGGGAGAGCGAGCCGAGGGATCGAACATCCTTGTACAATCTCATCCAATTATCGACTGACACCAGAGTTGGAGGGTCGATCGGGAAAGGGAATTCCCCAGTGCCCACTAAATTTGCCCACGATCCGATAACAGGAAACCGTTATTTGAGAGCTTTTTCAGAACCGGAAGATGGCACCGGAGCACCGGGAAGTGCTACATACTAGAGACCACCGGGCCACCGTACCGATCGATAATCACACATCTCCCATCGTCTGACCTACTAGGATATCGATTGAGTGCGTGGGACACGTGCCGGACTGCTCTGCACTCGGTCCCGAGCCGAATATCGATTGGCTTTACTCGTGTGCATACTGTACCCTCTGGAACGACTCAAACCCGGATCTGTGATTCTCGCGATGTAATCAGGGGCCTGCAGATGTTTCCTCAGTCTCTCTCCACATGTCGCTAAACGAATTCCTTATTCAGGTGGAATGAGATAGAGTCGCGTGTCACTCTAGGCGCTCCCTCTCTCTTTCTCAGAATAGAGTAGGTCAAAAACCAGACGCCAGCATCATTCTCCACTATTGCATCACGAGACAACATGGAGATGGAAGTACCCCCAGAGTTTTCATTCACCCTCTGCTCTCTCTACTTCCCTCTCTACGCCCTTTTTCCACTCTTCTATCGGCGTTTTCATGTCATAATCCGCACTGTCTGCCCTGTCTGCGCTCTCTGGCCTCTCGTCTCTCTCGCTCTTTTCAAATCACCCAAGAAATCGAGGAGAGAGAGGCAGGCGAGGGAGTGCATTGAAGTGAGAGGGTGCCCGACGACGAGAGGGAGCGGAATTAGATGAGTGGTCTGCAGTGAAAAGGGGGACGGGGGAGTGTGGGCAAGGGAGAGGGCGACAGACGGGTAGAAAGAGGCGAGGGAGCACAGCGAGTCGAGAGTGTGGGCGAGGGAGTGTTGCGACTCGAGAGGGCTGCCAGACGACGATACGGATGGCGTCGCGCGACGAGCGAGAGAGTGTGCGCGAGTGAGAGTGCGGAGCAGAGTGGGCAGACGAAAATCGCGATGGAGGTGAGAGAAGACGAGGGGGGAAGGAAGGAAGGGAGAAGGGGGGAGACGGACGGAATGAATGGAATAAATTGAGAAGGAAGAGAGAGGAGAGAAAGGCGCTTGCTGCGGACTTCCGAATATTAGAGCGCCTGAATGGGAACAAAAACGGAGCAGGCGAAGAGAGTGAACACTGTAATGAACACTAAATTTAAAGTGCGTTCAAAATACCGCCCTCACTAGAGGATTATCTTGCCCTCGTAAACATTCCAAAGAGAAAGAAAGATAAATGTGCAAATCTGCACGATTGTTTTCGTCTACTTCACCGCTCACTCTTCGTACTCTTCCTTCTCGCGAGCGGTTCGCCGTCTCTCTCCCCGCTGCCCAATCACACCATCGGCGCATGGTAGGTCATACAATCCACTGCCCTAATCAATATTTCGTCACTAATTTGACCTACGATCATGATTTCGCTCCCTCGACTTGCCTATCGTATTCATTACCGTACCCAGGATGACTGCCCCCTGATCCCCACGGGCTTCGTAACGGCTGTGCTCGCCCTCGTCCTCATCTGCTCCTTCGCCATCATGGCCATCGCCGAATGGCAAATCCGACAAAAGGTACGGTAGGAGGACACTGCATACGGTGCACTCCCTAGATAATATTTTTGCTCTCTGATTTTTTACCCCTTCTCTCTCTTCCTACTTTTCAACTTTTAATCCTCAGTATTAGGAGAATCAAACTATTATGCACCGCAGCATATAATATATTATTCGCATCTCGTTGCACTTTCGAGCGCAGATAGAAATAATAATAGATCATTAGGGGGGGGGGGAAGATACGGTATCCCCCTATTACTGTAGGATTACCGTGGGAGATGCCACTGCGAAATAAAATTGTAAACAACCAAATAATTTTGTAAGGATGTATGAGGAAATTACAAGTGGGCGTACCACAGGATTCCTGCTGTAGATGGTACACTTCCACAGCAAAGTTGGAACAATCTGTACCCACAGATTCAGTAGGACACCATACTCCCTGTGCGATTACGGTAAATATCGATCCACTCTCAGCGCCGGCGCGCCCGTCTCTACGAGCACTTCAAGAACGAGTTCAAGCGGCTGCAAATCGATGTGCGCGTGAAGATCCTCCGGGTACGGTATCTATATCATACTGTATCTCCTTCGATTTCCCTGATTCTGCAATATTCTAGGTGCAAGAACTGATCTCGGCGACGGAACACAAGGCTGCTGCGATGTGAGTGTGACCGGGCGAACGCTCCCATTGAACTACCGTAATCTCAAGTACCGTAATCTCGCTGCAGAAGGAAATTGAGCAACGAATCGGCGAAGACGAGCAACAGCAGCGGTGGCGTAGAACGTGTGCCCGCCCCATCTAACAACGAACCTCCTGCCAAACCTAAAAAAGCATCTCCTGTCAAGTGTGAGTCTAGCGTATCCTCCGATCTATCGACTACTGACTTTTATCGTCAGATCGTGAGCCTCTACTCGATTATGGGGACACGCCACCGAGCAAGAGCAGGGACGAATCGAAGACAATCGATAAAGATCAAGAACCAAAGAAGCAGCCGGAGAAGACTGACAAGGACCCGTCCAATCCTTCCAATACGAGTAAGGGATACTGTAGTGATCTTTGATCTCTCAACTACCTCCAAATTCCCTTTTCAGGTGGTAAACAGAGCAGTAGTCGCGAGAGAGAAGGACAGAAAGAGAAGGAGGGAGCCAAGGAGAAGGAGGGAGCGAATGAGAAGGGAACTGAGAAAACGGACAAGAAAAGCAAGAAATCGGGCAAGACTCTGCAGTCGAAGAAGGCCGGTGGGAAGGCGGAAGATGGGAAGAGCAACGAGGACAACAATCCCCTGCCCTGATCTCTGATCCCCTCGTATGCCCACTACTGACGTGATCAGTGCATTATTCTCAAAGCAATACCATGATAAAGTTCAGAAAGTTTTGAGAAGATATTTGATCCAATGACTTCAACATTGCACTAGACGGACACAGTTCATAGTGAGAACCTTCTAAGTGCTTTATCAGTTTTGAAACTAACAAAGATGAGTTGTGTGAGGGGGTGAGTGAGGGGTCAGAGGGACTGGGGTGAGGAACGAAGGGGGGGGGGGCGGCCGATTGCACGGGGTACGGTAGCACGAAGTACGGTAGTCGCTGCTCGAAGTGATCAGATGGAGCTCCCTCGCATTCTGTAATAGGCGTACGGCAACTATAGGACTCAGTCAATAAGTAGGTCACCTCTTTCTGGGAGTGCCTGCAGCCGGACTGAAGCTTCTCGCGGTGTCCTGGAGAGAGTCAGAATTGGGAAACCTCGACTACCGTATGTTCCTCACCAGATTACTCGCAGGCTCCGGCTCAAAGCGAAGGTCGTGCGGGGCAGGCGGGGCTTCAGCACGCCGAGCGTAGTACAGATAGGCTACCGTACCCGCCAGCACCAGATTGAACACAACAGCCAGACGATTCGCGATGGGACCTGAGATTGGCCGATCGATCGAAATCTACGGTATATCACGCCTCTCATGAGAGAATCGAGCTGAGCTTGGGAATGGTGAAATGAGTTATAACCGGTTTTGGCCACCCTGAGGCATGCCTGAATGACCCCCGAAATCTTTTTGTGCATACTTCATTTTGGAGCTCACTACATGGGGTCGGATCTCGGCATCACCCACTTTGAGAGCTGTTTTCTTGGATACGGTGAGAGATAGGTCAAAATTGACCTCTGCGTGACCCCAACTCATTTTTCGAGCTCTATCGAACTATCCAAACCATTTTCTCTAGAACTCATTTTCAACAGTGGTACAGTTCAGGCCAATTTTCTCAAAAATTTAGTTGAAGATGCAGCTCAAATTTTCACACTAGAGGCAGCTCAGCGAGAGCTTTCCAATGAGTGGTTTGCGAAAAATATACGAACACTCCTGTGAGAGTTTTGCCCTTTTAACTTCGTCTGTATCGTTTGAAATTTCTTTCCAACGGAAGATTTTATTCCACACCGCACTTTTCGAAGAGCGCGGTCGAAAATGATCGAGGTTCTATTGAAAATTTCTGTTGAAAAGAAATTTCAAACGATCCAGACGAAGTTAAAAGGAAAAACTCTCACAGGAGTGTTCGTATATTTTTCGCAAAACACTCATTGGAAATCTCTCGCTGAGTTACATCTAGTGTGAAAATTTGAGCTGCATCTTCACCTACATTTTTGAGAAAATTGGCCTGAACTGTACCACTGTTGAAAATGAGTTTTAGAGAAAATGGTTTGGATAGTTCGATAGAGCTCGAAAAATGAGTTGGGGTCACGCAGAGGTCAATTTTGACCTATCTCTCACCGTATCCAAGAAAACAGCTCTCAAAGTGGGTGATGCCGAGTTCCGACCCTACGTAGTGAGCTCCAAAATGAAGTGTGCACTTTAATACTTCAGGGGTCACTCAGACATGCCTCAGGGTGGCCAAAACCGGTTATAACTCATTTCACGATTTCCCCTTCATTCCCAAGAACTGCAATTCTAGCTCGATTCTCACGTGAATGGCGTGATATCACGACACGAATCGATAGCGATGAAATACCGTACGAGAGATGCTGCATACATCATAGTGTCTGATGATTATTACGGGCGGATCGATGCGAGACTGAAAGAGGAATACGATAGGTCAGTTCTATCAAAGACATAACCAACCATGATGGGGAAGTATCCACGAGCGACCGACCGTGCTGAAGATGGGGGAACGAGGGGAATGATTGGGGTATGGGGGGGAGGGGGGTGGAATGGAATGGAGGGGGGAGGAACACAATGAGGAATCACTTCGAATTATCATAGCTTTAATTAAGAATTAATTAAGGCTCGGTAACATTAGATAACAAAGATGAGGTGCAGTGAGTTGAGAGGGAAAAGTAGAGGGAGGGATCTATAGCACAGTATGAACCGATCGCGGCAATGCGATCGTACTGTAAGGGGATGGGGGGGGGGGGGGAGATTGGGGATAGAGCAGGGGGGGACTTCATTATCAAGTATCGATCATTAGATTGAAGGAGGAGGGGAGCACAATGCGACTTCGAGTAGATGTTAACAGGGAAAAGAATGAACAAGGCGAGTAACTAACATAAATTATTAGAGCGAACGCTCTATAGAAGAACAACACTTCTGAAAAAAACATGAGAGCAACGGAAATAGGGACAAGTCAACTCGGCAGCAAAAAATTTACTAGCCTCCAAACTGCTGAACGATCTCGATTCCAAAAAAGAGATCGATATTTAGATTTTGGAAACTACCTATGGTAGTACTAATTTTGGAAATAGTTTTAGCTAGTTGTGCGTCGAAATTTCATTGCCGAGTTGACATGTCATCTGTCACCTAAACGATAGGAAAAAAATGAATGGAAAGAAACAAAAAGAGACATCTTCGAATAAAAATCAAATTAAGGTAAGTTAAGCAAAGGTAGAATAAGGTATGAAATACTATCTTCTAATGAAAAACTATGCGAGATAAGTTAAGGATAGGCTGAATAATGCAGGAAATACCTTCGTCGAGAAAAGAGAGTTTACGTGAAAATTAGATTGTAAACACAAGGAAGGAAGGAAGCTGATGGAGTAAAAAGTTCGATTCAATTATACAAGGGTACAGTGATTATAGTTCTTGATCGATATGATAATTCACTTCTTGGAGATGGAGCGACCGGTGTAGCACACTGAAAGAAGGGCTAATCAAAGTTTTCAAAATACTTCGGCATAAAGGTTTCATTTACTCGATAAAAGGGTACCGAATCATTCGAATGAAAACTCTTATACACACCATATGACCAGATAAGAATAAGTATATTCCAGGCAGACTACCGTACCCTTCGACGTGGAAGGCTGGTCCTCGTCGATCGTGTGGGCCTTGGCGACCTGACGCTGCCTGCAACAAAACAATCGATGAGTGGAAGGATACGGTATCTAGAGACCAATCGATAACACCATACTTCAGGGCGGCTCCCCGTTTCTGCGCCTTGGCCGACTTCTCCACCATCGTATCCTCCTTCTTCTTCGTCTTTCCCTCTGAAAATTAATAATATAATTTTTTTTAAATAAAGAAAATCAGTCGATTTCGAAATTTAAAAAAAATACAAATACCTCTGAGGAAGTCATCGGGCAGTTCAAAGTTGACGATCTGAATTGTTTCGTATTTTCACTAATTAAATTAATTATAAAACCTTCGTCTTGTCGACGTTGGCCACCGCCTCGTTCCAGAAGTTGCGAACCTGCAGAAAATTATTATCCCAAACCCGATAAATCATGCGACTTTTACAACATTAAAAGTCAGTAACGTAATGGAAGAAAGCCTCATATCTTACTCATATTTCAAGCAAACAAATATTGCTCATACACTACTGTCACTTACCGGATCGCCAGCTGCCGTGGTGGTCCTGCGAGCCTGCGAATCGATTGATTATTGATTGGGAATCTACAGTATCCGCTGACCTCCTTCTTCGTCTTCTTCGACGGGGGCTGCGCCTTCTTCTTCTCCTCCTCTGCATCCCTCGTGCGTCTTCTGGTTCGCATCGCGATGGGAGCATCGATCATCTCCACAGTAGGCTCCATCTCCCCACCATCCTTGTATATGATCGTTCGCTCCAGTATCGTTCGTTTGCCCTGAACCCAAGTCACGATTACGGTAATTATCGATTGCGGGGTCGTGCAGCTCACCTTGCGTCTCACCGGAGCTGCAGGTGCTGCAGCAGCTGCTGCAGCAGGAACGGCATCCGGCTGCTCGGCCACCATGACGTTGTCATTCGACTGCACACCGGCAGTAGGGGCCAGGAAAATATCCGTTTAAACAATAAAAATACACATTGGAAATTAACTCCACAGTATTAAGTATGTCTAATGATTGCCTGACCCTGATTTGCATAGATACTTTCTTCGCATACAGATATGTAGTTACACATGAATATGAGTGACTATCTGAGAGAACTGACCAGAGGCCGTACAGCGAATAGTAAAGTGGCGATTTTAATATCACCCTAGGAGTAACTTTTCACATAGAGTTCGAAAATCGACCTTAGAAAGTCGTATCTCTGACCCCTAATTTTCTGTAGCACGCCTCAACGTCGAGGTCGGTTTTTCTAGCTTTCGAACAGATCATCCAAAACCCATAAATATATAGTAATTCTGACAGAACTCGATGAGATAAGCATTTTTACTGTTGGAGGTTAAAAGCAAGCTCTTCTGTGAAAAAAGTTGGAGCCCTTTGAATAATCAAAATTTATGTCGTGAAAAAATGTTCAATCCATCGTACTTTTAACCAAGTTCATCAAATGTCCCGTAAAAAGTTACCCCCGTATGCAAATTTGGAGTCCATTTGGCGTGTCTCAATGGGATCATCTGATTCGAGAAAGAGGCAAGTGTATCGTTTTCTCATGAAGAATGCATATTTATTTGCCGTTCCAAAGCGATTCAGGCACACTCCGACGATTTTAAGATTAGTATTGTATAGGCAAAAATAAAGGAGGTCAAAAATTCGGATTTCGGCTTATTTATAAAAAATCGATTTTCATCACCTCGTGTGGTCCCATATTTCAATCAAAATAACTGTCCACCACGAATTCCAATCCGAAAGTTCTAGTGCACAATTTCAAATATGCTTCCACGTCAGACATAAGATTACATCAGGTGGTGCATAAGATAAGAATAAGTGGCCTTGAAAACGGTACAAATAACATGCCACATTTATAATTTATTGAAAAAAGTATAATTTTGAATGAAAATCTGTGATATTTTTGTAATATTAAACTTATCTTGCATAGAGAGACCATGAAATACTTGCGAATCTGCCAAAATCGTGAGTCACCAAAATTCGAGTTTTCGACTGACTAGAATATCGAAATTTTCTAAACAATGTAGATACAGCTTTAATCAGCACAAATCGGTTCACATAACTCTCGCCAGAATTATAATGGCCAAATACCCTAGATTTGACTTCAAAATAATTCTTTTCTCAAGAAAATATAAATTTGTCATGTATTTGTATCGTTTTCAAGGCCACTTATTTTTATCTTATGCATTGGTGGTGACCACCTGCTGTAATCTTATGTCTGACGTGGAAGCATATTTGAAATTGTGCACTAGAACTTTCGGATTGGAATTCGGGGTGGGCAGTTATTTTGATTGAAATATGGGACCACACGAGGTGATGAAAATCGATTTTTTATAAATAAGCCGAAATCCGAATTTTTGACCTCCTTTATTTTTGCCTATACAATACTAATCTTAAAATCGTCGGAGTGTGCCTGAATCGCTTTGGAACGGCAAATAAATTTTTGATGAACTTGGTTAAAAGTACGATGGATTGAACATTTTTCACGACATAAATTTTGATTATTCAAAGGGCTCCAACTTTTTTCACAGAAGAGCTTGCATTTAACCTCCAACAGTACAAATGATTATCTCATCGAGTTCTGTCAGAATTACTATATATTTATGGGTTTTGGATGATCCGTTCAAAAGTTAGAAATACCGACATCGACGTTGAGGCGTGCTACAGAAAACGAGGCATTAGAGATACGGCTTTATAAGGTCGATTTTCGGACTCTACGTGAAAAGTTACTCCTAGGAACATCATAAAATCAACACTTTATTTTTCGCTGTACGGCATATAGGTTGAATTGGTCAATTCTCTCAGATAGTCACTCATATGAGAACAAAAACACACAACCTCGTGAGCAAAAAGAGCAAGATTAGGGCAACATGCTGGTATACCTGAGCGACGGGCACTTGATTGGGAGCAGGAGGGTCAGCTGGCTTTTCAGGCTCATCATCCAGCTGAATGACCTCCACGGACTGAGAGACCGACGAGGCCTGAGCAACGCACGTTCAGTCAAGAAGGCACTAGGTTGGATGAGAACCAAAAAATGTGCCCTTCTCCAGTAGCATTGGGTTTCCAAACTGCCAAAACATCTTCCGCGAAAGTACTACGGAAGGGCACTATGTTTGGTTCTCATCCGATCTAGTGCTCAAGAAGAGCGGCAAGTACATTGACCATAAGGATAACTTGATCGTCCGCCAACGTTCCCGACAATTTCGCTAGCAAATTTTACCCATTTCTGCTTGCCTGAGTGGTTGCAGCTCTTCTCGCAGCCGTTGCAGCTGCAGCAGGCTGTCGCTGCACCTCCACCGCACGTGAATCAGCTCTGCGGGTATGGTTGGCACTCGGGCGAGCACGCGCCTTCGAAGGTCAATGACATCACTGTTTTATTCGAAGATTTTGGTGAGTGTTGGCTCACATAGACTATCTTTCTCAATGGTCAGGCCAAGAGCCAATTACAACTTCTTATTTTATCCATACCTTTGAACACTTTTCAAGGCACTATTTCGGATGAGAACGATGACGTCATGCCGCCTTTGATATATCAAAGGTGGCATGCCGTAATCGTCCTCATCCGCAGTAGTGCCCTTTTCAAACGTGCTGGGAATATTCACCTGAGCTCTCGGAGCTCTCATTGCAGCCGCATTCTGCTGCTCTGAAGCATACGAATCAACTCGAGATCTGCGAGTGTTGCTGGTGCTCGAGCGATGCTGGATCTGAGCAATGGAATTACATCCGGGGAATGCAGTTCAACTGCAAATATTTGGTTTCATTTAGCCCACACAGAGCTCATACACAGGTTCTCGATGGCTACGGCGAAACATTATTGTTAATCGTGCAGTCAAAATTTACCGGAAATGCTGGAGCAATATCTGCAGCCCAAGTACGTGCTGCAGCCGCGATATCACGACCTACTCCACTCGCTTCGAGAATCTGCAAATGTGCTATTGTATCAGTTGAATGCTGCAGTTGCACACTCCTTACCTCATTGACCAGAGCGGGGGGCTGGCCGAGGAAGTGCGGTACAGCTGGCAGGACGCTGCCCAGGAACCGGTTAAAGATAGCAAATCCAAGCGCTCCACAAGACGCAGCCCATCCGCCCAAGGCGTCCTCATGCTGATCCATCATTTCAAACAACGTCCGCTCAGCGACACGACGCTCCTCAACATTGATTACATTGCTGCTATTTTTTTGCTTTTTTAAATATTTTTTACCGAGAAATTATTTACAAAGCTCAAAAGCTCCAGATGGATGAATTATTCTACACATGATTAAAATATTCAACGCAGAAAACACTTGACACTTTACCGATATACACTATATCAAATACCTAGGATGAAATACTGTCCAAATAGGAAGTGTTGACGTACCCTTCGAGGCCTGATTGAGGGATGAAGGGGAGCAGTCGGAGGTGTTGCAGCAGTCGCAGGAGTCGGACGACCAGGCACTACCTTCAGCACAATCACCTCATTGTCTTCCTCCTCCGAGCGAGACGAGGCCTGTAATTGAGACAGTATGCAAGATATTCACGGGGCGGTGGGCATTCTCTACAGAAAATCTAAGGGCATTGGATTGTCTCGGGAGGAGGGGGGGGGGGGGGGTCCAAATGCATGATTGTTAGAGCAACCGATGACTAGCCCACTTTGAGGCCAACTACTATGCCCGGTATGCACAACAAATTTCGCTAAATAAAATGTATTCAATTTCCTGTTCCATATATGCCATAATGAAACAGTTAGAAAGCCAAATTCGTTTCACAAATTGTCCCTCTCTCTCTTTGCTTCATACAAGCACATGTAAAAGGTCTCGCCACCCCTCCCAAATATTTTCTTACCGCAGGGGCGGAATCAATCGGTGCTGCTTGCTCAGCTGCTGCAGGTGCTGCATCCGTCTCATCCAACACGATCACATCCATCAGTTCGTCTTCTTGTCCAGCGGGAGCGGTGATCTGAGCATACAACACATAAACATTTTTAGCTAGAACTCATCATCAGTGTTGACTTTGGTCCTGACTATCACTTAGTAAAGCACCGACAGGGCATACCGGGACATTCGGAGTGACCGGTGCAGCCGGCTCGACAGCTGCAGCAGCTGCAGTCGGCGGATCAACGACGTTGATCATTCCAGACTCGCCGTCTGCCATCTGAATCATACAGCTACATCGTCGTGCCCTAACTTCATTTATAGCAGTAAATATCGTATTATCATCCAACTCACGGGTCTATCACGCACCATTCCGGTCGGAGCTGCAGCAGACTTTGCCTTCTCCGCAGCTTCTTTAGCAATTGCCTCCATTGCGCGTGCAATAAACAGCTGGGCCATCCGTTCCTCCTCGGCCATCCGTGCCTCCTCTTCTTTCACTACAGCATACACGAGTGCTGCAGTAGCGTCCACGTGGGCGGGGACTTCAACACAGTCTGCTGCCACCTCAATCATTCCTACGATTATTGCTGCCATCGACGAATTCGCCGTTTTTCTTCAATATTTCATCGTTCATTGATTTTTTTTACTAATTAGTATATGTTTCGCTAAACAGAGCATGTTTAACAACCCTAAACAAACGGCAAAATTATATTGTACTTAATTGTAAACTTTTATTGTCGCGCTGTTCTAAGCCTTCGTAGCATCCGTGATGAATTAATATACCGACGGGGCACACCGGGGCATTCAGAGTTACAGTGCAGCCGGCTATTATATCATAGTATTAGGGTTGGCAATACGAGGGGAGGAATAACGAGCTTGTTATCTCCCCTCAAATTGCTAACCATACATATTACGCTCGTATTTCTCACGATTGGGACCCCCTCACGCACCTTTTCGATCGATTCGGCTGCACCAGCTTCGCCCTTGGTCGCAGCGGCGGCTGCATCAGTCTTCTCCTTCTCTGCATCTGCATTGACGACTTGCGGATCGCCTTCTGTCGGCTGAATCATACAAATGTTTTAGTACTCCGATCTAATCTAGAGTATTGTGAGAATATAATGCGTAGCAACGTGGTGTGCATGATAAACTTCTTAAAGTACTACAATATTCGCGGAACGGGAAAATATTCACGGCTAAATATTTTCCCGTTCCGCGCATATTGTAGTACTTTAAGAAGTTTATCATGTACACCACGTTGCTACGCATTCTATTCTCACAGTAGCATAGCATCCCATTACTAATCGCCAAAAAAACACGCATCGGGTCCATCACGCACCTTTCTGGTCGGAACTGATCCGTCAGCACCGCCCACGGTAGCAGGGGCGGCTGCAGCAGTCTTCTCCTTCTCTGCAGCAGACGCTGCAGCTGCAGTCTGCTCCTTCTCTCCTGCCACGATGTTGGCGGTGGTCTCGGGTTGAAAGTATTCCATAGCTTGGAACAGCTGCAACGCAACGTTTCGGTTGACATTTGAAACAAATGGGCAGCGCAACAATAGATACAGGACAAACAAATAGTTGTTATGCAACAACCGGATATGAAAGTAGGATCCATAAGTGAAAGTTTAATGCGGGACCATGGATAATAAACACTCGATAAGTAACAACACACAGCGAAAGAAGCGGTTAATTGTGCACGATTATCAATGCTTACCAGACTAACGAACTGAACCAGCCCAAAATAGTTGATGTGAGTTGCTAATGACACATAAGGACTTATGCCAACCTCTCACAGGTTGGATATAGATAAAAACAAAAACGAGGGAGACATTTTGTTCGTTTGGGCTGGTCTTTCGTTCTTAGGAAGCAGAAGTTGGCGTACCTGAATGCTCACGGAGAAAAAGGTACGTTCGAACGATTTCAACATTTCCTTAACCAACTGAACGCTGAGAACCTTCAGCAACTTTATAAGCAGCCTTTTTAACAAACATAGGTTAATAATTAACGGAGAACACAAAAATAGGGAACAGAGTTAATTGACAAACATGGTGAGCTAGTGAAGGGGACATAAGACAGATGGAGGGGATGGGAATGGGGCAGATAGCACAGTGGATACTGTAGTGGGGGAAGGTCGTGATGAAGAGGGAGCGAGGAACACAATGTAATAAGAGTAATCTCCATGAGAGGAACAGGAAGCAACAAGTGAATCAATGCAACAATTGAGAGGGCACAAAAAATAACCTAAGGTGATATTTGGTTTGTAACTCGAAAATGGTAATTTAGAAACTTCGTGAGAGATAAAAGAAAAATCTCTAAAGAACAGTTTTCGATCGTTAGCCCTCAGTTGCAGAGTTTTCACTCATTAAAAATGTGAAAAGTAAGGTCAGAAAACAATAAAATTTGATAAACAAAGCGAAGAAGCAGGGAAATAACCAAAATTAAATAAACTCTATTCCACTTAGCTAATTCACAAACACATTAATAAATAGAAATCTCTAACTCGCAACAGGGGAATCGCTTAGCAAATGCAAATTAGGAAATCTCAGAGCTCATAAGAGCAAGAACGTGAAATTAACTGGAAACTTGTAGAAATCACAAGGAATTTCGTGACAAAAAGACATTTTTAAAAATCAATTGTCGATGGTCATTGGGTACGGTACTCTACTTCTTCTTCTTAAAATGCGGACTGAAGCGGGAAGGGGGAGTCGACCATCGATTGCCCATGCTCACTTGTCCACACGCTGTAAATACGGGATTACACGATATTCCAGAGATGGAAGACCAACTCGAATGCTCCCTCGACTGTGAAATGAAACCAAAATGCCGACTCGTCTACCGTACCCTGGCTACCGTACCTCTGGAGGTGGATGGCTGGCTCTCATCGATCGGGCAGTCACGGGCCGTGTTCACGAGTGCTACGAGTGCAGCAGTATGCTCATCCTCGAGGCGTCTGCAACAAAAACGATCGATAATGGGGAAAATACCGTATCAAAATGCCAATCGATACTGCCGTACTTGAGCAAATCCGCTTTGGAGGGGCGTCCGCGTTTCCGCTTCGGCTTCTCAACGACGAGCGGCGGCGAGTCCGCCACCTCACTCGTCTTCTCCTTCTGTCCCTCTGCAAATAAACATATCAACAGTATCCGAACCATCATCTGGAAGGTTGCTCATCCTTGTTAGCAATAAAAACTAACATGGGACTGACCGGAAGACACATATCCCGATCGCCTTCTACTTTTGGTGGTGCATAGGGACCCCAAAGAGAGTCTCAAAACCGTTTTGCAAAGTTGCTCAATGGACCTTGTAATTAAGATAATTAACATTTTCTGATTTCGCTTTCACTTATCGACTCATTTCTGACGCTACAAAATCAACCGGCTCGGTGGTCGAGTGGTAGTGAGATGAGCCAATAAACCAGAGGTCAGTAGTTCGAGTCCGCACCCATGCCCTCTTTATTGTTATTTTCATTTTTGATCTTTGGTCTCTCGATGTTCTTGCTGGATACGTATGTTCGTGTTTCAATTGAATGACAATCCAGTATATATTGTTTTGATTTAAATGTCTCAAAAATTCGCCATGCTGCAAAATTCGTTCCGAAGAGGATTCTGATGGTTGAGTGGTTGAGGGAAAGTTCAAGCAACATGCCGACGTTTTCATGGACGGAATCAAATAGGAGAAGCTGACGCAACCAATCAATCAAATCTTCAAATTGATTTTTCTTCTTCATTCTTCAACGTTCAGTTTTCCTTCAATTCCTCTCGCCTCATGATCCCCCACGTCCTTCCATGGCTAGGCAGACATGACCTAGTCTCATCGATGTGGTCAGAGAAGGATGCGGACAAAATGAAGATCCATGAAGATTGGTGAAGAAAAACCAATTTGAATAGTTGATTGAATGGTTCCGTTAGCTTCTCCCATTTGATTCCGCCCATGAACGTCGGCATTTTGATTGATCTTCCCCCAACCACCAGAGTTATCTTCGGAACAAATTTTGCAACATTTCGATTTTTTTGAGACATTTTAATTAAAGCAATATGTATTGGATTGCCATTCAATTGAAACACGAACATAAGTTACCATCAACAACATCGAGAGACCAAAGATAAAAAACCGAAAATAACAAAAAGAGGGCATGGGTGCGGACTAGAACTACTGGCCTCTGGGTTATTGGCTCATCTCACTACCACTCGACCACCGAGCCGGTTGATTTTGTCGCGTCAGAAATGAGTCGATAAGTGAAAGCGAAATCAGAAAATGTTAATTATCTTAATTACTAGGTCCATTGAGCAACTTTGCAAAACGGTTTTGAGACTCTCTTTGGGGTCCCTATGCACCACCAAAAGTAGAAGGCGATCGGGATATGTGTCTTCCGGTCAGTCCATGTAAGCGAAACGAGTACGACGAACCTCCGAGGATTGCATCAGGTAGCGAGAAGTCGGTAATCTAAAAATTTTAAAATTTGAAGTTATTTAATTGATTAAATATTAACCTTCTTAGCATCACCGTCGACCGCTGCTTTCCTCCAGAGATCACGCGCCTAGAAATCGATAATTAAACATCCATAAATCGTGCTAGAGTGAGAACAGGAAAAAAATAGCCTGAACCTTCCTCCGACTGGCACCACATACCCAATTATCTGGTTCAGTAGTCGGGCGAGCCTACGAATCGGAATCGATTAGGATACTTCATATCAGATGAGAACTATGATGTAATTCCGCCTTTGCCATATCAAAGGCGGCATGATGTCCTAGTTCTCATCCGAACGGTTGAACATACCTCGACCTTTGCTCCCTTCTTGCTTGCCTTCGACGGGCGCGTCGCCTCGTTTCCCTCCACCGATACAAGCTTCCTCTTGCGAGAGGAGAGAAGTTGCGAGTAGAATGAAGGGGGAAGGCGAGTGGGAGCAATCTCGTCCTGCTCAATCACAGTCCCGTCATCCTCATCATCTTCATCATCAGCGTCCGTCTCTTCCTCTCTTTCCTCATTCTCCTCCCTCTCTTCTTCTTCTTCTTCTTCTTCTCCATCCTCGTCCTCCTCATCACTATCCGCGAGCGCGCGTTCCTTCAATGGGGCGATTTTTTTTCAATATTCGTAAAGATAATTAGATGGACTATCAATGAAATCCTGCAGAGCGAGAATGACACAATATTACCTAGTAAGGATATAACTCAAAGCTAATAACCCAAACGAAGCTTGGGGAAAATATTTTACACTGGTACCCCACGAGAAAATTTTGAAAAAATAGTACGTCCCCTCGCGAAATTTCGGGATTTACGGGGATAGTGAATTTCACTGTGGACCATCGAGTTGTAGAAATCGATACAGTCCAGACCAAACATGGGCACCATTGCTGCTAGAGGCAAGACCCTCCCGTTTTTCGAATAGTGCCCATCATACTTTTGGTAATTTTAGGGTACCAGTTTATATAGACCCTCCCGGTTTTGTGGCTGAATATGTGGGAACCCTCCCGGATTTTGAAACTCAGCAGCAATCCCTGCCCATGTATGGTCCAGACTAAGATGTTCTTGCTTACCTCTGCAGGAACCCATGGAAGTCTTCTCATTGTTCTTAGTGCCGCGCTCAGCAGCTTGGCGTCGTTGCACTGTAAATGGAACAGCAAATATCCGACTCCATTACTCGAATCAGACTATGGGACTGGAGGCAGATGCGGATTGACAAAAAAGAGAAACTAGGCCCATTCTGCACTAGCACACAACTCACATCATAAAAAATGTTCTGGAAGTTAATGGCCATCTGAATGGGCGAGATCTCTTCTCGTTGCTCCTCAGCTGCGTCCTTAACGGAATCCCTGATTACCGTAACTATTCATCGTGTGCAGATTACGGTGCCAATGGTCTTCCGACTCACCGCTGCAGCAGGGTCGATTGGGGCAGCAGCAGCTGCTGCAGGAGCGTCATCGTCGACCACGATGACGTCATCGTCGAGTAGATCACCCGCAACCTGAATATCCAACATGCTCATACAATTTTAGTCAATACGATTCTTATAATGCCCTTGATGACAACTTTTCTCATCTTTCTCTGGATTCTAAAAATTGGTTTTCACGAATGCATGACATACCGGGGCGATATGTGCTTCTTCGGGAGCAGAAGTATCAGCAGGATGTTCTGAAGACTCTTCAGGCTCATCATCCAGAACGATGACATCCGCTTCCTCTGAGACCTGAAAGAAAATGTTAACAATAATACTCGTCTAACTTTCTTCATTGTACACGCCCTCTCGTCAGCTAGACAGTGAGAAAGAGCACGCGATATTAAGAGAGTCAGACAATTGCTCAAGAATACACGACCTCGAGAGCACGAGCAAGATTAGCGCAAACTGCTGGCATACCGGGACAACAGGAGCTTCTTCGAGAGCAGAAGGGTCAGCAGGTTCTTCAGGCTCATCATCCAGAACGATGACATCCGTAGGAGCCTGAAGAAATATCCTTATAAACAATAAAAAGCTCATTGCAAAGTTAATGCACTACATTAATGGCTAGTGTCCCTGATTTATAGATTTGTCACATACAGATAAGGATTAACACATTAATATGATAACAAGACACAGTGCTTGCATACCGGGGCTACGGGCACTTCATTGACAGCAGAAGGGTCAATGGGTTCTTCAGGCTCATCATCCAGAACGATGACCTCGACTTCCTCAGAGTCCGATGAGACCTGAAAGAAATAGCAAATGATAACAAGAATACACAACCTCGCGAGCAACAAGAGCAAGGTTTGCGCAAAATGCTGGTTTACCGGGGCGATTGGAGCTTCTTCGTGAGCAGACGGGTCAGCAGGTTCTTCAGGCTCATTATCCAGATCGATGACCTCCACTTCCTCAGAGCCGGATGAGACCTGACAAAAAAAGATGCAAGTCATCTACTTGAACAAGCTTCAATTCGTCACATTCAGGTCATCTCACAATGTTTACTCGCAAATTCACAAATTTGTTTCTTCCACTCGCATTTTCCATATTAATGTATACCAATATGATGACTAAACAGATTTTGATGTCCGTTTGGTCATCATTAGTCAACATAAATCCGTAATATCCAAATGCCTACCGTATCGGTCGGAGTAGGCGGAGCCTCGTCCATCGGTTCATCATCATCACTCACTGTGATGATCTCCTCACGGGCTCTTCTTCGTCTATTCACTTTGCTCTTCGAGTGAGCAACCTACAAAATCATTATCAAGCGAACTCTAATTATCACATATTAATATTTTATCACGCGATATAGTAGGAGGATCTAAAATAGATGTTACAGGAACATTCGAAACATAAGACATGACTGCATGACAAGGAACAAAACTAGTCAACGTGTTTTTGCCTCACTCTCAAATAGCACGGCTGGCCTCACCATGATCCTCCGTGTGTAGTACGTGGCTGCGCCCGCTGCTGCTGCCATGAGGTTGCCCAGGTAATCAAAGGCTGCAATCGTCGAGATCGCCTGCTGCAGTTGGAGAGCTGCAGTTGCAATTGCAGCTCGCGGCTGCTCCACCACTTCCACATCTGAGTCTGCCTGATCAGGGAATGTGACCTGAGAATAATCAATATCATGATTTTATCGCTTAAAAAATGATTTGGCACACTACCTTTGCATTCCTGCGAGCACGACGTTTAGTAATCGGCTTTTCCAGTACACCACGCGTGGGCGACTGAGTAACTCTCTGAAACACGGTATGATAAACGCATTCTAAAATTAACTTGGATTGGTTACCTTTTGACTTCTGAGAGCACGACGGGAAGAAGTCGGCTTGTCCAGTGGGCGAAGCGAAGAAGTAGTTGGCTGCTCCAGGATGGTTACGTCCGCATCCTCACCCTCAGTAGGAGACGACGACTGGAAATGAAACGCATAAGAATGCAGAAAAAAAAATATTTCAATCAATGAATGCCATTTTAGAGCTGCCCACATACCGAGGAGGTCGGGGCGACCACGGCAGCGGGCTGATCTACCTCGATGATCCCCAGATCGTGCTGTCCATTGGCAGCTGGCTCCTGGAAAGAATCCTTTAGTTTGATCATGGCTTCTCATTCGTTAGCTCGGATGGATCTCATTGACAAGTAATTATGAAATTAGGCTTACCGGTGTGATCGGAGCAATCACTGGAGCAGGGTGATCTACCTCGACGATCTCCAGATCGAGCTGTCCAGCGGCAGCAGGCACCTGCAAATAAAGAAAATAACGAAACAGCGATCACGTTTGAAAATTTACATCATGCACATAAACTAGAATATTTTTGATCGATATTCTAGTGATATTCACCGAGGTTGGGGTAGCCGGATGATCTACCTCGATAGCACCTCGATCAGCTTGTTCAGCGATATCCGGAACCTGTTAATAAATCGCATAAAACATTTTTAAAAACGTATACGCATTTTTCTAAGCAGGACTGAGCAACGAGTCGTTCTCAGAAATGCACTAGGCTTTCGCTAATCAATTATAAATTGCATTTGGGATATTATGATGGCTGAGTGATTGTGGGTGAGCAATTAATATCAATACACTAATTAATAAACCACGAGAAACGGCATACCGGTTCCGTCGGGGTGTCGGGTGCAGTCGATTCGTCTGCTGCAACAGCTGGAAGATCAGCCGTTGGTTCAGCTGCAGCAGCTGCATGAAGATCAGCAGCAGTCGGTGGTTCCTGATCATCCTCCGGTTCTTCGACATCATAATCCTCCAGCTGGATCACATCTTCCTCTGGCACACTGGCCCCCTTAAGCAATCGGAATATCATGAGTATATGCAGCGTAGCTTCTTCAATATCTGTCGTACTTTTGGATACTACGAAAATATTAACACCTACAAAAAAGGTGTACGGGCAATATTTAATCAATCATGTTCTCATCACGCATTTGCGAGGTATTGATGGTATGGGGTATAGGACAATCAACCGACGGTTTTCTTCGTTCTCTTAATTCGGTAGAGGAGCGCGACACCGAGACACTTCGAGTCCATCATCACCGCATCCGCGACCTCAAATATTTACGAATTTGAATATTACAACGATTTTATCAAATATTGGCACTTGCACAGTTGAGGGGATTGGGTTCCGTCCACTTTCTCTAGAGTCAGCTTAAGACTCCCTTTGTGCCGACCTTAGATTGCTTAGGCTTAGGTTTATAAGGGTAGGAGTAAGGTTAGATCGATTAACCCTGGCCCCCTCAACTGCACAAGCTCACAAATGCACATCTACCCTACCGGATTGCCCGAATTGGCGGAAGCTGGCTTGGGCACCCACTGCAAGCCATCGACATCCCCTTCCCTCGATTCCTCTCGAAGATCCTGCTTGGCTGGATCGGCCCCTGCCTGCTGGCGTGAGTCCGAGTCCTGAACGGAATCAGGGATTACGGTATTTTCGGTCAATCATGCTTAAATTTCGAAATAGGTTCACCGGAAGGGTTTTCTTGGTGGCTGCATCGACGTGCGGTGGCTGCTCAACGAGAGCTGCAGCTGGGATCTGCAACGACTCATGCTCCCACTATTCGCACAGTCATGGAGTAACGACAACAAATTTCAGATTATCATACCCTGTTGTTAGTTGAGAGTGCATGTTCAAGCAGGTAAAATGGACAACAAATAAATCGACAAAATCTCGTGATTACTTATCAATGATTTCAAACCGAAAGATGCAATCTCAGTTATTCAGAGAAATGACAATTTGTGATGCACTGCCACACTTTTGCTCGTTATCGCACCCCTTGAGTGGCTGCAGCAGACACAGCTTCCTTGCTCGGAGTGACCACAGTGGTCTGATCATCGTAAACTGCCTCCATCTCCTCATCCTCCTCCTCAATGTCGTCCATCATCACCAGCGAATCCTGCAAATAATATATTGTTTTCTTATTCGGCAAACAGCAAACTGACGCCGCCAGAGGAGTAGTCATCACAGCGCAAAATCTCCGTGGTTACATCGCAACCAGATCGGATAGCGAGACGAGTCATTATGAACAGCTTAGCGCGGCATCGTAGACACATCACAGACAGACCGCGCGAGAAGATGGAAAGAGCGGGGAATGCCCTCGCGCGATATTTTCCGGGCTATACTAATTAGAAAATTCGTCGCAATAAATTAATTTAAACGAAAAAATACTATAGAAGATAATTAGCGTGCTCAAAAGAAGGTTTTCGCAATGAATTGAGACTTTGGAAAATAGCCCCAATAAATTTACTTTGGAAATTGAAAAAAAAGTATATTTACTGGGGCGTGGTCGAAACCTCCCCCGAGGTTCTTAAGAAGGCGCATCACATTAAACTCACATAACTATAACCCGAGCGATAAAAATTGGCAATTATATGTCTACGTAGCTCGCTTGCCATGCCAAACTCCGCACCGTGCCAGCTCGTAAAGCACAAAGCGAAAAACCAGCCTAGCAATAAAAGAGGATGGAGCCTGATACCCGCAATTGCACAAGCCTCAAAACCCACATTACAAAAAATAGTGTAGCTTGTCTGACTCATCCTAGCCGCACGTCAGAATATTATGAATGAAAATAGATGGCAAATTTTTTATATTGGTTTCTCCAATTGGTTTCCGTAACGAAATCGAAATTTCGCCAATCTAATAAATATAGCGAGTATAAAGGCACGATTCGATACTCACCAGTGACTCGATAGACGAATACAGATTGTAGGGCAGCTCATCGAGATCCTCTGCTCTCTCCTTTTTCTTGCCCTTCGTTCTCTTGGGAGATGGTGGCAGAATCTGATGCGAGGCCGACGATTTCTTGGCCGACAGTCGCGGGCTCTTGCGTGTAGGCTGGAGCCTCTCGCGTTTGGACGACAATCGCGGGCTCCTTCGCGTAGGCTGGAGCCTCTCGCGTTTGGACGACTGACTCGGAGACGTGGGGGGAGAGCGGGACGGCGACTTTCTCGAATGGATCGGCGTAGAGTGAACGGCGCCGAATCTGTCCATAACCTTGAAGTCGAATGCCATATCGAGGTCAGAGGAGTCCCCTTCATCAGCAGCTGACGCCTTGAAATATCATAATTTTTACAACACATAAATACGTCAAATGACGAAAAAAATAAAAAATTTCATATGATGGCAATACCTCCGGACTCTCCGAGTCGGCCCTCTTATTGCTAGGCTGCTTTGGCTTCTTGGGGTGGAGAATCTCCTGCTCGAGGAAAGACATCTGCCTGGAAATTCCTCCATTCTCAAACGATGAAAGTGAGAAATAACTGACCTTGTGTACGGCCAGTGCTTGCGTCTCCCCGTGAGAAACTTCCTGTAGGCTCTGCGCTTGCGCAAGAATTCGATCTGAGCACGAGGACCTTTGTCTGAAATTAGAAATATAAAAAAACAATATAATATTTAATAACGATTCGAAATGCAATCGAACAACAACAACCACTCACATTGGCCGCAAATTTTGGCTACTTGATTCCAGAGTTGGTTTGTGACCTTCGTATTCTCGAAATCGTTGTCATTAGAATCCCAGAGAGCTAAAACAAAAGTCTTTTTTCCAAAAAATAATTAAGAGCTGGCCTAAAATTTCTCACCTGGCCTTTGCTCAACTGCAGCGAAAAATCTGGTGTAATGGACGCCCGGAGGTTCCTTCACGACGAAATAAGTGCGTGACATACCCTGAATATAAAAATATATAATTAATAAGCATGTAAACGACAAGAAATAATCATACGAAATCCCTAGAAAAGAAAAAGTCCTCGTAGGTGGCGTGCAAATCAATAGTTTTAATTTTCTTCCTGTATCAGGCACCCCGCTGAATGCATTCAAACCGTAACGCATTACCGTACACTAATTGTATTTAATCGATTAAACAGATTAAACAATTTTTTATATTTAAATAATTTTTTGATAAATTCACTGCTTAGGAAAACGAAATTCTTTTCCAATAAAAATAATTCCCTTCCTGGTCCGATCATTGCCAACATTTTCTTCCGTCTTGCGCGGTCGTCTCAATGGGCAAGGCTCTCGATCGCCAAATCGACCGCGTCCGGAACTCGTGGTTCATCACAGTCCTCGGTCTATCTCCTCCTACTTCCTCATTCTAATTTCATATGCAGGCTTCCTCTTCGACTACTGGTTCGAGATCATCATCACCATCCTCTCGCTGCTTCTCTTCTATCTCATCGTCAATAGATTAATAGCCAATTTCCTGGACAGAATCTACAGTATGCCTCGCATTCCTGAATTTCAAGGTCATGGCCATTTCAGAGATGTGCTGGAACTACGGTGGAACTCTGCGAGACATGCGGAAGGAGCTCGAAGCGGACTACGGAGATCTCTGGGACAAACCCGAATTCTGCATTGCCTATCTCAAGGTCGGCATTGTACCATCATAGAACTGCATGTAGATCAACTGAATGCATTCCCTGGCTTCGAAGGGCTCTTCAACGACCAATGATATACGTCCCTTCAAGGTCTCCCAGTCCATCATCGATTGTCCCTTTCAGTTGCACGATGCATACCAGAACTTCCTCACCACGGCCCGAACAGACGTGGGCGGCAAACTGCGGAGGGACACCGTCTACGAGCAGTACGCTGCGGTGAACATCGCAGGGTGACCTACCTACCGTAGTCTGCACCGTATATCTTTACGAATGAACTTTATCGATATATCAACGTGTTCAACAATTGATAGTCAACAGTCTATAGCACAATTGTGTCCTATCTTGATCAAAGATTCGTATCATAACGGAATAATAAAGACCTCCTAGCACGAGTTTACGATCGATAAAAGCAACATCTTACAGTAATCCCTAGATGGTTCTCCAGGGTGTGCATCGGCCCACGTAGTTCTTTCTTCTGTCCAGCTTCAGCAACTCGGCCACATCGTCCTCAGTCAGCCGCACAGCTACCGTATCCCTGTAATTGTCGATTATGCTGTGTTTCGAATGATTACCGTAACCTGAGGTTCTGTTCGATCCTCCTAGGATTCGTAGACTTGGGCAGCACTCCGACACCGGTCGCGAGACCGAAAGCCAGAAGCAGGGTCTGAACGGAACCGATTGGAGCCCGCTGACACCTGATCTGGTACCAACTATGCAGGACTGGCACCACCGGGCACTGCATTTGTCTGGCCCTCTCTCCATTAAAAACTACAAGATTTCGTGTACATCATTGAACGAAAGAAACCTGGTTTGTCAATGCCACATTCATGTCTGCCCACTCCCTCATTATAGCGAATATCCCGGGTTAGTAAATTATCGATTGATTGCTTGATGTACCTGTGGAGTGATGGCGTGCTTCGCAGCCAGATCGACGACCGTCTTCTCCGCCAGAATGGTGCTGTCTCCACTGCAGAGAGAGGCGAATGCCTGAGAGGAAGAGATGAGGGGGGAGGTGAGATTATAGGTGGGAACTATTGTTGCCAAATTCATGACCTCACAAGCTTGAAGCTTCTACTCGAGACCGTGAAATACATTTGTTCATACCACTCCTCCGTTTTGATCCCAACCTCACCGGTATTCAGTTCTCAGTTTCAACCGGCCCCTTCTCCTCCTATGGTTGACAGGGAGAGAGACAGGGGGGGGGGGGGGATAATGATTAGAGTGGTTCCTCACCTGGAAGAAGATGCCCTTCTGTCTGCAGTACTCCGTCAGCTGGTTCTGCGTGTGGTGCGGGTGGTACTCGCACTGGTTCACGCACGGCGCCACCTGCAACCAAACCACTCATTCATTCTGCTCGAGACTCTGGATTCCCCTCCCTGCAATTTGCCGATATGAACCATCACCAGAGGTAATGAACGATTCGGCTTTTCCAATTTAGCGCCGTTTTCGATAGAGGGAGAAATCATGAAAATGGATGATAGC
Organism: Pristionchus mayeri; assembly: GCA_036245805.1. Classification (NCBI taxonomy): domain Eukaryota; kingdom Metazoa; phylum Nematoda; class Chromadorea; order Rhabditida; family Neodiplogasteridae; genus Pristionchus; species Pristionchus mayeri. The sequence goes on from BTRK01000001.1 coordinate 28,839,316, forward strand.
GAGAATGTCATAGGCTGTTTGGAAATGCTCTCTAACCTTGTATTGCTTTCTCTCGGACCAGAGATCTCATGATAGAGACAGATCAAAAATGGTTTGGCTCAGAAGGTTGTAGCAACATCATTCACTAGTCGGAAACACGGACCAACCTTGGACACATCACAGCCGGCGAGAGAGGGAGAGCGCCCCTTCTCTCCCCCTCGCGCTCTCTACTCACTCCGGGTTAGAGAGACACGAGAAAGGGCGCACGTCGCCCCGCCCCCCTGCACTCCCCTCTCTCTCTTAGCTTTCTCTCGCGGTTTCTCTAGTGAGCTGCTCTTTCGTCTCTGATATCTCTTGCCAACAGTTATACTTATGGGAAAAGTGATTCTAGGGTATCCTAACACAATTCAAACATGTCTAGTGGAGTCCCGGTGACCAAATCGTTCAGAATTGCCTACTGATCTCTCAATTGAAGGGTATCAGTGGGTCATGTCTCTCTGCCTATGATCAATATTGTGATCAAATGTTGATCTTTGATCTCCCCACCCACCTTGGCGTATCCCTCCATCTCCAACAGGTGGAAGATCTCGTAGTTCGAGACGCCGATCGACCGAATCAAGCCTTTCGCTGAACAACTTCGATTTCAATCGATACTCAATGATCTACCGTACCCACGTACTCCTCCAGGATACAGTATACCGTCCTCCGCTTCTCCTTATTGATCGGGTCAAGATCGGTGCCTCCACCGATGAGATGGCGAGGGTAGTGCACTAGCACTAGGTCGATGTACCTGTACTCGAAATTTCCATCAGGCACCTACCAAATTCAACAATTAATTCGTGATCAGATCAATACATTGTATTATACCGTACCCTACGTCGAGGTCCCGCAGCGACTGGTCGAGCATCGCGCGCGTTACCGTATCCGTGTCGTCGTTCTTGATCGGAACCTTGGTGCAGATGAAGACGTCGTCGCGGGAGATGCCCAGCGACGGTAGGTGCTTCTGGATGAACAAATCGATAATGTACTCGTACTTCTCACAAGTTAGAAGCAATACCGCCTCGCACACTTTAATGCAGGACTAGCGATAATAACGTTCACCAAACATAATGATTTATGAATCCACGATGATCCATCTACCGTACCTTGAGTGCGTCTCCGATCACCTTCTCGTTACCGTATCCGTGGGCGGTATCGATCAGTCGATAGCCGGCGCGCAGTGCTGCCTCCACCGCCGCACTCATCTGGTCTGCGTCCTGAGGGGAAAGGAAACGATGGCGACTAATGGAACTACTAGTACATCTCCCGAAGCCCGGACAGTCGCAATGGCACGTACATGGCGAGCTGTTCGTAGACCATGATGAGTTAAAGTCGTGGTTCATCTCTATGAATCAACTGTCCGGGCTTCGGGAGAAGTACCGCATTAAAACATACAGAAAGGATGGTTCGAGTATCAACAGCAAATTTTTCTCGTGTTTCGATCGGAATGAGACCTCGGCTACCGTATCCTTGATCTACCTTGATGGCGGAAGTTCCCAGTCCGACGAGCGGAATGCTGTGGCCACTGGCCAGCTTGACGTTTCCTCCGAGTACCTCAGTCGACATCCCTGTGTGAACATCGATTATCGATCGAGATCACAAAAAAGGAAATAGCGAATGAATGAGAAGGGATTGTGAAGAACAAAGCGAACTTTGAGCTGTCTGATTTCTTTGGCCCAGATCTTTTTATCAAAAGATCACGGGCAATGAATGTCGAAAATGCGGTTGCCCCTTATCAGCTTCATGTCGTCACTTGACATGCGAAACAGAAACCGAAATGATAAATCAATATACAATATATAAACGTTATATATAAACTACTTTCTAAGAATTATAAATCGTATTCGGATGGAAATCTTTTGAATAGATTGTGATTTTCTTGATTCGTCCTAAAACTTAAAACATAAGGAAGAAATGCTCCCGCAATATATTGAATACATCCAAGGTAGTAAGTATGTGAAACATACACGATTTACAATTTGCAATTATCATTTCATAAATAATTATTTTATCTCACAATCAAGCAAAGGAGGAACAAAATACCGGCTCTACATTGATCTCCACAGGAAACGTACAACCAACTCACTCATACATATCATAATTTACAATCATATGTCACACAATAATTACTTCCCAGAAGCCAGATCTCAGTAACAGTACAACTACCGTAGTCTAGATGCACTCAGCGGGGGCTATTCCAGGGCAGAATATGCGGTCCTTGTTGAGCGCCAGGAGTGCCTGCTGCTCCTCGGGCGTCAGTGCAGCCTGCGAATATCGATCAACTATCGTGGTACTGTACGGACTTTCTAATCAATATTATCTACCTTGATGGTGTCGTGGAGGTTGGAGGCGATGCGGGACGGTGTCTCCGACTTGGGAACGATGCCAACGCCAGTGGAGACCGCGAACGCGTACAGAATCGTCTGAACAGGAACATGCCTTTGAGTGCACAGCACAAGGTGGCAGAAACAGAGTCAATATGCGTCATAGTTCAACAAATCTTACAGAAAGAGAGGAGAAAAAATATAACTACCGTATCGTACCGTATTCGAGGACGGTATCAATCGATGGCTGACCTGGGGCGTCACTGCGCACTTCTCTGCAACATCCTTCACCGGCTGCTCGTTGAGGATCTCCTGGTTGTCCCAGCACAGTGAGGAGAACGCCTGAAGGAGAAGAGACCATATTTCTCCCCATTCATCGTGTTGCTTTCTCATTAAACTTATATTAAAAAATCAACACATAAATTGCATCTCTTTGATATTCCTCTCAAACAACAAACAATCAATGGATTTCCATCTTACAGACTAGTTGGTTCTATGTAACATAGACTATGTTTACGCGCTTCTTTGGTTGATGCCCCCCCTCTCTCTGCCTCATCTAGCCCACTCATTTCTAGGTATTCCTCCCTGACTTTATGTCACTCAACCCATCAATGATCGGAAGGTATGGGAAATAAAAAGGGGTTGGGTGGCCATAAGCCAACGAATCGCCGTTATCTCTCTTTCCTTCTCACCTGGAATACGATGCCCTCCTGTCTGCAGAATCTCTTCAGCAGCTTCTCCGTGTTGTACGGGTGGTACTCACACTGGTTGAGCACCGGAGACACCTGTATTGCTCACGTTTCACTTTCTGGGGCTGACTTTAGGAGTTTAGCCACTAGTTAACTAAGTTCACCGCCTTTAAAATCGACCAAGTGAAAAGATTTTAAATTCTGAACAACACGTTAATCAAGTTGTTCAGAATAATACCCGTTATTCCCTCAAAATACTTTCTCCCCTTCACTCCAGATAACATAAAAACGATCTACCATTATCACTAAATGCTCATATACCCGAGCTTATTCGACCACCAGCTAACCAGTCAAACGTTTCTGGTAACCCCGACGCGAACTCCCGCCTTCGGCGGGAGTTCGCCTTTGAACTAAGTTCAATCAGGGCTCGCCTCTGCGCGGCGAGCCGGGACTAAGTTGTTCCGAAAATACCTTTCAACTTCCATTCTCTCACCTCCGCTCTCCGTCTCACTTGCCTTCGGATTACCAAGTTGTTCGAAATGATAAGCTACCCGTCATCCCTTCATTAGAATAGCTAAGCTCCGCTCTCCCACCTCCCCTCCCTTCTCTCCTCCGTTATCCATATCACCTCCGCTCTCCGTCTCACTTGCCTTCGGGTTACTAAGCTCTTCGAAATGATAAGCTACCCGTCATCCCTTCATTAGAATATCTAAGGTCCGCTCTCCCACCTCCCCTCCCTCTCTCTCCTCTGTTATCCATTTCACCTCCGCTCTCCCTCTCACTTGCCTTCGGATTACTAATCTGTTCGAATTGATACGCTGGTCGTCATTCCCGTTAGATTATCTCACCTCCGCTCTCCCACCTCCCATCCCTCACTCCCCTCCCCTCTCTCCTCCGCTATCCATCTCACCTCCGCTCTCCCTCTCACTTGCCTTCGGATTACCAAGTTGTTCGAAATGATAAGCTACCCGTCATCCCTTCATTAGAATAGCTAAGCTCCGCTCTCCCACCTCCCCTCCCTCTCTTGTCTCACCTCCCCTCTCTCCTCCGTTATCCATTTCACCTCCGCTCTCCCTCTCACTTGCCTTCGGATTACTAAGCTGCTCAAATTGATACGCTGCTCGACATTCCCGTTAGATTATCTCACCTCCGCTCTCCCACCTCCCATCCCTCACTCTCCTCCCCTCCCCTCTCTCCTCCGCTATCCATCTCTCTTCCGCTATCCATCTCACCTCCGCTCTCCCTCTCACTTGCCTTCGGATTACTGTCTTTTCGGAATCATAATACGCTACTCGTCATTCCATCATAACGATGTCTCCCCTCTGCCCTATCACCTCCGTTCACTCGTTCACCTTCCCTCCGTCCCCCTTCCAACGTGCACACACCAGCTTCCCCTCCTTCTTCCCCGCTCTCCATTCCCCCGTTGACCCCGCGCGCACCTCTACTTATTCACGAAAGAAAGGAAGGTCACATGTGCTCTGATAGCCGAGTGGTTAGCGCGTCTGACTCGCTATCCTGAGGTCGCGGGTTCGATCCCCGCCGCTGCCCAGTGTCTTTTGCCAGCCTCTCTCTGACTCTGACCGCTGGGTACAGACACATTTCGGCCGAAAAACTGCGGACGCGTCATCAAATATCGAGACGAAAGAGTATAACGAAGGGATTAACTACACTCAGAAGTGAAAGCGAGTTGGAGTAAACCACTCTTGAACGGGCTCTATGGTCAAATGACGCGAAAAATATAATACAAAATTCAAGGGCTATGTTCTTCTCTTCTCTTGACCTACCCCACCTTGGCATACCCGAAGAGCTCCACCAGATGGTAGATTTCGTAGTTGGAAACGCCGATCGATCGAATCGTGCCACGGGCTTCTTCCAGCTTCTGCCAGACAATCTTCCTGTTCTGACCGTTCCTGAATCAATCAATGGTACCGTAACCGGCTATTCTACAGTATACCTCTCATCGTCATCGCTGCCCGTGTATCAATCGCGTGGGTAGTGAACGAGCACGAGGTCCAGATAACTGCAGAGGTTACGATAAGCGATACGAATCGATAATCATAGAAAGGGGGCTACCGTACTCGGTCTGGAGCTTCACGAGACTCTCCTTGACGCTCAGTTCAGTGCCGCCTGCGGGATTCTCGTTCACGGTGGGCACCTGAGTGTTCCGTGGAATATCGAAAAAAAACAGCTTTCAATTACTCTCAATTTGAGTTTCAAAATGTAAGATTCGAAGACGAAATACATATTTTCCATGGACGATAATACATAGGTAATGGAAATATATTTGGAACGGCCCACATGAATGGAGGAACCTCAACAATGATCCTAACTAGGTGTAAGTTTATTCGGTAAGGGGGGAAACTAGGGAGCACACCTTGGTAGTGATGAAGATATCCTCTCTCTTCAGGCCCTGCTCAGCCATCGCTGTCTGCAAAATGGAACCTCAATCCACGACTCTCCCATTCTTTCCTCAGATACTGGATAAGTATCAGCAGTCGGCCAAAATCACCTAGCGCCGTCGTCTCTTGACGATGCTGCACCTATACCCTTTTTGCCTTGAACCGGATAAGCAATAGCCAGTAATTAGTGATAACTAATTAACAACATCACTAATTATTGTACCCGCAGTGCGATGCCCAACATGTCCTCGTTCTTGTAGATTCTGGCGGTGTCGAAGAGTCGATAGCCAGCGGCCAGTGCAGCACGCACAGAGTTCGTCAGCTTCTCCTGCCAATTAATTAATAAATAACTAATTAAACGGTTATCTGAAGCCTCAAGATCCGACAATAGCAGAGAAATATCCAGTACAGGCTTGGGATTAGGTGGTACTCATGCCTTCTCTGTTCCCTACATAACCTTCTACTTCTAGATCTACTATCTAGTTTTCCTACAATTGTCTTCGTGTCTCACCTGGTCGACGATCCCCGCGATGCCCAGTCCGACCTTGGGGATGTCGTTGCCGTCGTTGAACTTGAAGGAGCCGCCAGGGATGGAGTCGAAGCGGATCGGCATCGCGAGTGAACGGGACTGCAATATGGGGCACAAGAGTTATACAAGAACCCATAATCGTTAGAGTAACAATAAGAGAAGGCGGAATGTCAAATCGAGCCAAATAAGGCAAAGAGCTATGAATCGCATGCACAACTCACTGTGGCCAGTCCTCGACAGCTAGATAGTGTCGTCGAGAGAATCAGTGCTCTACCAGAGCACTGAGATACTCGAACTAGAGTGGATGGCAACATGAATGACGTCTAAACGATAAGGAGCATATGAGTAGAGCCACATCCGCCGAATAACCACAGGCAAAGGAGGAACGAAACTTCTTCAGAATGTCGTATCAGAATGATAGAGAAGAAAGGGGGAGGGATGAGTGGGAAAGGAAATGAGGGGGGGGACCAAGACCATTTACATAGATTTACATGTAAATGGTCATGGTCCCTCTCTTCATTTCCACGAATTTGTGCATTCTCCTCTACATTTCGAGGAATGTCCACAATAATAGATCAATACAACGTATGCTACCGTACCCCACGTCGAGGTCCTGCAGTGACTGATCGAGCATCGCGCGCGTTACCGTATCCGTGTCGTCGTTGTAGATGGGCACCTTGGTGCAGATGAAAACGTCGTCGCGGGAGATCCCCAGAGACGGTAGGTGTATCTGGAAGAAAAAAATCGATAATATAGTTGTCCGATTCCGTACTTATAGAAGCAGTCCCGCCTCGTACATCCATCAAATATCATGATTGATAAACTCCGAGAAAGGAACTCCCGCAAACATACAGAAAGGATGGCACGAGTTTCAACAGCAAATATTTCTCATCTCTCGTTCGGAATGAAACTTTGGCTACCGTAACCTCCTTGATCTACCTTGATGGTAGAAGTTTCCAGACCGACGAGCTGAATGCTGTGGCCACTGGCCAGCTTGACGCTTCCTCAGTCGACATCCCTGTGTGAATATCGATTATCGATCGGTTGATCGATATCAGAAAAAATAGAAACATAGCGAATGAATGAGAAGGGAGGATGAAGAACGAAACGCTTTTCGACTTGATTGATTGCTTTCGGCCGAGATCTTGTGATCAAAAGATCTCGGTCACAGTTGATTAGAATGCCCACAAAGCGATACGCTTCCCAATGTCCTCTCTTATCACCTTCATTCTACGACGTCAGAATTGCTATATCGTATCCGGCCCTTCTATGTGGCTATGCATTTCAGAAATACATAGATAATTTTTCTCCGTCTTACGCTCCCTTTCATTCCGACTTACCAAATGAGATATAATCGACATTAGAATTTATCCAGAAAAAATATACACGTTAAAGATAAAAGTATGTGAACCATACACGATTTGCAATTATCGCTCCATACTTCATAAATAATACCTTTATCTCACAATCAGGCAAAGGAGGAACAAAACACCGGATCTACATTGATCTCCACAGGAAACGTACAACCAACTTACACATACATATCATAATTTACAGTCATATGTTACAAAATAATTACTTCGCAGAAGCCAGATCTCAGTAACAGTACAACTACCGTACTCAATACACACCGTATCTCGTGACTACCATAATCTTCGCTACCGTAATCTAGATGCACTCAGCGGGGGCGCATCCGGGGCAGAATACGCGGTCCTTGTTGAGCGCCAGGAGTGCCTGCTGCTCCTCGGGCGTCAGGGCTGCCTGTGAATATAGATTGATTATCGGGGTACTGTAGCTAATTTCCAATCAATAAATACCATCTACCGTACCTTGATGGTGTCGTGGAGATTGGAGGCGATGCGGGACGGCGTCTCCGACTTGGGAATGATGCCAACGCCAGTGGATACCGCGAACGCGTACAGAATTGTCTGAATGAGATCTGTTCTTTGAACAGCACTCGGTGGAAGAAAAACGTCCAGAATCGTTGTTCTTCCAACAATTCTTGTTGAATTAAAAGAAGAATGCGCACAACCGTATCCTAACGAATTCGAGACACTATCGATCGATGGCTGACCTGGGGCGTCACAGCGTACTTCTCTGCATCATCCTTCACCGGCTGCTCGTTGAGAATCTCCTGGTTGCCCCAACACAGTGAGGAGAACGCCTGTGGAGGAGGAGAATGGAGTGGAGAGGCGAGAGAGGACAAGTTCATGCACAAGGTTGACTATCTTGCTATCTTAAGTTCAAAAACTCAAGGCACGGATAGTCTTCAAATAAATCCCTCAAACTCCTCGAGATACAGTTTGCGATATCATTGACGGTTTCAAAGCCACTCGTTTCCCCATCCCGTGTCGGACCATATCATCATTCTCGTCATTGAGCACGTTGATTTCTCACTAAACGTTAACAAACCCCACAAACATCTTGCAGTTCTTGGATATTCCTTCGAAACCACAAATTTCCATCCTACACCACTAATTTTTATTCCTTTTTCTCTCTTCCCTCCTCACCTGGAATACGATTCCCTTCTGCCTGCAAAATCTCTTCAGCAGCTTCTCCGTGTTGTACGGGTGGTACTCGCACTGATTGAGCACCGGAGACACCTCAACTATTCAAGCTTGACCTTCTGGGTTTAGTTTACGCGGTAAGCTCCAACTTTCCCTTTCAGGTAGTCAGAAGGAGGCGTAGTTAATCTCTTTTGAAGGGTCTATGATCACTTGACGCGAGGAAGTATTGCAAACAACTAGAGGACTAGAAACGCAGAACTTATTTCTACAATTTCTTGTTCTAACCGACCTTAGCATACTCGAAAAGCTCCACCAGATGGTAGATTTCGTAGTTGGAAACGCCGATCGATCGGATTGTGCCACGGGCTGTCAATTAATTTATATATTTTTAAATTTAATATTAAAATTAAGAGTTTGCTAGCTTACCCTGAATCTCCTCGAGCTTCTGCCAGACGATCTTTCTGTTTGGACCGTTCCTGGATCAATCAATTATACCGTACGCAACCCTAATACCGTACCTCTCGTCGTCATCATTACCCGTGTATCGATCGCGCGGGTAGTGAACGAGCACGAGGTCCAGATAGCTGCAGAGGTTACAATAAGGGATACAAATAGATAATCATTGAAAGGGGTACTACCGTACTCGGTCTGGAGCTTCTCGAGGCTCTCCTTGACGCTCATTTCGGTGCCGCCTGCGGGATCATCGTTCACGGTGGGCACCTGAGTTTATTTGAATCTCAAAATACTTTTCATCGACTTTCAGAGGGAGATAGCACATAGCGTATATAAATAGATTTGGAACTGCCCGAATGTATGGTATATCGGAGTGCATAAACTAGGGACTACTGGCGCACCTTGGTAGTGATGAAGATGTCCTCTCGCTTGAGGCCCTGCTCTGCCATCGCTGTCTGAAACATGGAACCTGAATTCACAACTCTCCCAGACTACCCTTTCCTCAGACACTGGATACACTGGATTATCCAGTAATTAGTGATAACTAATTAACAACATCACTAATTATTGTACCCGCAGTGCGATGCCCAACTTGTCCTCGTTCTTGTAGATTCTGGCGGTGTCGAAGAGGCGATAGCCAGCTGCCAGTGCAGCACGCACCGAGTTCGTCAGCTTCTCCTGCCAATTAATTAATTAATAACTAATTAAAGAGTTCCAACTCGAAGCGCATTGACCATCTGCCTTAAGCTCCGACACTATCAAAGAAACATGCAGTACTATCTTGAGAATAGGTGGTACGCGTGTCTTTTCCCTCCCGACATAACCTTCTATAAGATTCATGCAGTTTTTCTACGCGTGATTTCGGGTACAACCCCAGTATCGATAGTTCATCTACCATGTTCGTCAGGCCTAGGTCTTTTTCCTCGGCTTCAGTTTTGCATGCTTAAGATTATGTGATTGATAAAAAAACGGGGGGCGGGGCCTAGTACTGATGTTGGAAAGCACGATATCTGCAGCGTCTTCTCACCTGGTCGACGATCCTCGAGATGCCCAGTCCGACCTTGGGGATGTCGTTGCCGTCGTTGAACGTGAAGGAGCCGCCAGGGATGGAGTCGAAGCGGATCGGCATCGCGAGTAAACAGGACTGCAAGGGATATCCAGATTATCGATTGAATCCGGAATCAGAGACAGAAAGCACACTCATTCCAGATAGACTACAAGGACTAAGAACATAGGCAGGTAATGGCGAATCACGACACTAATACAACACGATTACTAATTAGGAAGAGTGATTGAGAGGGAGCTGTTAGACAACAATTTGAGCAGCAATTAGTGAAAGTGGAAGGGCAAATCGAGCCAAAGCAGGCAAAAGGGGCGATGAATTGCATGCACAACTCACTGTGGCCAGTCTTCGACAGCTAGATAGTGTCGTCGAAAGAATCAGTGCTCTAGCCGAGCACTGTGATACTCGAACTAGAGTGGATGGCAACATGAAGGACGTCTAAACGATAAGGAGAATACAAGAGTGGAGCCACATCTGCCGAATAACCACGGGTAGTAAACCCTGCACCCACTGCGTACGTTCTGTGATCGCTAACTGAACAATTTATCAACAACAAAAATTCAACAATCCTTGCTAATAAGCAATTATATTACAAGATATTCACAGGTAATTACAACACATAGTTAAAGCACAAGATGATCAGACATTGATAAACGCCTATCCTCCAACTCCTCGGGGTTATTTTCTGCCAGTCCAATTCATGGGACTGCCAGTCGAAGTGACGTCGACCACCTCCGAAGATCTGCCAATACTGTATCAGAATTTAAAACTCATACTCGAAACTATCAAGAGTTTTGAACGCATACAAATTCTAAAGGTACTATAAATGAGCGCACATTGGAGTGAATTATTAAGCAGCAAATAACATACGTTTCTATCACTTTAATCCGGGATTCTAATATGTTGAAACACCATTTTCCAAACACTGGAGCACTTATTATCTGCCCCCTTCCTCTACGAACTCACCTGCTCCTCGCCGCTCCTCCTCCTCCTCCGGTCCTCTTCTGCCTATCGACCGACGCCTGATTCCACATCGCCAAGTACGGATTATCGCTGCTGTAGTAACACAAAATAGTTCAGACGTAAATAATTCTCTACCCGTCCCAAAACTAGAATACGACCATTGTGAATTGTAAATTCAATCCAAGTAGTGTTGCTGGCAATATGGTTGGCAAAATCAATATATGGCATGTCTCCAATACGTAACGCACCGCACTCCTCCTCCTCCTCCGCCCTTCTTCTGCAGACCGAGGATCTTGGGAGTGGTCAGTATCCCATTCGACACTTGAGAACACATTGGAGTGGATGGATCTGAACATAGCAAAACATTAGCACCTTAGTCTAATATTGAGAAATATGTTGCGATTACAATTTCACTTCTAAACATACTGCCGTTAAGAAACGCGGTGAACGAGGCGTTCCCATCCGACATCATCGAATTGTGCTAGCAAAACAATAATTTCAGGAGCGAATTAAACAATATAAACTAACAAATCCAGAGTACTCAGACGGATCGCTCTGTGAAGTTCCTGAGAAAGATTGTTATGAGCTCTTGACATATAGACATTAACTTACCGTTCAGGAAACTCAATCCATTGCTGATGGCTGGAACGAAATTGCTCGAGTCCCTGAAAAGGCAAGTTTCGCAAAGTCGGTATTCGAAGCCCGGTTTTTTTGGAAACCTCACAACCAGTCAGTTCAATCTTTTTTCTACTCTCATTTTGGGAGCGCCGTTGACATCTGACTGGTCGTACCTTGATAGCGGAATGCAATATTTGCTAAACGGAATAGGAAATGATATGATATTTAGCCCGATGCGGGTTACAGCGTAAATGTCTAATAATATACTGGTATCTCACGAGCGATAGAAGTCGTTCACAGTTAAAAACCTATATACAAATAAATGATAACCTTCTTCCTCCCATCCTCGAACCCTGCAGCTGCAGTTCTTTGATTTTTCCCTCAAACTCCTCCAATCGCTTTCTATGGAATGTCACAGATTCCTCGAGTGCAGCCTTCTCTCTGAACGTGGATTTTTGAACAACTTCGAAACCATGGATAAAACTTTGCAATTTAGTGCAGAAATATAAAATACTTACTTGGTCATTTGTCCTACTTTTCCATTCAGCTGCTGATATGCCTTCACTACTTTAGCGAAATTTTCTTTCTGAAATAATATTTTAGCCTTCGATAAAAGCAGATAAGAACCTCTTTCTTCGAAAAACTGATCAGCGAAGCCAGTTGATCCTCCTGAAAAGACAAAAGAAAATGACTGACAAATTTCTAAGATTTTACAGTTATGCATTACTACGCATTTTGCTCTCATAATATCCTCTTGTAGAGCTTGCGTAAGCATTCGATCGCGACTCTAAGTGTCACTTTTCTGGCCCTGTCATAACGGGGAGATTCTACCCACAACTAAGTGTTGAAATCAATTGATACAATGAAATCTGACTCCATCAAGCAAGAAAATAAACTAGAATTGCAAACCTGAAACTTGCAGACTCTGCTCATGATTTCTTTTTGCTTCTTAACAATCTGTTCAACGGGAGTGAACAGCTTTTTCACCTGAAAATATTGTATAATGCACCTTCGAAACACAGAAGGTAAAAAGCAATACTTTAAGAGACCTCAAAAATATAGTGATCATGAAAATATGCAAACTTACTTTGGGAGGCATGTTAGCTCCGATCTCGAGCACCTGGCACTGCTTCTTGCAGTGACCACACGTAATGAACTTTGTGGAGGGGATGCTCTCTGAACATTGTCAGCTATTGCGATAACGGTGTCGAAGACAATGTGGATAACAGTCGAAGAGGATAACTTACGCTTCTGTACGCATTTCTTGCAGTATATGTGCATGCAATTTGTGAACCAGAACGATCGACTCTCGCTCGAAGGCGCGGCCTGGCACTTGTTGCAGTGCACGAAATCCATCTGATAGAGATCATGGTTGCAACAAATATTTGCGCAAATACAAATTTGAACGAATAAAGAGTTCACATTAATGGAAAGGCAAACGTCCAACCGTTATCGGGTACTCGCGTAGCAGATGAATAATTTTAATACAAAAAAATAAAAGGGATTGCAATATCAATGCACTAGAAGTTTACCAAAGTTTTGGAATACTTTTCAAAAAATTTTTAAAAAAATCAAACTCGAAGTACTGTAAAAAGTACTGTAATGTAAGGGCGTCGCTGCAGGAGTGTCATATTTTATTTTATCGATTTTTATCGACATTTGTAACAATTAACGATTTTTCCTTATTTCTTTATTTTACTCAAATTCAATTTGGAATTTCAAATATTTTATCGATTAAACATTGCTCATTCAGATTTAACTGCTTTCTTCTTCTTTTTCTTTTCGGTTGTATCCGATGCAGCAGCTTCTTCTGTTTCCGTCGGAGATGGTGCTGAAATGTGCATTTCTGCTTGCTGCTAAAACCTCTTTCTCACCTTGGTCACTCTCCAGATACATGATGCACGGCAGATTGAGCACTGATATGATCATCAGAGCCGTCGAGTGGTATCGCATACAGTACCCTGTTGATACAGTACCCTTCAATCCCGGAGCTCGATCTTACCTAATATTCCGAAACATCTCATTCGATCATGGAAGATCGCATTAGAGCTGAATTTCGAATTGTTTGAGATACAGTATGCTTGAGATACAGTATGCCTGACTACAGTATGCCCGACTTACTCATTATCAAAGTAGTATCCCAAGCACTGAATTGTGTGAACGATGAGAACTATCTGAGCCAGGAATTCCAACCAATCCATTTCCTGATATGACAAATACAGTTATCGATTAGAGTGTTGATATTACAGTACCACTCGTCGCTCCAAGAACGGATGCACAAAGGTTAGGAGGAATACGAATTGAGAGATGAGATACATCTTCTGCGAATTTCGATCACTAGATTATCGTCCTGGACCCATCTCACCTTTACTGGAGATAGTGGCGGATTGTACTTGGGCTCGCTGTGATCTACCTCAAATACATACCGTAACCACTACCGTAACCACATTCACCCATGGAGAATTCCATACCTCGGGAATTCCGTAAGTGTTATCTTCCATGTATCTCCACCAGAAGAATTGGCGCGTTTTTGCACCTCAAAATAAATCGATGATATACAGTACGGTAGGTCCAATCGATATTCCCTTCACCTAGATAGTATCCTGGGGGCGCGAATATGGCCACGATCTTGTTCCACACTCCGGGGAAGTACTCCTTGCCCTCGGGATTCACCATCGATCCCTTGGCGACGAGAAAGTACCAGATGTCGAACCTACGATTCACCGTAATATGTTCTAAAATGCTTCTACCGTATCCCTTACCGTATCCAGGGAGACTCACCATTGCAGCCAGATCGCATTGAAACTCTTCACGTTCTCCACGAGGCCTGAAATCACACATTCATTCACATACAGTAACCTCTGATTACAGTACTGTCACTGGCAACGTTCAGCAGATTCTCAATCGATAGCACAACCAACCGTATGCGATGGGTTCGTCCCTCTTCTCTGCAGCGTACGTGCCAAACAGCCGATCCCAGATGATGAGCGTTCCAGCGTAGTTACGATCTGCGAATCATTCAGAAGACGGCACCGATCGATAACTTACCGATACAGTAGGCATTCCTTCCGTGATGCACACGGTGAGAGGAGGGCGTGTTGATGATGTACTCGAGCGGACCGAGCGGCGGGATCAGCTACATGTCTACAGTAATCCAACCATACCCAGCAACAGTATACCTCGGTATGGATCCAGAACTGATAAATCAGGTTGAGGTACTTGTGAGGGAGGAAGATCTGGGGAGGAATGAAAAGGCACTGCATCAAATCGAAGGTGAAGGCACCAAGCTCCTGAATCAAGGAGGAGTACGGTAGTCGCCATTTCTTACAACACACACCAGGAACACACCCTTCCTCGTCGCAGTGGAGAAGTTGTAGTACTCGGAGGAGTGGTGCGCCTGGTGGAACGCCCAGAATATTCCACACTCTGAACCAGTCGATACCGTAATACAGTAACCCTACCTGATATCTCACCATGCATAGCTCGGTGTGACAGATAGTATGCCAGATCTTGCGTCAGAAAGCAAAGTATCCACACCTACAATGATTTAGAATCCCGTGAGATTCAGCAATCTCGGGATACAGTACCCAAGGATTGTACGGGTCCAGATCTATGAGATGAATCTTATCGTAGACTGACACGTACAGAGCCGCTGACAAGTACTTCCCAGAAAATCTGCAATGCGTGAACTACCCTCATGCATAACCGTATACTGTACTTGAATAGGAGATACAGTATGCCCGATGTAGCGGAGGTTATGGTATCGTTGAGCGCGAACTGATCTTTCTTCAGGAAGAACATCTCTGTGATGATGATAACTGCGAACCACCCGGAGACCTGCAATCGAAGGAATACATCTACAGTAAGCAGCTACAGTAATCTTCGTTGCGAGACCGACCATCTTCGTGTAGTCAGGGACATCATCGATTGAGGCGAACGTCGTCTCAGCTGGTGTGACTGCGTAGAAGAGATAGCGAAGATTCGTAGGGTGTAGATCCGCTAACAACCCCATCTCGCTGAAATATGGGGAAAGATTGAAAGAAAAAGGAATTAGCCAGGAAATACGATCAAATATCCACAACAGTAGCTACGCATTTTGGAAAGAAGAAGAAATGAGACGGGATCAGAGTAGAGTGGAGTGTTCATAACAGTGTTCCCGGTGAGTATCCTCTTCCAATCAAGAGAGGGGTCCTTGTAGTTTGTAACAATGGTGTTGCAAATAGAATGAACAACAGATGAAGAGAGATACTGCGCGTGCAAAATACGGATCTTTTGTTGTTTGTTCTTTGGCCGAGCTAAATTCTTCGATGAGTGATGAATGAGATAGAAGATGAACGATGAGAATTTAAAAAAGTCATGAAGAGAGAAAGACAATCACGGTTATTCAAATTACCATCTGCATTAACTGGATAAATAGTGCTCACTCGAACATTGACGAGGATCAATCAAGATAGTCCTAAAACATCAAGTAAAATGGAGTAAAACGATTCTTTCTTGTACCTTTCTTCCCATTTCCCACACGCTGTTCTTATCATTCATCCACTCATATCATTCTCACGGCGTTGGCAATTTGCCAGGAGATTATAGAATTCGTTTATCAGCATGACACAAAAAGAAGAGTTTCTGCCTTAAGCCATAAAACACTAAGAGCAACTGTATATTTCACACAGATAAGTGAAACTAGATAAATTTTAGTTTAATGTTGTGAGGACAGAAGAACAAACAACAACCCGAATCAGTCAAAAAGTAGATCAATATCTATCTACAGTTCCTCAGAAATAGGGTTGTACTTGTTGTTGTAACCAGGAGATGGAAGTATTTTCTGGGAAACTGAAACTGTATTTTTGGTCATATTTTGCGGTTGTGATTTGAAGAAAGGAATTGCTCGTCAGCCCAAGCTTAGAATCTTGACGAAATGGCCATTCCCAATATTTCTTCCATCTCAACTGTACACTGATCAATCAAGTGATTAATGGTTTCGGGTAGATCAATGGGTCATTAATATTGGAAAGAACAATGAGATTTTCAATCGGTGAAATTCACCCGAAGCACAGTTCGAACTACAAAGTTCATTTCGAATCGAAATTTTAGAAATTTTCGATCCTCTTAGTTTTGAGTTCATCGGTTCACAGTGAAGGAATTGACTAATACGTCGGAATAACTCTCGAAGAGCTTCAGGAGAATTGCAAAATTTTGCCATCACAATATCAAGCAAAGGGACTAGATCAATCTCGTATGCATACCGTAACCTCAACCTGTCTACAGTACCCCACTCTTCGAAGATCTTCTGAGGGCGCGCCCTACTGCGCGCGAATCATCAAATGTGCAACACCTGCATTCAATTTTCATGCATCTCCTTTTCCTCTCAACTACCGTTTCGGAGAGGAAAACAACTCCACTCCGTTCTGAAATTCAACAATAGCCATTCATCGTCGATCCTACTTTGCATCTTCTTTTTTTCCATCCTACTTTCATCTTCCTCCCCTCCATCCCTTCCTCCTCCTCCTCTTCTCGACGCATTCGTCCTCCGTTCGCTCATCTAGAATAGTCGCATCAAAGAAAGTGATCTTGCTCGCACTCCTCGCTGCCGGTACATACAGTATCCCAGTGGCTACCGTAATCCTTCTTCAGTAGGCGTGCCCGCCTACCTCGTCATCTCGTACATTTTCTCCGACACCATGCACCCGGATGGATGGTGCAATGCCTGCCAGGTAGTTTAGTCATCTATCTGATCCACCGATCTTTCGTCTACCGTATCCTACCGTATCACTCTTCAGATCAATCCGAAGCCGACGGAGAAGGGCTCGAATCGTCGTTCGGCATCGTCACCAAAGCTGGATGAGGATAATGCCTCTCCCGCCTCCCCTGCCTCCCCTGTTTGACGGGAACTCAACCCTCTCGACAGAGCCCCAGCACTCGCAAGTAGAGAGCAGCCTCTGCGACCGTCCCCATCGACGGGACCGAGCCCACTCAGTAGAGTTGAGCTCCGTAACCCATGCCTACCGTAACCCCACAGTACCACAGGCCTACCGTATTCCTCTTCAGGTCTCGCGCGCCTCTTCAACTGCCGATCGAAAGCGCCTCCCTAGTTTCCTGCCCCATTCCTTCTCCCACCCATCGTCCTTGCTCCTGGCTTGGCACGATTCATTGAGATATAGACCATGATCGACTTTTGTATTCCCTCCCTCTCCACAGCCATGAGATAGCAAACACAAAACTCATCATCAAAGACACGACTACAGTACCACTCTCACACGATGCATGATCTTGTTTCCCCCAGCAACCCATCCCCCAATTGTATTGTACCCCCTCCAGGCTCCCCTCCCGCTTCATTGTTGGTGTCGTATCTTCAATCGATTTTTTTGAGAGACTACCATGGACATGGACAGAACTCACATATCCCGATCTGTACAATATTTCACGGTTGGAATTTAGTCCCTATGGGATTCTCAAAACCGTTGTCAAAAGTTCCAAAATGTTCCTGGGAGTTGACTTATGAACCTTAATAAGTTTTCAACTCCCAGGAACATTTTGGAACTTTTGACAACGGTTTTGAGAATCCCATAGGGACCAAATTCCAACCGTGAAATATTGCACAGATCGGGATATGTGAGTTCTGACCATGTCCATGTAAATATACTGCTACAAGCGGAGGCATTGTTGTTCAAAGGGGGGATGTATGATCACCTAACAGAGTTTACATCCAAATCAGAATCCTCTTGTTGTACTGTCTGTAATGAGGGTTCTCGTTTCGACATTCGCTGTCTCCATTTCATCTCGTTTTCCATCAGACTCACCATTTCTCTTCCCATAGATGGATTCCATAAATGTAAAAGAGAGATGAGCATTCTGTATTCGTTTCTCATCCACTTCATGCACTGTCCCTTCCCTCGATCTATCCCTCTTACCTGATCCACCAGCATTCAGAAATCGCACTTCTCCCCTTCTTGCCATGTTCCTTCCCTCGACCCATTCCTCTCACTTGATCCACCTCATTTCCACTCATCCACTGCCCTTCCCGTCACATTGATCATTCAGATTACAATCTGACCCTGCACATCCCTCCTCTCTTCCCTTCCGGATCACTCCCCTCATCGTCTTGCATCACACATTCATATCGGGGTCACGTGCACATCTACTCATCAGGCCCATTCTATGGATTGATGCTGATGAATTTTAAAATGTTTGAACTATCCTTCCCTAAAATCTGAGGACATTTTCGAAAAGGTCTAGTACTGAGCAATCCCGTGAAGAACATAGCAAACAATCGTATCAGTACCGAATCAATTTATGTCCCTACAGTAACCGAGTGAGGTTTTGTGACGCCACTTGTAACGTCGGAATTCAAAAAAGCGGCGGTCTCACTGCTGACGTGTGATCTCCACAGGCGCCACCACTCTTATCGCCTCGGCTCGAAGTACAATCTCGCCCCTAGTCCCATAGTGCGAATAGCCCCCTTCTCTCTATCAGAGAGAGGCTAGAGAGGCATTATTTCCCCGAAATATGCGCGTATCAATCGGCTTGTGCTTGGCAGTGTCCCCCCTGCAAGTGCTCATTTCCATAGCTATCAGTGCCTTCCTCCATCGGATGATTGGGACGAGATGGAGAGGCGACAAAGCGGCACCGCCCGTCACTACACATTCGAAGGAGAGCGAGGATGGGCGCCCGTTAGATGAAAGGTGGAATGCCGGTCAGTCGCCGTCGCCGCCCCTCTTCCTCCCTCCTTCCCAGCGTGATTAATTGTCCGCCCTTTGGACACAGGTAGAAGGATGGAGATGAGAAAGGACGAAGGAAGGAAGGAGGAAGAAAGACACGGGCCCGTCTTCCCGCCACTGCTACCGTACGCTTTTGAGAAAAAAGTGACCGACCGTAAGGAGCGACGCACACAAAAAAAGAGATAAAGGTGCAAGATGCGAGGGGGCAGATACCGGGGCACATTCACCGCTCTAACTGTCTTTGTCCCAGTGGAGAGAGGGAGTTACTCAGGTGGACCAAGAACTACCTCGATTGAGCAAAGCACAAACCAGAATTTGTCTGATCAGACAAATGTAAAAATTAAAATATTTGGAGTTTCCGCTCTCTTATGTACAAGCTAGTTGTAGTGACAACAAATCAGACTGTGCGACTACCGTTCTCGGGGAAAACATTATACTCCCACGCATTCCCTTAGCATAAAACCATTAAACAGGTGAGACATCTGTATTTCCGTAATTCCCTGCGAGGAATGCATCCCATTCCAATGATCTCCTGTCTTGCATTCCCCATTCTCTGCGATGATCTCGCCCCGTGTCAGCTTATCCCATCCATCTTCTTCATTCACCACCACCACCCAACAAGTTCACTAGGTCATCTCTCCTATTTTCGCCTCGTTTCCCTCGCCCCTCCAAGAATGTGTGCGACTTTCCCTTTCTATCTCTCTCGATCCGATCAAGTGCGAGAGTAGGGAGAGGGGGTGGAATCTGGACAACTCTCCCATCTGTGAAATAGCCCGTGAAACGATGAGAGAGCGGAGACAACTAGTGATGACACGTCGGCTAATCGGAAGTAGTCGTGATCTCTGATCACACTGTACTGATGCACTCCCCTTTGCCCCCCCCCCCCCACCCTGACTACGGTACCTCGACCTCGCTTTTCCCATCAAGACCCCATTCGAAGCAGGCAGGGGGCCATTCTTCCCCCCGTTCCCTTCTCGTACTCTGCATGTCTAATGGATGGCTATGTGAGAGCGAGCAGTAGTAGCCTTTCGGAGAAGGAGGAAGGGGAAGGGGCTTGAATGGATGGAGGGAACGGGGCAATTCAGCTATGAGTGCACTCCAATTTATTCTGCATTTAGCTCATTAGAGGCTCTTCTTACCGCGCCGGAAGAGGCGAGTCTTACTAACGACTACTAATAAGCATCGGGCTTCTGCTCGGCCCTTTCTCATTCCGCACCCAGCTGGAAATCCGTATCCTGCACTCCACTTCCAATCTCAATCCTTTAATTACGCGCAGAAGCCCCGCCAATCTTCTCCCTCCACCCTCATCCCTCATTCGCCCCTTGAGGCTTTCCCTCGTCCGTGCGCTCTAGCCCCGTTCCTGCCATTAGCCGTCTATTCATCCATCTCCCTCTCTCGGCTCCTTCTCTCCCTCAATCGATGGTCACTCTCACGTGGTCCTCTCGACCCCTTATCCCTCTCTATCGGGAGAGAGGAAGGAGGGACAGATGGTCACTCTCCTCTCTTCCATCGGGAAAGAGGGAGAGAGGAGAGGGATACTGCTGTCCACTCTACTCACCATCGATCGATGGACGGGAGGGGAAGAAGGGGGACACAAGAGAGAGAGAGAGGGGGGGGGGGGGTAGGAAGGATGGAAGAGGGGACACTACTACTCGCTGGCTGACCACTACTAGTGAGAGAAGGGAGGGAGGAGAGATGGCAGGACGGTGACACACAACTCGAGTAGCATCTCTCTCCCTTCTCGAGGGCACATTCCCCCCCCCCCTCTCTCTCTCTCGGAATTGGCTATCCTCCTCAACTCCTCTTCAAAGTGCTTCCCTCCTTCTCCCGCTCCCCCCCCCCTCATCAGGCAGCTATAGTCATTCTCCCACCCGCGCTACGAATCCATCACCTATACTATTCTTGCGGGGCGAATCGAGGGAAGAAACGATGAGAAACGGATATTTATAGACAACCGTATGTCTACGCAGCCGACATCCTGTCTTGCAGGGCTGAACCCTGATTGCTGTCACGATCTATGGAGAAGGGCGGCTAAAGGAATTCGAAAATTCCATGGATCCCAAATTGGCAGCACGTATAAAATGTTAAAAGCACAGCGCCGATCTATCTGTGAAATATTTATAGAGAAATAAACAATGGACATGCCCTCTTCCCATCAAACGCACCTACTTTGCACTCCCCTATTTTCTCAAAACGGACCTCATTATGTGGATTCCTCCCATTCAGTCAACCTGAACGAGGCCAACTGTCCATTTATAGAAGTCCCTCTGTCCTGGATCCACCATCGAAAGTTGGGGGAAATAGTCAGCTCACCACTGGCAGAACAAGCTGATCGCAACCCAAGCCGCGCGAATTATTATCATTACGGGTTTAACCATCTCATAGGTAGACCCGAATGAAATAACTCGGGCGGAACAAGAGAACGGAATCAGTTAACCAAGTTCAAGCAAGTGCAGGGTATGCTGTCCATCTAGTAAAGCAACATCCAGTACAACTTATTCCTAGCGCTATCGTGTTCACAATCTCCCGCCGTTTCTCTCGCTGTCTACCAACTGTCCTAGAAATTATCCAAGCAGCACCTCCTGTTACACATCAATAGTCACCAAGCTGTTTTAATTTTCTGTTCGTCTGAACAGTTCTTCCCTCTTCCTCACCATTTCTGGGAACCCGGGGGAATGGTCAAGAAGTGATGTGCTCTTTCTTGAGACTAACGAACTCTCGACTACTGAGGGCACTGGATTAGGACAGAAGAGGGAACTGTCGAGAGGGGACGTTTTCGATCTCACACATCCTGCACGCGTCCGGATAGTAAGGCTACGGGTTTAACGCATCTTATCGTAGACCCAAATAGCTTACTACCAAAGGCTTTTGCAGTTTGATGCGCACGCAGTTCCGAAATATAACGTTACGGGTTGCGACCATTTCAAATAGGGCGACCAGTACGTTATACGTCGAAACTTTGTTGTGCTAAGAGTGTCGAAAGTAGGGGGAATAGTCCGCTCATCACTGGTAGAACTAGCTGATCGGATCCCAAGCCGCGCGAATTATTATCATTACGGGTTTAACCATCTCATAGGTAGACCCGAATGAAATAACTCGGGCGGAACAAGAGAACGAAATCAGCTAACCTTAGCCAGTAGATGAGGAGCGTCCAGTTCTAGAATTGGGGGCAGGGGTGTGGATGGTCGCTCTCGCGAATGTAGGGCGTATGAGAGAGCGAGACAATGAGTGAGGGAGGGAGAGGCAGTTGTGGGAGGAGACTAGGGGCGAGAGGTAGGACGGAGAGAGCGGAGGGGCGACCGCTTAGTACTGGCGTAGCTGACCCCGTATGCGCGCGTTGTAGCTAGCAGAGAGCACTCGCGAGTGGGAGGAACCAGGCAGACTAATGGGAGGAGTCGGCGAGAGAGGGTGTGATTGAGAGAGAAGCCAGACAGAGCGCCAGGCAGTGCTGCGCTCGCTCCGCCTATGCAAGGTCACTCACGTGATGACCAACCCTAGGGAGAGTCGATACTACGCCACGCCCCCTACTACTACGACTCCGCCCTCCGTCGCTCCCTTGCGAATTCTCCATCCTATGACCAACTAGAGACTAGAAGAACGCAAGAGACGGCAGAGAAACGCGAACGACAGAGAGCGAATTCGTAGACTAGAGTTCTAAGGAAACCGCGATTCTCGCCAAAAACGCGTCAAAGATCTTAGATTTCGCGTTCCCAGATTGCGATGAACTTCCTGATAAAGAAGCCAGTAAAGACGCACAATATTGCTCGCCCACTAATAAGTAATTTGAAGAAAAACAGGAATCAGCACCCATCTAACAGCAACAATAATACTTAGCCCAATATCAATAAATTAAACAGCACTTTCCTTGAATAAAAGGCAATGGGAGTAGACTGCCTCTCCCTCAAACATTGG
Organism: Pristionchus mayeri; assembly: GCA_036245805.1. Taxonomy (NCBI): domain Eukaryota; kingdom Metazoa; phylum Nematoda; class Chromadorea; order Rhabditida; family Neodiplogasteridae; genus Pristionchus; species Pristionchus mayeri. The sequence goes on from BTRK01000001.1 coordinate 28,862,506, forward strand.
GGGAACGGGTGAAAAGGGTAAAACTGACCTTCGTCCGTTTGAAAAGGACGATTGAAGTAGAAGCGATACGCACCGAAAGACGACATGGAGTCAGCAGCCAGAATCATGGCGGAAGTTGGCATAACAGACGACTATTGTGGCGACTAGACGAGACTAGACGAGACTAATAACAAAAATAACTAAAAATACTTGAAACGAAGAAGTTCTCGGACCTACAGTTTTTGACCGGCTTCCGTACAAGATATCCGCGGGAATTTGAATACAAATAAATTGAATTTGAAATCGTGCACTGACTTTTTTAGTGTGATAATTTCTGGCTGTGGGGAACCGTTGTTCTCTGTTGTTGTCTTTATTTTTGCTTGTTTTTACATTTAACTAGTCCTTTTTCCCGTTTACCCTATTTCCATTTAATGTCCTCGATAGCATTGGGCGCGTCTGCGGTGTATTCCCCCCTAACTCTATCTCGCATATTTGCTCACCGGGCGCTGCCGCGAAAGTTCAGCCGCACTTGCTGTGTTCATTCTTCATCGGTCGTCTTGTGTGTGCGTTGAGTGTCTCTCTCGGCCCATTCCCTTCTCTCTTCTCTCCATTTCCTTGCCTGTCCGAGGAGCAGATTCCCCTCTCGTCGTCCCCGGTTCGATACTGATTAGCTTCGCTATCAGAGTGGTGTCCCTCTTTCGCGTAAGGGCTCGTAATTCGTCTCTTCTAGACGCTTCTTGTCTTTCGCAACCCCTCTTCTTCCCCTCCCCTCGTCTCCTCACAAACAGTCCTGACTCAGTCCCAGTGGGCTCTCGACCTCAGCCGGCTAATCCTCGTCGTATATCGGGGTCACCAGCTGTTTTCTCATCTCTGGGGTCAGCTCCGCCCTCTATTGGGGCAGAGCCATCTCGGCATGCCATTCACCGTCCCTCCCCACCCGACCGAACGCCCGCTCCTCTCTCAGATACCCCATCTGCCCCCTCCTCCCTAGTCGTCCTTCTACTGTACTTCCCCTGAATCTTGAGCCAAGATCAGTCTGCAACCCGTGAATGATTACCGTCGGTGGATAGACCATTCGTTTCCTATCACCGGGTATACATTCATCGATTGCTACTGATCTATCACGTTGGCACGATGATTCACCCCCCTCAGAAACACGTTGGAAGTAGTGAGTTGGATGTCAGTAAAGATCTCGATCAGTGCCCTTTCGATCGATCCTATCTGAAGGGCATACACTCTTCTCATCTAGAGGGGGGCAGCTAGAGAGAGAGAGAGGGGGAGACTCGATGAAGGGTGGCGAGAGATGGCGTCCCTCGAGAGAGTGCAGACTGTCAGGGCAGGACGAGATAGTGAGTACATAGAAGAGAGTGCGCAGCCAGAGACGACGAGAGAGTGTGCGAATGGAGGAGAGTGGCGGATTAGCCCCGCAGTGTGTGGCAGGCCTGCTAGAAGGGGTCATCTGGTCTCGGGCAGAAGATCTCTGAGTGCCCATTCACTTTGAGGGATCGGCCAGAGCCAGATGAGTGGCAGTGGGGGTGGGAAACGAGGGGGCAGAAGGACGACCTATTCGTACTTACGACCATCGGAGCCATCGTAAATTAGAGCAAAGGGGAAGAATGGGGGCTGGTTAGGAGCAGTTGGACTGCTGTTGCACTGAATCGATTTTGGGAGAAATGGTGCGATGTGTAATGTCTTTCTTGTAGATCATAAATTGACAAGGTGATGACATGGGAAATCTCTTTGCTCATTGCCTAACAAGGAACATCACGAAGATAGATGCAAATAGTGAAAGGTTGAAGACGAAAGAGGACTCGCTCGTAGTAGTAGGGATTACGGTAGAGGTGGTGGGAGCTGCACTGGTTGTTGTAGGGGCATCTGTAGAAGTCAGGGGTGCTGCATTGCTACTAGTAGAGGCGTCTGGAGAAGTACACGGTGGCGGATTTGTAGGGATTACGGTAGTGGTGGAAGGCGCGGTTTGGCTGGTAGTAGGGGCATCTGTGGATGTCAGGGGAGCTGGATTCTGCAATACATTTGGCTATCCTTTGGTAACTTGATTACTGGCGGGCCTCGAGTTTGGGGACGGGAGATGAGTAGTCCTTCCCCTTGATGAAGTTGTAGAACATCTGCAATTTTACTTCCTTGTTTTTCTCTCCACGGGAAAAAATATTTAGTGTGATCCAAGTTCTCTTCTCTTTGAGTTGTTATAATACCAGTTGAGGTCGGGTAATGAGTTTTTATTTGTTTTGATATAATACTAGGATTGGCAAGGATGGGTGGGGGTGAATCATTTTAGAACTCTAGAGGGTGAAAAATAACACGTTCCAAATCAATCACTGATTTCGAAAACAAAGAGTTCTAAAACGATAAACCCCCTTGATAAGGTCCCTTTGAACAGTTTCTTTCAACGCACCTGTAGTGACTCCTTCGGTTTCTCTGCATCTGAACTGGCGAAGTGACCCGCACCTCGAATGGTCAGAAAGTCCAGACCTGCAATCTATCTTTATTTCTGATTCAAGGCTAGTTCCTCGTCCATGTTTTATACTTATTTCATCTTGGGTTCACTCTGGCATTAGTATTCGAGCGAGACATTAACTTTGGAGATCAGAAGTCCGTCATGTGTATATGTGTTCCACCTTATTTCTTACCCTTGTACGCAGTCCACATTCCGATTGAGGGTGGCTTCTGTTCGGCGTCATTCCATGGCTTAGCTCGATGCATCCTCTCCAGTCCCAGTCTGAATCAATTTTCTTGTGCTCACTTTACAGATAAGTTCTCTGAGAGAAAAATTCTCTGTTCCCTCCCCTTCCTTATTTTATAGATGCCGATAACTTTTCAGCTTGCTATATTCCCCCGTGTGTTGTACGTGTCGAGGGATGGTGTTAATGAGTATCCAGGGATTATCTATCCTCCGATCCATTTCCGGCCCCGGTTGATCACTTGGTCACGGGTTTCGTGGTGCGAAGGTCACTTATCAATGCTAGGCCAGTTGATACGCGAATGATACCGAGGGATGGGAAATGATTATGATAACATATGGCGAGGGTGAGAACAAGGGAGATCAAAGATGAAACCTCGCCATAAACTGGTTGTTGTGCTGTACATTGCAGATTGAGTCCATGTCACCGTTGAAGAACATCACCTGCAGTAATCGATACTTTACAGTTACAGTAACCTCGGAGCGTCCTTGAGATACAGTAATCTCATCCGTCCAGCAGTTGCTAGTTTGGAAAGATATTAGCTGTCAGTACTCGATCCTTTCGTTATACCGTAATCTCGTGGTAACAAACCTTGACGCCTGAGGCGACCACTCTCTTCACCACATCACTCATGTCATCGTAGGTCGAGATGTAGTTGTCCTCGACCTCCTGACTGGAAAGGGGAGGTTACGGTAGGTCGACGGGGTTACGGTACCTGCAGCTGGTGTAGTTCTGGACGTCATCAGGGACGTGGAGCACCTGAGAATGTCAGTTGTCATGGTAAAATAAGCTTGTAAATCATCGAATCGATTCAATAAAATTTCCATCGATTTGTTCCTTGTTGTGCATGAATCGATCAAAGACCAATCCTTACCTTGCGCAGCTCCGGCATCTGCAGCCAGATGGAGTAGTCGTCATGGTGCGCGCATTGAGGAAGATTCTGGAATGGGTGATCTTTGATCATCCTTGATGACGTCATCGAGTCAGCTATCACATTTCAGTATGCGATACAGGGGTGACGTCATCAAGGATATGTCAGGCATCCTTCTTTGATGTCGGACAACCAAAGGTTGCGTCAGCCGTCATTGTTACGTTATGACATCATTCGGACATCATTCCACACAACGAATGGATCAGGAGTAGTCACCAGATCATGTCGGCACACCTAATTTTTGTGATTGAGTTATGAATGCTTCAGAAATTGCCCTCTTCATCATGTGAATGACTTTGAGAAACGTTCTTTTCAGACGACCAGCCCATCGGGAACAATACCTATCGAGAGTTCTGATGTGTTACGTTGCATCATCTCTAGTCAACTACTCGTGAGCGATTACATCATCACTTCTTACCGGGTCGTAGTCGGTGTGGTCGGGATCAGCGTCGAACCTCTCGAAGGCCTCTTCTCCCGCTCTGGCAGCCATCTTCCGACGAAGATGACTGATCATGACGTCGCGTTGAGAACGAGATGACGTCTATATTATTTGATCTTTGACCTCTTGTAGAGCAGGATTACGCGTGGAAGCATGATTCCACTTCTTGAGTATTTCAGTTCGGCCTTTGATCTTTACCGTAGTAGTCGTATCGTTTAGATAACAAGTGAAGTAGAGGAAGTAGGGATCGAGGCCGGAGAAGTAGTTGGCCATGCCGAGCACGTTCGCCTGAGAGTTATTGTTGACATTGTGAACCATGTCTCCCCATTGCCGTCAAATTGAATCCTCTTACAGAGACTAGGTTGCATAGAAATAAATGAATCAATGATGTTTTTTTTAAATCTTTGATCTCTTACCTCAGCATAGCACGGGTCGGACTTGTTAAATGCCTGCGAGTAGAAATCGCATTCAGTGGATGATGTATCCTGGCAGCATTTGCCCACTGCGTTCATGTAGTATCTCAAAATGAACTTTGATCTCTCCCCTACAGTTTCCTTCAGTTCGCAATAAACGACATCTCGGACTACAGTACCTCCATCTAAAGTGCCTGATTTTCAGGGACGTAATCGATAACTCTACCGTATCCTACGGTACTCACGTTTCGTCGACGAGTCCGTGGTAGTAGGAGTACTGAATTACAGAGTTGAACAGCAGTTGGTCGTTCACGCAACCGTTGCCCACTGCCATGCCCTGAATTGATCTTCGTAATCTTCGTAAGCATTTTAAATCGTCCAGATATTTCCCCTTAATGAGTTAAATGATTTTCTCGTTTCACACGACTGAAATGATTAAGCTATGTGCGGTCCTTGAGAAAAAGATGCTATCTTATTTTCCCCAATAATTATAATTCTCTACTCATAAAATCTGGCACTACACTAACTATACAGATTCACAACAGATGTCATCCAGGCACCAACGATCACCTTGAACTGGGGGAAATTCAGCTTGTCCTTTGCCAGTCTGTCTGCCAGCATGGGAATGTACGTGCCCGCGTAGGATTCGCCCATGATGTAGAGGTCGTTCGCCTTCCTGACACACACTTGCTACATTTCCCATGAACTCTCGCGCTGTCTAGCAGAACGCAGCGATGAACTTTCTGATTCTCATATTTTGTCGTGCTCTCAGCTCCGTCTTATCGTCCGAAGAACAACTAGGGCAGTCGAATGAAAACTCCACTTGATTTGAGCCATGCGAAATGGACTAGAGTAATCTTTCCAGCTCACTGGAAAAGTGTGAATGGATGAGATGGCTTCACAAGAACTGTATCTTCAACCTGAACGTTCTCTCCCCGTCAAAGAGAGCTCAGACTGAAGAGTTATTTCTTGCGAAGTCACCCCCGTATCAATCGCAAACAGAGGATAATCAATATCATTTTACAGAGGGGGGACATTTTGGTATGGACACTATTACACTAGTTCTAGATATTCAGAAAGCAAAGATCACCTCTCCGGGAACTTCTCGAACCATTTCAGCATGGCGATATGATTGTCATCAGCTACCTGAAAAGGCGTATTAGCTCCTTCTACGAGCATCTCCAGATAATAATTCGCCAAAAATCAATATTTCGATATTATAGCCATTTCATTCTCTTTATCATCCCTTCTTTTGATCTGCCATGTTGAGATCTGCTTCAGAATAGGCATGGTTTCGCAATAAATGACTCTGATCATTGTGCGGGTTTCTCTCTGAGGAAGAACGCAGAGTGCGGGCAATCACTCAAGCCCATCCCTTCTTCAGTATCCCCACTCGCCTCATCATCAGTGAAGTTGTACAGTCCGTCGCTCCTCACTGAGAAGCCCACGCCTGCGGGAGCATCCAGGAAGATGATCGAGGAGAACTGAAGGGATTATCGATTTATAGGTAGATCAAAGACCTAATATCGATCGATGGTAGATCACTTACCCTGTTCCAACTCAATGGGTTCGTAGTGACTGCTTCGCCCCAATCGCTTACGCGGAAGGGACCCAACTCGAGCAGAAGACCCTGTAAGGAATTCGAATGTCGAAGTGAAGAAATATTCCACTCATTTCGTCCTCTGATTGGCATCGGACGAACATTTGCTGAATGATATGAAGCGGGGAAGTCTGCGGCCCTAGCAATTAGATGTATTTTTTTGACTCTGAGCATTCTTCAGCGCATAGCTGCAGCGATTTCGGTTCGAGGAGAGTACAGCATCCATGGTGTGCGTCCTACAGTACCTGTAGTGAGGAACAGCCGGGGCCGCCATTCAGCCAGAGCAGCACGGGGTCCTGCGTTGCATCTCCCTGCGTCTCCGTGTACCTGATGCGGAATACAGTATTCGCAGGGTACTATATTCTTGGAGAGGACCTTAGAAACCATTGCAAAATTCATCGATAGAAAATCATGAATGGATTTTACACCTACGTTTGGCAGAAAGTTGCACCTCAAACTTCTTTCACTTGATATTGGATTTTCTTTCAAGAACACCCAATTGTCTTAGACTGAGAACTATTTTAGGAATCAGATAGAGTTTCTCACCAGTAGAACAGCTTCTTCTCCTCTGCCACATCGAGATAGCCAGCAAACTGCCTGAAGTTGAGCTCCTCCTGCAGCTTCGGAAGAGGATCAGTGATCAGATCTGAATGGAGAAAGCTGGAATTGGAGTAAAAGAAGAAAGAATACACTAGGTCAGATGAGAACTAAAAATATACCATTCCGTAGTATTTTTCCTGAAGACATTTAGGCAGCGTGGGAACCTAATGTAAATACTCACACCCGGACTATCAAGTGATCATACAGACGCAACGAATGCGTGAATTCCAACATAGGTTCTCTTCACCATCAGATGGGCATCAAACGAGCAAAATAACTCATCCTCCGCTGGCTCCGCGAGAGAACTAGCGACAAAGAGAGCGAGGAAGAGGAGAAATCGCAGCATTTCCACGTGATTGGCTGTTTACCTGCAAAAGTTTGTTCAATGCACGTCAAAATAAGCAAGAAGATCAGAGAGAAATAGAGAGAGAACGTCATTCTGACACGGCATTGCTTCGTTCTCTTCTGTCCCTCTGGAATCGCATTTTTTCAGCTAACTATCCTAATGAAAGCCTGCAGGTAGGACAAAATCATGCCAGAAGGTATGCTTATTGGCACAACTTTTGCACGAATTTGATGCAGAGGATGGATAAGATTGACTTAGGCCGACTTGATATGATCTTTGGTTTTCCCTTTTTTTAGCAATACTAGCACGTTTAGGAACAGGACTGACGAAATCCAGATAACAATCAATAAATCATGACGGAATAGACAATCATTGGCCAGAAAGTGTCTTTCGGCCGCTTGATGACGGTTTTATCAGCATTATCAGCACTAATGATTCAATCGCCTTTGTCACTCGTTCCAGATCTAATCCTTTCATCATATCACCATTGTGTGATTCCGAGTATCTGACTAGCCTACATGTAGCTACAGACGGAAAAGGATAATACGCTAGTTGCTATCAACATTTTCTTCTTTCTTGTCCACGAATTTTTTCAGTGCAATATCAGTATAATCTTCAAATCATAATCGAATTCGAATGAGGCCTCTATTTTCCGTATCTGGATTTCTAGTGTTATAATACTGCAGATATGCATAATCTTGAAATATCGCCTTGTATTCGGGTACCATATCCAATCCTTTCATCATCTCACCTCCGTGTGATCATCAGCACAGGCAACTCTTTATCACTGGACTCTCCCCGATCCGCACGCTCTCTTGTCGGTTAGAGAAAGCGAGAGAGTGTGTAAAAGGAAGAGAATCAGAATGGGTCGACGACAATGCGTCTACGCAAGCTTCGGTTCGCCTCGAGACGGCAAACGAGGGATTAGGATGAAACGGGGCGAGATTCTTGACTAGTATTTGATCTTTGGGCGTGGAATCTCACCGGGAAAAGAGGGGGAAAGGGAGATCATGGGCAAGGGAGCTGTTTGATTAGAATGCGTGTAATGACTGGGCTCTTCTCTTTTCCTCTATAATTTCGCACAGATGAGAGAGAGAGAGAGAGAGAGAGTGATTGCTCGACGGGGGTAGATTGCTGATTCGATGGAGGGGAAAGGGATAAGACTAAAGATCAAAGATCAACTGGAAATGTGCGAAGAATGGGAGGGAATGCGGCTCGTGAGCACATACGAATCGAATAGGACACAAGGCAAACATATTAGAGTATTACATAATTATTAATGTTAATTGTACAAACGGAATGCGTAATCATGCTAACGTCGAAAGACAGAAGGAGAGCTAGACGCGATAGAGTCTGAGATCGGGATAAGATCAATCGATAATGCTCTGTTACGACCCTGGCTGCAGTGTACGGTGGGAGCTCAGGAGGTTACGGTAGGCTCCTCTACCGTAGCCCCCTCGTGCGAGGTGGACGAGTGCTCCGTGTAGTCGACTGCAGAATGGCACTCCTTCTCCACCTCCTTCAATGAGCGGTCGTTGATCTATGAACTTTGATCTTGTAGCCTGCGTCAGATCTGCGTTTCAGAGAGACGTTCTATCAGCTTCAGTGATTGCAGGAACAATAGTGAATACCCAAAAAATTTCTAAACTCGTTAAAAGATGATTGATTCTGCTGATTTGATGCTTCGCTCAGGGAAGACCAGAGATCACGCAAATCGATTACAGAGACCGTACCTTTCTCCTCCTGCTGCTCTCCCTGCCCAACGATCGCCTACGCTGCTCGAACCTGCCATCGATCGATATTCACCATAATTCCTGTCTACCGTATACCTCGCGAATCGCTTCTTGAATAGATTCCTTCCGAATCGAATACCGTATCCCTCGTCGTCCTTGCTAGTCGATGGCTGCTCCATAACCTTCTTCGTTCCATCCTTCCGCCTCGCTGGCTTCCGCAGCATCTCAGCCTGGAACAGCTACCGTACCCCGAAAATTCCGCCCAGGAACCCCCGGCAAAAAATCAATAGTTTATCGATTACTGTACATTATTGGATAGTGTGAGGGGGCGAGAGTTTTGATTGGGCGAGGCATTATTAGGAGTCGTCATATACAATCTTTGGTTTGCGTTGACTATGATCAATATATATATATTTAATTATTAGTCATATAATATAAATATATTTTGAGGAACGAATCGGGGAATTCTATCGAAAGACTTCGGGAGAGTGTAATGAACTGTGCCGAAATTATTAGATAAATTACAAAATTCTAGATAGCATAGTAAGAGGGATGAGGAGAAGTGAAGGATAAACTCTGACTCTGGAATGGAAATAAAAAAAGGGCTGCTAATCGTCACAACTATATCGACCATCGAGACTCTGCTCTCTCCTTTTCGAATGATCTCTCGTCGGTTAGAGAAGGCGAGAGAGCATGGGAAGGAAGGAGAGCACAGACACGATGCTAGCCTGCTCACTAATAAATACCCACACTCCCAACACGCCAAACGATTGGTTAGTAATGACGCAAGAGAGGTGCGGGGGAGAGGGAGAAGGGGGGCATCATAATAACAAGGGAGAAAATGGGAATCTGACTAGATCAAAGATCAAAGGTCAAAAGAGAAAGAGTAGTGTCTTACATAGTAAGTACCGGGAGCGAAAGCCCTTGCTCGACAAAGACATTGTGTAGAGACGGGGAAGAGGCAGTCACACTGACGCCTCTCCACACTGGGGTACGGTAGGCTTCAGGGAGGATTACGGTAAGTCCTGGGCCAATACGGTAAATACGAATCGATAAATGACTATTTGGTAGAACCTAGGCTAGAGTGAAGGCGAATCTTAGAGCGAGACGGGGGGGGGGGGGGGGCGTGGCGGAGACTCTTATACTAGATATGAGAGAAGTGGTGGGGGAGGGTACGGTAATGGTGAAGTGGTGGTGAGGGGAGGTGGTGCGTCGTGGTGGGACGACGTTCTACGAGAGGAAAGAGGGCGCTCTTTCGATTCCATACGCTCTCTTTCGCCGGTTTGCGTAGGCTAGAGAGCAGGAGGAAGTGAGAGAGCACAGAGAAGAGGAAGCGACAGAGAAGGAGAGAGGCGCATGCTACAGTATACAATCGATGATTGGAGGGGGAAGGGTGTAGTACGGTATTAGTGAATTGAGCGACAGAAGGAGTGGAGGGGAAGGTCAATCAGGGACAGGAGAAAGAGAGAGATAGAGAGAGAGGAGGAGGAGGATGGAGCCGTGCACAAAAGCTATTGGAAATCGATAGGGGGACGGGGCGGGGTCTCGACACGATTCTCGCGGGGTTACGGTAGTCTATAGGAAGGCATCTGCTTCGTCGTCGTCATCGTCGTGGAGAGCATCTGGAGTACTCCGGGACGTCGCCGACAACGACGATGGAACGCCCAGCGAGGGCCCGCCCGACTCGTGGACACCGCCCCCTCCGGACGAGGACGCGGCTCCATCTGACGCGACGGCGCGGACAGCCGAGCCGCCTCCCGCGCGCTTCCGTTTCGCCTTCTTTAGCATCTGCGCCTGTAAGGAGCGAGAGGAGGCTAGAGGAGGGAGAGGGAGAGGGGTGACATGTCTAATCTGCAGCCTATCGTCTGTTTACGGCACAGATTGGAGAAGCGAACTGTTTTTGGAACTGTGACCTAGTACGAAATAGGGTCCTACACTATACAGTACCGTGCCTAACATCGGGATGGGCAGAGGACAGTAAGCCAGCACAGCTACGATAGCAACAGGTGGTGTAGTAGTATCTCTCGCCCGGCTCTTCGCACTCTCGCCCATGCCTTTGCTGCGATGTGCCAGACGGGGTACGGTAGGCGAGTGAGTGTGTGCAGCGGGAAGCGTGTGCTGGTGGGTGGGTGCGTGTATGTGTGCGGGTTACGGTAGCGAAGCGAGATTTACTAAACAGCGGCGAGCGGCTACGCACGCAAATGGAGGAAAGATAGAGAGAGATAGAGAGAGAGAAAGAGAGAAATTGGACAGGACGAACCAAGGAAGGGAAGGCAGACGATACACGAAACTGAGAGGAAACTGAGAGAGGGGGGAGAACTGAGGAGGGGTTAGGGGGAGAGGAGGTGGTGTTACCGTAGTTAGTGGAGACGGAGGAGGGAGGAACGGGCAGGGGAGAGTACTGTAGAATCGATCAACGAAAGAAGAGAGACTCGCAAACCACTACGACAACACGTGTAGAGAGTACGGGGGAATCTAGGGGGCGGCGCCGAGATACGGTATCATGTCGATTGGAGGGTTACCGTATCTCGGGGTTCAGAGTTCAACGACTATCATTCTTGTGCAGATGGACAGAGACGTCGTCTAGATGGGAAGGGGGGAGGTCAAAGATGAAAGATCACTCACCCTGAGGGCCGACTTGAGGATGGTGATGGTGCCGGGCGATTGGACGTGAGGCTCGCCGTCTACTTGCACTGGCCACTCCTCGTGCGTAGTGATCTTGATCTGCAAAAAATAAAGATCAATTTTGATTTTTTTGGCTTTTCGTAAGGATGCACAAGCGCTACGTCAACGTTGTTATAGATATGTATGCGAAAGTGAGCAACAAAGTCTACATATCAGAGATCAAAGATCAAAGATGAGCCTTACACTGCCGCCCTGCGCTATCCGAATGCCGGCGGCGAGCTTGCTCTGGATGAGACCGAGTCGAGAGACGTCGGTGATGCCGACCACCTGAGGAGATCAAAGATCGCTCATGAGGTCAAAGATAAGATTGGATTATGACCGACAAGATTGCATTTTTTATAGTCCAAAATTATTGACAATTCACTATTTATGTCGCCAAACTCAGGGTAAATGGAACCTTTGAAACTCATCCACTCTGTTGAAATTTCAACACTGATTCGATGTTGGTCAAACCAATTCTGTTTCAGGAAAATATCTTACACTAGATGCAACTCTACATTCAATTATTTCTTGCTCTTCTATTTTTGAAAAAAAACACATTCTAATGCTATTCTCTACCTAAACTCGGATCAAAGTATGATCAAAGGTCAAAGATCCCTCTCTCACCTCCAGCAGTCCATCGTAGTGGGTGGGCTTGGTGAAGGGAGCCTCCTCCTTGGCCGTTCCCCAAGGATTCGCACCCGATCCCCACGATAGCAGATTGAGCACGATGATTCCCTCGATGTTCGGCAACTCGACCGGCTGAGAAAACGTCATTGATAATTGAATGAAGTGGAGAAAAGATAAGATTATTGTGTTGAATACTAAAATATTGTGTTGAATACTAAATGAATTATAGATCATTGGGTGAGCAAATTTGACACATCAAAGATCAGGATTGCAGTCTACGAAAAATACGTGGAGAACAATCTACGGATTGGTAATGCAAGATGCACTGTGGAGTGGTGAACGTGTGCGATCAGTTCAAAGTTCAAAGATCAAACCTTGCCGTCCACTTCCAACTCGATGCGCTTCCACAGATCCTTGCATGTTCGCTCGAAGAAGACCTGAAGGTCAGAGATCAATCGACTTCTCAAAGACTTTCAACATTTCCAACGACTCCTAGAAGCCTTTTCAACAAGCTGTTCGGTTCGCAAGGAGAGTAACGAATAGTCCTTGATAAATTCGCAGAGATCAACGATCAGCTCACTTTCTGCAGTCCAATCTTCACGTATTGCGTCTTGTTGAAGAGTCGCGACGAGAACTTCTCCGGATTAGCATCTCGCTGCAAAGAAATGATGACCTATAGGCGATCTTTGGAAAAAAAGTACTATTCGAAAAACAAAAGAAGGTAGACATCTTTCTTCCAAATTTTCCCATGCACATTATGTGAAAGAAAATGTTCACATGGGAAAGGGATTCGTCAATAGCCATTGATATTTGATCTCTCTAACCTTGTTGTGGAACTTGAGGCACACGTCGGCATCGATTCCGATTCCGAAGTAGTTGTTCATGATGATCATGCTCGTCTGATCCTCCGGATTCGACATCGTGCCCGCCTGACCCTGGCAGTCCTGAGGAGAAGTTGATTAATTTTGACAAATCGGCATGCTACTCTTGATATTTCACGTGACCTCCGTGCTCAGGAACACTTCTGCTTTCTACAATTCCTCTCTCTGGCAGAAGTAATGGATAAACAGAAGGAGAACTCTCCTTTGCGTGTCTCCTGAGTATCACTTCGCTTTTCAACAGTGCTAATGGCCATGGTATGTTATACACTAGGGCAATCAAATGCACGCATATGCAGTGGCTCACCTCAGCGCCGCTGCTGGTGGGAGGCTGCGACCGTTCCTCCTCGTGGAAGACCACCGCCCATCGATCCAATCGAACCTCGTCCGCCTCGATGACGTCCTGAGATGGAAAGGTGGGCGCTGATCTCTGATTCCTTTGGAGAGTATGTACACTTCTCAGTATCAAAATTGATTCTGTCGCTTTCTGCGCATTTTTCAGTTTATACAAAAATCCCTCTTTCCCGCAGACACATTCCATCTCTCAGAGAGGAGAGACAGAATTCGACACATCCGTTAGTGCTAATTTCTTGCTATCTAAGTGACTACGGAATAAATAAATGAATGCAACAATTAATGAAAGAGGAGTGTCTTCCCACCTTGAGTATGTCCTGCGGATTCTCCTCGCCCGTGTATCCTCCTCCCCATCTGAGCACTCGGGAGAGATCGTTGCCCGTGCCGAGAGGAACGATGCCGCACGGAGGGGAGAAGCACGCCGCGTCCTTAATTAGGGGAATTAGTTAATTAATTATTAGCTAATTATTAGCTCATCTACCTGCTTTGCGATATCCAAACACTGAAGCACCCATCCAATCGTTCCATCTCCTCCACAAGCCAGAATGCGGTACTTGGGAATGTTCCGGAAGACGTAGAGACCGACCAGAGGGCCGCCCTTTAGCACGTCGAAGACCTGAACAAAGATCAGAGATCTACAAGAATCTTAGATTGTTGGATGATGGGATGAAGAGATGATTGTCTACGAAGGCCGAAAGGTCAATGTTCAAACCTGGAAGGGGTTGAGCAGCTTCCGGAAGGCCTTCATCAGCTCGGATCCCTGGCATCCGCCGGATTTGACGTTGACCAGGACGAGGAGCGGCTCGCAGTCCGGAGCGAGCATCTTAGGCTGAAAGGTCAAAGATTAACTTTGTTTGATTCCCATTTTTTTCTCACAATGAGAGTGCATGAGAGTGGAAGGATTGAACTGCATGCAAACACAGACATTTATCAGAGCTCTCAAATGGAAGTGCTCCCCGGAGTGCTTCGGAACTGCCAGTTCTGTTTATGTGATGTTTTAAGCTGTCTAGTGTCTAGCCAGCGAGGGATCGAGAGGTATAGAGAAGGCAGAGTGGGCGAGAGAGCGCGAAAAATTGAGAGAGTGGCGGCGAATTTGCTCAGTTTGTGTGGGAAATTTTCACCTGGACGTTGGGCAGGCAGAGTACGATCAGCTTCTTGTCCTCGTACGTCGCGTTCTGCAGCTTCTGCACTGCTGCGGTCGCCGCCTGAGAAATCAAAGATCAAACTATAGACCACAGAGATCAAACTACAAAAACCAAAGATCAGCTCGTACCTTGGCCGTGTTGAAGGTGATCACTAGACTACCGTACTCGAAGTAGATCGGGCCGATCGCAGTGAATGGCTTCTCTGCAATGAGTGGTGTGGTGCGAACATTAGGAAACGTCGCTGCGTCAAAATTTGCACTGCGTGAGGCCCAATGGTAAACGTCGTACTCGCGCTCACCTTTCGCACCAAGCAGCTTGAGCAGGATGCGTTCGTATTGCCGTTGCGCCAGCGACACGGGCAGATTTCCGACGAACACCTGAACCCACTCTTAATCACATAGCGAAAGGAGTACTGTAGCAGATGGATACCGTATCCAAATCAATCGATACATACCGCATGGTCGTGCGGGTCCTCCTTCTCCTGCACGTAGAAGCGCATGACGTGATAGCGCCGCAGCGAGTCCTGCAGTGACGTTTACGGTAGTTGACAATCGTAGATGCTCCCGCGTCGAAATTTCAACAGCGTCGCATATTTTTTGCATTTGTTGGCGCGAATTCAAAATATTCAAATGTTGCTTGCCTTGCGTAGGTTTCGCACCAGCTGTAGCATGTTTTCATGGTGGTTGCACGTCCGTTCTGCGAGTCCCTTCTCCAGAGAGACTTCGATCAGGTTGTAACTTAATTAGCTTAGTTAACAAGACAAGACATGCAGAAAGAATCAGCAAGTTAGTATTTTGTCTAAAGACCATAACAAATAGACCAAATTCAATGTCTAAAACTTATTTGTTCTTTTTTGTTTTGGATACAAAGAGGCTAGATGGTATTCGAATGAATTTCAGGAAATGAATATCATCTGTTGGTCAAAGAAATTTCAATGATGTTCTTGAATGGGTCTTTTCAATAATCACAACCAAAAAATCTAGAGATCTAGGAATCAGCGACAAAATGGTGCAGATTTTCAATTCATGCTCAAATTTCGGCGCGAATTCAAAAGTTCAAACCAGCCTACCGATTCCAGGAGTTTCTATCCAGGCCGAAGTTGTCGAGGGCGTCCGCTATGCAGTCCTGCACCAGCGTGTCCCTGTCCACCGTCATCGAGCAGAACGTCATCGGTACTCTGCGCATAATTGTTGACGACGTTTAGTAAAAGGCGTCGCCTACCGTAGCCAGCCACCGTACGCCTTCACCACGGCCTTCTCCGGATCGTCCTTGTGCCGCAGGAAGATCTGAGAGATCATACATGTTAACAGCTTAATTTATTATAATTTAGTGAAATCGAATGAGAGAGAGATCAAAGATCAAACCTGAGCGCGAGCACCAGCTGGTCGCTTCACGTTTCGCAGCGGCACCGGATCCTCCAGATTCTCCTCCTCTCCGGCTGAAAGGTGGTATGCTAAGTAAACATCGCCGCGTGACATTTTGCACTGCGTGAGCCAGGCTGGGAAACGTCGCTCACCATCGTTGAGCACTTGCGTGACGTAGTAATTGTCGGGTGCCCCCTGTATGTGGAACCGCCGCAGGGCGATATCACGAATCTGACTCGTCGACGCCATCTTCGGCACCGCAGCAGTACGGTAGATCTGATATTTGAATATTTGAATTTGGAGCGCACAAATTCATAATTTTAAGAAGTTTAGTTAAAAAGTCGACAGGGTATCAAAAAGTTGGAACCTGATTTCGAAGGGAATTGTTTCCGTCGTAGATTCTTAGGATCTCCATGTCCTCCTTCTCTTTGTCTTCCTGCAGAGAAATCAAATATCAACCCACAATCCGGATCGGAGACCAGATCAAACTACAAACCTTCTCTCGTTCTCGCTCGGTGCCAATCTCGTCGGCGGTGGTTTTGCACGGCGAGGAGACTGGAAAGAGGAGATCAAAGATCGAAGATCAAAGAATGCAATAGACAGGCCACAGCGACGATTCACCACTAGCACGAACCACCTTCAAAGCAGTGAGAGGAAAGGCCGAAAGATCAATGGTCAGTCTTCTGTTTATTCATTCATGTTGAGCTATCTTCATTTTTCTAGGTTCTTACAAAGATAACAGAGAAAGAGAGTTCAGAGCGAGTATTAAATCGGTGTCAGGAGGATAGTGCTTTCCCTAGCGGATAGTGCTTGCCAAGGGGATATCCGCGTTGACGCGTATGTCCGCGAGGTTGCGGACGTGCGGAAGGATAGGAATAGAGTGAGAGTGCACGGTACCCTTACGCGGATGCGCGGACGACGCTTCGGTGCCGGACGCGGATCCGCCCGGAGAGGAGATGTTCAGCAACTGCTCCATTGGAAGCTCCGTCCTGTGGTGTGCGCATTAGGAAACGTCGCCTCGTTAGAATTTGCATTGCGTGAGTCATATTTGGAAACGTCGCTTTCGCTCACCTCGGGATGGTGAGGCAGCTGGGTGGGAGCATAATCTTCGCGAGTGCGCCGTAGTCGCACTCGGACGGCATCTGGCGGTAGCAGACGGCGTGTGCCTGCATGGTCTTCATTAGTATATGTCGCCTTTCGCATTTTCGACGCGGCGACGATTAGTAAATGTCGCTTACCGTGGCGCCACACCACTCGCAGCGCATGCCGGCCAGACACTCGTTGGAGTAGCAGGTCTTCTTGCAGACGCAGCACTTGCTGTCGCGAGGCAGATTGCCCTCCTTCATGTGGTGGTAGTGAGGGGCGATCGTCTGCAGGGTGCAAGAGTGTACTTTACCAATTATACGGTATGCGGTGCCTGGTGAACCGGTGATCTTTATAAATTACGGTACTTGATACATTTTCTATTCCCATTCAGAAAAATAGATTAATGTTGATTTCCGCGATGCAGATTCTGATTAAATCCATCAAATTATTCGTCACACCGTTACCTACATCTCTGTCATAATTTGCATTGCGTGCGTAGATAGGAAACGTCGATTTCGGTTAGTTGCGTAATCATCTCATTGCTTATCAACTTCATTCAAACTTTGCATTGCGTGTATCGCTAGGAATCGTCGACCTCTGCACGTAGTGCAATCAGCAGATTGTGCGTCCGCCCCGCCCCTCCCTTCCGAGTATTCCTTGCCTCGTGAATAAGTAATCTGCACACACAAAGCATCTGCAGTGCCTGCACTACGTGCGAAGCGGTAAACGTCGCACTCCTGGTGCACGCGGCGGGCATAATTACAGTGGTGGTGTGCCGGTGGTGGTGGTGGGGTCTCAAATTGCCTTACTCTTCCACATGGATCTATCCTCGCTCCTTTCAAACTCGCGACGGGGCGTAATGAGCATCTTCTATTGCGGGGCTATCGGCAGTCTCCCTACGCTCTCTCACTTTCCCCTGCTCTCTCGCCGCTGAGTATCGGCGCTGAGCTATTTTCTACTGCGATGCAAGAGCGGGCTAGTCGACGACTCTCCTCGCCTCGCACACTCTCTCGTCCCTCTCTCGTCTGCAGTCTCTCAGTTCCCCATTCTGTCTCGCGACCACTCTCCTCGTCGGCCGCGCTCTCTAGCCCGTCTCACTCGTCGTCTGTCTCCTCTCGCGACTCTCTTTCTCGAAGATGACGTCAGTCTCCGAGAAGGGAGGGAGACTGAAGAAGGAAGGAAGGAGGCAGAAAAGAGAGAGAGTGAGGAATTGAGGGAGTGAAGATAGAAGCAGAGAGAAGGAGAGCTAAATGGATAGAGACAGAAGAAGTAGAATGAAAAAGTCGGAAGCGGACGAGAGAGAGAGAGAGAGATCAAGGATCGCCTTGAAATTGTCTTGCAGTAAAAACTAGAAAGTGTGTATATTTTGTGTGGATGGGTCCTGGGAGCGGCGGCGCTATTGTAAATAAACAAATAATAAAAAAAGTCTTTCAGCTGTCGTGCTTGAACAAACACATACTAATGGAAAGCAATGGCTTTCTGCCTCTCCTTTCTTCATTGCAGCTTCTTCACGTCATTCCTGCTTCCTGGGGAAGATCAGGAGAGCCCCTGATTCAGGGAAAGTATGACCAGAACATAGAGCTTGTTTCAGGCATCCCAAAAGGAAAATGCAATGTACAACCTGAGTTCGCCACTCACAGGAGAACAGTTCTGGACCTGCATCTAACATAATATTCAAAACCTCGGAAGAGATATCAGAGTTTCCTCTCTGCTCGGAACCTACGGAACCAGCACCTAGGGGGTAGATATACTCAAAACCAATGAAGAGGTTTATAATCGCCAATTCGTCCACCCAACATATGAATGATTCTCGAGACCTCCAACTGGGAAAGGATGTCCTCTTCCTTTTGCACTCCTCAATCATCCCGGAAATGTGCTCGAATCGTAGCTTCCATCTCAGTGAATGGAAAGCCGTCGAAACAACCCCCAATCAGCGCGCATTTGATATCCGCAGTTGATTTGTGATCACCAGATAGGAGAAAATGCCAACCTACTCTCCCCCTGATATCTCACGAGTGCCGCTTAATGCGATGGTGATAATAAAGAAGATTAAGGATCAAAGTTCAAAGATCAATTGGTAGCAGACTACCGCAGAGAGCGCCTGCAGCAACCCTTCCCCTCCTAGCAATCATCGGCAAACATGCAATCCTACAGCTAGCAATCAAGGCCAACCCCGCCATTATTCACGGTAGCTCATCTAGATGCATCACATCATACAACCGCTTCTTAGCGAGAAAACACATAAATCCAGACCAATTCGCGAGCTTGCCCTACCGTACCCTATCCCTACCATATCCTACCGTAATCCTAGTCCTCCTCCTTACCCCTACATCAATGCAGGGCACGTAGGTCGCGGCCTCCTTGCAGTCCGACACGGCCAGATCCTGACAGTCCTCGTGCACGTAGTACTCGCACACTGCAATTATCGATTGATTACGGTATCCGGTTAGGTCAACGGAGAGATACCGTTGTCCACGATTGGTAGGATACGGTAACCATCCCCAGTAGTCCTGCATTATCCTCTGTCTGATTCCCCCAAGCAACCGTCTGTCTAAACGTCACTTCCACTCTCGTCTCGCTCTTTGCAGAACAGTTCGGGTGCCGAATGGGAAACGACAGAACGCGACATCGCACCACGTCGACACACCACGTCATGCTCTCTCACTTCCGTCCGCTCTCTCGCCCCTTCTCTTCCCTCTCCTCTTCTTCGCTCTTTGTTTTCGTCGGCCACACTCACTCACGCAGCCGCAGCAGCAGCAGCACAATACACACGCAAATGAAGGGGGCCACGACTACCGTAGTTAGTCGTAGTTAGTCCCCGTTAGTCAGTTGTCCATTGAAATCAGTTCTCGATCACCCTTCCCTACCGTACCTTCGCACTCGATGCACAGACTGTCCTCGGTTCGCTTCCTGCACACATTGCAGAACTTGCGCTTCACGTGCTGCGGCTCCGACCAGGTGTGCGCGACCGGGTTCTGCAACCGGAATTTAGGTGCTAATTTCCGGATACCGTAACCGGGTAAAAGTCGGTCGCACCTTGATGAGCTGTAGCGCGACGCCGCTGCAGTAGGAGACGACCGTCTTCAGGCACTTGTCGTGGCAGATGAAGTTGCACACTGCAAGAGGCACACCACTGGTGGGAAACGTCGCCTGTCGCTTTTTCGACGCCGTCCCTCTAATTGGCAATCGTCGCCCTGTTCGTGTGTGTGTGCGTGTGCATAAAAGGAGTGCAGCAGTATACACTTGAAAGTGGAGACTAAGGCGCGCAGTTAATTGGGAAAGTGAGAGGGGATGAATTAGATGACTAAAGACGGGGGATGAAACATCTCAGCAGCAACTTGAGATTACTTAGCCATGCTTGGATTTCGCCGGAGCAAAAAATGCCTCTGCAAGATGGGAAGATCCCTATTTGCTCGCTAACAGGAAGACCGGAAGCTACTATTTCTCGATGATGAAACGAGATTGAGCGATTGCAACATGCAATAGCAATGAAAACATGAAATTGCTTTTGGAGATAGATTGCGCTCGTTGAATACATGCATCTAGAACGCTTTCCCAGTGATTGAGTATCAAATTATTCTTCAATTGTCCTCGTAACAATAGAATAACTAAGCGAATTCTCCATTGAATGCAACCCATCCTTCTCTCCTGCTCCATCTTCCTTTACCTTCGCAAGCGTATCCTTGAGTGAGCATGCCCCAGATCTTGTCACAGCAGTGATGGCAGTACGTCGGCTTGCCGAACGTCTTCCTGAATTTAATTTCAGGTCAATCAATATCCAACTTCAAGATCCTCACTTGACGAAGTAGTGGCCGTGATCCGAGCCGCACGGCACGAGATTGGCGTCGATGTTGTGGCCCTCGGCTGTCATCGCTCTGTCTTTTGCCGGGATCGAGCTAGCGGGCGGCTGTTGCCAAAGCGAGCGGGCTAGCCACTAGGCCACGGACGGGTGAAGGCTGTCAGTAACCTCTACTGGACGACATCTCTTCCAAGTTGTGCAGCTAGGAGGGTGGGAAGGCTGAAGGAAGGGAATATGTAGAGATCAAAGAACACGAATGATTGAGCAGAGCATGGAACGGTGGGAGAGACCATTGAGAATATGCAAACAACATGAGGAGGGAAGATTGTGGGCAATGCTATGCAAGAAATGAATTTATGTGCGAACTCGAGCAACTTGAGCAGAGAACAGAAAACATAAGAGAAATTACAAGAATCTGACGATATATTTACGGAGAAAATGGCAACTGGAAAAACACAAATGCGAATGATATCACGACTTGCGCATATTGTCCAGCCATTCCAGGTACTTTTCACCACCTCTCTCTCCTCCTCCTCCTCCTCCTCCTCCTCCTCCTCCTCCTCCTGGTTCTTCTCAGAGCAGATTTGGGGGCATTGAGACTCAGAAGACTCGCCTCCCTCCTTCTCCTCCTCCTCCTCCCCGTCTTCCTCCTTCTCTCCCTCCTCCCCTCCTCTCCCGCTCTCCCACTTTATCGATTCAATGTGCAATAGAGAAAAAAGAGAAAAAGAGAGCGGAGCGCATGCGAAAAGGGAGGAGGTGGAGAAAAGGGAGGGAAGACGAGGCGCACCATCAAATGCCCGTATCCGGTCATCGATCCTAGGCGAAAATCGCTTTTCGCCACCTCTAAACCCGCATTTGTCAGGCAAGAAACGGGCTGAGAAAGCGAGAAAATGGACTAATTCAACCGGAAAAGCGGATGGAAACGTGCGGAGAGAGGCGAGAGCAGCTGGAATAGCTACAGATCTCATGACCAATCTCTCAGCTGAGTTAACCGCCTCCCTCAATTTTTGCCACCAGATGACGTCAGTTGTCGTCGTAAGTAAGTAGGGGACGAAGGAAGGTAGAGGGAGGATGAGGAGAGGGAGAGAGAGAGAGAGGGGAGGAGAGGGGAGGAAGGAAGGAGAGACGACGACCATTGATCCGTGCCTCTTTTTTGAGTCGTCGTCCCTCTCTCTCGCCTCCCCCTCCCCCTCCCCCCCTCCTCCTCCCCTCTCCTCACCCTCATATTCCCGTATATGCGAGGAGCGAGAGAACGAAGCGATGGAAACTTTCTGTGTGCCAGAGTGGAAGATAGTTGCACGTGGAGGCTCTCCGAGTGCATTGGTTAGAGAAGGCGAGATAGCAGGAGAATTGGAGAGAGACAGAGAAACATGGGCGAAACAACTATTTGTGCTGACCTTTGCGATGGGCAGATTAGCCTAGAAGCAGGTTAGAAGCGCTAACAGATGGCGACAGACTTGACTTCAAGTCTAGCCAATTATATTTTGCGTTCAGAACGAAGCCCAGAGTACTCCTAATCGTGGAGAAATCTGATGCACGTTGAGGCTATCGCGTTTCGGACATAATCCTGCCCATAACTAGGCGCTATTTAGAGAATGCTCAGAGACGCACAGGGAATTCGGAGAATGCGGACATTCATGAAGAAGAGAACGATGAAGAGCCATTTTTCCTCGATGTCGCACACAAATTTTTACAGACACAATAGATGGCGTGCTTATAAATTCTCGAAAGGCCGGAGGTACGGTAGGGGCGAGTTGTTGTCCGGCAAGGACTGATGCCAACTATGCTTATATATACGAGTCGTCGTATAGCTCGAGAGGTAATGTCGACGATGACGTCCTCTGTTGTATTCCTCGAATCTCGACGACGTTGTCGTCAATGATTAGCCAAACAGCTAGGTAGTCGTCACTTCGGATTGGGCCAATCTGCCAAAACTCAGTCATTAGTTCGTCCATTAGAGAGGAGGAAAGGAGGAAGAGTACGTGAGGAAGGAAGAGGAGAGCGGAGAGAATCGTTCTCCTTCGAGAGAAGAGAGAAGAGGGGAGTCGTGATGAAGATCTTTGATCTTTGATTGAGCCATCCAGCTATGATATGATAACGGTAGAGAGGGATACCCGATGAGAACACTAGAGAGCGCGAGAAATGGAGTGCAGTGTCTCCTTGATGGCACACATTCATGTCTATTGGCACTCAATGTTTATTACGCACTACCCATTCAGAAGGGTGTTAGCCGGAACGATTCGTCCAATCTAGCATCATCAAGAATTATGGTGTGTGGAACCGTGATTGCAATAGGATATTAAAAAATGGCAGAAGTGACAGCTAAAAGAGCAGCGAGATGAGCAGCCTCATTCGGGTTGCACATGTGAAAAAGGGGAGAGATGCTACAGTTAACATCAGTCCTGAGGCGATAAAAGTATTCATTTTGTTTTCATCCCGTGGAAAGATCTGTATCGTAGTTAGGTAACAGCAGATGCATATTTTTCCGAGTCGAAATTTTGAGAAAGCTTCTTTTATTTTATTTTTTTCAAGCAAAAAAAGATCGCAACGGTTTCTGCCAGTAACCTATATAATATCTTCTGTAACTCAACTACTGAAAATACAAAATCTAGAATCTCGTAGAATCTCAGTGTATTGTATACCATCCTTCTGATTTTACTAATGTCAATTCTCCGTATTCTAATTGTAATCTTTATCGAAGAAGAGGTAGATGATAAATCTCCCCATTCTTTTCTTATCTTCGTGGGTGGTGTGATGAACTCTCGCAATTCCACTCGAGCGTAACTTTCTCATGTCTATTAGGCACTGGGGAGTGATATTTTAGACTCGTTGAGTATTCGAAAACGCTTCTGAACTAGGGAAATTGTAGACTTCCATTATTCCGTTTCAAAGTATTCAGTATGGATAAGATGATTTCTCGTCCTTGTCTGAATCCTGCTGTCTCAAGTTGTGTGTTGAAAAGATCTATAGAGCTAAATGCAATTTGATGGGAAGATAAAGCGTGGATTAGATATCTCTCTCTCACTCCCTCCCCGAGCTTCCCATCTAGACTCCCGAAAAGGTCCGTAGGTCACCCAATTCTGATCCAATTACCTTCCCCAATCCCCCCTGGTGCTCAAATTATGTCCACCCGACCGGTAAGCTGTGCACCCTAGCCCTAGGCCGCGTCGCGGTCATGCGTCGCGCACGCTGGCCCATTGCCAAGCGAACATGCCATTGTTTACGGGTGTGTGTACCCCACCCGCCCTCTCTCTCTCGTTCTCTCTCCTCAGCACCTGACGTTTGACTGCCCATCGTCAACCTCTTCAATGGCCGCCCATCGATTAAGAGGGGTTCCGGAACCCGACTGACTCTTGCTTTCTCGCCTATCGATTTCGACCTGTTTTGGGGGGATCTCGGGGGAGTTTTGTTTACCAGGCGAGCGCGATTTGTCGCGTCTCTCCCTTTTGTGTCACTCCCCCTCTGGCTACTCTTCCTCTTCCTCATTTCCCATTTTCCTTGTTTCTCAACTCTTTTCCTCATTTTAAAGATCAAAGAACAGATCAAAGAACGTTGTGGACATGTCGCTCTTCCTATTCTCTCATTCAATATATACGTGAACAATTTTTTACATATACTTTCTGCCAACCGTTCATCTTCTTCTTCCTGCATGCTCTAAGCTTCCATATTCTTAATTTAGAAGACGAACAACTAGTTTGGAACTATTCTCTCCTCTTATTCTCACAGTTAGTGCAGAAATTCCTCGGCTTTGTGCCAACGAATTCTCCATCTCTTGCAACTCTTCATCTTCCTTTTCTGCACGTACTCACTTCCTTTCTTCAATGTTACTCTTCTCTACTCTTCAATCGAAAGATAAAAGGCTACTTTTGCACTTATTTTCACATTTGATGCAATTTGCACAGATACACCACTTGTGCCGACGAACTCTTCTCTTTGTCTACTCTTTTTCACCATTTTCCTCATTCATTTCCCTTTTTCAAATTCTATCTTTTCTTCACTCAATTCTAAAGAGCAAAGACTAGTTCTAGAGCATTTCCTTCCATTCTCGCCTTTACTGTTATTGCGTGCACAATACGCCATCCTTCACCTCTTGAAGTGTCCCCTTCACGAAGTCACACATCTGTTTCCGATTCACTTTGTCGCTCCTTCTTCTTATTTGCCTCTCTTTCGGATAGTCGAAAGATTGCCCGATTCGCTCTTTCCTCCGCCGAAAAATGTAGCTTTTTGAGCCCGAAAAAGCTGTCTGAGATCTTTATCCCTGAGAAAGATGAAGATTTGTCAATGTCTTTAGTCGCGGAAGATCTCAGGGAGGTCAAAGATCAAAGATCAACTTTCAGGCAATGCGGGCTACGCACGCTCTCTTCATTTGCATTCCTGATGCCCTGAAATCAGAAGACAAGAGGCGCAAGATCGAAATCGAGGCACTCAAGAGGCAACAGGTGCGTGATTGATCGCCGACTTTTAGCCCCCGCACCAGTGACCAATGGTGTAATTGGGTAGTAAACGTCGTCGTGTCTATGTCGTGCAGTTAGTGGTGTAATGGGAAACGTCGCCAATGAGATTATCGAATGATGTCGGAAAGAGTGAGAGAGGGATCGAAATGCAGATGAGGTGTCTCTGTGCATACGCAGGCTCATGAATAGGATGCTCGAGGTAATTAGGCTGACTCTCCCCTCCTTCCCAGTCTCTCTAACTGGTTAGACGAAGCGAGAAAGCACGCGGTGTCGAGAGAATCAGACGAAGAGCTACTGAATTCACAATGAGGAGCTGGAATAGGAAGCTTCCGCACTCGTCATTTCATCTGTGACCTAGCCAAAAGCTGATTTTACTTGTTCTTTGATCTCCCTGAGAAGGGGATTATTGATTTTTACTGAAACAAGAACAGAAACATAACTGCATCTCATTTCCCCAAATGTGGTTATGACGAGAGCGAAACTTATCGGGGCAAATTGAATTCGGCACATTCATCCGATCGTCGAGAGCGCAATTATCGGCGGTGATTTGTGAATTCCTGATGGGCTAGTTTCCTTCCCACTTGCCAGGGATCATTCAATTTTTGTAAATTGGCTATAATCACGGTAGACGAACTCAATTGTGCCCACTTTGCAACGAGGAAGAGAACATCAATTACGCCTCAAAAGCAATTGCTCTCGAAGGCTAAATTCTCCTGAACTGATCTTTGATCTCTCCCAGGATGAGCTCCGGGCGACTCTCTACGAGGCAGGAGTGCAGATCGTCGAATTGCCGCCCCTCGAGAAGCCCTCGAAGGACAAGGAACCTGCATCGTCCATCCTCGTTGGCGACCTCGTCGTCGTGATCAGGTGCGTCGTGTGGCGACTAGTAAACGTCGCCCACACTAGAGTCATGGTATACTCAGTAGGATACGTCGTCCTGTCAAAAATGGCACAGGGCGAGCGATTAGTAATCGTCGCCCACACCACGAAATTGCAGAGGCATCGCGCTGCTGACGCGACCGAAGAAGGACCTGAACGTAGAGCGCATGCAGCAGGTTGGTGATTGCGATGGTGTGATACGGTAGGATTATGGTAGATTACTGTAGCCAATTTGTTGTTGAACTTTACTCGGTGACATCGCAAGTTTCTAATGTTGATGGGTTTTTCAAAAAAAATTTTTCGCAAATGACTCATAAATCTTCTCTTGCAGATCGGCAAAACACTGCGGGAATTGACGTGGGCAGTGCACGAAACACCCACGCACGAGGGAGGTTAGTGATATGGATAGTACGGAAAACGGGCTCAATATTAAAAAATAAAATCCACACATTGAAAGTGTTAGTGAAAGAGATATAAATTTCTCGAATTTACAAGCTATGAGAGTTTGCTATTTCGAAGTTGCTATTTCGCTATTTCTTTCGCTAGTTTGCTATTTCGAAAGATTAAAGATCAGATTCCACTTCTCAGGCAACAAGGTGGTGCTCGAGGGAGGCGATGTTCTCTTCACTGGCCGTGAGATATTCGTGGGCATCCGAAAGGGAGCCACCAACATCGAGGGATCCATGGTCAGTGATCTTTGATCTCGGACATTTCCATCACCATTTTCCTCTGGATCGTAAGAAAGAAATCCGTAGCCTTCCTTAGTCAATCCTGACAAGGAGTAGATTCTAGAGATCTTTGAAAACAGTGAAAATTATTCGATCAGGAAATTGATATTTGATGTCTTCGCAGGTTCTTGGTCGAGTCTTCCGCGATTTCCCAGTGATTCCGCTCCACATGAACGATAAGAACCACCCACTATGGTGATAATTGTTTGCTGTTTTCATTAGTGTATGAATGCCAGTAGTTCGGTGTTTCATGTTTCAGTTCTGTCTCCACCTCTCTGCCTAATAACGGAAAAGCACGACTAGTATCAATGAAAAGCACGAAATATTGGATAAAAGTTGAATAAAACTGCAAGAAATAATAAAATTCATAAATAGATTTGCAGTCACCACCTCTCGATGGTCAACGACCGCGTCATCTCTGTAGGGACTTCGAAGGAGGCGCAGAGTCTGCTTGAGGTTGGACATCAAAGATCAATTCTGCAATGCTTTTGGAGTAGACCATGTTGCAATTAATTTCTTCCAATGTTGCTTGAAATTATCCTAAGTATGCATGAAAACACTGAAAGATGAAAAGTTGAGACTTCAAGCGGATAGTCTCATTCCTAATTTTCTAGACTTGATAGTGAGCAGTCGCGCATGAAATTTTAGACTAATTTCCTTTTGTGGAGACATCAGGAAACGTCACCTTGACAAATTCCGTATAATTCACTGAAATTCGTATAACAACTGCTCGTAAGGAAGCATTATAGGGAAAGGATACTCAAAGATCAATCAATATTTTGCAGCGCGTGGAGCGAGAGGCGTCCTTCCGCTACAAGCGGATTACGGTGGACGACGAATCAGCTGTCGGCTGCATGAATGTCAACGATCGGCTGCTATTCCGTGCAGACATCAAAGATCCCGTCAGTTCGATCTTTCAATCACTCTTACGTCTGGGCCACAGTAGACATACTTATTCTGGCAGCTAGATGTTTGTACTTTGTATTGGATCAATGTAGTTCAATTCATATTTGCCAAAAAAATACAAATTTGCAGAAAAACCGCTTGTACGTTGTTTCCACCTAGAGTAATTACATATTTTTCCTGAAGCTTTCACGCACAACCACTGAATTGCGATCTACCTCAGCCTCAAAGTAATGGGCTCTAATGAGGTTCACTTTAATCTTTCCAGAAGTACAACGTTCTCAGCGGTTCTGGCATCGAACTGTGGGGGATGGACGTCACTGAACTCACAAAGGTGCGTGGACAATTTCCAAGATTGCATATTTTTCTTTAGTCTGCAATCGTGCACCATAGTAAGTAGTGTTTCCACATACTTCAAGATTAATGATCACAGATCAAACAACATAGATTAACGATCAATCTCAGGCGGGTACTCCATTCTCCCGACACGTCGTTCTCCTCGACGCTGACGCCGGCAACGGTCGTCACTCCGCCTACAACTCGCTCACTCGATCGATCACTCACTCCATAGCCAACTCCCTCTCGATCGCCACCAACGGAAAGGCACAGAACGCGAACGGCGCCAGCAAGGACCGCGCCAGCACCTCGAATGGGCAGACTGCCGTGGAAATTCAGGTGATTGGAAAGCAAATTGATTTTCAAATGAAGAAATGAAATTTTAGGTGCACGCGAACGGTCCCAGCACATCTTCCGCGCACAACAACGGCGTCAACAGCTCCGGCTACGCGACGACCAGCGGCACCAGCAATGGGTCAGCAATCGAAGGCAATGGGACGACGATCGTGACCAGTGTGCACGTCCACAACTAATACCGTACTTTGTGAATCATACTTCTGGCAATAATTCTACATTCCATATTTGTTACAGTACACCATAGAATAGTTATCCTTCTACAGTTGAAACATGATACTCATCCTCGCTAACTGTTGCATCCACCTCTCCATAGTAGGGATGGCTAGGCAAGAAGTGACTGTCTACATTGTGGGTGCTCTCTTAACGAGGTCTGAAGATCATCGTCGGATGATAATCGGACCTAGGTCTGATGAGAACTATGACGTCACGCTGCCTTTGATATATTAAAGGTGGAATGACGTCATAGTTCATCCGACCTAGTGCCATGATAGCCTTCCGGATGAAAACCAAAAAAAATGGACCCATCTTATGGAACTTTCACAGAAGCATTTTGACATTTTGGGAATCTACTGTGAACGTGCTGAGGAAGGTGTACAATTTTGGTTATCATCTGGAAGTTATCATACGACGTTGTTTCTCACCGGTCCGATCGATATGCACACATAGTAAATGGGGACATTTCATGCGGAGCTATTCCCTTACTTTCCCTCCCCAGAGCTCTATCACCATATCTGTACACTCGAACCGTTGATCTACCAGAATTTTGCATGTATATCTTTGCTGTAAATACCAGAGCATACGGTAGCTTTAGGCACCTCGACTCCACCCTCTTGCTGACCTCATAATAAGCAGAACATTATTGATTGATTGCCACTCACATGAATTGTACAACGACTTTTTCCTAACTCTGCTCTCGTATCGGTTAGACGATGCGAGAGAGTAGGCGGAGTGAAGAGAGCCCAGACATCCCTCATCAATAAATACCTTGTTCATTTTCTAAATGTTTGTTCCGACACAGAAGACTCAACAAGTTTGATCGAAAAGGCACAAAGTTTTCTTTGATTTTCAAAAGTGTAGTGAGTATACATTAGTCAAAAACTAAAAGTGATCATAATCAATCGATAATCACTCAAACTACATCCCACCAGTCCCGCGTACACGTAATTCTCACTAGAAAGTGGCGTGCAATCCTCAATTGCTCCTCGATTTTACGACCTCCAAGATAAGAGACGCAGCTCCGAAGGGAGAGGAAAGGAAGGGCGTCATCGAGAGTGACTCCGACTCTACTCCCGCCACGACAACATGATCAGGAACACAGTGCTCCTGGTGGCTACGGTAGCCGGTGAGTATCGATTTCTTGTCGGGTTAAGGTATCGAATAAGAATTTCGAAATAGTTAGCGACAGCCATTGATAATGGTTAGGGACTGCCTGACTTTGCTAGGAGCGATTGGAGTAAGGAAGGAGTGCGAAAAACTAAAAATTAAAATCGTCTTCAACTGGATGTAGCTCTTTCTTTATGCAATGAAGTTTGCATTAATAGGGAAAATATGGAGATTGGAGTAAGAGCTTCTGGAAATCATTCACTTCTTACCAAATTCTCTTACCTCTACACCGTTGGATAAAATGTGTGAAGTGAAGGCCCAATATCCATCTCAAAAAGATATCAATGATCAACATTCCAGTCGCTGCCCTTGCCGCCGACCCGCCCAAGAACTGTGAGTCAGCGAGACTGAACAAGTGCCTCACGGATGTCTTCGGAGACGGAGAACTGGGCCTCAACATCAGTCCCGACCCCGCGGTGAGGAACAGAGATCAAATATCAACTCTCAGATGCTAAAATTTGCACTTCGCACACAGAATATGGCCCGAAACTTAGAAGTAGAAGTGTTGTTGAACACGGAAAAGTGATGACTATGGGCAAGGCTAGGACAGTGATGAAAGATCAATTTGCAGGTGCTGCAGAGCATCATGAAGGACTACACGATCCTCAACAACTGGTTCCTGCAGCAGTGGGGAAGAGACGATGGCATTGACACCATTGTCAAGAACTGCAAGTGAGGGATGGTAGAAGGGAGAAATAATGAAGGACCTGCGAAAATCCTTCCCCTGTGATTCAGTGCAGCTAAAGTGCTCGATGTGTACAGGGGAGAAATCGTATTCAGTAGAATTTCTGGAAGAGAGGGTGAGAGTATATATTTAACGCGAAGAGAGAAAAGAGAGAGTTATTTAAAAATGTAAATGTATGAAATGGGCAAATTAGGGAAATGACGCTTGAGGAACAATTAGGATTAGAGTAAAAGGGTTTCTTGATGTAATTGTAAGGAATTTATTGTTGAATAAGGGCGATGGTGTGGGATGGAGAGAGTGAGAATATTGCAGTGCCCTCACCAACTTCTTCCACTGCCTCGGAGGCCCCGTCTGCTTCTCGATGAAGAGCATGCTCACTGACCATGATGTAGGATATTAATTAATTAACTAATTAATTAAGTTTGAGGCAGTGTAATAGCAATTTGCACTTGTTATTTTTCCGTAAGGTATAGTGTAGTGAAGTATTGTCACAGTCAGTCACCGTTGCTCATCAAAGATCAATCTCCTTTCAGGACGTCTCGAAGGAGGATGCGTACGCTGTGAGGGGCGTCTTCGGAGAATACAACTTCAACTGCGGAGCTGGATTGGGAAGTGAGGAAATTAAAAAAGAGAAAAAAATCCTTACATTTGCCCTGTGCATCACTTTCATTGAATGATCAAGTACAGTGGCACTGGTACTGAAATGCGCACGATTATTTTTTCTAGCTAGATAAATCCTAAATTTAATTATTTTTTTCACATATTGTATTGTTAAAAAAAACAATTAATCATTCACAATCGTGCTCATTGTAGCGATGCTCACCGGCAACATCCAGTGCATCCAGAGCGCCATCGCCTCCTCCCAGGACTACCTCAAGGTGAGCTACTTTACGGACATGGCTCTGGCCAATCTTCACTAACGACACCACTCAACAGTGGATATTTGTACTGTTTACGAAACAAAATCCCTTAATAATCCAGGGCTGCACGGACACGTACCTCAACAACGTGAAGCACGACGAGCCCAAGGCGTGCAAGTGGGTTACTTGAGAAAATTCTCATCGATAACATTCAAAAACTAGTATTTAGCAGAAAGCTTGCTTCTGTATTGTAATGATGATTGTGTAATAGAAGGTATTTTTTAATGTTCCATTGAACAGTAACAAAGCTCCCTTATTCTCGTCTTTCTGCGATCTATCACTCCTACCGCCTGCACTCACACTGCCTTTACATTCAATCAATAATTCCAGCTACGCGAACCAGCTCGCCCTCTGCTACATGACTCCCTTCCATCTCTCCACCTGCAGAAGCGAGCAGGACACCGACACATGGTCAGTAGTAGGGATGGCAATTCGGTTCGATTATTGGATTATCCACTATCCATTGACTATCCAAACCATCGCTGCGTGCACGTGATGCACTAAAAGAGGTTTGGATTATCCGAAAAAGAGAACGGATAGTTTGGATTATTCGTTCGACCGCGCGTGGAGCGACGCGTCTAAGTGGATAATCCGAATCCGTTTGGCCATCCATAGTAAGCTGTATCCTCTTGTTGGCCATATGTCGTTCCGAGACGGCTTCAGAAAATCTAGCAACAAACGGGAAACTCTGAATTTGATCAAATCATTCTCCGAGCGATCGCCGATTTTATGTCATTAAAAACAACGAAAGAAATATTTGAATTTCTCGCGACTTGTTAGGTGGGCTTGCAACTCGCAGAAGGAATTCGTCAACCAGCAGTTCGGCCAGTGCTACAATGATATGACTTGCAAGGGTGAGCAGTTTGATCTTCGTAGTTCGATCTTTGGCTTCCGTAGTTTGATCTTTGATCCTTCTCAGAGAAGCCTCTGTCCGCCCACCTCGAGCAGCACCACACGAGGAACGCTGACGGAAGCCACACCCTCAGGTTGATCTTTGATTTTTGTCTTGTCATCGAAGAAAGGAACATGCTATAATTCTGTTCTAGACTCACTGTCACGCAAGCCTGAAACCTTTATGAAGCCGAAGAAAGCCAATGAAAAATAATAATATGTTTCACGGCGAAACTACGATTGAAATTGTTGTCTTATCGATTTGGTATCAAGCATTAAAAATCAATAATCGTCTTCAGACTGCCGGATCGCGTTGAGAAGACGGCGGAGAAGGGCGTCAAGCTGGTCAAGGGACGCGAGTTCACCATCAGATTCTGAACTGACTAATACTCCTTTCACACACTCTCTCGCTTCTCTGCCGATGAGAGAGCATGTGCCCATCTTCTGACTAATATTCCTCTCCCTATGTAAATTGTTATCACTAATAAACACATTTTTACGGCCACTTCGACACTCCCTTGGCTCTGAGTAATTGGGCGTATCGCGGAATTTCGCTGGAATAACGCCAGAAAAATTCAATCCGGGATCGCGAGAGAGCATGCATAATAAAAGCAAAAGAGTTTGCGCTTTTTCTCAGCCCTCACTCATTTCTCGCCATACTCTGTTTAGTCCGTGCGCATTTCGGAGTTTAAAGACACGATTCATAAATTTTACGATTCAATGAAGCGCCTCCAATAATATCACGTGATCTATTTTCCTCTCAACATCATTAGAGAAGATCTTAAATTTATTGCTTTCAAGTGGTTCCAATATTGATATTTTCATGGTATGAGAGAAAGTTGAGAGAGAGCACAAATAGACCACTGCTCACTCGCACTCTTTCGTAATAGATCGTTGCCATAAACAAAAAAGTGTGTTACAAATACTTTATTACTGTACATCATTCTGCTGCAACAATATAGAGAGCCTTGGATAAAGGGACGGAGTCATTGATTGGCGGAGCCAGAAGGAGGCGGAGCTTAGAAGTTGCCGCAAGTGATCTGCGACTCGCAGTGTCTGTACTGGGCGAGAACGTGCTGGCGGGCGCCGTTGCAGCCGTACCACTGGGCGGTCGAGAGGGCGGCGGGGTCGGTGTACTGTAGAGAGACACGGTTAGGCTATCGAGAACTAACTTATCTAATCTTCAAAGTAACTAAGAAACTAATGATCACCTCTGAGCAGGGTCCGCGCTTGTAGACGTCGGTGATGTTGGACACGAAACCATTGGCGTTCCTGAATTTATTTTTTCGTTCCGCTTGTAGTTCCAAATCCGGTTTCAGACTTGCGCTGGTTAGCACCGATAGGCTCACTTGCAGATGTTGTTGTAGGTGTCGTGCTGGATCTGGTTCTCGTAGGCGTCAGTGATGGCTCCGATCTAAAAATGGATGAAATTGTAACCCATTCTGACCAGCTAGAAAGCGTGCGAAGATGAAGGAAAGTGATTGGTCTGGTTATTTATCGTTCCGCGCATAGACCCAATGACGGACTTGCGCTGTTTAGCACCGATATGCACATAATATCTCACGTTCTGGACGTAGTTCTTCTTCGTGCGCTGGATGCACTCGACCGACGAGGGGTTGCTGGTGACGGCTGAAAAGGATTTAGAAATAAAATCAATAATCAATCGATACCGTAACCCTCAGAACTTACGGTAGAATGCATCTCCACACTCGAATCTAATTCTGTTCATGATGCCGTCCATTTGGTACGCGTCGAAGGCGGTCATCTCTGAAATTTATTGTTTCAAGAATTTCTAAGCCCAAAACTACCGTAATCTGGGAGAAAACAAGTATTTTTGCACTAAACCTAATCATATTTGGATTTTTTTCCGTTCCGAGCGTAACTCTAGCTCCAGAGTTGCACTGATTAGCGCCGACTGGTCACACTTACGGTTGGAGGTGAGGCCGGAGACTCCGAGGCAGTACTGGATGTTGTCGGGGCCGATGCAGTAGTAGAAGACGTTGAGGCCGCTGAATCGATTCGTCAGGCGATGAGCTTTATTATTGTACTTACTGGTCATGGCGCGGTTGAGTTAATTACTTCTAAGTGTTGTTAAGTTTTAGTGGTGTAAGTGATAAAATCATTCCTTGCCTTCTACAAACACATGAATGGACAGTGAATGTGATCTTGCGCGACTATTTCTGCACCTCTGTGGAATCAAGTTAGCTATCGTTCCGCGCGTAGCCCCGATGACGGACTTGAGCTGTTTAGCATCGATAGGCACTCACTTGCACACGTAGACGTAGTCCTCTGCGTTTCTACCGTACTTGGCGGTGATCATATCTTCGAAGACGTGACGGTCCTTCCAGAAGTTGCTCATCCTGAAAAACTCGTTATTTTCGTCACGAAATGGCATTGAAAGGATGCTTTTGGTCCAACTTTATACCATCACCAAATTAGAATGATGATTCTCTCGTTCCGAGGAATCATTATTCGAAAGGGAGCCCTTGTTTGAGCAGGAGTCGTCCAAAATCACACGAGGGACTAAAATTTCTTTTTTTTTTCAAAATTTCCCAAACTTTTAACTCTATCTAATGCTCGATATCTGAATTGAAAAACGAAAAAATCATTCCACTGATGTCTCAAGAGTTCCTCAAAATCCTAGACTTCCGTTGTTTAGCACCGATACTCACTCGTCCATGGTGTATCCCCACTCCTGGGCGAGAGCGGAGGTGCACGCCTGCATCTTCACCGAGTTGCAGGTGGTAACCGGCGGCTTGGGCGCACCCTGGCCGGCCACGATCACCGCGACGGCGAGCAGGCATACTGTAGAGGAACGATTATGATCTATCGAGGAGTGACTGGCTACCGTAATGAAATACAGTAATCGATAAATCGAATCGATGAACTTACGTGTGAGTCTTGTCATGGCGTCGTCTGGTGTGGGATGACTGAGCTCTCACTTCTCCCTTCGCTCCTCCAATCGAATCGGTCGTAAAGATAAGCGAGAGGGAGTGAATGAGTTGCATCGCGCAGCCTCTCCCTCTGTTATCGGAGAGTCGTCATTTACGATGAGCGTCGAATCGAGAGAAGTGATGAAAGAATGAGATGGGGGACGAATTCGGAAGCGGAATCATCGAGTGGAGTGAGGAAGGAATTCAGCCGATGGCAACAACATCTTTATTTCTGGATTCGCTTAGCTCTTCCTTCTGAGGGATGCGGACTGGTAGCACAATGATGAGAAAAATATATCAAATTGTATTTACAAAGAATGTGGGTACTATTTCTCTTGGGATATTTCACTGGTTGTTCACTAGCTCTCCAGATCGGACTACAAAAAATGGCACCAGGAAAAAAATTATCGTTGCAAGTTCTCCAAGGAATGTGTTTGTGTAACTCACCGATCGGGACGCCTCAGGCATATTCCAATCCCCCCTCTCTCCGACTAATTTCGCCGGTTGTTCGCCTCTCGCTAATGCATATTAGTGTGCACGCTCTGGTGAGCGGAGGGGGCGAAAGTGTGAACTGTGGAAAGGAAGGGGGAAGCACTCAGGGGAAGGAATGTCCGGATTGGCCTGTTCAGAGCTTTTAAACTCATAAAATCTCGCTTCTAAAGCGAAAGTGAGTAACTCTACAACAGTATGGAATGCTGAAGATGAACGATGAATACAGTTTCGACTAAATTGAAGGGTTGAAGTGCGTTCTGGTGCACCCAACGAGATATAGTGGTCCCACTCTAAAATGGTGGTCCGAAATAAACATAATGGTCTTTAAAATATAGTGGTCCGGAATATAATGGCCCCATGAATATTTAGTGGTCCCAAATCTCGGACATAACAATAATGGTCCGGCTATAAAAATAGTGGTACCATGATTTGTAAGAATAATGGTCCCAATATAAATACATAAATGTTATGGTCCCAAGTAGAGTACTGGAAGGAAGAACTTGGAAGACCATAAATCTGTTCATACAAGCGGTGCCAAGGGCCCAAAATTGGTATTTTGGAGACCGATAGTATTGAAGTCCATAAATACTTCGTTTGTATTTTGTTCATATTTTGTCTAGGTTGGACATCCAATTTGCATACTGGAACGAATAATGTAAAAATTAAGGAAATACCCTCACTCATGCGGAAGAGTATTTGAATAACAAGGAAAATATAGCTATTCTTTGCCGTTCGAATACGAAAAATGATCTTGTATAGATACTGGATCGATTGGAATCAACTCTTCCTAGCGTTACCCAACTAATTCTTAAGATACTGGCGCAGAATTACATAGCGCTCCTCCATTTTTATTTACGTGTAATATTGTTGTTGTATCAACAAATTGTACTTATTAAATATTTCATACGAAAAACCATTTAAAACATTTTGAATGTTGCAACACACCACAATCAATCAGAAATTAAATATGATTGGGACCACAATTTTTCCCGTTTTGGGACCATTATATTCGTTTTGAATTTTTGGGGCCACTATTTTTTCAAATCATGGGACCACTATATCTTTGGTGGGACCATTATATTATAGTGGCCCCGAGGGACCATCATATTTTTTGAGGGACCACTATTTTAGAGTGGGACCACTATATATCGTTGGGTGCACCAGAACGCACTTCAACCAATTGAAGTTCTGTAATTCGAGAAAGAGAAGTATTTGAAGAGTTTTCCTTTCGGTTTCGCTCGTGTTTCTCTCCATATCCTCGGATCGAAGCTAATCAGTAGCATTCATGGTGGCGAAAACGATAATCCATCTCGAGCTTGGTTGTGGGTTTCTACGTTTTCTACTTTCCTTCCTCATCACCTCGGTGATGAGGAAGGAAAGTAGAATGGGCCCCATCGAAAGATATCACTCCCTTCATTTTGCGTTATCTCCCTCCGATCATAAAGTAAAGAAATCCATTTCTTGAGAACTCAACGCTAATGTGATCCCGCAGGTTCCGTGTCAACATGCTACAGCTTACCTTGTGTCTTCCTCCTCTGCCCACTTACCACTTGTACTTGAGAGGAAGCGACGGACCGTCAATTAGTCTACGCCGCCAAAAGAGCTGTGGCGCCCCGCCCGAACCGATCAAAGACCCCTCGGGGCGCCACCAAACCATGAACGGTTTGACCTTAGGCCAAGGCAGGATGAGCGTCGGGTGTACCGGTTAGCCCATCCTTAGTCACACGGACAGCCAAGATGAGTGCTAATCGAACACATTCCAATGGGTCCAGGCGTTCCTCGAAACGTTCCTCTTGTCTTGCCAAGCAGCAAAGTCTCCCAATTAACCACCGTTCGAAACGGGTCTTTTCCTTGGAGATTTGCTACATTTCGGCGCTGAATTTGACTGTATAGCGCACGTAGATGTATCGCTAACCACAAGACTGAGCTGAGGATCCCTTTCCTTAGGGCAATTCCAACATTTTCTTGTTGGTAATTCAAAACCAGACTACAAAGGGTGTAGTACAGACAGACGGGTAATGATAGTGGGCTCTTTTTCCGGGTGTCCAATCTGCGCTACCCAATCACTCATCGCCACTGAGCACAATGCCAGCAAAGGTATGGTGATGACTTTCATAGGGGGTTCTGCCATAATTGGATCTGAGAGGAAGCAGGCTGGGGCGCGGGTTTTTACTCGACCTCAAGGGCAGACTCCCTCCCGGGTGCTTCTTGTCCCTCCTTAGTGCCATAATACCCCGAATTATTATGATGATGGAGTTTCGCTCAAGGTTGTTAGGGGTGGGGGGTGAAGTGTTTTCGGGTCTGAGCGGCGCTGTTTGAGTCAAGGGCAGCAGCTCCTAATCTAAGAGCACTTTTTTATCTCGCCCCCTTCCCTTCACTGGGAGAGCCCCCGGAGTGAGGAGCAAACGAGAAGCGACTTCGAATTGCATTGGGAGCAAGGCAATTTGTTTACTCAAGAAACACGAATACAATGGATGCAGAAGATTCTTAGTACTTTTCCAAGACTCGTTGGAAGGTGATGGAGCAACATTCACTGAAGAAATTGATATTCGGAAGATTGATCGGGTAGCTACGACCCATAATATCGTGTAGAGATCTACCCTGTCAGCCCAATAATACGGGATGAATCCCTCAATTTTCTTCAGCAATACGATATGAGTGGTTGAAGCTCGCCCTCTTCCCTGCGACACTCAATGAGTGCACTTGGAAATGGTCAAAACCTCGCATCATCAGCGCAAACAGTGAGGGTTCGCGCCTCAGTCTTCATTGCCTTTCTTACCATCTCTCGAGTAGTAAGTACGGAAGGTCAAGTGTGAACGGCTGAAACAAGAAAAGTACACGGAACGTATCAAGCACATTGAATGCCTGAAAAGCAACTAGAAGTTGATTGAAAACTTGGGATATCTAGGAATACACGTATCTACGATGCTCCATCTTGATGTTGAAGAGGGAACTGAAAGCAAAACTGCTTCCTCAATGGGACTCGAACAAGCAGTTTCGAAACAATGCAGTAATGTGACCTAAGAACGAGCCTAGTCATCATCTCCTTCACATAATAATACACCTTTCCCTTTCTCGGTTGAACGACTCAAAACAGTCACATTACCCCCCGTCCTTCCTTTCCCCGCACAACCTCATTAAATCGTTCTCGAGAAAAAGCAACAGTTTGCGTGTGTTTCCCTCGCTCTCTTCATCTCGAGAGTGTAGTGAAGGACAGAGCAGAGGCTGCTGGGAGGAGAATCCTCTAGAAAGAGCGGGTTCCCAGATTTGCCCAATCGCAGCTAGAGGAACCAATCGGACCAGGAAGCGAGGGAGCGGTGCATGCTTGTAGCTCTTGGAAGAGGCGCTCATGAGAACGCCCTGGATGCGGCGCTGCGATGATCATGCTACGTGTACATGTTGCAGAACTCATATGACGTCATCAGGGACTATCATCTTTTCATCCGTTCTCCTGTGTGTCACACAGAGCGAAAATCGAATTGATGAGAGAGCGACCTTTCATTAGAAATTGACATTGCCAAAATTGGAACAAAATTGCTAGAAAAGCATTTGTTCAAATCTTGACAAAGTGTCCATTTCCAAAAATGTAACTCATCAGTGCACCGAGGAGAGTTATGCGTGGCAGTCTCGATGCATCACCCCAGTCTCCACTGTGCATCCAAACCCTGCTCACTGCGCTAATGGGCATTGTTTTCTCGCTCGGCCGACCACACATAGGGAATTAGCTGCTCCCCCGTCTCAACCAGGCAGCGAAACCATAAGCACAAGAACGGCAAAAACTGCGCAGTAACTCTTGCGGGATGGCCTCGGTCTCCACGAACCGCGTGCTCTCTGCTCTCACGCGCGCGGCCCGCCCCAAGCCTGGCGCGCGTATAAAAGCGTCGACGGCAAATCCGGAATCAGCCCCGCCCCATCCTTCCCTTCTTCCCCTCCTCAGAGCGAGAAGAGTGGTAATGGCGGGCCATTCATTTCCCATGTCTTGTCTTACCACCACCGCTAGCTTATCTCGGATACTGTTATCGATCGGTTTTCGTCGCCTACCGTAATCCCTACCGTACCCAGAATGACTGCGGACGTGAAGCAGTTGGAGGAGCAGGCGACGTCACTCCGACGTCTCGCATTCATCGGCGTCTCCGTGTCTACCGTAAGCCACTAATCGATAATACATTGATAATTGCACTCATTTTTCGATTTTTTCATTACTGATTCATACTCATTGCGCCTTACTCACATTCAGTTTTAAGAACAATTTAAAATTTTTAACAAAGTGTATGATCCATCAGAAAAATAAATAAAGGAAATAAATAAATAAATAAAGGTGGCGACGCTCGTTTGCGTCATCTCGGTCCCGATGCTCTACAACTACATGCAGCACATGCAGTCCGTTATGCAGAGCGAGGTGAGCGATCTAGGATCTTTGATCTCTGGTCCTTGATCTCTTTCCTGAACGAGAATCGTATAATCAGATTAGTCACTTGCACCCACGACGAACGCGAAAACATTGCGTGCTTTCTTGCGCAGCGCTGATCCTATTTTCGCCAATGACGGCACCATTGTTCGCGGTGTGGTCTCGGTTTCTGGTTCCTGCTTTTGGTTCCCAGTTTCCGCATCATACGGCATTAACATTAGGATTGTCAATTCAAAACGAGGTACCGAGTCAACTATGATTTCCCTACCCTGATTTCGCTCTATAAGGACAGGCGTAGGAGGATCTACACTTAGCCAATCGTGCAAAGGATGAAGGACCAACTACTTTTTGCAGGTTGACTTCTGCAAGTCCCGGTCCTCAAACATCTGGAGGGAAGTCACCAAAACACAGGTAGGTCACCGTATCCAGCTGCAGTACCCGCGCTACCGTATCCACTGGTCAGTCGAGTCGTGTCGTGTGGCAGGCTCGCAAAAAGGGGCCATTGAGTGTGCAGCGGGCTAGTGGCCGTTTCTTTTTGGTGGGGGCGAAAGAATGAGAGGGGCTACCGGCTATTCTACGGCCCCCGTTTCTTCTTTCTCTCTCTCTTGCGCAATCCTCCCATTATTCACACTCGAACGACCGCGGAGAACGGCGCTTGACTCACGCACCGGTCCTGCAGCGATATTCTGTAGCGGACTACGGTATCTTGAGTACTGCATCGATTAGATCAAAAGCGCTCGCTTACTCCTAAAGCGAAAATATACAGTATCGTGAGTACGGTGTCGGATAGACAGCTTTTTGTAAGACGATTACTGTACCTCGTGTGGATTATTGTAGTCAAGTAGATTACGATGTCGCTATTAGCCCATTTGTTGTGGCTATTGTTGTAGGTAATCCCACTTTCGCCCAATAATAGCGCCACACATTAGAGGTCAGCTCTCACTTGTTACCTCCTGGGGGGGGGGAGGAATGGCATACTTGTAGTGTCTGATTCTCTCCATATCTCCTGCTCTCTCGCTCTGTCTATCCGCTGGGAGAGGCGGGCAGTAAGACGATTACACACTTTCACCTCCGGATCTGTAACTAGCGCCCTCCTCCATCTGCTTGGTCTCTCCTCTGCTAGACTCCTCCTTCACTTTCCACTCCGGATCCTCGTGACACCTGTGTAATGGATTGCTGCCATTGCCTCGCTTGATCTATAGTAGGTCATGATGATGTATCCCCCCCTCTCCATCTTCCCCCTCCAAAAGGACCTTGATTGAGAGAGGGGGACTCGCACAAAGACTCTTTCATAAAGAACACTTGAGGCGCGAGTCCCTTCTTCCTAACGAACTCTAATGCCCCTCTTTATATCATACGGGCCTACAAAGGGATTGCACCTGGAAAACTGAGAGTGACGTCATAACTTATGGTATATTATGGCACTGTTTGAAACCGAAGGCGCTACAGGCATATGAAGCAGGAAGTTTCTACTGGATGGGCAAGACAAAAGAAGTGATGATCTCTGATCTTTTCCAGATCCTGGCCCGCGTCAATCCCTCAGCCCTCGTGAACCGCGACAAGCGTCAGTCCGGCTACTACTCCAGCTACGGCTCCAGCCGTAGCAACAACTACCCCGTGAGTGATCTACCTACCGTAAACTCGATTATCGATTTTTAAAAAGAAATTATCGAATTTTTTTTTCAGTCACTCGCCGTCGAGAACTTCAACTCGGCGCCTCAGGGCGGTTGCTGCGGCTGCGGTGTCTCTCCCCAGGGACCTCCTGTACGTTACAACACCCTACCGTGCCCCGAGTCTACAGTATCCCACCGTAACCTCCCCTCATTCAGGGCCAGCCTGGCCACGACGGAATGGACGGAGACGATGGAGCTCCCGGTATGCCTGGCCGTGATGGACCCGACGGGCCGCCCGCCACCCCTGCTCCTCCCGCTGACTTCTGCTTCGACTGCCCCGATGGACCCCCCGGACCCTCTGGAGCACCCGGACCCAAGGTACCCGAAACCCAAATGGACCCAGTTATATGCCGATTTTCAGGGACCCAACGGACAGCCCGGTCAGTCTGGTTCTCCTGGCA
Source organism: Pristionchus mayeri (assembly GCA_036245805.1). Lineage (NCBI taxonomy): Eukaryota > Metazoa > Nematoda > Chromadorea > Rhabditida > Neodiplogasteridae > Pristionchus > Pristionchus mayeri. The sequence continues at coordinate 28,904,606 of BTRK01000001.1, forward strand.
ACCCCGGATTCCGCTCGCAACCTGGACCCAGAGGACCGCCCGGACCACCCGGCAACAATGGACAGCCTGGAAACAGAGGACAGAGAGGACAGCCTGGAACGACGCGCGAGGTGAACGGAGGGAGGGGATCTGAGGGATATCTGAGCTTAGGAGATTTGACAATCCATCTAGACTGCGCGTAAATGATGCAGACCAGTGAACTCTGGAGTCGGAGCAATATCGAGGAATTGTATCACTGTAGAGGGAGTGGAAACAGGGCGTGATGATGGATGGTTTCCCTTTCTTTGGAACAAATTATCTCCCTATGAATATCCACTATCTTATCGTTCATTTTAAACTACAGATTAGATAGGTTTTTATACATTCTTTCACGATAACGAATTTCAAATAATAAGCAAAATCTAATGGCTCCTCCTTAAGGTGCCAGGCCCCGACGGTCAGCCCGGCCGACCCGGTCCTCAGGGACCCTCGGGCGCTCCCGGACAGCCCGGAGTGCCTGGCCAACCGGGCCGACAGGGAGGACAGGGACAGCAGGGAGATCGCGGAAACGATGGAAGACCCGGCCAGCCAGGACGGTAAGGGGAATCTCTCTATTTTATCTCCCACTTCTCCAGATCTAGACAAGATTGATGGACAAAATACAATGCATTGCGCAGAAAAACGTCCGAAAAAATCAATAATGTGATATCTACCGCACCCTACCGTTCAGGAGCGGCGACAACGGACCCGACGGAGAGTCTGGAGCGCCCGGCGGCTGCGACCACTGCCCGCCTCCGAGAACCGCGCCCGGATATTAGACGGCGTGCGTCGCGCAGGTCTGCCGTTTACCAATCTGCGAGATATCCAATCAAATTTTCGACGTGGTGAGCCGGATTCTGCTCTTTCCAGATCTCATCATCACGACGAGCTCCGCTCTGCGGCCGTCTGTCTGTATATTGATAGTTGCCAATTCTCCTGCTCCTGCCAGTTTGCGATACTCTCCGACCCCAGTTACCGTACTACTAGCTGTGCCCCTCATCATCCATGTGATAAAGCGCCCTGTGTCACTTGTCGCCTTCGAATACACAAAATATCAGCAGATTCAGAGACGGGCTGCGCGAGAAAAGACCTCGTGCTGAGGCGATGTCTTGAAGCCACTCTAATTCGGAAATACTGAGCGATTCACAAAGGCAGTCAGAAGTAGGGTTCCGGAATTGGGCGTAACTGGGGGTCTTTTGAATAATTTTCGGATATGTTTCATGTAAAATACATATATAGCGCACATGAAACATACCTGAAAATGATTCAAAAGACGCCCAATTACGCCCAATTCCGGAACCCTAGTCAGAAGCTGCCTGGAGAGTACTGCAAGAGTGTTGCCGACGAAGAGTACATCTCAGTTCTTCGTTTTATTATGGCATCAACACTTTTCCAACTAGACATTCGAAGCGAGAAGAAAATCGCTCATTGAAAATGTACACTGAAAATGTTCCACTCTTGGGATAGCTGTTCGAGTAATTAGAAAGCGTCAAGCTAGCTGCGATAGTTACCGCTCCAAGCCGGTAACTCCCGTCTCTCTCGATCTCTCTTCTTCACACACTCCCTCTCTTTCTCTAACCGACTAAAGATTATCGATCATCCAGTCTTCCTTTACTGCCCAATCAGTGCCTCTCCTTTGAGTGACGGGCTTGTACCTACCTGGATAGTGTTGAAAGGAGAGGTCGCCCCAGGGGTGCTACTCATTCGGGAAAGGACAGATCTCTCCTTCTCTTAATTTTGCCTGATCTCTCGCAGCTCTGATCTACTAGAAAGCAAGTCAAAGAGTGTCACTCAATTGGCAGTCATGGTGATGATTGAAACGGTTTGAAATGCAAATGGAACGGTGCGGAACCGGTGGTTCAAAGCCATTTAGAGCCCCCGCTTTTTATGCCCTTTGGCTCAGTGGGAAGAGTCCTCTTCCTTGTCCCGTTACATTCGGGGACTCTGGCTCTTCTCTTATTGAGTGATCGGGTGAGAGAACGTGCAAATCGAGGAGGAACGCGTGCAGGATTGGCAAAGGACCAGAACTCGCACATTCTGACATCTATCGGTTCATCTTTAGCCTCTATGAAATTCTCTGCCGTGGAAGGTGATACCGATATGTGAGTTCTGCTTCATTCCATGTGAAGAGGGGAGAGAGAGAGAGAGAGACTCGGGTGCTCTCGCCTGCTTTTAGGCACCACAGTTCGCACAGAGGTCGAGGCATTAACGTGCACTCAAGCGAGGAATGTTCCTCACAAAAAGCTGCGCTCCCCTCCCCCCTTCTCCCCCTCTCCCTCGAGCGCGCAAACCAGGAAATATACTGGTTATTATTATGCCTTTCTAAGGCGAGCGATGGAAGAGAAAACCTCCTCCTCCTCTCTCTCACGCTCTTCCTCAAGGCATGAAGGACAGGGAGGGACCCAATCGGGATCAGTGATAGTCAGATAGTTAGACGAATACAACACACTCGTCAATCATGAAGGATCTATGAATGATGAAGAACTCTGTTCACATTCTTCGCTTTTACTTGAATCAGAATTGTAACGAGAGGACGAATTAAGAGACCCTCCACGAGAGAACGTAGCTTCTGAGAGGGGTTCACGGACGGCCTTTTTGCAACCCCTCCCAATCTTTCTGCGGTGAAGTTCTCATACCGAGTGCTGATATTTGGCCCAGTTAGAGCGCTCCTGGCGCACTTCCTGAAAAATGCCAGACCGACCCCAAAAAAAGTCGAAATTTTCATCCCTCGAAAAATTATGTTCTTTAGAGTTTTCTGGCTTAATTTACGATGAAAATTCGAAAAAAAAGTGGTTTTGGAAGCGATTAGACAACGATAAAGGGTCGAAAATCAAAATTTTCATCATTTTTTAGACGCCTTGAAAAAAATTTGTTCGGCGGTCAAAAAGTTATTGTCATTTTCGAAATATACGTAAAAAAGTACGTCTAGCCTCTTAATTTTAGTTTTCAAAACCGAAGCCGTCGGCTACTATAGATCATAGAATGAAGGGGAAAACGAGATCTCTCCCTACGCAACCGTGACCAATTCCGTTATTGAGTGGTAAAAGGCACACTTTAAGTGCTGAAATTGCATTAACAGAACCCATACACCAAATTGAGACCATAAACTAGAAGTACGGATAACTACTTCTCAAAATTATGTGCTCGGCAACCTCGATTTTGGAGTTCTGCATTTCTGACAGGTTTTATCGGTTTCATCGGAAAAATAAACGTTCAAAATGTATAAAATTGTCGTTATAATTTATTATTTCGTCTTTCCTGATTATACTGTATGGATTTTCATGTGAATTGATGGGACACGGCTTCGAAAATTCGTGAAAATCTGAATTTTATCGATTCTTATTGTATTTGTTGATCAATATCACGGACATTACATCATTAATCTCGCCGAATATTAGTGCAATTCAATTAGTACAAACAGTAATACCATTTCTAAAATATTTGGTTGACCCCCCCCCCCCATCATGGAAAAAAATGAGTTTTCAAAAAAATTGAGATCTACACCTGTGGCTCTGAGAAATCATTAAATACGTTATTATTTATTATTATAAGCTGAAGAAAATGTAATTGGACCGATAATTTTGCATGTGGAGACTCTTAAAACCTGCAAAAATTCAATAAAATTCAGATTTTCACGAATTTTCGATGCCATGTCCCTTCAGTTCACATAAAAATCCTCATAGAGTAATCAGAAAAGACGAAATAATAAATTATAACAACAATTTTATACATTTTGAACGTTTATTTTTCCGATAAAACCGATAAAATCTGTCAAAAAAAAACAACAAAATCGAGGTGGTCCAACACAAGATTTTGAGAACTAGTTATCCATATCCCTAGTTTATGGTCTCTATTTGGTGTATGGGCACTGTTAATGCAATTTCAGCACCTAAAGTGTGCCTTTTAACACTCAATAACGGTATCGGTCACGGTTGCTTAGGGAGAGATCCCGTTTTCCCCTTCATTCTATGATCCATAGTAGCCGATGGCTTCGGTTTTGAAATCTCAAATTAAAACCCTAGAAGTACTTTTTTTATGTAGATTTCGAAAATGACAATAACTGTTTGACCGCCGAACAAATTTTTTTCAAGGCGTCTAAAAAATGATGAAAATGTTGATTTTCGACCCTTTATCGTTGTCTAATCGCTTCCAAAACCACTTTTTTCGAATTTTCATCGTAAAATAAGCCAGAAAAACTCTAAAGAACATAATTTTTCGAGGGATGCAAATTTCGACTTTTTTTTGGGGTCGGTCTGGCATTTTTCAGGAAGTGCACCAGGAGCGCTCTAACTGGGCTAAATATCAGCACTCGGTATGAGAACTTCACCTCAGAAAGATTGGGAGGGGTTGCAAAAAGGCCGTCCGTAAGGTAGGTACGTTCTCTCGTGGAGGGTCTCTTAAGCAGACAGGTCTTTGGAAAATTCTGGCTAATTTTGCATTCGTAGAAACAACAGTTCCTGTGAAGCACAACGTATAGTACTGGCAAGTGCAGGGACCGATTAATAACGTTCTCTAGAAATTCTGATGATTCGAGAGAGAAAGCGAGAGACGGAAGCCCAGGCATCTAGAATTTCCCATATTTGGTCGAAAAGAAGTGACCGACAGCGAACGGCGTCTGGCATAATACCAGAGATGCTCGCTCCGTTCACTAGAGAGCATGCAAACGGAAGAGAGTTTTCTCTATTTCTCTCAACTCTCTGACCCCTCATCCTCTTTCCATTGAGACTAAACGATTCGCGAGAATATTCAAGATCGTGCTCAATTTCGAGAGGAAGTAAGGGAGCCTAAATTTCGTAGCGTTTCAGAGGAGACCCTGCACTCATCAATATACTGCAATTAACGTAATATAAATTATTCAATTCAATTCATTTGTCATGCATTATTGGAAACAGGTAATGATAGAGACAAGAAACGATGCATATACAGTCAATTCAACATATTGTGAACCGTTTCTTATAAGTTATTATAAATTATTATAATTCCTTATAACTTTTACAGTGTGAGGTCAAGACTGAACCTCACGACCTGAAAATTGTTGTACGTGTACTTCGGCTCAATTCATTATATTCTGACCAATTGTTTTCAAAAATATTTCCTTAAACAAAAGTTAGAGCTGCATAAGTGCAAATGTCCGGGATAGAATGAAGCCATCAAATAGCAAAAAGTAATTTCGTGTTTACACTGAAAAAATAGTCGCGGAAACGCGGCTACCGTAATTTTCAATTTTCGCAGCTACTAAACTCGGCTGGTCTTTCCTTCAAATTTATCGATTTCTCGTGTTGTATCTTCTATTTTCGCTTCGCAAGTTGTTACCCGTCCACCCGCCAAACGTTTGTGAGCTTCCCATGCCGAAATACTCCTCTTTTTCAATATTTCCAGGCCTTGACAAGTGTTGCATGTTTTTTACTTCCGTGTACTAATCATCCTTTTCAGCTTCTCGAGGCTCCTAAGGACGTCTCCGAGGCTCCCGTAAAGGTATCTCGATCATTTGAGCTGTTTTTTTCCAATGGGTTTATCTGGTTTCATCGGGTAGTCGTTCCACGTTCAGAGTAAACGCTCCCCGTTTCAGTTTCGCTTCTCGCTCGACGGCGATCTCATCCAAGATTGTACGCAGAGGGCAGCAGCCAAGGCTGCCCTGTCTACGCCATAGTTTTGTAAGTGTTTATTGCGATAAATGATTAAATTGTTTCTAATTTCTCGTTCCTTGGGTCAATCATAAATTCTTTTTCCTGACTGCTTATTTTTTCTGATCTTTATCAACAACGGGTCAAAGAACTAGGCACATTAACTTTGAAATATGAGGTGAAATGTTTGATCTTGCTCTGCTAAAATAGGATCTGCTATTGGGATTACTATTTAGAGCTAGGCTCTTTCTTCACTTTGATAAGGTTGGGGGTGGTGAAAATGGAAGAATCATCTTCTTCCTCCGACTCTGTCTCGCCTACGCTCCTCTTGGGAGTGACAGGGGCAGTAGAAGAGGAGGGGAGGGGTCTCTTCGGGGCTCTCGTAGGGGGGACTCGCTTGGTGACGGGTTGGCGGGCTTTGCGGGGAACGACCGCGAATGGATCCCCTCCAGCTGCGACCTTCGCTCTTCGATTGGCCGCATACTGGTTCAGTCGAGTTGTCATAGAGAGCTTCGCACTGTATGCTTGATCCGCACTGCTGCAGTCTCTCCTGTACAAGACGCACTGGAAAGTAAATAGGTTACGAATATCTATGTTTCCTGTATTGCACGAACCTTTTCGATGAACGAGACGATTCCCTGGTCGATACGCTCAGACGGATTCTTGAGCAGTTCATCCTGTTTGTCCCCGGTGTAGATGGCTCGCTCCAGGGCTGCTGCGAATCTTGCAACATTGTTCGGGGTAGCCCTATCACAACGCTCGACGATGTCTTCCGAGAGGACCGTGTACGAGAAACCTAGGGATTCGCATTTAGAATGACCAAAGTTTAGGTGAAAATGAACCTGGTTTTCCAGGGATCTTGCAGTGTAATTCATCGATCGACTGTTTGAAGATTTTCTGTTGCTCAATCGAATCTCTCCTCCACACATCGAATCCCTCGAGCTGTGAAAGATAGAGAGAGTAATTGAGAAGAAGAATGCTTTCGGGATTCGATAATGACCAACCATGTCCGCGGCCGCCTTAGAGTTGTTGGTTCCCTCCTGAACCATGTTTCCCCACTCTGTCTTCATCTGGTTTACAGTGTTCACGAGAGAAGTCATCCTCTCATCATTTGCCTTGAGGTAGTCAGTAATCGCATCGAGGGCTGAAAATGCGTTAAATAGGGTTCAGGATGCATGTGACCCACCACTGCGAGAAGACGAAGAAGAGGAGGAAGTGCCCGTGGGAAGGAGATGAGAGAGAGAGGAAGAGCCGACAGTGGACGGAGCAGGGGTTACGGTAGCAACAGTGGAATGGGATACAGTACCGGAGAGGGAGGACATGCTTGCTGAGGAAAAGGAGATACATGAAGTGGATTGGGGCACAGTGATGGGAGAGGAGGCAGTTGGGGAAGAAGGAGATACTGTATTCTATACGGTAGGATTTGGGGATACTGTAGTCGGAAGAGATGAAAACACGGTAGGAGATGGAATGGGAGGAACAGTGGATGCATCAGCTGCAGCAGCAGTTATTAGACAACCTGACTAACTGTCGTGAGACGTTGAATAATGAGAGACCACTGGTCACTCGTCTTGATAATACTATAGGGGTCACGCATATCGATTGTGCGGAGGGGCTATCGATTGTACAGAATGATGAAATCAGTCCACGTAATTTTGGCGCACACTGTACATTTTGAAGTGTCCGAAGTTTTCAGGAAAATATGTGGATGTTCACACAAAGAAATTATCAATTGCAACTTTTATGGATAACTTTTATGGATTTTTTGGATATTGCGAAAGGTAATTTCAATCATAGTTGGGGAAGGCGGAGGGACGGATGTACATGTCAGCCTTGTTGATTGGGTCTCCGTTCCAGAAGAGGTAAGTCTGGCCATACTCTCCCTGGGGAATATCATCGCATGAGTAGCGAACACCGTTCAGATTCGCAGAGCCACATCTGTAATAAATTGAAATTACGGGTTTTGAAATCGGGCAGTAACTACAGATTTTTTTAAAAGTTGAGTGTTATCACATAAATCACAAGTAAATTAATACTCCTGAAATTTCAACAATGTTGAAATAATTGGAAACTGTGAATCTGGTGATAACCTTCTCCCTTATATGCACATCTTATCTCTAATTCGAGAGAAGGCTAGAAAGGAGTCGATGGAAATGATCCGGAACACTCTCATCAATATGCATGCTCTCTCACCTCTCCTAGAGAAGATTTGATGCGGAGATGGGTTTCATTAGCCAATTTTGTTACTGATACCCCCACGATGATAGATTACGCGCCTGATGAGTAAGGATGGCTACATACGAGCGTAAACATACCCTTTGCCGAGCAATGGTCTGACACTCTCCTGTTTGCTCTCTCGCTTTCTCTAACTTGCAAGAGAGTGTTCAAAATGAAGAGAACCAGATCATTGCTCCATTTCCGCATTTATAGTGTTATTTCAATATTTGCTCACCTTCAATATTATAGTCATCTGTACTCTGATTATCTTACCGTAAATTAAATCTTACTTAAATCAATCGTAAATCAATCGTAATCGTTAATTAAATCGTAAATCTTACCGTAAATTTCTCATAACGGGAATGGCAAAAGATATATTCGCTCATTCTGTAGTGGAACGCTCCAACGATGCAAGCTCTGCACAAAGTCTTCGAGGTGGTCTCAACAGTGAATTTCGGTAAGTTCACATTGAAATATTATATATCTATTCAGTGGTTTCTGGTTATTCTCTTTTTTCCTTATATATTCCCGCGCATGTAATGGCTTATTCAGTGGGCGGAATCTCTCTCAATCTGCTCTTATTGTACATAATTCGCCGTTTTTCGACGAAGGAACTGGGGACGTACAAGTATCTTCTCGAGATATTCATAGCGTACGACACTTATCTCGTTCTCATGCATCATGTCAGCTACCCGGTTAGTTCCATTATTTGACTTCACATGATTGACATCATTTCAGAAAGATTAATTGATAAATAATGAATAATGAATAATGAATTCCAGAAAGTGATTCCATCTCGGACAGGCTTCGCCATTGTTTCCGATAGTTTCTTCAGGAGTTTCGTAAGTCACAATTAGGGATGACTTAGCAAGAAATGACTTGACTCTTTTCTTTAAGTGCGCTTTCTTACATGTTTGACAATTGGGAGAGAAAGCAGAATGAATAGAGATACTTCTTGCCAAGTCATCCCTATGCATTAATACAGTGGAGAAAACCGGAAAATGTTGCAGCCTCTAATGTGTTTCTACTCTTCTTGTTACGCAATTCCCTTCGCCATTCTCAACATTCACTTGCTTTATCGTTATTGGATCATTCGACAGTTTTGAAATCTTCTCAACGAAACATAATTGAATGCTTCAGCCCCAACAAAATCCCACTCTTCTCTCAATGCAATTTCATAATCGGACTGATCTTGTCGATTCTTTGTATGCAGATTTCTTGGTGATTTGTTTGTCATTGATAATCGATGGAAGCCCAAGATCAGTCTTTTAATTTCATGCTTCCTCGAACTGATGTGAGAGTGAACATTCTTCAGCTTTTGTTAACTATGTTACCTATTATATATTAATACTTTATCTAAAAGTTCAACAAGTTGCAGGTTTCTCTCGTGTTTTTACCTCGGCCGAGCAGAAGATGGAAATGAGATAAGGGAGTATCAGCAACTGTTTCGGGCTGAGTACGGCAAGGAAATCCACGAGGATATGCTCATTCTCAACTATTGGGTATACTAGTTTTGCCGTTCAACTAATTGAGGATGTTGAATCTTGTCCTATCCCAAAATATTTCACTGTCTAAGGGCATGTTCAGTGACGTCATTTAGCTGGTTAGACCGTTCATCAATTGTCTCAATTCAGCGCGATGGCAAGCTGTGCCTCCGTCCTTTCCTCTTCCTCCTGATGGCTGATTCCGTGGAGGTCATCAGTGTCTCCACTGCTCTCTCCCTCGTCTTCCTCACCTATCGAGAGATCGGAAAGGCGAAGAATATATCGGAGACTGCGAGAACTTTCCATCTTAGAATCCTCATAGCGGCCACTGCTCAGGTTAGTCTTCCTTCATCTCTGTCCTCCCCTAATGCTAGCACTAGTGGTCGGATTGTCAGAGATGGAAGATTACAGTCGGACGTTATCCTCACGGATACAAACCAAAAACAAACCTGCTGTTTAATTTTCGCACTATATGCTTTGACAGTATAGGAAACAATTGTTGAAAAAAACTGGTGAAGGATTTTTGGGTCCCATCGGGAAGATTATCCCATGTATTGCCCTTTTTCCTTCAGACGCTGACTCCAATCCTCCTAGTCTACATTCCGTACTTCCTCAACGTGACCATCTCCCTCTTCCATCTCTACTCTCCCTTCTACTCCGCCCTCTCGATGCTCCTCCTCTCCTTCTTCCCCTGCATCGATCCCATTCTCATCATTCTGCTCATCAAACCGTATCGGCAGGGATTCATGAGGTTGCTGGGCAAACGAAACAGGAAGATAGCAGTTGTTGCATCTGCATTTACAGCCACTCACAATACTACCTAATTTTTTAAACAAGTCTAATAATTGTACTATAATTTCTATGAATACGTGTATTGTAGAGGCAAAAACATACAAATATTTCATCCGCTTTGTTATTTAATAAACGCAATATTTTCTATGGAAATATTTGTATTCCATCATATAAATATTTCATCCGCTTTGTTATTTATTTCCCAGGAAGATAGCGCAGTCGCAACGTGAATTAATATAACGTATGATTTGAGCTCAATTATGATGCCAATTTAACTATGCCAATTTGTAATATACCATACTATTCGCTTTGCATCCTAGATGATGCATCGTATTTCATGTAGTCTTATTTCGTATTACTTCTCTCTTATCACTTATTTCGACATCTGCATGGTAAATGAATTGATTCGAATTGATTTGATCTTTCTGAACGTTCTTTGCAAACTGTAAATGTGGACGTGCAATTAAAAGTTTTTCTCTAACTCTCGTTTCTTCGGAAGAAAATGTATAACCTTTTTTTCCCTCTGGCGGGTAAAGAAGAGAGGAGAACAGAGATGTATAACTGAAAGTAAATTATGAGTCATGTGAAGATTCATCCTGAGACTAACAATGCTCAGGCATGCAAGGTGTGAGCAAGTTTTTCCTCATTCGACACTTTTCACGTCGTATAAGCTGTCACGCCAGCCAGGCAGATCGAGAGAGCACGCTGAGTACGGAGAGTCCGCGCTTGTGTAAGCCTAACAGTCTCTGGGTGAATCGACTACGGAAAGCAGTTAAATGGCGAGTGCACAAGCGATAAAAGGCATGTGTGCTCTTACAGGACAATGCTTGTTCTAAATACCATTCTTCAGCCCGCTCATTTTCATTTTCAGCGATTGCTCACCATGCGCATTGCTGCTCTTCTCGTCATAACTGCTGGATTGACGAGTACGTTATCATTTGAATACTTTCGCAAAATCAAAATATCCTTCTTCAGATTCGATGGTCGAATTCACTCACTCCATTTTGTACGATATCTACGATTTCGCGCAAGTTGAAGAGGTTCTTACTTTCGAAAAATTCAAATCAGAGAGTATTATGAGGTGCACATCGCAAAATGCGACCTTGGCTGCGTCATTTTCGCCGCTACGACTGGCGAAACACTTGACGTACGTTGGCTTTTATGTTACTTTTTTCAATCAAATTTGTCATTAATACATTCTGTAGCACTTTTTGTTCAGAAATCACCCAATGGGCTCGATCCTTACGCGATGAATCTTATCGTCGTTGATTATGAGCACGGGACGAACTATAGGTTAATTAGCGATTTAAAAGATTTTTTTATTAAACAAAAACATTTTAAAATTAAAAAAATGCTAATGATTGGCGTTCAGCGTCGCCGAACTCGCTCAGCAAAGGGATGAGCAACAGAGAAAGATTCCACTGACCATCACAGTGAATATTTTTGATTTTACCATTTTACTCCATCAATATTTCAGGGCAGTGGCAATATCTCGGTGATAAATCAGAACGATATTCGAAGTAGGCGATTCTATACAATTGCCCTCTACGTTGTCGAGAAATCAAAATGTTCACAATTATTCAATTTGATTTATCTCATGTTATCCAACGTCAAATTTTAAACTCTTTTTCCATTTCAATTGATAGTTTATCTTCTGATAGAGTAGAAGAATAGACGTTACAGGGACATTAGAAACATGATAATACGATGTCATTACTAGGAATGTCTCGGAATATTTGTAATTCCTCAACTCGATTCAGCTGACGAAATCTCTTTCGAAGTATACGATTATTTCTACATCAAAGACACTCCCATCGTTCCGGAGTCTGTGATATTTACTATCATGAGTGCTTATTTCATGCAAGTGATATCTCCAGAGACTGCGCAGGTCGTATATTTTCCCAAATCTGTTAAATTTCAATATTTTTTGTAGGATATTTTTCCAGATGAACTCGATGATCGTGCGATTGGCAGGTTTCGACAATGTTATGGATGAGAATGAAGACGGATGTCCATACGCGTATAGGACGCCGTGAGTTATGTTGATACTATAACATCCTTATATTACAATGAGAATTGTTTCAATACAGTGTGAATTGTAGGGTTATGTAATTGACCGACGACCATTATTTTGAATGATTCGAAATTCGTGCAATGATCTTTCAGTGACAATATCAACTTCCCCGGTTTCTATTTCTCGGTGACGACTCCTCTTCTTTCATTCAAAGTCGCACAGCCTGGCTTGATGCAACTCCACACAACTCAACTAACCAGTACGCCAATGTTATCATCGTTTACCACTCCGGACAAGAGTAGTGTGATGAACACTGTTGCTGATGTATTCTGACATGACCTTCCTCCTTGTCTGTCCCCAAGGTTACATTTCGTATTCTTGAAATATTAAATATATTTTTCATGCGCAACTCGTGACATTGGCACGGATGGCTTTATAACTTCGTCGGGATGGAATGGTTGCACTAAACCAAGAACAGGAGGAATCCAATCATTCCGCTCAACCGAAGAAATTTGGCATACGCCAACCTTCACAATTCTTTCATCCGAACTGGACAGGTATCCTAAATATTTTAGAGTGCTATAAGATAGAAAATATAATAAATTCTTCCCTGAATTGTAACCGCAAAAAATTCTTCTGAGATTTACTAGCATTCGACTTTTCAGATATTTCAAAGTGAGCTTGGAAGTGATTCCTCAACTGGATTCAGACCATAGCTTAGCCATCAGTGAAATAAATAAACGTGACAATCCGACCTTGTGAGTTTATCAGACATAACTTATAGACTTCATTCCGTTCAGAATTACTGGAACTGCTCAACAAAACTTCGATTATTCGGGAATACGTGTAAGCTAAATTGAATTTAATTTATCCATTTTTTTTATCACAAAGTCTACTAATGAAATCAAAAGTTCGTAAAAATGATCCGATATTCCTTGCAGTTTCTTGATTTCGAGTACGACAATATGAAAGGAAATCAAGGATTTCTCGTTAGACACTCATCGATTACACTTCCGAAGACTTCCCTGGCACCAACAACAAGTAAATACAATACTGTATCCACGAAAGCATAACATCCATCAGTTCTTCAGCTCAATCAATGACTTCTATCTCCTCATCTGCATCGAAATCTCATCCACCAACTAGCTCTTCCAGAACAACGTTCACTCCAACACAGACTTCCGCCATTTTTTCAACATTGAACCCTGAACCAAATGTACCAATGATTTCATCAACATCACAACCATCGACTACGAGTTCAGGATTCAGAAATTCGGGTAAGACACAAGCATTTGCCATTTCTGAAAGTCACATCTTTCAGGAATAATGTGCCCTCTATTTTTATTGTCATTACTTCTATAACAGAGGAAGTCTGAGAGAACCGAGATACCTCCGTACAACGAAAAAATAAAAATTTGTGCTTAGGGGTACTTTTTCACGTAGATCACGAAAATCGACCCTAGGAAGCCGTATCTCTGATCCCTCATTCTCTGTGGTGCGCCAAAGTGGGCGGTCGGATTTTGAAATATTTTTTGCAGCTTCCAAACTCCATAACCAGATAGTGATTCTGAAATATCTCGACGAGATAAGCATTTATCCTGTTGGAAGTGAGGGGATAGCTCATCTGTGAAAAAAGTTATGGCCGTTAGAATTCTAAATTTTGTCTAAAAATTGTCGCCCTGAAAAATTTTTCGGCAGATTACAATCTGATTTCATTTTCATTCGATTCCGCGTGCATTTTTACCCCTAACATTAAATTTTCAAGGAAATCGGGTGATACGTATAGATCGAAATTTTCAACAAGGATTTTTCGGTGCTTTTGAGGCCAAAAATGAAAAATTTCAGAATAAGTCGAGTTAAAGTGTTTCTGACGTATTTCAACCCGTAGAAAACGAATTTGCACATGTTTTCTTACCAAAAATTGAAAAAAAAGTTTGTAGGCTTAAAAAATCGATATTTTTTACCAAAAATCTCGACATAGCCATATTCTTTTGAAAATTTCGATCTATACATATCACCCGATTTCCTTGAAAATTTAATGTTAGGGGTAAAAATGCACGCGGAATCGAATGAAAATGAAATCAGATTGTAATCTGCCGAAAAGTTTTTCAGGGCGACAATTTTTAGACAAAATTTATAATTCTAACGGCCATAACTTTTTCCACAGATGAGCTATCCCCTCACTTCCAACAGGAAAAATGCTTATCTCGTCGAGATCTTTCATAATCACTGATTATGGAGTTTGGAAGCTGCAAAAAAAGTTTCAAAATCCGACCGCCCAATTGGCGCACCACAGAGAATGAGGGGTCAGAGATACGGCTTCCTAGGATCGATTTTCGTGATCTACGTGAAAAAGTACCCTAGGCACAAATTTTATTTTTTCGTTGTACGGACCCTGTAGGGAGTAACTCGATTCTCTCAGAAATCCTCTGATAAAACTCATTTCAAAAATAAATATATTTATTGACGTGTTCTTGTTGTATGGTCCGTATATATATGAATAGTGGATGGATAATGATGATAAAAAACTCTAGACAAATGATGAAACGAATGATTATAACTAGGCGTTTTTTTCTATTGGAACATTTTCATTTAAAAAAAAATATTTTTCCTTGAATTTGCCATATATGTTTTGGTAATAACCTGGAGTGATGCTTTTGAATATATTGGTTATTGGTACCAGAGCCGCCTTTTAAAAAATTTCCGATTTTACACCTGGCTATGCTGTATTTCACCTCAAAGACCAGAAACAAAGGTGACATTGGGCTTAAAGTGGACGGAAAATTATTCTGAACAAATTTTATGTTGAAATATTTTTACCATAATCACCAATAAAAAAGCTATGACAAAACATATTGGATTCAAATCATTTGTTTTCTCCATCACACAGGGAACTTACAGTGGAATTTTTTTTCATAGAATGAAAGAAGAAGTCAATATATCTATGAAAAATATAAAATGAAAAATCGAGAGCGGTATATCAGGCCTCTCACGAGAGAATCGGGACAACGAGTTGACATTGAAAACTAAAATATTCAAGTTTGTATTTTATTTAGCTCGGGATTGGGTCGTAGAACACCCTCCTAATTTGTTTCGAGCATATCAGTTGCTGCAGCTGCAGCAGGCTGCTGCAATTTATGGTCATGACTGATGATTTAAGAGGTTGATGATTATAAATATGGTGGTTTTAGAAGGCGAATGTGTTTTTATGATCGAATGAACGAATTTGACATGAATGATTTATTTTTCACTTTTGCGACCGTTGCTGCAGAGGCTCATTGAACAGGTTTTTTATTTGTCACTCGAACATGGATTTTTGCTAACACTCCAAACCAGTTCCATTTTGTAGAGCTTGAAATTCTGATCATACAACATTTTTTGCAGAATTTTAAACGGGGGTCCTGGTAGCTTCCCAGAGTGCCGAAACTTCCGTAATGGGCTGCACGGTTCTCACTCAGAGGGATCTGTTTTTAAAAGTCTCAGGTTCGAATCCCGGCAAATGCCACACTTGTTTTGCTTATTTATTTTATTGTTTTAAGAACATTTTCGAACTCCCTAAAATTAAAAAAAATAAATCTCCGTCGTTGTTTTTTTCCTGAATTTCACGAGACTTCGTATTTGCCACATTACTGCACTTATACATGTTTATCACTGATATTTATGGTTCGTTTGTTGTTGATAATTAAATTATTGTTGAAATCACATGACCATTGCCAATAAAACGACTTGAAACATAGCCCTCTTATGCTCAAACATCAGCAAAACAAGTGTGGCATTTGCCGGGATTCGAACCTGAGACTTTTAAAAACAGGTCCCTCTGAGTGTGAACCGTGCAGCCCATTACGGAAGTTTCGGCACTCTGGGAAACTACCAGGACCCCCGTTTAAAATTCTGCAAAAATTTTTGTATGATCAGAATTTCAAGCTCTACAAAATGGAACTGATTTGGAGTGTTAGCAAAAATCCGTGTCCGAGTGTCAAATAAAAAACCTGTTCAATGAGCCTCTGCAGCAACGGTCGCAAACGTGAAAAATAAATCATTCATGTCAAATTCGTTCATTCGATCATAAAAACACATTCGCCTACTAAAACCACCATATTTATAATCATAAACCTCTTAAATCACCAGTCATGTCCATAAATTTGCAGCAACCTGCTGCAGCTGCAGCGCATGATAAAATTCTGCAACTTCGGTTTTCGGCTATTCACCTGGTGTTCTGACCGGAAACATAAGAAGCAAGAAAAATACAAATTCAAATGTCAACCGAAAAATACTATTTGTCCCGATTCTCTCGTGAGAGGCCTGATATGTTTCGATATTTTGCATCAAAGGTCTCACATTAGCGTCGAATGTCAAAACTGTCTGCCCAGTGTGTCCTAACTTCACATTCCTTGGGAAATCGATGTGGTTCAATAGGTTTCTCAATACCACTAATTTGGCAATGAAAAATTCAGCGTTTAAAAGTCGATATTTTCGACCGATTTATGCCTTTTTTCACATCTGAGAGTCAAAATTATTGATGAAACAGCGACAAACACTTTAGTACAGCCCTGAGTTTAAATTTATGAGAAACGGACCACTCAGGCTTTCTGAAAATTTTGATTTTCTGAAATTGTGAAAGATGTGAGTATTTCATGATTAATAAAAATTAAAGTAATAAAAATTATTCCAATTGAATACTGCATAATAGCAGTATGATACTAAGCTAAAATGAACTTCCATTTTTCCACTGCTCTATGAAGTGCATGTTCGGGGGCATGACAGAAGCACAACGACAAAAGCACAAATCTAAATATCTTAGTAGAAAGTGCTGATTCATCTTCGTGATTAGTGTCAACTAATAACTAATGATTACCAGTATCTACCCTGAGGGCATATTAGTGACGTCATTTTTTTTAAAAATTACACTTGTAAGGGGAAGTGGTAAAAATTCGTGAAAGAAGTTTGTGTTGAATTAAGT
This sequence comes from Pristionchus mayeri, assembly GCA_036245805.1. Lineage (NCBI taxonomy): Eukaryota > Metazoa > Nematoda > Chromadorea > Rhabditida > Neodiplogasteridae > Pristionchus > Pristionchus mayeri. The sequence goes on from BTRK01000001.1 coordinate 28,921,715, forward strand.
CAAAGTAAAAGGGCCCACATTTGCGCTTCTCCATTCGTGCGCTCGCGAGGGGTGGTCGTACTCTGATCGCCTCCTCTCTGGTGCGCGTTTGGGAGTCCCCAGTCGTCAGCTTGGACAACCGCACTGGGTCTCGCCTGTCCATCGGATGCAATCTTCGACCTTACGCATCGGATCTCTAAACGCACGAACTCTCAAGTCGGATGCTCGAGTGGCAGAACTGGAACATTGCGTGAGTGGAGTCTCTTTCGACGTAATTGCGCTCCAGGAAGTCCGTAGGCCAGGTCGAACCTCCATCACACTAGCCAATTCTGGTCACCTGCTAGTTGCATATGGAGTCCGATCCCACAATGGCACCGGCTTCCTGGTTGCCAGCCATCTCGCTCCTCAAGTCACCTTCCACTCCGTCAACGACCGTCTGTCGTTTATCGATGTTCCTTCTTTCGGCCTACGTGTCATATCTGTATACGCCCCAACAACAAGCCACTCTGACGATGAATACAATTGCCTTCTGAATGAGTTAGGTGCTCTCGTGGACTCTTCCTCCCGTAGTGTTCGACTACCTGGGGGAGGCAGGGGACATGTAGTAGTCACCGGCGACTTCAACGCCAAGATTGGGAAACGATTATCGGACGATGAAAGATTTGTAGGAAGACATGGTTCAGGAGATCGCAATGAAAGAGGCCAGATCTTATTCGACTTCTGCACAGAATCCAAATTATTTGTGCACAACACCCAATTCGACAAGCGAGAATCAAGAAAATGGACATGGTTATCTCCGAATATGCAAACGAGAAACCAAATAGACTATTTTCTATCTCGTGATAAGTCAATAATTCAAGACTTCAGTGTTGTTGGCCGATTCAATTTTGCCACAGACCATCGATTAATTATGGCTCGAATGAAAATCGAAGTCAAGTCGAGAAGATATTACAAACAGCCTCGTCCTCCAATGCAATTTGACCGTCTATTGTTTCAAAGCAAAATTCATTTGAAATCAAAAGCTGAGTTTTCCTCTTATAAGAAACTATCAATTGTGATGGGGGAATTGGCTAACTAATCAATGATGCCGAGACAAAGAGACCCGAGGTTCTCTAAGAACACTGAGGAATTATTTGAAAGAAGGCGACGTTTGCGAGATAGCGGAGCCAACGTACTGAATCGAATCCAATATTGCCAAACAAGTAAATTATTGCGATTCTCAATAGCAGAAGATCTGCGAAAGCGACACTTGGAGGTAGTGCGCGAAGCAGTCCGATACGGGCATAGTACACGAAGAGCTCTACGATCATCGCAGATAGGAAACACTCAAGTGAATCAATTGGAAAAGCCCGATGGAAGCATTGCCTACTCCAAGAATGATATGAAATGTGTCGTGAAAGGCTTTTACGATGGATTATTTGTGAGCAATCAAAGACCGCCGAGAGTTAAATCTTGTTCAACTGATTCTTTTCTCCCGATATTGAAAAGTGAAGAAACTGAAAAACGGAAAATCACCGGGACCTGATCGAATTAATGCGGAGATGCTAAAGAGTGGCTTAAATGTGCTCTTGGAACCTTTAGCCGAATTGTTCAACCAGTGGATAGCCCAAGAAGAGATTCCGGACAGTCTCTCGAATTCTTTCATTTCACTCATATTCAAGAAGGGAAACATGCTGGACATAACAAACTACCGGCCAATCGCCTTGCTCAATCTCATCTACAAAGTGTTCACGTCCACGATCGACACAAGGATAGAACGAACTCTCAACGCCCACCAACCAAGCGAGCAAGCTGGATTCAGGAGAAACTTTTCTACACTAGACCACTCGTTTGCAATCAGTGAACTCATAAGCCGCTCAGTGGAGTATGATTTTCCATGCATTCTGGTCTTCATAGATTACGCAAAAGCCTTTGATAGCATCGAATTTGGAGCAGTGTGGCAAGCGTTAACGAATCAAGGAGTGCATTCTAAAATTGTGAATGTTATAAGGAACGCATACGATAAAGGCCAAGTATTCGTACGTTTGGGACAAGACAAAGTCCCTATCAAAGTAGCCAGAGGTGTCCGACAAGGCGACCCGCTCTCTCCTCACCTGTTTAACGCGGTAATCGAGGATTGTCTGAGTGCGATGAATTGGGAGGAGTATGGAATCAATATCGATGGGAAAAGACTAAGTCACCTTCGTTATGCAGATGATGTAGTATTAATCTCACATTCCCCAAAAGAAGTACAAACGATGATTGACGATCTTTGTTCCGCAAGCAAGAAGGTGGGCCTGATTTTAAACAAAAAGAAGACTGTCGCTATGTGCAATCGAAAACAAACCAAATTATTTGCTGACCGACAACCTTTGACTTACGTCGATTCCTTTATATATCTTGGAACAAGGGTATCATTCGATCAAAATCTCATGCTTGAAATAAATCGCCGGATTGGAAGTGCTTGGAGAGGATTTAATCGATTTCATGAATTCTTAATCAACAGAAAGACAGAAATGGGCCTCAAGGCCAGAGTCTACAGAATGTGTGTTATGCCAGCACTTTTATACGGAAGTGAAATATGGAGTCCGACCAAAAAGATTACCAACCGTCTCATAGTAGTACAACGAAGTATGATGAGGAAAATGTGTGGAGTTACGAGGCTGGATCGTCGAACCAATGAATGGCTGTCGCAGAAAGTGCCAATCCCGGATATTAGAGTGCAAGCGATGCAGAGAAAGTGGAACTGGGCAGCACGAATAGCATTGCTCGATGACGACAGATGGACTAAACGAGTGATGGAATGGACTCCCTATGATCGAGTCCGTCCAATTGGAAGACCACGGACGAGATGGAGGGACGAATTCGTGCAACAACTGGGACCGAACTGGGATAGCGTGTGTAGAAGAGATCCCGTTGCTTGGAAGAATAGCATTTTCCACCAGGCCCAGACCTTGATCTTGGATAAATAATGATAAAAGGGCCCACACAATCTACGATACACCCTCTTTAATTTGTCAGCTGCCGTATCCCGATACACCGTAATCTAGCTGACGGCTCACAATTTCATTGAAAATGACCATCGCGCTTTTGTTGTTGCGCTTCTGTCATATGTTCGTTGGAATAAATCAAGAAATTCGGAAGTTTGAGTGGTCCGTTTTCATATATACTATACTCACGGCGGTATCTACTAAAGTACATACATTGTTGTCGGTGTTTGATCGAGAATTTTGACTTTTAGATGTATTGGATATATGGAGGTCGAAAAAATTGACTATAAAAATTACCGAAAACTGAATTTTTCACTGCCAAATTAGTTACAGTTTGAGAAACCTATTAAGCGACATCGAGTTCCCAAGGAATGTAAAGTTAGGGCACACTGGACAGATATTTGTTGACCCGACAGCTCCACTAAGAGAGATTAATGATCTCTTTTAAGTGTTCTATGGAAGTGTGCACCAGAACTCACTAACACGAAACGGCAGAAATTGCGACACATCTCTTCTGTTTTAATAGGCGCTTCACCTTTCAGAAAATCATTACCTTTCAGAAAATATCTATTTTCTATTGAACTAACTAACAAGGGAATGGTAACCCATATCCGTAAAATTTGTAAGATCGATTCAATATGATACTATGATGGTAGTGCGCAAAGTGATATTGAAGATAGGCAAACCGTTCTCGAGAAAAAATCCAGAAAAACCTTGTATTTTTGAACCAACCTAATAGTTCAAAAATTCTGTGAGCTACGGTTTAGCCTAAACCCATCAAATCAGATCGAACTGCAATTTTTCATGGTCATATCGTCCTGATGTTTCTCACCATGAACAGCTCGGAGTAACCCCGGGTGACTCGCTATGAAGCGGAATGATGCATGCTGACGCATGGCCGACCCCTGACTGGGACAGTGAATCTCATCCCAAACGAGCGCGATTTTCGTGCAAATCTGCAACGAAATGCTACGCACGAAAATCACACTCGCGTTGCATGGATCAGAGCGAGAGAGCAAGCAAAGCGAGGAGGGGCACGCAAGTGTCATCGAGTCACTTTCCGGGTGAATCATAAGAATGTATGAAAGATTGGCAAGTTCAAAGCTCTAAATAGACGTGCGCGCGCTGTCGAGTCGTTGCTCACCCTATAACCTAATCTTTTTCTATCGGTCTATTTTAGTATTCGCCATGCGCGCTGCAATTCTTCTGGCCGTTTCCATTGGATTCACAGGTACGATTTACTTAGAGGTTCTAAAGTGGCAAACTATCTTGATATTTACGATGCAAATTCAACTGATTACGAGATATCGAGGTGTGCCTTCTTGCGTATTATATTTATGTAAAAGTCGTTCTGCAGATTCATTAGTCGAGTTCACTCACTCGGTTCTCTATGATATCTACGATTTCGCGGGAGTTAAAGAGGTTTCGATTTTTTTTTGTTTTATTTTATTGTTCACATTTTGCATTTATTCCCAGGTGCACATTTCGAAATGCGACTCGGGTTGCGTGATCTTCGCTGCCACAGTTGGTAAAGCTGGGGAGCAGTATGAGGTGCGTCGGATATTTTGCAACTTTTCTCTGTCAACATTTTGCAATCGAAAGTAGCGTACAACGATTATGAGTCGAATATATGCACATCACTTGCTTAGAACGTAATTGAAATAGGCAACTCCGCACAGGAACACACGTTAGAACAATAGCGAACAATATATCTTCGGAAAAAATAAAAAAAAATCTTGTGGTGTCGCCAAACCCACGTTTTTACCAATTATATTGTTCGCTCAACAGTGTAATATCTGGCTCTCAACGAAACGCGATTAATTAATAAGAATGACGCATGAGTATTGATAATCATTCAGAATACCATAAAAAATATCGATGCCTACAACTTGAACCTTCTCGTGCATGATTATGAGCAGGACAGGAACTACAGGTTGATTTCATGAATATTACACAGGCAAATGTGACCTTTTTAGCATCGACAACCTCGCACAGCAAAGGGACGAGAGACACAGAAAGATCCCACTAACAATCACTGTGAGTATCTTTGATTTTTGAATTTGATGCAATTAAAATTTAAGGGCAGCGGAAATATCTCTGTGATAAATCAGAATGACCTGAATGATTTGCCAACCTGGACAATAGCGCTCTACGTAGTCGAAAAGTCAAAAGGTTCCTTATTAATGATTTAGTGAAGGAGGGGGTCTTGAAACGATCTTCGATTCCGTTATTTGAACAGTGAAGCAGCGTTAAAAGTGAATGAATAATAGGATTCAGCTGATGAAATTTCTTACGAAGTATACGATTACGTCTACATCAAAGAGAAGGACATCATTCCGCAAACTGGCATAGTCACTATTATCAGTGCCATTTTCATGCAAGTCTCGACTCCAGAAACTAGACAAGTCGGACTTTTCCAAATAATCATACTATTATGTAAAATCGTACTGAATGTCACTGAGATATTTTCTTTGCTTATTAAAAATGTTTTCTGATCATGTTTATATTCGATTCGCTCTTGTAGAGAAACTCGATAACAGCGAGATTGGCCGGATTCGATAATGTGCACGACGAGAATGAAGACGGATGCCCTTATGCGTACAAGACACCGTAAGTCGTCGTTTTAATAAACAATTTTTATGACTAGGAATCTTTATTAAGCTACTTATCTATCCTTGATTCTCAAGCCAACATTATAAAAAATGAAATATTCTTTCAGTGACAGTACCCACTTTCGCGGGTTCTCACTCTCGGTGACGACACCTCTTCTCTCAATTTCAATCGAACAACCTGGCGAAATGGAGCTCTACACAACGCTTCTAGGCCGAAACCGTCACATAGACCTAATTGTGTGGTTAATGTGTGCTTATGGGGCTAAATAGGACCATGCATTTTGAATTAGGTTGATATCTAATGTTTGAGCCAAAATATAGCTCAAAATGTGGGTGAATTGAGCATAACGTGAAAGGCCAAAAAAAGCGAGACGAGAGAAAGAGGGGCGGGCCTATTTCTCCATTTTCTTTTCAATTCTCGAAACGATCGGGTAGGGCTTCGCCGAAGTCTGCAGAGTAAGAAAGGGGGGCTCTCTAGTATTGAGAGTGCTCTCTAGTCACACCGGGTGAGAGACGGGTGGAGGGAGGGGAGGGAGAGGGAGGAGAGGACGCGCAGAGGGTCACTAGTCATGCGCCTTTCGAAATCGAAGAGGCATAGGATGAGTTCGCAACCAAATCATTCGTTCAAAAGTGAATTTGGAAGATTTTTCCATCCTCTTTCGAATGAGTCTCCGGGACCCTGGAAAATCCTTTTCTGAGTAGGTCAGCATACGAGTTTTATAGTTTTCTATGCTAAGTCGATCTATAAAACGTTTATGCTGACCTACTTAGAGAAGGTTTTTCCAGGGTCCCGGAGGCTCATTCGAAAGAGGATGAAAAGAGCTTCCAAATTCATTTTTGTGATTTGGCTTCGAATGAAGCTAGTGATTTGGCTTCGAATGAAGCCTGTGCCCCCCTGATCTCGCTTTCGAGGGGAAAGTGTCAGAGCAAAGTGGGCGGAGCTTGCGCTGTCTATCTAAGTACGCCAAATTTCTCCAACGATAATCATGTTAAAGGAGGACTGAAGGCAAAGTTCAACTTTTGAGCCTTTAGTAACCATAGCAAAGCTCATCTTAACGACTAAAGGCTCCTAAAAATTACATTAATATTTCTACTCTCAACAGAGTTATGATTAGTTGGCTGAGTGCCATGGACGCTTGATGGGCCAGGGAAGTGCGCGAATTCAAATACCTTGAAGTTTTGTCAAAAACTGGCTGGAATAGAACCCGCAACCTTCCGATTTCGTGACGGCTGCTCTACCTCTGAGCTATCATAACAATGTTTGTCCACTTCCTAGCTCGCGCTATGATCTTTGGAAGGTGGAACCTCTCTTCTATCGATGTGGCTACTTTGCCGAGAGTCCTCCTTTAATGTGAATCGTGACAATTGAATTCAAGCTCAAGGGACATCGCAAGGGATGGCATTCTCACCTCGGATGGCTGGAATGGATGCACAAAGCCTAATGTCGGAGGAATCCAATCTTTCCGTCCAACTCAGGCTCCATACGGCAATCCAACTTCCACCGTTCTTGATCACGAAGATGACGGGTGAGATCTTTCATTAATATATTGAAAATGTTCTATTTAACACGTGTATCACGAGCCAGTGGATGTGTGCGGGAACATCTTCGAAAAAGTTGTTGCCGTTTTAGCTCCTATTATGATGGGACAATACCCCAGAGAGATGATTTCGAAAAATATAGGTCATTGGTCCCAAAGCCGGCTTTTAGGAATTTTCCGGGTTTGCACCTGGCTATACTCTATTTCTGCTCCCAGATGCGCGGGAGAGTTGGTGTTGGTCTTAAAATGTGCGGAAAAATATTTCCAGAAACTTTCCTGTCGTGAGCAAGCCGATTGGGTAACAATTAAACACTTTGCGCCTGAAAAACGAGTTTTTGGTCCAAAATAAAAATATTTTCTCCATCAAGCTTTAGAGTGATACAGATTTTTAATGCAGAATATGAAAGAATAAGTGTTCTTACTTGATATAAAAATATTAAAAGCTAAATTTAAGGTAGGCCTTTTTTGCATTTTTCACTCAAACATGGCATACTGAAGAAAAAGTCAGAAAATGTGAATTTTTCAATTTTGTTATTTCTTCTTCTAACTTTTCCAAAAATGTATTGGAGTGATGTAGAAGTGGAAAATGTTCTTTTGGTTGACGAGTTTGTGAGTATGTGCTTGGCATGACAAAATTTCTATTAATTTTGTATTTTTAATATTTAAATTTATTTATCGAAACATACTCACAAACTCGTCAAGCAAAAGAGCATTTTCCACTTCTACATCACACCAATACATGTTTGGAAAAGGTGGAAGAAGAAATAACAAAATTGAAAAATGCATATTTTCTGACTTTTTGTTCAGTACTGCTGCCCAAAAGGTGCAAAACCGGAAAATTCCTAAAAGCCGGCTCTGGGACCAATGACCTATATTTTTCGAAATCTTCTGTCTGGGGTATTCTCCCATCATAATAGGAGCAAAAACGGCAACAACTTTTTCGAAAATGTTCCCGGGGGTACTTTTTTCATCCACTGACTCGTGATACACGTGTTAAGCTATTACAACGTGAGCATAGAAGTGCTGCCCAATCTGGATGCCGACCATAGATTAATCATCAGTGATATATATTCGCCCTTCATTAAAATCACGTGAGCGTAATCTTGACAAAAAATCTACACGTCATCTTCAGAGTCACCGAAACAGATCAACAAAATTTCGAAATTCCTGGCATGCGTGTAAGCTACTTAATATATGCTGGGGGGTCTCATTCCTAATTATGCAAAAACTGCGAATAAAAATACTCTGATTGGCATTAGTGTTGGCTAATCGGGTGTTGTGAGGCCCGTGATCTACCTTGTGAGGGTTGCCTACCCCGCAACCTGTAATAGAGGGGCGTCGCCTCTCCCTCGCCAGCCGTCCCGTCTTCCCTAGCGGGCATGCTCCAACCACGCCGGGTTAGAGGGACGGCATGAGGCGGGCGAGAACGGGGGCGGAGTTTGCAAACGCTGCCCTCTGTTTAGACATCCCTAATTGGCATTGCAGGGTCTTTATTTCGAGTACGAGAATATGGAAGGCAATAAAGGATTTCTCGTTAGATACTCATCGATTGAACTCCCGAAGACTTCCCTGGCACCAACAACAAGTCATTAAAAATATGTCTAAAAGGTTATATGTGATCGTTCAGCAGCCACGCCAACGATAACTTCGGTCTCCGCTCTTCCTACTCAACCTCCACTTACAAAGAGTTCCCCCAGTTCAACGCTAACTCCTACTGCGCCTTCTGCAATTTCCACTTCAACGATTCCTGAGTCAACGACTTCTTCCACATTCCTTTCACTTACTACCAGTTCAGGTTTCAGAAATTCAGGTGCGTTGCACGACGTTTCACTGAGAATCAGATCTTTCAGGAATAATCTGCTCGCTGTTTATCGTTACATTCTTCCTATGATGCAGCCCCAATTTAAAAGATAAATGTCTTAATGGTCCTTGTTGCATAAATATCTGTTTACTGTGGTCTGAATTATACATGTCTTTTTTTTCTCTATTCTCCCCTCAACTCCGCCCTCTCGATGCTCTCTTATTGCAGAGGCACAAAATAAACAAGTTATAGAAGATACAATATTAAAGATCTTATTGTTATGTGCATGTATAGCATATTGGCAATGAAAATTATTGTAAAGTAAAGTTTGGATGAAAAAATTATGGCTAAATTCTTGTGATTCTTGCGTTTTTCTTAAATTCACTTTTATATTCACTTCTGTGCAGAATTTGCTTTTCTAGCCTGTTGATAAATATTCCGTGATTTTGACAAATAATTTTAAAGTTTTTTCGTGGGTTCGTTTCATCGGGAGTGCTCCGCATTTCCGAGCAACGCAGAATCACTGACACCGATCAAGACATGTATGGGGTTTGGAAGCGCCTTTCAAAAGTAACAAAAACCGATCGCCCACTTTGGCGCAACACATGAAATGAGGACTTAGAGATACTGCTTTCTAAGGTCGAATTTCGAACTCTATGTGAAAAGCAACCCCTTGGGAGATCTTAAAATCGCTACTTTATTTTTACCTTTCTCTCATATGACGAAGAGGGGTTGGATAATGAACTGATAATGCAAAGACAAAAGATGAAATAATGTTTACAGGAGTTTTCAATTAGAACAATATCGTTTTGCGTTATTCGAAAAAAAACAAATTTTCACATGTCTACGAAATAAACTCAAATTAGTTAAAGGGTTCTTGAGTCCAATCATTAACAGTGCGCGAAGCATCTCCGGGCGGCGATGCTGGGTGACACAGAGTGATGCATGCTAACGCAAGGGAGTGCGATTTTCGTGATATCGAACGGCAAAAATGTGGTGCGCACGAAAAATCACACTCCGAGTCAGGACCACAACTTTCAGATATGAGAGTTAGGTAGTATTTCCAATGCTGATTTTCCTCTTTTCCTCTCTCGTCGATCGGGCAAGAATAGAAGAGTTACTCAGGTTATCATTGTGCGATAATGTTTCTGAATGATTCACCATCGCAAAACATAAAAGAAGGCAAGTGCGCAAGCGATAAAAGAGATGTGCGCGCTTTCTGAACGTTACTCATTCAAAAGATCTAATCATTTTCTATCGGCATTGTTCTACAGGGGTACCCCCGTTCGTTATTCATTGCCCCAATCTGTAATATCGTCTATAATCGGCCTGTTTATTCTGTCAGAAATGTGCGAGAAAACTTGCGCAAAAAGTTCGCGAACTTCTGAGGTGCGTAAAAACTGCTTCTCTCGTTCACGAACTTTTCAACGAGGTGGTTAGAGAAAGAGCGAGAGAGCGCGGTTTTTCGAGAGAAACAGTTTTTACGCACCTCAGAAGTTCGCGAACTATTTGCGCAACTTTTCTCGCGCATTTCTGACAGATTAAACAGGCCGAATAAGTATTACTTCAAGTTATGATAGTCTAATATCAGTTTCTCAGTCGTGACCCATGCCGGTCAATATTACGACGTAAACCGTCGTTTTAATCATTTGCAGCGATTCAACATGCGGGTTGCAATTCTTCTGTCCGTTTACGTCGGATTTACAAGTGAGTTTTCATTAGAATTATATAGGTCGCATGTTGTAAATTCATTTGAAATGCTTATAAGATAGAATGCGGAGAATGTTACTTTCCAAACCATTGGATTTGCGGCACTTTTTTTATGAAGACATGAATAACTCTTTTCAGATTCATTGGTCGAATTCACTCATTCGATTCTCTATGATATCTTCGATTTCGCAGGAGTCAAAGAGGTTTCGAAGTTCATGTTATTTTTTTACTTTTCTATATTTTGTATTTATTTTTGTTTTGCTATATTATTTATATTTTGCATTTACTCTCAGGTGCACATTTCGAAATGCGACTCGGGTTGCGTAATCTTTGCCGCTACAGAGGTGCGTTGGCCAGAATATTTTTCGTATCAAAGTCTCGTGAGTATTTTCCGATGGCAAGCAGTCAATAGTGGTGTTGAACAATTATGATGCGAATATGTACATTCGCTTCTATGAACATATTATAGTTAGAAAAGAAAAGTTTGCATAGGGGCATAAGTTAGATCACTAGCGAATATAGAGAGTCAGAGTTAGAAAAAAATATGGCGGTGTCGCCAAACACACGTTTTTAATCTTCGCTCACTCGTGCAGAATACCTCAGAAGATCCCGATTCCTACGAAACAAATCTTTTCGTGTATGATCATGAAGAGGAGAAGAAGTACAGGTTAATTAATGATTAATTAATTATAAATTTGGCTACCATCACCCTTTAGCATTCCAAACCTCGCACAGCAAAGGGACGAGAGGCAGAGAAAGATCCCGCTAACCATCACTGTGAGAACTAGTGATGCCAAATCGGCGCGCGCTCGCCTCGTTTCACACGCTCTCTCACCGGTCAGACAGAGCGAGAGAGCGTGTGAAACGAGGAGAGCGCGCGCCGATTTGCCATCACTGTGAGTACCGTTCGAACGTGTATTGGAAACTAAGCTACCACAATTCAAGGGCAAAGGAAACATATCAGTGATCAATCAGTATGACCTGGACGAAATGCCTATCTGGCAAATCCAGCCGACAATGGCTCTATACGTAGTCGATAAGTCGAAAGGTTCATTGTTATTTATTTTGAGTATGAGAACATGAAACCGGCTTCGATTCCGTTATTTGGAGAATGCAGATGGGTGAAAAGTGAATGAATAATTGGATTCAGCTGATGAGATTTCTTACGAAGTGTACGATTACGTACACATCAGAGACAAGACCATCGTTCCCCAATCTGGCATAGTCACTATCATCAGTGCTATTTACATGCAAGTCACATCTCCAGAAACTGCACAGGTCGGATTTTCCGAATTATCGTACTTTAAAATTTCGTTAAATGTAGCAGATCTTAAGCATTATTTTCTCCTTAATTTTCATAATGCTGTATTGATATCATCACCGATGTAACAGAAGTTTCTCGTAATCCAATTCAGAATATCAATCTCATTGGTTATTCTGGAACATTCGTATTGAATTCGCACTTTGCAGAGAAATTCGATAACGGCGAGATTGGCTGGATTCGATAATGTACTCGATGAGAATGAAGACGGATGCCCTTATGCATACAAGACGCCGTAAGTTGTCTAGGGATGGCATCGCGAGAAAGTACTCTCTTCATTCTCCACACTCTTTCACAGATATGATCGGCGTGAGAGTGCATGTAATTATAATTAATTTATAATTATCTATACCTATATAAGAGACGAAGAGACGAAGTGGTGTAGTGGTCTATGGCGCGCCCTCCCATTCCATCCCACCCGGGTTCGATTCCCGGTCGTCTCCGCCTCACCAAGGCGCCTACCCATTGGGGAAGGGAAATTGAAATTGGTAGTCGTGACTAGATCACGCAGGTAAATAGGTCTGGCGAAAGGTGGGCACTCCGGACTGAATCCGCCCAAATTGGCACTGGCCTAGCAGTGTTCTCCCGCGAGCTGGTCTCGAAGACGGGATGTACCTTTACCTTTACCTTTACCTATATATAAAGCGCAGTGTCTGTGCGTCTGTCCGGATTGCGAAACAATCGCGAAACATGGAGGGAGAGAGATCGCGCGTCAACAAGTTGCGAAACGAGTGATTGCGAAACCTACTCCTCTAGGACGGGGCCCCCGCCAAGGCGGGGGGGGGGGGGCAGCCGGACTAGTAGAATTATAATTATAGAATCATAATTGAGTATTTCTTGCGAAGTCATCCCTGACGTCGTCTTTCTAGTTGACACGCATCTTTAACTTCGAATAATATTGACTCTGTTTATTGTTGATCCTTGTTTCTGCATTTGCCTATGTGGCCAATAAGAAATAATGAAATCATCTTCCAGGGATAGTCCCAACTTCCCCGGGTTCTTCCTCTCGGTGACGACTCCTCTTCTCTCATTTGCAATCGAACAACCTGCAGGAATACAGATCCAGACAACACAGCTATTGAGCCTAGGTTGGATCACAACTATGACGTCATGCCGCCTTTGATATATCAAAAGCCTAGTGCCGCAGCTAACTATTGCACCAGAGTTCTCTGACCTCATTCTCTGAGCATTTGATAGAAAACGCAACATTTTAAATGTATTTTCATGCTCCCGTGATATTGGCTCGGCTGGTTTTATCACCCCCGATGGCTGGAACGGGTGCAAAAAGCCTAAAACCGGAGGAATCCAATCATTCCGCTCAACCGGCTCAGTGTACAACCCTCCAACTTTCACCATTCTTCAACCCGAAAATGACAGGTTCCATTTTTATAAAACTGTATAAAAAATTTTTTTTAATTTTAAAAATATTTAAGCTATTACAATGTGAGTCTCGAAGTGCTTCCTCATTTCACTGCAAAGCGCAACTTAACCTTCAGTGAACTTTCTTCGCTTGACAATCCGACCATGTAAGCTTAATCTTGGAGAACTATCTATCTATCTATACTGTTCAGAGTCACCGGAATCGATCAACAAAATTTCGAATTTTATGGCATTCGTGTAAGTAAATTTTTATAAAATTGGGTTGATTTTCGTAACCATCTAAGCAAAATATTTGATAATTCTCCGAACGGCATTGCAGTATCTTGATTTCGAGTACAAAAATATGGAAGGATGTCAAGGATTTCTCGTTAGACACTCATCGATTGTTCTTCCGAAGACTTCCCTGGCGCCAACAACAACAACAACAACAACAACAACAAGTCATTTAAAATATCTCTAAAAGGTTATATGTGATCGTTCAGCAGCCAAGCCAATGACAACTTCGGTCTCCGCTCTTCCTACTCAACCTCCGCTTACAAAGAGTTCCTCCATAGCAACAGTAACTTCTACGTCTTCTTCTCCAACGCAAACTTCAAGAATCCCTGAGACGATCACTACTTCCACATTCCTTCCACCGACTACCAGTTCAGGATTCAGAAATTCAAGTTAGTCGCGCGAATTTTCTCTGAGAATCGAACCTTTCAGGAATAATCTGCTCGCTTTTTATCGTTTCATTGTTCCTATGATGCAACCCTGTTCAGAAAGATAAATGACTTCAGATGGTCCCGGTTGCAAAAATATGTTCTGTGGTCTTATATGCGCTGAAGACCATGTGCTCATGAAGAAAATCAATTATATTGAGTTGATTAGGAATTATTTATTCCGAGTGGCAGGGAGCAGAGCTCGCTGGTCTTTTTCGAGAGCATTGCAGGATCATGTCTACACAGCACCTAAGAGAACAACTATACACGGTGATCGAAGCATAAACATGCGGAAAATAATAACGAAATTAATTGCAACTTTTATCGATAATTAGTGAACTTTCGTTCGCTGACTGTACATGGAGGGCCGCATAACTTAATCGTAGTTGGGGAAGGCGGAGGGACGGATGTACATGTCAGCCTTGTTGATTGGGTCTCCGTTCCAGAAGAGGTAGGTCTGGCCATCCTCGCCCTGGGGAATGTCATCGCACGAATATCGAACACCGTTGAGGTTGGCAGATCCGCATCTGAAGAGATCAAATATAAATGTTTCAAGGAGTTGAATGAAAATCTTGAGCACTATATAAAATTTCTAATTTTGACGCAACTAAATGAGGTGTCATTGGTGAGGAGAGGAGAGTGAATGACTCTGTACCATAATTATCAATTAGCCGTGTCACGTTGCGCCACTTTGCGTCGATAAAATATCATAATTCAGCAAATATTCCAAGGTCACGAACCGGTATGAGGTGTCGTACCACCATCCCGTGTTGCGGAACGTCTCCGTGCAGTGGACTGCAAAAATTTTTGTTATTATCATATATTTTTTCATTTTAATTTTCTGAAAACGCTTACAAGTCGAGTTGTCATTGTCGATTGCGAGGAACTTGGGTCCGGTCTTGGAGAGGTCCCATCTCGCCCAGCCGTCATAATAATCGATCTCGGTTCCGCGGCAAACCTACAATGATTTGATGTTCTTCTCCATTTGGTTCACAGTTTCTTGTGAGAACAAGCAAATATACCAAAATATCTATGTTTTGTAATCTTCTCAAGTGCCTCTCCTCTCTGAGTATAATCTAAGTGGTTCGTTAGGACGGTAAATTAAAAAGGTATCTTCGTAATCGTCTTATTTCTCACCTCAGGGATGGTGACTCTGTACTCGTCCGTTCTACCCGAGACGGAGAACTGTCTGTAGGTGCAGTCAGTCCACTTGGCGTCCAGTCCGTTATTGGCGCATCGGAAGAGGTTCAGACGAAGACTGCAAATTTCGTATATGCACTTCCCGCTTTTGATCATACTTGCTCAAACTCAACTTGAAGCTCCTTGCCACTTTGCAGATCCTGGTTATAACAAGACAGTAGTAGTGTCTATTACTCACCTCATCGACTGGTAGTTGGTGTAGAGCGAGATGAGGTCCAGTCCGAACCAGAGATCCGCGTCGGCGGCAGATCCGAATCCTGCTGCGTACTCGTCGAGGGTCTTGTCGGCCGTCTCGTTCTGAAGTCATCCCCATTACTATTAGGCTTTTTGAGAGAAAAAGTTATTACACATCTAAGAGCCTACAGAATGTGGATGGAAAAGTGAAGCTTTAGCTAGACTTTTCTTCTTCGAGTAGGGATTGCGAATAGAGAAGATAACAGATGGAACTTACCAAGAAGGCATTGCTGATGAGTGTCCATCCTCCGCCTCCTCTGGTCATGTCGCAGTACACTTGGATGTCTCCGTACGAGGCGTCCTGGGGCACAGTCACGCTGAGAAATGGTGCAGTTATGATTACTGTAGATGTTATCGTACATCTATGCGATGCTTTCACGCAATAATCTATTATGGTCTATAGATAATCGTATCATTATGCAGTGGTTTTAGGACAAGTTTTATCTATTTTTAAATCAATCACTGTATGTTGCCTTTCGCTAGATCATCTCGAGCACTGGGTAGGTCATTATCGCTAAGCGCTCACGTGTAGTTTCCGTCGTCGGTGATGCCGTGGTAGACGAAGAGATCGGCGCAGTGTCTCTTCGGAGCGAAGACCTCGCAGTCGTGACCAGCGTAGTACATGTTGCAGACGCAGTAGTACGAGCCTGGAAATCAATCCATCAATTTATCTTCAGGCGGGACTCTGAGAAGATGATAGTTCGATTGTATCCAGAAGTTGCACTTCACCAATACTGCCAACAAATAATCAATCATGTCTTATTTAGACATTCAGGGGACTTGCTGCAGGCTTAGTTGCCTAGAAACACAGCAGAACGAGCTGAATAACGAGAAGATTGCGCTAACCGGGTGTGTTGACGCACTGTCCGTGTCCGAGTCCGGTAGAGCACGAGTTGGGGTCGAGGCACTCGTCGATGTCGTCGCAAGCGTTCGTGTCGGCGTTGTACTAAAACAGTTGAAATTTTGCAATTGTTGGCGCACTTCGAGTTTAAATAAGATCACGTGGGGAACATAGGCCAATACTCAAAGTTTAAGCGTATTCAAAAGAGTTGGCAATTAGAGACAAGGTAGTGAAACCGCTACTCCTCCCTAGCTTAAATTCACAATCAGAGAAGGGGTATGCGTGGCGGTCTCGTTACCTTGTCTGGAATTGCAATTCTTAGTTATGTAGAGTTGAGCTAACTAGACTAACTAGAGTTGAGTGTATCTATTCAAGAAATTGTTAATATTCCCTTGTCTCGAATTGCCAACCCTGGAATCCATTCACCAGGTCTCTAATAATCACCTGGAATCCGGGGTCGCAGATGCACGCCATGTCTCCATTGGCGATACCACAGTGAGCATGCGGCTGGCAGGCGTACGGCTGAAATTTGCATATTTTAATTTAAAAATTAAAATTCAATTTCAATTTACATTTACATTTCAAATTCGCAATCAACGAAAGCGCACGAAGATTCAACTATGCAACATTTTTAATGAAATAAAAACGAACGTTTCTGAAGTAGATTCCGTTCTGGCAGTAGTTCGCCTGCGAGCAATCGTTAGAGAGCCAGTGCTGGTTGGCTGAAATTATTGATTTTAAAATTATTTTCGAAAATAATTTCAATAATCGCACCGGGATGCATGTTGCCGTTGCTGTCCGTGCATCCGCACTCTTCGACCGGAATGCAAGTGACCTGGAATGAAGGGCCTCGTATGAGATATAATTTGAATATTGTCGTGAAATATTTTCATCTGGTCCGTGCTTACTGGAAGAGAGTCATTTCTCATTATTTTCACAGCATGTGGTGTGCCATAAATATATAACAAACTACAGTACCTGGGCGAGGTTGGTAGTGTCGAGCACGTATCCGTAGTCGCAAGCACATCCTTCCGCGCAAGCTGAACATTTTCAGTCACTCTTGTTCTAAATTTTTCTAAATTTCCCCCTTCCTTTGCTGGTACCTCTGATAAAAAGTAATAATTTTAAGCTTTAAAAATACAATTAGCTTACGCTGATCGCACTCATCCGGAGCATTGTGCGCAGAGCACGTCGCGGGGCAGGCCGAGACGCAGGAGTCGTACTAAAACATTTTTTTACAATTTTTTTTTAAAAATCGCCTCAACTATCAGATCGTTGTATGCTTATCTAGAAGATTCAGCGACAACGATCCAATCTGTTATGTAATTTTAACATCACAATTGATTCTGCAAATTCCATCCAAAAAACGTACAGTTGAGTGGGCAGGACAGTTCATCTGACAATCAGTCTTCACTCGCCAGTCGGCCACGTCCACTCCTAAAATAAATTATTTTGGTATTTTTAAATATTATTTTTTACAAATCAAATTTAGCAAATAACAAACCTCCAAGCGCGGCCTGGCAGTTAGACACGAAAAAGGCCATGCTGCTACAGCGAAGCTGGAATTGATTGAAAATGTTGATGCTCCGATGAATTTTCGCTCTTTTCTACCCTTTAGGCTCTTCGAAGAGATCAAAGATCACTCACCCCCTTGTCCAGGCACACATCGTAGGTGCAACTGTCGTACGCATACTGGATGAAGTCTTTGCCGAGGAAAGCGCAAGCGGCAAATGGACCCTGTAAGAGATCAAAGATCATGCACCTGAGTATCGTCGTATGTTTGCGACTACAGAAATAAAGCAGAGATTAAATAGAGAGATCAAAGACCAACAGTTGCAGTCTGGGCGTTGTAAATATCCACGCAATCGGCAGCTGCTCCCTCGATTTCCTTCTGAAAAATTATTTTGATATTTTTTTGAAAAATTGCATTATTTCTAAAATCGCGTTCATAGATATGCCAACTTTCGCAGGATCTCTTATGAATGGCACTATATTTGTTAGCGATTGGGATTCAGGAGATCAAAGATCAATCTCGTACGCAAGTCTTGCTCTTGTTCGTCATCGTCCATCCGTCGATGCAAGCAGGCGCGGGATTAGGCAGCGTGTAGTCAGTAATGCGCCAGGAATCAGCGAAATCGTCGGTCTGCAGGTATCGATTGTTAGTTTTGTCTACGGTAGGATATCAATTTGTCAGTTCTTACATCCTTCTGCTTGGGTCTGCAGTCATTGCCGACTTGGGTACCGTCGCTGAAAAGTTTTTGCTTTCGAGCCGTCTATCGAAAATAAATCGATAAGAATATGTAAGAATAGATGTTGAAGAATTTGATCACTGAAGATTTTCTCATGCTTAAATAAAGAGTGCCCAAGTTTTGCGTCGCTCACGGCTTGATATAATCGTCCTTGCAGGTTCCATCCAAATTGCCAGCCAGACCACAGAGGATCTCCTTGCCGCGGAACTCGGGAACGTCGGGGATCACCATGCACAGCTACAAATAGAGTATGCATATGCTTGTAGGTCAGGGGAGGAATGTAACTAATCAATAATCTACCTGTCCGTAGTGGAAGTCGACCTCGACGAACTGGTCGTTCTTGATGACGATGTCATTGTTTCTGAATGCGGAAATGATGAGATTGATTTGATGATCTCCTGATTTCCCGAAGACAATGGGAGCAGTGACAAAGTGGAGGGGAATAATCGTGTGGTAAAAATGGTGAGATACAACAGAAAAGACACGATGATTCCACGGTGTGAGGCACATCTTTGGTTTCTGTTTCTGAGTGGGGGACAGGATGACACTAACGAGAGGATTGTGGGGGCCAAAAGTCAAAGAATTCATTCTCTAATCTGCCCTTTTAGGCACAGATTAGTGAATGAATCGGAGGAGAGGAATGGTGGAAACGTTAGTGCTTAGGCGGAACGAGGAATACCTCACCTGAGGGTGACGGAGAATTGTGCATATGACTGGGAAGGGTAGTAGTAGGGAACGTGCACCTGAAAAGGGGACGTTATTAAGACTAGATATAGTATTTTTAAAGTTCAATAAATTCTCCCTAAAAGCTGATGAAGATGTGATCGATCTAAATCGTTCTGATTCCACTTTGAATGAAGCTATCAATACAACTATTTGAATTTTAATAACCTATTGTGAAGACTACCAAACTATCATCTTCTGAGCGTTTCCGCCTGATAAGATAAATTGATTTATTGATTTTTACACAAAATGCTAACCTGAACATCATCGACGAACACATGGAGGTACTGATCGACGAAGATGGTCTTGTTGTAGAAGACGACCTGCGTCGAAGCGACCATCGAGACGCTGCAAGGAGTTAGTTAATGACGTCATCTAATTAGTTTCAGGTCATCCAGTTTGCTAATTGGCTAAGTATCTTACGTGTCTCCAGGATGGGCGATCTCGTTCTTTGCCTTGACCGAGAAGGTCTCGTATCCATTGGACAGCTGGCCGGAGCACGGTTCGGAGAAGATGTACGGGCAAGTCGCTGAATAGGAATAGGTTAGGGAGTGAACCAAAAGATCAATGCAATGGAAAGTTGTCGGCCTGAACGTGCAATCATAATGATGGATATTGTTTTTCAGTATGTGTTACATTTTTTTGAGAAAATTTGAGTCTCCCTTACACTGGTAGTCATAATATCCGCCATCGAACGTGTTGTAGTGGGGGTCTCCGTTGAAGCAGATCTTGCGCGTCTGGAGGTTGCAACTCTTCTTCGCGTTGCCTGCAAGTTCAGTCTTCAAGACCAGTCCTTTCACATTAACAACAACAACCGACCGGAGAATCCGAAGTCGCAGGCGCAGTTCGTCTGGTGGTTCTCGATGAAGCAGTGGGCGTTCTTGCCGCACGTGCTGCTCGTGCACACGATCTTCTTCTCGCAGTTGAGACCACTCGTGTCATCGGGGCAGTCGCATCTGGGAAGATCAAAGATCAAAGATCAATTTTCTTTCTTTCTTGGGATGTTTGAAACCTCTTCATTCTCCTCTCTTTTCGATAAAGGATGAAAGCTTCAATGCCGATCTGAATCCCTCATCATCTAGTGCCTCACTCCAAAGAATTCGAAGATCAATTCCTCCCACTAAGGGTGGCTATTGTGCTTTCATTACGTATTCAATTCGAAAGAGAATGAAAGCATTAATCCCCATCTGAATGCACCCCATATTATTTTTGGTTTATGATATTCCTTCCTAGTGAACCCTATGGATGTGAATTTAAATTTTGTGTTCGATCCGTTCCTTCTTCCTCATCTATTCCCTCCAAAAGGCGCACGCAAGCTGTTATCTCAAATTGTCGAGCCAATTTTTATCGTCGATTCTCAAGGCTTATCATCGAAATGCGCGTGGGTTTCACTACTGCCTTTATGAGGTTGTTAAACCTCGCCCCCTCCCTTCTCTCTCTCTCACTCCCTCCCTCCTTCTTCTTCCTGTTGCCTGAGACATCATCACCATCCAACACTACGGCACGTCATTCTGGGAGAGTTCTGGATAATCCGATAGGATCGCACTCAAATCTGCACCTAAGCAGCTTACCAGTCAACGAGTTATCACTCAAGAACCGTGATAAATGATAGACATGATGTGACAGGAAACAAAGCTGGTAACGGAGAATCATAAATATCTGATGCTGATCAGGATAGAGCCTTTCTTTCTGGTTATCTAGTGCACCTTTCTTTCTGGCAGCTTCTAATATTTCTCCGCTTCTGCTGATTTCATCATGTTCCATCATTTTTTTTCGAAACGTTGCAAATACTTGAAGAGGTATAAATGAAAGATCCTAATCGTGTTGGAACTCATTAGATGCCAAATTATCCATCCCTTCTCAAAAAAAGTATTTGCAAGTGATAGGAAGTGAACAATGATCCCGAAATTAGTCCATTTGATCCACGGAGAGCCGAGCAAGCCTCTCCCCTAGACTCATCCGCGTGTAGAGATAAACAAGCTCGAATATCCGAGAGTCATTTTTGCCACCCTACTAGGCACTCACCGGTATCCGTACTTGCCATCGGGCAGGCACACTCCTCCATTCTGGCAGGGATTCGAGTAGCAAGCAGTACAATCGGAATCGGCCAAGATCATATCACGAGCACGGACCTGAATGCAATTATTGGTTTTTCATTCATTTCAGCTAAAAGGAGCGATTTGGTAGGACGTGAAAATAATTGTCATCGTAGGAGGTGAAGTGACTCTGTTAGTTGCGGGGGAGAGGGGAGATGAGAGTAGCACACCATTGTGCAACAGAAGAACAAAACAGGAGAAGCGGAATTTCGAGCATGAATATTGAAGCATTTTTTTTCTTCTTCTTAAAGTGCTAAATTGAGATTTTCCGAAGTTCGAAATTCTATAAGAAATCGATCACCGTTTGCTTAGAGGTCACAAAGCATCTACAACACGTCCCAGCTCTTCCTTCGTATATCATTGAAATTATTGTCGTTAGTATCTAAGTCAGTCTGATTCCTTGCATCTTGCAAAGCGGATTCGTGCTAATCCCTCACAAAGTTCTATTCCATTCTCCTTCTTTTCCGGTCACTCCTCTGATTCATAATTCGCCATCAGTCCGATAAGAGGGAAGATCAGCATGTCGTACGTCATCTCGTACCGCAATAAACCGCCTACCCATGAGATACCGATCAAACTTCCCACCATATCATACTATTAGGGACGAGGGTGTGGCGCCTGAGTCAGTTGATAATGAGCGTAGAGCATAGTGCTCGAAAGAACAGGGACAGTGGAGATAACACCTGTCGAGGAAGCAAATTCGTAGTTGGCCTGCCGTCCATCAATTTCGGCACTGGCAAACCAAATCGATTCCATGATGATTGAGCAAATATTTGCTTAGTTTCTCTATTTCAAGTGTTGTTTATTTTGTGACGATTTAGTTTTGAATTGTCAATTATTAGGTAAATTCAAATCATTCCTTCCTTCTGCCTATCCCTTCTCATCTCCTCCTCTCCTAACTTCGTGCTCTTCCCTCCACTACGATTCGTGATTCAGTCGAAATGGCCGACTTCGCGAACAGAAGAAAACCGCCTCGGATGGGAGTGCAAGTAATCACTTCTTCGCGGTAATCACGAAATGCGTCCAATCAACATGGCCTATGGATTTCTGATGGAATTGGGATACGAGAGGGTGAGAGTGTGCACATTGCAAACTGAGCGCCTAAAGCACCGTGGCTATCATCATCTAAGATGACGTCATGTGTTATTATTGATTTCTGCACGATCACACTTGCAAATGAGTTATATTGATTCCTTCCTTCTCCATCTCCCTTCCCCTCACTTCCTCTCTTCCCTCCACTACGATTTGTGATTCAGAAGGACCCACGCCACATCTTTTTCATCTTCGACGACGTATTCACACAAATGCCACTCTGCTGCATTCCTGGTAAGAAGAGAGACTCCAAAAATAAGATAGAAGAGTCGTTTTTACTGCAGATCCTGCCGATATGAGAGCGGAGCTTGTGAAGAAGAGCAACAAGAGAAGAGCCAGACGCTGAGAGGACGACCAGTTCGAACTGTGGACCTCCACCGCTTCTGCATACTCAACGGACCGTTTGGCATGATGAAGAACGTAGAGGAGGAGGAACCAGTGGCATATCTTGTGAGTAA
The DNA here is from genome assembly GCA_036245805.1 of Pristionchus mayeri. Taxonomy (NCBI): domain Eukaryota; kingdom Metazoa; phylum Nematoda; class Chromadorea; order Rhabditida; family Neodiplogasteridae; genus Pristionchus; species Pristionchus mayeri. The sequence goes on from BTRK01000001.1 coordinate 28,944,619, forward strand.
AGATAGACCGGGTTTTCAGTGGAATGCAACTGATTTCTGCATCCAGCTATCCGCACAACCGTAAACTAGCTTTTGTGGCCCTGTTCTGCACAGATTCTCATATTGAGGTCATATCTTGGGAAATGTGATATTTCCGGAAGCGATATTTGATCAAACTCTCGTCAATCACATATCACTAATTGACTAATTGGGAGATGAAGTCCAACTAGATCGCAATGAATAGTTCGAATCCGTAGAACGCCCCCCCCCCCCCCACCACCATTCTGAGAGGAAAGAAGAACACCTGGGCAACTCTCGTTTCAATTCGAGGGAGTGTCAAATCTGGTTAATCTTTTGATCAGCTGATCGTGTTCTCCCCTCAAACTCGTTTTGCGACTTTGCCAAGCTCAGAGGCAACTCATTGTAGTGAATCTCACGAAAGTGTGAGCAGAGAACTGCGTTAGTCATCACTTGCTGTACTTCCTAATGCAAAGCTCGCAAACCTCCTTCTCTCTTGATTCTCTGAACTGCCCTTCTTTGAACACTTCGTTGGCTCCAGGACATTTTCTAAATAGCTGCCTATTATCATTGAAACCTCACATACTATCGCTCTTTCTTTCACTATGATCCGTTGGGTATCGCCACTTTTCCCGAAGACCAGCACGCCGCAATAGCAAATGAGTGTGTGTATTGACACTTCGAATTCGGGAGATTTTCGAAATGCCAAGTATGGGGAGAGGCTATTGCCTTTAGTATTGAACACCTTGTGCATCCACTTTCCCTTTCGAGCTCAAGGCGGCACTCGTGTTCCATTGTTGATCACCCAGCCATTCCTCGTCCATTCAAATCGCATTTCTCCTCCTCAGCAACATGATTCCTGCCGTCCTTCTCCTGCTCTCTTGCGAAGTCGCACTCGTATCATGTAAGCAATAGTTTTAATTCTAAAATTCTCTGCAATTCTCAGGAAGATACAGAAATTCGAGTATGTACTCACGTCTTTGCTAATACACATGCAACTGAACATATATTCCCTCCATTCAATAGTGTACAGGAAAATTGGGAGAATTTGATGAAGGGGTTGATGGAAGTAGCGTCGCTCCTGGGCGAATATTTGGGGATGTATCTACTTTCGATTCATCTCGGTGATTCCAGGTCAAGGCTTCGGCATGCCACTGGACATTCCGATCTTCGGCCCTCTCGGAGGCCTCAAACTCACCCCAGGACCTGATGGAAAAGTGAGAATTTCGACTATTTCTATTCTACTATCGTAGTCTAGGCACCAATTTCCGGCCTTTGTAGACCAATCCTCGGCTATTATTGCCAGTTATGTTGGGCAATGTGGCGCAGTGGTTGGGCGGGGTGGCGCAGAGGATGTATATCAGGAGATCGATTCGAAAGGTCGTGAGATCGGCCACAGGGATTTAGGGTCGGATGTGAACCAACAAAGTGCCATTCTCCGGTATTTGCAGAAGAAATTGGCAAAAATAATTCTGTCAAAACCTAGAGAAGGGTACTTTTTGGATATCATCTGGCGAGTTCTCATCCGACCTAGTACCGGATTTCGGTATAGACCATAAATATCGTCTCACGATGCGCTCATTACTTTTCTCTATTATGAAGCCTAAATTGGTGTCGGGAATCCAACAAAGGTCTCACATGGAGTTTCGTGTCCTTACATACCTGCTCTCAGTATTTACCTAATCTTCTCTGTTTCTAGTACGGCGTCGGGCTTCACTCGGGTCTAAACATTGGCGGCAATGGATTCGAGAAGGAGATTAACTTCGTCGGAGGACCAGGCACTTTCGAAACTGGATGTGCGGTGATTTTCATGTTTTCCAAAGTTTTTTATCTTTCTCTCCTTCTCTCAGTCTTCGACGGCACGGTAGACTTATTCTGAGCGTTTTAAAAACCATTTCCAGGTTCATTTTGCATTTTTTAATAGATTATATTCTGGCATTACTCTCCTCAAATCGCGTGATCTTTCCACCGGTCAGACAGACCTGAAGTAGGAGGAATTAGAATAGTAAACACTGATATTTACTGTACTTCTCCGTATTTTCCCGTCACGACTCATTGGATGCATTGTCCAGTTGGCGTGATGATGTTTTCTCCCCTATTCCTTCCTTTTCATCATTCCTGCAACATCATGATACTGCACAAATGAAATACGTCTACATAGGAATGTCATGTCTTAATTCCATAGCGCTAATGAGGGCTGGCAAATGATAGAGACGGTCTCAAACAAACATGGCAAGAAAGTCCCTGAAGTTTATATATCATAACTCCCACTCGATAGCACTCAAATTGGAACTTGGCAGTAGACAAATCTGCCATCATAGATAGTTCTTCTCATGTGAATTCTTGTCTCGATAACAAGGTATCTTCATTCTATCCCATCAACTGGTATAACGTGTGTAATGGGATGATTAACAACTAATTGAATTCGATATTGCCACCGTAGCCGAGTGTATTGATGATCGATGAGCTATTAGTGCGTTCGAATGGACACCATGGACCCGTCGGACGACGAAGAGCCCGATGGAGAGCCTAGAATGTAGAATTCAATGACGAAGAGTTTGCAGAGAAGACCTATCTGAGTGGAAGAATGGCGTTCTTCAACCGGCCTCAGCCTTGATGATCGAATAAAATATTGATATAGATATAGATACTGATATTGATTGCGACCTTGCTTGCAGCGACTGGCGGCATCCTCGTGGGAGGCAAATCGTATGGCCCGAACAGCCAATTCGGAGCCTCGAGAAATCGGGGTCTGGAGTACGGAGCACTCGATGTGGATGTGGCGAAAACGAAGGTGACCAAATGAGGGAACACTGATTCCGAAAAGTATGAAATTCGCCTCGAAGAAACAACAATGGAGCCCTCAAACTATCATATATTTATATCCATGATCATTTGATAGGTTATCTGTTGAGCAAATGAAGGAAATTTAAGGAACTGATGAAATCTTACTTAGAAACCCAGAATTTTTTAGAAATTTTGAATTAGTGCAATACAACTCAATTGCTGAACATTGTTATTTGTAAAATCTGTAAGCTTTTGAGGATGTTATCTCCTGGAAATTGACCCTTTTCAGTATCAGAACCCATCCAATATGCTTGCCTTTGGCGGTCCCCAGCCGTCTCAACAGCCTGATTGGGTGAGAAAAGATGAATTTATGGATGAGGATTGAAAAATTTTGGTAAGATAAAGATGCATGTATTCAAAAAAATGCGTTTACAACATGATGCATATTCATTTGCTCAAAAATGCTTAAAATAGTAATGATATTTGTATTGTAATAAAATTATTTTTTAAAATTATTTTATTATTTTATTCCAGGCTCAGAATCCGGCAAATACACTCTCCTTTGGCATCCCTAAGCCATTCGCAGACACGAGCTTGCCTAGGATGAGGGTGAGAAAATGCATTATGATACTCAGAAAGAGGCGCCCAAGTTGGAATCAGTCTTGTTTTAAGCATGGGTGTACTCCCTACGCTAATGTAACTTTACAAATTGGATCCAAGGTAGCACAAGTTGGATTCAGAGCTGATTCCAACTTGGGTGCCTCCACTTGAGTAATTGAATAATGAATAAATAATAAGTAATTTTTCAAATAAGGCTCGTGTGTAGATCTGACGAGAAGTTCAGACTTTCAATCGGAAGAGACAATTGCAGACTGAGAATTCGTCGAGCCACGCATTGGTTGGTCAGCAACAGCAGCAGTTCGGAGGGAATGCCAGGGTGAGAGGAAGATTTGAGACAATCACAGTAGTGATGGCAATACGAGACGAGGTAGTGAGTAGAGTTGTTCGTTCGGCCGACGGAACGTCCGATTCAAAATGATGAAAATCACGTTCGTTCCGGAACGGAGAGTCGAACAAAGGAAAATTCCGACTCAATTCCGAGTCGATGATTGGTCTTATTTGAGGGTATATGTGACAGTGAAACACACCTTGTTACTATTGTAAAATCTGTTGAAAACGTTTAATTTGTTTATGAAACTCACTTCAAAACTCCTCTTAAGTGCAACCAATCACTCCATTCGAGCTCTAAAATGAGTCGTTCCGTTCCGTTCCGGAATGATTTCGGAAAGTTCTTTGTTAAACTCTCGATCCGGAATCGCCAGATAATTCAATTAAACGATCGGACGTTCCGAATTCCGATCCGTTCGGTCAACCCTAGTAGTGAGCCCGTTATGCCTCCTCCTCCTCGGATTGCGAAATAAGAGGGGGGGGGCGTAACGGGCTCACTACCTCGCCTCGAATTGCCAAAAACTCACAGTACCCTCACAATGGCACTAGGTCGGATGGTAGCTATGACACCATGTGAATGCATGGTCTACGGCGGAGCACATGGTAATGGCCAGAATGGGAAGGATCCACCGACTCGCCACTACCACCGCATCGGGACTGCAAATGATAACTATGACGTCATGTCGCCCTTGATATATCAAAGGCGGTCTGACGTCATAGTTCTCATCCGTCCTAGTACCTTCAGAACCCCTTGGGGATGCAGTTTTTCAACGGTCCTCCCTCTCCTTCTCCTCGTCTCCAGCACTCCGGACTCTTCGCCTTTCTGAACCAATAAATGCTCAACCAACAATATTCGCCTCTGCTGTCATACCTTGAATATTCGATAAAATGAATTTATTCAAATTTTTCTACAAAACCTCAGTAAAAGCGCCCTTCTCATTATGACCTGAAAAGGTTCTCCAATTATTTCTGAAAACGAATTGTGAGGAAGTGGGAGAGGAGGGTGTCTTGGTGTAAAAGATTAGAAGGGAGACTGCCGCGACGTCGCGGATAACGCGGAGGGAGCGGATGTCGCTCATGATGCGGACGGAGCGGATGGAGCGGACGCGGAGCTAAGAGAGCTCTCGAACGCTTCGGGAATATGCGACGCAGATGCTCTATCGTTTACTTCAGGAGATGTTGATGAATAAATGGAGTTGGAAATGACTAGATGAGTTGTCGAACCTCCTACAGTATCCCATGTCTACAGTAATCTCTATTTCCTCTTCAGGATGCGTCTTCACGTGCAATGTCTCATTATTTTTATTAAAATTCATTCATTATTTTCGAAATTTTCAGCGACTTCGGAATGAGCATGAAACGTAAAATTTTCGAAATTTGGCAAAGCCATTGCAAAGTTTTTTTTCACTCCGAAAACTGATCTTTTGACGAGACGGGAGTGGCAATATGGAGCTTGTTTTATAAACATATTCACAATTAACGTAGAGTCGTGATCAGGTTAATCTACTGACCTATTTTCCATCAGAAATGCTCTACCAATTATCGCCCACTTATGATGCATTTTGTTTCTTGAGACGTCCTTGGACTCATTTTCCAATTCGATCATAGTGTTTTCATAAGAATTACCCTCATGACTTTAAATATTTAATAAAAACTTTCTCGAAATTTAACTATCGCGTACGTGAAAAAATTTTCCATTTCATTGCACTGTTGAACTTGTTTGTCTCCATTCTTTTGATTGATCATTTATTCAACTCCATTACCCTCTGCCCTCTCTCCCTTCTCACTCTCTCATTTCGACTTATCTCATTTCCATCAATCGGCTGACGCCTATAAAACGCCCTCCCCTCCCTCCTCTCCTCACATTCTCGTTGACGTTACTCTCCTGCTGCACCCTCTCCTCCTCCTCCGGCTGAGCTACAGTACCCAGGTACCTACCCCCTCCCCTGGCCTCGGTGGTTCCTTCATCCTAGCCCCACTCTCCCCCTCCTACAGTATCCCCTACCTACCGTAATCCCTCTTTTCCCTTCAGAATGTCCAAGTGGTTCCTCCATCCTAGCCCCGCCCCCTCCCTACAGTATCCCATACATACAGTAATCCCTCTTTTCCCTTCAGAATGTTCAAGTGGTTTTTCCATCCTTGCCCCGCTCCCTCCCTACAGTATCCCATACCTACAGTAATCCTTTTTTCCCTTCAGGATGCGTCTTCTCGTGATCATGGGCATTGCCCTCGCAGCGCAATTCGTCTACGCCGGAATTGATTGGGGGTGGGTTCATCCTACCGTATTCTGACAGCGTGAATTACTGTAGATATCGCTCTCTGTTCCATCACTGACTGATCGCTGCCTAATAAATCGCTGATTTCAGTCGCCTCGAGAAGCGTGAACCCGCTGCCAAGCGTGAAGCAGAACTAGGTCCTTGCCCTCCCGGGGTTCCTGAAGACAGCGGATATCCCTACTACTGGCCAACAAAGTAAGACCATTTCATTATCTGTTCCTATTTAGATATGTGTGAAATTGGTATTCAATTGGCCTTTTCAGTTGCAAGCGTGAAGCCGTAACCAAGCGTGAAGCCGCTACCAAGCGCGATGCCGTGATCAAGCGTGAAGCCGAAGTCAAGCGCGAACAGGATTGCCCGTGTTCCAACTGGAGATGCGGGTGCTATCCGTTCAAGCGTGAAGTCGATGCCATGCTTGAAGCCGTTGCCAAGCGCGAAGCCGTTGCAAAGCGCGAAGCCGAGATCAAGCGAGAAGATTATTGCCGGACCCATCCGGAGCACTGGCTGTGCAAACCAGCTACCAAGCGTGAAACCGAGGTCAAGCGTGAAGAGAATTGCGATTGTCGCCAGTGGTGGTGCGGGTGTTTTCCGTAAAAATAAACTAATCGCAAATAAATGTATGTTGTGTGTTAACGATAATATCAATAACGCGTGTCGCAGTAGAATCGAATAAAATGATGGGTCGGCTAGCACATTTTTAACCCACTCCTGCATTTTTTGATAATTCATAGAATCCCCATAAGATAGCGTCGAGCTTTGATAAAAATAGTATCTAAATCGGCGATGTTATGTAGATATTGTTCGGCGATCAGTTAGAGTGGTTAATTGGTTAGATTTCTCCTAATGGAGTGTTATCTTCCTTCGTTTCAATTTCACTTCTATCTAATCTGCATTTGAAACTAAACTCTCGTCTCCTATTGTTTACTGACTGTGCCTTTCTCGTATCGTCTCTCCTCCATCAAGAAAGTTGCAAGCTCTGATAAGCAATGCTCACTGAGCATCCACTTTTGGTTATTCTGCTTCCTAATACATTCTCTATGATTGAATTTCCACGTATTTAAATGGTACCACATAGTAATACATTAGGCGAGATCGAAACTGTACACGATGACTTGTAGCCGTTCTGTTATTGTAAATTGGCATCATCGCAGAGTTCGAGAAACGATACCAGGCACTCTTCATTCTACGCACTCTCTAGACCGGTCGATCGGCGAGAGAGAGTGTAGAATGAAGAGAGCTTGGTATCATTTCTCAAACTCGAATTCGATTTCATGATCATCGGTAACCTCTCTCATGTGATGTTAAAAATTACCGCATTTTCCTATTTGATCTACAGGGTGCGCCAAAATTACGTGGACTGTTGTTGTCATATGATACCTGTTTTTGGAATGGGCCTCCTTTTGCTTTTTGAACAGACCTTGAGTGTCTACACATATCCAACTGTCAATTCCGGCATGAAATTTTCATCGATTTCGTCTCTTGCTTTGAGAAGGGCAGCATTGAGGGAGATTAGTGTGGAGTTATTTGTAAAGGACATCTTGGCCTACAATACCCCCAAACAAAGATGTCGAGAGGTTGAGTTCGGGTGAGTACGGGGGCCAATCAATCAACGTGATTTTGTCGGCTTCATGGGTGTCCGGCAACGAATTTGAGTTGTGAATGAAGCAGAATCTTGCTGAAAGGCCCAGTGCTCCTGACCGATGTGGGAATGAGCTCAGGGTCTTCGAGGATGTGCTTTATGTAATACTGCTTATTGATCTTGAACCCGGAGTGACGAAAACGAGAGGGAACTTGTATGTTGAGCAAAATGCATCCTAATCTCTGATGTAGAGGGGATGGCTGGTATAACCAGTGACTCCACAACTATTTTAGGATTCTTCAGGATGAGAGGAATAGATTAAGCTGTTTTGTATATGCAGCGTCCCTGCGACGCTAAAATATTTGCATCGCTAAAGTACGAAAGTGCGCTGACCTAGCACAATGCAACGATAGTTTAATGTACCGTTCTAAGCGGAGCTTGAGCTGAAGCTCATCTAGCCCGTGCTACTTATTGTACTTATGAAGGCCAATAACCAGTTGGGACTTGCGAAGATTACAAACAGATATGTTCGAGATATCGAAGATCTTGATCTTCTGCGAGCGGGCTCGAAGGAGTGCTCTCGGTTCCTGGTGGTGGAAGCATACACCCATTTCTTTCTGTCCGGACAGTCCTTGTAAGTATCAAGCTGGTGGTACATAATACTGGTTGCGGATGCCGTCGACTATTGAACGCCGAGTAGATGAGCGATGGCATATCGTCCTTGTACAGGTTGAGAGTGAGAGTCGGAGAAGACTAGACATCGCCATTACTCGAGAACCTGACTAACTGACATGAAACTTTGAATAATTAGAGACTAATGGTCACTCGTCATGATAATGCTATAGAGGTCAATCATTTCCATTGGGAGGCGGGATACATAATGATGAAAACAGTCCACGTAATTTTGGCGCACCCTGTAAGTTATTAGGTTGTCTCAAAAGTTTCTGACTATTTTCATTTTCGAACATACCGACCTTCCCCGTGCTTCGGAATCTACCTATCATCTAATGATTTTCAATAGTTGATGTGGCATTGGGAACCCTTTAAAACGAGTATTATTGTGGACCAATTCAATCACTAAGGATATCACTGTTCACAGCTAAATTCCACATTGGTTGGAATTAATCTCAGTTTTGAATCGATTTTAATTCTTGTGAGGGCTCTGACATCGGCTAAACAAAAGCATTGTTTTAAAGGGTGATGAGTGGGCTTATTAAATTTCCTAATGCCAAATGATTGTCCTCAAACGCATACTTGATAATGGCTCTCAATCCCAATCCTGCACCAATTACAATTCTCCGAATATACATTTGCTGGTATTTTGCAAGTGCGGATCGATCAGCAACCATCATTTGTTGATCACTCAGAAGTGCCCTTCCGTACTAGTGCACGGTTACTTTTTGGAGGATGTTTATACATCTGTTAAGAAATATAATGTTTCGAAATATTTTTGTAGAGATTTGATTGCTGGAAACTGCACTTTTGACCGTTTACCGCTTCTCAAGCACGCTATATTCCTGTTATTTCTTCATTATCTGAACAAGCAAGTCTTATTCCACCACTGATTATGTGGGCTAATTGGGTAGGCCACATATATTCGAGGGCCAATGTTCATTCGAAAACACTAAAAAGTCACGATTTTTGCATGTTTTTACCTAGAAGTGCTTTTCTTGGGCGAACTACGAGCAATGTTTGATTCAAGTATATTACTGTAGTCTACTACCATGTCCTTAACTACAACTATGACGGAATGGCAAGGAGTCTAAATACACCAAGAAAAACTTCGAAAAATAAATAGTAAGAAACTTTTGAGACAACCTAATAAAATGAAATCTATACCTATATATAAAGCGCTGTGTCCGTACGTCTGTCCGGATTGCGAAACAATTACAAAATTTGGAGGGAGAGAGATCGTGCGTCAACAAGTTTCGAAACGAGTGATTGCGAAACCTACTCCACTAGGACGGGACCCCCGCCGAAGGCGGGGGGCAGCCGGACTAGTAAATTATAATATAGGGTGTGCATGATGACCATATTGTCAAGTTAGAGATCGCACATAGCCATGAAGAATCGCTTCAATCAGAGACAACAATTGGTGATACTCGGGTTGACAAAGCTATGGAAGAAAGAGGATCTGAAGAACACCACAACAAATCAGGCCAAAAGTTCGCACTCAATAATGGGTGAATCGAGATAGGGAGTAAAATATGCAAAAAGGAGAATCGATACAAGGGCGGAAGAACGACGAAATGGGAGGAACATTTAAAGGGCAATTTCGATTTCATCCATAGCGTTCACACCCATGCTTCAAATTTATCGGCAGCATCGTAGAATGAACGATCGAATCTCTTCCATTCTGAAGAGGAATGAATGAATTTATTGATATGTAACCTATCGTTACTCACCGATAGCAGTACACGATTGGATTAATGAGTGATTTGGAAATGGCGAATAATTTGGAGATGAATGCCAGCAGTTGGAACCACCACGTTGTAGTCTGCGAGATGAGCAGTCCCTACAAAATGGCGATTGAAGTGGTATACTTCCACTGTAATATCGTCTGCGCAGTATTTGTGAATAACGAAATCGCTGCTGTTACCTCTGCGCGAATTATAAACAGCAGTGAGGAAGGAGTCCATCCGGCAACGAACGCCAAGCATATGATTCTGGTCGTTATCATCGTGCTCCTATCTGTATCAAGATTATCTGATGATTATAAAATTTCTGACAGCATATTTTGTTATTGTTTTGTCTTTGTATTTTGGCCGGTTCAACTTAAAACCATTCCCAATCTTCAGATGCTTGAATGGAACCAATGAGAAAGGAAGTCAAGTAATTACATCGGTTGACAGCTGCATCGGCGTTGCGATTGTTCCGATTCACTGCAGCTTGGCTAATCTTGATGAGTGACCTTTTCATCAATCAACTTTTACAGCATACCACATCCAATCTTGCATTGAGCTTTCTATAACAGATGCAACAGAGAAAGACCATTACGACGATGACCGAGGAGACCGCAAGTCTATAGAAGAAATTGGAGTAGACCCTCTCAGTCGCTTGTACAGAACACTTGTCAGCTCTGAAACCAATCAATAGGAGGAAATTGTTGCAAATATTCCTTCAAAATTTCACAGGAAATTGCACGATAACTTGCCGAAAAGCAATGCCCATGGAAGGAAGAGAAGTAAACGAATAGTAATAGAGAGGGAAGAATCCAGATACTCGCCACCACCACAAAATCCGGACTGAAATTGCTTGTTGCTGTCAATTTAGCTTGTTGCTGTCAATTTTTTTTTAAAAAAAATATAATGATTTTTTTTAAATTGGAAGTGCTGCTTACACTTTCTTGATAAGTCGTCCGTTATCATGCGGATTCTGGACTTGGAGCAAATGGGCACGTGCGAGGGCCGTTACTTGCATCATACTGGTGAACGTCAGTGCCAAACGAAGTACCTCAATATGAGCATATCTTGTCTCAATTTGCAGTGTGTGACACGACTATCAGGGATATGTTGGAATTTTCCCGAAAGAATTTTGAAGCTTGTAAACATGATAGCAGTTCTAAAAATCAGACACCAGTTATGTAAAAGTAAGAGAGAGCGGCTCGTAATGTACAGTCAATCGAAAATATGTGGTTTCCCTTCTTCAAATAATAGTTCTTAATTAGAAATTGGTTAATTACCTCGACTCCTAAGGAGATGCACATGCTAAGACTCTTAAATCCGAAGATCTCGGGACCGATGGTATTCCCAATCAGGGAGATGGGGATTGGACCTGTATTTGCGAAATCATAAGAATAAGGTTAGCATAAGAGCCCGTTTGCGTCGGAATCGGACAATCGTTGGCATGGACTAAAAAAGTAAAAATATCTGGAACTTTGTGATTTGGGGTAATCTGAATAGCTGAAGACGATAGGCATATTCATTTTGCTCAGAAATTTGTCGTTGATCCCAGACGCCGTGACTTCAAAATGTGCCAATTTGCGTATCTGAATTCCGTATACCGCTAAAATTAAGCAAACATATATTCCGGTCCAGAATTAGAATACAATCGCGCCTGTCCAAATATTTTTTCATGAAAAATTAATACTAATTAATAAAATGCAACTTTTTTGTACGTGCAAAGTATTCGGGGAGACCAGAACCATCCTGACCCGCTTGACGAGAGGAATCCAAATGTGTTTTTACATATGGGAAAAAACATCGCGGTAAGGTTTAAGGTGCAAAATAGTGAGCTGTGTTTTGTGCAAACAGTGATCCCGTCAGGTAGTGTGCGAGAGACTATAGGAAGAGGAGAGAGTGCAGACAGCGAGAGAAAGGGAAGAGGTCACGAGACAGAAAGACGCGGGTAGATCAAGGGACGAGTAGGTGGGATTGCTGACTTTGCACACAAACCAGTTCACTATTTTGCACCTTAAACCTTACCGCGATGTTTTTCCCCACATTTGACAACAGATTTGGATTCCTCTCGTCAAGCCGGTCAGAATGGTTCTGGTCTCCCCGAACACTTTGCACGTACAAAAAAGTTGCATTTTACTAATTAGTATTAATTTTTTATGAAAAAAATAGACAAGCGTGATTGTCTTCCAATTCTGCACCGGAATATATATGGCTAAAATTTTAGCTGTATCCGGAATTGAGATATGCGAAAATGGCACATTTCGACGTCACGGCGTCTGGAGTCAACGGCAAATATTTGACCAAAATCAATATGCCTATCGTGATCAGCAGGCCAGATAACCCAAATTGCAAAATTGCAGCGATTCGACATTTTTTTTTCGAACACGCAACCTTCCGATTACGCGGCGACTGCTTTACCACTGAGCTATGCGATTGACCTTTGCCTATTCTCATAGCTCGCGCTATGATCGTTGGATAATTGTCTAGGTCATGGTTATGACAGCGTCAAAAATTCAACTTTGCTGACACTCCTTCTTTAACGGTGCCAAATCTACTCAGATTTGTCCGATTCTTACACAAACGGGCTTCTTACACAAATTCTTACACAAACGGGCATAATTCAATTCATTTCTTTCAAAGGAAGTGATCCTACTCACCACGCTGGTTAGAGTGTCAACGAGCGCGAGATTGTATGTCATCTTCAGAATCATAGAAGGTGTCTTCACTGTGAAGCTGTGATGTTTCTATTTCACCCGGAAAGGGATTAGTGCGGACTTATAAATATATACACTATTTTAAATATAGCCATTAAAAAGAAGAAGAGTAAGAAGTGAGGGTACCAGCTGCAAAGTACAATGATGTTTAATACGGTAGCCACCAGTGCGACAACGAGGAGCGTTGGACTAGCGATAAATGTGCGTGACCATGTGATTGCATCCATGGACACCTAAAATCAACGCAATAAGCATATTTTAATAATGAATTATATTATAGTATAATATCCATTATCTAACAGTATTCAAATTTGATTAAATGATGCAGTGCAATTCATACGGTATGCTTTCCACTCAATTGTTGTGATTTGAATAACTTACATTCTGAAGGTCTGACGGCAAGGATGTGTTAATCAAGTCCATCTTGAAATTTCTTGCTTTAGCCTATTGACAAATGAACGATTACGGACGAAATGATATTAGAAGAAACGAAAACATCCTTTTAAATTTTCAGCGATATTGAAAAAGTAGCACTTCTATAGAATAGGCAATAAATTGCCTCTTCATTAGCCGACAGGGGATAGATACTAGATAGATACTAGGAGGAGATACAGGAGATATATAGAGAGATAGACAGGAGATACTAGGCTCTAGGTCGGACGAGAACTATGACCCATATCCCCTTTGATATATCAAAGGTAGCATGACATCATAGTTCTCATCCGACCTAGTGCCCTGTCATTCGCGTGACTCAGAATGAATGGGAATTACGACGCCATCTATACACCGGAAGAAAGAGAAATGGGACAAAGGGAGTCTCTTACATTACTCCGATTCACGAATTAACTGTGAATTGGAGAGGTTGGACAAATTCAATGTGAATAGACTAATGGAAATACCGCGTCAATTGCAAAAACGACAATGCATTTGCCACAGAGAGGCTTAATTATGTATGCCTATGGAAAGGCTGGTGAAAAGGTTCACTATGAATTTCTAGAAAAAAAAGGAAAAACTCTCATCGCATAGTTGTGCCTATGGAAAGCCCCGCACGCACAATGCTACTCTAAGGTAAGAAAGTGATTCTGTGCACTCTAATTGACCTTCTCTATCTAGGAAAACCACTAATTGCGCTACAGATAGGCCTGGTCCTGTCAATCAAGATTGCAAGGCCTGGAAATGGTACAACTGGGACAGGGTGCCAATCAAGTTTGCACGATCATGAGATTGCATGATCTCTTCTTTCACGAACAATAGATTAAATTCGGAGCGTTTTCTGAGCGCGGGGGGGGGGGGAGTTTCCCTCTTCTCTATGCTCTCTCATCTCACTCGACCTTCATCTGTAACAGTCCGATGATAGATTTGCAACACCAAAAAAACTGCCTGACATGCGTCCCAGGTGCCCTTCCATTGGCGTTTTTTAGCAGGAATGGTATCTCTATCAATTAGCCATTGACTGAACAATGCTACAAATTTTCGAATCGTCTGGTTTGAATACACTGAACTGATCAATTTTACGCATCAGAACCTGATTTTTGAGCCTTTCGGAATTGCAGCCCCCGTTTGCTTCCCATAGTAATTGAGACGAGAAGTGATGGACAAAGGTAACGAACAACCACTCTATGCACCCATTCAGTGAAACCATTAGGCATTCGCCCGGTGGACCCATTTCAGTATTTAACACGTTTCTGTATTTAGCACATTTCTGAATTTAGCGCGGCTCAATCCCAGTGTTATTCTTTGTCCGAGTTCGAGCACTGTTCCGTGCATGCAAAACAGTGACAAATGACCAATATCATTATGATTCTAGACTTGCGCATAGTTTGGCAGCTGATTCATTTGTTGGTTTCGAAATTCGATCTGCATGCATTACAACTGTTCATTACATCCATTTGCATTTATTCATCAAATTACAATATCGTTATTCATATTATTAATCGTCCAATTCGAGTTTTCTTCTCTTCACAACTCCTTCCTCCTCCTCACCGAAGAGTCTCAGTGGCCGCTTAATAGTTTTCCTTCCATAAGGCGTACGACCGTCGATAGCAGCTGCAGCAGCTCTCCTGAAGAGACGAAGACTGGAGGGAGAATCTTCCTCATCAGAATTGTCCATGATATCGATAGATCCGTTCTGAAAATCACTAGGTTGAATGTTGAACAGCGACAACAAATCAAATTCACCCGTTTCTAATTGCGAACAGGTGGAAAATATGATCAATTTAAATAATGAATCTAACCTCCTCTTCCTCCATCTTCTCGCTTCTCTTTTTGGCTTCTTCGATGAGATATTTCTCTTTGTATGAGGGTCCGATGAAGATGTGCTTGCGAGCGAGTTCTAAATATTTCAGATATTGTGTCGTGATAATTTTAAAATTAAAAGAACGTACCGCCGAAGTCTCCGATGTCTCTGAGCGAATTCATCGCCCTTTCGCCAATCATTCTATGAACGATAAAGGCCTGAAATTAAGAGATTTATTTGCTTATTCATCGAAAACAACATCTGAAATGACTAAAAGGCTAAAGTATTCACATGCTCTTGAGAAGCAGGAAACGTAATCGTTGTGTAGGGGTTCTCGCCATAGGGAACAATGAGATCGAATTGTCGAGATTGGCAATTCGCAGTGAAGAATCCACCCTGAAATCACTTGGTTTGACTAATGTTGCCAGTATTACAAGGGTCCATGTCCCAGATTGAATGATCTAGTCTATTTCACTCACTCCATTCCCGCTCCACAACGAGGGAATTTCATTTGCGTCGAACTCTTCCAAATTGCTCGAGGAAGGAGGCGTAGAAGGGCTGAAGATTATCGATTTGACCTGCTATGATGAAAGATAGACTTACATTGGCAGTACTTCATCATCAGGGGAATCTGCGGATTGTTCTTCGAGCCCAACTTCAGGTTCCACCTCTTCATCAATGTAGGATACTTCTTCCATATCCTCTTCTTCATCACTGAAGGGGACTTCTTCAACATCCTCCTCTTCAACATGGTAGAAGATCCTAAGAGTTGTTTTTTTATATTTAAATATTAGTGCAAATTTGAAGGAAAAAGTTTGGTTTAACAAAGGAATGGATCAAATAAATAGTATTATACTCGACTTGCCTTGAAGGAGAAGGATCGGGAGATTTCTCCTCCGACTCAGATGATTGGTCGGAGCTGCTGCAGTAGTTGCTAGAGTAGTAGTGAGTCAGAGATGTGGGATTCATCTCCTTAGACGAGGGACGACCAATAGTTAGGGAAGAAGAAGACATCGGGCACTGAGATAAGATTGGATAGGGGATGAGGAAAGTGAAAGAGGATAGATGAAGAGGGGAGAGGGGGTTAATATAGGAGTCTCACCCCTTCCATTCTCAACATCGGAAACATTTGACCTGCTATGATGAAAGATAGACTTACATTGGCAGTACTTCATCATCAGGGGAATCTGCGGATTGTTCTTCGAGCCCAACTTCAGGTTCCACCTCTTCATCAATGTAGGATACTTCTTCCATATCCTCTTCTTCATCACTGAAGGGGACTTCTTCAACATCCTCTTCTTCAACATTGTAGAAGATCCTACGATTTGCATTATTATTACATAAATACTTAAAGATAAGTGCAAATTTGAATGGAATCGTTTTGTATTACAAAGGAGAGCAGATCAAATAATGAGTAATATACTCGACTTACCTTGAAGGATAAGGATCGGGATATTTCTCCTCCGACTCAGATGATTGGTCGGAGCTGCTGCAGTAGTTGCTAGAGTAGTATTGAGCCAGAGATGGTTCGGGATTCATCTCCTTAGACGAGGGACGACCAAGAGAGAGGGAAGAGCAAGAAGAAGACATCGGGCACTGAGAGAAGATTGGATCGGTGAATTAGGATGAGGAAAGTGAAAGAGGAATGAGGATGAGGAAAGTAAAAGAGTAATGAGGATGAGGAAAGTGAAAGAGAATAGATGAAGAGGGGAGAGGGGGTTTATATAGGAGTCTCACCCCTTCCATTCTCTACATCGGAAGCATAAATCGACATATGAAGAGGAGTTTATGGATTGCGCAGACAGAGTTAATTGCCAGGAGGTAAGAAGCTCAGATGATTACAATGAGGGAAAGGAAGAGATGGATGGAAGAGGGAAGGGATAAGGAGAGAAAGATGGAAGAATTAGGATAAAGAGGAGAAGGAGGTAAGAAGGAGAAACAGATAAATGAATGGAGCAGAATTTGTGGTTTTATAACATTTAGAGGAAAGTCGTTCGAATTTTGTTGTCGAAAGTAATATTTCCGAGGAACGAGAAGTCATTGGAATCAACGGAGTATACATGCACTTTCTTCCTCAAGTTCTTTTTTCTTCTTTTTAATTAAAATTACATTAAAGATAGTATCTCCATATCCAAAAATAATAAAGAGATCTGACGAACTTCCCGTATATTTTTACACATTTTTCATGCACCTCTATAATTGAACTTACAAAGCTACGATTTCTGGCACCACCATTTAGCCATGCTAGAGAACAAATTTGTCTGTCAGATAAGCATACAAGCAATTTAGTTGCGCACTTAGCCGATATCAAGTACTTCGCTTTCCTCGGAGTTATTGAAACCACTTTTTTTTTGAAAAAATAGATTAAATATTGTGTAAATACGTTTTTGTATTAGGTTGATTCATAAGTTTCGCTCCATTTTCACGCCTGAAGTTTTTGAGCTATTATTTGAACTTTATCAATTCTTTCATTCCTTTTTTGCGTGATATTAGTACATGTACGCTCTACATAGCTCACCCGTACTCATACCTGATCAATAGATTCTACTGGAATGCCAAGGACCGAAATGCAACAAACTTCAAATTTGGCACAGCCAATTTGATGGAATGGTACTCATTGCGCAATCCTGATAGCGCCACAACAACACTATTTTCGTAAAGTATTTTGAATGGGAATTCTTATAGTAGACTTGAATCGGATCAGCCTTGAAACTGCCTGACCAGATAGGCAGGAATTTCATAGTTCCGAGTTCTTGAATATTCACGATTTTGCTTCTTGGAGTTGCGCATTTCTGATGAACGAGCTAATGGTCTTAAATTTATCATAAGTGGAAGAGCATATTATGTGGGTGCTATGATTAAATAATTGTGGAGATTCAGCATTTTATTCAAAATCCACATTTGGAATAATCGCAAAATCGAAATTTTGTGGCCATTTTTGATTATTTTTAATTCACTCGCTCTTCGAGAGAGTCTGAAATTCCGTTTTCAAGTGTTTATCGGAAACATTGACCGTCACATACTGACTTCACAAAAATACAGCGGTTATATCACATTCGTTTTGTTTAAGCGGCGGCTTGAACACACCACTCAAATACCGGTCAATTCGTCACTTTTTCGAAAAATATTTTTTTACCGCGGAACGAAGTGGAATTGATTCACATAAAACAAATATTTTATGTGCATCTATTGCCACTCAAATAATGCCAAAGTAGTCCTGAACACAAGTGAACCACAATCGAGTAAAGTATAGAAAAGTCTTGGAGCGAAACTTATGAATCAACCTGATATTTATGAGAAAAAAATTTGAACTTTCCTCTAAATGATATAAGAGTGACTATCTGGGAGAACTGAGCAGAGGCCGTACTGTGAAAAATAAAGTGCCGATTTTAAGACCCCCCTAGGGGTAACTTTTCACGTAGAGTTCGAAAATCGACCTTAGGAAGCCGTATCTCTAGTCGCATTAAAACCGCCATGAAAAAGTACCGCTAATGCCAAATTTTCAGCCAAAAAGTCGTTCCCCTAAGATGTTTCCTGGTTCTCGCAACATGCCGCAGTGCAGATTTTCCGATATTTCAAATCAACAACATTCAACAGCAAAACCAGGCATTCACTTTCATTGAGAATAATTGATGTTTTTAGTTTATTGTTAATATATTTGAAGCATTTTGAGCAGTTGAAACCGTATCTAAGTGAACATCAGCTCGATTGACAGTGTTTCAATGTGATTTGAGCCTGTGGAATACGTTTGGCCTTCGTTTTGACAATGATATCTCTACAACCAAAGGTACTACAGTTAACAGATCTGAAATATAAAGCATATGTGATATTATAATTAATATTAATTTGTTTCGGAACCATTCCTGTTCATTCCAAGTATATAGTAGTGCGTAATTTACCAATTCCGGGTTCCTGCCGCATCAATTCCTGCTCGAAGCGGGCTCAAACTTAGTTTTTAAGCGCTCTAATGTCAAAATTCATATTCTACGAGTGAAAATGTTCCAGAAAAATGTTACAAAAGTAAAATTAAAGAAAAAATATTTTTTCACATTTTTGCCCCTGGGGTAGTAAGGGATGAAAATGTCGAAATCATGGATACGTATGAAAATGTAATATCTTGGTGTATTTTCACTCGTAGAATATGAATTTTGACATTAGAACGCTTAAAAATTAAGTTTGAGCCCGCTTCGAGCAGGAATTGATGCGGCAGGAACCCGGAATTGGTAAATTACGCACTACTATATACTTAGAATGAACAGGAATGGTTCCGAAACAAATTATTATTAATGATAATATCACATATGCTTTATATTTCAGATCTGTTAACTGTAGTACCTTTGGTTGTAGAGATATCATTGTCAAAACTAAGGCCAAACGTATTCCACAGGCTCAAATCACATTGAAACACTGTCAATCGAGCTGATGTTCACTTAGATACAGTTTCAACTGCTCAAAATGCTTCAAATATATTAACAATAAACTAAAAACATCAATTATTCTCAATGAGAGTGAATGCCAGGTTTTGCTGTTGAATGTTGTTGATTTGAAATATCGGAAAATCTGCACTGCGGCATGTTGCGAGAACCAGGAAACATCTTAGGGGAACGACTTTTTGGCTGAAAATTTGGCATTAGGAGTACTTTTTCATGGCGGTTTTAATGCGACTAATTAAAAAACGACAGCCCCCAAAACATTTTCCAGGACGGCAATTTTTAGACACATTTTTGATTTCAAACGGCAGCAACTTTTTTCAAAGATGAGCTAGCCCTTCACTTTCAACAGTGAAAATGCTTATCTCGTCCAGATCTTTCAGAATTACCATACATTTATGGGTTTGGAAGCGCCGTTCAAAAGATGCAAAAACCGACCTCCCAACTTCAGCGCATAACACGAAATGAGGAGTCAGAGATACGGCTTCCTAAGATCGATTTTCGAACTCTACGTGAAAAGTTACCCCTAGGGGGATCTTAAAATCGACACTTTATTTTTCACTGTACGGCTCATAGGTAGATATACTCATAAAACCACAAATTCTGCTCCATTCATTTATCTGTGTTTCCTTCTTACCTTCTTCTCCTCTTTATCCTAATTCTTCCATCTTTCTCTCCTTATCCCTTCCATCTTCCATCCATCTCTTCCTTCCCCTCATTGTAATCATCTGAGCTTCTTACCTCCTGGCAATTAACTCTGTCTGCGCAATCTATAAACTCCTCTTCATATGTCGATTTATACTTCCGATGTTGAGAATGGAAGTGGTGAGACTCCTATATAAACCCCCTCTCCCCTCTTCATTCCTCTTTCACTTTCCTCATCCTAATTCACCGATCCAATCTTCTCTCAGTGCCCGATGCCTTCTTCTTGCTCTTCCCTCTCTCTTGGTCGTCCCTCGTCTAAGGAGATGAATCCCGAACCATCTCTGGCTCAATACTACTCTAGCAACTACTGCAGCAGCTCCGACCAATCATCTGAGTCGGAGGAGAAATATCCCGATGCTTATCCTTCAAGGTAAGTCGAGTATATTACTCTATACTTGATCTGATCTCTTTTATTATACAAAACGATTCCATTCAAATTTGCACTTATCTTTAAGTATTTAAGTATTAATAATGCAAATCGTAGGATCTTCTACAATGTTGAAGAAGAGGATGTTGAAGAAGTCCCCTTCAGTGATGAAGAGGAGGATATTAAAGAAGTACCCTTCAATGAGGAGGAGAAGGATGAGATTGAATTTGAACTCGAAGAGAAATCCTCAGATTGCTCTGATGACGAAGACGATGTACCAAGGTAAGTCTATCTTTCATCATAGCAGGTCAAATCGGTAATCTTCAGCCCTTCTACGCCTCCTTCCTCGAGCAATTTGGAAGAGTTCGACGCAAATGAAATTCCCTCGTTGTGGAGCGGGAATGGAGTGAGTGAAATAGACTAGATCATTCAATCTGGGACATGGACCCTTGTAATACTGGCAACATTAGTCAAACCAAGTGATTTCAGGGTGGATTCTTCACTGCGAATTGCCAATCTGGACAATTCGATCTCATTGTTCCCTATGGCGAGAACCCCTACACAACGATTACGTTTCCTGCTTCTCAAGAGCATGTGAGTACTTTAGTCTTTTAGTCATTTCAGATGTTGTTTTCGATGAATAAGCAAATAAATCTCTTAATTTCAGGCCTTTATCGTTCATAGAATGATTGGCGAAAGGGCGATGAATTCGCTCAGAGACATCGGAGACTTCGGCGGTACGTTCTTTTAATTTTAATTTTGAAATTATCACGACACAATATCTGAAATATTTAGAACTCGCTCGCAAGCACATCTTCGTCGGACCATCATACAAAGAAAAATACCTCATCGAAGAAGCAAAAAAGAGAAGCAAGAAGGTGGAGGAAGAGGAGGTTTGATTCATTATGTCAATCTTTCATATTTTAAGCCATCTTTTCGCAATTAGAAACGGGTGAATTTGATTTGTTGTTTCTATTCAACATTCAAACTAGCTCTTTTCAGAACGGAAGTATCGATATCATGGACAATTCTGATGAGGAAGACTCTCCCTCCACTCTTCGTCTCTTCAGGAGAGCTGCTGCAGCTGTTATCGATGGTCGTACGCCGTATGGAAGGAAAACAATTAAGAGACCACTGAGACTCTTCGGAGAGGAGGAGGAAGGAGTTGTGAAGAGAAGAAAACTCGAATTGGACGATTAATAATATGAATAACGATATTGTAATTTGATGAATAAATGCAAATGGATGTAATGAGCAGTTGTATGCATGCAGATCAAATTTCGAAACCGAACAAATGAATGACGAACCCCACAATGCACATAGACCAAGTTGGTGCTGGATAGTTTAATGTGGATAGTGCATGTGATTGATAGAGCAAATAAAATGTGTGGTGGTTTCATGAGACATATTTTTTAAAAAGAAAAAAAATTTTCACTACATTTTTCTATAGTGGTGGCCAGTAAGTAATAATCTTCGGTTCTTTCCTTCATCAAGATGCAGCTCTTCCCCGTATCTTGCGAACTAGGGCCTCTCACTCCAAAATGGCAAGATCCAACGGGATTCTGTGTGATTTAAATTATGTCGATTGTTTTTTATGTTTTTTTTTCATTGCTGGACCACATTTTTGAAGAGTTCAATATACAATTTGATGGTTCGAATGGTTGATTTGATAAAACTATTTCAGTTTCGTCAGCTTTTTTTATTGCATATTTATTGAGCATACAAATTTGAGCAATGATTTCAAAGGCACTGATTGAATATCTTGCGTTCATTTACTCAAAGAAGGGTCGATCGTTCGACCTGGCCGTTTCCTTCCTCATCCTCGCCATTTCTCTCCTCCTATTCGCGGCTGCGATGTCTATGCCTCCAAGTGTCCCAAGCGTTGCCGATCCAACTCGAGACCCGTGGTGTTTGTAGGAGGCGAGCGAAACAGGAGCGCAGAAGAGACCGGGCGACCTGAAACAATCATCAAACTAATTTATTTGTTTCCAAAACGCTTCTTAGTAAAATCTAATCAATGTTTTTTTCTGAAAATGATAAGTGAATTCGTAGCTCCACTAGTGATGCAAAAACGGACACGGAAAGCCGGCTTGGATGAGCCTCCAAGCCGGCTTCACCATTGAAATTCCGGGTTAAAGCAGGCCTCAAGTCGACTTGAAAAGCCGTTTTGTCATCACTAATCTCTACCTCTGGCCGGACTCGACACTCATCGCTCGCGAAATTCGAGAAGAAGTGACGTCAGTTATCTGCAATGCACAAGTTATCCCCTACTCCAAGCTGCTCAGGTTAAGGTTAAAAATAGTGCACCCAAAAATATAGTGGTCCCTGGGAACCACTATATAATCAAGGACTATAATATTCCAGACCACTATTTCTTCGGGATCATTATATTTTCTTCGGTGCACTATTTTTAACCTTAACCGCTGCTCATAATTGATGTCAAAAATTTCATCGCATTTCAATATTTACATAATTGGTCACACTATGCGTAATTGAAAACTCTACTTTTTCAAATTATTAGGTTGATTCATAAGTTTCGCTCCAAAGCTTTTCCATAGTTATCTCGCTTGTGGTTCACTTGTGTTCAGGACTACTTTGGCATTATTTGAGTGACAATAGGTGCACATAAATTATATGTTTTATGAGAATCAATTCCACTTCTTTTCGCAGTAAAAAATATTTTTCGAAAAAGTGACGAATTGACCGGTAGTGTGTTCAAGCCGCCGCTTAAACAAAACGAATATGATACAATCGCTGTATTTTTATGAAGTCAGTAAGTGAGGGTCAATGTTACCGATAAACACTTGAAAACGGAATTTCAGACTCTCTCGTGGAGCGCTCATAGTGAAAATTAGCGAAACTGCCATCAAATTTCGATTTTGCGATTATTCCAAATGTGGCTTTTGAATGGAATAATGAATCTCCACAATTATTTAATGGTAGCATCCACATGATATGCTCTTCCACTTCTGATAAATTTAAGACCATTAGCTCGTTCATCAGAAATGAGCAGCTCCAAGAAACAAATTCCGCAATATTCGAGAACTCAAAACTAAGAAATTCCTGTCTATCTGGTCAAGCAGTTTCAAGGCTGATCCTATGCACGTCTACTATAAGAATGTCCATACTAAATACTTTACGAAAATAGCCTTGTTGTGGCGCTATCATGATTACGAAATGAGTACCATTCCATCAAATTGGCTGTGCCAAATTTCAAGTTTGTGGTATTTCGATCCTTGGCATTCCAGAAGAATCGATTGATCACGTATGAGTATAGGTGCGCTATGGAGAGCGCACATGTACTAATATCACTCAAAAAGGAATGAGAGATTTGATAAAGTTCGAAGCAAATTATAGTTGAAAACTTCAGGCGTGAAAATGGAGCGAAACTTATGAATCAACCTAATATAATTTGTTAAAATAAAAAATACCGTCGTATAATTGGTGGAATGCGATCTCTCCTGAGGAGCGAGAGGCTGGAGCAGACCCAACCCGTGTTTTCGCTTCAAGAGAGGATCAGCTACTGGTATCTCAGGCATGACGGGATGATCAATGATGGAATGGGCGGAAGATGGGAAGGAGAGCGAGAGAAGAGTGAATGCTGGATACAATTTCTGAAGAGAATCCGATTCACTTCATTACTGAGGCTTCATTCGGTCTTGCTCTCAGCAATAGTATTTTAATTATGACGTAATTCACGTAACACTTGCCTTGAAAGTTCTGTGTCCCGGAGGTTCGTAAGGTCTCTCGTGAATTTCCTCAAGAGCTTTTTCCATCCTCATCGAACGCTGCAATAAAACGGTTTTATGCATTTTACGGAATCTCTAATTACGGATTATCTGTACAATTCAAAAAAGAACCGTATAGAAGAAGTTGTAGAGATGGGAGTACATCGAGGTGTTCATTATTGAAATGATAACCAATCCAATAAGGAAGGCAAGTAAAGTCAGTGGATGGAACTGAACTAAAATGGTGTAAACCAAATATTCAAATGAACGGCCAACTTTTTCTTGCAATTGACAATTTAGTAAAACACCTGTGCAGTGTTAGGCATAACGTCTCCGAATCCGGTTGTAGAAATAGAGATGAACACGAAATAGAAGGATGCTGCCAGTGTGAAGTCTACAATGGACTATGTAATTCGTTGGTTTCTGGAAAATTAGGTTCACCTACGCGAACCGACAGAACAGTAGATCTGACAAGCACACCAGTATCGAAAAAATAGATGGAGACGTGGGGGGAGTGCTTACCGGTCTCCTGAGGGCCCATTCGATCCACTATGTAAATGACCAGCGATACGATGCAGAGATAGGTGAGGAGAATGATGCCGGTGATCCAAAGAGGAAGAGAAAGCGCGTCCTCCTCTTCCTCACTTTTCCCCTCACTTTCCTGCCCATTGAAGGCCTTCTCCACTTCATCGAAGAACGATCGCCTCCGCCAGCAACTATTATATTTTGGAGTCGTTCATTTAAAGTTTTAAGGTCTTTGTAAAATCATACAATCTCCACTTGTTCGAAATTGATAGCATGAAGTGATTCGCATCATTATGATTAGATTGCGTGGGCACTAGGTCGGATGAGAACTGTGACGTCGCCTTTGATACATCAAAGGCGGCATGAAGTCATAGTCCTCATCCGACCTAGCCCCGCTTGTGCGTACCTCCATTGTAAGTTAAGCCTTGTCAGCAGTCGACACAATCTTCGCTGGATCACTTCTCCTAGATCTCCGATGGTCAACAACATCAAAGGAATGCCGATGCACGAATAAACGATGGAGGCGTACCGACCAAGCCACGTGTGACACGCGATCGTCCCTCAAATTGAAATTTCGTAAATTTCTTGCTGTGGATCGCAAAAATCGATAATGTTCAAATTTGTCCAAACCAAGTGGATAGGCCTTCTTCTAACCTCCAATGATGAACCAAGTTTAGTGAAAATCGATGACAAAATATTTTCTATTTGCAAAAGCCGGGAGTTTTCCTTCACTTTTACATGAGACCCGTGATAATTCAATTTACTCTAGTTGAAACAAAATAAAGATTTAGATGCGACCGTATCGTCAATTCTCGGACCCTTGAAACTACACACAAAACAGTGTAATATCGACATGTTTCTAGGAAGGTAAAGGTAAAGGTAAAGGTGCATCCCAACCGGGCTCGCGGGAGAACACTGCTAGGCCAATGTCAATTTGGGGCGTATTCAGTCAGGAGTGCCCACCTTTCGCCAGACCTATTTACCTGCGTGATCTAGTCAGGACTACCAATTCCCCGTCCCCGTTGGCGCCATCATAGTGTCTAGGAAAGGTCAGTAAAAATGTACCGTAACCGATAGTGGAGAATAAAGTGAACGCGTAGAACATCGCGGGCAGAAATGTCCACTGGATGTTCTGCTCGAGGTCTTCGGATTTGTGCCATGCAGATCCCGTGTATCGACCCTCAGTCATCAGCATCTTCTTGTAGAATCGCTGAACTTCACTAATGTCGCACTGTTCCGCTCCATAGTTTACGTGGAAAGGTTTCGAAATAACCATTCTAGACCGTACCTTAGATTCCTGGTACAAAGCGTCCACTCGCGAAGTCCTATTCCAGTCGGTAGATTCATAGTTGTTGATTAGCGCGACAAACTCGTCAATGACGACATTCATGTTCTTGATAGTGTTGTTTACTACCTGGAACAAGGCGTCATTGTTCTCACCTTTTCCCTTTTTGGTTGGAATGATCGAATCTCGCCTGCTTCTCATTAGCAGCCTCAACATACTGAAAGACGACTCCCCCTAGCACAGCGTAGAGGGCCAT
Source organism: Pristionchus mayeri (assembly GCA_036245805.1). Classification (NCBI taxonomy): domain Eukaryota; kingdom Metazoa; phylum Nematoda; class Chromadorea; order Rhabditida; family Neodiplogasteridae; genus Pristionchus; species Pristionchus mayeri. The sequence continues at coordinate 28,970,851 of BTRK01000001.1, forward strand.
GATCGAAATGAGGAGAAAGTGACGTCCACCAAACTTGTGATGAATGAGAGAAGCGAGAGCCAACCATCGAGTCAATGCTGCAATGGATACCCTGTAATAATAATAATAATAATAATAATAATAATAATAATATATTTATTATTATTATTATTTTTACAGGTAATCACTCATTCTTCCTCCCAAGAGTCAGCGAAAGACTTTCCTTCATAATTGTCAATGACCCCGATGCCCCTCACTCTCAGAACCACCCTTTCATTTCGATTTACCGTCGTTTCATTTCTTATCTATCAGCATCAGAAAAATAGGTGCAAGTGATAGCGCAATTTTACGATGGTTTTGTGCTTTATCGCATATTTATTTGAGAAGATAACACACTTCTGTCCCCCGTCATCGACATTTTTATTGTCACCACTTCTCACCTTTCCTTTTGCGCCTTTTCCTCTCTTCTTCGTACTTGGCTCGATCGAGTTCGAAATGGAATCCGAATGGATTCACTCCTTTCTCTTCATTGACACTTGTATCCAGCCGAAGAGCCAGGCAAATATCCTTATCCTGCCGAATATTTCATGTACGAGGTTTGGTCACGAAATATGCAATAGATTGCGAGAAAATCGATCAGAAAACGGAAATGTAGGAAAATACTCACTCTAAAAGCATTTCGCACTATTCGACTCCGTGTTTGCAACTCCGAATCTTCCTCAGGAACGGGAGATTCGCGTAAACTATGAGCAAGAGGCCAACTTTCAGTGTTGTGAATAATCATTCCGATGATTTGACGGGGAGGAGGACGACTAAAGTTAGAAAGAGAAGATAAGCAGCGCACTCCTCAAACGCACCACACGCGACTTGTTTTTAGTCTGCCAGTGATGCTCTGGTGTTTGACCGAGACCTCGAATAAAATGCAATTACTCATTATCATTATGCCTCTTTAAATTCAAACGCGATGGATGCACTCTTTTTTACTCGCCGATTATATCATTAAAATTGCTTAGATCCACAAATGATCTGAACAAAAGTGTAAGTTAAAATGTCAGAATGCTCATTTTTCTCGTATTCTTTTCATTTGCTGGTTTTGTTGAAACTTCACTGACATGTCCTTCAATCGTCATTCATTGTTCGAAACGACAAGATAAGGGGACAAATTGCCGCCTTCCGGCGGGGAAAGTTTCAAGAATGGGCCGAATCGAGAAATATCAGGCATAAGAAGTATATAACGTGGGGTGACGGGACGGAACCGGATGCGCGGTGAACTCCTCCAGATGCGGTGGAGGCATCATATTGGTAAACGACGATTTGATTTGCACATTACATTGTTCAAACAAAAAATTTAAACCAATTTGAATACTTCAATTTTTGAAAACAATAAATGTTTCGCAAGCACAGCGTGCAGTGAGAGACTCGCCACTAATAAAAGAACTTCGATTCTATTCATAGCATACATAGACAAACTATAAATGATAGCGACCGTTTATTTCGAAGTACCATTATCCGTTAACTCAAATCCACTTACAATTTCCGCTCTGATTTGACGTATCACCGTCTATACTAGAAAAAAAACTGCATTCATAACGCTAAAGTAAGTACGAACTATCGGCGAAGAGGATTCTAAGAGCAACACGTGTCTTCTTTCTTTACCGAAATGGCAGATGCGTGGCTGTTTCTCCCTCCCCAAACGGGGAGGACGCTCTTTGTGAAAGAGTAAAGGGACAGTTATTGCCTCGCATGAAAGGCCATTGCACCAACCGAGAGTCTGAAAGGAAAATGAGTCAGTGGTGTTTTGAGAAACTATTTATTGCACCAAAAACTCACTGTTTTCTCACTATTGTTTCTGCTGTCGTGGTCGAATTCTAATCGTGGTTGTTAACCAGATTTTGTTTTGCGAACTGACAATTCCAGTAATTTTAATGTTACTAATGAGCGAATTTGGATATTTTGTTTTGGTTGTATCGTAGAATTCGATTTGTAATAATAGTTGAGATTGGCTTCCTGACCTTGCAGTGTCTTCCCGCGAGTTGAGTCTTGAAGAGGGGATGCTTTACTTCTCTTGTTTTCATACTGTCACCCCGTGGTGGGAGAGGCTTCCTCTTCCAACTACACAATCACATGATTCAATAAATAAATGTATTATACAACGAAAAAAATGAAAATACCACATTAGTTTTGCAAATCTATTTCATGGAGTCTGAATCTACGTTCATATGGAGCTATAATTAACAGTCGTTGGAAATATCCATGATTTCAATAAACTGCAAAAGAACGTAGGGGGCACCCGGAGTTGAACCGGGGACCTCTCGATCTGCAGTCGAATGCTCTGCCACTGAGCTATACCCCCATGCGAGGGAACGAAAGAGGCGGAAAATTGAGAGATAAGCGAGCTTTTGTGCTCTGATATCACCATTTTGACTGCATGGAGAAGCAAATTTATATGAACATTTTTTCTACGTTTACTGCATAGACGTACATGGAAATGTGTACAGGAAATCTCTCCTATTTCATGATTATTGTTTAGGATACGGATCTACTTACAGGAGAAAAAGAGAACATGTGGAAGAATTCAAAACTCCTCCACGCGCTCTTCTTCTCATGTTCTCACTGCGGATTTACTCTCGTACTTCATCCACTCCAGCTTCTCCGCTGGCATGCAGTACCCACCCCCTCCCTTGGCTTTAGTGGTTCCTGCACGGTACTCTATACAGCTCCAACTTGGTCTCAGTGCATAGTTCAGTAGCTGATTCATTTGTTGGTTTCGAAATCGGATGTAAATGCAATAGATCTGCGCATACATATTCATTTTTATTTATTAATCAAATTACAATATCATTATCCATGATATTAATCGTCTAATTCGAGTTTTCTTCTCTTCACAACTCCTTCCTCCTCCTCTCCGAAGAGTCTCAGTGGTCGTTTAATTGTTTTCCTTCCATAAGGCGTACGACCATCGATAACAGCTGCAGCAGCTCTCCTGAAGAGACGAAGAGTGGAGGGAGAGTCTTCCTCATCAGAATTGTCCATGATATCGATACTTCCGTTCTGAAAAGAGCTAGTTTGAATGTTGAATAGAAACAACAAATCAAATTCACCCGTTTCTAATTGCGAAAAGATGGCATGAAATATGACCGATTGGCATAATAAATCAAACCTCCTCTTCCTCCATTTTCTTGCTTCTCTTTTTTGCTTCTTCGATGAGGTATTTTTCTTTGTAGGAGGGTCCGATGAACATGTGCTTTCGAGCGAGTTCTAAATATTTTAGACATTGTATCGTGATAATTTCAAAATTAAAATAAAACAGCGTACCTCCGAAATCTCCGATATCCCTGAGCGAATTCATGGCCCTTTTTCCAATCATTCTATGAACAATAAAGGCCTGCAATTAGGAGATTTATTTGCTTATTCATCGAAAACAACATCTGATAACGAGTAAAAGACAAAAGTACTCACATGCTCTTGAGAAGCAGGAAACGTAATCGTTGTGAAGGGGTTCTCGCCATAGGGAACAATGAGATCGAATTGTCCAGATTGGCAATTCGTAGTGAAGAATCCACCCTGAAATAACTCGGATTGACTAGTATTGCAAGTATCACAAGAGTTCATCTAACGGACACAATCATCAAGCTTATTTCACTCACTCCATTCCCACTCCACAACGAGGGAATTTCATTTGCGTCGAACTCTTCCAAATTGCTCGAGGAAGGAGGCGTAGAAGGGCTGAAGATTACCGATTTGACCTGCTATAATGAAAGATAGACTTACGTTGGCAGTACTTCATCATCAGGGGAATCTGCGGATTGTTCTCCGAGCCCAACTTCAGTTTTCACCTCTTCATCATTGTAGGATACTTCTTCCATATCCTCTTCTTCATCACTGAAGGGGACTTCTTCAACATCCTCCTCTTCAACATGGTAGAAGATCCTAAGAGTTGTTTTTTTATATTTAAATATTAGTGCAAATTTGAAGGAAAAAGTTTGGTTTAACAAAGGAATGGATCAAATAAATAGTATTATACTCGACTTGCCTTGAAGGAGAAGGATCGGGAGATTTCTCCTCCGACTCAGATGATTGGTCGGAGCTGCTGCAGTAGTTGCTAGAGTAGTAGTGAGTCAGAGATGTGGGATTCATCTCCTTAGACGAGGGACGACCAATAGTTAGGGAAGAAGAAGACATCGGGCACTGAGATAAGATTGGATAGGGGATGAGGAAAGTGAAAGAGGATAGATGAAGAGGGGAGAGGGGGTTAATATAGGAGTCTCACCCCTTCCATTCTCAACATCGGAAACATAAATCGATATGGGGGAGTTTTATGGGAGGAGCAGACAGTGCCAGGGGGTTAGCCGATCTGTTGATGAGAATGACGGGAAATAAAAGAAGGATGGAAGGACGAATCAGGATGTAAGGATAGAAGAATGAGGGATAAGAGAGAGAAGGATGTAAAAAGGAGAAAGAGATAGGTTAGTGAAGCCCAGAATTTGTGGATTTATAACATTTTGTGGAAAATCGTTCGAATTTTGCTCTCATAAATTTATTTAGTTATTTAAACAACATGGTAAATTTTAAAAAATAGGTTTTTAATAATTCGGATTAGTGTTTTTTTTAAATTTATTTTGAATTTATAAAATAATTTAGTGATTCGAATTGGTGAATTTACATCATTTACTGAAACGTCATTCGAATTTTGTTGTCGAAAGTAATATTTCCGAGGAAGTAGAAGTCATTGAAATCGACAGTGTATACATGCAATTCACTTCTTCATCAAGTTCTCCTTTCTTTTTAATTAAAATTACATCAAAGTTAGTATCTCCATATCCAAAAATAATAAAGAAATCTGACAAACTTCCGGTACATATTTTTCATGTACCTCTATAATTGAACTTACAAAGCCACGATTTCTGGCACCACCATTTAGCCATGCTAGAGAACAAATTTGTCTGTTTCAGATAAACAATCTTGATGCATACAAGCAATTTAGTAGCGCAATTAGCCGATATCAATAACTTATCTTTCCTCAGAATTAATGAAACATCTTTTTTATGAAAAAAATTGATTCAATATTGTGTAAATGCGTTTATGTATTAATGAGAACAATATTCGAACGACTTTCCACTAAATGTTATGAACCCACAAATTCTGTGTTTCATTCATTTATCTGTTTTTCCTTCTTACCTTCTTCTCCTCTTTATCCTAATTCATCCATCTTTCTCTCCTTATTCCTTCCCTCTTCCATCCATCTCTTCCTTCCCCTTATTGTAATCATCTGATCTTCTTACCTTCTGGAAATTAACTCTGTCTGCGCAATCTATAAACTCCTCTTCATATGTCGATTTATACTTCCGATGTTGAGAATGGAAGTGGTGAGACTCCTATATAAACCCCCTCTTCCCTCTCCATCTATCCTCTTTCACTTTCCTCATCATCATTCACCTATCCAATCTTCTCTCAGTGCCCGATGCCTTCTTCTTGCTCTTCCCTCTCTCTTGGTCGTCCCTCGTCTAAGGTGATGAATCCCACTCCATCTCTGACTCACTACTACTCTCGCAACTTCTGCAGCAGCTCCGACCAATCATCTGAGTCGGAGCAGAAATATCCCGATCCTTCTCCTTCAAGGCAAGTCGAGTATAATAATTTTTATTTGATCTGCTCTCCTTTGTAATACAAAACGATTACATTCAAATTTGCACTTATCTTTAAGTATTAGTAATGCAAATCGTAGGATCTTCTGCAATGTTGAAGAGGAGGATGTTGAGGAAGTCCCCTTCAGTGATGAAGAGGAGGATATTGAAGAAGGACCCTTCAATGTGGAGGAGGAGGAGGTTGAAGTTGAACTCGAAAAGGAATCCTCAGATTGCTCTGATTATAAAGACATCCCTGACGGTGTACCAAGGTAAGTCTATCTTTCAACAATACAGATCAAATTGAGTATCTTCAGGCCCTCTACGCCTCCTTCTTCGAGCAATTTGGAAGAGTTCGACGCAAAGGAAATTCCTTCGTTGTGGAGTGGGAATGGAGTGAGTGAAATAGGCTTGATGATTGTGTCCGTTAGATGCACTCTTGTAATACTTGCAATACTAGTCAATCCGAGTGATTTCAGGGTGGATTCTTCACTACGAATTGCCAATCTGGACAATTCGATCTCTTTGTTCCCTATGGCGAGAACCCCTTCACAACGATTACGTTTCCTGCTTCTCAAGAGCATGTGAGTAATTTTTTTGTTTAGTGATTATCTAATGTTGTTTTCGATGAATAAGAAAATAAATCTCATAATTTCAGGCGTTTATTGTTCATAGTATGATTGGCGAAAGGGCGATGAATTCGCTCATAGATATCGGAGACTTCGGCGGTACGTTGTTTTAATTTTAATTTTCAATTATCTCGACAGTATAACTAGAGACCACAAGCCACGCCCACTTTCGGGAATACCGAATTCTCTCAAAATCCGCAAGCGCTCCGACAGTCGGAATTCTTGACCAAATTGGACGATCAAAAGCGATTTCAGTAGCTCTTGGGATCCTTCACAAATGACCACTGGAACAGCTTAATTAAGCAACTCTAATTAGGTCAGCATACGCTAATTAAAACCAGAATAGGCGTAAAATGGGCCATTGTACTCGTGTACAGCTGCTCCACTATTTTTCAGTTCACATCATTCAAATACATGACACAAAGTTAGAAAACAGATGGATCATTTTCCTGACTGTCGGAATGATTGAAAGATTTCATACAAAAATTTGCAAAAAAGTGCAAAACAATTTCATCCGGGCAGACTCGAACCTGCATGTTACGGGCATTAGAGGTAGAGCTCTACCTCTAATTTATGAGAGCAAAATTCGAACGATTTTCCACAAAATGTTATAAATCCACAAATTCTGGGCTTCACTAACCTATCTCTTTCTCCTTTTTACATCCTTCTCTCTCTCTTATCCCTCATTCTTCTATCCTTACATCCTGATTCGTCCTTCCATCCTTCTTTTATTTCCCGTCATTCTCATCAACAGATCTGCTAACCCCCTGGCACTGTCTGCTCCTCCCATAAAACTCCCCCATATCGATTTATGTTTCCGATGTTGAGAATGGAAGGGGTGAGACTCCTATATAAACCCCCTCTCCCCTCTTCATCTATCCTCTTTCACTTTCCTCATCCCCTATCCAATCTTATCTCAGTGCCCGATGTCTTCTTCTTCCCTAACTATTGGTCGTCCCTCGTCTAAGGAGATGAATCCCACATCTCTGACTCACTACTACTCTCGCAACTACTGCAGCAGCTCCGACCAATCATCTGAGTCGGAGGAGAAATCTCCCGATCCTTCTCCTTCAAGGCAAGTCGAGTATAATACTATTTATTTGATCCATTCCTTTGTTAAACCAAACTTTTTCCTTCAAATTTGCACTAATATTTAAATATAAAAAAACAACTCTTAGGATCTTCTACCATGTTGAAGAGGAGGATGTTGAAGAAGTCCCCTTCAGTGATGAAGAAGAGGATATGGAAGAAATATCCTACAATGACCACTAAAGCCAATAGAGGGGGTGGGTACATGGGTACTGTATGCCAGCGGAGGGGGAGTTGATGAAGTACGAGAGTAAATCGGTAGAGAGAACGTCAGAAGAATCTTCCACATGTTCTCTTTTCTCCTGTAAGTATTATAGATCCTTATCCTAAACAATAATCAAGAAATATGAGAGATTTCCTGTACACATTTCCATGTACGTCTATGCAGTAAACGTAGAAAAAATGTTCATATAAATTTGCTTCTCCATGTAGTCAAAATGGTTATATCAGAGCACAAAAGCTCGCTTATCTCTCAATTTTCCGCCTCTTTCGTTCCCTCGCATGGGGGTATAGCTCAGAGGCAGAGCATTCGACGGCAGATCGAGAGGTCCCCGGTTCAACTCCGGGTGCCCCCTAAGTTCTTTTGCAGCTGAATGACATTTTGAAATTTTTAAAGACTCTTGCAGCCCCATTTGAACGTAGATATAGATTCCATGAAATGTGGGAACTAATGCTTCATTTTCATTTTTTTGTTATGATACATAGATTTATTGAATCATGTGATTGTGTAGTTGCACCATACTCTCTGGATAGCCTTTATCACTTCAACTTAACGAACATCAAGAATGGCCTAACAAGAGCGCGTGTCAGCGTGTCAGGGAATTTAGAAAAAAGAAGATAAGCTATATGTTTTGCTATCCAGATAAGGGAGGAGGTGAGGAGAAAGGGTTGGAAGGGGATGAGGGGGGATGGGCAGTGGGGGGAATGAGGGAAGAGGGATTGGAAGAGAGGAACGGAGATGAAGTTATGCGATACTCTCATAAGGGTAACGTACACAATGGAGCAATTACAAACAGTTGGAGAGGAGATCGATGTGAATGTGTTGGAAGAGGCAGCCTCTCCCTCCACGGGGTGACAGTATGAAAACAAGAGAAGTAAAACATCCCCCCTTCGAGACTCAAACTCGCGGGAAGACACTGCTAGGTCAGTATCAAGGTCTACGGAAGAAGGGAAGCCAATCTCAACGATTATTACAAATCGAATTCTACGATACAACCAAAACAAAATATCCAAATTCGCTCATTAGAAACATTCAAATTACTGGAATTGTCAGTTCGCAAAACAGAATCTGGTTAACAACCACGATTAGAATTCGACCACGACAGCAGAAACAATAGTGAGAAAACAGTGAGTTTTTGGTGCAATAAATAGTTTCTCAAAATAACCAATTCGTGATTCAAGATGAGTACAGTAACCGGCAGTGGGAGGGGTACGGTAGCTCTCGCTTAGGTGTCGCTGCGCCACAGCTTGATCGATCGATCTCTCTCGAGGCCGGCAGACGCGATGATGTTCTGGTTGGGATGGCAGTCTGTCGACAGCACCAAGTCTGCAATACAAAAGGGATATTGTAACCGCATTTTAGATGTGCACGAATAACGGAAGTACTGTAATCCATTTAAAATCAATATCAGGCAATCAAGTGAAAATTATGGTGAGTAGCACAATCCACATTTTACTATAACTTTCCCAAACTGCAATTATATTTATCCAAACCGTTTCAAACGAACATTCCCCGACTAACTAAAATTATTTCATGGAAAATCAGTTGGCGATGCATATTCATCGTCGTCCATCTACAGTACAACTGCAGTATGCTCACCGGAGTGTCCTTCCAGCTTCTGGACGACCTCCTTCGTCTGCAGATTCCAGATGACGACCGTGTTGTCCTCACTGCCCGACACTATCCACTGCAAAGAGGAAGAATGGTTGACGATCACGAAAACCAATTTTTCAAAACATATATTTACAGTACTAGGTCGGATGAAAACTATTACGTCATGCCGCCCTCCATATATCAAATGCGGCATGACGCCATAGTTCTCACTCGACCAAGTGCCACATTTACAAAGATTTTAAGAACATCACAAAAGCAGCTACCAAATTTATCCCAGATTAACAAATTCTATTACTCTTATATCAACTGTGCATGTCGCAATAAGCAGCCAGTTGCCGATTCAGCTACCGTAATCCTGCTTCTACCGTACCTTTCCTCCCGTGACGGAGAAGTTGGCGAAGATGCAGTATTTCTCGTTCACGTGGCCAGTGTACGTCTTCAGGCACTTGCCCTGCAAGGTGCTCTCCATAGAAAATGAAAACGATTCCAGTCAAAATTTTCACGTGTTCTCTCCTCCATTTCATACATCGAATTCACATTTAATAGCTCCCAATTGATGTTTTCAACTCGATTAAAATACAAATTAGAGTACTTCGAGTGTGAAGTAATTATCACGAAACTGTCCTTTGCAATTGCTATAGACATCTAACTTTGACTGAATCATAATCGACCCCCTTAGGCAGACCTTGTTGAAGTCCCACAGCTTGAGGGTGCTGTCGAGGGTGGCGGCCAGGATGTACTTGCCGTTGGGCGAGAACTTGACGAAGGACACCGGCGGATTGTCGTCGTCTGCAGTGATGGAGGAGGTCAGGGGGGGGAGAGGAATCACGAAGCTGACCCAGCTGACTACAGACTACTGACAATCATGAATGCACAAAAATAAATCTATCATGTCTATAAAAGTTTATCATGTCTGAAAATTCTGCATAATCTGTAAAGCAGATTCTGAAAGACCTATGCAAAAAGAAGCGGACGAGGAAGATTTTCCAAAGGAACTAACGAACTAGTTCCGTTCTTCAGTTCTTTAGTGAGAAAAGCATGAATAGAGGAACTGGCAAATTAGTTCCCTTTAAAAGCATAGCACAGCGAATGTAATTATGTTCATGCTATTGCAGCTGCTTCATTAAACTCGAAAAGTGCATTAATCACATTGAATATTCAATTATGCACTCATCGCTCTCTACTCACCGACGAGCGTCTTCACGCACTGCCCGTTGGCGGTGTCCCAGATGCGCACGAGCCCATCGTAGGAGGACGAGCAGATCATGCTGCCGTCCCTGCCAATCAGTGGAATTTGAGGAAATATTAATTATGAATTTCAGCAAAATTTGGAGATTATCCTAGCTTGAAAGTATGGCAAAACCATGGTTTATCTGTGCCTACTAGCACGATCATGGACAGCCAGTGGTCGTCGAATAATATTAATAAGTACAAATAAAAACACACCGGTTGAAGTTGACGGCGGAGACGGGGTCGGAGTGGGCGGGGAGCGTCTTTACGCACGAGCCAGTCTTCACGTCCCAGATGCGCACCTGCTCGTCGAACGAACCTGCGAGTTGCAGTTGCAGTGAGTAACCGCATGCAATCGTGGCCACCATTGCTGCTACTGTGAAAACAGAATGCGTAGTCCGTGGTGTGATCTATCAAATTTTGTTGTATTACTCGCGGAACTTCTTTTCTCTCGCGTTCCGCGAGTAAAAAAAAAAATGTGACAACTCTCGCACACCACACCACACCACGTACTAAGCATTCTGTTCTCACAGTAGCTTCCAGACCTTCTCGGTTTTCGGGTAATGCCATCGCGCTTCTTACCATTTTCTGTAAGCCCTGCCGGTTGTGTTCATGAACTAATGTGCACACACTACCGGATTTTGAAACCCAGCAGCAATCCCTGCGCACGTATGACCGCATGTTTACAAATAATTTACGATCCCGGAAATGTACTGAATGAAAGCTGGCCATCGCTCAGCATTGGACACCACAACAGGAAATGAGAATCGACTTTTCCTTGTGGAATTGGGACGTGGTAGGTTGTTTAATAGATATAGCTGCAGACCAACTGTTAGGGACTTCGGTTCGCAGATCAAAATCATTGCCAAAATATTTTTCAGACTAATACTCGAGCATCTCCTTGATACATCGCTAGCCACATTATGGACGTAATTGGAAGCCTTTCGGGCAAGCTCAACGGGAATAATATTCCCAGTGTCAAAAATATAGCACACAAAAGTATGCGTCCCTGCTACATTTTCCTTCTGTACACCGGCGATTGAGCTCGTTAGTGAAAGTGGACTGACTCCTGACAGCAATTCATGACCATACATGCCCCAACCATATTTTCCCTATGTCTACCGTATCCTACCGTACTCACTGACCCGACACGACGAGCGATCCCTGCGGGTTGAAGTTGCAGCAGAAGACGTAGTTGGCGTGGCCCTTGAGCGTCTTCATGCACTTCGTCGTCGACGAATCCCAGATCTGACAAGTAATTACAGTAGTCGGCCTCACCGCACTACACAACCTAGCGTGGTCGTCTCTTGACGACTGTAATATCGCTTGACGTGGCTGCACCTTTACAAATACTCAAAAATAAAATCTTGATCAGATAATAACCGCTAGCAAGAGAAATGTGATGATCGACAGCTCGCGAACACGATTCAGAGTGGGAAGTGCGCGAAGAACCAAAAAATGGACGCTTCTTTCACGGAAGCATTTTTGACACTTTGGGAACCTCCTGTGAACATGCTGGAGAAATGTATTTTTTTGGTTCTCGTCTGACTTAGTTCCTATTGTACCGTACCTTGAGTGTCTTGTCATCGGAGGCGGAGCAGATGAGTCGTCCGTCGGTGCTCCATGCCAGGTCGGAGATGCCCAGCTTGTGGCCGGAGATCTGTCGAGCCACCTTCCCGTCCGCACTGCAATCTTGTGCCTGTTCTTCGTCACTATAAACAATTAGCTAAATATTTAATTAATTAATTAACTTCGTCACCATAAAGAGCCGTCGTTGTTAGACTTCGAAGCGGAGCGCATTAGGACTAACAGTCACGACGAAAAGGACCTAGCAATCCGGCTTAGATTACTCTAATAGCCGGATTCTATCAAAGCCGGGTTAAAGCCGACATGAAACGCCGTATTGTCATATCTAGGTAGTCTGCAATGCATCTTGACAAAAGGCGAGCATTGAATGGTCGAAAGGATAGGTCGAAAATTTTAAAGTTGGCACGTTACCTATTTTTCTGTTGGTAGTAACCCATCAAGCGCATTGTCCCAATGTAAGCCTACTTTCGAAAACTCATTATCGATAACTGATTCCACTTTTTTTTTAAATAGAAAAGCTGACACGGTCCATATGCGGATGGTCTTGTCGGCGGAGGCGGACGCGAGGTAGTTGCCGTCGCCGGAGAACTTGACCGACGACACCGACTTGGTGTGGCCAGTGAGCGTCATCATCAGCTGGTAGTTCGGCCCCTTAATTGAGTTAATTAATTAATTATTTATGGCATATCAATGGGGCATAGCAAGGGGGCTAAGCACTCACACTTTCCTTGGACGTTCCGGCCGATCCGACTGGAGTCGGGCCACTGACTGCAATACACAAATTATTTAGAAAGGAACAAAATGTTAATTAGAGCATGTTAATTAGAACAAATAATTAGTGCTGATTGAAGGGTTGAAGTCAAGAGGGGAACAAACGGACGAGGAGCGACGGAGGCTGTGGGCTTGGCCGGGTTCGACTCCACTGAGGGATTCGGCGTGGTCATCTCCACGGTGGCCGGCGCATCCACCGAGGCAGGAGCCGCCTGAATCACTATTTACTAAGGCTAAACAGCTAGAAAGTCACGGCACTTAAAATTTAGAAACAATTCGAAGCTGTGCATTTTGCAAAAACAGTTTTTAAAACCCTTGTCATTATGATCAAAGCAACAAGGACGATCACGTTCTTTTCGGCGAAGCAGTAGTGGTATAGATAAACGGAAGGTTTATTGACAAGTATCAGGAAGTGAGAGGGCAGACAACGGAAGTGACCGAAGAAAAGGAGGGACCACTCACCGGAGGGGGCTCGGTGGTGTCCATAGCCGTGTTCTCGTTGGAGCTCATACTGCAATGGAGTAGTCTTAATAATTACAACACGAAATGCAACAAAATGGCGCAGAACACCGATGAAAAAATGGAAAAAATAAGCAGAAACTGCGCGCGGCCAAATTTGACCGACTTACAGTACTCCTCACACGCGAAACAGGCTAATATCGAAAAGTGATTGATTATTTTTTTAGATTCGACTTGACAGTACTTTCAGTGTTTAATTACATTATATATTAGTAAGAATTTTAATAAAATGGTATGTTCACTTGGTATGGACGTACACATGATCATTGCCGTCAGATGAACAAATATGTAGGAAGTACTGATCAATGTTCTTTTTTCTCATGCATAGAGTGTAGACTAGATATTGCGATAAAATGAAAATGGTGAGTGAAGGACAATATATGTCAAAAGAAGGAGGCCGAAAGATACGGTATTTCTGCACAAAATAAGGTCGTAAGATACGGTATTTCGGCACGAATTGGATGCACTCTTGCAGATGAAACCCACGAGATTTTTGGAGATCAACGATCAGAAATTGACTAGAGATTGTGGTATTCGCCCTACAATAAAACAAACAACAATAACAGTATTTGTTGTCATCTTCTATACTCTGTAAATTGAGGATCACCTCACAAAAAATTAATCTCAACATTCCGCATATCTCGCGATGAAAGTACAAGGAGAATGGGCCTTTCTATGAAAATAGCTCCCCACAAACAAATCGGAATCATACAATAGACACTTCAACACTGGTCTCATGGCATATTGTGTTGTCAGCGGCTAATTGCGATAAGTACCTTTCCTTCCAAAAAGCGCCATCGAAATAGCGGTTTATAATGCATTTGGAGCATGCGTTTTGTTGCAAACCTATCAACGGGCCGCACAATTTGCAGGAGAATTCCGAGTGATGATAGCGTGTGAAGGAAGGGAAAAAACTTTGTTCTCCTGAAAGCAATCAATTTACCCTATTATTCGTAACAAGAAGAGATGGATGAAGATTCATCATTTCATGACCATAAAATCTTGATTGGCTGGCCTTTCGTTGTTCCACCATTTCCAGGCCTTGCAATCTTGATTGACAGGACAAGGTATCTGCTGGGTAATTAGAGGCCTTCCTCCAGAAGGTCAATCTGAAAGACAAGTCGCTTTGTTGCATCTCCTTTCCCATTGTGCCAGCTGCTCAATAAATTAGGCCTCTCCATTGCAAATGGGCATCCTTTGTGCGATGATTCGGCAATTCCATTAGCCTGTGTATTCCCATTGATTCGGCGTTTCCAATTCGAAATTCATTTGCGAATCGGAGAAGTCCATTTTGTCCGTTGTCTATCCTTGAAGATCTTATAGGAATGGTTCCGCTAATCATGTTTCTCTTTTTTATATATTTTGCGTGATCTTGCCACCTGTCTGACTTGCCAGACAATAGTAAGAATTCTTTGATGCTCTTCTCCATTCTCTTCTTGACTCTAGCTCGAGAACAGAACATATAACAGATCATCCTTAGCCTTGTATTGGGGTGTCCGGAAAGTTCGTATAATGCCTCGGAAAAAAGTCAGTTCGCGATCAAATGCAGTGATTGTTTGTCAACAATGTATTGCATCATTCTGACGTTGAGTAGTGAGAGGATTTAATCAGTCTCCTAGTTGCTACATTAATTCTTGTGATGGACTCCCATCTCTACCTCCGAGCAGTTTTACTTCATTACTATCGTCTTGGCCGATCCGTGATGGAGGCCCACTCTGCCCTGGCCCAATCGGAAGGAGCTGACGCCCCCTCCATACCCTTCTGCTATAAGTGGTTCTCCCGCTTCAAGAAAGGGGAGTTTGGTCTCGATGATTAACCCCGCTCTGGACGCCCTCCCTCCCTCGATCAGCCTCTCGTTCTCCGCACACTGAAGCGCAAGCCCATGGCCAGTGTGCGTGAGCTGAAGAAGGATACTGGTACTCCCAGATCAACGGTGTCCGATATCCTCCATCGATCTGGGAAGTAGCCGAAACTCCCACAAGTGATACCCCATGACCTCTCCCCCGAACAGCTGAAAAATCGTGTTCAAGTCTGTCGGGAATTACTCCATCGTAGATCCAATCTTCGATGGGTCAATTCCATCATCGCTACAGATGAGAAGTGGATCACGTACGATAACCCTGTGAGGAGACTGCAATGGGTGGATGCAGATGAGAAGCCCACGCCCGTCTCGAAGAAGGAAGAGCACGGAAAGAAGGAACTCCTCTGCTTCTTCTTCTCAGTGCTCGGTCCCATCTACTGGGAGATCCTCGCCCCTGGCACCAGCATCAATGCCGACCTCTTCTCTGAACAACTGGAAGATGTCGCGATCAGAGTCCCTCCCAGACTCCTGAACCAGGGCAAAATTCTTCTTCTGATGGACAATGCTCGCCCACATCGAGCGAAGATGACCCAGAAGAAAATGGACGAGCTGAAGATCGAGAGGATTCCCCATCCACCGTATTCCCCGGATCTCTCCCCATGCGACTACCACTGCTTCCGCTCTCTCTCTGACTTCTGCAAAGGAAAGAAGTTCAAGAATCGAGATGAAGTTGTGAGGGCTTTCGTGAACTGGGCGGTCTCGAAGAAACCCGCATTCTGGAAGAGAGGAATCGAGACCCTGCCCAATCGCTGGAGGGAGGTAGTGAGAAAGAAGGGGGCATACAATGGTCACTGAGAATTGTAAAGCATTGAATAAAAAAATAAAAACAAAAAATTATACGAACTTTCCGGACACCCCAATAGTTGTCTTTTGGATCGCGCGAGGTTGAAGCTTTTTTAAAACCACTGTAAAAAAAGTTTAACTTCCGATACTGTAATGTGTCTTCATGGAGTACAATCTAAGAATTTTTTTGACCTTTCTTGTTTTCATCATTTTACCAGCAGATAACAACATTCCATCAACATTGTAGGCACCATGTTTTCCACCAACCTCATTCCATCTAGGCGACATCCCTTGATCCAGGTCTCGATTCCTATCTTCCAGAAGTCTAGGGGGTTGGAGTTAATATACTAATACAACTCCCTATCCGTTTCATTTATTGAACTTATTTTCCTTGCAGAAGGGGGTGCAAGGGATCTGGATGCGTGGTAGTCGCATGGGGAATGGACAGAGGGGTATGGTGTGTGAAGAAGCCTTCGATGTTAAGTTTCTTCATTTTCTCCTGGGTGATTATCGCATGATGGTATCAACCATTATCCAAGAGACAAACGATTTTTCCCTTGCTCGCGAATTCGGGAAGCACTTGGATAGCCATCTCCTCCAGTTCAGTAGAAAATATATCAACCTTGACAATGGAGGCAGGTGTAAGAATCTCCATGTATATCGGAAAGAGTGAGGAAAAGGAAAAGATGAGGGGTTCTTTCTTTTCGTGAGTCTCTTTCTTCGGGGCGGGATCTGGGTTCTCAATGGCATCGGCCCACTGTAGCTTCATCTCTGTTCTACGTGATCCACTCTTCCTTCCACTGCGGTGATATTGTTTGTCCAGAAAGTATTGGGTTTGCAATGAAATAAATGCCGTGATATATCGACTCACGATTTGGACTTTGTCATTGTCAGGTCATTAGAAAACTCCTTATGACCCTTTTGCCTCTTGGAAGCCCGATAGAAGAGATGGAGCACAAAGGAGTTATGAGTCTTAGAGTCTTAGCTTCCAACTTGGTCACACTAAGTTTGGTCTCATTCGAGAGGGCTATGCGAATGGGGTGTTTCAGACGGGCCGATCTGGCCATAATAGTGTGGTGGTCTTCGAGCTCGAGCTCCAATTTTTGAAGAGGGTGAATAAAATGTAGTAGTCATTCTTCTATCATTCAGGTTTTGAGATTATGTCACCCTATTAGTAGCTAAAGGGCACTAGGTCGGATGAGAGCCATGACGTTGATGACACTATTGATAGATCGAAGGCAGCATGACGTCAAAGGTCTCTTTGATCTCTCAAAGGCGGATAATAGTTCTCATCCGACCTAGCGCCAGCTAAAGTTAGAAGGATTTCTTATTGCAATATTTTGGCAATTTCCAAGTCGCGTAATATATCTGATTGTATTGCTTTCTATTTAAACAGTTTTTATTTATTTTGTGCTGTTAGCAGGCCACTCGTTTATTATTCGTACGCACATATACCACTTTCGAACGGTAATTCTTTATATACTTATATTCAAAGGAGCCCATTCGAATGGAAACGGAATGGTGGATCTTGACTTACGTTGGCTTCCCTTCATTTTTCGTCCTCGCAGTGATCGCCACACTTCTCAACCTGATAGTTGTATCAACCTTTTCTTCTTTCTTTCGTTATTTACATCATTTGCTGGAATATACAATTCTCTTTCCTTATTACTCTCTAAATGTGAATGTTGCACCCAAAGATATCTTGTCGATTCATTGTAGAATCTTCATCAAATCTCCATCGTCCACAATCGAAATGACGTTATCTCTGTCATTGGCCGACACGCTAAGTGGCTGTGTGAGTATGATCAGCGATTTTATTGAAAGAAATGCTTTCATGTTTTTTCGGTATTTAACAATCTTTCTGTAGTGTGGACAAACAAGTTGAAAATAAATTAAAAGCGCCCAAAATGATTTTTCGAAGTTGTTCACAAGATCCTCCCACTAGCAACTGAGTGATAATGTACAAATTTTAAACCATTAGCCGTTTCGATCCTGCACGGTGATCTACATTCTGAAGGGAAAAGACGGATTACGGTAGGTGTGGGATACGGTAGGAGGGGCGGAGTTAGTGTGGAGGAACCACTGGGACATTCTGAAGGGAAAAGACGGATTACGGTAGGTATGGGATACGGTAGGAGGGGCGGGGCTAGGATGGGGGAACCACTGGGGTCAGAGGAAGGGGTACTTACCTGGGTACTATAGCTCAGCCGGAGGAGGAGGAAAGGGTGCAGCAGGAGAGTAACGTCAACGAGAATGAGAGGAGAGGAGGGAGGGGAGGTAAAAAGACAACGTGTCCCTCCTAGCACCTCTAGTCCACTCTAAGCAAGTAACGATAATGCCACGTCACACAAAGTACAACGCAATAATTTCGTCAGCAGTCACTCACTGTTTCGAACCAGTAAGTTCCTTCTTGATTCCAGTAGACCAGGTTACTTCGGAGACCCGGGCACGCCTCTTCTTCTCGTCGTACTGCAATGGATAATTGAAGAGAACCTTGGTAGGAACTCGACAAGGATACAGCGCACGCGACGGCAAACGACAACCACACACAGAAGTGGTTCGCGCACCCAACACACAGAATGGATACGACTTCCGACCAGGATCACACACAGAAGATCCCGCCGGCACGCGATACGGAACAAGAAACAAGAAGACTAATTCTAGATAGCTTACGGCACCGAACCGAATTACTAATCAAGAACACGAGCAAGAGTTTAAATAAATAAACTTTATGAAAGCAGAATACCAGGTAATAATAATAAGTCAACGAAGATGTAACGTTAAACGTAACAGCAACAATTCGAATAAGTCAAAGTGATTAGGCCAAAACAGGAAAGAACTTGTTCTAGAAGACGCTGATACAACAGGTGAGAGAGTACGTAAAACGGAGAGGGCGGGAAAATACACTAAGCTAGAACACACGCACACAACGGTTTGATTTGAATTGCAATTTAATTTCTAACGGATGTGATTTATAAACCAGGTCAGGAGGCGTATCCTCTTCATGCCCCTCTTCTCCTCAGCGAATGTCCTCATTCGTCATGAAAAGAACGAAGATGGCCCGGCGAACTGCAGACGTAGCACTTCCTGATGAAGTAGCGGCGAGGTGTCTTCTCTTCGTAACTTCCTTCCTCAGTGTGGGAAAGACCAGGCTCAACTCGCGGTCTTTTCACAAGCTCGAACGCGAACGGCGATCCTTTGACGACATGCTTGATGGCTCTTTCGAGTAACTCCTTCGACTCCTTCTGCGCAGTCGTGAAGAGATTTATGACCGGGACCACCATTGAGCAAGCCTGATACGTTGGAGATCGGCATCAGATTGGCGAGAATGTCTTCTTCGGTACTCCATGCAGTCAACCATTCTTGCTGTAGATGCACGAGCTTGATCTTGACCTCCTTGGGCTGGCTCGGCAGAATGTCCGCAGAGAGGTAGCAGGGGTAGTCGCCTCTCTCTTTCATCTTCTCCAAATACGTACGAAGTCGATTCAAGACCAGGTCATCAAATGACGACTTAACCAACAACCACAGAGCTTTTGGACTGCTCCTCTCATTCTCCATTCCCTGGAGAACGTATATGAGATCTTTCTCATTACTATAACGTATTTCTTCCATGCTCATCCATCTTCCTTTGAGCTTCACCAACTCACTATCATCTGGAACAAGAATTACACACAGTTTGCGTTTTTTTCTTCTTCCATCCCTCATCGGGATCTTACAGGCATCCGAACAACGTGGATCCTCGTTATCCAAATGTGCATCCACCTTTTCAGGTACTCTCACGAACTCAAGTGAATCCTATCCCATTCCTTCTTCAGGGATAAACACCTTCTCAACACATTGACACAGCCTGAAAAGACTTCTTCAAAAGACCAGGTAGCAATTGATTCCGTGTGAGATCCTTCCTTCACTTCGTCTCCAGCTTCGTCCACCGATACTGTTCTCAAATATACAGTATCATCGACCATTTTCTTATCGAGATAATCTTCAATCTCTCTATCTATTTCTCTTTTCTCAGCACTATGTGTATTCTGATCTTTCACTTTTAATTCCAATCCCATCGCTTCTAGTGCTCCCAGTCCTAACAGGATAGTTCCTATCGGTGACTCTGTTACACAGAATCCCACTTTGCACTTCCTTCCTATTTCCATCTCCACATCCAACACGACAGTACCAATCGTTTCAATCTCGTGTCCACCTGCACCTCTAAGTGGATATCGAATGTCACTACATATTTCAAATCCTTTCATCAGACATATTGTCTTGTTGTCGACCAGGTTAACCTAAGCACCTGTGTCAAGGCATGCAGTAACTTGGACACCTCCAATAACACCCTTCACTAATCTTGCCTTCCGATAGAACAAAGAATCCTCCGCCAGACTCTTCGACTCACTCTTGTCATGACCAGGCAACCGACGTATGATTCCAGGATCTTCCTGAACGTTATTAACACCGGCAGGATCTTCCTGCATCTCCGCATTACTTACAGGACCTTCCTGCATCGTCTTCATATCGGCAGGACCTCCCTGCATTGTCACACTATCCGCGGGATCTCCTCGCATCGTAATCCTATTGGCAAGAACTCCCTGCATATCTACTGCGCGAACAGGATCTCCCTGCCTCGCCGTTCTTCCCGCAGGATCTTCCTGCCTCGTCACTATTCCCGCAGGATCTTCCTGCATCGTCACTAATCCCGCAGGATCTTCCTGCCTCGTCACTACTCCCGCAGGATCTTCCTGCCTCATCGTTACCCTATTCACTCCAGCTCCATTCCACCTTTTATTTCCACCATTGCCTCCGTATCTCCCTCTATTCCCTTGCCAACAACCATTGCTATTCGAATTGGGTGGCTGCGCAGTCCGATCGAAATCTGCACCTTTCGCACTATTATTCAGTCCAGAGGGTACACATGGCTGCCCTAGCGTTTAGACCAGGATCAGCTGGCTCATTATGTTTCGAAATCTGATCCTTGAAAGATTCCCTCTGCCATGAGTTCTCCGGGCACATGCGCATCATATCACCATATTCTCCACACTTGAAACATGTGACATTCTCAAATGGCGGCTCTCCTTCATAATTTCCACGATCACCATTATCATAATCATTTCGCCTATCGAAACTATGCGGGACCAGGCTACTTCCCTTTCCTTGCCAACTCCTATCTCTCGATCCTCCTAGTCCTTCCAGGTACTCATCCGTTGCCAGGATATCTTTCATTTCTTCATATGATTTCCCGGTTTTGAAAGCTCTGAATAACTCGATCTTCACATTTGAGTCTCCATACAAATGCAGCAGCTGAAGCCTCTTTGCTTCCTCTCTCTCCGTCTCATTACTGTATCGCTTTACGTACAGTAGCTGCACTTCTTCGCATACCACATGCACACTTCTTCCCCTCACTGTCTGCTCTCTTATCTTCTTGTCGACATCTCTCATCGCAAACATCAACCCTCCAGTGAGCCTCTCTCTCAGCCAGGTCAAACATTCTCTCACAGTGCGCTTATCGGTTTTGTATTCCTCTGACAGGGCCTTATACTCCATCGCTGCCTTCCCTTCCAGCATCTCTCTCAACACCACCTTAGCCACTGCATCCCCTTGGTGCTCGTATCTCATCAAGAATCCATCGCGAAATAAGTCCCACTTCTCTCTCACACCACCATACTTATTCATGTTGGGTAGAAGGGATGGGTCAACACCTATCACCCTCTTATCACCACCATCGCGCTTCTCAGAAGACCAGGGTATACTATTTATATGCCAATTTTCCGCTCTCGTTTCATCCACATTTTCAGTCATTCCCTTTTCGATCACTCTTTGAGATTGCCCACCTGCACTCGTCGCACCAGAGCTCTCTCCTCCATGCGCAGGAATTTGATTTGGCATCTCTTTGTACAACGGTGACCGGGCCAGATTGCCTCGCGACGCGTTCAACGTTCGCACTTTCTGAAGTTGATCAGCTGTGCTGCACAACTCCGACTTTCTTTCAGACTCACTTGAATTCACTCGAGATTCCTCTTTCATTCTTCCATTCTCCGCTTCCAGTTGGTTTCTCTCATTGAGGTACTTATCCCTCTCCGTGATCGACCGGGCCAGTTGTTTCTCCAGGTCGGCGATTTTTTCCGCCTGGTCATCTCGGTGAGCATTGGCACTCTGAATATTACCGACAATATCCTCTTGATTCATTGCCTGAACTTCATCCATTATTTCAGCAATCAAATCGGAATGAGTCTTTTCATCATCTTCTAATTTCATCATTTTCTCAACTGCATCCACTATCATCCAGGACCATTCAGCGCAGCTCGAATTTCATCACTCGGCTCGTCCCGCTTCTCGGTCACGCTCGTTTTCTCGATCACTTCCATTCTGATTCTGCAATTAATTGCTTGTCAATTATTACTTGTCCGTTTCGTTTCGATTTGGCTTGGCCCCCATAAAAAGACAACGTGTCCCTCCTAGCACCTCTAGTCCACTCTAAGCAAGTAACGATAATGCCACGTCACACTAAGTACAACGCAATAATTTCGTCAGCAGTCACTCACTGTTTCGAACCAGTAAGTTCCTTCTTGATTCCAGTAGACCAGGTTACTTCGGAGACCCGGGCACGCCTCTTCTTCACGTCGTACTGCAATGGATAATTGAAGAGAACCTTGGTAGGAACTCGACAAGGATACAGCGCACGCGACGGCAAACGACAACCACACACACAGAAGTGGTTCGCGCACCCAACACACAGAATGGATACGACTTCCGACCAGGATCACACACAGAAGATCCCGCCGGCGCGCGATACGGAACAAGAAACAAGAAAACTAATTCTAGATAGCTTACGGCACCGAACCGAATTACTAATCAAGAACACGAGAAAGAGTTTAAATGAATAAACTTTATGAAAGCAGAATACCAGGTAATAATAATAAGTCAACGAAGATGTAACGTTAAACGTAACAGCAACAATTCGAATAAGTCAAAGTGATTAGGCCAAAACAGGAAAGAACTTGTTCTAGAAGACGCTGATACAACAGGTGAGAGAGTACGTAAAACGGAGAGGGCGGGAAAATACACTAAGCTAGAACACACGCACACAACGGTTTGATTTGAATTGCAATTTAATTTCTAATTGACGGATGTGATTTATAAAATATTTAAATAATATTAATAAATGATAATAATAATGAATGTAGACCAGGTCAGGAGGCGTATCCTCTTCAGAGGGGTTTTTATAGGCGTCAGCCAATTGATGGAAATGAGATCAGGCGAAATGAGAGAGTGAGAAGAGAGAGAGGGTAGAGGGAAATGGAGTTGAATAATGGATCAATCAAGAATGGAGACAAACAAGTTCAAAAGTGCAATGAAATGGAATATTCACACGTAATAAACACGACTGGGCATTTTAAAATATTTGAAGTATTATAATAGTGAGCTTTTCCTACTTAGAACTCGTATTCATTTTCCTGTTGATTAGTTCTATTTTTAAATTTTCGGTTACTGTAATTCATCGCATTACTATCTTTGCATCCTAGTTGCCGCATCGCATTTCATGTTAGCTTACATACACCCAGACCTATTCATCTTGACGTTATCGTAATAATTTACACATCAATATCACCTGCATTATCATAGCAAAAGTTGGTAGATGCTTTAAAACGCAATGATAATGGCATGTTTGGACAATATGAACATGAAATTCCACACTGCTGAAAAGTTTGAATGATTTTAATTCAGTGATTTTCATTTTATTGTTGTCTTTCACAGTTGTTCTTGAGGGCATCATTCCGTCATGGAACCACCCAAACTACAAGTTTTCTGCTTCATACGAAAAAATAACTGCGGAATTCTCACAAATCACAGTCCTCATAATACGCACTCAAATGTATTGTGTGCTTAGTGCATACTATTTTTTTTTGTATTTCGATCCGCACAATTAAGTAACAAGCATTACATACAAGTTAATAAATGTGACAACACTAGTAAAATGAACAACATTAGATTTCTTTATTATTTTTGGATATGGAGATACTAACTTTGATGTAATTTTAATTAAAAAGAAAGGAGAACTTGATGAAGAAGTGAATTGCATGTATACACTGTCGATTTCAATGACTTCTACTTCCTCGGAAATATTACTTTCGACAACAAAATTCGAATGACGTTTCAGTAAATGATGTAAATTCACCAATTCGAATCACTAAATTATTTTATAAATTCAAAATAAATTTAAAAAAACACTAATCCGAATTATTAAAAACCTATTTTTTAAAATTTACCATGTTGTTTAAATAACTAAATAAATTTATGAGAGCAAAATTCGAACGATTTTCCACAAAATGTTATAAATCCACAAATTCTGGGCTTCACTAACCTATCTCTTTCTCCTTTTTACATCCTTCTCTCTCTTATCCCTCATTCTTCTATCCTTACATCCTGATTCGTCCTTCCATCCTTCTTTTATTTCCCGTCATTCTCATCAACAGATCGGCTAACCCCCTGGCACTGTCTGCTCCTCCCATAAAACTCCCCCATATCGATTTATGTTTCCGATGTTGAGAATGGAAGGGGTGAGACTCCTATATTAACCCCCTCTCCCCTCTTCATCTATCCTCTTTCACTTTCCTCATCCCCTATCCAATCTTATCTCAGTGCCCGATGTCTTCTTCTTCCCTAACTATTGGTCGTCCCTCGTCTAAGGAGATGAATCCCACATCTCTGACTCACTACTACTCTAGCAACTACTGCAGCAGCTCCGACCAATCATCTGAGTCGGAGGAGAAATCTCCCGATCCTTCTCCTTCAAGGCAAGTCGAGTATAATACTATTTATTTGATCCATTCCTTTGTTAAACCAAACTTTTTCCTTCAAATTTGCACTAATATTTAAATATAAAAAAACAACTCTTAGGATCTTCTACCATGTTGAAGAGGAGGATGTTGAAGAAGTCCCCTTCAGTGATGAAGAAGAGGATATGGAAGAAGTATCCTACAATGATGAAGAGGTGAAAACTGAAGTTGGGCTCGGAGAACAATCCGCAGATTCCCCTGATGATGAAGTACTGCCAACGTAAGTCTATCTTTCATTATAGCAGGTCAAATCGGTAATCTTCAGCCCTTCTACGCCTCCTTCCTCGAGCAATTTGGAAGAGTTCGACGCAAATGAAATTCCCTCGTTGTGGAGTGGGAATGGAGTGAGTGAAATAAGCTTGATGATTGTGTCCGTTAGATGAACTCTTGTGATACTTGCAATACTAGTCAATCCGAGTTATTTCAGGGTGGATTCTTCACTACGAATTGCCAATCTGGACAATTCGATCTCATTGTTCCCTATGGCGAGAACCCCTTCACAACGATTACGTTTCCTGCTTCTCAAGAGCATGTGAGTACTTTTGTCTTTTACTCGTTATCAGATGTTGTTTTCGATGAATAAGCAAATAAATCTCCTAATTGCAGGCCTTTATTGTTCATAGAATGATTGGAAAAAGGGCCATGAATTCGCTCAGGGATATCGGAGATTTCGGAGGTACGCTGTTTTATTTTAATTTTGAAATTATCACGATACAATGTCTAAAATATTTAGAACTCGCTCGAAAGCACATGTTCATCGGACCCTCCTACAAAGAAAAATACCTCATCGAAGAAGCAAAAAAGAGAAGCAAGAAAATGGAGGAAGAGGAGGTTTGATTTATTATGCCAATCGGTCATATTTCATGCCATCTTTTCGCAATTAGAAACGGGTGAATTTGATTTGTTGTTTCTATTCAACATTCAAACTAACTCTTTTCAGAACGGAAGTATCGATATCATGGACAATTCTGATGAGGAAGACTCCCTCCACTCTTCGTCTCTTCAGGAGAGCTGCTGCAGCTGTTATCGATGGTCGTACGCCTTATGGAAGGAAAACAATTAAACGACCACTGAGACTCTTCGGAGAGGAGGAGGAAGGAGTTGTGAAGAGAAGAAAACTCGAATTAGACGATTAATATCATGGATAATGATATTGTAATTTGATTAATAAATAAAAATGAATATGTATGCGCAGATCTATTGCATTTACATCCGATTTCGAAACCAACAAATGAATCAGCTACTGAACTATGCACTGAGACCAAGTTGGAGCTGTATAGAGTACCGTGCAGGAACCACTAAAGCCAAGGGAGGGGGTGGGTACTGCATGCCAGCGGAGAAGCTGGAGTGGATGAAGTACGAGAGTAAATCCGCAGTGAGAACATGAGAAGAAGAGCGCGTGGAGGAGTTTTGAATTCTTCCACATGTTCTCTTTTTCTCCTGTAAGTAGATCCGTATCCTAAACAATAATCATGAAATAGGAGAGATTTCCTGTACACATTTCCATGTACGTCTATGCAGTAAACGTAGAAAAAATGTTCATATAAATTTGCTTCTCCATGCAGTCAAAATGGTGATATCAGAGCACAAAAGCTCGCTTATCTCTCAATTTTCCGCCTCTTTCGTTCCCTCGCATGGGGGTATAGCTCAGTGGCAGAGCATTCGACTGCAGATCGAGAGGTCCCCGGTTCAACTCCGGGTGCCCCCTACGTTCTTTTGCAGTTTATTGAAATCATGGATATTTCCAACGACTGTTAATTATAGCTCCATATGAACGTAGATTCAGACTCCATGAAATAGATTTGCAAAACTAATGTGGTATTTTCATTTTTTTCGTTGTATAATACATTTATTTATTGAATCATGTGATTGTGTAGTTGGAAGAGGAAGCCTCTCCCACCACGGGGTGACAGTATGAAAACAAGAGAAGTAAAGCATCCCCTCTTCAAGACTCAACTCGCGGGAAGACACTGCAAGGTCAGGAAGCCAATCTCAACTATTATTACAAATCGAATTCTACGATACAACCAAAACAAAATATCCAAATTCGCTCATTAGTAACATTAAAATTACTGGAATTGTCAGTTCGCAAAACAAAATCTGGTTAACAACCACGATTAGAATTCGACCACGACAGCAGAAACAATAGTGAGAAAACAGTGAGTTTTTGGTGCAATAAATAGTTTCTCAAAACACCACTGACTCATTTTCCTTTCAGACTCTCGGTTGGTGCAATGGCCTTTCATGCGAGGCAATAACTGTCCCTTTACTCTTTCACAAAGAGCGTCCTCCCCGTTTGGGGAGGGAGAAACAGCCACGCATCTGCCATTTCGGTAAAGAAAGAAGACACGTGTTGCTCTTAGAATCCTCTTCGCCGATAGTTCGTACTTACTTTAGCGTTATGAATGCAGTTTTTTTTCTAGTATAGACGGTGATACGTCAAATCAGAGCGGAAATTGTAAGTGGATTTGAGTTAACGGATAATGGTACTTCGAAATAAACGGTCGCTATCATTTATAGTTTGTCTATGTATGCTATGAATAGAATCGAAGTTCTTTTATTAGTGGCGAGTCTCTCACTGCACGCTGTGCTTGCGAAACATTTATTGTTTTCAAAAATTGAAGTATTCAAATTGGTTTAAATTTTTTGTTTGAACAATGTAATGTGCAAATCAAATCGTCGTTTACCAATATGATGCCTCCACCGCATCTGGAGGAGTTCACCGCGCATCCGGTTCCGTCCCGTCACCCCACGTTATATACTTCTTATGCCTGATATTTCTCGATTCGGCCCATTCTTGAAACTTTCCCCGCCGGAAGGCGGCAATTTGTCCCCTTATCTTGTCGTTTCGAACAATGAATGACGATTGAAGGACATGTCAGTGAAGTTTCAACAAAACCAGCAAATGAAAAGAATACGAGAAAAATGAGCATTCTGACATTTTAACTTACACTTTTGTTCAGATCATTTGTGGATCTAAGCAATTTTAATGATATAATCGGCGAGTAAAAAAGAGTGCATCCATCGCGTTTGAATTTAAAGAGGCATAATGATAATGAGTAATTGCATTTTATTCGAGGTCTCGGTCAAACACCAGAGCATCACTGGCAGACTAAAAACAAGTCGCGTGTGGTGCGTTTGAGGAGTGCGCTGCTTATCTTCTCTTTCTAACTTTAGTCGTCCTCCTCCCCGTCAAATCATCGGAATGATTATTCACAACACTGAAAGTTGGCCTCTTGCTCATAGTTTACGCGAATCTCCCGTTCCTGAGGAAGATTCGGAGTTGCAAACACGGAGTCGAATAGTGCGAAATGCTTTTAGAGTGAGTATTTTCCTACATTTCCGTTTTCTGATCGATTTTCTCGCAATCTATTGCATATTTCGTGACCAAACCTCGTACATGAAATATTCGGCAGGATAAGGATATTTGCCTGGCTCTTCGGCTGGATACAAGTGTCAATGAAGAGAAAGGAGTGAATCCATTCGGATTCCATTTCGAACTCGATCGAGCCAAGTACGAAGAAGAGAGGAAAAGGCGCAAAAGGAAAGGTGAGAAGTGGTGACAATAAAAATGTCGATGACGGGGGACAGAAGTGTGTTATCTTCTCAAATAAATATGCGATAAAGCACAAAACCATCGTAAAATTGCGCTATCACTTGCACCTATTTTTCTGATGCTGATAGATAAGAAATGAAACGACGGTAAATCGAAATGAAAGGGTGGTTCTGAGAGTGAGGGGCATCGGGGTCATTGACAATTATGAAGGAAAGTCTTTCGCTGACTCTTGGGAGGAAGAATGAGTGATTACCTGTAAAAATAATAATAATAATAAATATATTATTATTATTATTATTATTATTATTATTATTATTATTACAGGGTATCCATTGCAGCATTGACTCGATGGTTGGCTCTCGCTTCTCTCATTCATCACAAGTTTGGTGGACGTCACTTTCTCCTCATTTCGATCATGGCCCTCTACGCTGTGCTAGGGGGAGTCGTCTTTCAGTATGTTGAGGCTGCTAATGAGAAGCAGGCGAGATTCGATCATTCCAACCAAAAAGGGAAAAGGTGAGAACAATGACGCCTTGTTCCAGGTAGTAAACAACACTATCAAGAACATGAATGTCGTCATTGACGAGTTTGTCGCGCTAATCAACAACTATGAATCTACCGACTGGAATAGGACTTCGCGAGTGGACGCTTTGTACCAGGAATCTAAGGTACGGTCTAGAATGGTTATTTCGAAACCTTTCCACGTAAACTATGGAGCGGAACAGTGCGACATTAGTGAAGTTCAGCGATTCTACAAGAAGATGCTGATGACTGAGGGTCGATACACGGGATCTGCATGGCACAAATCCGAAGACCTCGAGCAGAACATCCAGTGGACATTTCTGCCCGCGATGTTCTACGCGTTCACTTTATTCTCCACTATCGGTTACGGTACATTTTTACTGACCTTTCCTAGACACTATGATGGCGCCAACGGGGACGGGGAATTGGTAGTCCTGACTAGATCACGCAGGTAAATAGGTCTGGCGAAAGGTGGGCACTCCTGACTGAATACGCCCCAAATTGACATTGGCCTAGCAGTGTTCTCCCGCGAGCCCGGTTGGGATGCACCTTTACCTTTACCTTTACCTTCCTAGAAACATGTCGATATTACACTGTTTTGTGTGTAGTTTCAAGGGTCCGAGAATTGACGATACGGTCGCATCTAAATCTTTATTTTGTTTCAACTAGAGTAAATTGAATTATCACGGGTCTCATGTAAAAGTGAAGGAAAACTCCCGGCTTTTGCAAATAGAAAATATTTTGTCATCGATTTTCACTAAACTTGGTTCATCATTGGAGGTTAGAAGAAGGCCTATCCACTTGGTTTGGACAAATTTGAACATTATCGATTTTTGCGATCCACAGCAAGAAATTTACGAAATTTCAATTTGAGGGACGATCGCGTGTCACACGTGGCTTGGTCGGTACGCCTCCATCGTTTATTCGTGCATCGGCATTCCTTTGATGTTGTTGACCATCGGAGATCTAGGAGAAGTGATCCAGCGAAGATTGTGTCGACTGCTGACAAGGCTTAACTTACAATGGAGGTACGCACAAGCGGGGCTAGGTCGGATGAGGACTATGACTTCATGCCGCCTTTGATGTATCAAAGGCGACGTCACAGTTCTCATCCGACCTAGTGCCCACGCAATCTAATCATAATGATGCGAATCACTTCATGCTATCAATTTCGAACAAGTGGAGATTGTATGATTTTACAAAGACCTTAAAACTTTAAATGAACGACTCCAAAATATAATAGTTGCTGGCGGAGGCGATCGTTCTTCGATGAAGTGGAGAAGGCCTTCAATGGGCAGGAAAGTGAGGGGAAAAGTGAGGAAGAGGAGGACGCGCTTTCTCTTCCTCTTTGGATCACCGGCATCATTCTCCTCACCTATCTCTGCATCGTATCGCTGGTCATTTACATAGTGGATCGAATGGGCCCTCAGGAGACCGGTAAGCACTCCCCCCACGTCTCCATCTATTTTTTCGATACTGGTGTGCTTGTCAGATCTACTGTTCTGTCGGTTCGCGTAGGTGAACCTAATTTTCCAGAAACCAACGAATTACATAGTCCATTGTAGACTTCACACTGGCAGCATCCTTCTATTTCGTGTTCATCTCTATTTCTACAACCGGATTCGGAGACGTTATGCCTAACACTGCACAGGTGTTTTACTAAATTGTCAATTGCAAGAAAAAGTTGGCCGTTCATTTGAATATTTGGTTTACACCATTTTAGTTCAGTTCCATCCACTGACTTTACTTGCCTTCCTTATTGGATTGGTTATCATTTCAATAATGAACACCTCGATGTACTCCCATCTCTACAACTTCTTCTATACGGTTCTTTTTTGAATTGTACAGATAATCCGTAATTAGAGATTCCGTAAAATGCATAAAACCGTTTTATTGCAGCGTTCGATGAGGATGGAAAAAGCTCTTGAGGAAATTCACGAGAGACCTTACGAACCTCCGGGACACAGAACTTTCAAGGCAAGTGTTACGTGAATTACGTCATAATTAAAATACTATTGCTGAGAGCAAGACCGAATGAAGCCTCAGTAATGAAGTGAATCGGATTCTCTTCAGAAATTGTATCCAGCATTCACTCTTCTCTCGCTCTCCTTCCCATCTTCCGCCCATTCCATCATTGATCATCCCGTCATGCCTGAGATACCAGTAGCTGATCCTCTCTTGAAGCGAAAACACGGGTTGGGTCTGCTCCAGCCTCTCGCTCCTCAGGAGAGATCGCATTCCACCAATTATACGACGGTATTTTTTATTTTAACAAATTATATTAGGTTGATTCATAAGTTTCGCTCCATTTTCACGCCTGAAGTTTTCAACTATAATTTGCTTCGAACTTTATCAAATCTCTCATTCCTTTTTGAGTGATATTAGTACATGTGCGCTCTCCATAGCGCACCTATACTCATACGTGATCAATCGATTCTTCTGGAATGCCAAGGATCGAAATACCACAAACTTGAAATTTGGCACAGCCAATTTGATGGAATGGTACTCATTTCGTAATCATGATAGCGCCACAACAAGGCTATTTTCGTAAAGTATTTAGTATGGACATTCTTATAGTAGACGTGCATAGGATCAGCCTTGAAACTGCTTGACCAGATAGACAGGAATTTCTTAGTTTTGAGTTCTCGAATATTGCGGAATTTGTTTCTTGGAGCTGCTCATTTCTGATGAACGAGCTAATGGTCTTAAATTTATCAGAAGTGGAAGAGCATATCATGTGGATGCTACCATTAAATAATTGTGGAGATTCATTATTCCATTCAAAAGCCACATTTGGAATAATCGCAAAATCGAAATTTGATGGCAGTTTCGCTAATTTTCACTATGAGCGCTCCACGAGAGAGTCTGAAATTCCGTTTTCAAGTGTTTATCGGTAACATTGACCCTCACTTACTGACTTCATAAAAATACAGCGATTGTATCATATTCGTTTTGTTTAAGCGGCGGCTTGAACACACTACCGGTCAATTCGTCACTTTTTCGAAAAATATTTTTTACTGCGAAAAGAAGTGGAATTGATTCTCATAAAACATATAATTTATGTGCACCTATTGTCACTCAAATAATGCCAAAGTAGTCCTGAACACAAGTGAACCACAAGCGAGATAACTATGGAAAAGCTTTGGAGCGAAACTTATGAATCAACCTAATAATTTGAAAAAGTAGAGTTTTCAATTACGCATAGTGTGACCAACTATGTAAATATTGAAATGCGATGAAATTTTTGACATCAATTATGAGCAGCGGTTAAGGTTAAAAATAGTGCACCGAAGAAAATATAATGATCCCGAAGAAATAGTGGTCTGGAATATTATAGTCCTTGATTATATAGTGGTTCCCAGGGACCACTATATTTTTGGGTGCACTATTTTTAACCTTAACCTGAGCAGCTTGGAGTAGGGGATAACTTGTGCATTGCAGATAACTGACGTCACTTCTTCTCGAATTTCGCGAGCGATGAGTGTCGAGTCCGGCCAGAGGTAGAGATTAGTGATGACAAAACGGCTTTTCAAGTCGACTTGAGACCTGCTTTAACCCGGAATTTCAATGGTGAAGCCGGCTTGGAGGCTCATCCAAGCCGGCTTTCCGTGTCCGTTTTTGCATCACTAGTGGAGCTACGAATTCACTTATCATTTTCAGAAAAAAACATTGATTAGATTTTACTAAGAAGCGTTTTGGAAACAAATAAATTAGTTTGATGATTGTTTCAGGTCGCCCGGTCTCTTCTGCGCTCCTGTTTCGCTCGCCTCCTACAAACACCACGGGTCTCGAGTTGGATCGGCAACGCTTGGGACACTTGGAGGCATAGACATCGCAGCCGCGAATAGGAGGAGAGAAATGGCGAGGATGAGGAAGGAAACGGCCAGGTCGAACGATCGACCCTTCTTTGAGTAAATGAACGCAAGATATTCAATCAGTGCCTTTGAAATCATTGCTCAAATTTGTATGCTCAATAAATATGCAATAAAAAAAGCTGACGAAACTGAAATAGTTTTATCAAATCAACCATTCGAACCATCAAATTGTATATTGAACTCTTCAAAAATGTGGTCCAGCAATGAAAAAAAAACATAAAAAACAATCGACATAATTTAAATCACACAGAATCCCGTTGGATCTTGCCATTTTGGAGTGAGAGGCCCTAGTTCGCAAGATACGGGGAAGAGCTGCATCTTGATGAAGGAAAGAACCGAAGATTATTACTTACTGGCCACCACTATAGAAAAATGTAGTGAAAATTTTTTTTCTTTTAAAAAATATGTCTCATGAAACCACCACACATTTTATTTGCTCTATCAATCACATGCACTATCCACATTAAACTATCCAGCACCAACTTGGTCTATGTGCATTGTGGGGTTCGTCATTCATTTGTTCGGTTTCGAAATTTGATCTGCATGCATACAACTGCTCATTACATCCATTTGCATTTATTCATCAAATTACAATATCGTTATTCATATTATTAATCGTCCAATTCGAGTTTTCTTCTCTTCACAACTCCTTCCTCCTCCTCTCCGAAGAGTCTCAGTGGTCTCTTAATTGTTTTCCTTCCATACGGCGTACGACCATCGATAACAGCTGCAGCAGCTCTCCTGAAGAGACGAAGAGTGGAGGGAGAGTCTTCCTCATCAGAATTGTCCATGATATCGATACTTCCGTTCTGAAAAGAGCTAGTTTGAATGTTGAATAGAAACAACAAATCAAATTCACCCGTTTCTAATTGCGAAAAGATGGCTTAAAATATGAAAGATTGACATAATGAATCAAACCTCCTCTTCCTCCACCTTCTTGCTTCTCTTTTTTGCTTCTTCGATGAGGTATTTTTCTTTGTATGATGGTCCGACGAAGATGTGCTTGCGAGCGAGTTCTAAATATTTCAGATATTGTGTCGTGATAATTTCAAAATTAAAATTAAAAGAACGTACCGCCGAAGTCTCCGATGTCTCTGAGCGAATTCATCGCCCTTTCGCCAATCATTCTATGAACGATAAAGGCCTGAAATTAAGAGATTTATTTGCTTATTCATCGAAAACAACATCTGAAATGACTAAAAGACTAAAGTACTCACATGCTCTTGAGAAGCAGGAAACGTAATCGTTGTGTAGGGGTTCTCGCCATAGGGAACAATGAGATCGAATTGTCCAGATTGGCAATTCGCAGTGAAGAATCCACCCTGAAATCACTTGGTTTGACTAATGTTGCCAGTATTACAAGGGTCCATGTCCCAGATTGAATGATCTAGTCTATTTCACTCACTCCATTCCCGCT
The DNA here is from genome assembly GCA_036245805.1 of Pristionchus mayeri. NCBI lineage: Eukaryota > Metazoa > Nematoda > Chromadorea > Rhabditida > Neodiplogasteridae > Pristionchus > Pristionchus mayeri. Next base: position 29,004,955 of record BTRK01000001.1, read on the forward strand.
CCACAACGAGGGAATTTCATTTGCGTCGAACTCTTCCAAATTGCTCGAGGAAGGAGGCGTAGAAGGGCTGAAGATTACCGATTTGACCTGCTATGATGAAAGATAGACTTACCTTGGTACATCGTCTTCGTCATCAGAGCAATCTGAGGATTTCTCTTCGAGTTCAAATTCAATCTCATCCTTCTCCTCCTCATTGAAGGGTACTTCTTTAATATCCTCCTCTTCATCACTGAAGGGGACTTCTTCAACATCCTCTTCTTCAACATTGTAGAAGATCCTACGATTTGCATTATTAATACTTAAATACTTAAAGATAAGTGCAAATTTGAATGGAATCGTTTTGTATAATAAAAGAGATCAGATCAAGTATAGAGTAATATACTCGACTTACCTTGAAGGATAAGCATCGGGATATTTCTCCTCCGACTCAGATGATTGGTCGGAGCTGCTGCAGTAGTTGCTAGAGTAGTATTGAGCCAGAGATGGTTCGGGATTCATCTCCTTAGACGAGGGACGACCAAGAGAGAGGGAAGAGCAAGAAGAAGGCATCGGGCACTGAGAGAAGATTGGATCGGTGAATTAGGATGAGGAAAGTGAAAGAGGAATGAAGAGGGGAGAGGGGGTTTATATAGGAGTCTCACCACTTCCATTCTCAACATCGGAAGTATAAATCGACATATGAAGAGGAGTTTATAGATTGCGCAGACAGAGTTAATTGCCAGGAGGTAAGAAGCTCAGATGATTACAATGAGGGGAAGGAAGAGATGGATGGAAGATGGAAGGGATAAGGAGAGAAAGATGGAAGAATTAGGATAAAGAGGAGAAGAAGGTAAGAAGGAAACACAGATAAATGAATGGAGCAGAATTTGTGGTTTTATGAGTATATCTACCTATGAGCCGTACAGTGAAAAATAAAGTGTCGATTTTAAGATCCCCCTAGGGGTAACTTTTCACGTAGAGTTCGAAAATCGATCTTAGGAAGCCGTATCTCTGACTCCTCATTTCGTGTTATGCGCTGAAGTTGGGAGGTCGGTTTTTGCATCTTTTGAACGGCGCTTCCAAACCCATAAATGTATGGTAATTCTGAAAGATCTGGACGAGATAAGCATTTTCACTGTTGAAAGTGAAGGGCTAGCTCATCTTTGAAAAAAGTTGCTGCCGTTTGAAATCAAAAATGTGTCTAAAAATTGCCGTCCTGGAAAATGTTTTGGGGGCTGTCGTTTTTTAATTAGTCGCATTAAAACCGCCATGAAAAAGTACTCCTAATGCCAAATTTTCAGCCAAAAAGTCGTTCCCCTAAGATGTTTCCTGGTTCTCGCAACATGCCGCAGTGCAGATTTTCCGATATTTCAAATCAACAACATTCAACAGCAAAACCTGGCATTCACTCTCATTGAGAATAATTGATGTTTTTAGTTTATTGTTAATATATTTGAAGCATTTTGAGCAGTTGAAACTGTATCTAAGTGAACATCAGCTCGATTGACAGTGTTTCAATGTGATTTGAGCCTGTGGAATACGTTTGGCCTTAGTTTTGACAATGATATCTCTACAACCAAAGGTACTACAGTTAACAGATCTGAAATATAAAGCATATGTGATATTATCATTAATAATAATTTGTTTCGGAACCATTCCTGTTCATTCTAAGTATATAGTAGTGCGTAATTTACCAATTCCGGGTTCCTGCCGCATCAATTCCTGCTCGAAGCGGGCTCAAACTTAATTTTTAAGCGTTCTAATGTCAAAATTCATATTCTACGAGTGAAAATACACCAAGATATTACATTTTCATACGTATCCATGATTTCGACATTTTCATCCCTTACTACCCCAGGGGCAAAAATGTGAAAAAATATTTTTTCTTTAATTTTACTTTTGTAACATTTTTCTGGAACATTTTCACTCGTAGAATATGAATTTTGACATTAGAGCGCTTAAAAACTAAGTTTGAGCCCGCTTCGAGCAGGAATTGATGCGGCAGGAACCCGGAATTGGTAAATTACGCACTACTATATACTTGGAATGAACAGGAATGGTTCCGAAACAAATTAATATTAATTATAATATCACATATGCTTTATATTTCAGATCTGTTAACTGTAGTACCTTTGGTTGTAGAGATATCATTGTCAAAACGAAGGCCAAACGTATTCCACAGGCTCAAATCACATTGAAACACTGTCAATCGAGCTGATGTTCACTTAGATACGGTTTCAACTGCTCAAAATGCTTCAAATATATTAACAATAAACTAAAAACATCAATTATTCTCAATGAAAGTGAATGCCTGGTTTTGCTGTTGAATGTTGTTGATTTGAAATATCGGAAAATCTGCACTGCGGCATGTTGCGAGAACCAGGAAACATCTTAGGGGAACGACTTTTTGGCTGAAAATTTGGCATTAGCGGTACTTTTTCATGGCGGTTTTAATGCGACCAGAGATACGGCTTCCTAAGGTCGATTTTCGAACTCTACGTGAAAAGTTACCCCTAGGGGGGTCTTAAAATCGGCACTTTATTTTTCACAGTACGGCCTCTGCTCAGTTCTCCCAGATAGTCACTCTTATATCATTTAGAGGAAAGTTCAAATTTTTTTCTCATAAATATCAGGTTGATTCATAAGTTTCGCTCCAAGACTTTTCTATACTTTACTCGATTGTGGTTCACTTGTGTTCAGGACTACTTTGGCATTATTTGAGTGGCAATAGATGCACATAAAATATTTGTTTTATGTGAATCAATTCCACTTCGTTCCGCGGTAAAAAAATATTTTTCGAAAAAGTGACGAATTGACCGGTATTTGAGTGGTGTGTTCAAGCCGCCGCTTAAACAAAACGAATGTGATATAACCGCTGTATTTTTGTGAAGTCAGTATGTGACGGTCAATGTTTCCGATAAACACTTGAAAACGGAATTTCAGACTCTCTCGAAGAGCGAGTGAATTAAAAATAATCAAAAATGGCCACAAAATTTCGATTTTGCGATTATTCCAAATGTGGATTTTGAATAAAATGCTGAATCTCCACAATTATTTAATCATAGCACCCACATAATATGCTCTTCCACTTATGATAAATTTAAGACCATTAGCTCGTTCATCAGAAATGCGCAACTCCAAGAAGCAAAATCGTGAATATTCAAGAACTCGGAACTATGAAATTCCTGCCTATCTGGTCAGGCAGTTTCAAGGCTGATCCGATTCAAGTCTACTATAAGAATTCCCATTCAAAATACTTTACGAAAATAGTGTTGTTGTGGCGCTATCATGATTGCGCAATGAGTACCATTCCATCAAATTGGCTGTGCCAAATTTGAAGTTTGTTGCATTTCGGTCCTTGGCATTCCAGTAGAATCTATTGATCAGGTATGAGTACGGGTGAGCTATGTAGAGCGTACATGTACTAATATCACGCAAAAAAGGAATGAAAGAATTGATAAAGTTCAAATAATAGCTCAAAAACTTCAGGCGTGAAAATGGAGCGAAACTTATGAATCAACCTAATACAAAAACGTATTTACACAATATTTAATCTATTTTTTCAAAAAAAAAGTGGTTTCAATAACTCCGAGGAAAGCGAAGTACTTGATATCGGCTAAGTGATCTTTAATGTAATTTTAATTAAAAAGAAGAAAAAAGAACTTGAGGAAGAAAGTGCATGTATACTCCGTTGATTCCAATGACTTCTCGTTCCTCGGAAATATTACTTTCGACAACAAAATTCGAACGACTTTCCTCTAAATGTTATAAAACCACAAATTCTGCTCCATTCATTTATCTGTTTCTCCTTCTTACCTCCTTCTCCTCTTTATCCTAATTCTTCCATCTTTCTCTCCTTATCCCTTCCCTCTTCCATCCATCTCTTCCTTTCCCTCATTGTAATCATCTGAGCTTCTTACCTCCTGGCAATTAACTCTGTCTGCGCAATCCATAAACTCCTCTTCATATGTCGATTTATGCTTCCGATGTAGAGAATGGAAGGGGTGAGACTCCTATATAAACCCCCTCTCCCCTCTTCATCTATTCTCTTTCACTTTCCTCATCCTCATTACTCTTTTACTTTCCTCATCCTCATTCCTCTTTCACTTTCCTCATCCTAATTCACCGATCCAATCTTCTCTCAGTGCCCGATGTCTTCTTCTTGCTCTTCCCTCTCTCTTGGTCGTCCCTCGTCTAAGGAGATGAATCCCGAACCATCTCTGGCTCAATATTACTCTAGCAACTACTGCAGCAGCTCCGACCAATCATCTGAGTCGGAGGAGAAATATCCCGATCCTTATCCTTCAAGGTAAGTCGAGTATATTACTCATTATTTGATCTGCTCTCCTTTGTAATACAAAACGATTCCATTCAAATTTGCACTTATCTTTAAGTATTTATGTATTAATAATGCAAATCGTAGGATCTTCTACAATGTTGAAGAAGAGGATGTTGAAGAAGTCCCCTTCAGTGATGAAGAAGAGGATATGGAAGAAGTATCCTACATTGATGAAGAGGTGGAACCTGAAGTTGGGCTCGAAGAACAATCCGCAGATTCCCCTGATGATGAAGTACTGCCAATGTAAGTCTATCTTTCATCATAGCAGGTCAAATCGATAATCTTCAGCCCTTCTACGCCTCCTTCCTCGAGCAATTTGGAAGAGTTCGACGCAAATGAAATTCCCTCGTTGTGGAGCGGGAATGGAGTGAGTGAAATAGACTAGATCATTCAATCTGGGACATGGACCCTTGTAATACTGGCAACATTAGTCAAACCAAGTGATTTCAGGGTGGATTCTTCACTGCGAATTGCCAATCTCGACAATTCGATCTCATTGTTCCCTATGGCGAGAACCCCTACACAACGATTACGTTTCCTGCTTCTCAAGAGCATGTGAATACTTTAGCCTTTTAGTCATTTCAGATGTTGTTTTCGATGAATAAGCAAATAAATCTCTTAATTTCAGGCCTTTATCGTTCATAGAATGATTGGCGAAAGGGCGATGAATTCGCTCAGAGACATCGGAGACTTCGGCGGTACGTTCTTTTAATTTTAAAATTATCACGACACAATATCTGAAATATTTAGAACTCGCTCGCAAGCACATCTTCATCGGACCCTCATACAAAGAGAAATATCTCATCGAAGAAGCCAAAAAGAGAAGCGAGAAGATGGAGGAAGAGGAGGTTAGATTCATTATTTAAATTGATCATATTTTCCACCTGTTCGCAATTAGAAACGGGTGAATTTGATTTGTTGTCGCTGTTCAACATTCAACCTAGTGATTTTCAGAACGGATCTATCGATATCATGGACAATTCTGATGAGGAAGATTCTCCCTCCAGTCTTCGTCTCTTCAGGAGAGCTGCTGCAGCTGCTATCGACGGTCGTACGCCTTATGGAAGGAAAACTATTAAGCGGCCACTGAGACTCTTCGGTGAGGAGGAGGAAGGAGTTGTGAAGAGAAGAAAACTCGAATTGGACGATTAATAATATGAATAACGATATTGTAATTTGATGAATAAATGCAAATGGATGTAATGAACAGTTGTAATGCATGCAGATCGAATTTCGAAACCAACAAATGAATCAGCTGCCAAACTATGCGCAAGTCTAGAATCATAATGATATTGGTCATTTGTCACTGTTTTGCATGCACGGAACAGTGCTCGAACTCGGACAAAGAATAACACTGGGATTGAGCCGCGCTAAATTCAGAAATGTGCTAAATACAGAAACGTGTTAAATACTGAAATGGGTCCACCGGGCGAATGCCTAATGGTTTCACTGAATGGGTGCATAGAGTGGTTGTTCGTTACCTTTGTCCATCACTTCTCGTCTCAATTACTATGGGAAGCAAACGGGGGCTGCAATTCCGAAAGGCTCAAAAATCAGGTTCTGATGCGTAAAATTGATCAGTTCAGTGTATTCAAACCAGACGATTCGAAAATTTGTAGCATTGTTCAGTCAATGGCTAATTGATAGAGATACCATTCCTGCTAAAAAACGCCAATGGAAGGGCACCTGGGACGCATGTCAGGCAGTTTTTTTGGTGTTGCAAATCTATCATCGGACTGTTACAGATGAAGGTCGAGTGAGATGAGAGAGCATAGAGAAGAGGGAAACTCCCCCCCCCCGCGCTCCGAAAACGCTCCGAATTTAATCTATTGTTCGTGAAAGAAGAGATCATGCAATCTCATGATCGTGCAAACTTGATTGGCACCCTGTCCCAGTTGTACCATTTCCAGGCCTTGCAATCTTGATTGACAGGACCAGGCCTATCTGTAGCGCAATTAGTGGTTTTCCTAGATAGAGAAGGTCAATTAGAGTGCACAGAATCACTTTCTTACCTTAGAGTAGCATTGTGCGTGCGGGGCTTTCCATAGGCACAACTATGCGATGAGAGTTTTTCCTTTTTTTTCTAGAAATTCATAGTGAACCTTTTCACCAGCCTTTCCATAGGCATACATAATTAAGCCTCTCTGTGGCAAATGCATTGTCGTTTTTGCAATTGACGCGGTATTTCCATTAGTCTATTCACATTGAATTTGTCCAACCTCTCCAATTCACAGTTAATTCGTGAATCGGAGTAATGTAAGAGACTCCCTTTGTCCCATTTCTCTTTCTTCCGGTGTATAGATGGCGTCGTAATTCCCATTCATTCTGAGTCACGCGAATGACAGGGCACTAGGTGGGATGAGAACTATGATGTCATGCTACCTTTGATATATCAAAGGGGATATGGGTCATAGTTCTCGTCCGACCTAGAACCTAGTATCTCCTGTCTATCTCTCTATATATCTCCTGTATCTCCTCCTAGTATCTATCTAGTATCTATCCCCTGTCGGCTAATGAAGAGGCAATTTATTGCCTATTCTATAGAAGTGCTACTTTTTCAATATCGCTGAAAATTTAAAAGGATGTTTTCGTTTCTTCTAATATCATTTCGTCCGTAATCGTTCATTTGTCAATAGGCTAAAGCAAGAAATTTCAAGATGGACTTGATTAACACATCCTTGCCGTCAGACCTTCAGAATGTAAGTTATTCAAATCACAACAATTGAGTGGAAAGCATACCGTATGAATTGCACTGCATCATTTAATCAAATTTGAATACTGTTAGATAATGGATATTATACTATAATATAATTCATTATTAAAATATGCTTATTGCGTTGATTTTAGGTGTCCATGGATGCAATCACATGGTCACGCACATTTATCGCTAGTCCAACGCTCCTCGTTGTCGCACTGGTGGCTACCGTATTAAACATCATTGTACTTTGCAGCTGGTACCCTCACTTCTTACTCTTCTTCTTTTTAATGGCTATATTTAAAATAGTGTATATATTTATAAGTCCGCACTAATCCCTTTCCGGGTGAAATAGAAACATCACAGGTTCACAGTGAAGACACCTTCTATGATTCTGAAGATGACATACAATCTCGCGCTCGTTGACACTCTAACCAGCGTGGTGAGTAGGATCACTTCCTTTGAAAGAAATGAATTGAATTATGCCCGTTTGTGTAAGAATTTGTGTAAGAAGCCCGTTTGTGTAAGAATCGGACAAATCTGAGTAGATTTGGCACCGTTAAAGAAGGAGTGTCAGCAAAGTTGAATTTTTGACGCTGTCATAACCATGACCTAGACAATTATCCAACGATCATAGCGCGAGCTATGAGAATAGGCAAAGGTCAATCGCATAGCTCAGTGGTAAAGCAGTCGCCGCGTAATCGGAAGGTTGCGTGTTCGAAAAAAAAATGTCGAATCGCTGCAATTTTGCAATTTGGGTTATCTGGCCTGCTGATCACGATAGGCATATTGATTTTGGTCAAATATTTGCCGTTGACTCCAGACGCCGTGACGTCGAAATGTGCCATTTTCGCATATCTCAATTCCGGATACAGCTAAAATTTTAGCCATATATATTCCGGTGCAGAATTGGAAGACAATCACGCTTGTCTATTTTTTTCATAAAAAATTAATACTAATTAGTAAAATGCAACTTTTTTGTACGTGCAAAGTGTTCGGGGAGACCAGAACCATTCTGACCGGCTTGACGAGAGGAATCCAAATCTGTTGTCAAATGTGGGGAAAAACATCGCGGTAAGGTTTAAGGTGCAAAATAGTGAACTGGTTTGTGTGCAAAGTCAGCAATCCCACCTACTCGTCCCTTGATCTACCCGCGTCTTTCTGTCTCGTGACCTCTTCCCTTTCTCTCGCTGTCTGCACTCTCTCCTCTTCCTATAGTCTCTCGCACACTACCTGACGGGATCACTGTTTGCACAAAACACAGCTCACTATTTTGCACCTTAAACCTTACCGCGATGTTTTTTCCCATATGTAAAAACACATTTGGATTCCTCTCGTCAAGCGGGTCAGGATGGTTCTGGTCTCCCCGAATACTTTGCACGTACAAAAAAGTTGCATTTTATTAATTAGTATTAATTTTTCATGAAAAAATATTTGGACAGGCGCGATTGTATTCTAATTCTGGACCGGAATATATGTTTGCTTAATTTTAGCGGTATACGGAATTCAGATACGCAAATTGGCACATTTTGAAGTCACGGCGTCTGGGATCAACGACAAATTTCTGAGCAAAATGAATATGCCTATCGTCTTCAGCTATTCAGATTACCCCAAATCACAAAGTTCCAGATATTTTTACTTTTTTAGTCCATGCCAACGATTGTCCGATTCCGACGCAAACGGGCTCTTATGCTAACCTTATTCTTATGATTTCGCAAATACAGGTCCAATCCCCATCTCCCTGATCGGGAATACCATCGGTCCCGAGATCTTCGGATTTAAGAGTCTTAGCATGTGCATCTCCTTAGGAGTCGAGGTAATTAACCAATTTCTAATTAAGAACTATTATTTGAAGAAGGGAAACCACATATTTTCGATTGACTGTACATTACGAGCCGCTCTCTCTTACTTTTACATAACTGGTGTCTGATTTTTAGAACTGCTATCATGTTTACAAGCTTCAAAATTCTTTCGGGAAAATTCCAACATATCCCTGATAGTCGTGTCACACACTGCAAATTGAGACAAGATATGCTCATATTGAGGTACTTCGTTTGGCACTGACGTTCACCAGTATGATGCAAGTAACGGCCCTCGCACGTGCCCATTTGCTCCAAGTCCAGAATCCGCATGATAACGGACGACTTATCAAGAAAGTGTAAGCAGCACTTCCAATTTAAAAAAAATCATTATATTTTTTTTAAAAAAAAATTGACAGCAACAAGCTAAATTGACAGCAACAAGCAATTTCAGTCCGGATTTTGTGGTGGTGGCGAGTATCTGGATTCTTCCCTCTCTATTACTATTCGTTTACTTCTCTTCCTTCCATGGGCATTGCTTTTCGGCAAGTTATCGTGCAATTTCCTGTGAAATTTTGAAGGAATATTTGCAACAATTTCCTCCTATTGATTGGTTTCAGAGCTGACAAGTGTTCTGTACAAGCGACTGAGAGGGTCTACTCCAATTTCTTCTATAGACTTGCGGTCTCCTCGGTCATCGTCGTAATGGTCTTTCTCTGTTGCATCTGTTATAGAAAGCTCAATGCAAGATTGGATGTGGTATGCTGTAAAAGTTGATTGATGAAAAGGTCACTCATCAAGATTGGCCAAGCTGCAGTGAATCGGAACAATCGCAACGCCGATGCAGCTGTCAACCGATGTAATTACTTGACTTCCTTTCTCATTGGTTCCATTCAAGCATCTGAAGATTGGGAATGGTTTTAAGTTGAACCGGCCAAAATACAAAGACAAAACAATAACAAAATATGCTGTCAGAAATTTTATAATCATCAGATAATCTTGATACAGATAGGAGCACGATGATAACGACCAGAATCATATGCTTGGCGTTCGTTGCCGGATGGACTCCTTCCTCACTGCTGTTTATAATTCGCGCAGAGGTAACAGCAGCGATTTCGTTATTCACAAATACTGCGCAGACGATATTACAGTGGAAGTATACCACTTCAATCGCCATTTTGTAGGGACTGCTCATCTCGCAGACTACAACGTGGTGGTTCCAACTGCTGGCATTCATCTCCAAATTATTCGCCATTTCCAAATCACTCATTAATCCAATCGTGTACTGCTATCGGTGAGTAACGATAGGTTACATATCAATAAATTCATTCATTCCTCTTCAGAATGGAAGAGATTCGATCGTTCATTCTACGATGCTGCCGATAAATTTGAAGCATGGGTGTGAACGCTATGGATGAAATCGAAATTGCCCTTTAAATGTTCCTCCCATTTCGTCGTTCTTCCGCCCTTGTATCGATTCTCCTTTTTGCATATTTTACTCCCTATCTCGATTCACCCATTATTGAGTGCGAACTTTTGGCCTGATTTGTTGTGGTGTTCTTCAGATCCTCTTTCTTCCATAGCTTTGTCAACCCGAGTATCACCAATTGTTGTCTCTGATTGAAGCGATTCTTCATGGCTATGTGCGATCTCTAACTTGACAATATGGTCATCATGCACACCCTATATTATAATTTACTAGTCCGGCTGCCCCCCGCCTTCGGCGGGGGTCCCGTCCTAGTGGAGTAGGTTTCGCAATCACTCGTTTCGAAACTTGTTGACGCACGATCTCTCTCCCTCCAAATTTTGTAATTGTTTCGCAATCCGGACAGACGTACGGACACAGCGCTTTATATATAGGTATAGATTTCATTTTATTAGGTTGTCTCAAAAGTTTCTTACTATTTATTTTTCGAAGTTTTTCTTGGTGTATTTAGACTCCTTGCCATTCCGTCATAGTTGTAGTTAAGGACATGGTAGTAGACTACAGTAATATACTTGAATCAAACATTGCTCGTAGTTCGCCCAAGAAAAGCACTTCTAGGTAAAAACATGCAAAAATCGTGACTTTTTAGTGTTTTCGAATGAACATTGGCCCTCGAATATATGTGGCCTACCCAATTAGCCCACATAATCAGTGGTGGAATAAGACTTGCTTGTTCAGATAATGAAGAAATAACAGGAATATAGCGTGCTTGAGAAGCGGTAAACGGTCAAAAGTGCAGTTTCCAGCAATCAAATCTCTACAAAAATATTTCGAAACATTATATTTCTTAACAGATGTATAAACATCCTCCAAAAAGTAACCGTGCACTAGTACGGAAGGGCACTTCTGAGTGATCAACAAATGATGGTTGCTGATCGATCCGCACTTGCAAAATACCAGCAAATGTATATTCGGAGAATTGTAATTGGTGCAGGATTGGGATTGAGAGCCATTATCAAGTATGCGTTTGAGGACAATCATTTGGCATTAGGAAATTTAATAAGCCCACTCATCACCCTTTAAAACAATGCTTTTGTTTAGCCGATGTCAGAGCCCTCACAAGAATTAAAATCGATTCAAAACTGAGATTAATTCCAACCAATGTGGAATTTAGCTGTGAACAGTGATATCCTTAGTGATTGAATTGGTCCACAATAATACTCGTTTTAAAGGGTTCCCAATGCCACATCAACTATTGAAAATCATTAGATGATAGGTAGATTCCGAAGCACGGGGAAGGTCGGTATGTTCGAAAATGAAAATAGTCAGAAACTTTTGAGACAACCTAATAACTTACAGGGTGCGCCAAAATTACGTGGACTGTTTTCATCATTATGTATCCCGCCTCCCAATGGAAATGATTGACCTCTATAGCATTATCATGACGAGTGACCATTAGTCTCTAATTATTCAAAGTTTCATGTCAGTTAGTCAGGTTCTCGAGTAATGGCGATGTCTAGTCTTCTCCGACTCTCACTCTCAACCTGTACAAGGACGATATGCCATCGCTCATCTACTCGGCGTTCAATAGTCGACGGCATCCGCAACCAGTATTATGTACCACCAGCTTGATACTTACAAGGACTGTCCGGACAGAAAGAAATGGGTGTATGCTTCCACCACCAGGAACCGAGAGCACTCCTTCGAGCCCGCTCGCAGAAGATCAAGATCTTCGATATCTCGAACATATCTGTTTGTAATCTTCGCAAGTCCCAACTGGTTATTGGCCTTCATAAGTACAATAAGTAGCACGGGCTAGATGAGCTTCAGCTCAAGCTCCGCTTAGAACGGTACATTAAACTATCGTTGCAGTGTGCTACGTCCGCGCACTTTCGTACTTTAGCGATGCAAATATTTTAGCGTCGCAGGGACGCTGCATATACAAAACAGCTTAATCTATTCCTCTCATCCTGAAGAATCCTAAAATAGTTGTGGAGTCACTGGTTATACCAGCCATCCCCTCTACATCAGAGATTAGGATGCATTTTGCTCAACATACAAGTTCCCTCTCGTTTTCGTCACTCCGGGTTCAAGATCAATAAGCAGTATTACATAAAGCACATCCTCGAAGACCCTGAGCTCATTCCCACATCGGTCAGGAGCACTGGGCCTTTCAGCAAGATTCTGCTTCATTCACAACTCAAATTCGTTGCCGGACACCCATGAAGCCGACAAAATCACGTTGATTGATTGGCCCCCGTACTCACCCGAACTCAACCTCTCGACATCTTTGTTTGGGGGTATTGTAGGCCAAGATGTCCTCTACAAATAACTCCACACTAATCTCCCTCAATGCTGCCCTTCTCAAAGCAAGAGACGAAATCGATGAAAATTTCATGCCGGAATTGACAGTTGGATATGTGTAGACACTCAAGGTCTGTGCAAAAAGCAAAAGGAGGCCCCATCAAAATTAGTTGGCATGTTACTATTTGATAAGCTATGCCTTGAACCGGGTCGCTCAAGTCCCATTCCAAAAACAGGTATCATATGACAACAACAGTCCACGTAATTTTGGCGCACCCTGTAGATCAAATAGGAAAATGCGGTAATTTTTAACATCACATGAGAGAGGTTACCGATGATCATGAAATCGAATTCGAGTTTGAGAAATGATACCAAGCTCTCTTCATTCTACACTCTCTCTCGCCGATCGACCGGTCTAGAGAGTGCGTAGAATGAAGAGTGCCTGGTATCGTTTCTCGAACTCTGCGATGATGCCAATTTACAATAACAGAACGGCTACAAGTCATCGTGTACAGTTTCGATCTCGCCTAATGTATTACTATGTGGTACCATTTAAATACGTGGAAATTCAATCATAGAGAATGTATTAGGAAGCAGAATAACCAAAAGTGGATGCTCAGTGAGCATTGCTTATCAGAGCTTGCAACTTTCTTGATGGAGGAGAGACGATACGAGAAAGGCACAGTCAGTAAACAATAGGAGACGAGAGTTTAGTTTCAAATGCAGATTAGATAGAAGTGAAATTGAAACGAAGGAAGATAACACTCCATTAGGAGAAATCTAACCAATTAACCACTCTAACTGATCGCCGAACAATATCTACATAACATCGCCGATTTAGATACTATTTTTATCAAAGCTCGACGCTATCTTATGGGGATTCTATGAATTATCAAAAAATGCAGGAGTGGGTTAAAAATGTGCTAGCCGACCCATCATTTTATTCGATTCTACTGCGACACGCGTTATTGATATTATCGTTAACACACAACATACATTTATTTGCGATTAGTTTATTTTTACGGAAAACACCCGCACCACCACTGGCGACAATCGCAATTCTCTTCACGCTTGACCTCGGTTTCACGCTTGGTAGCTGGTTTGCACAGCCAGTGCTCCGGATGGGTCCGGCAATAATCTTCTCGCTTGATCTCGGCTTCGCGCTTTGCAACGGCTTCGCGCTTGGCAACGGCTTCAAGCATGGCATCGACTTCACGCTTGAACGGATAGCACCCGCATCTCCAGTTGGAACACGGGCAATCCTGTTCGCGCTTGACTTCGGCTTCACGCTTGATCACGGCATCGCGCTTGGTAGCGGCTTCACGCTTGGTTACGGCTTCACGCTTGCAACTGAAAAGGCCAATTGAATACCAATTTCACACATATCTAAATAGGAACAGATAATGAAATGGTCTTACTTTGTTGGCCAGTAGTAGGGATATCCGCTGTCTTCAGGAACCCCGGGAGGGCAAGGACGGTAGGTAGGGGATACTGTAGGAGGGGGAGAGTGGGGCTAGGATGAAGGAACCACCGAGGCCAGGGGAGGGGGTAGGTACCTGGGTACTGTAGCTCAGCCGGAGGAGGAGGAGAGGGTGCAGCAGGAGAGTAACGTCAACGAGAATGTGAGGAGAGGAGGGAGGGGAGGGCGTTTTATAGGCGTCAGCCGATTGATGGAAATGAGATAAGTCGAAATGAGAGAGTGAGAAGGGAGAGAGGGCAGAGGGTAATGGAGTTGAATAAATGATCAATCAAAAGAATGGAGACAAACAAGTTCAACAGTGCAATGAAATGGAAAATTTTTTCACGTACGCGATAGTTAAATTTCGAGAAAGTTTTTATTAAATATTTAAAGTCATGAGGGTAATTCTTATGAAAACACTATGATCGAATTGGAAAATGAGTCCAAGGACGTCTCAAGAAACAAAATGCATCATAAGTGGGCGATAATTGGTAGAGCATTTCTGATGGAAAATAGGTCAGTAGATTAACCTGATCACGACTCTACGTTAATTGTGAATATGTTTATAAAACAAGCTCCATATTGCCACTCCCGTCTCGTCAAAAGATCAGTTTTCGGAGTGAAAAAAAACTTTGCAATGGCTTTGCCAAATTTCGAAAATTTTACGTTTCATGCTCATTCCGAAGTCGCTGAAAATTTCGAAAATAATGAATGAATTTTAATAAAAATAATGAGACATTGCACGTGAAGACGCATCCTGAAGAGGAAATAGAGATTACTGTAGACATGGGATACTGTAGGAGGTTCGACAACTCATCTAGTCATTTCCAACTCCATTTATTCATCAACATCTCCTGAAGTAAACGATAGAGCATCTGCGTCGCATATTCCCGAAGCGTTCGAGAGCTCTCTTAGCTCCGCGTCCGCTCCATCCGCTCCGTCCGCATCATGAGCGACATCCGCTCCCTCCGCGTTATCCGCGACGTCGCGGCAGTCTCCCTTCTAATCTTTTACACCAAGACACCCTCCTCTCCCACTTCCTCACAATTCGTTTTCAGAAATAATTGGAGAACCTTTTCAGGTCATAATGAGAAGGGCGCTTTTACTGAGGTTTTGTAGAAAAATTTGAATAAATTCATTTTATCGAATATTCAAGGTATGACAGCAGAGGCGAATATTGTTGGTTGAGCATTTATTGGTTCAGAAAGGCGAAGAGTCCGGAGTGCTGGAGACGAGGAGAAGGAGAGGGAGGACCGTTGAAAAACTGCATCCCCAAGGGGTTCTGAAGGTACTAGGACGGATGAGAACTATGACGTCAGACCGCCTTTGATATATCAAGGGCGACATGACGTCATAGTTATCATTTGCAGTCCCGATGCGGTGGTAGTGGCGAGTCGGTGGATCCTTCCCATTCTGGCCATTACCATGTGCTCCGCCGTAGACCATGCATTCACATGGTGTCATAGCTACCATCCGACCTAGTGCCATTGTGAGGGTACTGTGAGTTTTTGGCAATTCGAGGCGAGGTAGTGAGCCCGTTACGCCCCCCCCCTCTTATTTCGCAATCCGAGGAGGAGGAGGCATAACGGGCTCACTACTAGGGTTGACCGAACGGATCGGAATTCGGAACGTCCGATCGTTTAATTGAATTATCTGGCGATTCCGGATCGAGAGTTTAACAAAGAACTTTCCGAAATCATTCCGGAACGGAACGGAACGACTCATTTTAGAGCTCGAATGGAGTGATTGGTTGCACTTAAGAGGAGTTTTGAAGTGAGTTTCATAAACAAATTAAACGTTTTCAACAGATTTTACAATAGTAACAAGGTGTGTTTCACTGTCACATATACCCTCAAATAAGACCAATCATCGACTCGGAATTGAGTCGGAATTTTCCTTTGTTCGACTCTCCGTTCCGGAACGAACGTGATTTTCATCATTTTGAATCGGACGTTCCGTCGGCCGAACGAACAACTCTACTCACTACCTCGTCTCGTATTGCCATCACTACTGTGATTGTCTCAAATCTTCCTCTCACCCTGGCATTCCCTCCGAACTGCTGCTGTTGCTGACCAACCAATGCGTGGCTCGACGAATTCTCAGTCTGCAATTGTCTCTTCCGATTGAAAGTCTGAACTTCTCGTCAGATCTACACACGAGCCTTATTTGAAAAATTACTTATTATTTATTCATTATTCAATTACTCAAGTGGAGGCACCCAAGTTGGAATCAGCTCTGAATCCAACTTGTGCTACCTTGGATCCAATTTGTAAAGTTACATTAGCGTAGGGAGTACACCCATGCTTAAAACAAGACTGATTCCAACTTGGGCGCCTCTTTCTGAGTATCATAATGCATTTTCTCACCCTCATCCTAGGCAAGCTCGTGTCTGCGAATGGCTTAGGGATGCCAAAGGAGAGTGTATTTGCCGGATTCTGAGCCTGGAATAAAATAATAAAATAATTTTAAAAAATAATTTTATTACAATACAAATATCATTACTATTTTAAGCATTTTTGAGCAAATGAATATGCATCATGTTGTAAACGCATTTTTTTGAATACATGCATCTTTATCTTACCAAAATTTTTCAATCCTCATCCATAAATTCATCTTTTCTCACCCAATCAGGCTGTTGAGACGGCTGGGGACCGCCAAAGGCAAGCATATTGGATGGGTTCTGATACTGAAAAGGGTCAATTTCCAGGAGATAACATCCTCAAAAGCTTACAGATTTTACAAATAACAATGTTCAGCAATTGAGTTGTATTGCACTAATTCAAAATTTCTAAAAAATTCTGGGTTTCTAAGTAAGATTTCATCAGTTCCTTAAATTTCCTTCATTTGCTCAACAGATAACCTATCAAATGATCATGGATATAAATATATGATAGTTTGAGGGCTCCATTGTTGTTTCTTCGAGGCGAATTTCATACTTTTCGGAATCAGTGTTCCCTCATTTGGTCACCTTCGTTTTCGCCACATCCACATCGAGTGCTCCGTACTCCAGACCCCGATTTCTCGAGGCTCCGAATTGGCTGTTCGGGCCATACGATTTGCCTCCCACGAGGATGCCGCCAGTCGCTGCAAGCAAGGTCGCAATCAATATCAGTATCTATATCTATATCAATATTTTATTCGATCATCAAGGCTGAGGCCGGTTGAAGAACGCCATTCTTCCACTCAGATAGGTCTTCTCTGCAAACTCTTCGTCATTGAATTCTACATTCTAGGCTCTCCATCGGGCTCTTCGTCGTCCGACGGGTCCATGGTGTCCATTCGAACGCACTAATAGCTCATCGATCATCAATACACTCGGCTACGGTGGCAATATCGAATTCAATTAGTTGTTAATCATCCCATTACACACGTTATACCAGTTGATGGGATAGAATGAAGATACCTTGTTATCGAGACAAGAATTCACATGAGAAGAACTATCTATGATGGCAGATTTGTCTACTGCCAAGTTCCAATTTGAGTGCTATCGAGTGGGAGTTATGATATATAAACTTCAGGGACTTTCTTGCCATGTTTGTTTGAGACCGTCTCTATCATTTGCCAGCCCTCATTAGCGCTATGGAATTAAGACATGACATTCCTATGTAGACGTATTTCATTTGTGCAGTATCATGATGTTGCAGGAATGATGAAAAGGAAGGAATAGGGGAGAAAACATCATCACGCCAACTGGACAATGCATCCAATGAGTCGTGACGGGAAAATACGGAGAAGTACAGTAAATATCAGTGTTTACTATTCTAATTCCTCCTACTTCAGGTCTGTCTGACCGGTGGAAAGATCACGCGATTTGAGGAGAGTAATGCCAGAATATAATCTATTAAAAAATGCAAAATGAACCTGGAAATGGTTTTTAAAACGCTCAGAATCTACCGTGCCGTCGAAGACTGAGAGAAGGAGAGAAAGATAAAAAACTTTGGAAAACATGAAAATCACCGCACATCCAGTTTCGAAAGTGCCTGGTCCTCCGACGAAGTTAATCTCCTTCTCGAATCCATTGCCGCCAATGTTTAGACCCGAGTGAAGCCCGACGCCGTACTAGAAACAGAGAAGATTAGGTAAATACTGAGAGCAGGTATGTAAGGACACGAAACTCCATGTGAGACCTTTGTTGGATTCCCGACACCAATTTAGGCTTCATAATAGAGAAAAGTAATGAGCGCATCGTGAGACGATATTTATGGTCTATACCGAAATCCGGTACTAGGTCGGATGAGAACTCGCCAGATGATATCCAAAAAGTACCCTTCTCTAGGTTTTGACAGAATTATTTTTGCCAATTTCTTCTGCAAATACCGGAGAATGGCACTTTGTTGGTTCACATCCGACCCTAAATCCCTGTGGCCGATCTCACGACCTTTCGAATCGATCTCCTGATATACATCCTCTGCGCCACCCCGCCCAACCACTGCGCCACATTGCCCAACATAACTGGCAATAATAGCCGAGGATTGGTCTACAAAGGCCGGAAATTGGTGCCTAGACTACGATAGTAGAATAGAAATAGTCGAAATTCTCACTTTTCCATCAGGTCCTGGGGTGAGTTTGAGGCCTCCGAGAGGGCCGAAGATCGGAATGTCCAGTGGCATGCCGAAGCCTTGACCTGGAATCACCGAGATGAATCGAAAGTAGATACATCCCCAAATATTCGCCCAGGAGCGACGCTACTTCCATCAACCCCTTCATCAAATTCTCCTAATTTTCCTGTACACTATTGAATGGAGGGAATATATGTTCAGTTGCATGTGTATTAGCAAAGACGTGAGTACATACTCGAATTTCTGTATCTTCCTGAGGATTGCAGAGAATTTTAGAATTAAAACTATTGCTTACATGATACGAGTGCGACTTCGCAAGAGAGCAGGAGAAGGACGGCAGGAATCATGTTGCTGAGGAGGAGAAATGCGATTTGAATGGACGAGGAATGGCTGGGTGATCAACAATGGAACACGAGTGCCGCCTTGAGCTCGAAAGAGAAAGTGGATGCACAAGGTGTTCAATGCTAAAGGCAATAGCCTCTCCCCATACTTGGCATTTCGAAAATCTCCCGAATTCGAAGTGTCAATACACACACTCATTTGCTATTGCGGCGTGCTGGTCTTCGGGAAAAGTGGCGATACCCAACGGATCATAGTGAAAGAAAGAGCGATAGTATGTGAGGTTTCAATGATAATAGGCAGCTATTTAGAAAATGTCCTGGAGCCAACGAAGTGTTCAAAGAAGGGCAGTTCAGAGAATCAAGAGAGAAGGAGGTTTGCGAGCTTTGCATTAGGAAGTACAGCAAGTGATGACTAACGCAGTTCTCTGCTCACACTTTCGTGAGATTCACTACAATGAGTTGCCTCTGAGCTTGGCAAAGTCGCAAAACGAGTTTGAGGGGAGAACACGATCAGCTGATCAAAAGATTAACCAGATTTGACACTCCCTCGAATTGAAACGAGAGTTGCCCAGGTGTTCTTCTTTCCTCTCAGAATGGTGGTGGGGGGGGGGGGCGTTCTACGGATTCGAACTATTCATTGCGATCTAGTTGGACTTCATCTCCCAATTAGTCAATTAGTGATATGTGATTGACGAGAGTTTGATCAAATATCGCTTCCGGAAATATCACATTTCCCAAGATATGACCTCAATATGAGAATCTGTGCAGAACAGGGCCACAAAAGCTAGTTTACGGTTGTGCGGATAGCTGGATGCAGAAATCAGTTGCATTCCACTGAAAACCCGGTCTATCTTTACTCACAAGATATGCCACTGGTTCCTCCTCCTCTACGTTCTTCATCATGCCAAACGGTCCGTTGAGTATGCAGAAGCGGTGGAGGTCCACAGTTCGAACTGGTCGTCCTCTCAGCGTCTGGCTCTTCTCTTGTTGCTCTTCTTCACAAGCTCCGCTCTCATATCGGCAGGATCTGCAGTAAAAACGACTCTTCTATCTTATTTTTGGAGTCTCTCTTCTTACCAGGAATGCAGCAGAGTGGCATTTGTGTGAATACGTCGTCGAAGATGAAAAAGATGTGGCGTGGGTCCTTCTGAATCACAAATCGTAGTGGAGGGAAGAGAGAAAGTGAGGGGAAGGGAGATGGAGAAGGAAGGAATCAATATAACTCATTTGCAAGTGTGATCGTGCAGAAATCAATAATAACACATGACGTCATCTTAGATGATGATAGCCACGGTGCTTTAGGCGCTCAGTTTGCAATGTGCACACTCTCACCCTCTCGTATCCCAATTCCATCAGAAATCCATAGGCCATGTTGATTGGACGCATTTCGTTATTACCGCGAAGAAGAATAAACTGAGGATATGCGTTCTTTAAAATTATCTAGCTCGGATACGGAGATCGTACTCCGATCACAACGGTATCTTACAGTCTCAATTCCGTCTCAATTCCGCCTTTCTTGCACTCCCATCCGAGGCGGTTTTCTTCTGTTCGCGAAGTCGGCCATTTCGACTGAATCACGAATCGTAGTGGAGGGAAGAGCACGAAGTTAGGAGAGGAGGAGATGAGAAGGGATAGGCAGAAGGAAGGAATGATTTGAATTTTCCTAATAATTGACAATTCAAAACTAAATCGTCACAAAATAAACAACACTTGAAATAGAGAAACTAAGCAAATATTTGCTCAATCATCATGGAATCGATTTGGTTTGCCAGTGCCGAAATTGATGGACGGCAGGCCAACTACGAATTTGCTTCCTCGACAGGTGTTATCTCCACTGTCCCTGTTCTTTCGAGCACTATGCTCTACGCTCATTATCAACTGACTCAGGCGCCACACCCTCGTCCCTAATAGTATGATATGGTGGGAAGTTTGATCGGTATCTCATGGGTAGGCGGTTTATTGCGGTACGAGGTGACGTACGAGATGCTGATCTTCCCTCTTATCGGACTGATGGCGAATTATGAATCAGAGGAGTGACCGGAAAAGAAGGAGAATGGAATAGAACTTTGTGAGGGATTAGCACGAATCCGCTTTGCAAGATGCAAGGAATCAGACTGACTTAGATACTAACGATAATAATTTCAATGATATACGAAGGAAGAGCTGGGACGTGTTGTAGATGCTTTGTGACCTCCAAGCAAACGGTGATCGATTTCTTATAGAATTTCGAACTTCGGAAAATCTCAATTTAGCACTTTAAGAAGAAGAAAAAAAATGCTTCAATATTCATGCTCGAAATTCCGCTTCTCCTGTTTTGTTCTTCTGTTGCACAATGGTGTGCTACTCTTATCTCCCCTCTCCCCCGCTCTTTCCTCCTCTCATCACCGAGATAAGGGCTCCTCCTTTGTTCATAAGAAGCGAGATTCTGCTCAGACGCCACCCTCTCACCCTTTCTCGCGAACCAGCTCACATCTAGGACTTCTGATCCTTCTCCATCGCTTGTTGTTTCCCGTTCATACTACCCATTGAAGTTGTCGACGTGGAGAACCCATACTTACCGTACCCTACTCATCATCTCCTCGTCGCTCGCATGATGCGACTGCTAGGAGTGTTGCTGCTGGCTGCAGCCGCAGCTGCACAGGGACACGTCGAGTGAGTCTTTCCTCCTTTATTAACATAATTTCAAAGCCGCTGTGTACCTATTTGTTCACTTGCAATGAAGAGAAACACAAGAAATACACTAATTATTCAATTTCCTTCAGGCCCACCTGCCGCGATCTCTCCTGCGCCTCCAAGGAGTCCCTCCTTGAACAGATCACTCTACTCAAAAAGGATGTATGTTCACTTATTTTCGCTATTCTATCTGAGAAAAGAGTTGTGACTTTGTTATTTTGGAACTAACAGAGTCACTTCACCTCCTACGATGAAAATTATTTTCACGTCCTACCAAATCGCTCCTTTTAGCTGAAATGGATGAAAAACCAATAATTGCATTCAGGTCCGTGCTCGTGATATGATCTTGGCCGATTCCGATTGTACTGCTTGCTACTCGAATCCCTGCCAGAATGGAGGAGTGTGCCTGCCCGATGGCAAGTACGGATACCGGTGAGTGCCTAGTAGGGTGGCAAAAATGACTCTCGGATATTCGAGCTTGTTTATCTCTACACGCGGATGAGTCTAGGGGAGAGGCTTGCTCGGCTCTCCGTGGATCAAATGGACTAATTTCGGGATCATTGTTCACTTCCTATCACTTGCAATTACTTTTTTTGAGAAGGGATGGATAATTTGGCATCTAATGAGTTCCAACACGATTAGGATCTTTCATTTATACCTCTTCAAGTATTTGCAACGTTTCGAAAAAAAATGATGGAACATGATGAAATCAGCAGAAGCGGAGAAATATTAGAAGCTGCCAGAAAGAAAGGTGCACTAGATAACCAGAAAGAAAGGCTCTATCCTGATCAGCATCAGATATTTATGATTCTCCGTTACCAGCTTTGTTTCCTGTCACATCATGTCTATCATTTATCACGGTTCTTGAGTGATAACTCGTTGACTGGTAAGCTGCTTAGGTGCAGATTTGAGTGCGATCCTATCGGATTATCCAGAATTCTCCCAGAATGACGTGCCGTAGTGTTGGATGGTGATGATGTCTCAGGCAACAGGAAGAAGAAGGAGGGAGGGAGTGAGAGAGAGAGAAGGGAGGGGGCGAGGTTTAACAACCTCATAAAGGCAGTAGTGAAACCCACGCGCATTTCGATGATAAGCCTTGAGAATCGACGATAAAAATTGGCTCGACAATTTGAGATAACAGCTTGCGTGCGCCTTTTGGAGGGAATAGATGAGGAAGAAGGAAGGGATCGAACACAAAATTTAAATTCACATCCATAGGGTTCACTAGGAAGGAATATCATAAACCAAAAATAATATGGGGTGCATTCAGATGGGGATTAATGCTTTCATTCTCTTTCGAATTGAATACGTAATGAAAGCACAATAGCCACCCTTAGTGGGAGGAATTGATCTTCGAATTCTTTGGAGTGAGGCACTAGATGATGAGGGATTCAGATCGGCATTGAAGCTTTCATTCTTTATCGAAAAGAGAGGAGAATGAAGAGGTTTCAAACATCCCAAGAAAGAAAGAAAATTGATCTTTGATCTTTGATCTTCCCAGATGCGACTGCCCCGATGACACGAGTGGTCTCAACTGCGAGAAGAAGATCGTGTGCACGAGCAGCACGTGCGGCAAGAACGCCCACTGCTTCATCGAGAACCACCAGACGAACTGCGCCTGCGACTTCGGATTCTCCGGTCGGTTGTTGTTGTTAATGTGAAAGGACTGGTCTTGAAGACTGAACTTGCAGGCAACGCGAAGAAGAGTTGCAACCTCCAGACGCGCAAGATCTGCTTCAACGGAGACCCCCACTACAACACGTTCGATGGCGGATATTATGACTACCAGTGTAAGGGAGACTCAAATTTTCTCAAAAAAATGTAACACATACTGAAAAACAATATCCATCATTATGATTGCACGTTCAGGCCGACAACTTTCCATTGCATTGATCTTTTGGTTCACTCCCTAACCTATTCCTATTCAGCGACTTGCCCGTACATCTTCTCCGAACCGTGCTCCGGCCAGCTGTCCAATGGATACGAGACCTTCTCGGTCAAGGCAAAGAACGAGATCGCCCATCCTGGAGACACGTAAGATACTTAGCCAATTAGCAAACTGGATGACCTGAAACTAATTAGATGACGTCATTAACTAACTCCTTGCAGCGTCTCGATGGTCGCTTCGACGCAGGTCGTCTTCTACAACAAGACCATCTTCGTCGATCAGTACCTCCATGTGTTCGTCGATGATGTTCAGGTGAGCATTTTGTGTAAAAATCAATAAATCAATTTATCTTATCAGGCGGAAACGCTCAGAAGATGATAGTTTGGTAGTCTTCACAATAGGTTATTAAAATTCAAATAGTTGTATTGATAGCTTCATTCAAAGTGGAATCAGAACGATTTAGATCGATCACATCTTCATCAGCTTTTAGGGAGAATTTATTGAACTTTAAAAATACTATATCTAGTCTTAATAACGTCCCCTTTTCAGGTGCACGTTCCCTACTACTACCCTTCCCAGTCATATGCACAATTCTCCGTCACCCTCAGGTGAGGTATTCCTCGTTCCGCCTAAGCACTAACGTTTCCACCATTCCTCTCCTCCGATTCATTCACTAATCTGTGCCTAAAAGGGCAGATTAGAGAATGAATTCTTTGACTTTTGGCCCCCACAATCCTCTCGTTAGTGTCATCCTGTCCCCCACTCAGAAACAGAAACCAAAGATGTGCCTCACACCGTGGAATCATCGTGTCTTTTCTGTTGTATCTCACCATTTTTACCACACGATTATTCCCCTCCACTTTGTCACTGCTCCCATTGTCTTCGGGAAATCAGGAGATCATCAAATCAATCTCATCATTTCCGCATTCAGAAACAATGACATCGTCATCAAGAACGACCAGTTCGTCGAGGTCGACTTCCACTACGGACAGGTAGATTATTGATTAGTTACATTCCTCCCCTGACCTACAAGCATATGTATACTCTATTTGTAGCTGTGCATGGTGATCCCCGACGTTCCCGAGTTCCGCGGCAAGGAGATCCTCTGTGGTCTGGCTGGCAATTTGGATGGAACCTGCAAGAACGATTATATCAAGCCGTGAGCGACGCAAAACTTGGGCACTCTTTATTTAAGCATGAGAAAATCTTCAGTGATCAAATTCTTCAACATCTATTCTTACATATTCTTATCGATTTATTTTCGATAGACGGCTCGAAAGCAAAAACTTTTCAGCGACGGTACCCAAGTCGGCAATGACTGCAGACCCAAGCAGAAGGATGTAAGAACTGACAAATTGATATCCTACCGTAGACAAAACTAACAATCGATACCTGCAGACCGACGATTTCGCTGATTCCTGGCGCATTACTGACTACACGCTGCCTAATCCCGCGCCTGCTTGCATCGACGGATGGACGATGACGAACAAGAGCAAGACTTGCGTACGAGATTGATCTTTGATCTCCTGAATCCCAATCGCTAACAAATATAGTGCCATTCATAAGAGATCCTGCGAAAGTTGGCATATCTATGAACGCGATTTTAGAAATAATGCAATTTTTCAAAAAAATATCAAAATAATTTTTCAGAAGGAAATCGAGGGAGCAGCTGCCGATTGCGTGGATATTTACAACGCCCAGACTGCAACTGTTGGTCTTTGATCTCTCTATTTAATCTCTGCTTTATTTCTGTAGTCGCAAACATACGACGATACTCAGGTGCATGATCTTTGATCTCTTACAGGGTCCATTTGCCGCTTGCGCTTTCCTCGGCAAAGACTTCATCCAGTATGCGTACGACAGTTGCACCTACGATGTGTGCCTGGACAAGGGGGTGAGTGATCTTTGATCTCTTCGAAGAGCCTAAAGGGTAGAAAAGAGCGAAAATTCATCGGAGCATCAACATTTTCAATCAATTCCAGCTTCGCTGTAGCAGCATGGCCTTTTTCGTGTCTAACTGCCAGGCCGCGCTTGGAGGTTTGTTATTTGCTAAATTTGATTTGTAAAAAATAATATTTAAAAATACCAAAATAATTTATTTTAGGAGTGGACGTGGCCGACTGGCGAGTGAAGACTGATTGTCAGATGAACTGTCCTGCCCACTCAACTGTACGTTTTTTGGATGGAATTTGCAGAATCAATTGTGATGTTAAAATTACATAACAGATTGGATCGTTGTCGCTGAATCTTCTAGATAAGCATACAACGATCTGATAGTTGAGGCGATTTTTAAAAAAAAATTGTAAAAAAATGTTTTAGTACGACTCCTGCGTCTCGGCCTGCCCCGCGACGTGCTCTGCGCACAATGCTCCGGATGAGTGCGATCAGCGTAAGCTAATTGTATTTTTAAAGCTTAAAATTATTACTTTTTATCAGAGGTACCAGCAAAGGAAGGGGGAAATTTAGAAAAATTTAGAACAAGAGTGACTGAAAATGTTCAGCTTGCGCGGAAGGATGTGCTTGCGACTACGGATACGTGCTCGACACTACCAACCTCGCCCAGGTACTGTAGTTTGTTATATATTTATGGCACACCACATGCTGTGAAAATAATGAGAAATGACTCTCTTCCAGTAAGCACGGACCAGATGAAAATATTTCACGACAATATTCAAATTATATCTCATACGAGGCCCTTCATTCCAGGTCACTTGCATTCCGGTCGAAGAGTGCGGATGCACGGACAGCAACGGCAACATGCATCCCGGTGCGATTATTGAAATTATTTTCGAAAATAATTTTAAAATCAATAATTTCAGCCAACCAGCACTGGCTCTCTAACGATTGCTCGCAGGCGAACTACTGCCAGAACGGAATCTACTTCAGAAACGTTCGTTTTTATTTCATTAAAAATGTTGCATAGTTGAATCTTCGTGCGCTTTCGTTGATTGCGAATTTGAAATGTAAATGTAAATTGAAATTGAATTTTAATTTTTAAATTAAAATATGCAAATTTCAGCCGTACGCCTGCCAGCCGCATGCTCACTGTGGTATCGCCAATGGAGACATGGCGTGCATCTGCGACCCCGGATTCCAGGTGATTATTAGAGACCTGGTGAATGGATTCCAGGGTTGGCAATTCGAGACAAGGGAATATTAACAATTTCTTGAATAGATACACTCAACTCTAGTTAGTCTAGTTAGCTCAACTCTACATAACTAAGAATTGCAATTCCAGACAAGGTAACGAGACCGCCACGCATACCCCTTCTCTGATTGTGAATTTAAGCTAGGGAGGAGTAGCGGTTTCACTACCTTGTCTCTAATTGCCAACTCTTTTGAATACGCTTAAACTTTGAGTATTGGCCTATGTTCCCCACGTGATCTTATTTAAACTCGAAGTGCGCCAACAATTGCAAAATTTCAACTGTTTTAGTACAACGCCGACACGAACGCTTGCGACGACATCGACGAGTGCCTCGACCCCAACTCGTGCTCTACCGGACTCGGACACGGACAGTGCGTCAACACACCCGGTTAGCGCAATCTTCTCGTTATTCAGCTCGTTCTGCTGTGTTTCTAGGCAACTAAGCCTGCAGCAAGTCCCCTGAATGTCTAAATAAGACATGATTGATTATTTGTTGGCAGTATTGGTGAAGTGCAACTTCTGGATACTATCGAACTATCATCTTCTCAGAGTCCCGCCTGAAGATAAATTGATGGATTGATTTCCAGGCTCGTACTACTGCGTCTGCAACATGTACTACGCTGGTCACGACTGCGAGGTCTTCGCTCCGAAGAGACACTGCGCCGATCTCTTCGTCTACCACGGCATCACCGACGACGGAAACTACACGTGAGCGCTTAGCGATAATGACCTACCCAGTGCTCGAGATGATCTAGCGAAAGGCAACATACAGTGATTGATTTAAAAATAGATAAAACTTGTCCTAAAACCACTGCATAATGATACGATTATCTATAGACCATAATAGATTATTGCGTGAAAGCATCGCATAGATGTACGATAACATCTACAGTAATCATAACTGCACCATTTCTCAGCGTGACTGTGCCCCAGGACGCCTCGTACGGAGACATCCAAGTGTACTGCGACATGACCAGAGGAGGCGGAGGATGGACACTCATCAGCAATGCCTTCTTGGTAAGTTCCATCTGTTATCTTCTCTATTCGCAATCCCTACTCGAAGAAGAAAAGTCTAGCTAAAGCTTCACTTTTCCATCCACATTCTGTAGGCTCTTAGATGTGTAATAACTTTTTCTCTCAAAAAGCCTAATAGTAATGGGGATGACTTCAGAACGAGACGGCCGACAAGACCCTCGACGAGTACGCAGCAGGATTCGGATCTGCCGCCGACGCGGATCTCTGGTTCGGACTGGACCTCATCTCGCTCTACACCAACTACCAGTCGATGAGGTGAGTAATAGACACTACTACTGTCTTGTTATAACCAGGATCTGCAAAGTGGCAAGGAGCTTCAAGTTGAGTTTGAGCAAGTATGATCAAAAGCGGGAAGTGCATATACGAAATTTGCAGTCTTCGTCTGAACCTCTTCCGATGCGCCAATAACGGACTGGACGCCAAGTGGACTGACTGCACCTACAGACAGTTCTCCGTCTCGGGTAGAACGGACGAGTACAGAGTCACCATCCCTGAGGTGAGAAATAAGACGATTACGAAGATACCTTTCTAATTTACCGTCCTAACGAACCACTTAGATTATACTCAGAGAGGAGAGGCACTTGAGAAGATTACAAAACATAGATATTTTGGTATATTTGCTTGTTCTCACAAGAAACTGTGAACCAAATGGAGAAGAACATCAAATCATTGTAGGTTTGCCGCGGAACCGAGATCGATTATTATGACGGCTGGGCGAGATGGGACCTCTCCAAGACCGGACCCAAGTTCCTCGCAATCGACAATGACAACTCGACTTGTAAGCGTTTTCAGAAAATTAAAATGAAAAAATATATGATAATAACAAAAATTTTTGCAGTCCACTGCACGGAGACGTTCCGCAACACGGGATGGTGGTACGACACCTCATACCGGTTCGTGACCTTGGAATATTTGCTGAATTATGATATTTTATCGACGCAAAGTGGCGCAACGTGACACGGCTAATTGATAATTATGGTACAGAGTCATTCACTCTCCTCTCCTCACCAATGACACCTCATTTAGTTGCGTCAAAATTAGAAATTTTATATAGTGCTCAAGATTTTCATTCAACTCCTTGAAACATTTATATTTGATCTCTTCAGATGCGGATCTGCCAACCTCAACGGTGTTCGATATTCGTGCGATGACATTCCCCAGGGCGAGGATGGCCAGACCTACCTCTTCTGGAACGGAGACCCAATCAACAAGGCTGACATGTACATCCGTCCCTCCGCCTTCCCCAACTACGATTAAGTTATGCGGCCCTCCATGTACAGTCAGCGAACGAAAGTTCACTAATTATCGATAAAAGTTGCAATTAATTTCGTTATTATTTTCCGCATGTTTATGCTTCGATCACCGTGTATAGTTGTTCTCTTAGGTGCTGTGTAGACATGATCCTGCAATGCTCTCGAAAAAGACCAGCGAGCTCTGCTCCCTGCCACTCGGAATAAATAATTCCTAATCAACTCAATATAATTGATTTTCTTCATGAGCACATGGTCTTCAGCGCATATAAGACCACAGAACATATTTTTGCAACCGGGACCATCTGAAGTCATTTATCTTTCTGAACAGGGTTGCATCATAGGAACAATGAAACGATAAAAAGCGAGCAGATTATTCCTGAAAGGTTCGATTCTCAGAGAAAATTCGCGCGACTAACTTGAATTTCTGAATCCTGAACTGGTAGTCGGTGGAAGGAATGTGGAAGTAGTGATCGTCTCAGGGATTCTTGAAGTTTGCGTTGGAGAAGAAGACGTAGAAGTTACTGTTGCTATGGAGGAACTCTTTGTAAGCGGAGGTTGAGTAGGAAGAGCGGAGACCGAAGTTGTCATTGGCTTGGCTGCTGAACGATCACATATAACCTTTTAGAGATATTTTAAATGACTTGTTGTTGTTGTTGTTGTTGTTGTTGTTGGCGCCAGGGAAGTCTTCGGAAGAACAATCGATGAGTGTCTAACGAGAAATCCTTGACATCCTTCCATATTTTTGTACTCGAAATCAAGATACTGCAATGCCGTTCGGAGAATTATCAAATATTTTGCTTAGATGGTTACGAAAATCAACCCAATTTTATAAAAATTTACTTACACGAATGCCATAAAATTCGAAATTTTGTTGATCGATTCCGGTGACTCTGAACAGTATAGATAGATAGATAGTTCTCCAAGATTAAGCTTACATGGTCGGATTGTCAAGCGAAGAAAGTTCACTGAAGGTTAAGTTGCGCTTTGCAGTGAAATGAGGAAGCACTTCGAGACTCACATTGTAATAGCTTAAATATTTTTAAAATTAAAAAAAATTTTTTATACAGTTTTATAAAAATGGAACCTGTCATTTTCGGGTTGAAGAATGGTGAAAGTTGGAGGGTTGTACACTGAGCCGGTTGAGCGGAATGATTGGATTCCTCCGGTTTTAGGCTTTTTGCACCCGTTCCAGCCATCGGGGGTGATAAAACCAGCCGAGCCAATATCACGGGAGCATGAAAATACATTTAAAATGTTGCGTTTTCTATCAAATGCTCAGAGAATGAGGTCAGAGAACTCTGGTGCAATAGTTAGCTGCGGCACTAGGCTTTTGATATATCAAAGGCGGCATGACGTCATAGTTGTGATCCAACCTAGGCTCAATAGCTGTGTTGTCTGGATCTGTATTCCTGCAGGTTGTTCGATTGCAAATGAGAGAAGAGGAGTCGTCACCGAGAGGAAGAACCCGGGGAAGTTGGGACTATCCCTGGAAGATGATTTCATTATTTCTTATTGGCCACATAGGCAAATGCAGAAACAAGGATCAACAATAAACAGAGTCAATATTATTCGAAGTTAAAGATGCGTGTCAACTAGAAAGACGACGTCAGGGATGACTTCGCAAGAAATACTCAATTATGATTCTATAATTATAATTCTACTAGTCCGGCTGCCCCCCCCCCCCCGCCTTGGCGGGGGCCCCGTCCTAGAGGAGTAGGTTTCGCAATCACTCGTTTCGCAACTTGTTGACGCGCGATCTCTCTCCCTCCATGTTTCGCGATTGTTTCGCAATCCGGACAGACGCACAGACACTGCGCTTTATATATAGGTAAAGGTAAAGGTAAAGGTACATCCCGTCTTCGAGACCAGCTCGCGGGAGAACACTGCTAGGCCAGTGCCAATTTGGGCGGATTCAGTCCGGAGTGCCCACCTTTCGCCAGACCTATTTACCTGCGTGATCTAGTCACGACTACCAATTTCAATTTCCCTTCCCCAATGGGTAGGCGCCTTGGTGAGGCGGAGACGACCGGGAATCGAACCCGGGTGGGATGGAATGGGAGGGCGCGCCATAGACCACTACACCACTTCGTCTCTTCGTCTCTTATATAGGTATAGATAATTATAAATTAATTATAATTACATGCACTCTCACGCCGATCATATCTGTGAAAGAGTGTGGAGAATGAAGAGAGTACTTTCTCGCGATGCCATCCCTAGACAACTTACGGCGTCTTGTATGCATAAGGGCATCCGTCTTCATTCTCATCGAGTACATTATCGAATCCAGCCAATCTCGCCGTTATCGAATTTCTCTGCAAAGTGCGAATTCAATACGAATGTTCCAGAATAACCAATGAGATTGATATTCTGAATTGGATTACGAGAAACTTCTGTTACATCGGTGATGATATCAATACAGCATTATGAAAATTAAGGAGAAAATAATGCTTAAGATCTGCTACATTTAACGAAATTTTAAAGTACGATAATTCGGAAAATCCGACCTGTGCAGTTTCTGGAGACGTGACTTGCATGTAAATAGCACTGATGATAGTGACTATGCCAGATTGGGGAACGATGGTCTTGTCTCTGATGTGTACGTAATCGTACACTTCGTAAGAAATCTCATCAGCTGAATCCAATTATTCATTCACTTTTCACCCATCTGCATTCTCCAAATAACGGAATCGAAGCCGGTTTCATGTTCTCATACTCAAAATAAATAACAATGAACCTTTCGACTTATCGACTACGTATAGAGCCATTGTCGGCTGGATTTGCCAGATAGGCATTTCGTCCAGGTCATACTGATTGATCACTGATATGTTTCCTTTGCCCTTGAATTGTGGTAGCTTAGTTTCCAATACACGTTCGAACGGTACTCACAGTGATGGCAAATCGGCGCGCGCTCTCCTCGTTTCACACGCTCTCTCGCTCTGTCTGACCGGTGAGAGAGCGTGTGAAACGAGGCGAGCGCGCGCCGATTTGGCATCACTAGTTCTCACAGTGATGGTTAGCGGGATCTTTCTCTGCCTCTCGTCCCTTTGCTGTGCGAGGTTTGGAATGCTAAAGGGTGATGGTAGCCAAATTTATAATTAATTAATCATTAATTAACCTGTACTTCTTCTCCTCTTCATGATCATACACGAAAAGATTTGTTTCGTAGGAATCGGGATCTTCTGAGGTATTCTGCACGAGTGAGCGAAGATTAAAAACGTGTGTTTGGCGACACCGCCATATTTTTTTCTAACTCTGACTCTCTATATTCGCTAGTGATCTAACTTATGCCCCTATGCAAACTTTTCTTTTCTAACTATAATATGTTCATAGAAGCGAATGTACATATTCGCATCATAATTGTTCAACACCACTATTGACTGCTTGCCATCGGAAAATACTCACGAGACTTTGATACGAAAAATATTCTGGCCAACGCACCTCTGTAGCGGCAAAGATTACGCAACCCGAGTCGCATTTCGAAATGTGCACCTGAGAGTAAATGCAAAATATAAATAATATAGCAAAACAAAAATAAATACAAAATATAGAAAAGTAAAAAAATAACATGAACTTCGAAACCTCTTTGACTCCTGCGAAATCGAAGATATCATAGAGAATCGAATGAGTGAATTCGACCAATGAATCTGAAAAGAGTTATTCATGTCTTCATAAAAAAAGTGCCGCAAATCCAATGGTTTGGAAAGTAACATTCTCCGCATTCTATCTTATAAGCATTTCAAATGAATTTACAACATGCGACCTATATAATTCTAATGAAAACTCACTTGTAAATCCGACGTAAACGGACAGAAGAATTGCAACCCGCATGTTGAATCGCTGCAAATGATTAAAACGACGGTTTACGTCGTAATATTGACCGGCATGGGTCACGACTGAGAAACTGATATTAGACTATCATAACTTGAAGTAATACTTATTCGGCCTGTTTAATCTGTCAGAAATGCGCGAGAAAAGTTGCGCAAATAGTTCGCGAACTTCTGAGGTGCGTAAAAACTGTTTCTCTCGAAAAACCGCGCTCTCTCGCTCTTTCTCTAACCACCTCGTTGAAAAGTTCGTGAACGAGAGAAGCAGTTTTTACGCACCTCAGAAGTTCGCGAACTTTTTGCGCAAGTTTTCTCGCACATTTCTGACAGAATAAACAGGCCGATTATAGACGATATTACAGATTGGGGCAATGAATAACGAACGGGGGTACCCCTGTAGAACAATGCCGATAGAAAATGATTAGATCTTTTGAATGAGTAACGTTCAGAAAGCGCGCACATCTCTTTTATCGCTTGCGCACTTGCCTTCTTTTATGTTTTGCGATGGTGAATCATTCAGAAACATTATCGCACAATGATAACCTGAGTAACTCTTCTATTCTTGCCCGATCGACGAGAGAGGAAAAGAGGAAAATCAGCATTGGAAATACTACCTAACTCTCATATCTGAAAGTTGTGGTCCTGACTCGGAGTGTGATTTTTCGTGCGCACCACATTTTTGCCGTTCGATATCACGAAAATCGCACTCCCTTGCGTTAGCATGCATCACTCTGTGTCACCCAGCATCGCCGCCCGGAGATGCTTCGCGCACTGTTAATGATTGGACTCAAGAACCCTTTAACTAATTTGAGTTTATTTCGTAGACATGTGAAAATTTGTTTTTTTTCGAATAACGCAAAACGATATTGTTCTAATTGAAAACTCCTGTAAACATTATTTCATCTTTTGTCTTTGCATTATCAGTTCATTATCCAACCCCTCTTCGTCATATGAGAGAAAGGTAAAAATAAAGTAGCGATTTTAAGATCTCCCAAGGGGTTGCTTTTCACATAGAGTTCGAAATTCGACCTTAGAAAGCAGAATCTCTAAGTCCTCATTTCATGTGTTGCGCCAAAGTGGGCGATCGGTTTTTGTTACTTTTGAAAGGCGCTTCCAAACCCCATACATGTCTTGATCGGTGTCAGTGATTCTGCGTTGCTCGGAAATGCGGAGCACTCCCGATGAAACGAACCCACGAAAAAACTTTAAAATTATTTGTCAAAATCACGGAATATTTATCAACAGGCTAGAAAAGCAAATTCTGCACAGAAGTGAATATAAAAGTGAATTTAAGAAAAACGCAAGAATCACAAGAATTTAGCCATAATTTTTTCATCCAAACTTTACTTTACAATAATTTTCATTGCCAATATGCTATACATGCACATAACAATAAGATCTTTAATATTGTATCTTCTATAACTTGTTTATTTTGTGCCTCTGCAATAAGAGAGCATCGAGAGGGCGGAGTTGAGGGGAGAATAGAGAAAAAAAAGACATGTATAATTCAGACCACAGTAAACAGATATTTATGCAACAAGGACCATTAAGACATTTATCTTTTAAATTGGGGCTGCATCATAGGAAGAATGTAACGATAAACAGCGAGCAGATTATTCCTGAAAGATCTGATTCTCAGTGAAACGTCGTGCAACGCACCTGAATTTCTGAAACCTGAACTGGTAGTAAGTGAAAGGAATGTGGAAGAAGTCGTTGACTCAGGAATCGTTGAAGTGGAAATTGCAGAAGGCGCAGTAGGAGTTAGCGTTGAACTGGGGGAACTCTTTGTAAGTGGAGGTTGAGTAGGAAGAGCGGAGACCGAAGTTATCGTTGGCGTGGCTGCTGAACGATCACATATAACCTTTTAGACATATTTTTAATGACTTGTTGTTGGTGCCAGGGAAGTCTTCGGGAGTTCAATCGATGAGTATCTAACGAGAAATCCTTTATTGCCTTCCATATTCTCGTACTCGAAATAAAGACCCTGCAATGCCAATTAGGGATGTCTAAACAGAGGGCAGCGTTTGCAAACTCCGCCCCCGTTCTCGCCCGCCTCATGCCGTCCCTCTAACCCGGCGTGGTTGGAGCATGCCCGCTAGGGAAGACGGGACGGCTGGCGAGGGAGAGGCGACGCCCCTCTATTACAGGTTGCGGGGTAGGCAACCCTCACAAGGTAGATCACGGGCCTCACAACACCCGATTAGCC
This sequence comes from Pristionchus mayeri, assembly GCA_036245805.1. Taxonomy (NCBI): domain Eukaryota; kingdom Metazoa; phylum Nematoda; class Chromadorea; order Rhabditida; family Neodiplogasteridae; genus Pristionchus; species Pristionchus mayeri. The sequence continues at coordinate 29,039,883 of BTRK01000001.1, forward strand.
AACACTAATGCCAATCAGAGTATTTTTATTCGCAGTTTTTGCATAATTAGGAATGAGACCCCCCAGCATATATTAAGTAGCTTACACGCATGCCAGGAATTTCGAAATTTTGTTGATCTGTTTCGGTGACTCTGAAGATGACGTGTAGATTTTTTGTCAAGATTACGCTCACGTGATTTTAATGAAGGGCGAATATATATCACTGATGATTAATCTATGGTCGGCATCCAGATTGGGCAGCACTTCTATGCTCACGTTGTAATAGCTTAACACGTGTATCACGAGTCAGTGGATGAAAAAAGTACCCCCGGGAACATTTTCGAAAAAGTTGTTGCCGTTTTTGCTCCTATTATGATGGGAGAATACCCCAGACAGAAGATTTCGAAAAATATAGGTCATTGGTCCCAGAGCCGGCTTTTAGGAATTTTCCGGTTTTGCACCTTTTGGGCAGCAGTACTGAACAAAAAGTCAGAAAATATGCATTTTTCAATTTTGTTATTTCTTCTTCCACCTTTTCCAAACATGTATTGGTGTGATGTAGAAGTGGAAAATGCTCTTTTGCTTGACGAGTTTGTGAGTATGTTTCGATAAATAAATTTAAATATTAAAAATACAAAATTAATAGAAATTTTGTCATGCCAAGCACATACTCACAAACTCGTCAACCAAAAGAACATTTTCCACTTCTACATCACTCCAATACATTTTTGGAAAAGTTAGAAGAAGAAATAACAAAATTGAAAAATTCACATTTTCTGACTTTTTCTTCAGTATGCCATGTTTGAGTGAAAAATGCAAAAAAGGCCTACCTTAAATTTAGCTTTTAATATTTTTATATCAAGTAAGAACACTTATTCTTTCATATTCTGCATTAAAAATCTGTATCACTCTAAAGCTTGATGGAGAAAATATTTTTATTTTGGACCAAAAACTCGTTTTTCAGGCGCAAAGTGTTTAATTGTTACCCAATCGGCTTGCTCACGACAGGAAAGTTTCTGGAAATATTTTTCCGCACATTTTAAGACCAACACCAACTCTCCCGCGCATCTGGGAGCAGAAATAGAGTATAGCCAGGTGCAAACCCGGAAAATTCCTAAAAGCCGGCTTTGGGACCAATGACCTATATTTTTCGAAATCATCTCTCTGGGGTATTGTCCCATCATAATAGGAGCTAAAACGGCAACAACTTTTTCGAAGATGTTCCCGCACACATCCACTGGCTCGTGATACACGTGTTAAATAGAACATTTTCAATATATTAATGAAAGATCTCACCCGTCATCTTCGTGATCAAGAACGGTGGAAGTTGGATTGCCGTATGGAGCCTGAGTTGGACGGAAAGATTGGATTCCTCCGACATTAGGCTTTGTGCATCCATTCCAGCCATCCGAGGTGAGAATGCCATCCCTTGCGATGTCCCTTGAGCTTGAATTCAATTGTCACGATTCACATTAAAGGAGGACTCTCGGCAAAGTAGCCACATCGATAGAAGAGAGGTTCCACCTTCCAAAGATCATAGCGCGAGCTAGGAAGTGGACAAACATTGTTATGATAGCTCAGAGGTAGAGCAGCCGTCACGAAATCGGAAGGTTGCGGGTTCTATTCCAGCCAGTTTTTGACAAAACTTCAAGGTATTTGAATTCGCGCACTTCCCTGGCCCATCAAGCGTCCATGGCACTCAGCCAACTAATCATAACTCTGTTGAGAGTAGAAATATTAATGTAATTTTTAGGAGCCTTTAGTCGTTAAGATGAGCTTTGCTATGGTTACTAAAGGCTCCAAAGTTGAACTTTGCCTTCAGTCCTCCTTCAACATGATTATCGTTGGAGAAATTTGGCGTACTTAGATAGACAGCGCAAGCTCCGCCCACTTTGCTCTGACACTTTCCCCTCGAAAGCGAGATCAGGGGGGCACAGGCTTCATTCGAAGCCAAATCACTAGCTTCATTCGAAGCCAAATCACAAAAATGAATTTGGAAGCTCTTTTCATCCTCTTTCGAATGAGCCTCCGGGACCCTGGAAAAACCTTCTCTAAGTAGGTCAGCATAAACGTTTTATAGATCGACTTAGCATAGAAAACTATAAAACTCGTATGCTGACCTACTCAGAAAAGGATTTTCCAGGGTCCCGGAGACTCATTCGAAAGAGGATGGAAAAATCTTCCAAATTCACTTTTGAACGAATGATTTGGTTGCGAACTCATCCTATGCCTCTTCGATTTCGAAAGGCGCATGACTAGTGACCCTCTGCGCGTCCTCTCCTCCCTCTCCCTCCCCTCCCTCCACCCGTCTCTCACCCGGTGTGACTAGAGAGCACTCTCAATACTAGAGAGCCCCCCTTTCTTACTCTGCAGACTTCGGCGAAGCCCTACCCGATCGTTTCGAGAATTGAAAAGAAAATGGAGAAATAGGCCCGCCCCTCTTTCTCTCGTCTCGCTTTTTTTGGCCTTTCACGTTATGCTCAATTCACCCACATTTTGAGCTATATTTTGGCTCAAACATTAGATATCAACCTAATTCAAAATGCATGGTCCTATTTAGCCCCATAAGCACACATTAACCACACAATTAGGTCTATGTGACGGTTTCGGCCTAGAAGCGTTGTGTAGAGCTCCATTTCGCCAGGTTGTTCGATTGAAATTGAGAGAAGAGGTGTCGTCACCGAGAGTGAGAACCCGCGAAAGTGGGTACTGTCACTGAAAGAATATTTCATTTTTTATAATGTTGGCTTGAGAATCAAGGATAGATAAGTAGCTTAATAAAGATTCCTAGTCATAAAAATTGTTTATTAAAACGACGACTTACGGTGTCTTGTACGCATAAGGGCATCCGTCTTCATTCTCGTCGTGCACATTATCGAATCCGGCCAATCTCGCTGTTATCGAGTTTCTCTACAAGAGCGAATCGAATATAAACATGATCAGAAAACATTTTTAATAAGCAAAGAAAATATCTCAGTGACATTCAGTACGATTTTACATAATAGTATGATTATTTGGAAAAGTCCGACTTGTCTAGTTTCTGGAGTCGAGACTTGCATGAAAATGGCACTGATAATAGTGACTATGCCAGTTTGCGGAATGATGTCCTTCTCTTTGATGTAGACGTAATCGTATACTTCGTAAGAAATTTCATCAGCTGAATCCTATTATTCATTCACTTTTAACGCTGCTTCACTGTTCAAATAACGGAATCGAAGATCGTTTCAAGACCCCCTCCTTCACTAAATCATTAATAAGGAACCTTTTGACTTTTCGACTACGTAGAGCGCTATTGTCCAGGTTGGCAAATCATTCAGGTCATTCTGATTTATCACAGAGATATTTCCGCTGCCCTTAAATTTTAATTGCATCAAATTCAAAAATCAAAGATACTCACAGTGATTGTTAGTGGGATCTTTCTGTGTCTCTCGTCCCTTTGCTGTGCGAGGTTGTCGATGCTAAAAAGGTCACATTTGCCTGTGTAATATTCATGAAATCAACCTGTAGTTCCTGTCCTGCTCATAATCATGCACGAGAAGGTTCAAGTTGTAGGCATCGATATTTTTTATGGTATTCTGAATGATTATCAATACTCATGCGTCATTCTTATTAATTAATCGCGTTTCGTTGAGAGCCAGATATTACACTGTTGAGCGAACAATATAATTGGTAAAAACGTGGGTTTGGCGACACCACAAGATTTTTTTTTATTTTTTCCGAAGATATATTGTTCGCTATTGTTCTAACGTGTGTTCCTGTGCGGAGTTGCCTATTTCAATTACGTTCTAAGCAAGTGATGTGCATATATTCGACTCATAATCGTTGTACGCTACTTTCGATTGCAAAATGTTGACAGAGAAAAGTTGCAAAATATCCGACGCACCTCATACTGCTCCCCAGCTTTACCAACTGTGGCAGCGAAGATCACGCAACCCGAGTCGCATTTCGAAATGTGCACCTGGGAATAAATGCAAAATGTGAACAATAAAATAAAACAAAAAAAAATCGAAACCTCTTTAACTCCCGCGAAATCGTAGATATCATAGAGAACCGAGTGAGTGAACTCGACTAATGAATCTGCAGAACGACTTTTACATAAATATAATACGCAAGAAGGCACACCTCGATATCTCGTAATCAGTTGAATTTGCATCGTAAATATCAAGATAGTTTGCCACTTTAGAACCTCTAAGTAAATCGTACCTGTGAATCCAATGGAAACGGCCAGAAGAATTGCAGCGCGCATGGCGAATACTAAAATAGACCGATAGAAAAAGATTAGGTTATAGGGTGAGCAACGACTCGACAGCGCGCGCACGTCTATTTAGAGCTTTGAACTTGCCAATCTTTCATACATTCTTATGATTCACCCGGAAAGTGACTCGATGACACTTGCGTGCCCCTCCTCGCTTTGCTTGCTCTCTCGCTCTGATCCATGCAACGCGAGTGTGATTTTCGTGCGTAGCATTTCGTTGCAGATTTGCACGAAAATCGCGCTCGTTTGGGATGAGATTCACTGTCCCAGTCAGGGGTCGGCCATGCGTCAGCATGCATCATTCCGCTTCATAGCGAGTCACCCGGGGTTACTCCGAGCTGTTCATGGTGAGAAACATCAGGACGATATGACCATGAAAAATTGCAGTTCGATCTGATTTGATGGGTTTAGGCTAAACCGTAGCTCACAGAATTTTTGAACTATTAGGTTGGTTCAAAAATACAAGGTTTTTCTGGATTTTTTCTCGAGAACGGTTTGCCTATCTTCAATATCACTTTGCGCACTACCATCATAGTATCATATTGAATCGATCTTACAAATTTTACGGATATGGGTTACCATTCCCTTGTTAGTTAGTTCAATAGAAAATAGATATTTTCTGAAAGGTAATGATTTTCTGAAAGGTGAAGCGCCTATTAAAACAGAAGAGATGTGTCGCAATTTCTGCCGTTTCGTGTTAGTGAGTTCTGGTGCACACTTCCATAGAACACTTAAAAGAGATCATTAATCTCTCTTAGTGGAGCTGTCGGGTCAACAAATATCTGTCCAGTGTGCCCTAACTTTACATTCCTTGGGAACTCGATGTCGCTTAATAGGTTTCTCAAACTGTAACTAATTTGGCAGTGAAAAATTCAGTTTTCGGTAATTTTTATAGTCAATTTTTTCGACCTCCATATATCCAATACATCTAAAAGTCAAAATTCTCGATCAAACACCGACAACAATGTATGTACTTTAGTAGATACCGCCGTGAGTATAGTATATATGAAAACGGACCACTCAAACTTCCGAATTTCTTGATTTATTCCAACGAACATATGACAGAAGCGCAACAACAAAAGCGCGATGGTCATTTTCAATGAAATTGTGAGCCGTCAGCTAGATTACGGTGTATCGGGATACGGCAGCTGACAAAATAAAGAGGGTGTATCGTAGATTGTGTGGGCCCTTTTACTTTGACTTAATTCAACACAAACTTCTTTCACGAATTTTTACCACTTCCCCTTACAAGTGTAATTTTAAAAAAAAATGACGTCACTAATATGCCCTCAGGGTAGATACTGGTAATCATTAGTTATTAGTTGACACTAATCACGAAGATGAATCAGCACTTTCTACTAAGATATTTAGATTTGTGCTTTTGTCGTTGCGCTTCTGTCATGCCCCCGAACATGCACTTCATAGAGCAGTGGAAAAATGGAAGTTCATTTTAGCTTAGTATCATACTGCTATTATGCAGTATTCAATTGGAATAATTTTTATTACTTTAATTTTTATTAATCATGAAATACTCACATCTTTCACAATTTCAGAAAATCAAAATTTTCAGAAAGCCTGAGTGGTCCGTTTCTCATAAATTTAAACTCAGGGCTGTACTAAAGCACATACACAGTGTTTGTCGCTGTTTCATCAATAATTTTGACTCTCAGATGTGAAAAAAGGCATAAATCGGTCGAAAATATCGACTTTTAAACGCTGAATTTTTCATTGCCAAATTAGTGGTATTGAGAAACCTATTGAACCACATCGATTTCCCAAGGAATGTGAAGTTAGGACACACTGGGCAGACAGTTTTGACATTCGACGCTAATGTGAGACCTTTGATGCAAAATATCGAAACATATCAGGCCTCTCACGAGAGAATCGGGACAAATAGTATTTTTCGGTTGACATTTGAATTTGTATTTTTCTTGCTTCTTATGTTTCCGGTCAGAACACCAGGTGAATAGCCGAAAACCGAAGTTGCAGAATTTTATCATGCGCTGCAGCTGCAGCAGGTTGCTGCAAATTTATGGACATGACTGGTGATTTAAGAGGTTTATGATTATAAATATGGTGGTTTTAGTAGGCGAATGTGTTTTTATGATCGAATGAACGAATTTGACATGAATGATTTATTTTTCACGTTTGCGACCGTTGCTGCAGAGGCTCATTGAACAGGTTTTTTATTTGACACTCGGACACGGATTTTTGCTAACACTCCAAATCAGTTCCATTTTGTAGAGCTTGAAATTCTGATCATACAAAAATTTTTGCAGAATTTTAAACGGGGGTCCTGGTAGTTTCCCAGAGTGCCGAAACTTCCGTAATGGGCTGCACGGTTCACACTCAGAGGGACCTGTTTTTAAAAGTCTCAGGTTCGAATCCCGGCAAATGCCACACTTGTTTTGCTGATGTTTGAGCATAAGAGGGCTATGTTTCAAGTCGTTTTATTGGCAATGGTCATGTGATTTCAACAATAATTTAATTATCAACAACAAACGAACCATAAATATCAGTGATAAACATGTATAAGTGCAGTAATGTGGCAAATACGAAGTCTCGTGAAATTCAGGAAAAAAACAACGACGGAGATTTATTTTTTTTAATTTTAGGGAGTTCGAAAATGTTCTTAAAACAATAAAATAAATAAGCAAAACAAGTGTGGCATTTGCCGGGATTCGAACCTGAGACTTTTAAAAACAGATCCCTCTGAGTGAGAACCGTGCAGCCCATTACGGAAGTTTCGGCACTCTGGGAAGCTACCAGGACCCCCGTTTAAAATTCTGCAAAAAATGTTGTATGATCAGAATTTCAAGCTCTACAAAATGGAACTGGTTTGGAGTGTTAGCAAAAATCCATGTTCGAGTGACAAATAAAAAACCTGTTCAATGAGCCTCTGCAGCAACGGTCGCAAAAGTGAAAAATAAATCATTCATGTCAAATTCGTTCATTCGATCATAAAAACACATTCGCCTTCTAAAACCACCATATTTATAATCATCAACCTCTTAAATCATCAGTCATGACCATAAATTGCAGCAGCCTGCTGCAGCTGCAGCAACTGATATGCTCGAAACAAATTAGGAGGGTGTTCTACGACCCAATCCCGAGCTAAATAAAATACAAACTTGAATATTTTAGTTTTCAATGTCAACTCGTTGTCCCGATTCTCTCGTGAGAGGCCTGATATACCGCTCTCGATTTTTCATTTTATATTTTTCATAGATATATTGACTTCTTCTTTCATTCTATGAAAAAAAATTCCACTGTAAGTTCCCTGTGTGATGGAGAAAACAAATGATTTGAATCCAATATGTTTTGTCATAGCTTTTTTATTGGTGATTATGGTAAAAATATTTCAACATAAAATTTGTTCAGAATAATTTTCCGTCCACTTTAAGCCCAATGTCACCTTTGTTTCTGGTCTTTGAGGTGAAATACAGCATAGCCAGGTGTAAAATCGGAAATTTTTTAAAAGGCGGCTCTGGTACCAATAACCAATATATTCAAAAGCATCACTCCAGGTTATTACCAAAACATATATGGCAAATTCAAGGAAAAATATTTTTTTTTAAATGAAAATGTTCCAATAGAAAAAAACGCCTAGTTATAATCATTCGTTTCATCATTTGTCTAGAGTTTTTTATCATCATTATCCATCCACTATTCATATATATACGGACCATACAACAAGAACACGTCAATAAATATATTTATTTTTGAAATGAGTTTTATCAGAGGATTTCTGAGAGAATCGAGTTACTCCCTACAGGGTCCGTACAACGAAAAAATAAAATTTGTGCCTAGGGTACTTTTTCACGTAGATCACGAAAATCGATCCTAGGAAGCCGTATCTCTGACCCCTCATTCTCTGTGGTGCGCCAATTGGGCGGTCGGATTTTGAAACTTTTTTTGCAGCTTCCAAACTCCATAATCAGTGATTATGAAAGATCTCGACGAGATAAGCATTTTTCCTGTTGGAAGTGAGGGGATAGCTCATCTGTGGAAAAAGTTATGGCCGTTAGAATTATAAATTTTGTCTAAAAATTGTCGCCCTGAAAAACTTTTCGGCAGATTACAATCTGATTTCATTTTCATTCGATTCCGCGTGCATTTTTACCCCTAACATTAAATTTTCAAGGAAATCGGGTGATATGTATAGATCGAAATTTTCAAAAGAATATGGCTATGTCGAGATTTTTGGTAAAAAATATCGATTTTTTAAGCCTACAAACTTTTTTTTCAATTTTTGGTAAGAAAACATGTGCAAATTCGTTTTCTACGGGTTGAAATACGTCAGAAACACTTTAACTCGACTTATTCTGAAATTTTTCATTTTTGGCCTCAAAAGCACCGAAAAATCCTTGTTGAAAATTTCGATCTATACGTATCACCCGATTTCCTTGAAAATTTAATGTTAGGGGTAAAAATGCACGCGGAATCGAATGAAAATGAAATCAGATTGTAATCTGCCGAAAAATTTTTCAGGGCGACAATTTTTAGACAAAATTTAGAATTCTAACGGCCATAACTTTTTTCACAGATGAGCTATCCCCTCACTTCCAACAGGATAAATGCTTATCTCGTCGAGATATTTCAGAATCACTATCTGGTTATGGAGTTTGGAAGCTGCAAAAAATATTTCAAAATCCGACCGCCCACTTTGGCGCACCACAGAGAATGAGGGATCAGAGATACGGCTTCCTAGGGTCGATTTTCGTGATCTACGTGAAAAAGTACCCCTAAGCACAAATTTTTATTTTTTCGTTGTACGGAGGTATCTCGGTTCTCTCAGACTTCCTCTGTTATAGAAGTAATGACAATAAAAATAGAGGGCACATTATTCCTGAAAGATGTGACTTTCAGAAATGGCAAATGCTTGTGTCTTACCCGAATTTCTGAATCCTGAACTCGTAGTCGATGGTTGTGATGTTGATGAAATCATTGGTACATTTGGTTCAGGGTTCAATGTTGAAAAAATGGCGGAAGTCTGTGTTGGAGTGAACGTTGTTCTGGAAGAGCTAGTTGGTGGATGAGATTTCGATGCAGATGAGGAGATAGAAGTCATTGATTGAGCTGAAGAACTGATGGATGTTATGCTTTCGTGGATACAGTATTGTATTTACTTGTTGTTGGTGCCAGGGAAGTCTTCGGAAGTGTAATCGATGAGTGTCTAACGAGAAATCCTTGATTTCCTTTCATATTGTCGTACTCGAAATCAAGAAACTGCAAGGAATATCGGATCATTTTTACGAACTTTTGATTTCATTAGTAGACTTTGTGATAAAAAAAATGGATAAATTAAATTCAATTTAGCTTACACGTATTCCCGAATAATCGAAGTTTTGTTGAGCAGTTCCAGTAATTCTGAACGGAATGAAGTCTATAAGTTATGTCTGATAAACTCACAAGGTCGGATTGTCACGTTTATTTATTTCACTGATGGCTAAGCTATGGTCTGAATCCAGTTGAGGAATCACTTCCAAGCTCACTTTGAAATATCTGAAAAGTCGAATGCTAGTAAATCTCAGAAGAATTTTTTGCGGTTACAATTCAGGGAAGAATTTATTATATTTTCTATCTTATAGCACTCTAAAATATTTAGGATACCTGTCCAGTTCGGATGAAAGAATTGTGAAGGTTGGCGTATGCCAAATTTCTTCGGTTGAGCGGAATGATTGGATTCCTCCTGTTCTTGGTTTAGTGCAACCATTCCATCCCGACGAAGTTATAAAGCCATCCGTGCCAATGTCACGAGTTGCGCATGAAAAATATATTTAATATTTCAAGAATACGAAATGTAACCTTGGGGACAGACAAGGAGGAAGGTCATGTCAGAATACATCAGCAACAGTGTTCATCACACTACTCTTGTCCGGAGTGGTAAACGATGATAACATTGGCGTACTGGTTAGTTGAGTTGTGTGGAGTTGCATCAAGCCAGGCTGTGCGACTTTGAATGAAAGAAGAGGAGTCGTCACCGAGAAATAGAAACCGGGGAAGTTGATATTGTCACTGAAAGATCATTGCACGAATTTCGAATCATTCAAAATAATGGTCGTCGGTCAATTACATAACCCTACAATTCACACTGTATTGAAACAATTCTCATTGTAATATAAGGATGTTATAGTATCAACATAACTCACGGCGTCCTATACGCGTATGGACATCCGTCTTCATTCTCATCCATAACATTGTCGAAACCTGCCAATCGCACGATCATCGAGTTCATCTGGAAAAATATCCTACAAAAAATATTGAAATTTAACAGATTTGGGAAAATATACGACCTGCGCAGTCTCTGGAGATATCACTTGCATGAAATAAGCACTCATGATAGTAAATATCACAGACTCCGGAACGATGGGAGTGTCTTTGATGTAGAAATAATCGTATACTTCGAAAGAGATTTCGTCAGCTGAATCGAGTTGAGGAATTACAAATATTCCGAGACATTCCTAGTAATGACATCGTATTATCATGTTTCTAATGTCCCTGTAACGTCTATTCTTCTACTCTATCAGAAGATAAACTATCAATTGAAATGGAAAAAGAGTTTAAAATTTGACGTTGGATAACATGAGATAAATCAAATTGAATAATTGTGAACATTTTGATTTCTCGACAACGTAGAGGGCAATTGTATAGAATCGCCTACTTCGAATATCGTTCTGATTTATCACCGAGATATTGCCACTGCCCTGAAATATTGATGGAGTAAAATGGTAAAATCAAAAATATTCACTGTGATGGTCAGTGGAATCTTTCTCTGTTGCTCATCCCTTTGCTGAGCGAGTTCGGCGACGCTGAACGCCAATCATTAGCATTTTTTTAATTTTAAAATGTTTTTGTTTAATAAAAAAATCTTTTAAATCGCTAATTAACCTATAGTTCGTCCCGTGCTCATAATCAACGACGATAAGATTCATCGCGTAAGGATCGAGCCCATTGGGTGATTTCTGAACAAAAAGTGCTACAGAATGTATTAATGACAAATTTGATTGAAAAAAGTAACATAAAAGCCAACGTACGTCAAGTGTTTCGCCAGTCGTAGCGGCGAAAATGACGCAGCCAAGGTCGCATTTTGCGATGTGCACCTCATAATACTCTCTGATTTGAATTTTTCGAAAGTAAGAACCTCTTCAACTTGCGCGAAATCGTAGATATCGTACAAAATGGAGTGAGTGAATTCGACCATCGAATCTGAAGAAGGATATTTTGATTTTGCGAAAGTATTCAAATGATAACGTACTCGTCAATCCAGCAGTTATGACGAGAAGAGCAGCAATGCGCATGGTGAGCAATCGCTGAAAATGAAAATGAGCGGGCTGAAGAATGGTATTTAGAACAAGCATTGTCCTGTAAGAGCACACATGCCTTTTATCGCTTGTGCACTCGCCATTTAACTGCTTTCCGTAGTCGATTCACCCAGAGACTGTTAGGCTTACACAAGCGCGGACTCTCCGTACTCAGCGTGCTCTCTCGATCTGCCTGGCTGGCGTGACAGCTTATACGACGTGAAAAGTGTCGAATGAGGAAAAACTTGCTCACACCTTGCATGCCTGAGCATTGTTAGTCTCAGGATGAATCTTCACATGACTCATAATTTACTTTCAGTTATACATCACTGTTCTCCTCTCTTCTTTACCCGCCAGAGGGAAAAAAAGGTTATACATTTTCTTCCGAAGAAACGAGAGTTAGAGAAAAACTTTTAATTGCACGTCCACATTTACAGTTTGCAAAGAACGTTCAGAAAGATCAAATCAATTCGAATCAATTCATTTACCATGCAGATGTCGAAATAAGTGATAAGAGAGAAGTAATACGAAATAAGACTACATGAAATACGATGCATCATCTAGGATGCAAAGCGAATAGTATGGTATATTACAAATTGGCATAGTTAAATTGGCATCATAATTGAGCTCAAATCATACGTTATATTAATTCACGTTGCGACTGCGCTATCTTCCTGGGAAATAATTAACAAAGCGGATGAAATATTTATATGATGGAATACAAATATTTCCATAGAAAATATTGCGTTTATTAAATAACAAAGCGGATGAAATATTTATATGATGGAATACAAATATTTCCATAGAAAATATTGCGTTTCGCAATATTTTCTATGGAAATATTTGTATGTTTTTGCCTCTACAATACACGTATTCATAGAAATTATAGTACAATTATTAGACTTGTTTAAAAAATTAGGTAGTATTGTGAGTGGCTGTAAATGCAGATGCAACAACTGCTATCTTCCTGTTTCGTTTGCCCAGCAACCTCATGAATCCCTGCCGATACGGTTTGATGAGCAGAATGATGAGAATGGGATCGATGCAGGGGAAGAAGGAGAGGAGGAGCATCGAGAGGGCGGAGTAGAAGGGAGAGTAGAGATGGAAGAGGGAGATGGTCACGTTGAGGAAGTACGGAATGTAGACTAGGAGGATTGGAGTCAGCGTCTGAAGGAAAAAGGGCAATACATGGGATAATCTTCCCGATGGGACCCAAAAATCCTTCACCAGTTTTTTTCAACAATTGTTTCCTATACTGTCAAAGCATATAGTGCGAAAATTAAACAGCAGGTTTGTTTTTGGTTTGTATCCGTGAGGATAACGTCCGACTGTAATCTTCCATCTCTGACAATCCGACCACTAGTGCTAGCATTAGGGGAGGACAGAGATGAAGGAAGACTAACCTGAGCAGTGGCCGCTATGAGGATTCTAAGATGGAAAGTTCTCGCAGTCTCCGATATATTCTTCGCCTTTCCGATCTCTCGATAGGTGAGGAAGACGAGGGAGAGAGCAGTGGAGACACTGATGACCTCCACGGAATCAGCCATCAGGAGGAAGAGGAAAGGACGGAGGCACAGCTTGCCATCGCGCTGAATTGAGACAATTGATGAACGGTCTAACCAGCTAAATGACGTCACTGAACATGCCCTTAGACAGTGAAATATTTTGGGATAGGACAAGATTCAACATCCTCAATTAGTTGAACGGCAAAACTGGTATACCCAATAGTTGAGAATGAGCATATCCTCGTGGATTTCCTTGCCGTACTCAGCCCGAAACAGTTGCTGATACTCCCTTATCTCATTTCCATCTTCTGCTCGGCCGAGGTAAAAACACGAGAGAAACCTGCAACTTGTTGAACTTTTAGATAAAGTATTAATATATAATAGGTAACATAGTTAACAAAAGCTGAAGAATGTTCACTCTCACATCAGTTCGAGGAAGCATGAAATTAAAAGACTGATCTTGGGCTTCCATCGATTATCAATGACAAACAAATCACCAAGAAATCTGCATACAAAGAATCGACAAGATCAGTCCGATTATGAAATTGCATTGAGAGAAGAGTGGGATTTTGTTGGGGCTGAAGCATTCAATTATGTTTCGTTGAGAAGATTTCGAAACTGTCGAATGATCCAATAACGATAAAGCAAGTGAATGTTGAGAATGGCGAAGGGAATTGCGTAACAAGAAGAGTAGAAACACATTAGAGGCTGCAACATTTTCCGGTTTTCTCCACTGTATTAATGCATAGGGATGACTTGGCAAGAAGTATCTCTATTCATTCTGCTTTCTCTCCCAATTGTCAAACATGTAAGAAAGCGCACTTAAAGAAAAGAGTCAAGTCATTTCTTGCTAAGTCATCCCTAATTGTGACTTACGAAACTCCTGAAGAAACTATCGGAAACAATGGCGAAGCCTGTCCGAGATGGAATCACTTTCTGAAATTCATTATTCATTATTCATTATTTATCAATTAATCTTTCTGAAATGATGTCAATCATGTGAAGTCAAAGAATGGAACTAACCGGGTTGCTGACATGATGCATGAGAACGAGATAAGTGTCGTACGCTATGAATATCTCGAGAAGATACTTGTACGTCCCCAGTTCCTTCGTCGAAAAACGGCGAATTATGTACAATAAGAGCAGATTGAGAGAGATTCCGCCCACTGAATAAGCCATTACATGCGCGGGAATATATAAGGAAAAAAGAGAATAACCAGAAACCACTGAATAGATATATAATATTTCAATGTGAACTTACCGAAATTCACTGTTGAGACCACCTCGAAGACTTTGTGCAGAGCTTGCATCGTTGGAGCGTTCCACTACAGAATGAGCGAATATATCTTTTGCCATTCCCGTTATGAGAAATTTACGGTAAGATCTAAGATAATCAGAGTACAGATGACTATAATATTGAAGGTGAGCAAATAGTGAAATAACACTATAAATGCGGAAATGGAGCAATGATCTGGTTCTCTTCATTTTGAACACTCTCTTGCAAGTTAGAGAAAGCGAGAGAGCAAACAGGAGAGTGTCAGACCATTGCTCGGCAAAGGGTATGTTTACGCTCGTATGTAGCCATCCTTACTCATCAGGCGCGTAATCTATCATCGTGGGGGTATCAGTAACAAAATTGGCTAATGAAACCCATCTCCGCATCAAATCTTCTCTAGGAGAGGTGAGAGAGCATGCATATTGATGAGAGTGTTCCGGATCATTTCCATCGACTCCTTTCTAGCCTTCTCTCGAATTAGAGATAAGATGTGCATATAAGGGAGAAGGTTATCACCAGATTCACAGTTTCCAATTATTTCAACAAATTTCAGGAGTATTAATTTACTTGTGATTTGTGTGATAACACTCAACTTTTAAAAAAATCTGTAGTTACTGCCCGATTTCAAAACCCGTAATTTCAATTTATTACAGATGTGGCTCTGCGAATCTGAACGGTGTTCGCTACTCATGCGATGATATTCCCCAGGGAGAGTATGGCCAGACTTACCTCTTCTGGAACGGAGACCCAATCAACAAGGCTGACATGTACATCCGTCCCTCCGCCTTCCCCAACTATGATTGAAATTACCTTTCGCAATATCCAAAAAATCCATAAAAGTTATCCATAAAAGTTGCAATTGATAATTTCTTTGTGTGAACATCCACATATTTTCCTGAAAACTTCGGACACTTCAAAATGTACAGGGTGCGCCAAAATTACGTGGACTGATTTCATCATTCTGTACAATCGATAGCCCCTCCGCACAATCGATATGCGTGACCCCTATAGTATTATCAAGACGAGTGACCATTGGTCTCCCATTATTCAACGTCTCATGACAGTTAGTCAGGTTGTCTAATAATGGCGATGTCTAGTCTTCTCCGACTCTCACTCTAACCTGCACAATGACGATATGACATCGCTCATCTACTCGGCGTTCACTAGTCGACTGCATCCGCAACCAGTATTAGGTACCACTAGCTTGATACTTACAAGGACTGTCCGTGCAGAGAGAAATTGGTGTATCTTTCCACCACCAGGAACCGAGAGCGCATCCGAAACAGGGTCCTTCGAAACCGCACGCAGATGATCAAGATCTTCGATATCTCGAACATATCTGTTTGTAGTCTTCTCAAGTCCCAGCTGATTAATGGCCTTCACACGTACAATAAGTAGCACGGTCTAGATGAGCTTCAGCTCATGCTCCGCTGAGAACGGTACATTAAACTGTCGTTGCATTGTGCTAGGTCCGCGTACTTTCGTACTTTATTTAACGATGCAAATATCTTTAACGTCGAAGGCAAGCTGAATATCCAAAACAGCTTATTCTATTCCTCTCATCCTGAGGAATAATAAATATTTGTGGCGTCACTGGTTGTACCATCCATCCCCTCTACATCAGAGGTTGGGATGCATTTTGCTCAACATGCAAGTTCCCTCTCGTTTTCGTCACTCCGGGCTTCAAGATCAATAAGCAGTATTACATAAAGCATATCATCGAATACGGGCGTCCACCTTGAGCTCATTCCCACTTCGGTCAGGAGCACTGGACCTTTCGGAAAAATTCTGCTCCATTCACAAGACAGATTCGTTGCCGGACACCCATGAACCATACTAAATCACTCTGATTGATTGGCCCCCGAACTCTCCCGTACTCAACCCCTCGACGTCAGTGTTTGGGGGTGTTGTAGGCCAAGATCTTCTCTACAAATAACTCCACACTAATCTCCCTCAATGCTGCCCTTCTCAAAGCAAGATACGAAATCGATGAAAATTTCATGCGGGAATTGACAGTTGAATATGGGAAGACACTCAAGGCCTGTGTAAAAGCAAAAGGAGGCCCCATCAAAATTAGTTGACATGTTACTATTGCATATATACTTGATAAGCTATGCCTTGAACCGAGTCTCTCAAGTCCCATTCCAAAGGCAGGAATCATATGAAAACATCAGTCCACGTAATTTTGGCGCACCCTGTAGATATTTTCCGTCGACAATTCAGAGCTTTAGTCGTCAATTAAACTTTGATTTTCCATTTATTTTGTGTGTATTACTATGCTTCTAATAACAAGAGATGAAGATGAAGATGGCTTTATGTTTTACTATTTTACATTTACTATGTACATTATACAGTATGCTCGACGTCTCTTCAAGCGAACCAGCTCAGGTCGACGTTTCCGACGCTGCACGCTCCTCCCACGTCTCCCGCATACTGTAAAGATGTATACTGAATTAGATAATAATATTAGATAGGTTACTGCTAATATTGGATTAAGTATCTTATGTCTTGAAACCATTCGCATTTAATTGAGTTTTCTTAATGCTCTAAAATCTAATGAATATTTTTGCGATATTCTGAGAAGTTGCTTTCATCATTTCCCGAACTCTGTTAAGTGGTTAATCGATGAGATAATGAGGAAACAGAGCGGTTTTTCACGATGATAAAAGGTGAACTCAATACATGCCGATTTGTACGCAGAAACGGGGCTTGTTGGCAATCGCGCATCTTTTAGAGAGAAACGATACCACGGTCTCTTCCTTTTACACACTCTCCCACCGCTCGACCGGTCTAGAGAATGTGTGGAATGAAGAGACGAAGGCCCGAATTACGAACTCTAGCATCTTTCTGAAACAATGTACCTGATGCATGGCCGGCTTGGTCCAGCCTCCGAAAGGCGAGAAGTTGTTGAAGTTGGCCTAAAGAGATTCTTCAATGACGTGGCAACGAATATGACTCTCGAAGCGAAAGTTGCTGGCATTATGCCAACAAGTCTTCACTAATACTCGCCTGCCCATTCCAGTTCGCCCACCACAGATCATGGGAGGCCATTCCAGTCCACGAGTTGCCCACAATCGCATCCCAGTTGTAGCTGCTCGTGTACACTCCGATCTGACCATTCACACATTTTAATTTTTACATAATTCTGAAAAATGTAATCGAGGCGATAAATAAAATATCTTCCATTTATTTCAAAGAAAGAGTATGACAAAAGACTGACTCTGACTCCCAGTGCCTTGCCCTGATTGGCCATGTCTGTGATGAATTGACGGTTGTGGTTCTGAAATGGAGAATGCAGTGATGAAGCAATATTTTTCGTTATGTTCCATGTTCCATCGACTCTCTATCTTATTTTGAATTATATCATTCGATTTTGATCTTTAAGACGAGGTGAATTAGGTATGGGCTAAGTGCGGCACATCTTGGATTTGCCCCCCGCATCTTTATTTCTATGATTACTCTCTACTTTTCAGTCCAAATTCCTTCCCAAAGTGCTCACGAGATCGCTCGGCCAGTCATTGTCCCTCTCGATATCGAGCCAGAGAGTACCGTACTTCACACCAGCATTCTTGAGAGCATTCACCGTATTGGTGACCTGCAATGAATCTCCAACTCCCTCCTCTTACTAATTTTCTAATTAATCTCTAACCAATTAACCTTTCTAATTATTCTCTGACTAATTTCTAACTCCCGCGTTCATCATAATTCTTGAGCATTGTAGTTGGCCCACCATAGGGAATACACCGCCCATCCTCGAGTTGCTCGGGATCAATATTACAAAAAACAGATCAGCCGTGCACCTGTTGTGCGGCTGACGCGCAGCCAGATCTCTTGCACGGGTAGATGTACGCATCGACTGCGCCCAGTCCTGAGATTTACAACTTTTATCGATTTATGTGGATCAAAACAAAAATAGCGCATTTTCAAGGTTTCCAATGCACTCATGGCCCATATTGATGTCCAATATGTCAGATTCCATAATTTTACCGAGTTTGCATGTCATTCCCTTTTTAGGTCAATAGCTGAATGATAAAGGTGAAAATGAGCAGTAATTCCACACAGCCCTAGCCAGTCTTTAATTTTCCATCCACTTTGACTAAATTTTACTGCAATTGCCATTCTCTAAATGAGAGCAGCTTGTCTACAATTATCCCAGCCTCACTCATCTATAATTCTATCTGTTTTTCTCATAAAAGCACCAAATTACTACGTAGCGACTCGTCAGTGATGTAGTGTTAGTTCTCATGGAAATGAATTCAGATTTGAATTCCCACCCTCACGTATCTCCGTTCTCCGTGGAGCAAGAGACTTTAAATTTGGCTTATAAGGTTTTCCGACCCTCAGAACCTTACATTCCAAAATGTCAGTCCCTAGCACTACGGAGAACGAAGATACGTGATTACGAGAATTCAAATCTGATGTCATTTTCATGAAAACTAACAGGGCATTAAGAGAGGACACAACGTGCCCATTTAGTGTATGCAAATGAAGAGAGGGTGTCCCGAATGGTGAACTACTCGCCAGCAGCATCGGCGTTCTTCATATTCTGGATTCCTCCGTTATCGATGCCTCCCGTCTGCTCGCCCACTCTCCCGATGTAGAACCAGTAGCCGTTGTTCTTGAGGCACTGGAAGCCAGAGACGGAGATCGCCTGAAAAAATTAGACTGGTTGATACTAAAAAAGATATGTATAATATTAGTATTGGAAGGCAGTGCAGATATGAGCCGCGTCAACATCCTTGCACATTCAGTTGCGCGGCTGTCGAGGTATGTGCTGTATTACCGAGCAAATGAAAGAGCTGTACAATTTCTCTTAATTTCTCTTTTACAGGCTTGATAATCTCGACTGAATTTCGATGAAATTCGTACAGCGATGGTGAGCTGCATAAGGTTGTCATAAATGCTCATTTTATGCCCAACTAAAGTGCTCGTCTTGAAAATGCCCACGTACAGCGATTGTGTCGATGCCGAGGTAGGCTGTGGAGAAGGAGACGCCCAGGGCGAGGAAGAGAAGAGCAACGCGGGTCATCACCTCCAATTAGTATTGTGCTAATTAGAAATGAAAACAAATGGATTTATCATCAATATGACAACATCACATGCGCTAGGTGATGGGACGTTTTGGAAGAAATGTACCTAGATGTTACTAAATAACTAAGTTACAACATCCCCCCCCCGACATGGTGGGTTCCCAAGCGCTCCATCACCCTAACAATCAGAGAAGTTGATCTCCGTATTTCCGCACTATCTAACGGGTTAGCGAGCATACGAAATGAAGCGAGCATAAATCGTGAGCGCTATCAGCGATCTCTGGCTCTTTCGTCCCAGATCTTACCTATTTATCCCCGTCTCTGATGTGTCGCTATGTGATGTGTTATCAGGCTAGAAATGGCTTCGCATGAAGTGAATCTCTTTATTTTCCATACTATTTCACTGGCTGAACAAGTGAGAGATCGGACAGAATGAAGAGAAAATTTCTCGTGAAGTAATCCCTGGCCATCTCGTGTTGGTATCACATGGAAGGGCGTTGCAAAACGGGGCATCGCAGAGAGAATCTCTCGATTTACCACGATATCTCGGCGCATTCCTGGCCAAATACTGACCATGGAGATAACGTCAAGATACAAAACATCGTTAGTTCTTGATCGCGAGTGAACCGGACTTCGGCCCGAGGAGCACAGGCACTAGGTCGGATGAGAAACCACCGGATGAGAAACAAAAAAAATAACCTTCTACAGTATGTTCACAGTAGGTTCCCAACGTGTCAAAAATGCTTCTGTGAAAGTCCTACAGAAGGGTCCATTTTTTGGTTCTCATCCGACGGTTCTCATCCGGTGTAGTGCCGGAGCACATGCGGTCCATAATGCGGGAAGGACATCTTTTGGATATGGATCCAATCCCGATTTCGTCATGCAGCCTTTATCTCTGATTTACAGTGGAAATATACTATCATTGTTTCTGCAACAAATGAAATCAGCTGCCATAAACGACAACTGAAAAATGAGAAGGAATTCACAGCACTGCCAGTCAAATGATGGTCATTTGCGAAAAACAGCTAACAATGCTCTCTATGGACAATGGGATGACAAACACGGTAGCCAAGACAATAGAATTGTTGTGGTGATTGAAGGACTATGACGTGATGAGTCAGTGAGGGAAACGTTACAATACAATTTTTATCTGTTATCGCTTACTGGGCGCAGATCAAGATGTGATGGTCGAAAAAAGGTAGTTCTTCTCATTTCAAGATGGTCATTTGCGGTGTGCGAGATTATTTTGGATTGCATTGCATAAATAGAATCTCACTATAGGTCGTACACGAAGCCTTGCGTGTTCTAGAATCTCCTCTGCTCGAATCCTCCAGACTCGATGATCAATCTTTCAACGAGATGATCGAGCCTAGGTTCTGAAGAACCAAACATCTAGGTAGGTCATACCCATCACACGGTGACTACTCCGGCTTGGATGGGGATTACTTTCTTGATGTGTCGAAGGCGGAAGCGAGGGGTATTAGGGGAAACCGCTCCAAATCAGAGAGAAATGGGAGAGGGACCGCTCGCGACGACTAACAAGGAATGGAATGAAACGTTACATAGAGCTATTTGAGGATCTGATCATGCATAGTAGATAGATGGTGAATTGTAGCAAGGTATAGTGTAGTTAATTTTTTTGCCATTCATCTTTTTCATGCCCCCGAATTCATTTTCCTGTGTCGTATAAGAAAATTCACAACATGAATACAATATCAGTGTTTCTCCAATCTTTTTCTTTTTTTTGTCTGTACAGCCTGTACAGTATAGGAGCCCGTTTGCGTAAGAATCGGACAATCGCTGGCATCGGCCAAAAAGGTCAAATCGTTGAAACTCTGTATTTTGGGGTTTTCTTGCACGCTGATGACGATAGGCATTTTCATTTTGCTCAAAGATTGGTCGTTGGCTCCAGATGGCGTCACGTCGAAATCGAACTTTTCCGAAAATATAAATTTCGGAAGTCAGTAAAATTAAGTGCGAATTATTTCCGGGGCAGAATTGGATGGCGATCACACCTGTCTAGTTCATTTTTCATGGTTTTTTTAAATAAATTTGTAAAATCAAACTTTTCATAGAGATAAAAGATGTCGGAGAGACTACCATAGTTCAAACCCTCATGATGAGGGGAGTCAAAATATGTGCTCAAATGTAAGAAAACACACCGCCATAAGATTTTTGGCGGCAGAAAGTGAGTTTTTGCCAGCGAAATCGGCTGTCGGACTTGGTTTCTTCCATTGATCTACCCGAGCATCTCGTTCGGTTGACCTCTTCCCTCCGCTGCGCCTCTCCTCCCTCTCGCCTATCGCCGATTTCGCTGGCAAAAAACTCACTTTCTGCCACCAAAAATCTTATGGCGACGTGTTTTCTTAAATTTGAGCACATATTTTGACTCCTCTCATCAAGGGGCTCGAACTATGTTAGTCTCTCCGATATCTTTTATCTCTATGAAAAGTTTGATTTTAATAATTTATTTTATAAAATCATGAAAAATGAAAAAGACAGGCGTGATAGCCATCCAATTCTGCACCGGAAATAATTCGCACTTAATTTTACTGACCTCCGAAATTTAGATATTCGAAAAAGTTCGATTTCGACGTGGCGCCATCTGGATCCAACGACCAATCTTTGAGCAAAATGAATATGCCTATCGGCATAAGCATACAAGAAAACCCCAAAATAGAGAGTTTCAGCGATTTGACCTTTTTGGCATCGTAAAAACATCTGATCGTTTGATGATCGTAAAAACATCATCAAACATTGGCATCAAACATCGTAAAAATTGTCTTATTCTTGCGCAAACGGGCTCATAGATCCATATTACATGCCTTCGTCCTGGATCAAATGATGATGATGAATAAGAACTTTTCCGTTGTAATCTTCCTCTCAACATGGAATAGTTCTTGAGATTTTTCGAAAATACTCCGAACTATTTTCAAATGAAAATTCACCTGAAAGTGATCAAGCAATTTAGTTCAATAAATGTAGTAGGCATTTGATTTTTTCATAAATATTGCAAAAGTGCTGAAATAGCTTTCTTGGTGTACGATTTTCACACCGATCTCTAACCTCCGTATCTAGTCTCGCTTGTGACTTCTAATCTCTTTTCTGATCGTCCTGTTTTCGTCGTCTCAGCGGCCTCTTTTGTACCCTTTTCACGTGATCATACTGTAATCTAATCTTTAAACGGTGTAGCCTCGGCTTTTCGGACTTTGGGGCCCTCAAAATTGCAATTTTTCCTTCTGTTCTCAAAATATTTCGATCTTACTCTCTCTTCATTACGGGCCTCAATGAGACAGAAAGCATTTAAAATGAGGGGATGGCACTCATTTACTCTCGCCATTCTTTAATAAATCCTACGAATATATGTTTTCACGTGATTAAACGGTAGTGTGATCTTTAAAAGAAGCTATTTTTGGCTGTTGGGGACTCCTAATCTAGCAGTCTTTAATTGTGATGGTGAAAATGCTCCATGATTAGCAGAAAGAACTCTCGAACTCGAATAACGAACAGAAATAAGACGGTTCTCTGAAATATTTTTTTGATCAAACATCATATTTTTGTTCATTTATCGTGCCTTCACTAATGTTCCCCTCTAAATAAGTGTATCCTGCTCCTGCACCATCATCTCATTCATGTTCGATATTGACCAGATTATTTAGAAGAGATTTAAACTTTATGTTCGACTATGTTGCAATTATTGTTTACAATATACAGTACTCTCGAAGGGTCTTCAAGCGAACCAGCTCAGGTCGACATTTCCGACTTCGCACGCGCCTCCCACGTCTCCCGCATACTGAATGAATCGGAGTTTATTCTAATATTGAAGTAAATATAAGGCCTATCCTGACACATCTTAGAATCCAATAGCATTTAATTGAGTTTGAAATGGTAGAAAGTCTTATTAAAACCTTTTCTTCAAACTCAGGAACGCTCTATTCATTGCTCAAATTCTATCGAATGATGAGAGAAAATTAAGATAGTAACAGAAATATTTTCGCAGTAATAAAGTTGAACTCAGTAGATTTGTACCCAAAAATATGGGCTTGTTTTTCCCCTTCGCATCTTTCTGAAAAAATGAACCTGATGCATGCCTGGCTTGGTCCAGCCTCCGAAAGGCGAGAAGTTGTTGAAGTTGGCCTGAATGAAATTCTGGCGTACTCTAATCTAATTTGTATCATGTGTAAACGGAAAGCACATACCGCAAATTAATCAATGATTTTCAATTTTATTTTGTAATAAACTGCGTAAAGCAGTTCAAAGGGTTGGGTTTTCCACCACAGAGTCACCACACATCTTTTGAAACAGCTAATTTACTATAAATATTCAGACTGTTGGCCGTTTCTTGCTTATCACTAATGCGACGCCATTTCATTAACTACGATGGGCTTGTTTATTCTTGGGGTACTCGGGTTTGATCGCACAAGTTTAGAACAAGGATGTTTTCAACTTGTGTGCCTCCCACTACGCTCAAGTCGATTTGCAATTTGTAAACACGACAACCAGATTTGTTTACAAGTTTGGCGCAAGGGGAGGCACACAAGTTGTAAACATACTTGTTCTATACTTGTGCGACTACACACGAGTATTTCGCAATCCGGTCAGGCACGATCTCACAGCGGTCTAGTTTTCGTGCAATAGTTTGCAACTCACCTGTCCGTTCCAGTTTGCCCACCACAAATCATACGAGGCCATTCCAGTCCACGAGTTGCCAACAATCGCATCCCAGTTGTAGCTGTTAGTGTACACTCCGATCTGAAAGGACTAATCGTAAGTCTGACCCCTTGAACCGCGTGAAATTACAGTATCACATAACCGCCACACACCGATCTTCCCATTTACACATGCTGTAATCGTTTTTGTTTACTTGACTATGCTATATTTAATTTACTTATAATCTTTATAGCCTCTAGAAGAATATGCTATTTCTGCATACAACAAAAATTCAGTAACATGACTGACTCTGACTCCCAGAGCCCTGCCCTGATTGGCCATGTCAGTGATGAATTGACGGTTGCGGTTCTGGAATGACGAATGGTAGGGCGCTTTATGGTGTTGCGAAGCAATTTCATCGCCATTTCCCCAGTGCTGAGTCGTTCAGAAATGAGGGTGACATGCAAGCTCTGCTGGAGGTTCGAACCAGATCGCTCGGCCAGTCGTCGTCTCTCTCGATGTCCAGCCAGAGAGTACCGAACTGGGCGCCAGCATTGTGTAGGGCATTGACCGTGTTGGTGACCTGCAAGTAATCTGCTACTCTTTTATGAGCACTAGGTCGGATGAGAACTATGACGTCATGCCGTCTATGATCTATCAAAGGCGGCATGACGTCATAGTTCTCATCCGACCTAGTGCCCTTCTACCACTAATTGATTTTCGAAGAATTCTAGAGATCCGCTGTTAATTCTAACTTTCGTCTTTATTCATGTAAATTGTAGTTGCCAGAGAGGAAAGAGCGCTCTTCCTCCACATGGCCACGATCTGGCACTTCTTCGATATTTGGCCCGCCCCCTCCCCTCGCCCGATCCCCACTCATTTCTAGGTAACTCTCCCTGTTTTTCCCCCCTCCCCTTCACAGAGAGGCTATTTTCACAGCCTCTCTGTGAAGGGGAGGGAATGAGGAATTATAAGGGAGGGGGTGGGCCAAATAGCGAAGAAGTGCCCAAGATCTGCTTCATAAACTAAACAAGCAGAATAGGGAACCTGTTGGGCGGCTGACGCGCAGCCAGATCGCTTGCACGGGTAGATGTACGCATCGACAGCGCCCATTCCTGCGAATTTATAACACAATAGCAGCTTTCTCGAAGCGAGAAAGGATCAGCCAAGGAACACCCTAATTCAATGGGTACATAAAGTTTTTTATTTTATTTATTTATTTTTAAAAAGTGCAAAAAAGTGAATCACCAGCGGCGTCGGCGTTCTTGATGTTCTGTATGCCTCCGTTGTCGATTCCTCCCGTCTGCATGCCCACTCTCCCGATGTAGAACCAGTAGCCGTTGTTCTTGAGGCACTGGAAGCCCGAGACGGAGATCGCCTGACGATGGAACCGATCATAGCTGCATTGTGCAAGTTTTACATCAGAAGATGATCACTTTTTCGAGTTAGAGAAACGACACCATCGTCTATTCATTCTGTTTACTCGATCAGCCGAAAGAGTGTGTAGAATAAAACGACCATGGCATCGTTTCTTGAAGTCTAATGATCATCCTTACTCGGCCTGCGATCTACTCAATCGATCCTCTAAAAAATATTTACTTACAGCGATTGTGTCGATGCCTAGGTATGCGGTGGAGAAGGAGACGCCGAGGACGAGGAAGAGAAGAGCAACGCGGGTCATTATTACCTGACGATGAAAATCATACAGATACTATGGTCCTTGCAACAGAGCAGAGAGAACCTCTCGGTTTAGCACGCCATATCGATGCATAATACTGAACACAGAGATAATGTCAAGATCGAAGCCATCACTGGTTCATGATCTCGAGCAAACCGCACTTTGACCTTAGAAGCGAGCGGATTCCAGAATAGTCCCCCTGGAGGACCGAGCGCATAGACCAGCTTGCACTAGGGTTGGCAATACGAGGGGAGGTTACGAGCTGTTATTTCGTAATCCGATGAGGGGCAGGCGTAACGAGCTCGTAATCTCCCCTCGTATTGCCAACTCTAGTTCACACCATTCATACTTCATCCTATCGGAATATTATTCCATTGTACTACCGCCAATCGAGCGATCGAAATATCATATTTACATACGTTACAGAGAAACGAGACAGCACAGCAATGAGAGCAGTACGCACAAAACAAAACAGCCATCGTTGCTATCACTCAACGAACAATGCGATACCAAATATGGTGGTCGCTATTATGGAATGGTTGTGGTTATGAAAGATAATCGTAATAAAGAGACAGTGAGGGAAATATTAATTTGAGTGATTGAAAATTCTGAATGCGAATTGGAAAAGACGAGAAGTCGTAGCAAAGCATTTGTATTCCTAAAAAAAGCATTCATGCAGCAGACCTTCCTCTCTCATTCTCATTCCTGGAATGATGGTCTCTCTTAAGAATTAGAATAATTTAATAGTTATCATTTCCAATTTAAATTAGATTGGTTCTTGAAATGTCTTCGAGGACATTCCGAGCTATTTATAACTGACATTATTCGAAGAGAGGTGCTGAGAAGCTGACGAATAATTTTTTTAAATTTCAATAAATTAATTTTCTTTTAAACTTTTTTAAATTATTATTTTGCAAAAGTGCAGAAGTATCGTTTTTTGCTTGTGATCTTCATACCGCTCACTACTCTCCCTATCTACTCTTGTGACTTTTAATCTCTACCCTGATCGTCCTGTTTTCGTCGCCTCAGTGGGATCTTTTGTGCTCTATTCATGTGATCATACCCTGACCGCTAAACGTCGTAGTCTTGGCGAAACAAGACTATTAACTAGAGTTCGAAATTCGGTTCACGGTCTCTTCATTCTACACACTCTCTAGACCGGTCGATCGGCGAGAGAGTGAGTATAATGAAGAGACCGTGGTGTCATTTCTCGAACTCTACTATTAACGAGGGGGCAAAACGTAATGAAAATTGTTGCCTAATATTGAAGACTATTCTTTTAGAATCAAAGTAAACAAGCGAAATAGAGTATGAAGATAGAGATACTCGTGAATCGCGAGTAGCCGGGCTACCGGTCTTTTGTGGTCGGCCACGTAGCTTCTGTAGCCCGGCTGTGGCGGCTACGTCCCGGCTACAAAGGCTACGTGGCCGACCACAAAGTGCCGGTAGCCCGGCTACTCGCGATTCACGAGTAGGAAAAGCGAACACTGGAAGCCGTTTACCACATTACTCTCATTCACATCAAAACTATTTTATCCATCTTTTAGTATTTGCAGCATCCACGTCTCACATTCTGGTTGTGTATTGCGAATTAGAGTTCGAGAAACGATACCACGCTCTCTTAATTCTGCACACTCTCTACACCGGTCGATCGGGGAGAGAGTGTTTAGAATGAAGAGAGCGTGGTATCGTATCTCGAACTCTATTGCGAATCCTCCAATCCCTCGTGCAGAATCACTCTGCTGAAATGGAGGTAAGCAAAATAGAGAGAAAAAAGCATCCAAACTGATCAATCTCGGCACATCCTTAAACAAACGTGCGCGGAGAGATTGCTCATGTGTCGACACGGTTTAGGTGATTCAAAGGCCCTGCCCCGATCTCTTCTTTCCACTTTATTTTGGAAGAGCATTGGTGATAAATGTTGATTCAATATCCGATACATGCTACTGGTTAAAGAAAATTTTTACACGTATAGGACTATTAGCAGATGACATAGTGCCTTCGTTCTCCACATTCCCGCTTTCCGTAAGGAAAATTTGAAAGCATCGTTTGCACATAGAACAGCCAGACTCCTAAATAAGCTCCACTTAATTTGCAATCCTCTGTTATCGGTAGAGACTGTTAAGATTCATTTGCTAAATCACCCAAATCTTCTATGTACTCTAGGAATAGAAATCAGAAATCTTTAGCAACTATCACCACCCCTCACCCTTTTCTATCTCTTCTCGATCCCCCCATCCATTAACATACTCCCTTCGATCTTCTCCGATCTCCTGTCACACAAGATTCCAATAAGACATACATTGGACAAGCGGCCACTCCTCCCGCTCACGAGACTCCCTCCCCTCGACACCATCCTCTCTTGTGCGACAAGATTTGGAAGATCGACCCCCCCCCCTCCTTCTCCCTCCCCCCCCTTTCACGCACATTCTGAACCTGCCGACGCACCCGAGTGGTGCACGATAAATAAAATAATAAAGCTGGTCTTGCGTAACTCCACGGGATGGCTCATAAACAACGTGCAGAGTTACAACTGTTTTATCTCTGTTCACCACTATCAGTGGTTGAGGGTTGGTCACTTTAGGCGTTGACCCGATGGGTAGTCTTGGCTGGTCAGGGGAAGGAGGAGCCCGTGCTTGAAGTGAACGTCGTCTTCACGGAGGAGGAGCCGGGAGTGGCGGCGACTAAAGAGAAGTAATTAAATAAATGTCTTAATTAATTAAATTAATCGTTCTATTAATTTAATAAATTGACGTACCACGAGTTGAGCCAACCACGACAACCGAGCCGGAGTCTGAAAAAATTTAATTGAGCAAAAGTTGTACTTAATTGTCGTGTTTATTGATTAACGAACCTCCTGTCCTGATGGTGACCGATCCAGGCGTGACGACGGTGCAGGAGTCTGCACGTGTAGGAGTCGAGTCTGTAGGAGAAAAAATTGTTGTTTATAAATTACTTAATTATTAATTAGGAAATTAATGATCTAAGCGTACCACGTGTCTGGGCACGTCGATCCTCGTGGCGCGGTTGGAGAATCTTAATTTTATTTGGTTTTTAAAATGAACTTGTTTTAATTCCGAACCTCCCTGCGGGCGAGGAAAGTGACGATGATGGCGGCGACTGAAATTGCATTGATATATTGCTAGTTTACTGGAGCAAAGTACGATTTATACACAATTATGACCTTTTATATATATATATATATATATTTATAATTACGCACAGAAATAAACGATAAGAGTGTGGTGGCAAACACGCAATCTTTTCCGTACCCGCAAGGAGGAGGGAGGCGAGTCTCAGCCCGAACCACGCCCACAGTTCGGTCTTCTCGCGATCAGAGATTCCAGTCAATTTCTTCGAGTAATCTGCAATATGGTTGGCTCTTCAGTGGACACTTCTTCGGTTTATGGCCACCCCCCCCCCCCCCAGTTTCCCATTCCCGCCCATCATTGTAGGGCTGAGCGGCCGAAAATGAGGTAGGAATACTTAGAAATGAGTGGGCTAGATGAGGGAGAGAGGACGGGGGATGGCCAGAAACGGAAGAAGTGCCCTTCAGTGTTAACGGCGATGGTCCAATCGCCTCTCTCTCAAACATTGCGAAATCTTAGAACGTAATAATATTGGATTAGAAATGTATGTCCTCCACCATTCCGAGTACGCGACTAAACAAGGGGAACGAAAAATTAGAAAGTTATTTCCTAATATTTTCCCTGCCGCATATGTCCTTGAATCCCTGTGGCCTGATATGTGGTGATGATTAAACGCAAGAATTTAAATTAAAAACACTTTTAAGAGTATAATAATTAAAGTACTAAAGGCCGGCTCAGCGACTTAGCGGCTTAGGTGGTCAACTAGCATTGTCGGAACGTTTTAATATTGCTATATCCAGGTCTGCATCAACCAAGCAAAGGTTTGCTTTCCTCCCATAATATAATCAATCAATCAATCAATCAATCAATTTATCTTATCAGGCGGAAACGCTCAGAAGATGATAGGTCGGTAGTCTTCATAAGTTGCACTCCACCAATGGCTGCCAATAGCTCGGGATAGGTCGTCTCTCCATCGCGCGCGAGGCTTTCCGGGGGGACGAGTCCTATTGTCAATATATTGTCCTATTAATATAATCACGACAGTGCATTATTTTTTAATTAATGTAAAAAACTGACAATACACGTCGATGGAAGTCCACACCAACTTCGAGACCACGTTGACAGACTGCAAAATATATTTCGCTGTCGTTATGAAAGAAATAGAGGTAGAGAGAGAGAGATCTGAGAACAAGAGACAGAAATACACAAAGAAAGTTTTAAAAATCCTTTTCCTCACCAATATAACGATGAAGAAAAGCAGAGTGCTTGCATTTTTCGATTGAAGTCCTCCCATTCCCCAGCAGTAGAAACAGGGCGTAATAATGGCTAGGACGATGAGCAGCTGATAAAATGAGGGATTACTGTAGAATATTACTGTATGGCATATGAAGGATTACGGTAGCATCAATACCTACCCAGAGCTCAATGTAGAATGGAGAGGTGAAGTGGAGCGACAACTCGGCTAGACACAGTGCCAGGATGAGTGCGTAAGCGATCGTCTGAAATGAGGATACGATAGCTCTCGGGGTACGGTAGAAGGAGGGGTACGGTAGAAGGAGGGGTACGGTAGAAGGTGGAGAAGGATATGACACCATGGATATGGTACTCGTCCGGGGTCGAACAATGAAGAGGGGTTCTTACACGATATTTAGACATCGTGGTGGAGGAGAGAGGAAGAAGAAGGAGGGCGACGACCACCAGTCGGGAGAGGGAAGAGAGGAGAGAATGCGGGGAGGAGGAGGGAGAAGGGCTATTTATGGGCGAGGGAAATAGTAAAATGAGGGAATTTACAAAAGATTAGCTCCATTGTGATCGGTAATTAAATTTGACAAGGAAAGCGAAAAAATATCTTGTTCCCGACGAATTTTGATTTCAAGGTTTTCAAGGGCTCACAAAGAAGATCCTATACACCTATCTCAAGTTGCTAGAACTGCATCCTAAGGAGAAAAAATCACATAAGAAAATATAAAAGCTCACCAAGCAAAATCCACCCTCGCGATTCCCAGAATACGAATTTGGGAGTTTTGCAATGACGTGTATCGTAGCGCAGCACGGTGCGGGCTTGCGTCGGTTTTTGTAAGACGCGGGTACGAACTCTGTCAGATGCCAGACCTTTTTTCACATTTTTAATACTTCACTGTTGATCTACAGATACAGATGACTTGACATAGTTCGCTGCGTTGTGAAATATTTCTTCACAGCCGTTGCATTTCAAAGGCACTAGGTAGGATGAGCGGATGATAACCCTCCGGATGATATCCTAAATTGAATCCTTTTGTTCACGGAAAATTTATTGGCAACGCAAGAACATGCTTGTTTACATCAATTACATCAGAGTTCTGTTATCATCATTCTTATTCTACTCCAACCTCGCAACTGCTTACACTGGGACAAGTGGTGATTGCATCTTGATTTGCTCTGTTCTCTCACATCTGTTATTCCATATTGCTATTGTTATTGTTTCCATATTGTTGTTGTTATTAGTCGTCTGTTATTCCGGTCAGTCCCATGTCAGTCTCATACGATGCCCGAATGAAGCATGCGGTATGTGCAAAATGAGAGTTACAATGAATTTGCAAGAGACTTACCTGATGTCTTTTTAGAACCAGGTCTCGTTATTTGCTTTCATTTTGGAATCTCTGAGTATTAGCGCATATTTTTGCTGCAGAGTTAAAACGCGTTCTCTGTAAGAATGGGACGGCCCATTGTAGGGGGTGGCACAAGACTTCAAAATGATCGTATCGACTTGCAACTTTGGGGGTGTCATACCTATGGGTAGGGTATGCTCCCACATGATTTTTGTGTCGCTACCTTAACATTTTGACCTATCAAATTTGAAAAATGAAACTCATTTTTCAACGGCATGTTATATACCATTCGAAAGAGCATGAAAAGTTATGCCTAAACCTATGGTTTCGTAAGAATTGGTGCATGTTGGCACGAGATAATGCATGAAAAGTGCGTTTTCATGCACTTTTTGGAATTTTAAGCAGTGAAGTTTTAATTTCTGCAAAAAGCTTTTCAGGCCATTCGATGCAGAATTCAATTCTCTATCGATATTTTTATTTCATTTTATAAACAAAACCTCACAATTTTGCGACACAGCGTGATTTCGAACATGCATTCGCCGCCTCAGGTTCAAATCCGGTCCGATGCATCATCCGGTTTCTCGGATTTATGATCCGCAGCACGCGCGATGAAAGCTCGGAATATCACTCTCCTTTCAGAATTTCACTAGGACTTCTCAGATAATTTTCAATGCTGAGCATCGTTATTTTCTTCATTTTTTTTCTCTATTCGTTCATTTAGGATCGGAGTAGTGACATTTCAAAATTCGCATTGTGTGGTGGAAAATTTCATCGTGCTCAGTGAACTTTGCGAGTAAACTCCTAGTGAAATTCTGAAAGGAGAGTGATATTCCGAGCTTTCATCGCGCGTGCTGCGGATCATAAATCCGAGAAACCGGATGATGCATCGGACCGGATTTGAACCTGAGGCGGCGAATGCATGTTCGAAATCACGCTGTGTCGCAAAATTGTGAGGTTTTGTTTATAAAATGAAATAAAAATATCGATAGAGAATTGAATTCTGCATCGAATGGCCTGAAAAGCTTTTTGCAGAAATTAAAACTTCACTGCTTAAAATTCCAAAAAGTGCATGAAAACGCACTTTTCATGCATTATCTCGTGCCAACATGCACCAATTCTTACGAAACCATAGGTTTAGGCATAACTTTTCATGCTCTTTCGAATGGTATATAACATGCCGTTGAAAAATGATTTTCATTTTTCAAATTTGATAGATCAAAATGTTAAGGTAGCGACACAAAAATCATGTGGGGGCATACCCTACACATAGGTATGACACCCCCAAACTTGCAAGTCGATACGATCATTTTGAAGTCTTGTGCCACCTCTCTCCGAGTCTTACAGAGAACGCGTTTTAATTCGAAAATACGATTCGGTCAGTTCATTCTCCCAGTTGAAAGAGTCGGTCAATCGAGAAATTACAATACGTAAAAATTCTTAATTTCTCATACCCTCTTGCAACTGCATTGAGGTCAGCAGGAGACAACTGCGACTTGGCGTAAGGACATTTCAAAATATTTTGAAACGACGATGATTTCGAAACTCGCTTTCCTCGATTTGCATACTCTCTCGCTTGTTTACATCGATTGAACCACATTGAAGTGAGCTCTCCAGCAAAATTTGCGCTGATACTCAGTGATAGAGATGGAGAGGTGCGATATTTGTATCGATGCTCACATATATAAAGGGAGGCACTGATCACTTATCCATTGTTCTCATCCTATCTATTTGTGTATAACTCTATTTCTTTTCGCACTCCCTTTTCGCTTAGTTCATTGTCTCTTTTGCCTTGATTATGTACGGTTCATCAAGTTTGTTCAATATTCCTCTGCTAATAACCTAATATGCAAGGTTCTTCAACTTATCTCGTTTCACCTTTTAATCGTGCTCCTCATCTCCTATACCGATATGGAGGTTAGTTAATTTGGACGACATATTCGGAAAAATTGCTTTTTTTATATTTCGAAATAAATTCAGGCAACTGAAGCCGTGTCTAAGACGACTGGAAACGCTGTGATGGGCGTGATCAACGTCGCTGACGGCATCGACAGCGACATCGGCAAGGCTAGTCTTTTCAAATGCTTTGCCTTACTACTCACATGGTGCATGCGATTTCGAAATTGATATTTCGAAATCTAACTATAGGAGTATAAGAGAGGAATCGCGAAAGAATTGCCTATCCAGCGGCGGTAGAATCAAACTCTTTGGATCAGGCTATCAATTAGGCACAAAGTACTTTGAGTGATGCTCTTTCAAACTGCGTTGTCCGAATTTTGATAACTTTCGTCATCTTCGAGATTCAGAAGGCCAAACTTGGGACACTCACTTTTTGGGGGTCAAGTCGCGCCCACTTAAATGATCATAACTTTCTTTTAAATTGAGATAAAAGGTCGTTCTTTGTTTCCAAAGAAAGCTGTGATCATGCGTAACTTTCATGTTGAAGACGTCATTCCTTGTTCACGCTCTGTTGCGGGGTGGTCGCCTGTACTAAAAATTCCCGGATTCTGCAAATCGGAATTTCCGCACAAAGCCAATACGCACGATTGATAGGGCCTATATGTATCCAACTTGAGCCAAAAAATCAAGGAAATCGGGGCATGTATAAAAAAATGGCGCTAGCTTAAGTACGGTAGCCGAAAAAAGGTTACCAGACGTCAATACTCCCAAAGCTTATGTTGGCCTCTATTGGTCCCATTTAAGTCCAAAAACATACAAAACAACATTTTTTGTTGTTTACACCTTATATTGTACCTCTACCGTACGTTGAATTGACTATATGCCCGAAAACTTGAAAATCGATATCTGACCATCTCCATCTTTACAGATATGCCTATCTGCATGAAATTGGTTTATAATAATGTAAAAACATCCCTCAGAACACCTCAAAGAGATGGCGCACCTATAAATAGGTTATTTCGTCTGAAGAATCTAAGAAAATGCACAACAACGTACATAAATTCATCGCAGACATTGAGGTCCAGTCTATGGCAAAAAAATGTAGAGGACGATGAGCTAAACATTTCATCTGTTAAAAGTGAGTCTCTATCTTTTCGTTTACGCGAGCCACAGAGCCTAGAAGTTGGCGAAAAACGAACTAAGACGCTCGCGGGGGAGCCCTAAATAGAGGGTAGGGAGAGGGAGGTCAGGCGGCGAGAGCGTCAGACGGTTAGAGCGCGCGCTCTCGGGCGATTCTAGCCCGTTTCTTCTCAATTTCTAGGCTCTGTGGCTCGCGTAAGCGAAAAGATAGAGACTCACTTTCAACAGATGAAATGTTTAGCTCATCGTCCTCTACATTTTTTTGCCATAGACTGGACCTCTATGTCTGCGATGAATTTATTTACGTTGTTGTGCATTTTCTTAGATTCTTCAGACGAAATAACCTATTTATAGGTGCGCCATCTCTTTGAGGTATTCCGAGGGATGTTTTTACATTATTATAAACCAATTTCATGCAGATACGCATATCTGTAAAGATGGAGATGGTCAGATATCGATTTTCAAGTTTTCGGGCACATCGTCAATTCAACGTACGGTAGAGGTACAATATAAGGTGTAAACAACAAAAAATGTTGTTTTGTATGTTTTTGGACTTAAATGGGACCAATAGAGGCCAACATAAGCTTTGGGAGTATTGACGTCTGGTAACCTTTTTTCGGCTACCGTACTTAAGCTAGCGCCATTTTTTTATACATGCCCCGATTTCCTTGATTTTTTGGCTCAAGTTGGATACATATAGGCCCTATCAATCGTGCGTATTGGCTTTGTGCGGAAATTCCGATTTGCAGAATCCGGGAATTTTTAGTACAGGCGACCACCCCGCAACAGAGCGTGAACAAGGAATGACGTCTTCAACATGAAAGTTGTTACGCATGATCACAGCTTTCTTTGGAAACAAAGAACGACCTTTTATCTCAATTTAAAAGAAAGTTATGATCATTTAAGTGGGCGCGACTTGACCCCCAAAAAGTGAGTGTCCCAAGTTTGGCCTTCTGAATCTCGAAGATGACGATAGTTATCAAAATTCCAACAACGCAGTTTGAAAGAGCATCACTCAAAGTACGTTGTGCCTAATTGATAGCCTGATCCAAAGAGTTTGATTCCTACCGCCGCAAACCCTCGAAAATAGGCAATTCTCTCGCGATTCCTGTCATAAATATGATTAATTAATAAAATTTGCATAAATATATTAATTCGTAATTAATTAAGGCCGTGGCGAAGACGGCTCTCTGTTTTCCTGCTGCTGGCGTCGCCGTCGTTGGTGCTGCAGCGACCGGCGTGACGATGGTCGTCGAGGCCCCCATCAAAGCAGTCAAATGGCTTTTCTCGTAAGCAGACTCCAGAATGAAGACATTGTATGGGATCTGTCCCAAAGTTGTTATTGTCCGATAAAGATTTTTAATATGCATGGAATACTTCGTAAAAGATGTGAAAAGCCAACAATGAATACAAATAACGAAATACATTTGACCATATCTACGCCGTTCACTTCTCCCCGTTTCGATGTAATTGCTTATTTCTTCAATAGAGAGAGAGCGAGAGTGTGAACAAACTAAACAACATGACGAGATGCTGAGGAACTAAATAACCGACATTTGACTGGTGGTTGAATGAGGTAGAGTATGCACTGATAGAGTGTCTGAAATTTTCCGGAATTATATTTTAGATTTCACATGTGGTCAATCAAAAACTCTGAATATACTTACTCGGGAACAAAAGATGATGAATTTTGATAATCCATTCAAAGCAGATCGAGCGGAAACTGAATTTGAAACATATTTTTTATTTTAAAAAAATCAATGAATGAGATCCCACCATCGAATCATCCAAATGACCAGAAATGCGTCTATCGCAGGGAACACTGAGAGTATGGTGGTGAAAACATTGCCCATATCGCCATAATATGCTCCGGTTAGAGGCAGGGCAATGACCATCGTTAACGGTATGAAGCATAGTATAAAGGGCACGAAGAACTGAGTGTGAGGAATATGTCATCAAAAATATATATTTCGTTATTAAATTCAGTATAATTTTAAATTATGCTCTTCGCGATTATATTAATCCTTCTAAATACATTCTCAGTACCTGAGCCAGAAGTGCCTCGAAAAGCTGAATTTGCCATTTGCGAGTATGTGGTGACATCTTGCTGGAAATATGTGTTATCTGTTCGGAATTTGTAACCTTCTTACTGATTCAATGACGTGAATATATTGACAATGCGGACAGAGCAGAGTGCATTGGCCATAATAGTGACGCTAGCTACCGACGCGGAAAAGCCAATGGATGGGATGGTCGTCCAGTTTGCTCCACCACCACGCTCTTCAAGATGCTAAATTTATTGAAATTTGGACGTTAATATTCATGAAGAAATAACCCGTAGATGCGGCAGAAAACATTTTCGCTAAAGTAAAGCAAATTTATCCATTCATAAAACTCGATACATTCTTGGAAGATATTTCATTTGTATTATCTCGTTCCATTACTAGGCAGTATTCCTTTAGATAATTAGCTTATTGATAATTTTTTAAAAAGTTGATTAACTCACCACAAAATTCATCATGACCAGCGTGGTGCTCGGAACTGCTTTCGAGTCGATGCCATACACTTGCATGAGAGCTCGCCCGAAGTAATCCTCAGCCTCGTTATCCTTGTCCAAAATGCTCATTCTATAAATGTCGGGGAAATCGCTTACACAAGAATAAAAATGTTGTTTCAATGAAGGTGCTGAGAACAATATTGACAGCTACGGCGAGAAGAGCATAAGTGCACGGATTCTTCGTGACTTTCGAGCTGCACGATTTTGCATTGGTATATATGTGGTACTACGTGGTACTAGGTCGGATGAGAACTAAAAAAGTTCTCCCTTCTCCAGTATTTTAGAATAGTTTCGCGCTTTGAAAACAATGATTCTGTGAAAATGAAGTAGAAGAGTACTTTTGGTTTGTATTTATAAGGTTACCGAAAGTTCTCATTCGACCTGGTACTGGTATTGTAGGGAATGAAAATAGAAAAGTGCTCACTCGTTTAGCAAGCTGTATCTGTAGATGAAGTGAAACATGAGCAGTATGAAGGGTTCGAAGAACAAGACGCTATAGGCGATATTGAGGACTAGTCCAATCGGCGGTGGCTGATCAATGCCTCGCCACGTGAAGAGTACTATTCCGTACTCGATTTGGAACGTCTGATATTAATTAATTAATTAACAGTACGTCGGATATTGATATGTAGCTCATAGCATAGGCTGATTAACTGAATTTGCAAGACATAATTTACACTCTATTTCGAAATCCATTTGCCCATACTCATGCACGGAGAACGATTTGGAAGTACATCTGAGATTAATCAAGTATACCGTGGTTTGTTTATGATAGTTGAGATCAAAAATCGGGTCGCTGCATTGCATGCACTCTCTCGTTCGATTGATGCCGTGGAAAAGGTAAAGGAGAAGAGGAAATATTTGAATTCCCGAAATTTCGTATCTCGGAATTTCGTAACGAAATCTCAAGTCGCTAACTCTACTGGGAGCAGAGGTGCAAAATTGCGGGAATTAAAATATTTCCTCTTCTCCTTGACTTTTTCCACGGCATGAGTTGCAAGCGGTTGTATAGAATGACGAGACCGTGGTATCATTTATCGAACTCTATTATTGGGCATACCGGCACAGCGAAGGCGTGAAATAGCGATATGCTGATATCTCCTGCTGCGAATGCACTCAGCAACCACCGATACGATCCCAGCACGCGACTTTTTGGATGGAAAATGAGAGTGATAAGCATCAAGTTTCCCAAGGAGGAGATTGAGGCTAGAACGGTGAATATGGTCTGCAGAAGTCAATATGGTCTGCAGAAGTGCATTATTATATGAAGAAATACAATGCTACATCCCTTTCGAGACTGGTCTCGCGGGAGAACACTCCGGGGTCAAATTGATTATTATTTATTTACAAATTTAATTAATTAATTATCTACCTGATGAAAGGCATAAGACATCGGCATATCGTCCGAGATGAATCTGGGTGTGAATGGAGTAAGGGGTAAGTCATCTTTTATATCCTACGTCATCTCTTCTGAGTAAGTCAACATTAGCTGCTTCATCAGTGTAATTTCCAATTTCCAATTACGTAAACACCACTCCACATCCACTCTCTACCACTCATTCCTCACCAATAGAGTTGTAACACTGTGGAATCGTATACCTAATAATATTGTTATCTCTAGAAATAGTGATTTGTTCTCGCTCAGAGTTAAAACTATTCATAATATTGATTACTCCTCGTATCTCTAATTCACTCTCATTTGTAATTGATCGTATCCCCTTTGTCATCTAGATATGACATCGTATTATCATGCTTATAAGTTGCCTGTAACATTTACTCCTAATTATCTTATCATATCGCATGATAAAGAATTATTAAAGGCCACCATATTTTCGCATTCAATAATCTCTGATCTTCCTTCTCAAAAACACGTATTCAGGCACAAAATCTGAGTTATAATAGTTCTCCCATGCTCCTGTTTTCCCAAATTAGTGCCAGTAAATTAAATGAGACGATCTAGTTTTTATCATGACCAAATCTGGTACGCTCAGTGTAACCGAAGAATGGTTAGGCGTGGCCCTACCCAGACCAAATTCGGTGTTTTCCACTTCATTATCTCTAATCAGTACCGCCACACCCGAAACCGACGGCACATTTCTCAACGCGAAGGTCTCAAAGTGGCTAGAAAATCGGGATAAGAAAAGGCACGAGAGCAACCATCACTGATAATGCACGCAAAGCAGAAACTGATACCGTATCACGCAAAATTTGATCCCGAAGTGTAAAGGTAAAGATATTTACGTATCAGGTACTTAAGTCCAGCGGGGAGTACAATGCAAGGCCAGTGTCTACGTTAGGCTACTTCAATCCGGAGGGCCAAATCTGTTCTTCGGATTTTACCTGAAGTGTAGCGTTGCCCAACTCTTTGTACAGTGAACTGCTCATACGATATTATCTAAGGATGACATAACGGACACTGCCAGCAGGCTTGAATGAGCCTCCAACACTCCTTCACAGTTGAAAATGAAGTTTTGAAACCGGCTTCAAGTCGGTTTGAAACTGAAAGAAATATTTCCTATCAAAAATATTAACGCAATTCTTTAGATGAAGTGGCAGAAATTTCGTTGAATCATTTAGATACTGCCGTGTTGGAATCACTTACTGAATTGTACAATGTTATTATTGAATTGAAGACGAATTTCTTATTCTTTTCCTTGTTCGTTTTGTCATCATCGTCGACCTGATAAAAATGATGACGATGAAGATGATATGCACCATGTTAAAAGATAAAGATTACGTATGAACACATCCCAATATCTACTCCTCTAAACATCGACCTCTAACCATATTCTCGTCTCGTGTCATTTCGTGTTGAGGAATGTGCTACGCTACGTGCCGATTTCCGGTTGTGAGAGTCGAATTTCGATGTTTAGAGGGGACACGAGCGTTATGGTACCGTTATCTTCGACTTCTTACCAAGAAAGAGAGAGGTGGGCGGATTAAGCCGTTATGGCAATGCTATCTGCGAGTTCAGAGTAGGCAAAGTGACGGCAAAAGTGTTTGTTGATACGGAAATGAAAGAGCCAGTCCAAGAATTGTTTGATCTCAACAATGGCTTACCTACGAAATAACAGAAATGAATAATTATATCTCAACATTTTTAAATTATGCTTTAAAAAATACATCTTTGAAATAATTGGTTGTCAAAAACACTTAAATAAATTTTTCAAATGTCTTTTAAAAATCAACCTTTGATCTGAACAAATGAAAAATCAAGAGCTCTCAAGTGGAAAAATATTCAACGAAGCATTGAACAATATGTGAAAAAGTATCCCACACAGTAGCAGGATCCACATGGCTTCTTATATTCCTTGCTCAAGATCGCCTATTCAATAATTGTTGATTAATAATTTTCACTACACACATTTCACAATTTCCGTCAGGTTCCATCGTAGTCTCGTGGTGCTTCTCTGGGGTCGCACGCGGGTGCGCCCGTCTATCTCTATCTCTGTCGATGTCGGATGGGGAGACCGACCATCCTTTCTCTACGTACCCTCCGGTCTCTCCTACAGGCAAACTAGCTAGACAGTGTGGAGAATGGAGAGAAAATACTCATGTCATAGTAAGCTTTTGCCTATCTGGACTGGTACAGCGGAGCCTATAAAAGTGATGGATGCAATGTGATTGCCATTGGCACAATCAGTATCTGACTCCTTTCCTATATTGGTTTCTATTGTAAAGTTGTATATCCTATAAGGTTTAAAACATGTTAAATATCCTCTGGATATTCAAATAGTAGCCTTAAGAATCAGTTTTGATTTTTGGTCATCGATATGTTCACATATATATTATATTTTGTGAATTCGTCTAATCAGCAACTTTCAGCAACACACTCGTAAGCAGCAGGATGCTGCGACTTCTCGGAGTGGTGCTGCTAGCTGCAGCTGCTGCAGGCATAGAGCATGTCGAGTGAGTTGAAATTATTGTTTTTTAAACACAGTAATAAATATGTCAGACCAACGTGCCGTGATATCAAATGCGCTTCTCGCGAGTCTCTCATCTCCCAGATCTCCATGCTAAAGAAGGATGTGTGTGAAATCTTTCAAAATGAGAAGCCTATGAAATGTTATTGAAAACCTGACTCATTTTGTGCGAGTATGTATTTTTTGCAAGTCTAATTTTAGTCTAACGTTTGCTCATCTACTGAATGAATTAAGGTGCACACTCTTCACGGTGTTCTAGCGGAGTCCGAGTGTACCGCCTGCTACTCCGACCCTTGTATGAATGGAGGACAGTGTCTGCCCGATGGAAAACTGGACTACTAAGTATCTCATGGTATCGGTAAAGGATTTCGAGAATAGTCTCGCAATATCCTAAATACATTCCATTTTTTGCTAACTGAATGTAGAATGGAATGGAGTACACCTTTTTATAAAATCCCTTCTCAAGTGTTCCGGATATAAATAATAGAGAAATTTCGAGAACCTCGCAGTTTATGCTCTCCACGTTTTCTCCCTTTCTTTCTCGTTTAGTCGAGATTAGATAGGCACTTTCGACGCCGTCGACACTATAGATAAGGATGCCAAGGTGCGGCCGGGGGTGAATCGAAGGGATCAACAAAATCGAAGGTAGAAACGTTAGAATAACGATAACACAGGACCATGAAAAACGTGTGAGAGGGACAAGTCACGATATGTTTTCTTTCACAAAACAATAGCTAATAAAAATGGTGTTATTACTGATTTAAACATAACAGTATTGACCGTATTCTCTAGGTGTGACTGTCCTGAGGACACAGCGGGTGCCAACTGCGAGAAGGTTCTAACCTGCGAGGCGGACAGTTGCGGGGCAAACGCCCACTGCTTCGTGCAGAACCACCAGATCAACTGCGCCTGCGATCTCGGATACTCGGGTGAGAACGCAATCCTAATCCCTTTGGGATGGAAATGCTAAGACTGCTTGAGGATTTAGTTGACAGTGACTCAGACTTAGTATTCGCAGGTAACGCTATTACGGGCTGCGATCTCGCTACGAAGAGGATCTGCTTCAGTGGAGACCCCCACTACAACACTTTCGATGGAGCCACCTTTGACTATATGGGTAAGACTAAACTCGTGGGATCTTGACCAGAACAGAGTGCGCTTATATGGCTACTCAGAAAAACCTTATGCAAGCCTTTAAAAGGCCTAAGCCTAAGCTTAAGCAACCTAAGCCGACAACAAACTAAGTCGATTAAGTAACCTAAGCCTTATAAGTCTAAGAAACCTGAGCCTAAGCAGCCTAAGCAGAATAAGTAAGGACTAAGATTAAGGCGTTTCTGGCGGTCGTTTTTCTGAGTTGTCCGTTACGCGAGATTGCAGCCACTTGCCCCTACATGTTCTCTCTTCCGTGCAGCGGTGGCCTCGACAATGGCTACTCGTTCTACTCCGTCAAGGCGAAGAACGACGTTCAGTATGTGGGCGCGACGTAAGAACAGTGATCTCTCTAATGATGCAACTTCCCAATTTCAGTGTATCGGTCGTTTCCTCGGCGCAGGTTGAGTTCTACAACAAGACCATCTACGTCGATCAGTACCAAAACATTTTCGTCGATGACATTCAGGTATTTCAATTGTCGAGGGTGTTGAAAAATAGTATGAAATGTGTAATAACAAAAATGGATTATGCAAATAATTAATTCTCAGGTGCACGCTCCCTACTACTACCCCTCGCAATCGAGTGTACAATTCACGATCAGCTACACGAATCCCTATGTGGTCGTGAAGAACGACCAATTCGTGCAAGTCGAATTCACGTACGGAACGGTGAGCTAACAGTCTGAACAA
The DNA here is from genome assembly GCA_036245805.1 of Pristionchus mayeri. Classification (NCBI taxonomy): domain Eukaryota; kingdom Metazoa; phylum Nematoda; class Chromadorea; order Rhabditida; family Neodiplogasteridae; genus Pristionchus; species Pristionchus mayeri. The sequence continues at coordinate 29,082,594 of BTRK01000001.1, forward strand.
GAGACAGTCCGGCACTTGCCCGGATGAGAATTATCTTTCACACTTTATGGGCAGCAGTTGCCTCTCTCCATCCTAAGATATCATTCAGCCTACAATTCTCAATGCAATAGTCGTGATGCGTTATCTTATTGTTTCCTTATTCATTAATAAATAGGCCCAGTTTCTCAGGAGAATAAAGTAGCCGAATACTTAATTCTTTTGAGAAACCGGACCTATTGAGTAATGAATAAGATTGCATTATCCAGTTGTGTCTCACGATTCCCGACGTGCCCGAGTTCCGCGGCGCGCAGACTCTCTGTGGACTGGCTGGAAACTTGGACGGAAACTGCGCGGACGACATCGTTAGCCAGTGAGTTTCGCTAGGTTAGAATGATGTGAATTTATCTTTTATAGTGATGGAACCGTCGCGCCAATCAGCAACTGTCGACCCACGCAAGCACAGGTAAACTAAAGTTCAGAGATTTTGTGAAAAAAACGACGCATTGCAGACGGACAAATTCGGAGACTCTTGGCGCACGACTGAGTACACTCTTCCTGATCCCGCCCCTGCCTGTCTCGATGGAGAGACTATGACCAACAAGAGCAGCACTTGCGTGAGAACAATTATTGATTCACCAATCGATAATTGATAATTTTATGCTAAAACTATTAAATACAGACGGAAATCCAAGCGGCGGCTGCGCAGTGTCAGGATATCTTCAACGCCCAGACTGGAACGGTAGAATCTGCAGCAATGAATGTTGATGATCTTTGATCTCTGCCAGGGTACCTTCGCTCATTGTCAATTCCTGGGCAATGATGTGATAGAGCAAGCCTACGATTCGTGCATCTATGACGTGTGTCTGGACGGCAACGTGAGCAAGTTTAATTTTGCAATTTGAATTCAGAGCAATGTGAACAAATGCATATATTTTAGAAATTAAAAAGAAAATATTGTAGCTCCGCTGTGATGCGTTCACCACCTTCGTTCACAATTGCCAGTATGCAATGGGAGGTATGTCAACCTGAATGCTCTAAGAGATATAATTAATTAATCACTCCTTAATTAATTAGTAATTAATTAAGGAGTAAATGTGACGGGCTGGCGCGACGAAACCGACTGCCCGATGAGATGCGGCGCTCACGCAGAAGTATGATATGTAGTTACATTGACAAATGTGAATCAGAGCTAGAGATAACATGTCAATCCAACTTGGACAGACGATGATTAGCAACGACAGTATTTGAGTATACGGATTGCGTCTCTGCATGCCCCGCCACCTGCTCCGATCACGACGCCCCCGAGCAGTGCAACTATCGTGAGTATGATATTAGAGTTCGTAATTCGGGCCGTCGTCTCTTAATTTCTCACATTCCCTAGGCCGGTCGAGCGGTGAGAGAGTGTGTAAAATGAAGTGACCGTAGCATCGTTTCTCGAACTCTATCTGATATTATTTCATTACCATCTTCCCTCATCAAGTGAAGGCACACGAAACGCAAAGCAGCCAACATTGGAATCAATATTTTGGAATCAATATTTTGCAGCGTTGAGTATCTTCAAAAAAGCTTTGTAGCCTGTGCGGAGGGATGCGAGTGCGACTGGGGATACGTCCTCGACACTACCAACCTCGCCGACGTGAGATTTTAAAAATATCTAAGTCAAGACTTTCCGAAGTCTTGATCGCCATTGATTTTGAAATTGAAAATATACATACATTTTTAATACATATGGATGTGGTTTGTTGCATAATTGATAACAAAGAATATCCATGTTCTTCCAGGGGCCTCAGTGCATTAAAATCGAGGACTGTGGATGCACAGACGACGACGGAAACCTGCATCCGGGTGCGAATTTCGAAAATATTTTCAAAAATAGAAATAAATAATTTAGCCGACCAGCACTGGCTTACCGGCGACTGCTCCCAGGAGAACTACTGCTCCAACGGAACCTACTTCAAGGAGGTACGGATGACTTATTCAATTATTTTTCCAACATCTAATCCACAATTCAGCCATACGTCTGCACGTCTAACTCGAAGTGTACGGTAGCGAACGGAGAGCTGACTTGCCTTTGCGATTCCGGATATCAGGTACTGAAAACGATCAGCAATATGCAGTCAAGCAAGCTTTCAACCAAAACACTACGCTTTTCTCCATCCATTCCTTAAAATATCTGATTTATTTGTGCTCATTTTTTAACAAATTTATATTATTCTAATTCAGTATAACGAGACAACGGGCGCTTGCGACGACATCGACGAATGTCTCGACCCCGAATCGTGCTCGGCCGGAGAAGGATTCGGAAAGTGCACCAACACACCAGGTGAGATATTGTGTTTTCTAGAGTTCGAGAAACAGTCCTTCGTCTCTTCAGTTTACATACTCTCTAGACGGTTGAGAGAGTGTATAGAAGAGCTATCGAGATAACTTCATCACCATGTGGCATGTTGGTAGATCAAATTCAATTATCGATTCGCAGGCTCGTATTACTGTACGTGCAAGCAATACTATGTTGGTCATGACTGCGAGACATTCGCTCCGAGAAGACACTGCGCCGATCTCTACAAGTACCATGGAGTGACCGAGGACGGAGCATACGTGTAAATGCAGTTCTTTGTTTATTGACTATGACTTCAATTCAATTTGTTTATCCGCCATGGTAGAGTGCAATAGTTAAGATCTTAGTAAGTTGATGCCAAATTTACGTCTTGGTTCCTTTGACGATTCTGAGTTTGCAGAGTCACAATCCCCGTTGACGATGTGGACGAGTACACGACGAGTTCCGAGCCAATTCAGGAGAGCACAACGACGGAAGACAGGCAGTCAACGGCGTTAACGGCGTTAGTATATCAAAATGGCACTACGCCGGATGAGAACCGTCGGATGAGAACCCACTGGATGAGAACCAAAAAATGGACCCTTCCCTTGGTCTTTCACATAAGCATTTTTGAAACTTTGGGAACCTACTGTGAACATGCTGGAGAAGGGTACTTTTTTGGTTCTCATCCGGTGGGTTCTCATCCGACGGTTCTCATCAGACCTAGTGCCATCAAAATACTATATTAAAATATTAAAAATATTTTTAAAATAATTTTTTCCAGGCGCAAGTTGCAGCTCAAGCAGTTCGCGGCATGGGATGATTCCAGGTATAATTTACGATGTTTATTAATTGTTGAATAATTTCAAAAATATTGATATCAAAAAATATAAATATTGAAGTATTGTCCAGTTTTTTTCAGAATAGTCACCGTTGAAGAAATTTAAATGGAAATGCTTGCAAATTCTAATTCAATTATTTTTTCAAGCTCGATTACTCCATTCGACGAATTCACTACTGCATCTGGCAACGAACGAGACATCCTCGTCTACTGTGACATGACCAGAGGAGGAGGAGGATGGACACTCATCGCCAATGCACTCTCGGTAATCACAACAATAATGAAAAGTAGATTTCGAAATTCAACGTCTCGTCATGAGATAGTGTCTAGAATCAAGAGTGGTATCATTTCTCGAACAATAATAATAAAATTGCAGTAAAATTAATGTAAAATTAATTTTCAGAACGAGACAGCGAACAAGACTCTCGCACAGTACGCCGAAGGCTTCGGATCTGCCGAAAACGCAAATCTTTGGATGGGACTGGATCTCATCTCCCTCTACACCAACTACCAGCCCATGAGGTGATTCTAAGATTTTATTCAATTTCGAGTATTTCCCGAAGATTCTTTCAAAAGTTTCAAAATATTTCGTTTTCTATGACAGTAGAAAGATTCTCAAATGGCAATAGAGTATAAGATCAAATTGTAATTCATTATGGTTCCCCTTTTCGATCTGGATGAATATCTCGTTGTTATTGTTGATGCCGATGATTATGATGATGCTGTTGTTTAGTCTCCGTCTGGACATCTACCGCTGTGCGCACAACGGATTCCCCGAGTCCTGGACCGACTGCACCTACAGATTGTTCTCCGTGAGCGACAGGAACGACGACTACAGAGTCACCATACCTGAGGTGAGAGGTTGTTTTTACATTTTCGATTTTCTTTTACCGAGTAGGTATTGGATAGATGGGAAAGAGTAAGGCTGAGAAATAGGTTGGTCGAATTGTTCCTCAAGCGCCGAGGAGATATTCATATTACTATATGTTGTCGATGCTGATACATAATAAAATAATAGTCATATTTCACTGTGAAATGCATAAATTCGAGATCATGCCATGAAAAAATGGCCAATTGGCAGGTGTGTCGTGGAACGGAGAACACGTACTACAATGGATGGGCGAGATGGGATCTGTCCAAGCCGGGCCCGAAGTTCCGCGCCTATGATAATGACGATTCGCTCGGTAAGCAACTAATATTGAAAATTTATCAAAACATGCCTTGCGAACAGAAATGAGATTATGAGTGAAGTATTGGACGAAATAGTTCAGAAAAATACTCGAAAGAAAGCAGATATTGAATGGAACACTTTCAGCCCACTGCTCCGAGTCCTTCCGCAACACTGGCTTCTGGTTCGACACCTCGAACAGGTAAGGGCATAAATCTCCTTGGAATTCCCCACACTTTCAAATGTACAATCATGGATTGGGTGATTTAACTATTAGCATATGCTCCTGATCATTCACTTCCAAACCACTGGGAAATAGTTAGGCGAATACAATAGTCGATTCTCGTAAAATATATCTTTTTTTTGGTCACTACATTCCCCGATGCATCTAAAAGACATCAATTTGACTTCAAATAAATCGTAGTTATCCTCCTCCAGATGCGGCTCTGCCAACCTCAACGGCGTCCGCTTCGCGTGCGACAACATTCCGCCCGCGTGGGACGCGCAGTCGTACATCTTCTGGAACGGAGACCCCATCAACCAGGCGGACATGTACATCAGACCCCAAGCATTCCCCGACAACGATTGATTGCCTTGTAGCCATTCATGCTACTGCTAAACTATTTCATTTAGCTGGAAATTGAAAATATCGATCATCAGTTGGCAAACATTGAGGTTATGTAAAAAATCATTGATCGTCCAACGTTGAATGGTTGAGAAAATGAGGCAAAGAGATCACCGAGTTCCCTATGGAACCCTCTCCCTGCCACAGTGTAGCCCACTTGTTGATGCTTCAAAGATCACGTGGGCGTTGTGGCTCCTTTTGTCTTGTTCAGTGCACACTTCCAAACCAAGTCGAGGAGGAAACAGAAGTGCCCTGCCTCCCCATTTCCCTGATCTCTATCGACCGAAGATATTAGAGAACAGGAGAAACGGAGAGAAAGAGAAAGGCAGGAGCTCCGCCAGTTGCACACCTTTCAAGCTGCGCAAATATGCGCGGTTAGAAAGCGGTGAGAGAGCAAGGGACATGAAGAGAGCGCAGAGAAAATTGCTCGATTATTGGCTGATTAGTGTGCGGGGGAAAGGCGCGGTTTCGTGTTTCCTCCCCCTGTCTCCATCAACATTTTGGTCTGGGTGCTGACCTTGCTGAGTCACGCTGGTCTTTGATCGTTTAAAATATTTTCTCGTTTATCACCTTGCCAATCATGCGATTTGGTTGGAATAGATCGCGCCACCGCGATATTCTCGTTATGTTTGCTCTCAGCAGTTCCGTGTTCAAAATAACCCTATTTCCGATGTAGCTCATGCGATTGTAATTAATTTTCCCGCGTGTAATCAGAAAATGACCGTTTCAGCGATTTCCAAGGTGCATGCATTGCATTGCTACAGATTCTGTTCTCACAGAAACTTGATTAATATAATCATAGATTTCCATTTTCGTAGTGGTCATGACAATTTTGACCCTAATAGTCGGAGCGAACGGATAGTGAAAGATGAATCTGAATTTACGAGAGTCTAGGCATACTTGAGAGGGTGCGCTCTTCCAACCTAATGATCGTGATCGTAGATACCGCATCGCTCAATGGCCCGAGAGGGAGGAACCAATTCGCGTTTGCATCGCGAAGAGTGCAAATTGAACTCACATTCTCGATGATTGCTGGCACTTTTCGGAACTTCTTGAGCCATATTTCAACAAGAATTGTTTGTGAAAGTTACTGTATTGCGTGCCTGCCAAGGTTGATCTTTGAAATATTCCTGCCATATCATTAAAATTACGCAGACTCGGCTCTAGTCAGGTTCTATTTGCGCTTTAAAGATTGAGAAGACCATTCATTTCGCTCAAACTGATTGTAATTTTGAAGACGGGGGCAAACAGTGGTGGGTTGGGAGAAGGGATCTCTCTATTGATCTCCGAAAATTTTCAAATCAAATTAAAATGACACAGGCTCGGTTCTAGCCTAGAGATGGTTGCGCTTCAAAAATTGCAGAAACCATTCATCTCGCTCAAATTGTTCACAATTTCGAAGGCTGGAGCAAATAGTAGCAGAGGGGAGAAGGAACGCCCCCTCACTAGGGATGATAACTCACAGCTTCCGCCCCGCCTGACGCTGTTTACTTTGAGGATATTCGTGCATATTTCGTGTTGAAAATGGCTAAAAATTGTCGTTTTATTGACAATACCCGCGGATCGGTAAGATATTTAGAAAGTACAAGCCTGGTTCCTGCTATTTACCAGTGGCTCAATTTTTTTGTGCATTTTCTTTGCCTTGTAGAGATCATGAAAATTTGAGAGAGCATGATCATTGCTATAGTGACCTTTGATGCGGCTAACATCAAGGATGGTGGCTTGCATGTCTCTCCTCTCTAGGTCCTCTTCAAACACAGGTGCTGCTTATTGGCCATGATGATCATATTTCAACATGCAAGTACAGGTGAACCCGCCCATCCAATAGTCAGATTAATCGCAAATACAGTTGTCATTTGACCTTTCGCATCGTATAGCATCGTGTTGCCGTTCTTCAGGTCTTCATAATTCTGTCAGTATTTCGCCACAACGATTATCAATATTTTGCTTTTCTATCGCAGATCTTGGACCTTTTTTCACAATATATTTCAATTTACAGATGCATTTCTCCGACCTGCCCGAACTGCCTGACATCACAGACTATCTGAGGGAGATTGAGAGCCCGCCGAAGGAAGGGGACAGGAGGAATAGCTATGGTAAGTTATTACATTCGCAGAATTTATTGAATTTTTATTTCAGCTTGTGAAGTCGAAACTCTAGGACTATGAAGTATATTGAATGTTCAGATCTACCGTGCTCCAGCAACTCGAAGCAGCCCACACCGCCACCAAGCATGTGGGCAATTTTATATTTAGTTTATGATGGGTTCCAGTTCTGGCATTCTTCCTGATAGAGATAGCTACAATGGAAATTTGTGAATTCTATAACTAAACATATATTTCAGCGCCGGCGAATGGATCTCACCTGCTGTTCACCTGCAGCTAGCGCAGCAGCAGCCCATGCAGCACCAAGTCGTCGTCCACCACACATTCGCGCCCCTTCCCATGTCAACTTTGGCCTACTCCGAACAATCGGGGAGAGCCAATGAGTCAATGGATGGCCCCTGCTATTCCAACACCAACAACGTGAACAACACTAGCGACCTCTCCGGGAATGCGGAAATGAGAATGCCTGGAATGGTGCAGCCCATCCCCATGCCCATCGCAGCCTTTCCCGCTCCGACGAAGAGAGTGAATGGATGCCCGGAGAAGTGCCGAGTGTGCGACGAGCAAGCAACGGGATACCACTATGATGTGAATTATTTTCTCAAAATTCACATAACTTAGTTAAATATTACGTGTCATATTCGCATTATCATAATACCTCTTGACTAAAAGAACTGAAAGAACAGTTCTATTTTGCAAAACGAAAATTGCTTGAATAATTATGATGAGGTAATGATCTACCAGGCGATGAGCTGCAACGGCTGCAAGACCTTCTTCCGTCGGTCGGTGATGGACAAGCGGGAGTACGCGTGCAAGACGGGAGGAAAGTGCTTCGAAGTGCTTCCCAGAGGTGAGAAGAAAGATCGTTAAAGACTAATTGGCTATCAATCATTGTGCCAAAAGTTTGGTTCAATTGACTCTTCGTTCTTTGCGTTGACATTTCGAACTTTCGTACATTGAGCATCATAGTGGGTGCACAACGCGCGACTGTATTTGCCGAATGGATTTCGCACACTTTTTGAACTAGTAAGTGGTTGGATTAGCGAACCGACGCACGTTAATGTTTGAGGTAGGAGCACACGTGTTCTCACTCTGCTCGGAGAACTTGGAGAAAGGAACATAATAAAACTGCTTTTTGTTTTTTTTCCAGTACCCTAAGTATAGAAGCAGCAGTAGCAATGAAAAACAACCGTTTCTAACAATGCATAAGTAGTGTTGCAGTTTTTCTTACAAGTTTCACAGCACTGTAAATCCGGATTGTGCGGAAGACTGTGGCACGCATTTGCAGAGAAACGCTTGTCCTGTCGCAGCTGCCGATTCGAAAGATGTGTGGATGCCGGGATGAATCCACTGAGTTAGTGACAGAATTACGGATGAAAAGCAAAGCCGTGAACTCAACCTTTGTAATTTTCAATATTTTGCACCAGAGTTTCGTTCTCGTGAGGCTAAACAATTATTCATTAGTGAGAATCGAATGATAGATCAATTCTCTTCCACTAATCAATATTCCCTCCTTGCAGCCTTCCAAACTAAAGAGGACGTGGGTGGGAACCCGGTCACCCTGAGGATACTGGCGAAGAGAAAGGGGAAGGAGCCAGTGGAGACAGAGACGACAGAGCAGAGCACGGTCCCGTGCTCTTCCAAGGTTAGCAATGTGATTTGTGAAAGAACTTTGAAAATAATCAAATAATACAAAGCGTTCACTGAGTCACTGAACGAGAAAACATTGCATAGAAGAAGATTGAGTGTTGTAATAAGCTTCATTTTTTAACTCTTCAGATGTTCGTGCCGATTGCTTTGGAGGAAACGCTGAATCGCGTTATCGACGAGTTGTGCTACTTGGAGATCAAGCACGATCGGATACGGTAAATTTCTCAGTCAATCAATAATTTCTAGGGTTTGGATACGGAAAAATGTAAAAAATTGAAGTAAGTCGTGCTTCAATCCCCAGCCCGCAGACTACAACGGAATCGAGGAAGTCGTGAGAAGGCATTCGATGATGCATAATGATTTCGATGTGAGACTACTCTAATTTCCCAAAACTCTATCGTCTGATTAACCTTCATGATAGTACTTGAAAGTGAAGGGAATGATAACTTTTTCGACTATGAATCGCGTGATTGAATGATTTCGAGGTGAGAACATTGAACCATCCAGTCCATCTACTACGACATCTTGCAATTATAATATTTTTACGATCAGAAATCAAATGGTCTAAGAAATCAAGAGTGTAATTATGATATCAGTGAAATGAACAGTGAAATGAACGACGTATGGGACGAAAACAATAAGAGGATGTTCAGGAAATGCGTGGGTGGCCGCTGCCCATGACTGATCCCGATCACGTGCCCATCGACATCATCCTATCAGAGAAGATCCCGATGCCGGCAAAGACGAGTGAGGCTTTATTCATCCAAAAGTTGTGGAAGCATCTGCAGAAAACCGCCGAAAATATCTGTTGAAAACCCAAAGTCTTCTAGACAGTAAAATATTGTAGATCGACCTGCCAACGCGAAGTTCTGGATGTTCGCCGATCTGATCTACTCCATAGAATATGCTAAGGCACTTCCACTATTCTCGATGTTGGATGAACAAGATAAGGTTAGATTGAATTTAAGTTGGCAACAGCTCATCTTTCGTCAATTCCATTAGAGAAATTCTGCAGATTCGTCTCCTGAAGTCCTCCGTGATCCTCTGCATGAATTTGACTACCACCTACTACTCTTACACGCACAAGTCGGATGTGAATCTGCACCCTGATGGAACCTCTCCAACCAGGGCCAGGAATTACCCGGGGTTGGTTGCGATTCATATGATATAATTCACAAACTATGAACCAGGAATCACTCTGTTTTTTGGCCTGCTTTGAAATTGTCTCCAAAAGCATGAAATTATTAGTGGAAGTACTCGACGTTGGTTCGTACCAAGAGCGCAAATCATCAGATAGGAGAGTTCTTAAAAAGATCCATTAAGGAGATCATTTCTCGAACTCTCCCTTGCAGGTTCATCGGGGCAGTTGACCAGTACATGTGTCGCATCATCGCCTCGCTCATTCGAATGAACATAAGGAAGGAGGAGTACGTGCTGCTCAAGGCGATACTCCTGTGCAATGAAGGTCAGCATTTCGTGATTTTGTAAAAATAAAAACAATATTTTTGTAAAAAAAAACAGTATACAAAGTGAAGATGGTTAATGAAGTTATCACATTGGTTCGCGGTCTCTTCAGTGTTCATGGTGGAAGAAAAGATAAGGAAATTTACAGAATGATGAGACCGTGGATTCGTGTTTTCGAATCATAATCAAGAGGCTAAGAATGAAAATTGTAGCCTGCGAGGACCTCTCGCCCTACGCTCTGAATCTTCTGAAGAAAGAGCGGGAACGATTGGTCAAGTCACTAGTCTCCTTCTGCCTCGCCACTAGAGGTAACTATTTACCAATGACTCTCCTCTAAGCACGAAAAGACGAGAGTATAGTCGAATTGCCAACCCTAATAAAAATATTTTCCTCGAGCAGTATTTTCTTAGCGGTTCCTATATTTCTTTGCTGACGATAAAATTGCGAAGGAGTGTTCCGATGTGATCAACATCTCACATCAAAAACAAACGGAATTTCCTGCAAAACAGAAAATTCCATGAAATCATCTCAGGAAAAATCAGTACTATTTTCTTCAAAACAACCGTATAGACTGTGCTTGGAAATGATGTAATAGCCTAAATACAATTTCTTTCCAGGCCCAGTGCACGGTCCGCAGACCGTATCCGCCGTGCTCGGCATCGCTGATACGATAGCGCATCAGGTGAGGCCATCGTGTACTGACTTTATTCCCTGTTGTGATGGTTTGGCGAAAACAGGAAGCCAATACGGACATATCCTTGTAGGTGAAGACCCAGAAGGAGCAGTTCGTGTTGGCTGGAATCTGTGGCCTACGTCCCCACAAGAATCCCCTCCTCGAGGCCTTCATGGATTCTCCCTTCTAATTGAAGAAATCGTCTTGAAATATCTGCGTCTTACCATGTCCCGCTAATGTATCATTCGACGAATTTTTGTTTTAATATTTCCGTGGCCTGCGCCCCAGGAAGAACCCCTCATTCACGGACTCTCCCTTCTAACGTTACCAACAAATCTTACTGGAATCGCTTGATCCTGTTTCGCTGATGCATTATCCGTCTGATGAGATTTTCCAGATATCTCGTATTTGAGCTAGATTCTTGCTCTTTTCATTAGACATGTTCTCGTCATTCGTTGAAGTCGACGAGCTCCTCTTTTTCTGCAGCCTCTGACATTGACAGATTGGTGAAAACTTCTTGCTAATTTCGCTTAATCCCCGTCACTCCGAACAACCAGAGCAACTTCTCCCTCTCCCAATCTCCCAAAGCCTCCTACAATCTCTCAGGACGTCTGACTTCGTTTCCTACACGCACATTTCGCATATTTTCATCCGTGTTTTTCTTGCATTTTGTTTTCGTTTAGCTGCTTCCCCCACAAATTGCTGATTTCTCCCTGTACATTTCGATAAACACTGTAAATTTCGGTACAAATTATGAATTTGGGCCAGTCAAGCAGCGCACACGTGATTCAAATGCGATGAATACATTAGCGGGTGCGGTAGTTTTCTCTCCACACCTCCCTCCTCCCCATCCTGACGTACCCTAATCCGCTTCTCTCCTCCTCCCTCTGAGGCTGTGAGGGACTTCTCCCTAGTTCCTGAGCTTCCTTGTTGATAGGCTGCTCTTCCCAAAGATTCAACTTATTTCTGGCATTACCCGTCAGTATCCTTACCATTCTTCTGGTTATTTACTCATCCTTTGCCCCTCTCACGGCCTTCTCCCCAACTCGACGGGATATTATCGTATTACACCGGCGAACTCGGGCCCGATTACATGCCTGAGCTCCATTTTCCTCTATTTTCATCCCTTTTGAGCCGTGTCCTTCACTTTGCTCAAATTGTGGCCTAGATCGATTTGGGAGCATTTCCTCGGTAGTTTCTTGAAGTTCCGTCAAAATTGTGTACACGAGATCGATTTACAGGGGTTTCTCCAGTAGTTTCCTTTGCATTGCCTATTCAGGGCACTATTATCCTGCAGTTGCTCTTCTTAGGCACTCTGATGTAGAGTCGCTTTCTCTCCTCGCAGTTTGAATGATTCATTCCGGCTGCACAGGCCCATTACTTGCTTCTGCACACAAACACACGTATGCTCCCCCCTTCGAACAGCCCATTTTCATCTCCTTTACGAGCTCGGGATGAGCTCAACTTCGACAACAACAGCCTCCCGCATGCTCTTGAATCCCCCTCCCGGATAAGCCCATCTTTGCTCGTTCAGACGCCATTTAGCTCTTTTCTATGCCATATTTCTCGTTCTCCAGCACTCAAAACGGCCACAAACCCTCGAATTTGCTCGCTCAAGGAGAAGCCGGACTGCAGGCTTTCCGTGTATGAGCCCCCACCCGCTATTCAATATCGGTAGATTTGTAGTCTAGGGAGGGGGGCCGGAAATTGGAGAGAGCACAACACCTCGTGGTGAAATCGGCTTCGTTTTGCTGACGTTGCGATTAGTATTTGTGATCCTGACTTTCTTCATTTCTCGAGCTCTATCTGACAAGAAAATTTGTAGGAATCAAGTCAGAATTGCACTTTCTGGATGTTTACATGACCTCAACTTTTCATAGCATTTCCTGCTTGCCAGACTTTGAACTCGCGCTCTTTTTAAGCAGTTTAACACTTTTCGCTCGGCTTCTCAGCATATTCTATCCTGAAAGCGAGTTCTTTGATTCCATGTTTTCCAGAGAAAGTGTCATCTAGACGAAGTCTCAATTCGCCTTCTCGGAACTTGGCTTATTTTCTGTAGCTGGCACTTCCTTATTCCAGCTCACCAACTTCGAGTTATTGCTAGCGTATAATTTTTTGGCCAACCTTCTCATTCTCATGTTCAGCCTAATGTCATGTGTATATGTCATATTGTAGTGTATCTTGCCTTATTTTTAAAAAAATCATATCAAATCAAACCAACTTTATTCAAGCATCTGGTCTTGGGCCTGTTGATTCGTGTAATCGATCCAATCTATCTCGTGTTATTTTCGAAATGGAGTGATTTAGAGGTGTTCAGTGCAGAGAATGCGTCGTACCCCGGACACTACGGCGATGCGATCGCGACTTCGCAGCTTCAACCACGGCCACAAGCAATACAACACGGTCTTCGGAGCGCTCCACGTCAGGGTACTAAAAGCCTTTCGTTGTTTTTTTCTTTATTAGATTAGAAATATTTGCACGTGATGGATATGAAAGAGAAGAAGAACAATATACGGATGTCCGTCAACGTTGTAGAAGTTTTCATATTTCTCTCGATATCGCGTTTCCCGGAAATGCATCCCGATGGATGGATAGTTTTTCGTGAGCTAGAGCGAGAGGGTACGAACGTTCACTCGCATTTTTTATTATTCGCACCTGAAATTTTTAAAATTAATAGACGTGACAGAGAACTATAGACGAATGTCCGTCGACGTAGTTGAAGTTTTCATATTTCTCTGGATATCGCCTTCCCGGAAATTCATCGCGTTGAGTGGGCAGACGTAGAGCTAGAACGGAAAATAATCGGACTTATCCGTGCAATCGAGGGAGTTTTCCTATTTCTCGTTCTAGCTAAAGTGGTAAGTCCATTTATCGAAGGACAAATCCTTCGTTTTGGGTCTTCCCGTGAATTGTAAAAGTGCAACTTCATATCCACTCCGAACAATTAAACAAATTACTCCTTTCTGGAGAGATGAAAGCCGAACTATTATGTAAACAAATTTACTCTCCAGTACGCCGCTTGTCTCATCGGCTTCGTCTACCTCCTCGCCCTGTGCATGCTCCTGGCCATCTGCCTCATCTACTCCCAGTCCAGCTATCGCCCCAAGGACTACGGACCAAAGATCAACCTGAAGGTGAGTATGACGCAATAGTACAACTTATCGACACGAAGTATTTTAATGCCAAGACTTCCAATAGAATCTAGCGTCAATGGAAATATACTTCCTTGTCGAAGACAGTGCACGGAAGTAAAAAATTAAGAAGCAAATTTCCGTATAAATGAACTAATCCTCGTGGAATCGATCGAATTCATTAATCGAAGCTAATGCTTGAATAGTGAATGCAATCGAATCCAGTAATTTGTGGTCTGTCCCATGCGAAAAAATATCAAGACAAAGGTCGAAACCAATTTCGTCAGGTTACGAAATATAAAATATCTAATTTCATTTGTAAAATAAATAAATTCAGTTGCTGACAATCCCGATCGGTCTCGTGTTCATCACGATCTTCTATCTCTTCATCGGCATTATTCAGCAGAAGTCGAACCTCCTCTACCCTTTCATTCTACTACAGGTAGAATATCATCGTCATTTTTCGGCATGTCCCAAGATAACACTAGATTTTGAGAAACGATACCACATTATATTCATTCCATGCACTTTCGGGAATCTCAATCGATTTTAGGAATGAGCGAAATGAGGAAAGACTGACTCGAATTGAGAACTGTTAGCCTTATCAAAAATATTAGTGGTTTGCTTTTAATTAATAATTAATTGATTAATTAATTAATTGCAGGTCTTTCTCTCCTTCCTCATCGCGATTCTTCTCATGATCGTGGTAATCTGCTCTGCATGCGACGCGAGAAAGGTTCCTTACTTTTTTTTCCCAACAAGTGATACATTCATTAAAACATTTTACGTTCGCTCTCACCGGAGAGCACTCAGAACAAAGAGAGCCATTTCTAACGAAGCAATCTTCATTTCCCACTTTTCACATTTTGCAACTTCTTCATTTATCTCATTCGATCAATGAACAGTGTAAAAGTGGCATTTATTATGAAAAGAAACAGTTAAACCATCACCCGAAATGGAAGCTCATCAAGGAGAAGTTAACAGCAATTGAATCCACCTTCTCCTGTCGCGTTCGATCCCCATCCCAATTCTTCTCTTTCGAAATCAAAATTAATATTCACTAGCGTGTCCTTTCAATCCGATTAGCTGCCTTCTGCTCTTTTCCCTCTAGTTGATCACAGACCACTACGCGGCGTTTTACAGGGAGTGGGTGAGAGGTGAGATAGCGCAGAAAAAGAGAGCAATCTCTCTCTCTCTCTGGATGCGAATGATTTCTGGAAACTTATCATAGAATGCCGTGCTCTAGTCTTCATCTCATCATTCCTCACTTCTCTAAATTTAACTGACTAATGAGAGAAAGGATGAGAAGGGCACAAGGTCCGATGAGACCAATGATGTCATGTCGCCCTTGATATCTCAAAAGCGAGATGACGTCATAGTTATCACCTAACCTAGTGCCTATGAGAAGCCACGGAGAACTAGAGAGCACTATAGTTCGCATAATTTTCTCATCATTTTGCATCTTTGAAATTTGCACTCGATAGAGCACGCATGAAGCAGCCTGATTTATTCATCGACGAGAGGAGGGAAGGGAGAACCTCCTCGTAATACCAGATCTTTTGCTCATCAGAGAAGGCGGAACCGGGCAACTTTCAAAAAAGAGCGAGAAATGTGCAAGAAGTCTAGCTCCTGCATGGCGTTTACATCCTAAAAAATGTAAAATTATTTTATATTTAAAAAATATCCAGGTTCTCCACCGCTACCTGCTGTTCGGAAGAGACACGAAACACTACGAGCAAGACAGTGCGTGATGAATTTTAATTATTTTTTACTTAATTATTAATAAAAATTCTTAATTTGTTAACTTATTTGAGGGCTGCCAATTGCCATCATCATCTCCGTGCTCTCCTGTCTGCTCGTGTTTCAGATGTGGGCTACGCGAGCCGTTTGTGGATGTTTCCGGTTAAATTTTTTTTAATTTATAAAATTAAATATTTAATTTATTTATTTATTGTAGAGCACAAAGATAGAAAGCATCTAACGATTTTTTTCCGTTAAAGCAATGCAGAGAACCGATTGAATCTGTGAAAAGCCGATTATTGTATACAATTTTAAAAGTTCTCCAGAATAGATCGAAACTTGTATTTCAAGGTGGATTATGATAATTGATCATTGATCTTTTTCAGCTACTTCACCTACCACGCAAAGCACGCGGCGAGAATGGCTAATTATGTATAAAAACATATAAATAATCTCGCATTTTTCACATATTTGTCCCTTCCCTTGTAGTTCCTTGTGACATCTCACTACGCGTATCATGCATTGTCCTGTGATTCATTTCGCATAAATTGATGCCGATTTATCAAGAGAGAAAGAAATCAATTTTGTGTTGTGAACGGAAACAGTTAATACAATATTATTTCCGAGAGGAAACATGAGAGTTCGGGAATCGAGAAAAAATATACGAAACGAGAAATGGACGGGAAGAATAAACTCTGCTCATAATCAATCAATAATCTGTAATCTGGGAGTGGGGGGGCGTAATCTTGTTCTTCTTCTGGTTAAAGGCGCATCTCCGCCGGGTGATTGGAATGTCTCGCTAGAGGCCGGGGGGAGGAGCGCCGACCGGGTTTAAGGTCGTGCATGCAAATCATCGGAATTATCGTGCGGTTGCGTGAAAGTGGGCGTGGCCAACGAATGGGGACGAGTATAAATGAAAGAAGTGTTCCCGGGGAAAGTAGGATGCGAAGAAATAAAAACGGGACAAGTGCTAGTTGATAACTACCGAATGGGGGGAAGGATAGCATCTAATGATTCGAAATACCAATGAATTCGTCTCTAGAGAGCAATAAATAGACAAGGAGGTGAGAACAAGCTAGGAGAACAACGGTTGGGGGACGGAATATTCATCAAATATGTACGGGGGATGCCAGGGATGAGGGACATGGGAAACGAGTAGAGAACCGGATGGGTTTGGAAGATTATGGGATTGAGTCGAGACTAGAAACCTCACGGGGTGACGGCGAGAAAAGTTTGTTTTTGCTTTGGTTTTACAATGATTTGGGCATCTGGTTTGTACAAGAGACTATCGAGAATCTCGATCTAGGAGAGTAAGAATGGACATGGGAAAGCTTCCAGAGACAATCGCATAACTAGTTGATTCTCAGTTGCAGAAATGCAGGAGGAGTGGAGTTGTTGATTGAAGGGGCGGAGCGAAGTACAGTAATCCAAGACTACGGTATCAGGAGAGAAAAGCGGAAGAATAAGAAGAGGCTTGCACGATCACAGTTGCTCTTGACATATGTTACAGGTGTGTTGGGGGGGTGGGGGTGGGGGGAGGAGTACGGTAGGAGATACGATAGTCGCGGCTCAGGCGTCCTCGATTTGCCCATGGGCGCCCAGCATTTTCTTGTAAAGTGCGCAGTTGAGAAATCTGCGAATAGCAAAATGACTATTTTCCGATAAAAAAAATGTAGCACAGTAGAAGATACGGTAGCCGAATATCTCACCGTGGGTAGGAATCACGCTGCATAAGCGTGAATATCTGTGCTTGAGCCTCATCGAAAGTCTGAGCCGTTGGTCGAACCTGCGAGCATACGGTAAGCATACGGTAGGTCCCATACCGTAATCCAATCATATCGTAATTGGGTTCGCCCCTCTTTGCACGTTTCAGAATGCTCTCGTCGTTAGGCTAATAAGTGCGTGGGGAGATCCCCCCTAACAAGGTCCATTATGGGGAATGAGGCGAGAGTCGAGGAGCCCTACAGGACTAATGGAAATAAGTAGGCATTCTCTGGAAAAGGATGAGCACCTCAACTAGATGATAAAGATGGTTGTGATTTAGGACATTGCTAAAAACTCCATTGAATTGGACATTCAGCTTAACGCATCGGAGCATTTAGCAACCAAAAATCACAAAGTGAACTCTGTGGTTTGCCCCGTATTTCAAACGAAGGAAATAAGCTCTAATGAGGCGGGCATGAGTGCCCTTCTAATTTATTTCTTCATTCCACCCACTCTCTCTCCCTCTCTGCCTCCCCTCCCTCTCCCTCACTCTCTCCCTCTCCCTCTCCCTCTCCCTCTCCCTCTCCCTCTCTCCCTTCTATCTCTTCGTTCTAGGCAAAACAGCGAGAGAGAGCGTGAAATGAGAAAACCAATCCTTTCCAACAGTTATTAGACGAGTTCAGATATCCTAACTTCCTAGTAGGAAAAGGAAAGGAAATCATCAGTCAGTTTTTTAAATTTTTTTTAAACATTCTTAAAACTAACCATGTTATTGTTTACAATCTCGCGCACTCTCGAGTCGAGCGAAACCTCTTTCGGCGACAAGATGGAGATGAAGTCTTCGTAGATGATTCGTGCCTAGAAGCCAATCGATAACTACCGTATCCTCTTCCTCTACCGTAATCAGGGACTGCTACCGTACCTTCTCCTCGATCTTCTCTGCATTCCGTTCTCGCTTGAGCTCCTCGCAGGCTTGCCAGAACAAGATGTTTTCATCGGAGTACTCTGATTTCAGAAACTCGGCGAAGAACTTCTGACCGGCTGCAAGTGATCTTTGAACTCTGTGTTCCGAAGTTTGAACTTTAATCTTTGAACTTTGGTCTCAGTAGTTTGGCCCATGATCTCTGCCTGCTCACCTCTGTTCTTCATGAGATTTTCGAAGCTCTGAGACCAGGAGAAGATCGTGTCATAGGTAGGCCTGCAAAGAGAACGATAATCATACAGTATCCTGATCTAAGGTGACTACATCAGAGAGACTACTGTAGCTAGATACGATACTCACTTCTCGTAGGGGTCGTCCCTGGCATTGTCCCGAGGTCGATTCTCTTTGGCGTTGACTCCGCCACTGAAAATTATCGATTTGCGAAAATGGATTTCAAACTTAAAATTTTAGTTTGATATTTTTGGACACCACATCACGACGGAGGGCTGACAACGATGAGGAAGTTTTCTCGTATCGTTGAAAGATCAAAGTTCAAAGGTCAAAGTGCGTTCTCCGCCTACTTACAGTGCCGCAGTAAGCTTGCTGAGCTTGCGCTTGGGCATTCGTTATGGGGTGCCAGTGGTGAGTGAGGAAGGGGGATATGGGGATGAGGAGGAGGAGGAGGAGGAGGAGAAGTAACTTGATACATCTGATACCCGCGTCGTTGCAATAATATGCAATAGGAAATGAGTGAGAATGGACAAGCGCCTTCGATTTCCAGGCTCGGACAACCCTGGTAGTCCCTGAATCAGGGGACCTTCTGACGTACTCCCTGAATCAGGGGAACTATTCCTGAATCTACAGAATCTGTGCGAAAACTCGTTCAAGCTACCGGCTGGTCTCCAATGTGGCGACGTTTGCCTGAATCAGGGACGCTCCCCAATCTCAACGCTGACGCCATCTAAGTCCGTGGGGATTCCGAAAGTCTGCCCCTCTTCGCCGTCCCTAATCCACTGGCATCAAGAGGAATCTCCCAGAGTATCGAGAATCTCTCTCCTCCCTCTCCCCCCTCCCCCCTCTCTTCCCCTCTCTCCCCCTTTCTCCCTCTCCCTTTGTGTCTCATGTGAGCGAGAGTCCGACTGACATTCTCCCCTGTCCATCAACCTTCCCCCTCCCCCCCCTCCTCCCCCCTCTTCCCCTCTCCTCCCCTCCTCTTCTACCCTCAAGAAAAAGGAGAAAAGGCGTGTGAATATATTTGCCAACTTCTCTCCCCCGTACACACACACTCTACCTCCTCCCTCTCCCTCTTCATATGCGCCGATCGATAGACGAGAGCTCCCCCTCCTTCTCTCCTCTCCTCCTCCTCCTCTCTTCCCTTGAAATGAAGCAGCGATCAAATCGGTCCCATTAGAATGCTTTTCTCTCTCTCCCTCTCTCTATTCTTTGGAGAGAAAGAAGAATGGGAGAGGAGGAAGAGGTAGCTCTCCATTCGGCTCCAGATAGAGTGGAAGGAGTGGAGAAGAAGTTAATTCCCTCTAGAAAGAGGAGAGAAGAGAGGGAAGATTCATTCCCCTTTTCCTACTAATCAAGAAGAAGAGGAGAGAAGTGTATCGAATAATGAATGGGGGAGAGTTGGAGGCGCGAGGGGGGCCGAGACTCGTGGTGGGATTGAAAGAGCATGGGTAAAGAACAGAGACCAATGTGCAACCAATCAGCTGTATTCATCCTTGACGAAATGATGAGTAAGGGACACTTGAGGTGCGCTAATTGAGATAAGAGTGCAACACTCAACTACCAGATGCTAGTCAACACCTGGCAGTTGGCTGAAGGACAGAGATCAAAGATCAGCCAGATCTAGGAAGAGCCGTAAAAATGGACTGCAGGAAAATGCGGTTCGAACCTGAGCAAGGGAGAGGTCGTAGTGTCGTCATCGACTACTGTCGCGCAGGAATTGAGAACAGCTTTGACACTCGAAATCAGCTGCATTTTATCCAGGAGTGGGAATGGGAATGGCTAAGGAGGGGCAGAGTTGTGTGGAAGTGATACTAGGAGGAGGAATGGGATGAATGAGATGCAGAGTTGTGTGGAAGTGATACTAGGAGGAGGAATGGGATGAATGAGATGGAAGGAGGAGGAGGGAGGGATGGAGGGGAAATGAGAGGAGTTATGAAAAGATTAGGCCAAGCGTGCGCTAATAGGAGCTGTTTACACCGAGGAATCGCTCAGTGAATTATCCATCATTCGGCGGCTAATTCGCGGCGGCCTAATGCACTGTTCGAGGCGTCTAAGAAGACGAGATCAATTATGTCGAGATTTGGGAGGATTTTCTAGAAGAAAGAGTCGAAAAAATGAAGAATTTGGAACGGAAAGATGGGAAAAGGGGGCAACGTACGCGTCTCCCAGATCGCTCTTCGCGCAGTCGCACACGATCCACTTCATGATCTTGGCGATTCCTCCCGACTCGCCCCTCCTCCTTCTCCGATTCGTCCGACTGCTCGTCTCTTCCTCGTCAGACGCGGACGCAATCTCCGCGAGTGCCGCGTGATCCTCTACCTCGTCGCCTTCCGGACGCCGTCCACGCGCCGTCGTCGCGTCGTCCGCACGCGGCGCGGACGCGGACGCGGACGAAGTGGCGGCTGAGGAAGATGTGCAGGGCAGCACGCAGCAGCAGCCGCCGCGCTTGCCGGAGGAAATTTTGCGCGACGCGTGAGGACGCGCTCGCGCGACCTCTACCGCGATGGCGCGTGAGTTGAGGGGCGACGCGTGAGGGGCGTGAGGGTGACGCGTCTGGAGCGGACGACGCGTCGAAGAAGCAGCGAAATGAGCAGCGACGGAGGGGGAACTTGTGTGTGTATGTGTGTGCGCGTGGGGGAATCGATGGGAGAAGAAGAGAAGGAGGAGAGGGGGAGCGAGGGCCAGAGGGGTAAGAGACGGCCAGGAGGAAGGGGCGAGAGGAGGGGAGAGGAGAGGGCGGGAGGAGGGGGGAGGGGGAAGAGGAGGGGGGCTCTTCTCCTCCCTTCGTTGCTCTCTTTCTCTCTTCAGAGAAGAGCGGCAAAAAAGTGTGCGGCGTTGATGCGAGAAAATTCACACCTTTTCAAGAGGAGAAGGAGGCCTTATCTAGCCGTTAAAATGATAGCGAAGACTCGCTAATTTTGATCAATCTAAGTGCATTAGCGCTGAAAAGAAGCGAAACATCAGTGTAATCCCTGCATGTCGCAAGTGCAAATGTCCGCGGACGCTAGGGTCGGCGAAACGATTATGCAAGCAGATAGGGGATTCAAATCAACGCCTGGTGCGATACCGGAAATAGCGAGCGCCGCCTAGGGAGTTCCTGCAGGGAAAACAATGTGTCGGGAAGGGTCGCGGTACCGGAATATGTAGAAGATGCCCGGGTCGTCGTCGTCCTTGTCGATGGGCACCGTCGTCCTTCTGAGGATCGTGGCGATCGTTCGAAGCGACGAGAAGAGCGAAGTCATCAAACGGACGTCGTCTTCGAGAATCGACGATGATGACAAAGGGGGGAGGAGGGGAGAGAAGACTCGAGAAGACCTTATCACAAAAGCTGAGCTAATGGGAGGAGTGGAGATGGAGAAGATCGCAAATTAGAGGGTAAGTGAGATACTACCTTCACTTCGTTGAGCCCATATGGCAAATGAATCACAAGATCCATATTCAGAGGATACAAGCCATTCAGGCGTGGATGATACTCAGAGCGTACATTGTTATCGCATCACGTTTTGATCACTCAGACCCCCATTGTACTTTCCCACGAGATCAAGGGCTACCGTAATCTCAGAGATTTCCAATCAAGTCCTACCCAGCTTCGAAATGGAGCCAAGATTTCACGATGAGTAATCCAGTGGTGTGTGCATTCCTTTCCGGGGAGAACAACAACTTCTAGATACAAACTGGTGAAAACAGGTGATGTGTTCCCTTCCCTTAGCGTCCAGTCAACAGCTGACAACGAGTGACAATAGGGGTGCACTAATCACAGCTCACACCACGCACAACAACTATTTATACCGTATCACCGGATATAATGGGAAGACCACAAAAATGCTCACTTGCTCGGCTCGACGGTGCTGCAATTAACTTTTTTTATATTTTTTTCTATTTTAATATAATTTTAATAATAATACCTGCTACTTTAGTGTTTTACTCAGATTTTTAATTATTTTTTTAAATAAAAAATGTGCATTTGTGTATACTTTCGTGCAACGTTTGCGTTTGCTCGCATGACGAGAGGTGCTCGGCGCGCTATTTTAATTAAGCCTTTGCTTAGGCAGAGCGAGAGCGCGCCCATGTGACCCTTTGTTATGAGGGGGATGGGGGAATCGTGACAGCGAAAGCTGAGAAGCGGCTCATAGTGCACGCTCCCCTCCCTTCCTAATCGGAATCCGGAGGAAGAGGGGGAGTGGAAGGGGGGGAGGCATGAGATTCCCCCCTTCTGATTCCCTCCACAAATGAGCCGACAAATGAGCACACTTTTCTACTCCCGACAAGGTTTTCTGCCCCGGATATACGCGCCTTTCCCTTCGCCAAAGTGAGAGAATTTCGCCCGAACACAGGTGGAAATGGGCACACGCCATGCGACTAATTTAGAGCGACGTTTGGAAAACGTCGCCATCCAGCGCACCCAGCACACTCACCCAACACGATTGCCCATGCAGGCACAGACGCCCCCGAGCGCCACCGTGATTGCTGTCTTGGTGGTGGTGCGGAGGGTGTGGTGTAGTGCGTGGTGCGACGGGGTTACGGTAGCCGATAGCCCCCAATCACACCGGTGCTTCACTGCTGGCTATCGGACAGACAGGCTAGAAGAGAACATCGGTAGAAGAGGGGGGCGAGAGTCACGCGGGCGCGGAAATATGCGAAAAATTGGATGAAAAGGAGACCAGAGGAAGGGTGCTAGAAAGGGGGGAGAAATTGGCACTATGAGAGAGGACGGAGAGAGGGAAGGGGGGAGGATCGAGAAGGACGCATCTAAGGGAGGTGTGTCAGTGTATCTTCGAGAAGTTGCCTCAAGTGGCCGGGCGGTTGGCGCGCGCTCGTTCTCGTGTGAGAGTTGTTGCCGAGGAGACGGAAGGGGAAGGACGAGAGATAGAGGACAATAGCAGCCCTAGATCGATGCGTACTCTGATAGTGCAGGGGCGGTATTTATAGGAGGTGCACCCAGCGAGAAACAACGACAAATACGCGCGTTTTCTGAAGAAATGCAGCTGGCGACGACGATTGGTGTCGCACGTCTACCGTATCCCGGGAAACCGTAAGGACTATCGCTAACTGAGTTACAGGCAGGACACCCGAGACAACTTCCGGTTTCTGTTGCTACGGACGCCGAGATCGCGGGGTGGAATTCTGGGCTTTGGATGGTTAATCATGGGGGGATGGATGGATGGGAGGACGTTACAACGAGAGACAACAGAAGAATATTATGGATAGTAAGGATAGCGGGCAAAACATGCCCCTCTTAAATTACGAGTCTTAATTCCTCGTCTTTTCACCGAATTGGAATGAGGTAGATAAGGCAGAATCAAAAGAGCCATTTTTGCGAAGCCACCCTTAATTTTTAGCCTAGAGTTAACGGAGGGGGGGGGTAGTAGATAGGAAGTTTTCATCGTAATCTGTTTGATGGTAAGCGTTCGTTTGATTATATGGTTTCCCGGTACAACTGGCATCTAAACAATGGCCGATTCTAACTATGCGGCTGGCTCATAGTAGTTTATCAGAATCTGAGGGAATTATAGCCGTGAAGGAGATCAAATGTTGTTAGTAACTGCCTGTCCTTGGCTCCTAGGGGAAATCTGTTAATCACTTTTTTGTCTCGACTTCCCCTGTTTAATCAATATACAGCGATACTGTATCACGTCTTGGAGTGATTATCATCTGGTACCATGGTGCCTGGGTCGATGGGAACACAGGCACCGACTACCTGGTTCCCAGAGGTTCGGGGGAATAACCACACTAACTGACGTAATCGCAGGTGAAACTCTCACAGGAGAGAGAAGAGGCAGAGATTGGTTAGAGAACACGCGAAAGTGAGAGAAACAGAGAAAAGGCAATCGATGGATACGGCAGTTAACGGCACTCTCTCTCTCCCGCTACAATCATGTTACGACCAGCTACGTATTGGTCTGGTGACGTCGTCGGGAATTGATTACGGTAGTACTCCGGTATTCCGCGAATATTAGGAAAGGTCGGCACGCTGCACGCCCACCGCACCGCATCACGCACCACGATCCCGCCGCCTCACCTCATATTGCAGCCCATGGCTTCGCAGGAGGAGCGGAAGCAGAGAGGAGCCAGTTTGACGAGGGGAGCGACGAATGTGAAACGTCGCCTTCAGTCGATGCACGCACGGAAACGCACACTAGGAGTACGGTAGTTGTGGGGCGAGGTGTTGCGGTTAAGAGACACACACACTCGGGCAGCGAGAAGGCTCACACACTGGGGAAATCGATAGACGGCGGAGGAGAGGGAGAGGAAGAGGAAAGGAAGGTAAGACAGAAGGGGGAAAAGTGAACGTGAACGACAGGCGTAACGACTACAGATAGGTTAGAACGAATAAAGGAGAAGAGGAGGAGGAGATGGAGCGAATAGCAGGAATGATACTCGGAATGCACGTGATCCTGGGGTAACAACAGGCAGGAGGAGAGGGTTTCGCGCATCGGTGCTCTGTCAATAACACGGGTATTGATGATCAGGCAATGCTTGCCTTCGAGGTCGACTCAGTCAAGCGCGCCCGCGCACTCTAGGGGAAAGCACCATTACGGAAATGAAAAACAAGCATCTCAAGATGGGCTTGTGTAAATATGTAGTGGGTAATGCAGAGAGGAATATGCGTGCCTACGCCCATATGGAGAACCCTGAATACAACTCTTACTCATCCTTGCTATTAACTCATGACGTGATGATCATTGAATTGAGTTGAATTGATGTAAGCACGTTCTTGATCTTGGGGAGGAGAGAACGTAAACTGAGTATTGAATGCAGCATTATGGGAATGGAAAACAAGAATCTTAGAAGCGCCAGAGAATAGGTGCTTGTTCCTGATCTCTGAGTGACATAAGAAGGGGATACTCAGCAATTCTTGTCATAGCTTGAATGCTAGAAACGTATCAACGCTAGCCAATAAAGCTGATGCGCAGCACCTCCTGTTCTTCCAAACGGCTTCACCAAGAATTTCAAGCTGATCTCTGAGTGATCTCAGGGAAAGGATGGCTTCTCGAGGAATGACTCTCTTCATTTCGCGTGCTCTCTCGCCTTTCTGATCGATGAAAGGGTACGCAAAATGAAGAAAGCCATTTCTTGCGAAGCCATCTCTAAGACGACGCAGCATTTATGGCTCGAAAAAAATGCACTCGCATCAGGGAACAAAAAGGCAATAGTCTCGACGGGTAATGCAATGCAACGGAAAAGCGCGTACGCGCAAAAAAGTTTCAGGCCAGATTGCCTCTCGCTAATGAAGGTTTCCCAGAAGAAGCGGGGGCTGAAAAGGAGGCGACCACTGCATCAGGGAGAAGGGTGTAGGTTGACATTAAAGCAAAGTAGCGGAAAAACAAGATAACTGAGCAAAAGTATCAGCAAATCACACGGTCGAGCAGGATTGTTTCTCACCATGCTAGAATCGAGAACGGAGAGTGGGAACCACAGAGGAGAGAAGGATGACATCAGAAAGGATAAGAAAGAAGCGCGCAATTACCGTAATCAGCCCCCGCTACTGTACTCTGGTCATGTGCCTGGGGACCCTGGGGCTACTGTAGTATGCGAAAAAATAGCTGCTTGCGACCTTTCGGCATATACTTGTTTTCCCGCCACTTGCTCATTACCGCGCTTATTAGTGGTTCGGAGAATAAATGTTAAGTGGTGGATCATTCACTCGAGTGGAAAGCAGCGCTGACTATCATCTCTACATCTACCGTATACCCTCCTGAAGGTTACGGTAAAGTTAGCGATTCTCACGTAGAAGATTGCGCCATTTCATCTACTAAAGAACGGCGAAAATGGGAATGGATAAAGCTGATAAAATCATCGACTCTCAGTAGGATTAACCAAATATTCTGAAGGAAAACTTCTAGAATACGCGTCAAGTTAGTCTATCTACCGTATACTCACAAGTTGCGGCAGGGGAATTGAAAAATCGATACCTAATTGCTGAGTTGCCACTGAACGGTAATGATATGGTGGGAACGAATCGAAGGGGGAAATATCAAAAGGTATTCGCAGAAAGTAAGCTGTTTTCAGAAGTTAAGGAGAGGAAACTCAGCCTAATTGACGCAAGAAGTAAGACATATCATTTCTCGGAAGTAGACTACGAACCATGAAGGACTTGAAATAATGAGAATGTGGGCTAGAATTTTGGCACTCTTTCCCCCACTTCCAAAGTGCAATCATCGCGCGAATTTGTATTTGGATTTAGGGAAGGACATCATCGAACCGAGCTACGACTATCTACAGAGACCACCCACTGTGCAATGAGAGGGTGGAATAGAGCCCGCCCACAGCTCATCTTTTCGAAAAATGCATGTAATCTGTCTTTCAGCCAATCACAATCTAGGCTCTCTCCTAGTGACATTATACCCATCGCTACACACAGAGAGCTGACTAATCTAGCGCGAAGCCGAAGATAGAAATCTAGGAGTATATCAAAGCAGAAATCAAAAGTTCAGACTCGACTTTGGTGAAACTTCCTCCTAGAAAGGTCTCGAATCAACCAGGAAACCGGAGATTCAAATCAACCAAACAGATCATTAAAAAGTCAAAATTAAGCTTGCTAGATCGGCAATCAGAGATTCCTTCGTGAGGGGGAGAAGGGGAGTAAGCTGTAGTAGTGAGAAAGGGAGAGGTAAGTTCACACACGGCAAGTACAAGTCCAATCAATGGCCGACTGGGTGAATAGATGTACTATTCCCACCCGCGCACCTTAGAGGTGACAATTCAGACCTTAAAGAAGCTCTTCGACTTGAAAAGGAAAGAGCCGGACAATGGGAACAGTTGAGTAGAGCGAAGAGAAGAGTCGGCAACTCGAGTCTCTCGCGGGGATACGGTAGCTTTCGCGGCGAGAATCGAAACTGAATCTTCTGAGCGCCGCTTGCAAATTGGCAGTTTTGAATCGCTTCCGGCGATTTGAGTAGAGCAGCATTTATATTGAAATTGAAGATAATTGATTTCGATTCGCAGCCGTTTTCTCAGGCATAATGGAAAAACAGTGGGAAAGTATCGGCAGCTGCGGGAGATTTGTAGATACAATCTGGCTCGGTTTGAGGCAGAGGAGGGAGAACCATTACTCTTTCTCCCCGTTTTCTCCCTCCTATCAACGGTGACGTCGGCCGCCGCGAGCGACAATCACACAAGGGGGAAACAGATTCCGAGAGTGAAAAACACCTGCCACTCAAGAGCCCCGAGACCATAAAGGGGTACTAGGACGGGGAATAGAGGCAGAAAGTAAAATGGTAGCATGCTTCCAGAATGGAACGTGATAGTCGAGAAATGTTCGGTGCAAGAGCCAAAGCCGTGAGAAAGATGCATGAATCAATTCCGCCATCTTTTTTCGTCCATCTTTTGATGTTTCGCGGGGAGACAAGGAAATTGAATAAACAAAGGCTCAAATTTCGAGTTTCGAGTCAGGCAAGCCCTCAATGTTCAGGCAATCTCGGATCCACACGTCTCGCAAACCTCCGGAACAACATTTCGATAAAAATGTGGCATTTATCGCAATCAGGAGCGCATTAGAATCGGATAATAAGTGCACGGTGGAGATCTTATGCTACCAGTCTGCATCGGATTTCATCCGACTCTATCACTTTTCCATGCGATTTCGTCGGTTAGAGGAAGCGAGAGAGCAGGCGATATGAGGAGAGTGCAGACACGCGTGCTCATATTTCCTCTTTCGCGCATACGCGAGTTCCTACGAGGGCGCAGCTCCGATTTCATGCTCCCGGCGTAAGGCTGCGGGCGCTCTCTCGCTTTCCCGTGATCTCTCGGCTGTTAGGGCGAAGAAATATTTCACAAGACACCGTTTCGTGTACTCTAACGATGGTTGAATCAGAGATTGCCACAGGGAAACACTGGCAACAACGAGGGATCTGGGGGATGCAGATATTTGTTATTTGCGTGCCATTTCGATGATCGGACAGATCGACAGAAGACGTGAGAAGAGGGGAGGAAGTACATGTACGAAAAGGAAAAAGTTCATTAGAGTAGAATTCCCGGGATTGAACGCATAGACTGCATTCAGTGAGTGTGAATGGCCGAATCAGGAGTGATCTGACTGATCGAACAGGGACAAGAGTGGAGGGAGCAACTAGAAGTTGTAAACGTGATGCTTAGCTTGGAGGGGACTCATCTGAAGAGTGTCTCGATGTTGTGTTGGCATAATGCCAGCGATATTAGCTTCGAGATCCACTCGTGAGTGAGAGAGAGAGTATACAAAACGAAAGGGTTTAATCAGTTTCTCGGCACTCTCTCACATCTCGCTCTCTCCTGTAGACGACTGCTGTGGATATAGTCCGACTTCCCTCGCTTCATAGTCTGACCAAAAGAGATGTAAGATCAAACACATCTTTGCACGAACATTTAATTGAAGATTTTCTTACGTTCGAAATTCTAGGAAAACCCCTACACGTAGCACGTAATTTCTCACGAGATTGGAGAAAAGGTGTAGAGCTTGGTGACTGGAGAGATCTGCCAGAAAAATTTCGAAATTAGGGCTCTTCATGATTCTCCGATTCCAGTACCCAGGCTGACATCAAGTACGAACATGCGAAGGAAGTTCTCATATTGCATTGGAAATCACGCATGTGCGCGTTTTGCAACCGGGAGTAGATAAAAGACCAGAAATCGTGTGTGAAGTATTAATCCTGCTTGTTTTGAGTCGCACTTTGCCGGGTGAATCAGATGGAAATATCAAGAGTCAGATGTTGCGAGTGGAGAATCTCACAAGATCTGCTGACTAACGTACCGAGAAGGAGAAGACACTTCCTCCAGATGAAGCTGGTGATTCACAAGATGTGTATTAGCGAGCTATGCCCATAATATGGTAATGGTAATGGTATTCCTGTATCAGGCAGAAAAGTCCTGCTGGAAGTCCACTGCTAGGCAAGTGTCTACGATAGGCTAGTTCCTGTGGGCCAAATTTGGGACTATAACATGACCTGGTGAAAGATGAGCCCCCCCCCCCCCCCGACTGAATCAGTCTAACCTTTACCCATAAGTACAGAATGTGTCGACAAAATTACAGAATGTGTCATCTCATTACAATTGCATTCCCGTCTTCAGAATTTTGACATTTCGGGAAAAATGTGCGCCGTGGATGCAGTTTAACTAAAAAAATCGGGTCAATCAAGGTCGATTTGACCCATTTACAGTATTCGTACCCGTGTTTCCAACCGAGAATTCGATACAGTAGCGAGAAGGTTGGCGTGAAGGGAGCGGGCATTCGGAAGCTGCAATATGATTTTATGATTTGCTCACTCTACTTATTTCACGTGCTCATTTCATCTGCTTAACTGGTAACTGATCACGTAAAAATAGGACAGTCACTTCTTCCAAAGTGGAAAAGGCACTAATGGTACGGTGCGCAGAAAATGCCATCATGCTTTGCACTGGACACTTCCGGGTGCATTTAGTTGACAGTGCAAATTATGTCCAAAATAAGAATTTCTTCGCAAGAAAAGATTACTCTTCTTTCTGCGCGCGCTCTCTTACAAAGACTAGGTCGGATGAGAATGTCAAATAATACCCTTCCGTAGTATTTTCAAAGAAGACGTTTTGACAGTGTTGGAACCAAATTCGAAAATACTGGAGCAGGATACTTTTTTGGTTGTCATCCGGTGGGTTCTCATCCGGCATAGTGCCCTTACAGGCCTACTCGGCGAGCAGCACGCGAAAATAAGGGAATTGCTTGCAAAGCCACCCCTAGTACAAGCATGAATGAAGGAACGGTGGCACTTTTTGGATAGTTGGATCACCCCATTTCCCCCCCCCCCCCCTATCATGTCTCATCCCCTCCCCATTGCAAAAGGGTTGTGTGACCGAAATCAGGGAGAGATTCCTAGAATGAATGGGATAGAAGAGAATTGGGAGGTGTGGGCAAATTATCCAAGAAGTGCAGAAATGATACTCTTTTCTAACCTTTTTTATGCTAGTACACACACGTAATTGAGATTATTTAGATAAAATGCGTTGATTGACGTCCTCTTTCAGTGAAGAATTATTCAAAATGTCGATATAAGGCTAGAGTATTTTTGGTCAGCTAAAATTGATCATTAGCAAAGAACTCCCTAATGGTTAGGTAAAGTCATCTCGTTGGCATAGTCACGCAGTCCTAAAGGAGTACCAGAATGGTTAGTAAAGAGAAGAGAAGAACTTTCCAGTCATCATTTTCCCGATTCAACGCTTCTCATGTGTTTGGATTGATTTTGAGAAAAATCAATTTCGTAAATGAATGGCTAATTGCTCACAGATAATGTTCAGAAATAAGCTTAATCGAATGCTAATTAAGCCCATTCAGGTAGCAAATTTCATACCAGCGGATCTTAGAGATCAAAGATCGAAAGGTGAAGTCAGAGGTGGAGATTCCTGCTGCTCTTCCCGTATGGGCGGCTCATCCGTTGCTGAAAAATGTGTATTTAAAAGTCATCGGCCACCCCTTGAGCACGTTGTGTTGAAACGAGAACCTTGGGCCTACACTTGTGCATAGTTTACATATATTTTATAAAAAAATATCTGCTCACCCGAGATTAACTGCTGCGAGTAACTATCCGGGCTGATGCGATTTGCCTGAAAACCTTCTGTTATTGAATAAGCTGTCGATGTTATCATCATAGCACCTGAAAACAAAACAACAAGAAGAGATCCACGTTATCATCAATCACCTATATCTATCTGCTCATCTCTCGAGATGCTCTTTGTGTTTTTCGGTGCGAGAACGTATGCCATCAGGAGCAGAAAGACACAATTATGCTGAATCACTCGCTAATGCGAAAGAAGAGAAATAAAACAAGCAAAAATTGGAACGGACTAAGAATAAAAATTTGCACAAAGCCTTCCATTAGCGCGTTCACCCTGGCATTAAAATTGGAGAAAACTATTTTTTTCAGGTTGGAAATTAGAGTGTTGACGAGATATGAACAGAGTACTGATCAGTTGCAAGGTGTAAGAAGGAAAGGAATGCTACTGAGTGAATGTTAGAACTCGCATACGATAATTATTGCTTCTAGGTGATGCGAACAGGGGTAAGCGGTTGAGAAAATTCAGAAAACAAGGCGGGGAATCGATAGCAACGGCAAAAGAGATGCGACGAGAGAAGCGGTGATAACTAACGGGTTGAGAGAAGGGAGGAGAACAGCGGATAATTAGTGGAACCCCCTGAGGACCACTTCAGACTAGGGTACAGCAACAATTTAGAGCCAGGTATTTTCAGTCTGCAATACGGTACGAGGCCTTAAATGTTCGTTCTATTGTTAGATATTTGGGTTCAAAATGCAGTCAAACAGTAATTTCAAAAAGTCCACATCATACATACACTTTGGAACCAATTTTGCAAAATCTCAAGAGAGCTATCACCAATTAAATAGAGATCCACAGATTTCTACCGATATCTCAATGTTTCCCAGGAAGTATCGTATAACGTTTTCCCACTCCTTCCTTCCCATTCCCAGTGATCAGCAGGAAATTCAAGCGAGATCTCAGAGATAGTGCATCCTGATTTCACTGAAATCATGAACGGAAAGAAGAAGTCAGCTGTGGCGGGGGAGAAGGAGTATCTGATGCATCTCCTATCAGATGGAGAAATGAGAAGGTGGCAGGCAAAGCAACATCATTAGCTGCAACAAATAACCACGTGAATCTCTGCGTGTCCAGTGTTCTCCCCTCATTCCTCGCTTGAGAGAGAGAGAGAGAGAGAGAGAGAGAGAGAGAGAGAGAGAGAGAGAGAGAGAGAGAGAGAGAGAAGAGCGATCGTGTTTGCGTGCCGGCTTGGCAATAATAATGAGAATTCATTTAAATAGTAAGGAAATTTGTCTCGTACACTTTGATCTACGAACAGTTTCCTCAACAAAAAGTGAAGTTTGACTGCCGAAAATAGAGATAGCGAGTGTTCGTATAATCAGAAGAGCGAATATCTATAAAAACAGGAGCGCCGTAGATCCCAGTGGACTATTATGGTAATGCCGGCGACCAACTACTAGATAAATCGGCTTGTCGAGCTAAAATTTGCAGTGCGCCTATCACGAGATCGAAAATAGCGTTCGCCTACCACAATTCAGTTCAATTCAATTGTTTATTCGTCAGATTATGTAAACAGAAATTATACACCAAGAATCATCGATAGTTCCGTCCCTCCGAATCGCTAGAAACAAGGGGCTGAATCAGTTCATTCAATCCTGCTCAAAGAAGTTGCAAATGGCTCTATGGCGCCAGAAAAAATGACCGCTAAACTCCAAATGTTGCCGAAAAACAAGCTCATTCTTCCTTATTATCATCGAACGGGATACTGAAAGGACATTATTGCCTCGTTGTCCCCTCTCTTTAATGGGCATTTGAGGCGAGGTCAAGTCATCGAGTGAATACACTTTTAAATTGCCATATGTATGCTCAGATGAAAACACTGAACGAATCATGATGATCTAGACAAAGTGATCATTACTTACATGGAACTGACCGGAACTCACATATTCCAAAATTCATGAAAATTTCACAGAAAATTCAGCGTTAAATTCTGATCAGGAAATCGATTTCAAAATTTCCCATATATTATTTTGAAAATTTGATTTTGTGGGGAGAATGGTATTTTCAGTGCAAAAACACATAAAAATGCATATGTTTGACTCTGAAAAATATTCAAAATAACATATGGGAAATTTTGAAAGTTATTTCCTAATCAGAATTTCGCGCTGAATTTTCTTTGAATATTTCATGAATTTTGGGATATGTGAGTTCCGGTCAATTCCACGTTAGGAGCTCTAGGTATATATGTCATTCGGACACATTTCCGTCAGGAAAGCTCCTGAGAGAAAGAGGAGAGTGGTTCAATCGGTGGCCTTACTCGGCATGTAACGGGTCCGTCGTTATCATTGAAAGGGAGCTCTGAGCCTTATTGCCTTATTGTTCTTCTCTCTACTGCAATACATTCGACTCGAGGTCGCATTTCATCGAGGGAATGCACTTTTCCATTTCATATTTCCACAAAATCAGTTTTTATGTGTTCTATGTGCTAGTGCAGGCACAGAAAATCATCCAGAAAGCCCTTGATCTAGGGAAAACGAGGAATGCCTTGCGATTGATGTTCTCTCAACTCAACACATTGGAGGTCACAACTCGTCACCAGATCAAAGGACAACCTCTTCCTTGCCAATAGGAACAAGCCCCGATCCTCATTGTGATCCATTGCCAATCCATTATCGGGAGCAGGCGCAAAAAGTTATACGAGGTCAAACTCGTTTCGAATGCCCCGTTCGCGGACGGTATAAAGCCCGCGGAGGCGGCCTCTACTGCATCTTGCGCTGCACTATTGCTTGTTTCTTGTTCTTAGTAGTCGTCCGGAGGACATCAAGGCTAAACGCAGTCATACTATTGGTTCTTGCTTCAGAGTTGTTCGGAGAGAATCAAGACTACACGGTAGATATCGTGCCCTAGACTTTAGAAATCGCGATTATAGAAAGAAAACAATCGTGCAGCTAATACTTGTCAAAAAATCAGAGTGAAATCGTGTTTTGCGCATGAAACCCGGTGTCATTTCGTCCATTCTCATAGCCATCCCCTCTCAAGTATCCCCCCATAATCCTTCCGCTTAGCCCAGTAATTTGGACACTACTGGGCAGTTCACATGAGGAGTGAATGGCAGTGGTCTTTCTCCTCTCTCGCTCTGCTCTCCTCCCGTTGTACCCGCACCCGCCACTTGCGCGAGGGCTTAAAAAGAGCACTCCAAAGTTCCTCGATCCTAATTCGCCACTTTTCGCGCCCTGGCGAGTTGCAGAGTGCAGAGTACATTCAGACCTCTGTTTTCCCAGGGTCTTTTATGTTTCTACTGCTAGATAGTTTCAGAAGGCACTAGGTTGGACGAGAACTATTTCTCAATATCGCCTCGGATCTAGCTATTGTTTCTAGGATCTTTTCTAAAATACGTGACCACTCGATGCTTCACTATAGCGGAAGTGCGATTCCCGTTGTTCCAAAGGATGCGGTCCTTCATCTTTTTACGCCTCTTGACTTATTGTATTGGCTAGAGTCCAGTGAAAGGGCCGCTCCAATAAGTGGGGGTCTCGCTCTCATCTCGGATCGGCAAAAAGACAAGCGGTCGCTGCAAAAACTTCCTTGTCCGAAATGAGCGTTCCCCCCACTTTAAGATGCGACCCGCTTTCACGGAACTGTCGCACTTGTGTCCGAAGGACCGAACGACCCACTCATGTATTTTTCCTATCAATCTTTGGCCGTTTCGTACTTCTCTTGCTAATTTGTTTTCCAAAATAATTAGAAATCGGACCATAACACCCGTACAAAAGTCGAACTTGTGGAAGTGAATGTGCTTTTAGATTAAGTTTCACCTATAGCTCATCCTAGATTGCGGTAATGTTTTGCATTGGAAAGCACTAGAGTAGAGCCGATTACCCTTTTTCTCACTCCATTGCCTCAGGACATCCTAATTGACGGCTCTCGCTCCATTCCCAGACGTTATTCCCTGTCCCAAGGCCAGACATGCCATTAGAGCACCACGCTGCACTTTCGATGGGGCGTAAAAGCGTGTGGCGCGGCTGTGCCTAAGTGATCGTGGTGCGCTCCAAGGGAAACGTCGTCCTGTCGCATTTTGACTAGGTTCTCTAAATTGGTAATCGTCGCCTGATTCAGTAAGACCACACCATGGCCAGCGACAAGGCGTCGCTGATCGAGATGGAGGAGCACGCCAAGGGATTGCGGAGGTGAGGAGCTTCAGGGTTTACATAATCATTTATATTAATAATTTCAAAGAAAAGTACGGTAAAAGAGGTGTTGTGTTCGTTTTTTTTGAATAAACAAAAATACTCACAGGTGCCATTGGGTTCTGCCAGCGTTTAAACTTGTCCAATATTTTGAGCGCCATTTTCTCCCGATAGGAGTAAATAGGCGACGGCAACATTGACTGAGACTTAACTCAGACGCGATTGAAATTATTTGGAGAATCAAAGAGATTCCATAGTAACGGGCGATTACAATACAGTTGGGGGAGGGATATTTTACAGCCTCTTTTGACTCGAAATGTTTATGTGTTCATAGTGTAGTGCGTGACTTAAACCCATTTTAGTGACCTACTGAGACTTAAAACAGCCTCCGTTAAATATCATGTATATTTTAAACTTCAGAGGTATGCTATCTCCCATCCCATGGGCAGATGTACAGGAGGTACAATAAGGAATTTCGGGAAAATGTTTTAGGGGCTAATGAGGAGTGATCGATGATCTTTAAGAAGATAAAATTCATTGCAGGCTCGCCTTTAACAGCGTCACAGTGTCCACGGTGAGTGATGTCATCGATTATTTTCGAAAATATATATATTTTTTAAATTATTCTAAATTTCCAAAACAATAACAACAACAGGTCTGCACGCTAGTGTGCGTGCTCAGCGTGCCCGCCCTCTACAACTACATGCAGCAGATGCAGACTGTTATGCAAAATGAGGTGTGATCTTTGATTTTTAGC
The DNA here is from genome assembly GCA_036245805.1 of Pristionchus mayeri. Classification (NCBI taxonomy): domain Eukaryota; kingdom Metazoa; phylum Nematoda; class Chromadorea; order Rhabditida; family Neodiplogasteridae; genus Pristionchus; species Pristionchus mayeri. Next base: position 29,118,586 of record BTRK01000001.1, read on the forward strand.
AAGTACAATATAACATTCGAGAAGTTTGGTGTTTGAACATCCTGCTTTCCCATGTTTAGTGTTCCCTCTCGAGAGAGAGTGCCACTTCATGCACTTCCTTGAACCAGTTCGACCCTCAAAATTACTTAGAGAGTTCGTTTGATCTTTGGCCTCCAGGTCGACTACTGCCGTGCGAGATCAGCCAACATCTGGAAGGAAGTCACACGGACACAGGCAATCCTGTTTAATTTTTAAAATTCTCGAATAACCCGAAAACAACTTCTATGAAACAAATCATGAATTTAAAATTGTCTAATCCATCTACTCGTCCCATTTAGATGTGGTTCGATGCATCATTCTGAACAAAATCATAGATCGGTGATTTCATAGACTCCGCTCAATCGAGAGATAGAGGAGAATCTAATTCTTTCCGGATCTTCCTTGAATCGAATGAGACGTTTCGCATCGCACCCACCTCTCGGAAAATCGTCAATTTTAATCTGGGATTAGCATTTATTCTTCACTCAAGCCCGGCTCATGACTTCATTCCCTGGAGTTAATTAATCTCGACTTGCTTCCTTGCTCTTGGTGATTTATCGCCCTGCTCTCTGTGACCATGATAACGCGTGATATACTGGGGATTCAAGTTCAAACCTTGAAGCAGAAAATCTTGAAACATCGATCATTTCGTTTATCACTTTTCGATATGATTGCATGAGAACATGTAGAAAATCAGACGGTAGGATAGGGAAATTCGCAATAAATTTTACGTTACCTCTAACCAATCATAGCGAAAATAGCACGCAGAATAAAGAGGGTCACCTAGTGCAAAACTGTTCCAACTGGAGAAATTAATCTCACAGGTCTACGCCTCCGTCTCCACTGGTCGTCGTGTAGCTCGTCAGGCGGGATACGACTCCTTCTCCCCTAGCGCCGAACCAGCGGACCAATTCGTGACCGCCTACCAACCCGTGAGTTTTCATTTCTAATATCGGATCAATCGATTTCGCCCAAATTCTCAGTCTCTCAGTAGCGCTAGGTACTTCCAATTTCGCAACAATTGTTTTTACTCTAATTCCCTGAAGCTTACTGTTCTTATTTTTACAAAAAAACATATATTCAGACATGCTGCGGCTGCGGTACCTCTCCGCCCGGAGTCCAGGGCGCTCCAGGTGCTCCTGGAAAGGACGGCGATGATGGCACCCCAGGACGACCTGGTACGGACTTTAATTTTTTATTGTTCACATTTCACCGATCTTATTCAGATAGAGGGAAAGAATAATATTAGATCTCTAATCTCTATTTCCAGGTCGTGATGGACCTCCCGGCGCCGAGGGCACGCCTCCTCCTAATATTGTAAGTCGAACAAGATATCTTTTCCAAACAAGTTGGTATTTACAGGATTGGTGCTTCGAGTGTCCCGACGCGATCCCTGGACCACCCGGACCCGCCGGCCAACGAGGAACGCCCGGCGCTCCCGGCAATCCCGGACCCGCCGGAGGCGTTGCCATCCGCGGACCACCCGGTCCCGGTGGCCCTCCGGGCCCAGCCGGACCCGAGGGAACCCCAGGCAACCGCGGAACGCCCGGCGCACCCGGCAACCTCAACGAGGTGCCCGGCCCCGAGGGTCCCGCCGGGACAGAGGGCACTCCCGGAGCTCCTGGAGAAGATGGCGCTCCTGGCAACCAGGGACAACCGGGCAACGACGGCGCTCCAGGAGACGTGGGCAACGAGGGAAGACCCGGCGGACCAGGAGTACCCGGTGCTCCTGGAAACCCGGGCCCGAACGGCCCGACAGGACACACCGGGGGCTGCGACCACTGCCCGCCACCCAGAACCGCGCCCGGGTATTAGAGTTAGAGATCCTCACTATTTATCGTCCCCCTTGCTCGAATCTTTTCTGGTGATAAAGCCATAGATTATTGATTTTTCGATATATTTATTCATTGTAGTGTATCTGAACAATCTGCATAAATGATTATGAATAAGATGTCTTGATATATACATGCTGCTATTCGGTATGTTTACGTTTTGGTACTTACAGGTTAGAACACTCGAATAATAAGGAGAATCGAAATCAGTGCAAATAATTGTGCATAAAATTTTTGGGAGGCGACGGATCACAGGATGAATTCCTAGTTTTTAAGCAATGCCATTCAATGACTTATGATTGAAATAATGCATTATTGAATGAAAGGAGGAACTTGTTCGCGATGTTTTTTTGTGTGATTCTGCCATTTCACATTTCACTTCACTCTTCAGCCCTCACGGAAAGCAAAACACGCGCGAATGGAATGAGAATCGACAATTGATCAAGAATATCAAAGAAGGCACTCCAGTATGTATGGCTGCAGCCACAGCAGCAATAATGCTCAAAACTGACTCTCCACTTTACCACGGTCTTTCTCACTCGTCATGAAATGCGAGAGAGCAGACGAAATGAGAGAGAAGCTTGTAGAATTGTCAACAATACGCACGACGCTCTTGGAGCTTGACGTGTTTTCCAAATGCGGTTTCATCGAGGGTTTTTCGTTTCCCACAGTCTTGCAAGCGTGGAAAACAATACAAAGATAGTAGCTTCTGCACGTATTCCTTGCACATTTCGATTCCGCTTTCCTCTGCTCGACGCATTTGAAAGGAATTCGTTATCCCTTCCGCATCAACAGACAGTATTCAGCATCCGACATCATTGTCCAACAGCGTTCGCTCAATTTCCTTGTACATATATCGCCTCAGATTGTGGGCTCTAATACAAATCGCGCAGCCTACGCTGAGGTAGGAACGGAAATCACCCGCTCAGAAGCGTGTTCTATGGAAAAATCCAGCACCGAACCGTACTTGACATTTCTCAAACATGTAAAGATATTTTCCTCTACGAAGGCCAGATACACATTTGTTCTCTAGTTTCATCCCAAAAGTCGCAATTTTCCATCAAGAAAAAGCCGCGGGTGTGGTTTCAAATTGCTAATTCAGTCGCGCCTCCGCACTCAAAATTGCAGCATTTATCCGGAGACATCGCATTTATATCCCTGAGATTTCCCTCGGCTATAATTACTAGTCTATTCAGTCTCTGGCCTTATTCATCCTTGTTTTGGACGCATGCAGACTGCATTTCACGGAGAGACAAAGGTATTTTCCGGATTGTCTCTAGATTAGAGCTAAAATGGAGCCCGAATCTGTATCCCATTCGAAGATCGAAGATTGGGTTTTCTCGGAAATCTGTCTACTATTAAGCTACTTCTGTCGAGTATGAATAGTGACGCCTGCGCAATTCTCGAATGACCATTGAATTATAATAGTCGATCACTAGTCGATCACTTGTGCACGATCACTATTTTTGACTTGCAAATATTCCAATCTCATTTGCATTTGCAAAGCTTGCAGTGCAACATGTTAGCGCTCAGCTGATTTTTAAAGCTTTGTGTCATATCTTAAAATAGGAGTACTGAGAGAGACGCAAAACTATGGAATCAAAAATTGAAATTCTAGATCTCTATGCGACTTCGAACAATTTCAGACTTAACAAAAAAAATCGATCAATACAATATGTAACCACGCCACATAGTAAACCATCAGAATTGACCATAAATTCTCTCTCGCTCTTGCTAGAATGCTGTTAGTGTATCTCCTTCTAGATGCAATGATTAGTCGGCATTGCATTAATTTTGAATCGCGATATAATGTCTGCTCGCTATCCCGAGATAATTTGACTCTGATGATACCGAGATTTTGCACGCATTGAGTTCTCAAAGTATGTGCGCAGCCTTTTCAAATTTTTGTAAACACTTACGATTTCGATTACGATTTCTGATATGTTCATTCCGACGTTTAAAGGTGTGCGAAAATGTAGATTTCATCATAATTCGATGAGGCACAAAAGCGAAAGATCTAAACAGGAAGAGTCAAAATATGCGCCGTTTTATTTTATCTTCGTAACGCTCAACAGTTTTATCGATACAGCAATTTACATGATGGCTGTTATTTACAGTGTATAGTGCTCAATGTGTTGCCCCCACTAGATTATCGTCCACAGTTTCATGATAGTAACGCCGATTACTTGTATGTGCCGCCCCCTCACTAGAGTTCGAAACTCGAATAATCTCTTCATTCCGCACACACTCTCCTGGCTGAGTATCGAGATAGCATCGAATGAACAGACCCTGGTATCGCTTCTCCAACTCTGCCCTTCACTGGTGTCCGAATTATGACAATCTTCCGTGACGCGTGCCGTCCTTTCTGTTGATTCCTGTTGATGGTGGGAACGGGAAGGAATGCCGAGGGGATGGGAGTGTCCCTCCCTTCCCGTCTCCTATAATACGAATATTATTCGACAGTGGCATCCGCCAAATTGGAAATCTGCCAGTGTTGAGCCGCGCTTCAAGCTGTTCCAGTGCGATTATGAAGAGATACTCTCCTCATTTCTCTCGCTGTTTCTCTCTGTCTGACCGGTGATAGGGTGTATTGAAAAGAGCGCTTAGCAAATGCTTTCCGCAAAACAGTATTATCCCCTCCACATCAATTGCGTTTCATTGTTCCCAGTAACTACTGCCATTTTTCCTCTCCCGATCAAGCATCAACTCGAAAAACGTATCTAGATAGCAGCTATAAAGAGGCAAATTTGTATCAGCCTACAGCTCGGATACCTGGTGTATTGCCGACCAACCATCGGCCTTGTGCAATAGGAAAAGCGGAAAGGAACAGCTGTCACATTAGTTCCGGAAATGCGCAGCCTGTTCATTGAAGACATGCGTGTCCCTCCCCCCTCTCCCCCCCGAGCAAAAGCCCATCTTCAACTACCACAAAACACTGCAAAACTGTAGAGAATGAGACCATCCCCTCGAGTCGATTTTTCTCACTAGAAAAAGTGTCTATGCAGAACTGTTACCTCACTTCTGTTCAAACCAGCGAAACTGTAGAGATCTCTCAAAATTGTTGTACAAATTCCACCACATATTTGTCGCACATGGCCCTATTATTCTCATGTCCTCTAATTACTTTATGCCCGTCAACCCCATTGTGCCACATTTCTTTCACGCGTCGATCTGTGATATTTCCCTGTCACCCACCATATATTTTTCTTTGCTTCACCGATGGAAGATCTCTTTTACAATTTGCGCAATCTTAAGTGAGATGAGGGCATTTTGAAGATTGTACTGCCTCAAAAAGTGATTGGTCGATTGAACCCACTGCGCGCTAGACAAGCCGGGTTCAAGGGGCAAGACAATTTGGTCTCTTCATGTGTAGTATAGTCACAAGGTGAGAGAGCGTGAGAAATCGAGAGAGAATCCGGGTGGAAATCTGTCCGTTTCCGCTTCGCATTTGGCAGCTCACTGTTTTCCACTTCTCGCTTCTCCCCTCTTCTCTTCTCTGTCGCTTCGCCACTTGATTTATTCCCTCACTCGATTACTGTTCTCCTCCTCCCATATTGCGCGATATTGGAACTACGCCAGCTGCATCGGCGTTTTCAGAAACGTGTTTGAAATTTTCCTCTAGAGCGCACAAGGAACAACTAGCGTGCCTAGATTTACGGGAACGCGTTCCACCTTTTGCCTGTACGTCATGACGGTACTTTTCAAAGGAAGATTTCGCACCTCGGATCTTTGAGGCAAAAAGTGTAGCGAGAATAGAACAAAAGCCAATTTGACTCCCTATTTTGCGTGCTTGAAAGCCGGGATTCCCGAAGACGTCGCGAGGTTCAGGACAATAGGGTTACGGTATCGCTGTCCTTTCAACGTCTGAGCTCCCCCTACGTCACGAGTAATCTCGAATCTTATTTTCTATTCTTTCCTGGATTTTCGAAAATATCTTGAAAATGCATCAAAATCTCGTTTCCCATTGCGCATGGCCAGGCAAGGCAACAGTTCCTTCCTTGACGTTGGAGAGGGAGAGAGCGAAAAACAGCTCCCTATCTTCCTTCGTTTTTCTTCATCAGCACATTCCGATGGCTTCTGCTTGTCATTCTTCCCTTGCTTCAATACACACTCGCGGGTCTTATAGGAATTCCCAGAATTTTGGCTGCTGCAAAATTGTAGGGTCCTGATGTTAGATTCTCCGCAAGAAAACAGGCTGAGTCTTCTGTCGCGGAAAGTAGCCTAATCTAGAAGCACGTGTTAAGGGTTCTACTGCAGAATCTTGACGACCATACACTAGCTTGACGTGGTAACACCTTAGCTTTGCCTCTACAGCAAGTGTAGACTCTTGTACACTTCCTCCACCCCTGCTTGAAGACTCGAGCAATGCTGTACCTGTAGAACATCTGCGACAAATGGAATTGTGCGCTCCACTCAATTTCCCTGTACGCATCTAATCCGTGCATACTGTATCCGCTCTTACTGCATTTATTGTGACCATGACTATCGTACATTTTGGCGAAATCAGAACGACTACGAGAGGAAAAAAAATTCGAGAGAATTTCGAAGTCTGAGTCTGAGCGAATACACTAATTTAGAAGCCCTGGTTGCGCTCATGTTCCAAAATTTAAATTTTCTGTTCTCGGTGGACATTCTGATTTCGCCTACATGTACGCCAACATGCAATGACAATTCGTCCTACATTCTCGTGCTAACCATGCACTGGTGAATTTCGGCCTCATCCGTCAATGAGATTCCGCATGCATCGATGAACCTGAGGGGAGAGGGAAGAGTGGCATTGTTCCTCGTGTTTACTTCTCTTTCTCCTATTTTCACTCGAATTGCCTCTTCGCACGTTTCCGAGTATGTCGCCATTGTGTTAGTATTTTTGTAGTTTGACTATAGCGTCATCATGCTCTCTCTCTACCTGTAGAGTGATGGACGAGTCTGTCAATTGTAGATGCTGTGCTTTTGAATTATTCCATGCGAACTTGAGACAACTGTTATGTGAAAAGAGATGTTAATAATCACTGCAAAAATCGGATCTTTGCATACTTTCCCAGCAAAAGATTGACAAAGATCCGACCTGACCCCTGATTTTTAACATCGCATAAGACGGAAGAAACATTTCTCATCCGACCACGTGCTTATCTTCAATCAATCTATCTATCTATTTATCATGTCAAGCAATAGATGCTCTATGTCAGATTGAGATCGGAATGCTTATCCTCATCTTTGATCAACTGTTCATCCTCCTCTTAACTTGTTTTTCTGATATTTTCACGTGTGAATTGCCAATTCGCTCGTTTCTGAGCATGCAGCCATTCTGCAGTATTTTTGTAGTTTGGCTATAACGTTATTGCGAACACTATCGGTTGATCGACGATGGAATATGTGAAATGTGGGGGGACCATGATCATAGCTACCCACGCCGCCCGTAAGCCCATGACCCCGCTATACGTCGATTTTTGACAAACAAGTCGTTGTCAGTGCTGGATAATTATAATCATGATTCAAAGTTTGAATTCTACAATGCCTTGCGTTCTTTCATCTCTGATCAACTGAAAACAGTCAGGAATCTGCACTTTTAATCACCTAATCCCATTACCGCTCTCGCTTCGAATTTTGCTGATGCGTTGGCGGAAACGGAGAGATTATTCTGAGTCTAAATAGATCATCAAAGATTGCCCACCTACGAAATCGTGACTAACGCAGTAGTTTTCCCTCAATAACGGGTATCCACGGTGCTCTTGCCGTAGCTGTTGTATGCATTCATTTGCAATCCCCTGGGCCCGAATTTGAATTCTTCTGAGCTGCTATTGTGGCTTACTTTCATGCTCATCTCACGTTATCCAATATGCATTAAACGGAACGACTCCTTCGTCTTCCCTGTCCATTCCACCCACATTGACCTTCGAAATGAGTGCAACGGTGAGAAATTACAGTCGATCGACGAGGCTGTAATTATGCGGGAAAAGGCCAATGGTCATTTGAAAAATAGTGAATGATGAAGGAGAACAATGGATCCATCGGGTCCATCGGTCCATCGGGTCCATCGGGTCCATAGGGTCCATCGGGTACGGTATGGGCACAAACATAATGTGCCGCACACCAATCTAACTTCCGCCAGGAAGAGAGTTTCTGAGAAAAAAGCGGAAGTGACTCTGGAAGACATCACATTTAGCCAGAGAGACATCACGATCGCTGATTTTTTTTCCAACTGGGACAGTTCTCAGAATAGAATGATTGATAAAAGGATAGAAGAGTGCACACGCACATCATTTGAACGTTCAATCTATCACCTGTCCAATCTTCGAAACACTGTGCCGACAGAATAGTCACTGACGTTGCCGTAGCGTTCCTCTAGGGAGCAAGTGCAAAGATTGTGCTGTTCTATTTCTGGTTGGCCTCCAAACCTTCTAAAACTGTTCTTCGACGAAATGACCTGCTATTTGGCTAATTGCTCTCATCGGCATCCGCAATTATTTTCCGCTGTTTTGGCTAGCTCTCGAATTTGCTCCCCTGATTCTTATCTGATTTCCTCGAGAGGCGAGAGGCGCATAAAATAGACCTCTCTCAATGAGATCCTTCCTTCCTACTGCAATCCTGTTGCGGGGCGCTCTTCCTGCCATCCCATTCGCCAATCTCACGGGCCTCTAAGAGAGAGGAAATGGCGGTGCTCGAATCCTAATGCTGTTCTTCCCGCCTCGCATCATTCCATCCTCCTCTTACCCATTCTTCTCCCTCCTTTCGAAGAGCCGTTTCCTGTCCCGGGCATTGCATTCATGGGACCCGAACGAATCACGGGTTCGGGTTACGGTAGAACGGGTTGGGCGGGGTGCACGTCCGCCTGATCAGTGTTGCATAGGTCGAAGTCGTAAACAACCGCGCTCCCTTGTTATCTCGCTAATCAAATCAAGGCAAGTCGACGTTTTTCGAGACTAAAAAATAGCGGAACTGGGGTGATTGGGCGTAGCTCACATCATAAAAAGCCACGGGATCGCAACGAATTGGCGCGGTAAAAGGAGGGCGAAGAGTAAACGAATTGTAATCCGGCTAATGTCTCCTTCGCTCGCTCTAGCAATTGTTTCTCGCTGCAACTCGAGAAGCGGGGCCTTTTCAAAGTTATCTTTTGACTCTCTTCATTCCATACGCTCTCTCACCGGTCAGAGTAAGCCAGAGAGTGTGTGAATTGGAGAGAGTGAGACCAGTATTCCAATACTTCCTTTCATGAGATCCCGAGTATCCAGATGTTACGCTGCTTCGCTCTCACGTGTTTCGTTCATTGTTCAGAATCTTCCGGTGTTTGCGCATCTGCATTGCGAAACCCGGAAGGGAAATGTGATGTCAAAAAAAAGATCCGCTGCTATTTTCGAGGATATGCTCGAGATTTTGATTAGATACGGCTAGCGATCAGGAATCTGAGACCAGACCGTTTCACTTGTGGCATTTTCCGGAGAGCGCAGTTAGAACTCTTCATTCTGCGCCTTCCTGACCCGTCAAACGAGAAACAAAGCAGAATGGAGCCATTCCTTCCAACCATCCCTAGTTTGTTGACCAAATATGTCTTTGCCTACATCGTTCGAGAATCAGTGATCCACACTACTTGCTTCCTCAAACCATCGCTATACCATTACGCTCTCACTCTCGACAATCGTTCCTGTTTACTCCATACGCGTTAGTCTCAACATTCCCACGACTACCACCCGAATCAAGCCGATACGTAGCGTTTGTATCTACTAATACCACTTTTCTCCCTCTTTTCGTTCGTTTCGTGCTGCTTTTTTCGAAAAATGATCACTCCTTCTCACCTGCGCACGTTACGAACACCTTACACCGGAACCTGACCTTTCAGAAGAGACACTTGGTTTATTTTCGTCTCAGATTCAATCTCAGTCCATTGACTCCTCTCGCGCGAGTGCTTTTCACACGATGGCACCGGTTTCGCAGGGCCCTACAACTTCCGCTTCTCTCCCCTTTTCCCCAGACACCGGATGACTTTCCTGACCAAGAGTTAAAAATTGTGTCAATAGACTGTGTCTAGCCTGATCGGCTGAGTCGGAAATGAGTCCGAATTGCCGTCTGAGTCCGAATTGCCGTCTTTTCATGATACTTTAGGCCGATCGAGGGGTGCGAGAGAGAAGTAGAGGATGCGATCATGACATCATTTCTTGAGCTCTACTGAGCAGTGATCAGGCCATATGCATCCTGGAAGTTGCTCTACCTGGTGGGAAAAAGTTTATATCCTCCTGCGTGCGTTCTAGGCTCATCCATGGGACAAGGGCCGTCTCAAGTGACCCGAGAGAGGCAGAGTTTCGTAGGACTCTCTCAGATTACCGTACTCTCTAGGCGGTTAGACGGGGCTAGAGAGAACCTGAAATTAAGAGAGGCAGAACCTAGCTGGGAGCGAGTATCGAGTTGCCTCACTCGAAACCGCACACACGCGCATTGTTCTCGAAAGGCTCAAGTAGGCGAATGAGTAATTCGCTTCTTTTCTCCTTGCGCAGTCACTCCCGCATGCTGGAAGAATCCTAGGCAGTAGACACGTAGTCCACCTATGCGTTGCGCTTGTTTCACGCATCTCTTGTCCCCTTCTCCTGTGGCTCTATCTTCAGAAAACTTGCGATAGAAATAGATCGTGACGTCAATTTCAATTCTACGTTTTGCCAGAGATCAGACCAGATAGCGGGCTGCGGTGGATCTCCCTAATCATCTAGTGTCGAAGCCTTTCGCGACGACGTAGATCCCATTTACTGCCCCCCTCCTTTCTGAAGTCCCGCGATTTGCAGACGGGAAAAAGAAGAATTCGCGGAATACCCTCTGACTCTCCTCGGTTTGCACACTCTCCCGCAAGTCAGAGAAAGCGAGAGAGCACGCAATCTTAAGAGATTCAGACGGCTACTCCATCATCCACACTGGTTATTGAGGGAGCCGGACGGGGCAAGGTGGCTCTTTTCGTTGAGTGTTGCTCAATTTCGCGCCGCGCCGCGCCTGAAACGGGTTCATTTCAATCCCTATCCTTCGTCAGCTGGGCGAATCCAAAAAAGTTCATTTGAGCCCGCGCATCATTGCCCAAACGTTCTACCTCACGTGTTCTCTCGTGTTCTGTTCGTGCAAACTGAGATGTTTTTCTGCGATGAGCAAGATGTTATTTCATTAGATCTCGGGCCATAGAGCGTGCGAAATGGATACACCATCGTATCGTTTGAACTCTAAGCAAACTACATTCATAACCTTCGTTTTCCGCGTTCTTATCGGAGAGACAGAAGGAGGAAGCTTGATGAATGAGGAGATGCGCTCTGGAACCAGCCCATTCTGACACCTCTCTCACCCCATTAGCCCGCATTCTCAGGCACTTTTTTCTGCCAATTCCACCCCCCTTTCACCTAGAGAAGAGTCGTTAGGCCGAGAGTAGTCTCCTCTAATCTGCCCGCGCTTTTTTGCCAGGAAAATACCCTCTTTTCGTAGTTCATTAGCTGCTCTCACGCGTGTTTCTCACTTTCACCTACTCCATTGAGCGCACCTTCTTTCTCTTTATCCTCGACGTTTCCCCCAGATATCGCGGCAAAAACCGCGAGCGTTACACCTTTTACTAGCCGCAGCCTCGTAAATCATCGCTTCTCGAGCCGTTCTAAAAGTATCCCATTTGTGTGATAAATCACCCCTGCCTTCACTACACTACAGTATCTACAAACGGAATTAGAAACACGATAAATCTCCGAGACCCGTAGTAAGAAGCCCTTCGTCCATTTACTAGCCTTTCCAGACCAGTATTTCGCTTTTTTGGGCTTTAAGAACGTCAGAGTCCTGGCACAAAGAACTTTTGTTTGGCGTCGTCGCCGTAGACGTTTGTTCTAGGACAGATTCTGTGAGAACGGTCCCTCCTCCTCCTCTCTCTCTGGTACGTCCCCTCCCTGTTGTGGTCTCTACCTACCCTCAGGGGCCTAAAGGCGGCCCGAATAATTCAGAACCCTCCCACCTATGGCTCGCAGCATCGCTTCGAATCGGCATTCTTTCACATATTTGTGCCCAGTCTCCTCTCGACCACCTCTCCCATTTGGGCAGGCCTCCATTCTCCTCCATTCCATTCTCCTCCTCCTCCTCCTCCTCTCCCATCCCCTCTGCCACCTTCACCATTCTTCTCAATGAATCTTCCTCCCTCCTCCTCCTCTCCTTCCTCATTCATTCAGGATTGATGGTGGGAAATCTGTCCGGGACTACGGTATCGACGACGACTGTAGGATTCAGAATCCATAAATCAGGCGCGCTCGTCGTCGTCGTCGTTATTTTGCCTGCGTGCAGATGAGAGCCATCTTCTCCTTCTCAGCCCCTCGTCCAGAATGAATCCGTCACATTAGTCAGAGGCTGGGCATCCTTCCTCTCCCTTCTTCTTCCTCCGTACATCCAACGCCTAGTGCCCGCTCGTTCTCCTTAGAAACGAATATTCACATGGATCCCAGTGCATGCCACGTGTTTCGCGTATTATTTCTATATACTAAAACCCAAGTGACGATACTTTCCCCTGACTTTGGGGCGCATCCACCCGAGTCGTCCTCATCTTCTATATGTGTATCGGGAATTCCTTGTCACCCGCAGTTACTTCCCTGTTATTCTGTCGCGTATGCGCGCCCATTTCGTGTTGGGAATTCGAGATTTTACACTGATTTTTGAATAATTAAAAGACGATTCAGATGGAAGACGAATATCCGACCAATCCGTTGGAACTCATGAAGTGGAACATAACCGACCAGGCATCGTCCAGGCGCCTGGTCGAGGTAATTAGCACTAATTAATAACTACTAATTAGCAATCTTCAGGCCCTCGCCACTTTCGGCGTAGAACCGCCCATAACTCCGCCGATCAATGTTGGTTTTAATTATTTAGTTTTAATTATGTTTTTATAATTCGAAGTATGCAACTTGGGAGGTAACCTGCAACGCGCGTACGTAGCTAGGGAAACCAGAGAGATCAGTTATTCTCGGGAGCAAAGGCAAGACAGCTGAAAGAGCGGGGGGAGAGGTAGGGAAGAGGAAGAAAAGCCAGGAAACAAGCCATGCAATGCGAAATCGGATCCAACGCGCGCGCACGCACAGATTCGAATTATGCCTCATCAATATTCAGAGGGTGAGGTGCGAGCCCCCGAAAAAAAGAAGTGAGGGAGGGAGTGTTTAGTTCATTTTTCCGCCCCTGCAGTACTCTAGCTGGCCAGTCTCCGCCAGACTTCGCTCTACTTGGGGGCCGAACCCTGCTCGCGTCATATGTAGAAACGAGAGAACGTCCTATTAGAGGAGAGTCCATCTGCGCATGCTGCTACCGCTACACTTGTAATCTCCTACATCTCCTTCGTATCTCCTGGGGCATCGAGAAGGGGGCGGAGTCAGTCAGTCAGCAGCAGGCGAGAACATAGTCAGTAAGTGAGAAAGTGAGCGAGTGATATGGGCGAGGAGCCTGCTGCCATGGAGGACGACTGGATGTACGATCATCTTCCCTACTACGTCGAATATGAGATAGACCCTAACAACTCGGACTTGGTGAGTGATGGAGTCGTACTCGAGAGCAGTTATCTGATGGGTCATTATCTTCATTACACGAACCCTCTCATTAGCCTACCGGTCGAAAATGTTTGAGAAATGATGAGAGTGTCCTTCAGTGTTTGTGGACTAATAATTGTGCCTACGCATGTTTCAGAGCTTCTCCTATTCTTGAGCATTCCTATTGATCCTGAAACGAAAAAAAATCAATGCTTAGCGTTATCTCTTTAGATTTTTAAAGCTTATCTGATTCTGTTCGCGAATTTCCGGAAAGATGCGCAAACTTCCAGCGCTAATCCGCCTCAATCCGAATTAGGTCGCGTCCACTTCTTATACTAGCAACTCAAGTTGCAGATGAAATGTGTCTCCCCCCCCATTTTCTCCTTGCCCATAAGTGATGAAAATAGCGCTATGTGGCTTTCTATTTTGTGTCTACGAACTAATGCGTTTACCACTTCACCGTTCGAGATCTTTCCAAAAACCTCTTACGAACGCTTCCTCTTTTTGGTACTTCGTTTCCTGTTCTTTAAAAGAACGATCAAATTACGCGTCTTCAAAGATGACAATAATAGCGCCCCCCATTCTCGCTGCCCACTTATTATTAGTGCAGCGCGAGCCTGCCTGTAATTGCGCCCTTCCCCTGAATCACCAGTCGTCCTTTCCTCCCTCCTGGGGATACTGTAGTCTAGAAAGACGATTTCATGAATGCGCAATGAGCTGCTGTGCCTCGGGGGGGAAGCGCGACATGGGTTGACGCATTTCCTTCCCAATCTTCACCTACAGTGCGCATAGCCAATCGTCATGGGAGCCTCCTCGGGTACAGACAATGGGTGCACTTTCGCATAAAAGGTCTTCTTCAGTCCTCGCACAAAGGGGATGAGAGTCGGGAGTCCATCTGTAGAGTTAGGGTGAGAGTGGGAAGGGACGATATTTGAGGATGGAGGGACGGTAGAGGCGTGGGAAGAAAACCACGACGGATGCGCACGGGAATGTGAGTGTACGCGGGAACGCCAGAAAGGGGAGAAATGACCAAGTACATGGGGAATGATTGCAAGATTTCCACTTGGAAGGGTTGAAGAGATGGCTAAAATACTCATTTCTGTAAAGGGAGCCATTGAGAACTACAGTGCGTGGGAGAATGACCACAAGATTTCCATTCATGGAGGGCTAGTGGAAGTCTTTTTCGTGCATCGAAAAACTCTTTAGAGGGAGTCATTTTGATCGAGAACACCAATAGCCTAATGGCTTAGGGTGAGAAGGTCGGCGAAAATGGTGAGGCGCCATTAGCGGGAGATTAGTATCATTTGATGGCTTATGAAGGATAATTATAAAAAGCTTAATCCGGTGATCGTTTCTTCACAGTCGAATAACAACGACAATCAGCTAGAGATACAAGTGAAAATAAATAAGAAGAAAAAAGAAGCCGGTTCTTCCCTGCATATGTACCACTCAAAATCTGTGTAAATCATCGCCTTTCGGGAACACTGCAATTGAAACGTTCTAGAAGTGAAGTAGAGGTATTGCCTAAGATATAGAATGAAAACAAAAACTTTCTAGGTGTGTAACTTATTCGGTTTGAATTTGTGAAGTTATCATGCAAGTTATTTGCAGATGTCCTTCCACGCCCAATTTCCGGCGGCCGGCTACAACTCCGGTCGTCCCTTCCTCATGTGGATTGCAGCGGTAATTTGCACGCGTACAAATTCCCGCCTATTCCCGGAAAATTTATTAGCGAGAGCAAAATATCTCGCTAACAAGCATATTAAGATATCATTCTTGTTTCGATGAAAGACCTGAAAATACTTTATAAACTTCCGGGTAACACCGACAACAGTGTCAGGTGAATTCTATGTGGAATGACAAATCAATAAAAATCAATAACGGTTCAAAATCGATAATCTCCTCAGTTCTACGGTATGCTCTTCATCATCGGAACGTGCGGCAACGTCGCGATTCTGGCAATCGTCCACTACGTGAAGAACGACAACTCGAAGTGAGCTTTATAATCACTTCCTCTTGGTCAGTCACAACACTTCGTGGCCGTTTCTAACCGAATATCGAGGAAAAGTTAGGAGCACTTGGAGAAATTGCTATTATCTCTAGACATTATGACATGATGAAAATTATCACGTTATGACGATATGGCAAATTCGGAATGATGCAACAGTTTTCATCCGATCCACTATCGACAGTACCATAGCTTTACATGGAAACAGCTCTATAACTTGCTCACGATATCGTTCGTGTTGCAATGGAGTGAAAGTCCTTAAAATCCTTGAAAGTCCTTCCTTTACTTCAAAAGAAGGGGGTGCTCGGTTACTCTTGTCATTGCTTGATGGTACTGTTTGAAATCTTCGTGTATTCAATGGTTGGATTACGATGAGGATCTACCCATCTTGTCCAACCATTGGAAGCAGTCCTTCATCGCAGGCATCGAATGCGGCACAACACGACGCTCACGTATCTCTCCGTGCTCTGCATCACCGACTTCCTCTCGATGATGCCGCTGCCGATGACGATCATGGACCAGGTAATTAGCATATCTTAATTTAATTAATATTTCAAAAATTAAGATTCTCGGCTTCTGGATCTTCGGCTCGTACGCGTGCAAGCTGTCGCGGT
The DNA here is from genome assembly GCA_036245805.1 of Pristionchus mayeri. NCBI lineage: Eukaryota > Metazoa > Nematoda > Chromadorea > Rhabditida > Neodiplogasteridae > Pristionchus > Pristionchus mayeri. The sequence goes on from BTRK01000001.1 coordinate 29,134,568, forward strand.
TATTGGAGCATATCAGTCAGTTCTCGATTGATTGATTGATTGATTACAGTACTTTACCTTCTCGGGGATAGTCACCTTTAAATTATAGGTAAAATCTTCTCCAACTTCATTCTGGTCGCCTTCTCTGTGGATCGATATCTGGCAGTTTGCCATCCCCTGAGGGTACTGTATTCTCAAAATATCGATCCCAAATGCTGATTTGCAGACAAACTTGAGGGCGCCGAGCAAGGTCTACCTCATCTTGGGCGCGGTATTTCTCATCTCCTGCTCGTTGGTGTCCCCGATGATCTACAATGCGAAAACTAAGGTGAACATTATCGATTTTTTCCGAAAATCAATCGATAATTGCAGTCGTTCGGAATGGAACAGCAGTACTACAACCAAACGAACACGCTCGTCGTACTGTTTTGTAACAAGTGAGTGATTATTGATTTATTGATTTGGATTTATTGATTAATTCAGGTGCGTTGATGACATGCCGCAGCAAACTTTCTACGCATTCATCATTACCGCATTTATTATTGTAAGTTCGTTGGAAAGTACAGTTCATCTCCATTTCTCCTAGTTCTTCTAATTTTGCGCACATTTTCGTCATGAAATTTCATGAAATTTCAATTAGGAAATTGCGCTCGAGTTTCCCCGAATAGCGCGAAAATGCCTATGAATTGAATAGTATTTTCGCCGCGCGCGTTTTTTGAGCGTTCGAAACGAACGGAAATGGTTAGGGAGCAGAACTAGCTAGCTCGCACTTGATGCTCTGATCAAATCTCAGACACAGTACAGTAGCCAATCCCCACGAGTACTACTGTAGCTACAAAAATTTGATTTCCCAGATGCAACAGGCGTATGTGGTTAGTACGCCCACGGGAACAGACTCTGACGTTGAAGGGGGGCTAATATTGAGTTATTAATATTATTACACTTTAATTCCCAGGCGTACTTCTTGCCCTTCTGTCTGCTCATCTACTTCTACTACGCGATGCTTGCCAGACTGTTCCAGCAGTCGAAGATGAGCAAGGTGAGATAATGAACTCAAGAGATGAAAAATTATTTTCAAAAGGGCTTCCCGAAAATCAGTTTCGAAAATACTTTGAGTTTTGTTTCGGACGAATTTTCGACTCAGGCAAAGATGAGCAAGGTATGAGTGCATAGGCGTCAGTTGATGGTCATGTCTCCTCCCTCTCCCCCTTTCCCCCACCCTTCTCCCCACCCTGGCAGTTGGGCTGTGCAGGCGGATTTATCCCTGAACCACCGGAATAGTACGGTAATGTGCACTAGAGAAGATACAACTGCCTTTCAACCGGTCTTGCCGAGTCCCTTTTGTCACTCATATTGTGTACTTCCTCTCGGGAAGTGCACGCATGATTAACAACAAGAGGTGGAATGTCCTGAAGGATACTCGATCAAAACAATCAGTTCAACTGCTTTGAAGTTTCGAAATTAGTAAACAGCTTTGAAGTTTCGAAATTAGTAAACAGCTTTGAAGTTTCGAAATTAGTAAACAGCTTTGAAGTTTCGAAATTAGTAAACAGCTTTGAAGTTTCGAAATTAGTAAACAGCTTTGAAGTTTCGAAATTAGTAAACAGCTTTGAAGTTTCGAAATTAGTAAACAGCTTTGAAGTTTCGAAATTAGTAAACAGCTTTGAAGTTTCGAAATTAGTAAACAGCTTTGAAGTTTCGAAATTAGTAAACAGCTTTGAAGTTTCGAAATTAGTAAACAGCTTTGAAGTTTCGAAATTAGTAAACAGCTTTGAAGTTTCGAAATTAGTAAACAGCTTTGAAGTTTCGAAATTAGTAAACAGCTTTGAAGTTTCGAAATTAGTAAACAGCTTTGAAGTTTCGAAATTAGTAAACAGCTTTGAAGTTTCGAAATTAGTAAACAGCTTTGAAGTTTCGAAGTTAGCCATATCATCGGGATTTTATCTCAGGGTCTTCGGGGCAAGAGGATCGACGAGAAGATTCCCGTGTTTCGCATTGCCTGCTACACTCTCGCCATCTGCTTCTTCCATTTCCTGTGCTGGTGAGTTGTTAATTAATTAGTTAATTAATTAAAATTAATTTAGATAAGTAATTAAAATTAATTAACATTAATTAACCAAAACGTGTTCCAGGACGCCCTACTGGATGTCGGTGGTCTACCAGCTGTTCCGGGAGTTCTACACTGTAGATCCGACCAGCGTCGAGGCTAATGTAATTTATCATTTTAATTTATTAAAATAATAAAATGAAATAATAAATTTGGTAGGTGGTCTACATCATGTACCTCATACACGCTCTGCCCTACGTCAATTCCGCCTCTAACTTCGTCCTCTACGGTCTCCTCAACAGACAGGTTATCAATATAGCCGTCGTCTTGTGACTTCGCCTTTAAAAATTGCTGAGAATCGACCGCTTGCATACACTCAAACGAGATTTTCCGCTGTTTCAAAGGCAACAGAAACGACACTGTTCTAGTTGTGCATACCCAAACGTCAGCAAGATTTTCCTATATGACGAAGGTAATCAGTTTAGCTTCAGTGGGATTTCATTGGAAACTTGCAAGGAAAGTTCGAAAGAAGCAGACAGCTCGATTTAGGAGGTGCATGGAGTAAGGGACTTCTCTCCGTACTCTCGTCACGAGTGTCGGGAGGAGTTCTCTCCTAGCGTCGACCAGACGAGAACCTACCCAATCGTAAGAGAAAAGGCGTGTACCCTGAGTAGAGCTCGAAATTCGGCATCATTCTCTTTTCATTTCATTCACCATTTTGTCCGGTTGAGTTCAAAGAAAGTGTATGGAATGAAGAAGATCGATTTCGAACTCTAGCACTGTAGTCGGATCTTAGGCACCTTGTGCATTATACCTTAAAATATTGATTTTTTCCCCTCTTCGGCTTGCTTCTCGCTACCGTACCCTGTGTTGCTCACGCATGCGCGGTCGATTCTTCTAGGCTGCCTTATCCTATGTTTAGTGTGTCTCCTCCTCCCTGAGTTCACTGCAAGCGTAGCGCGTCCTCCTAGGGCATGCAAAAAATATCGTCCTTTTGAATGATGACTGTTGATTAATGTCCGAGAAACGGGAATCTGTCTCCTGATCTGGAGACAGAGATTCGTTTCTCGAAAAGTTTGCCCATTCCTACCGCAGTCTGAGTGTGATGACGTCACAAGCTGCAGCAACCAATCTCCTCCTTGCAGCTGCAGCAGCACCGCGGTGGTCGACGAGGCCACGGGACGATCGTGAGCACCACTCTTCCGCCGACGCTCAAGTTCACAGAGTGCACCGAGGACAAGGCGAATGGACACGCAGGTGAGCAATGATCTTTGATCTCTGAACTTTGCAAAATTCGGTCTAGTATCCACCGGCCTGAGGTATGAGGAGAACAGTCCTTCCGATCTCTGACTTTTACCCCTAATAAGATCCACGTTATGTTTGCTTTTTTTTCGATTCTAGAAACAAGAGAGTGAAACGGGGATAGGAAAAGGATCAGAGATGACACAAGAAAAATAGCCTGCGACAATAGGCAAAATGTAGCATAACAAGCATTGTAGCGGCACGTGAATAATGCATGTTTTCTCGTATTACTCCCTTTCGGAATGTATTTTGAGACAGAGCTTTATGCCAAGCCTTCAACGACAGAAAGGTCCGAGGTTAAGGTGTGACGCTTTTCGAAAGGTCTGAAATGTTGTAATTAATTGCATGGAAACATCGCATCAGGCCAATAACTTGACGGATAAATAATGATAATGATTACTGGCTCAGTCACGGGCGCAGAATGGTGCACGGAAAAAATGAACGGATGAATAATCATCTAAAGGGTCCGTGATCTTTGAGGGCACCACTCTGCTCCGGTGACAGAATCGATGGCCGCGCGCACTCCTCCATCGACGCCGTGCCGCTCCGACTTCAACGGTAACGGCAAGGTCTGCGGAGAGAAGAGCCCGCTCATCAAGGGCTGTGAGAAGGTATTCCTCTATTTTCCCTCTTTTCGCTAACGAAACACTAAAATTAAACATTTTCATTCACAAAAAGTAGAATCTGATATGATTAACGACATTTTTGACAAGAAGTGATTTTTTTAGAATGGAGCTGTGGTCATCGCTAGTAGAACGCCCATCTCGGAGTTCAAACTCGACGATGGAGAGAGCATCATGATTTAGAGGCCGCGATCCGAGAATCTCCACCCATTCACCCCATAAGAATAATCGACATGTTAATGTGTACATCAGCTCAGTTGCCATTTCTCTCGCTCTCTCGAGTTAGTGCCATGCTCTACTTACAATTAGTGCCAACGTGCGATACTCTCCCCCCTTCACTTGCCCATATCTCTACGACCGAATCCGAAGATCTCATGAGGCGTTATTGCCGTTTGAGAGTTGTGCCAAGTATGTGCTAAGTTGCCTATATCGAACGTGTCCTAATCAGCTCAGTGAATTTATTCGTTGTTAATACTCTGCTTTTGGAAGACGAAATAAAGTTCTTGGGCCTGGTAATGCAAATTCTCACGAAGATGGTACAAGAAATATGTATTGTATGAAAATGAGAGAATTTAATGATTTACAAAACTGGATATTTCAAAAGTTCAAAGTGTAGAGTGGCAGCTTAATGTTTTCGATATTTTCAATAGTTATTGTAGGCTATCTTTGAACTCGGCCAAAAGACTCCAGCAGTAGCCTTCAGGCATATGCATTTTCACCGAGAACTTAGATCCATGCACACAAAGTACACAAAGTACACAAAGACAGCAAACAATATGTGTTCGAGCAAATGAATGTCATTGAGAAAACTCAAATCGTACTCAAATCTATTCAAAAATATTTTCAAAAATTCAAATCACTAATAAAACAAACCTTTTGTGACGAACGTATTCTCGCTTGAATGCTCAATTGAGGAGTATTTTTAGTAATTGCCCGAAGGAATGAGTCGTACATATCATTCGTGATTGTGAAAGTCAGCCGTTTCATGGAAATGCGCTTGGGTTTCAAACATGCTAACCATTGAAGAAATCTGGAAGATATTCATGAAATACAAAAAGATCATTTAAAAATCAAACCAATCGTCTATTCAGCTCATTTAAAAATAAAACCAAACTTCTGAATATTCACTTACTTTTCAGTACACTCGAGAGATTCATCCATGAGAAATATATCAATCAATCAATCAATTTATCTTATCAGGCGGAAACGCTCAGAAGATGATAGGTCGGTAGTCTCATAAGTTGCACTCCACCAATGGCTGCCAATAGCTCGGGATAGGTCGTCTCTCCATCGCGCGCGAGGCTTTCCGGGGGGACGAGTCCTATTGAATGGAGTCCAGACAGTTGTCGCACGGCTCCACTGTTCCACTCCCATTCTTCTGATCTTGAGGGCCCAGCGCGCTTTCCGTTTCAATCCTTCCTCATTCCAGTCTCTCAGCTTGGTAATCCCTCTCACGCGGTCATTCCTCCATCTATCCCTCAGCGTGACTCCAAGCATCTTTCTTTCCATCTTCCTCTGGGTGACTCTCAGCCTCTCCTTCTCGCTTGATCTCAGAGCCCATACTTCACACCCATAGAGAACTGTAGCCGTGATGCAGCTCTCGAAGACTCTCCTCCTGATCTTGATGGACAGAATTCGAGAAGATAGGAGGTGTGAGAGCTTACTCCAGGCCAGCCACCCTAATCGAATCCGGTGATCTATTTCGTCGGAATGATCCAAGGGAAGAGCTATTCTTCCTCCGAGATAGGTGGCGCTATCGACGAATTCGAATCGCAGATTGTCGATGATTATTGGATTGCGGGTGGAGGTGCAGGAGGTGAGGAGGTTGGTCTTGCTTGCATTCACTTCGAGACCAACTCGGCTGCACGCGTCCATCAGCTTCTTCAGCATTCGTTCCAGCTCGGGTCGAGATTTGGCAACGAGAGGCACGTCATCGGCATACTCCAAGTGGCAAAGGTTCCTTCCGTCGATTCTAATTCCATCCGACTCCCAGTCAATGTTGTCCATGGCTAATCGTAGCACTGCGTTGAAGAGACGAGGGGAGAGGGTATCCCCTTGGCGGACTCCTCGACGCACAGTCACGGGAACGAGCTCCTCATTAACTCGAATGAGTGTAGAGGAGGACTCGTAGAGACGGCGCAACACGTGGACGATGGAGGGATGGGCTCCGAACGAAAAGAGGGCTTGCCAGCAGGCATTCCACTCCACACAGTCGAACGCCTTCTTGAAGTCGACGAACGCCAAGTAGATTGGGATACCGTACTCGGAGGTTCGTTCAGCGACCTGCTTGATGGCATGCAGGTTGTCGAGAGTACTGTAGCCGCGCCGGAAGCCGGTTTGGGTCGAGGACTCTGTTTCTTCAAGCACAGTTTCGAGTCTCTGAAGAATGACTTTGGTCATTGTCTTCAGGGAAACGGTGAGGAGGGAGATGGGACGGAAGTTCCCAATGTTGGTAGGGTCTCCTTTCTTGTGCAGAAGAGTGACAATTGCTTCGGTCAGGTCGCTTGGAACAGCCTCTCCATCTACCAGATAGTTGAGTAGATCAGCGACAACGGGAGCAAGGTGGTTTCGAGAGTGGTATAGCATATCAGGGAGAATGCCATCCGAACCGGGTGAGTGACCACACTTGAGTTGATACACCTCATCGGGTAGGAAGGGAGGAAGGGGATCCAGAGGCTGAGGAGGGACTGGGAGTGGACACGGAACTGCAGGGGTGTAGAGACCGTCAAAGAAGCTCTGGACCACTGTCTTGGTAGCTGCTTGAGAGAGAGCACCAGTTACAGGGTCGGGAACTAGAAGGCGCTTCTTTGAGGTTTGCCGACTCAGCATGCTCTTCACGATGCTCCTTCCCATGGTTGCTGCTTGCCGTGCTTGCGCCTCCTTTCGCTTCCTGATGTCATCGACGAAAATCGTCCGGGCAGCTTTGCAGGCAGCTGAGTAGGCGACAGCTTGTTGGGAGTTGGATTGCAATTCATGCCGCATCGCTAGGAGCTTCCGCGTTCCACTCGAGATCCAAGAAGGGGATTGGCGCTTCCTCCAGCAGTTCGTTGCCGCGGTCTCCGTGAAAGCCTTTACCGTAGTATAGGCGTCGGCGGCAGAACTGGGGCGGGCAAGGGGCAGTGACGCGAGAAGGTTTGCGTTGACAGTAAAAGCGGTTCGATCGAAATCTAGCCGCTCCCTGCATCTTTTCTGCCTCGCCTTGCCAGGGAGGGAGAGGCACATCCGAACAAGGCGATGGTCGGAGTCAAACTCAAACCGACCAACGACTCCACAGTTGACTACTCTCGCTGTGGCGGGCGCTGCAACGTAGTCAATTGATGCGCAGTCTGTTCCTCACGCAGAGCTCAGTGAAGCAGCGTCCGCGTGAGTTCGGTGTGGGAGAGGCAAAGTTACCGACAAATCTTTCATTGCCAGGTTCCCTCGCCACTCGACAGTTGAAGTCACCGACCAGAACTGGCATATGGCCTTTTGGGGCACTCCGCAGGGCGGTCTCAACCTGGTCTAGGAAGTCTTCATACGCGTCGTCATCGTAGGAAGACGTAGGGGCGTAAGCGCAGACCAGGAAGAGCCGTAGGTCGGGAAGGAGCAGAGTGGCCAAACGAGGGGAGAGGCCATTGAACACAGCTCCGCGCGCGAGTTGCGGTCGAAGCAAAAATGCCACGCCATGGGAAGCAGTGGGCCCGCCCGAGTGGTAGACTACAGTGCCTGAGGATGTAAGATTGAACGAGGCACAACCCACAATCCTGGCTTCCTGCACTGCAACCACGTCCCACTTGATCTTGTCGAGGGCGAGTTCCATCTCCGACTGCTTCTCCCTTGGGCCGAGCGTCCTGGCGTTGATGGTGCCGATGTAGAAGTGGCGACCCATCGTGGCGGCGTACAACTCCCGCGTGCCAACGCGTCTGGGAGAGGGAATCCGGGCGGATGGAACCGGAGACGGAGAGACGAAATCGCACTCAACCGCTCGCCACACACTTGAGAACCCAGAATTGAAATATGTTTGGAAATATATTGTCCAAACATATTTCCATGCATTCTAGCATAGGAGCAAAAGTAGACATGAACATTTTGTCGATTAACACCTTCAAGAAATATTGAATATTCAATTTCTTCTCAATGGGTAGGTAGTATAATTTATATTGTGATGGTTCGCCAATGCCTTACTACAAAGTAGAGTTCGTAATTCGGGCCTTCGTCTCTTCATTCCACACACTCTCTAGATCGAGCGGCGAGAGAGTGTGTAAAATGTAGAGACCACGGTTTTGTCGAGAGACCACGGTTTTCTCGAACTCCACTGCACAGCATGCATGCAGAAGGAAAATATGTGAATATCACTTCGAAGATTATTTTGTCGCACGTGAATCTCCTGAATAGATTAACAATTTCTTTGAGTATCAATGGGCGAATTGGCGCCCCTTTTCCGAAAAAATCATCGAACTGAAATATTGCTGCTACTTTCTGCGTCATGGATTGCAAAATTCGAGAATAGTCTAGAATAAGAATTTTTCAATAGAAATTAACCTCGAACTCCTCTAGTATCTTATCAGTCGAGCATCTTATTCTTCTGGGAGTATCCAATGGAAATACCGAGGGAATCTCCAGAATACAGAATGACTGATTCAGTCGAGGACTATCCACCCTCACACAAACTCTGTTATCTTCGTTCTGCAATACACGAAAATTTATCAACCGTTGCACTCGATTAGAAGCGTGACAAGCCCTCTCCCTCTGCGCAAAAGGCTGCTTAAGGTACGGCTTGGTAGACTGCTTAGGCAGAGGATTTGGTTGCTTAGAATTCATCAAAAATTGCTCAGTTATGTAATTGGGCAGCTTACGGATTGAATTTTCAAGGGCGGGGCAGCGTGAAAGGGACTTTATAGGGACTCTAGGAATGACTGATGGAATTCGACGAACCAGTTTCACTCTCAATTCCGGGGCTCGCTCTTTCTTTCCTTCCTGTGTACGGCGTGCCATGTACTGTATCTTTCTGCTCACTAAGCAAACGATGTCCAACTGGTCACTGAAATTAGCACGATCTACACTAGGTAGAGGCAAAGGTACATCCCGTCTTCGAGACTGGACTCGCGGAAGAACACTGCTAGGCCAGTGCCAATTTGGGCGGAATCAGTCCGGAGTGCCCACCTTTCGCCAGATCTATTTACCTGCGTGATCTAGTCACGACTACCAATTCCCCCACTACACCACTTCGTCTCTATCTCCACTAGTAATGGCAAAACGGATACTCGGAACTGCTTGAACCCGGCTTCAATGAGGAATTCAAAACAACAAGCGTGGAGGCTCATTGCAGAGTCAGTTCAGTCATTCCTATTTTCAAGATATGTATAAGCAAACTCACTAATCCATTTGTTTAAAGATCAACAAGATCAGATCATCAGGTAAGTTGGATAGAATATCCTGAAAGCAATGATACTAAAATAAGTCTAATTCGAATGTACGAATGTCCAGGTACATCATCAAAGCATCTGGCCATTTCGTGTGACTTGGGGTAGCAGTGGTCTAATCTAGAAGAGGAGATAAACCTGGACTTGAAACTGAGGGGTTTTATTGACAAAATGTGAAAAATCAGTTAATAGTCGGGAAGGAGAAGACATTCAAAACATGTGCGTCTCTCTTATGGCGGGAATGCAAGGAAACGCGCGCGTTATCGGGTGGCATCAAGAAACGCACGAGATGATGGCAAGAAATGGCCTAATGGGAGAATGATCAGAGATATTTATTCATATGCTTACGCAAGAGTCGTTCAATTTTGAGCTAATACGCCCTTAGGGCGATGGGTCGGATGATCACTTTCCGGATGGTAACCAAAAAATGGACCCTTCTGCAAAAATCTCACAAAATGATTTTTGATACTTAGGAAACCAACTTTGAACAAATTGGAGAGGGATACTATGTTTTGTCTGGCGAAAGGTGGGCACTCCGGACAGAATCCGCCCAAATTGACACTGGCATTGCAGTTTTCTCCCGCGAGCCCAGTCTCGAAGACGGGATGTACCTTTACTTTACATTTTACTATGTTTGGTTATCATTCGAAGGAGATCATTCGACTTAGTTCCGTCCTATTTCTCAGTTGTCAAGCAACGAGCGAACGCGGAGGAAGAAGATCAACATATCTGTCTACTACTGCGGCATGGATGCTAGGGACGCTCTAGCATCGCATGGTGGCACTAGCCAGACTGAACCACTTGACCCTCTTACATTGACAAATGGAGGAAGAGGGAGATGCTAATCCTTAGAGGGAAGAAGGACGAGAAGGATACACACTTAATTAGTTCATAGTTCACCAAAGGGAAGTTGACTACTTTCTTCGTTAGGATATCGCTTACTTGGTTAAATAATGATCAAAATCCCATTTCTCAATCAATAAAATGACCCATAGACGGCAAAAGCTGAGCAGTCATCATCCTCACTGAACTTGCTCCCCTCGTTTACCGATGAGAGAATGCTTGAAATGAATAGCGTGACATTTCTTTTCCTCTGGTGACCGGGTTCAGTAGAGCTCGTTTTGAGCTCACATTGCTTTATTGCACCCAGCAGCACTAGGTCGGATGCCGCCTTTGATGTCAACGTCGGCATGGCGTCATAGTTCTCATCCGACCTAGTGCCCGCCCAGCAGCTCTTCATGCTAATCCTCGGTCGGAGCGAATGGAAAGCCTAAAAACCTAATCAGCACAACTTGGCGACCCTGATAAATATAGGATGCGAACAATTCTCTTATGGCGTGCGAGTCCCTTGGATCGACCTGAAGGAAGTCCCTCCTTTTTTCCAATATACCTTATCCGTATGCTTTCCCACTAGTGTTAGCTATTTGAAGCAGAATTGCGGTATCGCGATCCTCCCCCTCCTCAACTTTCGCAATCTGAAAGGGGAATTTCGATATCGCAAATCAGCTCCGAATAAAACAAAAGGTAAAGTCGCACCGTATATCTAGGAATTTTCATCCTGCGGTGAGCCGCTGCTAGGCCAGCAACTATGTTCTAGGCGATTCAGTTAGCCAAAACTATTTTTACCAATAATGAAGAAGTGAAAACTAGATGAGGGATAATCGTAAAGTGAGCCAGTTGAGGGATGAACGTTCCTCTGTCTACGCATGCGTTCACTCCAAGGGAACTTCAAGGAGATGGGGAAGGGAAATGAGAGGAGTACAGATGCAGTAGACGTTCGCTCTCACAAGGTTAGATAGAACGGTTTTCAGGTCAGAATAGATACTTCCTACGCATGTGCGTACTCAATGAGAAAACGAACTAAGATGGCTTTATTATCATGATAAGCTAATATCTTGGCTGTGCGAGATCGTTTGCAGATTTACCACAGTTCAGAATAATTGCAGATTCTGGTTGCTCGCAGATTAAAATATAAGATTTATGGATTGACTTCTGATGCTTTGTCGACTGATTCCTTGTAGAAGCTCAGTATGTGATTATGCTCTTTACTCCGACGTAAGATTTGTCTGAGACTTGGTAGCGTGACAGCGAAAACAATGGGTGTAGTTGACTGTATCGTTCAATTTCCGTTGATACTGATGTAGAATCACTATTATCACACTTACGACCTTTTTTTATGAATGTCTCGCTCTATTTCAGTCTAGGAAAAAAAGCTATTTTAGCTTTTAAGTCGACGATGGATTGGCGAAAAAGGCTAATTGACTTCAGCGTCAATAATATCGGTATCATAAGACAACATGAGAACCTTTTTTGATTGATGATCCCTCACGCTACAAGTACTGTAGTCGACTCAATCAGCTAGGCTACGTGACGTAGCCAAAGTCACCTTCCCTGGCCGAGGACACTACAAATTTCCTGGTCAGGGTGGGGGAATTGGAAGGCCTCCTCTCACTCAGTTATTAATCTGTCCTTACTCTGTCATCCTTCTCGTGACTTCGAGCAACTAATAAATTTACAAATAAAACATATAAATCACACTTGTTATTCTTGTATGCTTTTGTATCGATATCACACTCTATATTAGCTGTGGCCTTATATCGTGGGAAACGAGCTAACTCACGGCATTCTATGGCGAATTTCCAGAAAACATTCGCTTCGAGACCAATCGCGAGAGAGTATGTAGATTGCCCTTTTTCTCTATGCTTTCTCTGTAAAACGCCGTGCTAACTAGTACTATCAAGACGATGCCCACTCCTCTCCTGCTTTCTTGCGCGCACTATGCGATCTGCTCATTCGGAATGTTCGCGAATGCAGCTCTATTCATCATCATCGTCACCAGAACGCCTCGGAAGATGAGGCAAGTCTCAAGAAAAGTTGGATGTTGCCCCAAACCGAGTTTTCTCTGTTATTCGGATAGTTCTCTGGGTGGATAACTGAATTGGACTGACTAGATTGTACTCCTTATGTATGAAGCACTCCTTATCAAAAGATATTCAATGTATAGGAACTAGATCTGATGAGACCTATGACGTCACGCCGCCTTTGATATATCAAAAGTGGCATGACGCCATAGTACTCTTCCCATCTAGTGCCAATATCAGTTCAGATCCTACGGGGCTGTCCTTGCGACCTCAGCAGCAGTCGATTTTCTCACAGCAGCATCGAGTTGTGCTACGTTTGCCAAGTATTTCCGATTTTCGAAGAATCGGAAAAGCTTTACCTGATTCAGGAACGAGATGTACGCCATCTACGCGTTCACTGGACCCTGCACTGGGGTCTCCTTTCGCCTGTGCATCTATCTGTTGGGAGTGACTCTGTGTGGTCACGCCTTCTTCGCCTACAACATCACACTCTGCTTCTGCTATCGGTGAGAGATGAGTGGATGCTTAGAAGATCTTTCCTAAGACTGGGCTAATGACCACACGACAAACGAAGTCCAATGCCAGTAGGAGGTTAAAGTAGCTGCTGATCTCGTGGATGTTAAAATTTCGCTTGAGAAATGATTGTCGACTCTTTCTGCGTATGAAATATTTTCTGACTATCCCTGAATTGTATGTTGAAAATGCAATAATTCGTACTGGCCTGTCCTTGACTGAACTCTCTGTTCGGCCTACTGGTTGCTACAATAGCTCGTTCGTATGAAATGCGTACTTGTTCTTATTCAATAACTACAACATACTAGTGAAGTTGTAGTGATGAAAAGACGGAGATCCGGGGGAATTATTGGATTCTCGGAAGTTTTCAGACTGTACGCTATCCGGTACGGAACTCCGAGTGCTCGATCAACTATGGCAGCATTGGTTGTAATTCTCTTGCCAAATGCCATCAATGTGGTTTGTTTACGATTGAGACACTAGGTCGGATGAGTACTATGACGTCATGCCGCCTTTGATATATCAGCATGGCGTCATAGTTCTCGTCCGCCATAGTGCCACGATTGAAAATTCAGAATAGTTTGAGTGCAATTTGCAGTTCGTCTACGCGAATTCTGAGTTCGACTACTCGGATAATCTCAGGATTGTGTTGACTCGAAAGAATAGAACCGTTGATCCGCACTTCATCTACTACGGTACATGGACCTTTCTAAAGCAATCAATAATTCCTGCAGTGTACAAGGATATCGGAGATCTTGTCAATATTCTGAGTACGGTAATGATGGCGGTTCCGTACATCCCGGCGTACATAGTGATTGTCATCGTGTTCTTCAAGTTGAAGAGAGCTCTGGAGTTCCCGACGAAGATGAGTACGAGGACGAAACAGACGCACAGGGAGATCATAAAGGTAGGATGTCACAAGGGTAGATAAGAACTATGACATCATGCCCATGACGTCATAGCGACTCATTGCGCATTTCCATTCATGTCCTAGGGAGGCAATTTACTCATTGTTGATCAATCCTTGTGAATGTTGTATTTGACATGGTTCCCTCATATTTCATACTACAGTAGCGAGCAAAACTCTATCACCTTTGAGTTTTTCAATCATAACTTCCCTCAATCATATTCAATCTTCACAAATTTGCGGATGCACTAATATTTTATGATTATCAATCGAATCATCTATCCGATGGATATCTCGCGATAGTGTACGGTAGGTCACTGAGAAATCGATATTTCGCTCAAAATCGAATTTTTCGGTAAAATGTGCGCCAAAAATACAGAAATAATATTATCCAAATTTAAATCAGCAGGGTGGAAAGTGAAACTCTCGGACTTTCGAATATACCTTTTGAATTAATTTACAATCGATTTTTGAGCGCGGGTAGATCAATTCAAAATATAGTACTTTTTAGTACATTTATGGCTGTAACTTTAATTCTAAAGAAGCAATCGAGCTCAAATTGATAGGGTAACATACGCTGGTGGTCCCTATTCATATGTACAAGTTTGGGGTTGACCGGCCTCGATATCGCCAAAATCGTCACTTTTGGCATACTTCCCTTTGGAGAGCTCTGAGTTCCGGGTATATTTTTTCGGAGCCCAGAAAGTGAATTGGAGATTCTACAATGAATGCCGAACAGATCTTCGAAATTTGGCACCAATTGGTCATATTTCCATATAGATATGAAACTTTAAATCTTGCATAATTCGTCAAAAAACTGGTCATTTTCATCAATTTTTGACCAAAATTTCCAATTTTTGACGAATTTTGCAAGATTCAACGTATCATATCTATATGGAAATGTGACCAAATGGTGCCAAATTTCGAAGATCTGTTCGGCATTCATTGTAGAATCTCCAAATCAAGTTCTGAGTTCCGGAAAAATTCTTTCCAGGACTTACATCTCGTAAATGGAGAGCATGTAAAATGTGACGATTTTGGTGAAATCGAAGCCAATCAAGTCTAAACTTGCACATGTGAATAGGGACCACCAGCGTATGTTACCCTATCAATTTGAGCTCGATTACTTCTTTAGAATTAAAGTTACAGCCATAAATGTACTAAAAAGCACTGTAGTTTGAATTGATCTACCCGCGCTCAAAAATCGATTCTAAATTAATTCAAAAGGTTCATTCGAAAGTCCGAGAGTTGCACTTTCCACCCTGCTGATTTAAATTTGGATAACATTATTTCTCTATTTTTGGCGCACATTTTACCGAAAAATTCGATTTTGAGCGAAATATCGATTTCTCAGTGACCTACCGTACGCTATCGCGAGATATCCATCGGATAGATGATTTAATTGGTAATCATAAAATATTAGTGCATCCACAAATTTGTGAAGATTGAATAAGATTGAGGGAAGTTATGATTGAAAAACTCAAAGATGATAGAGTTTTGCTCGCTACTGTATCTTCCACTATCGTTCAGCCTGACTAAATGCGTAACACATCATGATTCCGTCAGGGCCTCGTTATCCAGTCCTTCCTGCCTGCCATAGACATCTGCGGACTCGTCTTGTTCCTGATTTCGGAGCTGCATGAAATAAAATCCGAAGTCGCAGGGCATTTGTTGTTCAAGGTGGATACTTCTTCATCTGTGCTAATAATGTATGATGTACTTATGGGCTACACAATAGGGTAATACATCACTCGAAAAGTACATTACTCGCTCTTTCATTACTTCACCCCAAATCGCACATGGGCATTGCGAACATTGATTTACGAGAGACTATCTGAGCCAGTGAACATACTTGTGCAGACCCTTGGCACTAGGCGAAAAATCGGATTTCTTGAAAATGTGCGTACGAGTAGTACTCATCGAGTGTAGCTCAGGGCTCACTTCAGGAGTGATCTGGATCATGCGCTGCGGACAGCACTAAATCCAGAAAGTCCAATTTTTCAACCTTTCTACAAGCTGAACGACGCGTGTCTCAAAAAGTGCGCAAAATTCGGGAGATTATGCTTGCCAAGTACCAACATGAATTAATCTATATGTGTCGAGAAAAATCGAAAATTCGATTTTTTTCGAATTTATCAGACCTACTTTGAATTTTTCTCCGTTCAGATGATATGGTATGTAAAGTTTTTATTCGTTTTTATTATAGTACATACTGTCCACTGTATACAGAAGCATTATGAAGAAAATTAAAAATACACCTTTTTTAAAAAAGAGGAATTTATGAGCAAAATATGAAATAACGTCAGTTTGTAATTGTCCTACCGTACCCCGATCGAAACCGAGGAAACACGTTAGAGCGTTGCCCGACACCGAGTACTCGATGAGGGAAACCAATCAGAACCAATGAAATGTCGATACGCATCTGCGCCTGCGAGAGCGCTGTTGATGAAAAGCTACCGTAATCTCTCGTTGGCTTTTAACTTCAACGCTCTCGCGCGCGCGGATGCGTATCGAAATTTTATTGATTCTCGTAGATGTCCCTCATCGAGTACTCGGTGTCGGGCAACCCTATAACGTATTTCCTCGGGTTCGATCGGGGTACGGTAGGCCAATTACAAACTGACTTTATTTCATATTTTGTTCATAAATTCCTCTTTTTCAAAAAAGGTGTATTTTAATTTTCTTCATATTGCTCCTGTATACAGTGGACAGTATGTACTATAATAAAAACGAATAAAAACTTTACATACCATATCATCTGAACGGAGAAAAATTCAAAGTAGGTCTGATAAATTCGAAAAAAATCGAATTTTCGATTTTTCTCAGCACATATAGATTCATTCATGTTGGTACTTTTCAAGCATAATCTCCGGAATTTTGCGCACCTTTTAAGACACGCGCCGTTCAGCTTGTAGAAAGTTTGAAAAATTGGACTTTCTGGATTTAGTGCTGTTCATTCCGCAGCGCATGATCCAGATCACTCCAGAAGTGAGCCCTGAGCTACACTCGATGACTACTACTCGTACGCACATTTTCAAAAAACCGATATTTCGCCTAGTGCCGGGCATATTTTCACTGAGTCAGATAGTCTCTCTTACATGTTTCAGCAGATTATTAGCTCCAGGAATAATGGACACTTTCCTATTGCAGTGCGTGGAACTGGTAGTCTCCCTGCATCCTCTCGTATCCATGTATTCAATTCGTCCCTATCGGCAGTTCGTCCCACGACTTTGGCTCTGATCTACCACTTAAATTTCAGGGCAATCATGAGCATCACAAGGAGATCACACGTTTTCACGCTGCAACCAAGTCTTTTTGATAGTTGAACAAGATGACAAGCATTGAACTTTGCGGAATCAAATGATAAAATGGCAAGAGATATCAAGAGATCACGATTCATCGTCAACTACTTGCCCCAACTAAGTATATATTTAAGCAGCTCAAAGATTGCTCGATTGCCTCACACCTCATTTGTCGTACTCTGGTCCGATTCCACCATTCGTTCATGAACATGTACATTAGTAGTGGAAAGAGCTCTTCTCGATTCCCATACTCTCTAATGGTTAGCAACTGGTTAGCCTAAGCTCCGCCCATTCTAACTGGTTGACCAGTTGTTAACTTTCTACACGTGAAATGATAGGATAAAGTTCGAAGCTAATCAGGAGCTCAGAGATGAAAGATCTGATTTCCTCTCCCCTCCTTGTCTTCCTTCCGCTCTTCCGCGTCTCCTCAACTGATTCCGTGAAAGGTACGGTAGGCAGCCATTCCGTCCCTTCCCCCACCTGCGCATCAATCCTACACCAGCTAGCTACAACAATGCCTCAACCCAACTCTCAACGACTCCTGATCGAAGCGGATACTGTAGGTGTACGGTAGCTTCAAGCTCTTCTTCCTACGACGATTGCTTCCTTGGCCGCAAATCTTCTCTGACCTCCACATCGATACCTTATTCTGGTCAAGTCATGAAAATGAGGGCGGATACTGTAGAAAAAATCTGACATATTGGACATCAATCTGGACCATGAGTGCATTCGTACTCTTCTTTCAAAAAATGCATGTTTTTGTTTTGGGCCAGATAAATCAATAATTGTCTCGGGTGGTTGTTAGTTTCTAGTTATCCGATCCCCTCATCCTCCGATTGTGCAGAAATGCATGCCTCAGCCAGCACTATATGTTTCCTGGGTTATTAAGTTAATTCCGAAAATTGTACTCAAGCTGAAAATATCGCGATAGATAACCTGTAAATAACTGTAACTCAGTAAATGCAAATTTCTCACCCCTTCCCCTATAGGAGTTCATCTGAATTCGAATCCACCTGCTAATGCTCTAAATGTAATAAAAGGTGGACGAGTTGAGAGTCCTCTCTTTTTAGATATAGTAAACAGGCATATTTTTCATAACCAGTATTCAGGATTGATCTCAATATCTGATCAAACTCGAGCTCACCCCTGGCAGTAGTCGCCCTCACCGCACTACACCACCTAGCGTAGTCGTTTACGACTGTAAAATCGCTCGACGTGGCTGCGCCTTTACCCTTTTTTACCCCCTGGCAACGCTCTCCTTGCCCCAAATGAGAGCGGAACTCCGCCATAAATTTGTTGTTGTATTGATGTAGTCGGAAGCGACCGATCTTCCCACTTGTTTAAATTCCACGTCTTCCTAAATGGTCACTCACACATCAGTTCTCGTTGTGGTCTCCTCGCATCCACCTCATTTTTATCCCTTTCCATTTTTGATCAGTATTTCACTCCATTTAAGTCAATTCGATTCGCATAACTATTGCATTTCTGCTCAAATCATGTCCTAAAATTCGATTTCCGATGCTATATTCGTATCATTATCCTGTTCCATTGCAGCATTATGGATCGTGACCTTCAATACGAAAATCGTCAATACGAAGCCAGACAGCGACTCTTCAAAGCCACTTCGTTTTCTTACATCGATGACAACACCTACAAGAGACTCTTCAATGAATCTCCCGCGAGGATCGAAGCGGAATTGCACCGACTCGGGTATGATATTTGACGCTGTAGGTCGAGAAATCCACATTATCTAGCACATTCTCAACACTCAGTATTCGTGAGAATGTTTCCAATGAAAAGACAATGAGCCTAATTATTAGCATGATGGTGGTAGGTCAACTGGCTTGGCCGAATGGCATTTCAAGTGAATGAGACAAAGAGTCAACCGTATTCCATTCCAGAGCAGCAGCCCTTGCCGACATCGATCGAGCTCTCGAATTGATGCAGCGGCGATTCGAGGCCAACTGTGCGGCTGCTGCAGCTCGTCTTGGAGCTGCGGCCCCTTTTGCTGCACCTCGGATTGTCCCTGCAGCTGGTGCATGGGTCGATGCAGCTGCAGCAGCAGTCGTGTCACCTGCCGCACGCATCGCAAAGTTTCGGGAGGAAAACGAAAACAAGTGAGTCCTTACATTCGGAAATTTTCGGCACTAGGTAGGATGAGAACTAAGCAGCCTTTGATCTATCAAAGGCCGCATGAGGCCACAGTTCACACTCTCTTTCTAGAACTGGACGTGCAACGAGTCGTGAAAGCGTTTAACACATGTATCACGAGTCAGTGGAGGTGCCCGGGAACATTTTCCAAAAAATTGTCGCCGTTCTCGCCTATGTTGTGATGGTAGAATACCCAGGAGAGATGAATTCGAAAAATATAGGTCATTGGTCCCAGAACCGGCTTTTAGGAATTTTCCGGTTTTTCACCTGGCTATGATGTATCACAGCTTTCAGACAAGCTACAGAGATGGCAAAGCGCTCAAAATGTGCGGAAAATTATTTTCAGTAACTTTTATGTTGACTACTTTTCACAGGAACAACAAATAAAAATTATATTCCCGGAAAAAAAAAGAGATTTCTGATTAAGGCGATTTTTTCGTGATTTTAGATGCACAAATCTGATCAATAACATCACAATTTCAGTTGAACACATAATTTTATTAGTTTTGAAGCTCCCGGGAACGCATTTTTGAATGAAGATTACAAAAGATCCAAAGCCATTGATCTGTCAAGTTTATCATATATCAACTCTACTCGGTATATACTACGAATAATACCTTTTCATTCCACATGTAGTTGTTAATGCACGAACTGATAATTGGACAAACTTGGGAGAAATTGAGGGTGTGAAAATCGATTTTTTCAACTTAGTCGAAGTATGGCTTTTTCAACAGAAACTAAGTCATCTGTCACAGAAACTTCTCAAATAACACATATTTGGCACTATTAAGCAAATTAAGACGTAATGGAATGAATACATTCTGAAAATTTATCATATGACAGCGTTTGTCGCGGAATATCGGGTTTTGGGCGGCGGATAATTCCTTCGCCTATATTTTTCCTACATATATGAGTGATTGTTCTTTCATATTATGAAATAAAAATCCATTGCAAGTTTCCTGCGTGATGGTGAAAACAATTATTTTATGATTTTGAATTCGGTTTTGCGGGAATATAATTTTTATTTGTTGATCCTGTAAAAAGTATTCAACATAAAAGTTGCTGAAAATAATTTTCCGCACATTTTGAGCGCTTTGCCACCTCTGTAGCTTGTCTGGAAGCTGTGATACATCATAGCCAGGTGAAAAATCGGAAAATTCCTAAAAGCCGGTTCTGGGACCAATGACCTATATTTTTCGAATTCATCTCTCCTGGGTATTCTACCATCACAACATAGGCGAGAATGGCGACAATTTTTTTGAAAATCTTCCCGAGGGGCCTGTTTTTCATCCACTGACTCGTGATACACGTGTTAATTAGTTTGTGATGAATATCAAAGATCATAGCTTACTTGATTGCAGCACGATCACTCAATTCTCTCGGGACTGTCGTATCTGCCTCGACGCGTCGCCTCTTCGACGTGCGGTGCTCATCAGATGCGGCCACGTCATCTGCATAGCCTGCGCAGAGGATATGAGGCGGAGATCAGGTGACGGGATGATAAAATGCCCTCATTGCCAAACGAAGACCTCCTTCGTGCTTCTTATTGAGTAACCCATCGAACAACGACCTCTAAAGAAATGACTCCCCACCAATTTGCGTACACTTATTATCGTATTTGTATTATTACCCGAGCCATTGATAAATTCGTGATGGAAAAATTGTGAACAAACCAAATCTGCATAGCAAAATCTAACTCATCCTCGCACGCGGAATTCTGATTCAATGACTCATAGTCTATGAGGCACCGAACGCCGAGCAAGAGTTTAGAGGGGGGGGGGGGGTGACAAAAGCCCGACCGTCAAAAGCCCAACGGATCACCATTCACTGGATATTTGAGATTACATCTTGGGAGTTGTTTCATTGTTAATTTTATGTGCTACATTACATCATTCTGATTAGATCCCCTAGCTAGGCGATCTTGAGTTTCACTCTATATCCACGTATAGGGGTTCATGCTCTAAAAATGGAAATTTATGTGATAAATCATGGTTAGATAAACACCAAATACCGTAACAAATCGATACCCATAATACTTGGATAGAGTAGTCTATGGGGCACTAGAATATCGATTGGTTGCGGCATTTCGTGTTTATCTAACAATTATTTTCCATGTAAATTCTCAATTTTCGACCAAGAACCCCTATACATTGATTGAGAGTTAAACTCAAGACCGAATTGTTAGATGATCTAATCAGGGTGATGTAGTGTAGCACATACTATTGGGGTGTCCGGAAAGTTTTCGGAATTTTTTTTCGGAGTAGCGTATATTACGCCGTAACGATTGCCCTTCCCATATGTGAATACCATTGAATAGAGTAACCATTGTCCAATCACACAACCCATGGAATTTGAATCAGCTGGTCTCCCCTGTTTTTAACAAAGTTTTAAATAGGGGGTATTGTAGTGACCGAAGTTCACATTTTCGTCTTTACATTATTTCCTGCTCAGGAACGCGAAGATTTTATTACTATACTTAAAGTTACCCAACACCCTTGAAAATGCCTTTCTATATTATTTAACAATGTAGTAGAAGGGGTTCTAATCAGTTAAACTGGAATAATGAAAATAATAGAAAATCAATATTTGCAATAACGTAGAGCCGCAAAGTTTCAGTCTGAATTGCCTGATCACGCCGCTCTCTCTCTTTTACACACTCTCTCGCTCGATTTGTCGTGATCAGGGTACTCCCGCCAGTTCAAATTATTTCCATGGGTGTTGGGAAACTTTAAAACGCGTTCTCTGTAAGAACGGGAGGAGGGTGGCACAATGCTCCAAAATGATCGTATCGAGCCACATTTTTAACTGGGTAATGCCTATGGCTAGGGTTCACTTCCACATACATTTTAGGTCGCTAGCTCGACTTTTTGACCTACCAATCTGGAAAAATAAAACTCATTGTACTGCCTCATGTTATATACCATTCGAAAGAGCATGGAAACTTACGCCTAAATCTCACTTTTCATCAAGTTTAATGCAAATACGCATGAGTTACAACCTGAAACGCAACAAAAAGTGGCATTTTTGAAAGTTTTTGATTTTTCCGACTACAAAGATTCAATTTGTACCCATGGATTTTGTGCTCATTGGATTCGCCATCCATTTTTGCATTTTATAAAAAAATTTAATTAAATATATCGGTCCTCATAGTTGTCGTTTTTCATGATTTTGTCGATATTTTCATGATATTATGTCGCCCATTTGCCGACGCGGGTTCGAATCCGCTCCGACGCATGACCTTTTGCCAACTTTTCTTCGACCTAATATTGCTTCAAATTTATTTTTGGCAAGAATGTCCTGGCATAATACCCTTTCCTCGTTAATGAATTTCAAATATAGTGTATACACTTATTCGGTTTTATGAGAGATTCACTGTAAAAAGATCGTACAGTACGTTTATGATGCCGTTTGCCTAAGAATCGAGCAAGGACCGGCGCAGCAAAAAAACTCGATCTCATGTAACAATGTGATTTGGGGTAATCGAAGGAGCTGAATACGATGGGCACATTTTGCTCCTAGAGTCTCCGTTGGCTCCAAGTGCCGTCACGTCGAAACCTGCTTTTTGTGAAATATCGCGAAATCGGCGCGCCTCTCTTCTCTTTCTTCTCGTCTCTCGCACACTCTCTCGCCTGTTCCTCCCTAGGGAAGACGGTGATAGAGGACTCGATTACTACCGTTCTCCACTCACATTTTCATTTCGAACAGCCTACGGATGAAATCGATGAAATTTGAAATTCCGAATCTGTACGTCACGGCGGTTCCAACCGTGTAACTCGTTTGGCTCGAAATTGTGTTAACGAAGTTGAATTTTTAAATTATTTTAATAATTCGTGAAAAATGAAGTAGATGTGAGTAATCAGCATGAAATTCTACCACGGAAATCTTATTCGCAAATTTTAGCACGTTTCGGAAGAGCGATATTCGCAAAAAGCAGGTTTCGACGTGACGGCACCTGGAGCCAACGGCGAATCTAGGAGCAAAATGTGCCCATCGTTTTCAGCACCTTCGATTACCCCAAATCACATTGTTACATGAGATCAAGTTTTTTTGCTGTTCCAGTCCTTGCTTGATTCTTAGGCAAACGGCATCATGTTCGATCTTTTTTTACAGTGAATCTCTCATAAAACCGAATAAGTGTATACAATATATTTGAAAGTCATTAACGAGGAAAGTGTATTAGGCCAGGAGATTATTGCCAAAAATAAATTTGAAGCAATATTAGGTCGAAGAAAAGTTGGCAAAAGGTCATGCGTCGGAGCGGATTCGAACCCGCGTCGGCAAATGGGCGGCATAAATCATGAAAAACGACAACTATGAGGACCGATATATTTAAATTTAAAAAATTATAAAATGCAAAAATGGATGGCGAATCCAATGAGCACAAAATCAATGGGTACAAATTGAATCTTTGTTCTCGGAAAAATCAAAAACTTTCAAAAATGCCACTTTTTGTTGCTTTTCCGGTTGTAACTCATGCGTATTTGCATTAAACTTGATGAAAAGTGAGATTTTGGCGTAAGTTTCCATGCTCTTTCGAATGGTATATAACATGAGGCAGTACAATGAGTTTTATTTTTCGAGATCGGTAGGTCAAAAAGTCGAGCTAGCGACCTAAAATGTATGTGGAAGTGAACCCTAGCCATAGGCATTACCCAGTTAACATTGTGGCTCGATACGACCATTTTGATGCATTGTGCCACCTCCCGGAATGCACTGCCCCGCTTTTACAGAGAACGCGTTTTAACTATTTTGAAAATACACGATCCCATAATTCGTTCATTATGTTTCATTTTTGCCGATGACCTCTATTTAAAAATCGCGAGCATTAATTACTGACCACACTCAAACAGAAAAGGACAGGTTCTTTCTGTGTGCGATCAAATCAATCCCAAATTTGAGAATGCGCTAATTGGAGATATTTAGTGGTACTCATTTAGTTGTTTAATGTACATTTGGCGAGCTTCGAAGGAAATATATTATCAATTATTTGTGTGTCCATGAAATTTCTACGAAAATTTGGAAATTATAATTCAGAATTTTTGAAATATTTTACTGTTGCAGATAGAGCAGTTGACCGGTTCCCTCCAAATTTAGTGCATATATTAAGTAATTAATGCATGATAAAACTGTGAAGAAACTAAGATGATTTCTGTAAGAAGAAGCGTTTGACAAAGAAATAAACATAGACGAAAACGTGATTTTGGGTGACTACAGTATCCATTACATAAACGTTTGTTAAAAACAGGGGAGAGCAGCTGATACAAATTCCATGGGTTATGTGATTGGACAATGGTTACCTTATTTAATGGTGTTCACATTTGTGATGGACAATCGTTACTGTGGAGTATACGTTCCTCCGAAAAAAAATTCCGAAAACTTTCCGGACAGCAATGGCACAACTCCCCAGATGCTAGCTCAATTATCCATCGAATGGTGATCCGTTGGGCTTTTGTCGGTTGGGCTTTTGTCACCCCCCCCCCCCCGTATAGAGTCAATGACGGAAAGATAAATCGTAGTTGCGCATACTCTTCCTCCATTCTCACAACGCAAATGTTGCCGTATATTTGATTGTATAACATTTCAGAATTAATCTAAAATATTTGATGTGATCCATACTTCTGATTGCTTGTGACTTTATAGATTCAAAATAATCTATAATCGGACTCCAGTTGATTCGAGCCCACTTCTTTCCCCTGATCTTTTTCCCGCCATCTCCCCACTTTCTGTTTTCGAATCTCTCCTCTTTTCCTCTGCCCTTTCGCTAACTCGCTTCTGTCTCCCATTACACTTGACTGTCTACTGTGTCCCTTCTCCGTTCCTCCTTTCTTCTATCTACCCCCTTCTTTTCTTTCTCGAATATGGCGATCGGAATGAGATCCTTGTGCAATCGTTCAGAATTCACGATTTATGATAGTGTACTCGAGCTAATTAATATTTTTCGATTAAAACACATTTATCTAACAGAATCATCCTAACTGAATTTCAGTTCTTTCGCTCTATATGCGAAGACCCAGTTACTCTACGTTCAAT
Organism: Pristionchus mayeri; assembly: GCA_036245805.1. Lineage (NCBI taxonomy): Eukaryota > Metazoa > Nematoda > Chromadorea > Rhabditida > Neodiplogasteridae > Pristionchus > Pristionchus mayeri. The sequence goes on from BTRK01000001.1 coordinate 29,159,685, forward strand.
CGCCAATAATTCAACTCCAATAATTACTTACTTTCAATGCAACGAATGAAGTTTGAGGTAAAGTATTTTTTAAAAATCGCTAATACTCTAACAATAAAACATTTTCAACATTTTAAGGCCCCTACGTTTAGCAAATGTTTATACAATTTTGAATTTTAGACTTGTGTGCCTATTCAATACAGTAATTAGCAGAGAATACCATATCGGACATCCTAAATGATTAGGACAAGCGAACTATCGAAATGAAAGAGCGCTGAGAGATGGATGCTTCAGGTACTACTTATTCAGAAATTCCCTCGATCATACATTGCTCCGAGGGCAGATCAAGCCGAGGTGACAGGGAGTTACGCGGGATAGAGGTATCATCGTACTCTCTTCGTTGTTTATTTGTTTGTTGCTGAATAAACGGTGCCTAATCGGCAGAACCTATTCCGTCTTTTACTTCTACACGCCCATTACGAGACTGCCAAGTGCAGTCTCACACAACTAAAACACTTTTGCAATTGTCTAGATACTCTCATGCTATGTCTATCCAGAAACGTCGAGAAAGCAAATGAATAGCTGCAAATACAATATATTTAAATAAAATAAAATGTATTTCTCTCTACAGATCTGGTGCTGATGCTCACTGAATTAGAACGAGCGTTCTCTAACGAAGAAGTGCATCAACATTTCTTGAAGAGCGTGAGAATAAAGAAAAAAAAGAGAAAAAAACAATTCTGAAAAAACTACGAAGCATCAAATTCATACCTTCCAAGTGTCATGGAACATAATTCCATGTGAGAATCTACTAATCGATCTCTGACTCAGGGAGGCGGGTCTGGAGACTGGAGAGATGGATAGATTAGAGAGCGGTGGGGGGTGGGGGGGGGGGGGGGGGGGGGAGATGAGATGGAGTTTCTCTGGTCGACCCGTTAACTCATGCTTGGATTCTTGCGCTAACGTTATTTGTATTGTACTTGCTTGATAAACCTATGTATTCCGTATCGTACCTAGAATCGTATTCCTATTGGGGACATCAGAACTTTTACTCATGCATCTAGAATGCTACGGATGCGGTGGTAATTGTATATTTTAATGTAACATAGTAGTCGATAAAACGTATTTACTATCCTATTGATGCTGTAATAAAAACATGTAAATTATTTCACCCGAGCGGTTTCGAAGCATTGTTGAATCGATCATATAAGACAAATTATGTCCCTTTACAATCCATTGGTGCAGATGAGATCGTTTTTCTGAGATCGAGACTTTTAGTGCTATCAGTCTCATGCGCCAGCGGGGCCTTTTGTCTGTTCACACTTAGCTCATCCATTCTGCTCTGTTTCTCCACTGTTTTTCCTAAGAGCACTAGCCTTCACTTCCCCGATCGCTTCTCGCTTCCCCGGCGTAAACATCCCTTTCATCCTTTGTAACTGCGCACTACTTCTCTTTCCCTAAAATTCTACCAACTGTTTCATTTTTAAATTTCTTGTTGCCAAACTCGTGTTAGCGACTCGCATAACCTGTCTAAAGTATTGTTGATATTCAATTCCTCGAAAAGTCGCCACTTTCTTTCAGAGAAAAATGGATTCAGATTCTTCGCTCTCTAAGCGAAGGACCGTCGCAGAAAACGTGATGAACTTCATGGTGAACGTAGCTTCACTGATGGAGTTTGACTGTTTCTAGCCGTGAACCCTTCATTTATTTTTATAATCTGTTCTTTTTCAAACCGTCTGGAATTTTTATGAAAATTTATTCCTGTGTTCAATCATACGGATTCGGCTGAGATCGAAGCGGCGCTTCATAGTGGTCTATCAGAACCGGTCAAGGCTAAAATCAGGAACGGTAAGCATCGATCGTTCACATTGAAATGGAACAATGTTCAGGACTGAATACAACCTTATCAATCTCTAAACAGGTTTCGAGGAAATCGGATATTTGTGGTACGTTTATGTTCGAATTTCTGAGTTTTCAAATATCATCCGGCAATCAAGGCTATGATAAATATTTTATTCATTTCAGGAAGAATTGTTCGATTGCTTTCCGAATAACAGACCCGATGACAGATGGTCTATCAATTCAAATTGTTCGCCCTTGTAATTTTCGGAGACCTTTACATACCATTCTTGATTCATTCTGAATTCAATAATAAATGTATTATGTGCACAATTCTAGTAATTTTACCATCTATTTTCGTCAGAGAGGATACTCACCTAGCCCAGTCGCCACCCTCAATGGCGTAAACATTCTCCTTTCATCTCTGTAAATGCATGTCTGGTGTTTCTCTCCCCCTTCTTCTACATTTCTCCCATTCTTCACATTAGAACAACACTGGCCTTTCTTCATCTCTATCCTTGAAGTCGGCATCAACCCGACGGTGAAGCCTTAGGGCTCACCCAATTCGACTTGCCGAGTCCATCTGCCATCCCTACTCACATCCCTACTCTCCACACATCGCGTGTTCTCCCACTTTATATGACAGGCCGTAGAGCATGGTAAATGAGGAGCCGAATTATCACAATACACACTTCATCACTTCATCACCTTCAGATGAACTGACGCTTGAAGACGAATAATCACTAGAATTTTCGCTCTCGATATGAGGTTCTGCTCTCATATTGAGTGACGGAAGAAAATCGAAATATCGCTCCTAATGCCCAATCAACTTTCTCCCCCGTGGAACGCTCGGATCGCATTTGATCGCATTGAAAAGGATGGGCTTTCACTCCCTTTTGCTCGTCTTTTCTCCGCAAAGAGTAGCAGGTTCGTCGGCCTTGAATATCGATTCGTATCGTTCGAATGAGTGATTCATTGGCACATTCATTGTAATAATTTACCTTGGAGTCATGAAAGTGAGATGTTTACTCAAAGTTCACGGTGAAAGAAGTGCGAAAGGAAAGGGAAAGTAACTCCGTGGCTCTACAGTGATCTCATTAGATGATTAGTATGTATTCGTACCTAATTCAGTCTACAAATCAGTTTCTTGGTTCAGTAGATCCATCATTCACAATGTGCTCAACATTGAATGTGCCATTGAACAGAAGAGCGAATTGCTATATTGCTTTATTTCCAGAGAAGCAAATAGCAAGAATGAATAGCTTAATGACCGGCTTTCCGGGATATTGCTTAATATCCGGGGGCGGTGCGGGGAGGGGGGCAGTGATCGCAAGATCCCTTGGCTCCATCGTCTCCGGGGGCTCCCTTCTCTCCAGCATCTCCGGGCTTGCCCTCGGCTCCATCCATACCGGGCTCTCCCTGAGGTCCCTGGATTCCGTCGCGTCCGGGGTTTCCAGGGCGTCCGTCGGGGCCGGGAGGTCCCTGGGGTCCAGCCTCTCCGGGGGCTCCAGGAGGACCGGGAGGAGCGGGCACAGTGCGGACCGATCCGGGCTCTCCAGCCTTTCCGGGCTGTCCATCGTTTCCGGGTGCTCCAGGGGCTCCCTGAGGTCCGGGGGTTCCAGGTGCGCCGGATCTGCCGGGAGGTCCCTGCTCTCCGGGCTGTCCGACGGCTCCGGGGGCTCCCTTGTGTCCCTGGGGTCCAGCGGGTCCGGGTGCTCCGGCGGGGCAGTCGAAGCAGAAGTCCTCGGGGCGGGGCAGGGCGTGCTGCTCGGTGGCATCGGGTCCGGGCTGTCCAGGCTGGCCGGGTCTTCCATCGTGGCCGGGCACTCCGTCCTGTCCGGGGGCTCCGGCGGGACCAGCGGGGCCAATGCCGCAAGAGCAGCACGAGGTCGAGGCTCTCTTGGCACGAGTGGCAGTGGACTGACGGAAGGACTCCAGCTGCAAATGGGGTACGGTAATGGAGGATGGTACGGTAGGATATTGTAGAATACGGTAAGATAAGAAGGTACGGTACCTTGGAGTACTCTCCCGTGAGGGCGTCAGCTCGAGTGCGGCAGAAGTTGATCTCATCCTGGAGAGTCGACTGCACGTTCTGAAAGGAGAGTATTGATTAGATGTGTACGGTATAAAATCAGTTATTAATCGAACTAGATGGTGAATCTGCCGTACCTGCATGTACATGCAGAGCATGGGCACGGCGACGATCGCCGTGAGTGTGGCGACAGTGGAGACGGCCACTCCGAAGAAGGCGAACCTCTTGACGGAGTCGGCCTCGATGAGCTTCGCCTTCTCGTCCATGATTCCTATAGAATTGATTGCTATTTTCGAAAATAGGCAAAGTACGGTGGAATTGGGCAGGGTAGGTCATTTTCTAATAGGCCAAGCCGCTTAGGCTGTTAAGGTGTGGCAAAGCCGAAATGAATGTGACGAAAGGAAGTGGGGCGAGCGCTTTTGAACCCTCCGGGCCGCGCTCTGGAACGCTCAAGTTCATGCAGAGATTGTGAGCAGATACGAGATTGAGGGGGAGAAAGGGGGGGGGCGAGATAGGGCAGGAGGTAGGGAGGAAAGCGCAGAGTTGGCAGCAAGTGTAAGAGGGAGTGGCACCTCCTCCCGCTTTTGCCGCCGTCCTCATTAGTTCAGGTTATTAGCCCTGCGGATATAAGAGGTGGTGGGGTCTCTCCTCATTCCTCCCTTTGTTTCCAGCAACTCCCATCTCTCTCCCATCTCTCCCTTAGAGAACGCTCAACCAGCTCGCTCTCAATTTCGATCCTTAGCCGATCCACCGCCTCTCCTCTCCTAGCTCGCTTCTCCTCACTTCCACCCGTCTTGCCCATCGATACTCGGACGATTTCCGAAAATCGATAATCCTGATCTACCGTAGAAACCATGAATGAAGGGGTCACCTCTTCGCTAATTAAGGTACTCACGAGTTGGGGTGTGCAAAATGTTTCCAGCACTCCTAATTTCTCATGCTCTCTCGTACCTCTGACCGAAGCGAGATCATGAGAAATGAGGAGTGCGGGCAACTTTCTGCACACCCCTGCTCGCGAGGATACCTATTAGGACTCCCGGAACTTCTTAGGTTTCGGGCCCACTTCCCTCTCTCCCTCCTATCATTCCCCCCCCCCCCCCCCCTCTATCGAGGTGTTGTATGACAGAAAACATGGAAAGTTGTCCCGAAATGAGTGGGAAGGAGAGGGGGAAGAAACCAAAGTGGTGTCGGGTTCTCTGAAACGGAGTTGCCGGGAAGTCGGTGTGTGCATCTGCAGGATTCACGTCTTCGTAGGTTACGGTAGTCACGGGGATGCCAATTGACGGCTGTGGGTTGCAGCATCTGCTACTGCTATGGAGACTCACGAACTACAAGAAGGTGTAGCAAGTACCATTGTCTACATTTATATATTATATATTTTATCTACGCTCGGCGGCGCAACGAAAGACGAATAATTACTTGAGTTATGATACAAGAGAGTTGTTCTCTCCTCACACTGAGGTCGAAATACGACAGGAAGGGGGGAATGTGGGGGGATGGAGGTGCAATCGTAAAATGAGAAGATCCAATCGGCTGGGCTCATCTGTCTTCGTCTGGTCTGATGGGGTGTTTTATCGAGGTGGATTTCTGGAAGTATCTTCCGTTCTCGGGTTCAATTCGTGGGTAATTATTTCCTTATTCTGCACAATTTCTCCCCTAACTGAGCGAGTGGCCTGAAGAGACCATTTCCCACGAAGCCATATTCCATTCTCATCTGAAGAGTGAAGAATATCGAGATGGACACATTCAGTAATATTCGAATTCTAACAATGAGAAATGAGACGTGGAAGCGGATTTGTAAATATATTTTTGACATAACTGGGTCCATGTTTAAGAAACTAGTATTAATGAAATGATCTGACGCCTTATTTTGCGCGATCTTTCGCAGGTAATCGAAAGCGAGAGAACATGGAAAATCAAGGGAGTCAGAAGAGCACTCCAGTATTAGTTGCATGCGGGATGGAGATAGCAAGATGAATAGCCAATACCAGACACCGGATGCTGATTTCGAAGGTTCCGAATCGACAATTCTATTGAATGATATGACGGAGAACTAGTTGTTGCGCAATATACATGTAGGGACTCCTCTCTCTCTCTCTGTGAAACACAAATTGGGCTTCTGAATTTTTGTTTTTGTCAAACCCGGGGCAATTGAGGGTGTACAATTCACGTGAAATATATAAGAGAGATTTTTTGACTCAGTGAACATATTTGTAGATACCCTTGGCAAAGTGCGAAAAATCGAAACCGTCCTAAATGTGCCCACATGCAGTACTCGACGAACATAGCTCGGGTGCCACATCCGGAGTGTTCTAGATCGCTCTCTGCGAAATGGGACACACTTGTGTCAGAAAGGTGAAATTTCGAATTTTGTCATTTCGATACCGATTTGAATCACTGATGTCTCAAAAATTCACTAATATTCCATAGATTATAAGTGACAAATTCTAGAATGATTGAGCATCAACTCGTGAAGAAACAGAGAAAATAAATTTTTGAAAATAGTTAATTAATTCAGATGAGTGGGTAGATACGTTTTTATTGCATTATTATCTAGAGCGGCATAATTACTATTCACATAAAAAAGTAAAAAGAAATTAAAAATACAGTTTGTGAGAAATCGTCAAAAATGCTTGAAAAATCAGTTCTCGATCATCCCGAAACTACCGTACTCTAGTGACGATAGAGTGTGCTGAATAAAGGGACGATTACACTTATAGTAGGATTACTGTATTTCTAAGGTAGCAGGATTACAGTATGTCTGTCTAAATTCATTCCAGGCTGTCCGGCCTCGATTGTGCCACTACGACTTGATTGGCACCGTTTCGCGTATCTACAATATCATTGTTACAGTATTTCAGACTACGGTAGCCGAGAAATGATAACTGACACAGTCTGAATGGTGTGATTCATGTAACCTTAGGAAGATCCTACATAATCTACCGTAGAAATACAGTAATCCTGCTATGCGTGTAATCGTCTCTTCATTCTGCACACTATCTCGTCACTAGAGTACGGTAGTTTCGGGATGATCGAGAACTAACTTTTTAAACATTTTTGACGATTTCTCACAAACTGTATTTTTTATTTTTTTTTATTTTTTTATGTGAATAGTAAGTGTGCCGCTCTAGATAATAATGTAATAAAAACGTATCTACCCGCCCATCTGAATTAATTAACAATTTTCAAAAAAATATTTTCGCTGTTTCTTCACGAGTTGATGCTCAATCATTCTAGAATTTGACACATATAATCTATGGAATATTAGTGATTTTTGAGACATCAGTGATTCAAATCGGTTTCGAAATGACAAAATTCGAAATTTAAACTTTCTGACACAAGTGTGTCTCATTTCGCAGAGAGCGATCTAGAACACTCCGGATGTGGCACCCGAGCTATGCTCGTCGAGTACTATACGTAGGGACCACAAGGGGTATAGCCGAAATGAACCTATGCCACCCTAACTATGCTCAAAATGCCCACTGGGATCCAAATAAGATGATACTTTTGGCCGTTTGTCGATATCTCATCTCTGAATCGCGCTAGAGGTCATAAAGTACGTGAAAAGGTGTCAACGGAAAGCGGCAGAAAAGCGAGACGAGGAAGAAAGGGGCGGAGCCAATTCCGCTGCCTCTCCAGTCAAATCCCCAAAACTTTGGGCAGAGCTTCGCCCTTTCCCGGATGCGCCTCACCCCCAATAGGTAAGACGAGGAAGGGATGCAAGCGCGCTCTTTTGCAGGCCCAGGCGCTCTCTACACGCGCCGGGGCAGAAACTGGTGCAAAAGAGGGAGGAGGGGAGAGAGAGAATGCACTCCGCTCTCTCCGCCTAATCAGTGTATCGCGGACTGGTTTCTTTTGAATCACAAATCAACGAAACAATATTTTATCGGGTTTTCTTGATAGAGGTACTAGAATACCGATAGTCTATCAGGCAAGCCTTGTCCCGTATGTCTATGTTCGCTGAGCGCGCCAAACCAGCGTTTTCCAGCGTTTTCGCAACTTAATTATCGTATGCTGACCTATTCAGAGAACACTTTTACCAGCGGGCCAGGGCTATATCGAAAGGTAATGGAAAGAGCTTCCGAATCCTTTTTTGAGCGAGTGATTTGGTTGAGAATGAAGCTTGTGATTCCTAAATCTCGCTTTCGAGGGGAAATGCGTCAGAGGAAAGTGGGCGGAGCTTGGGGAGTCTACCTATACGTGGGCACATTTAGGACGATTTCGATTTTTCGAACTTTGCCAAGCATATGTCCACTGACTGAAAAAGTCTCTCATAAAATTAAATGAAATTCTCAATTCACATTGTAAACAGTGAATTTAGTTTGCATACTGTGGCTCCGCCCCTTTTGTGTAGTTACTAGTTCATCGTGTCAACTAATTTTCCGTATGTCATGTTTTTTATGAGCCGACATCTAATCTTTATTCTCATTTTATTTAATATCTATCATTTACTGAAGAAAAATATAAATATCAGGAAACAACAAATTACAACTTAATTGCATTAATACTTAATTTATTATACTCATTTTAAACTTCGGTAGTTTTCCGGCTCTGCGTTACGGCTCCGTGTTTTGCGGATATTATGAAAAATCCCATTTATAAATTCACCTACATTTCTGAATATAGGACATGCACCTACCGATCTTCATGTTCCTAGAAAGTCTTGAATGAACACTCTCTTGTTCATTCGCAAATAATTATTGTCAAGAAAATGAAAATTTCCGGAATTTCGAAAGGCTTTTACAAAAAATCCCATTGATAGAAACTTCTCATTTTTGACAATTTTTGCTGACTCATTCCTATTTATTCGCTGCCGGAAATGCTAAGATGAACTCTCTTTAGACCGCAAGAAAATCGAGAAAAATCAAATTTCAAAGTGACGATGTTTATTAATTTGACAACAACCTTTTTGCCGGTTTTGATTTTGTAATTCCCGGCTCGGTGGTCCCTAATATACATGCAAAAATTGTGCAAGTACGCGAGAATAATTTCAATTTCATCGTTTCTTACGGCATAATAACGATGAAAATTGTTTCCTCGATCACTCGTTGTTTACCATTAATTTCTCTTTCCAATTATTCCTTTAATAATTCAAAAAAAACTTTGATAACGATAATTTTATTCTCGAAAAACAACAATTATAATGCGCAATGCGGGTGGTGGGTACAAATCATTCTGATTTGGCAACAACTTCGGAGGGTACTTACGGTAATCTACTTACAATTAGTTAGCTTTTGTGCGCGGCAAGAAAGCAAGAAGGAAGGGAAGTCTTTATGAATCTTCTTTTTCAATGTAAGTTTTCCAACTTCATCCCATTCGAGTTCGTCGTTCGCGAACAGCTGAAATTAATAAATGGCGCACTTCGAAGGGATTGTTTACAATATTACGAAGTAATAAAGGTGATAATTTTGAAGTAGTCCTCACCCCTTTGTAGTTCAGCAACAAGGGGTACTTGGGCATCCCAAAGAAGTGAGGGTCATTATCCGTGTCCGTGAGGAGGACAGAAGAGAGACGAGGCATCGAGAAAAGCTGGTCAATGAAGGAGACTGAAAAAGAATCCCGCATTGCCCACTCATAGCCAGGTATCCGTAACTGCCAGTGGGAGGATGTGGCCAAAAATCCCAAAAAAGTATCCATCTGTTCCCTACCCAACCAAAATTGATTTTCAGATTGTAATTTAAAGAAGGACTGTCAGCAAAGTTGAAATTTTGACGTTGTCATAACCTTTACCGACCTTTGTACAACCATAAGAGATTCTGAAAATTTCAAAAGCGTGTCTCTATTTTGAACCGAGTTATCATTAGATGGCAGAATGCCAAGGAGGGCTTGAAGGGAAGGGACGTGCGGGAATTCAAATATCTAGAAGATTTTTCAAAAACTGGTGGGATTCGAACCCGCAACCTTCCGATTACGCGGCGACTGCTTTACCACTGAGCTATGCGATTGACCTTTGCCTATCCTCTTAGTTCGCGCTATGATCGTTGGACGATTGTCTAGGTCATGGTTATGACAGCGTCAAAAATTTAACTTTGCTGACACTCCTTCTTTAAATGAGCACTGTACAATAGATAAATAAAACAAACTTAAATATTCGTTATAAAAATAGTAAAAATCGTAGTTTTTTGCTGTGTCGATAAAGCAATGAGCCCACCGGGATTAGAGAGCTGCGGATTGAGGATAATCCTGGAGTTGGCAAGTGTGACCTGGATTTCCTTCGTATGAGAAGCCATGGAGAGGACGATGGGACTGAATGAATTGCTTATCAAACTATCAATCTTTTTCAAATCGCTCCATAGAAATTTAGAACATTTTAACTCGCGATATTTGGGAGATATATTACAAGCTCGCAAAGCTTCTGTTGTTCAGTCAACCCTATAGTATTTATTATGGGAATGGCCATTCGATGCAAGGTAGGGAGAGGAATCGTTATCTCGAATCGAATGGCCAACCCTAGTACTTACGCGGTGGCATCATTGAGGGTCAGATCCTGGATATAGAGACCGTCGATGGTTGACGCACTCAGGATCTGATCGTAGAGCGAGAAGAACGACGACGAGAGAGGATGAATGCTGACGACCTCGATGGAAGTAGAGAGCAGAGTGACTACCTGGAAAAAAATATTGTTTCCTTCGGAAGAGCATACGATATTCCATATACATCTCCCGGCCGCCAATCCGCACATATAAATACAGAAGAAATCTAACACTACTGAGTATCTAAACTGCGTCCATTTCTATACTAAGTGTATGCTCTTTACTAAGTGTAGAAGATCTATTGATGGCAGTAGGTATTTTGGTTTTCTGACCTTCGTGATGACAGGGTCCGTAGAACCACGCAGCTTCATTTCCACAATTCGGGGATCGCACGTCCTTACTTTGTCCGTGGACCGTCTTTCGTCCAGATCGGACAGGTCGTAGAATGGAAGGTAGGCACGAACGAGAACAATCGACACAAGCATGACGTCCTGCTGCAAGTATGAAGGACCACAATGAAATATAGAAAGTGCGCCAATCACTTGAACAGAGTGAAAATCAGAATTTCTTTGCCAGCGATTTTCTAACAAAATTTTAATTACAATTTAAATGAAAATTTATATTTACAAAATTTAATGCATAAAATAATACTCACTTCATCATACCCGAATAGTACACTACTGATTCCTGGCCGATTGTTCTCTCCACTCATGAACTTCATCACTCCATTATTGTAGTGGGTGGAAACCTGCCATGGGCCACGGATATAATTGGCCAAATGATAATATCAAAAAATTCCCCTTCAGACTTTGAAGAACATACAACCGTATGTTCCATCGATACATGCTAAAAATTGCACGTTTACTAATAATAATTTTAAAAAATGATATTGTATCTGTTTTTGAGAAACATATTTTTACAAATATGGAAGAAGCATGCGAATATTAATTATGCAAATTATAAAAAAATACACTTCAAAAATGAGATACCATACCTTGGCGAGGTTAGCCAGATCAGTGCCATCATAGGGGTTGAAGAGATAGTAGCAGATTCGCTCGAGAGGCGGCCACGGAAGAGCATCCCAGCTGAATACACGAGATTGGAAATATGAAGTAAAGTGAATTGAAGATATCGAATTTTTTTCTGTGAAATGGACACATTGGAACAATGGGTATTTCTCAAATTTTGACAGCCATTCACAAGAAAACAGATCCATCGCATCAGTGGACTTTGGAGAAAGGATTTTAAACCCGAAAGATATTCTTCCAAGACTAAAGATAAACATCAGAGATTTAAATCGACTCGTGTGAAAACGGTGCCGAATACTGTATAATATGTATGCCATGATACCTGGCACACTCGGGTTGAGGAACTTCCGAATTGATTCCGATCTCGATAATGTTCTCCATTTTCAGGGAGTCAACGATGCTGAGACGACCAGTAGCCTGAGAGAAAATTTAGGTGTAAAAAGTAAACAAAAGGAGGACCGAGATACAATAGAAGTTCAACAATTGCTGAAGACTGCACATTTTCATACATTTTTGTATATGTGCGACATGAAATGTTAAAATTACATATAGAGCGGGGGAACTGACTTGGCAAAGATTATCCGTTTCATGGACATCGGCTGGAATAAGGGGGGAGAGAGCAGTCAACTCTACATTAGGACGATCGCCGTCGATCGACTGATTGGTCGGCGACTCATGAGAAAAATCGATCGATGACTGCAATTAATAGGAATAGCGAAGCACGGATCCTAATCGGTCCGTAGTATCAGACTAAATGAGTACAGCACCCTAGAAAAGCAGAAACCGTTGGTAAATATCTGCGTGGACACGCAAAACTTAATTCCGTTCGTAATCAGAAAACGACTCATGGTTTCTGCGATTTTCTAAGTAGTTTATTGCTATGTATTCTATTCTATCATTAGGAAAGGTCAATAAAGGAAAATTAAGAAAGGAGAGTCTGAGCTGCTAAAGGGTGAGACCGGCTTGGAAGCTCATCAAAACTCGTCGTGTCTATTTTATCATCCCCAGTGCAAGCCTCAGAGCGACGACTGAGACGAAAGGAGTCACTCATTCTTCACAGATTCGAGACACTCGGTTTGACACTGAAATCATAGGGTACTTTTTTTCATCAGAAACCTGAATAGATAACTGAAATTACAAGATAAACATTTCAATTAAAACCTGAAACTGAAGACACTAGAAGAACTGTAGGAATCGGAAATGAGTGGTTTATTTCTACGAATGATTCCGTCATTATTGAACATAGATAAATTCCTCGACGATTCGAACGTCTGCCAACTTAAACAGCAGTAAAATTGAATTTAAGAATAATTTATTATCGATTAACAACAATTACAATTCACATTTAATATTTAGTGAGAAGAAAATACAACGATAAAGAAACAACTTCGGAGGTACTTACGGTAACCTACATCAAATTTTCCTTCTTTTCCCAGTTTAGAGAACCAATAAAAAATGGGTCGATTAAGCCGATTGAAGCCTTTGTTACCTTCGTATCCTCATCACCTATCTTAACCCATTCGAGCGAGCCGTTGGAGAGCTTCTGAATATACAATTATTAAGAAAGTTTTCAACAGTACGGAGTACCGTCGATAAGTTCGTAATAGTTCTCACCTCATTGAGGTAATTCTCCCAGAAGGACGCGGGTAGATGAAGAAGTTGTGGTCATCATCCGAGAGAGTGACAGAATTGAGACGAGGCGTCGAGGCCAGTTGGACAATGAAGGAGGCTGAAAAGTGTGTTGGTGAAAAGATCTTCCCGCACTGTTCATAAATAGCTAGGGAAGGCGAGTGTAAGGATGGGGGGGGGGGGAGATGGTCAACAACCCAAAGTACCCATCTTCTTCCCTATCAATCGAAAGTTGATTTTCAGTTTGTAATTTAAATGAGAAATAGAACATTTTTGTTATTAAAAATTGTAGTAAAATCGTAGAAAGCGAAAATGCGTTATTAAAAATCAATAAATCAATGAACCCACCGGGATCGGACAGTCGAAGTCCTGTACGGCGGCCCAGTCCGACTTCGATTTTCTTCGCATTAGATACGATCGAGAGGATGAGGGGACTGAATGAATAGCGTAATTATCGTCAAAATTTTCGAATGCATTTTTTACACTTTGCATCTTTGTATTTTGGGAAGAAGAGAGAGTTACGAAACTGATGAAAAATATTGCGAGCAGCCTACTTACGCGGTGGTGTCACACAGGGTCAGATCCGTGATCTCGAGCATGTCCATATTCGAGGAACGCAGCAACTGTTCACACAGCGAGAGAGACGAAGAGGGAAGCGTGTAAGTGTGAATGCACACCAACGAGATTGATGAAGACAACAGATGGATCACCTGCGCGGAAAAGTTTGCTTGCCTGAAGAGCAGCCCAGAAAACACCTCATTACTATCGCACAAAAATATATAAAAAAATATGCAATTTCATTGGAATTCGACAAAAAAGAAATCCACGTTCCATTGGATTGTTTCAGAAGAAGTGTGCTCGTCAGTCAGTAGAAAGCAACAGTTTGCATGCATCTCTGACCTTCTCAATGATGGGGTCCTCAGGTCCACTCAAAATCACTTTCAGGGTGGACGAGAACTGGAGACGCTTGAATCGTCCTTTTTCCAGACTTGCCAGATCGTAGAAGGGAAAGTGGGAGGGGAGGAGGTGAATCTGCACCACCAGACAATCCTGTGAATGGGCGATCGTTTGGATGAGCAAGAATTTGAATTTAGGAATAAGGCATTAAAGGAATCTTGTAGTCCCAAAGTTTAATTTTTAAAACGTTCTGTAATTTTGAATATCGACTGTGATAATCGACTCAAAACAACTTATTAAACACAAAAAAATAATAAAAATACTATTTTTGTTAAAATTGACTTTAAAAATGGCGAATTTAAAAACATTCTTCTGCAGCCGATGGGTATAAAATTACGGTAGAAATCTAGTTGTTTGCGACCTAGCGGCAAGAGTCAATCACGGCGGCGGCGTCGTATCTTCTGCGGTTTCTTCGACGTTTTCTGTTGTTTTCATTCATTTATTGCGTTTAATGGTCGTAAAACATGAAGTAGATTAGTTCCGCTTTCTGTTTATGCACTCAAATGAACCTGTGATGCGTTTTTTTATGTTATTGAACCGCATTCTGGCGGCCGACGCGAGCAAGGCCTAGACAGGCGGCGGATAGGGAGCCATGCTCCCTATCCGTCGCCTGTCTAGATTATTGATTATTATTGATTATTAAAATTTAATCGGTAAATTAATAAGTTTTAATTGTTTTAGGCCCCGCAATATCGCGCCCAAGGGCTCGCTGGCGATCCACGAGGAGGCCTGGAACGCCTACCCGTACTGCCGGACGGTGCTGACGAACCCCGACTACATGAAGGACAACTTCTTCGTCAAGGTCGAGACCCGGTACGTTCCCCATCTAACATTTACATATAACATCGGGTACCCGGAATACTTCGGTGTTTGATTAGCCAGCCACATAGGGGACCTGAGTCAATCGATAGTTGACGAGGGAAGAGGTGAAGGGAGGAGGAGAGGGCATTGATCTACCCCTCCCCCGTCCCCACTATTTCCCCGTTCGTCCCTCTCCCGCCTTTCGCGGGAGCACGTACTCATAATGCTTCCCTTCCATCGGCGCGCGTCTCTGTATTACTTTCCGAATCGCCCTCTCACCCTCTCACCTTACTGTAATGTCGATTCAGATGGCTGGCGATAAGCAGAAGAAGGGATCTCATCTGGTCGCCGGAGGCACGATCGTGGGCGTGCTGGTGCTGCTGATGGCGGCAGCTCTCTACCGACCCCTCCCGAGAAGGTACGGTAGATGTAGATGAGGATCATTGCAAAGTGCTTGTAGTTGGAGATCTGCACGATGTTCACAAAGGGGTGATTACATAGGCTGAATAGTATCACTTCAGATGGCCAAGTCTACGATCGACAAGGTGGCGATGCACATCATCGAGCCCGTGCTTCGAATCTCCTACTACTATCCGGTGAGTTTGGGTTGTGACCATACCTGTCCAGCACTGACGACGTTTTGGTAGTCAAAAAAAATCGACAACTCCCTATACGTTGTAATTTTGCTCAATCTGGTAGTCAAAAAAAATCGGCGTTCATGGTCGATAATGTTGTGGTAGATCATGATGTAATCAAGTCCAACTACCGTACCAACTTACACTATGGGACTACAGTAACCCAAATTACAGTAACTTGATTACCGTAGCCCGGGTTCCGTGGAGCAACTTGAGTTCCTTGGGTCAAACTTTTTTTACAAAAAATCATCAATCACTATTGATGTTCTACAGTAACCTACCGTAACCCTCACTACCGTATGCCCATTGGCCAATCACGAACTGACTTTTTTTTCTAAAAGATACCATAAAATTCAGTTCGTTCCTCAATATTGAATAACATAGCTGGGGGCATAGCTCAGCCGGTAGTGTGTCTGGCTGAGCGACGCAGGGTCCCGGGTTCGAATCCCGTCCGGAACAAGACCACCCCATCAGGCCGACCAAGCCTGGTCCAATTGGTACTGGTACTAAAACCAGGAGTAAAGGGGCGGCGTCGCCGGCTGGCAACTGAGTGACAACCTATGCCGCTATATGCTATGGATGCGTACACACCGATCAAAAGACACCTGCGCACGTTCCGCGCGTTGAAAAATACGCTGAAGACGGAACTACCTTTACCTTTACCTTTACCTTTTTATTGAATAACTGAGGAAATTTTATTTTTATTTTTTTCGTTATTAAATCATGACCGAGTGGCTAACAAGTTTGGCTTGGAAACCGAAGGTAGTGGGTTCGAGTCCAACCATTGTGAAACATATTTGCCGTACCACAGTACGGTGGGTCAACTTTAGTTCGCTAGGTTACACTTTTAACTATCAACGTTTTGGTAGTTAAAACAATCGACGTATATAGGCTCCTGGGTTTACCGGCGGTGGGCAGGTATGGTTGTAACACGGGGAACTCTTCTTCATGCCCATCGACCTACCATACTAAACAGTCTTCTCGATTGCAGTCGCGCCTGTGTTCGAACGCCTACTGCATGATATACTGGACGCGCTGGACGCCGACCGCGTTGAGTCGACTGATCGGGCCGATGTTCGACTGGGATCCGAATCTGCTCATGGAGACGACCCACTGGGACGGCGTCAAGGTACGGTAGTGGAGTACTGTAGCAGATATGGTACTGTAATGCAGGTGCGTGTGTATCACCCTCGCAATAATGCGACTACCGAGTCTGACGGCGCCATCATCTTCATCCACGGTGGTGGATTCGTTTTGGGCAATACGGAGATGTGAGTGTTTTGCATTAATTATCGATTAGTAATATCATTTATCGATTCATTGGCAATTATTGATTATCTCCCTATCTCAGGTATGAGTCTGTGACGCGCACGATGGCCAAAATGATGAGCACACGCCTCTTCGTCTCGATCGACTACAGACTTGCGCCCGAAACGGTACGGATCATCGGTGTGCAGGGATTGCCCCCCCCTCGATGTATACGGGGTCATGGTCAAAAATCGATCAGTAGGTCAAGACTAAGTACCATAAACAATCGATTGTACAGCACATGATACCGTAACCCGCGAATATCGCAAACTAAATTTATTTTTAAAAAGTCCTGGCATCATGCCCAATCGATTGTACAGTACCCAAGTCACTACCGTAACCCAGTTCCATGGGTCAGATCCAGTTCCTTGGGTCAAACATTTTTTTCTAAAAATTTAAAAACGAGAGTAAAATTATTTTTAATTATCCTACCGTATCTCTCGTTACTGTGAATCATTTTATAATCGATTTAGGAGTTTTAGAAAAAAATGTTTGACAATTTTATGAAAATGTTTCACCCAAGTAACTGGATCTGACCCAAGGAACTGGGTTACGATAGTGACTTGGGTACTGTACAATCGATTGGGCACGGTGACAGGACATTTTTAAAAATAAAGTTAGTTTGCGATATTCGCGGGTTACGGTATCCATATACAATATCAGGGTGTACTTTACTATCGATTGGTTATGGTACTTAGTCTTGACCTACCGATCGATTTTTTACCATGACCCCAATACGTCGATGGGAGGTGCCCGTCCGGATGGGCACCCCCCATCGTATCGTGCACAACTATGGTAAGGGTTAGTTATCGATTTATTAGGTTGGTGCACAAAAAACTGGCGTAGTATTATCCAAAACCGGCAGGGTTTTGCTGCTAGAATCAATGGTTCCCATGTTCTACGGTAGCCTTGGCTACGACAATCTATTACAAACTGGTTTTGTAGGAGTATGTCACGCCGTTCCTGACGAATCCGGACTTCGCTCCAATGATGCAGCCCGATCTGCCCGACCTGCCGCGCGATCTTGTCGCCACGTGCGAGTTCGGCGTGCTGCGAGATGAGGGAGCCATCTACGCCCATCGACTGAAGGAGGCAGGGGTGAGTGGGAGCTGGGAGACAAGGGTAGTTTCAAAAGTAATTTATTAATCATCATGAAATGGAGGTTAACATAGGTGAGTAATAATGCAAACAGTCGGAAATATGCATGTGCCCCTAACAATTTCTCAGTCCCTGCATGTTCGTAACTAATCTGACTTCTTCCCTCTGACTCTCTTCACTGGCTCATTCCCATCCCCCTCGTAACCTTCCTCTTCTCCATCCGCTTCCTCCCCTCTTCCTCTCTTCGTCTTCCTCACTCTCTTCGGCTTCTCTGGCTGCTTCACCTCTCCTGCTTCGCCCTCTCCCTCTTCCTCAGATGTCTCGCCTTCCTCTGCCACCTTGGCTGCTCTTCCCTTCCCTCTGGTGCCTCCTCTCGCCTTCCCTTGCTCACTTCGCCCCCTTCCACGACCAGCTGGAGTCTTCGACTCCTCCTCCTCTCCTTCGTTCCACTCGGAACCAGAAGACAGTACCTCCGAATCGTGATCATCGCTGAACACGATCGGGTCCATGATGGGGTTCGAGTCCGAGTCGACTTCTTCTCCGTATCCTCCTCCCAATTCGACGGACACATCACTCTCTGCTCCATCTTCTACCATATCCCCCTCCTGCTGATCGTTCTCCTTCCCATAGAGGGCTTTGACGTAGGCGATCGAATCCGGGGCGCCGATCTTCTTGAGGTAAGCGTGCAGCTTCCTTTGGCGTGCCACTTCTTGTACCTCCTTCCATACCTGAACACACTAATTTTACTTTGATGCTTTGGGAAGGGAACTGTTGTCCATGGTACTAACTTCTCTCCTCCAGTAGTGATCCACCGCTGACATCTTCCTCTTCACACACACAGTCTGTCGTCCTTTCACCCTTGTCACATACGAAGACTTCTCCTCCCTCAAGGCGGGCGGTCAGATCCGCCATCGCAATCGTGTTATGATGTAGGACGACGAGCTTGATCTTCTCGTGGTAGAAGGCGGGGCAACTTAATAAAACAGGCCGATGGCGATTCAAGTTGTTATGAAGTGTAGGGGGAGGGGGGGGGGGTCAATAGTCAAATTTTTTGCATACCATGCGATGTCTTTCGGGATGTACAAGTTGACCAGCGAGTTGAAAGACTCGCAGGGAGAGGTATTCTTCTTCGGGGAAGCTCGAACAAATCCGGCGAGGAAGGTGGGCTTGAGGATGACCTTCTTGAGCTGGCGGAACTCCTCGCTCTTCCAATCAATGTTGTGAGATGGAGCCTCTGGCAGTTCCTTGTGCACGCATCCACTGATCCCCGACAAGAACGGCACCTGAGTATGATTAACTTCTAGTATCGTGCATGCATGATATAACAAATAATATTATTGTTATTTTGTTTTTGCACTAACTTTCTCTAGATGCTTATGCCGTCCACATACATGAGCCAACAGACTCTTCCATCGCTCGAGCCCTTTTGACCTGTTCCTTCGGTACTGGTAGTGCACGTGATAACAGTGATTGACAATGTGCTTCCACCAGTACTTTATCAGAGCACACTTCTTCTTCTTGCTTAGCTGAATTCACTTGTGTATGTTGACTTCGATTGTTTCCATTTACTTTATTACTGTGAACCTAATTGAAGCTAATCGTACTAACTATACTAATAACCTCTCGTAGATCACTGTTGATTCCTTTGATCAAGTGCCAAAAGTCGAGACAGTGCCGAATTCGGGAGAAGAGGGGCTCGCTTCTCATCATTTTGCCTATCTTGGCGTCGTTGTCCGAAGTTACACTCCTTATCTACCATTAACTAGCATTAGCGACATTTAAATATCGGTGTTTCGTTGTTCCCGAATTGCGATATCTGACCGTGAACATCTTCTTAATTAATGTCGTGAGTCCTCTCTTTATGCCTTCTTTCTCCATCCGGGTACTCACGCCGTCTGGAAACGTTTCCACTAGTAATAGAAAACCCGATACTTACTAATTACAACTAACACTACCTATCCCTCGCATGTTCTTGTGCATGTTCACTGCCTCTAAAACTAAGTTCGTCCCAAGATCGATCACGGTGTTGGTGTTGTTGGTTGAAGTGAAGCCTCGAGTACCATATCTCCCGTCGACCGCCACGTCGATCCCGTGTTTCTGAAATGTTCAAACTTCCTTCCGATATCTATATTATTCCACGGCTATGCATTAGAAGATTAGGACCGATGAAATCAAAAATTGTTCTAGTAGCTTTTATTGGTGCTTTGATAATTCGACTAATATTGAGAAGGAAGTTTGTGAAACATCATTGTGACTTCTGTATACACAGTTGCGGGATTTTAACGTTCGATATTTTGATCTTCTCTGTTTTCACATCACATTATTTCAGCTGCGATGAGAGGCCTACGTCCCCCGCATGGATTGAAGCAGGCCCAGGAGCAGTCAGAGGTTATGAGGGGATGGGAGGGGTCATAAGAAACTACCGTATCCCCTCATGGACATATTTCAGGGGAGGCCGGGGTATGCGGTCGAGGTCGGATGCACGGAAAGGTTTTCAAGTGAGTCAAAGATGTAAATAAGTATGAAATATCTAACCCCGCTGGCTCCTCTAACCGTCGCCTCTGCCTGCTTCTTGTGCGTCTCATACACTACATCCACAGCTGGGATGATCACATCAGCAACATGGTTCCTCATTGTGCTGTAGGAGGGGAGGGCCAGTCCGAGTTCCTTTCCCATCGCTAGGACTTTCTGAATTAAATTTCCGAGAACAATATGTTTCGTTCTAATCTAGGCTGATCTGGTCTTCTATAGATATCGAAGTAACAGGCACGGGCGTTCCAGTAATGTAAACAGATGTAGTGAATTTGAGGTTTCCCTCATAGTATCCCTCTATCTTCTCTTGAGAGCTCCACCTCACAATCCGATCGCAAACAAGGCAAACCCATTGCAGGTTGAGGGCCGAGCCTACGGTCCACGAGTGGAAGGTCCCGGCTTCGATCTGGGCTGTGCCGCAGTCGCGGCAACGGGAGAAGAGCGACATTAGGGATTCCTTGGAGACGAGGAAGAATTTGTGATCATCAATTGTTGTCGGGGAATCCGTTAGCACGCCGTTGTCTGTTTCTTGCGAACACGTGCCTTGGGATGGGGCGAACTGAATTTAGTTTTCTATTGTGATAAAAAACCTAGATGTCTTTCATTTTTACATCACTCATTTATATCATGACTGTTGTTACTGCTGTCGATTTAAAGTTACCGGACGAGGACAAAATTGACCCCCTATTTTTTGTCCTCCGTCGAATAGCCGATGACTGAATTAGATGAGAATGAGCATACAAAAAATGCTAAAAATCAATAATAGCCTCAAGGGAAAACCGAAAGTGATCAGCGTAATCCCGCGCTCTCTCACTTTGCATACTCTCTCGTACACGCGACGTGATCAGGGTTTCGTCCTTGTCCGGTAACTTTAAGGATCATTTCAAACATCTTCATTTCCGTTATGTGTATGCCAGTGTTTGCAATGAATAAAATACTTTTCAACATTTATAATTGTGGAGTATGCCAATTCGGCTGAGTAATTTTCTTACCAGGTAATCTGTTCCCTGCGACGACGGTGCATCCAACTGAAAGTCGTAGATATCGTCCCCGACGCTGCCTACTGAATCTTCGCACGGTTGTTCCTCCTCCACCCTCACATTCTATAATGGTTGTTGTGTATCGTGTGCTTATTTTGCCTCCTCAGGACATGTTCTTTGGCCGAATTGCCTCCCCAGGGCTCGTTTTGTGTGCGAATTTCCAGGTACTAGATATGCGATTGCCCGTCGTATAAAACTTAGAATGCCCGGTACCTGTGGTCTGTCTTCCCTTTGGAGTCTCGGTGTATCCGTTTTTTCTCGCCGCTAAAACAGTAAAGACGTACAACGCAACTATTCCAGTACATTCCATGCATGTGACAAGGCAATATAATACAAATCGGTAAACCAAAATTGATCAGTAGATACTCACATCAATCGGAAGCGCAGCTTCTTTGTTATCGAAGTGACGGTAGCATATCCATACTTTCTTCTTCGCCTTGAACTTTTCCTGCACTCGCTTCTCCAGGTCGTCCAGCTCCTCGTCGATCAAGTTCAGTCGGATGAACCATTCCCTCCTTTTGTTATCCTTCTTCGGCACACACATCAGTCGCAGTTTGAAGGCAAACAACGCATAGAAAATTGGACATCGAACTAGAAGGAAATTTACGTAACATTCATCGTTAATCATTTAAGTACAGTTAGACAGGTTAACTACCATGATACACGTGAATATACGGTTTAGCATTACAAGGCAGAAACATTTGATGAAAATACAACGAAAATTAACCGAAAATACAATGAAACCAATGAAAAAGCGTAGATGAGATGGGGTACGGCGATCACGCCGTAACGTCGATTCGTTTCAAATACCGTAATCACAATACGTCGACTTACACCGGAATTAATTATTTCCATTTTCCGGCTTTGCCTGTTTTTAAGCTTAATAAAATTTATTTAATTTTTTTGAGTTAATGCATTGAAATGAGGGACGAAAACTGCGCAATTTGAAGTGCACTTGATTTTTGACTGGTAAATCCCTTTAAGGCTGATCACTGTGGTCGAATCACATTTGCGATCTTCTGAACACTTTTAAAATAATCTGTAACATTTTTGTTTTAAATAATTCTTACTATCGCACTAACGGTTGATATCCATAGATATCTAACAATTGATTATTTGTCGTTTAATACAAAACTAACATAAAACTTTTTTTACAATGAGAGCTATTTTGCGCGACCTCCCCAAAGCTTAAACTAAACCACAAATTATACTCACCTCCCTCCGAAAGAAAGTAGCTCGCTCGATTCCTGGTCGATTGTTCTCTCCACTCATGAACTTCATCACTCCATTGTTGTAGTGGGTGGAGACCTGCATTGGGCCACGGATATTTTTGAAATGGCCAAATGATATCATCAAACATCTCCCATTTTGGCGTTGAAGAACATGCAACATACAGCTGTACATCCCATTGAAACAGGCTAAACAAATCGCACGTTTATTACTAAAAATGTTGAAAAAAACGCATCTTTGCAGGAATTTACGAAATATATTCTTAAAAATAGAAAAGAAGCAAGTGAGAAATAATTAGGCAAACATAATGAAGCACATTTTAATAATGAGATACCGTACCTTGGCGAGGTTAGCCAGATCAGTTCCATCATAGGGATTGAAGAGGTAGTGGCAGATTCGCTCGAGAGGCGGCCATGGAATAGCATCCCAGCTGAATACACGTGATTAGATTTATGGAATAAATTGAAATGCTGATGTTTTATGAGATTTTATGTACACTTCACACTATGGATGAATGGGCTGACGGGAAATGTTCAGATCTGTGTTCAAATGTTTTCATTCCAAAGAAATGATGTCCATCTCATCAGTTCATTATGGAAAAATGGATTCTAATCACGAAACTAATTGCTCAGACTACTGATAAAATTTAAGAGATTTTGAATTTAACCGTGTGAAAACATTGTCCGGAAAGGGATACTGTATAATATGACATGATACCTGCGACAGTCGGGTGGATCCGCGTAGCTCATCTCGTAGGGATTCTCCTGGGAGTTGACAATGTTGAGCAGATGACGGGCCTGAGAATTGATATAAAGATATTTAGAATTAGATTACGATAGAAGCTGTGAAACAGTTATGATTGAATACATCGTTGCATTTAGAATAGCACTTTTTACACTTTGTAGGGTTTGCAATTCGGGACAAGGTAGGGAGGCGGTTACGCCTCGCCCTCTTTGGATTGCGAAATTAAGCCAAGGAGATGCATAGCAGTCTCTCTACCTTGTCTCGAATTACCTCCCTCAGCATCTTCAGATAAAGTGTACTTGTGTAAGCTATGGTTTACACAAAGGGGAACTTACAGCTTGCCAGAGGTTGTATGTCTCTTCGTCATCGGAAAGAGAGAATGGAGTCATCTCTCCAGAAGGTCGATCCCCGTCATTCAACTTCTTCTCATTGGCTGCGAGAGACTCAAGAGGGAGAATGATCGATGACTGCAATTAAGTACTCGGAGTTTTTTTGAGTAAAATCACATTAGAAATAGCATAAAGAGTCGGTAATTTTCTGTAAACACGTTGAAAACTTAACTTGTATAGTAATTCGAAAGATTTGTATTGCATTGTCGCATTAGGGAAAGGAAGGAACGCTTAATGAAGACAGAAAAATCTAACTCACTAATTAGAAATAGCAAAATTGCGTTAAAGGACCGCGTCAACCAGGAATTTAGAACGGCGAGACACTATTGAGAGGCAGCAATTAGGTACAGGCAAATTCAAAACTCGTCGAATACGAGGTGAAGATAGTTATTTAGTTCATAATTTACTCCATTATGTTTATTCCATTCCTTGTTAGTCGTCGCGAGCGGTCCCTCTCCCTTTTCTCTCTTATTTGGATTGGTTTCCCCTAATACCCCTCGCTTCCGCCTTCGACTCATCAAGAAAAGAGAATCCCCATCCAAGCCGGAGTCCCCATCCAAGCCGGAGGTCACCGTGTGATGGGTATGACCTACTAAGATGTTTGGTCCTTCAGAATCTAGACTCGATCATCTCGTTGAAAGATTGATCATCGAGTCTGGCGGATTCGAGCAGAGAAGACTCTAGAACACACAAGGCTTCGTTTACGACCTATAGTGAGATTCTATCTATGCAATGCAATTCAACATCCTCTCGCAAGCACACCGCAAATGGCCATCTTGAAATGAGAAGAACGACCTTTTCTGACCCCACATCTTGATCTGCGCCCAGAAAGCGATAACAGATAAATATTGTATTGTATTGTATTGTTGAAACAATCACATATCGAGATCTGTTTGAACGTGAATTCCCAGTTTCAAAGGTAACCAATTCTATGTTCTTCTGGTCAATGACTAAATATAAATGGGACGAAAAGCGGGAGAAACCACCACAAATGTCAGGCCACAATTGGAGAAATGCACTACTAACCTTAGATGGACGACTGCTATGAAAGGCGCTCATCCTTCACAGATTCGAGACACGCGATCTGAAACCGAAATCACAGGATAAATTTGTCAAGTAAAACTGAAACTGAATACACTTGAAGAATTGTGAGAATGGTAAATGAGTGGAGGTTAATTTTTACCAATGGTTCCGGCATTATTGAGCACAGATAAATACATCGACGATTCGAACGTCTGTCGACTTTAACAGCAATAAAAATTGAAGATAAAATAATTTATTCTCGAGAAGCAGCAATTATATAGCATGATACAGGCAGTCGGTAGAAAGCACAACAACATCGGAACGACTTCTGATGGCAATTACGGTAAACTACTTCGAATGTTTTTTCTGCCACCTCAGTGAAGTAATTCGGCCATCGGATCGGATGTCTATCGGTGCCTTAAACGTCTTCCTGCCAAAATCCGTTTTAACCCATTCGAATGAGCCGTTCGAGAGTTTATGAATATGAAATTATGACGAAGGGATATTTTCCAATATTATGAAGTACAAGCGATAATTTTGAAATAGTTCTCACCTCATTGAGGTACTTCTTCCAGAAGGACGTGGGCAGATCGAAGAAGAGGAAGGAGGAAGCGTTCGAGAGAGAGACAGAAGAGAAACGAGGCATCGAACCCAGCTGGGCGATGAAGGAGGCTAAAGATGGTGTGTGAAAAGAGCTTCCCGATCTGAAACAATGAACACACCTGGATCGGAGAGTTGAGAATTGAAGTTTTCCCGTCGAAGAATGATTGACTTCGCATGAGAAGAGATCGAGAGGACGTGGGGACTGAAGGCATTTGCTAACAATCCATCATTTCCAAGTCTCCCAATTGCAGTTTAGAAAAGTTTACTGAGAATGGAAGCCAGAATTGATAGAAAAATTGAGGAGATATAAGCTTACTCTACAGCAGCCAACCCTAGTGCTTACGCGGTAGCATCATTGAGGTTCAGATCCAGGATATTGAGTATGTTGATGGACGACGAACGCAGCAATTGATCGCAGAGCGAGAGATAAGAAGAAGGGATACGGTGCAAGGCGACTATCGTTATGGATGTAGACAACAGACTGAGAACCTGAAAAATGCTTATCTTAGTAAGAGCATGCGACATTCCATAGAGAGGAATCGCGAGAGAATCGACTACTTAGCGACAGTGAAATTCAAACGAAACCAATCCCGGGTGTTATGCTGAAATGTCAAATTTTTCTCGGAAAGTTATGTTTCAGCAAAATTGATTGGGAACTGTTCTCTCGAAAAGCGGAGCATCGGAATGAAATGAGAGAGAAAGATAAAATTGAAAAGCCCATCTCGTAAATTTTTATTCATAATGAGATTCCCTATGCCAATTTCCCTCTCATTTCACTCTCTCCCAATGGGTTTTCTCATTCCTCGTCGTCTTTCCCAATCGAGCGATTCCCAGAAAATATTTACGAAACGGGCTTTTCGAAAATGCAATTACGAAATGAGTTTTTACAAAAACAATTTTCCGACTGGGGTTTTTCGAAAATTAAACTTCCCGAAAAAATCTGACATGTCAGCATACCACCCCAATCCCGCCACAAATTGGGCACGAAGTATTTCAAATGACGCTCGTTCATACTACATCGTCAGAATTTTGATTCAGAAGACTTGGCGCTATCATTTTTCGGCAGTCAAATCGGAGAAAATTAAAATTAATTGACAATAACTCCATCTAAATTAAATATAGAAGGCCGCTATTTTTTAGAAAGAAAAAGGAGATCCGGGGTACAACTTTCATGTTGATCGTGTCATTAAATGAACACGCGCAGGCGCGGGGCTGTCGGTCGAACAAAAATTGCCGAAATTTTGCAAATCGGAAAAACGCAAAAAAAAGTTATTATGTGGAAGTTATAGTCCTTATATTTGACTAACTGTTCGCCAAAACCAAGACAAATCGTGAAAATTTAAAAAAAATAGGACGCGCGTTCCTATGACTATTTTGACCGAACATACAGTTTTGTTTGGCGAAATGGGATGAGTTTGAATTTCACTGCCGCTGACCCGCCCCCCCCCCCATCCCCTAAAATGGTCGTTGTGCTCGCGATTCATATAATATAAATCTCCAGTCTGACAATCCGCAAAAAGAAAACAGAAGAAATACTAATTAATGAGAATCTAAAATGTATGGAATTATGTTAGTTATTAGAAGCGTAGTTGAGATTCAATTGATGGCAATATGTATTACGAGGTTCGCTGACCTTCTTGATTCTAGTGTCCTTAGAATCACGCAGAACCAATTCCACACGTTGGGGATTCATCCTTCCTATCTTCTTGAGCCGCCTTTTATCCAGTTTGGCAAGGTCGGGATGTTGGTGAGGATGAGTAAAATCGACACCCTTAATCCGTACTTCTGAAAATGATGAAGGTCCAAATTGGAATAATGTGCCCAGCTATTTTCTGCATAAATTTTTATTGCAATTGAGATGAATATAAATACAAAGAACAAAACTTACTTCATCATTCGAAAAAGTCACCCTATAGATTCCAGGTCGATGATTTGGTCCACTCATGAACTTCATCACTCCATTGTCGTAGGGGGCGGAGACCTACAATGAATAGCAGATGCGCTAAACGATTCCACAATCTCTTAATTCAATGCGGCCACGGGTATTCCTGTTATAGAATTTTTCAAATGAAAATATCAAACATTTCCCTTTTTGGCCTTGAAGAACATACAACTGGATATTCCATCGAAATTGGCTCAGGAAATTTGTACTTTAATTACTTTAAAAAGCATCGTAAAACTCAATTCTTTCTCTAGAAATAACTAAATATATTTTTTACTAAAAAATAAGAAAGTGAAAATTAATTAGGCAAATAACAAAAAAAATATTTGAAAAAATAAATACATTACCTTTGCGAGGTTAGCCAGATCAGTGCCATCATAGGGATTGTAGAGGCAGTGGCAAATTCGCTCGAGAGGCGGCCATGGAATGGCATCCCATCTGAATAGACGAGATTAGGTTTATTGAGTAATTTGAATTACTGAGATTTGATGATATTTTATGTGCTGTTGGCATTTTGGAAGAGTTGGATTGACGAGAAATGTTCAAATGTCTGTTCAAATGTTTTCATTCGAAAGAAATGATGCCCATCTCATCAGTTGACTTTGAATTGAACCATGGGAACATAAAGGGATACTGTATAATATGACATGATACCTGGGGCGGTCGGGCGGATCCGCGTAGCTCCTCCTCTCGCAGGGATTCTCATGGGAGTTGACAATGTTGAGCAGACGACGGGCCTGAGAATAACAAAGTTGACAAGGTAGCGAGACCGGTACGTATCCACTCGGATTGCAAAATTCGGAGAGGCGTACCTAGTCTCGCGTTGCCTAACTGAGCACCTTGAGATAAAGTATGCTTGTGTAAGCTATGTTTTACAATACATCTGAGAGGGGAACTTACAGCTTGGCAGAGGTTGTATGCCTCTTCGTCATCGGAAGGAGAGAAAGGAGTCATCTCTCCAGAATGTCGATCCTCATCACCCAACTGATTCTGATTTGTTGCGGGAGACTCGGAAGGAAGGACCATCGATGACTGCAATTAATCGGATTAGCGAAATACGAACTCTCTTCGGCCAGTGCTCTTGAGGTTTTAAGTACAATCACGTTAGAAGTAGCAGAAACCATAGGTAAATATTTGAAAACACGCTGAAAACTTCATTCAGTTCGTATTTGCAAAAAGGGCGATTCTTTCTGCGATTTCCACGAGTGGTTTTTAAAAAATGTAATACATTGTCACATACGGGACGTGAATGAAAGCTCATTGAAGAGAAAAGAATCTGGGCCGCTAATTAGTGTACACTAGAGAGCGCAAAAGGCGTTCTAGGTCGCCTTCAACCAGGAATTTACGGCGAAACGTGAAGCACAATTAGAGAAAGAAAATAAGCATAGGGAAATGAAGAGCCCAAAGATTCCGAGGTAGAGATAGTCTTGCTCATGTAACAGAAAGGCGCTACTAACCTTAGAATGACGACTAGATCGAGAGGTACTCATCCTTCACTAACTCGAGACGATCTTGAACTGGAATTAACGGATATATTAAAGATCAACATGAAACGTGCAGGTTCCACCTGACGAATTTCGCAAGGATCACAACGGTTTCATCTTCTATTCAGGAAAAATCGGGCACAGATAATAAACTCGACGATTCGAACGTCTGTCACACTGAAAGAAGTAAAATTGGAGATCAATATAATTTATTCTCGATTAGCATCGATTTTAAGCATGATACAGGTAGTCGGTACAAATTGCAATGATATGGGAATGATATACCGATGGAACATAATGATATACTGATGTCAATTACTGTAATCTACTTCGAATCAATCATCTTTTGCCACTTTAGGCAAGAATCTTGCAAGTCAAATCGGGTGTCAAGTGGCCAAGATGTCGTCCTTTGATTGGAGCCGTGTCTGTCCGTTGTCTCAACCCAGTCGAGGGAGCCGTTCAAGAGCTTCTGAATTAACAGGACGCGAGTTGAAGGGATAGCTTACAATATAATGAAATAAGGTGATAATTATGAACCAATTCTAACCTCGTTGAGGTACTTCTTCCAGAAGGACGTGGAGAGACCGAGGAAGAGAAGGGCTTTCTTCGAGAGCGAGATAGAAGAGAGACGTGGCATCGAGTCCAGTTGGGCAATGAATGAGGCTGAATAGGGTGTTAGTTCAAATGAGTAAATTGTCAGCGGAAAAAGTACAACATATTTTAAGTTTTCTTATTAAGATATCGAATAAAGTGAAAATGTGTTATGAAAAATAGATGAAAGATGAACTGACCGGAATCTGAGAGGTGATTATTGAGTGGAAGCTTTTCCAGTCGGATATTGATTTCCTTCGCATGAGAAGCGATGGAGAGGATGAGGGGACTGAATTCGGAGCGTAATCATTTTCAAATCGCACCCTTGAAATTAACAACATTTTTTTCCCTTTTGGGAGAAGGAATAATTGCGAAATTGAGAATCTAAAAGCGCACAATATCAAAGCCAACCCTACGCTTTTCCACGAGTCAGATCCGTGATCTTGAGTTTGTCGATGGTCGACGCACGCAGCAACTTCTCACACAGCGAGAGACTCGACGAGGGGAGATACCACAATTCGACTTCCGAGATGCAAGTAGACAACAGACTGAGAACCTGAAAAATGCATACTAATCTCATCTCCCGACTGATAATCAGCAAATATAAAAGGGATTGAGAAAAATGCAATTAATGAGAATCAATACTGAAAATATATCGATTTATGCTATTCATTAGATGTGTAGTGGAGATTCAATTGAAGACGATAGGCTTGATGTTCTCTGACCTTTTTGATGATAGGGTCCTTAGATCCACGCAACACCAGTTTCTCATTATGGCCTTGCATCGCCTTTTGTTCAGTTCGTTCAGGTCGTAGAACGGAAGGTAGGCGTGAACGAGAACAATCGAAACCCTCACTACGTCCATCTACAACAAAGGTCCAAAGGTCTACAACAAACAAAGGTAAAGGTCCAAAACGACAAAATGTTCCCAAAATTTTGGAGTTCGTAGCAATAAAATATAGAAAGTGCACCCATTAAACGGTAGTTTGTGTTTACGTTGAAATATTATTTCGATTTTCTCATTAAATTTGCGTTGTTATTGGGATGGACATAAATTCATAAAATAATACGCACTAGGTCGGATGAGAACTTTGACATGATGCCGCCTTTGATAAAAAAACGGTGGCATGACGGCATAGTTCTCATAATTCCTAGTGCCTACTCACTTCAGAATCTGGATCATACACAAATGTTACGCTCCTGATTCCAGGTCGAATATTCCGTCCATTCATGAATTTCATCACTCCATTATTGTAGTGGGCGGAGACCTGCATTGGGCGACGGATATTATTGAATTAGCAAAATTTTGGCATTGAAGAACATACATTCCATTGAAACAGGCTTACATTCCATTGAAACAGGCTAAACAAATCGCACGTTTATTAATAAAAATGTTTTAAAAAACATCGTAAAAGTATCTTTTTGAGAATTTATGAAATATATTCTTAAAAATAGAGAAGAAGCAAGTGAGAGATAATTAGGCAAACATAATGAAGTACATTTTAATAATGAGATACTGTACCTTGGCGAGGTTAGCCAGATCAGTGCCATCATAGGGATTGAAGAGGTAGTGGCAGATTCGCTCGAGAGGCGGCCATGGAATAGCATCCCAGCTGAATTCACGAGGTTCGATTTATGGAGTAAATTGAATTGCTGAGATTTTAAGCGATTTTATGGAAGAGTGGGTTGACGAGAAATGTTCAAATCTGTGTTCAAATGTTTTCATTCCAAAGAAATGATGTACGTATCATAAGTTAACTATGGAGAAAAGATTCTAAACACGAAACTGATTTCTCAAACTACGGATAAAATGCGAATATTTTTAATTGAGCCGTGTGAAAACATTATCCGGTTACTGTATACTATGACATGATACCTGGGACATTCGGGTGGATCCGCGTAGCTCATCTCGTAGGGATTCTCCTCGGAGTTGACAATGTTGAGCAGATGACGGGCCTGTGAATCGATTTAAAGATATTTAGAATTCGATTTCGATAGAAGATGCGAAACAGTTATGAATGAATACATCATTGCATTTAGAATAGCATACACTTTGTAGGGTTTGCAATTCGAGACAAGGTAGGGAGGCGGTGACGCCTCGCCCTCTGTGGATTGCGAAATCAGGACAAGGAGAGAGACACGCGATCTCCCTACCTTGTCACGAATTGCCTCACTGAGCAACTTGAGACAAAGTGTGCTTGCGTAAGCTATGGTTTACAGTACATCTGAAAGGGGAACTTACAGCTTGACAGAGGTTGTATGCCTCTTCGTCATCTGATCGAGAGAAAGGAGTCATCTCTCCAGGGGGTCGATCTTCGTTCAACTTCTTCTTATTGGGAGCAAGAGATTCGGAAGGAAGGACCATCGATGACTGCAATTAATCGGATTAGCGAAACATGGCCTCTTATCGGTGAGTACTATTTTGAAAAGTACATCACCCTTCCGTTCGTAATCAAAATACGACTTAAGTTTTCTGCTATTTTATAGGGGATTTATTATTTTTGAACAGTCGGTTAGAACAATGAGTTAGTGTGAGCCGCTAGTGCACACTAGAGATTACAAAACAACGTTCCATGCCGGCTTCAACACGGCATTTTGAAATGTGACCTGTTTGGAAACTCGTCGAGTCATCTCGCTTAGTCCGTGTTGGCACCCCCTAGTGCAAACCTCGGAGCGAAGACTGATACGAGATGAGCAGCCACTCATTCTTCAGTGACTCGAAACAACTGAAAATATAATGTGAACATTTCAAATAAAACCTGAAACGGGCCACACTTAAAGAATTGTGGGAATCGGAAATGAGTAAGAGCCCATCTTCTCGAATGTTTCAGACGCCAATGGGCTTAAAAAAACATCGTAAAAGTATCTAAATACCTCGACGATTCGAACGTCTACCAACTTGAACAACGGAAAATTGAAGATAAACAATTTATTCTCGATTAGCAACAGTCATGAAGCATGATACAGGTAGTGGGTACAAATAATAATCATATGTGAACACCTTCTGAGGACAATTACGGTAACCTACTTCGAATTATGTTTCTGCCACTTCAGGGAAAAGATATGTTCATAGGGTAGGAGGCTTATCGGTGCCTTAAATTTCGTACATCCCGTCGAAGTCTGGACCCATTCGAACGAGCCGTTAGAGAGCTTCTGAATACATCATAAAATATTACGAAGGGGTGGTTTACATTATTAAGAAGTACAGATAATTTAGAAAAAGTACCAACCTCGTTGAGGTAGTTCTCCCAGAAGGACATGGGCAGGCCACATAGTCCGAGAGGGATACAGTAGAGAGGCGAGGCATCGAGTTCAGCTGGGCGATGAAGGAGGCTGAAGAGTGTGTGAGAGAAGATATTCCGCTCTAAAAACACACCTGGATCGGAGAGCCGAGCCATGAAGTTTGACGGTCGGAGATCGATTTCCTTCGCATGGGAAGCGGTGGAGAGGACGAGGGGACTGAATGCATTACTTTTATTTTCAAATCAATACATGACATTTCGAAGAACATTGTAGTCTATTGTATTTTTGTGGGGAATCGGGATTGTGAAATTGAGGAGATAGATTGCAAGAGCACAACTCCTCTTTCGTACAACCAACCCTGTTATTTACGCGGTAGTCTCTTTCAGGACCAGATCCATGAACAATATTCTGTCGATGGTCGACGCACGAAGAAGCTGCTCGCACATCGAGAGTTGCTGAGAGGAGAGACGCCACAAGTCGACGTCCTTGATGGAAGTAGACAACAGAATGATTACCTGAACAAATATTTAGATCAAAAATTTATCAATTTATGCTATTTACTGTGAGAATAGAACGCGTAGCACTTTGGTGTGCGGTGTTAAACGCGATAAACAGCGGCGGAACGTGATATTGATACTGTAGCTGTTTGTCGTGATGTGCCTCACTCGGAGGGCCTCACACTTAACACCGCACACCAAATCGCTACGCGTTCTATCCTAACAGTACTACAAATGCACTCGCGATTCAACTGATGACAATAAAGTTAAAATCCTCTGACCTTCTCGATGATAGGGTCCTTCGAACCACGCAGCACCACTTCCAGATTTGTAGAAGAGTTCGATCTCTTTAATCGTTTTTCGTCCAGATTGTCAAGGAGGTAGAATGAGAGGTTGGAGCGGAAGAGACGAATCGACACCTTCACTCCGACCTGCGAAAAAAATTGTTCACCACCTCCTCCATGGATCTTGGACCGGCTATTCAGTTTTAAATTTCAACTCCACTTGAATTAATACTCACTCCATAATTTGCAAATCGCACACTCCTGATTCCTGGTAGATGATTCGGTCCACACATGAACTTCATCACTCCATTGTTGTAGTGGTCGGAAACCTGCGATGGGCAATAGATATTGCAGATTTTTCCAAATGATACAATCAAACATTTCCCTTTTGGCCTTGATGAACACACAACTGCATAATCCATCGAAACTAGCAAAACAAATATCACTTTTATTCATACAAATTAAAAATTTTTTAAAGCACCGTAAACGCATATTTTTCGAGAATTAACAAAATATGTTCTTAAAACTGGGAAAAAGAAAAGAGAAACATAAGTAAGTAATAAGGTAAAGGTAAAGGTAAAGGTACATCCCGTCTTCGAGACTGGGCTCGCGAGAGTACACTTTTTACTTTTACCTTTACCTTTTTTACCTAGCAAGTAATAAAAAGTATAATTTAGAAATGAGATTCGGTACCTTAGCAAGGTTTGACAGATCAGTGCCATCATAGGTATTGAAGAGATAGTGGCAGATTCGCTCGAGAGGCGGCCACGGCAGAGCATCCCAGCTGAACGCGAGATATTAGAAATATGGAGTAAATTGAATTCCTGAGATTTGATGGGTTTCTGCGACCACTTTGGAACAATGGGTTGACAAGAAATTGCTGTGATCAAAAATTGACCAAGAGTCCATTCCAAAGAAATTATGTCCGTCTCTAGGTTCACTATGGAGAAAGGATTCTAAATACAAAACTAATTGCTCAGACAACTGATAAAACTTAAGGGATTTTGAATTGAACAGTGTGAAAACAGTATACGGTTACCGTATAATATGACACGATACCTGGGACAGTCGGGTGGATCCACGTAGCTCCTCATGTCGAAGGGATTTTCCTGGGAGTTTACAATGACGGGCCTGAGAATCGATATATAAATATTTAGAATTAGATTACGATAGAAGATGTGAAACAGTTATGATTGAATACATCGTTGCATTTAGAATAGCATACACTTTGTAGGGTTTGCAATTCGAGACAAGGTAGGGAGGCGGTGACGCCTCGCCCTC
This sequence comes from Pristionchus mayeri, assembly GCA_036245805.1. Taxonomy (NCBI): domain Eukaryota; kingdom Metazoa; phylum Nematoda; class Chromadorea; order Rhabditida; family Neodiplogasteridae; genus Pristionchus; species Pristionchus mayeri. The sequence goes on from BTRK01000001.1 coordinate 29,194,347, forward strand.
TTTGGATTGCGAAATTTGGCGAAGGAGAGGCATAGCGGTCTCCCTACCTTGTCTCGAATTGCCTCACTAAGCAATCTTAGATAAAGTGTGATTGTGTCAACTCTCTGTAGTAGATTACTGAACATCTGAGAGGGGAACTTACAGCTTGGCAGAGGTTGTATGCCTCTTCGTCATCGGAAGGAGAGAAAGGAGTCATCTCTCCAGAAGGTCGATCCCCGTCACTCGACTTCTTCTGATTGATTACGGGAGACTCGGAAGGAAGGACTTTCGATGACTGCAATAAAGTACTCAGAGTTTTTTTTACAGGAAGGAAAACTTAATGAGCAGAGAAGAATCTAAGCCGCCAATTTTTGCACACTAGAGATGGGAACAAGGTGTTCCAGGCCGGAATCAACCAGCAATTTTGAACGGCGAGACCGGGTTGGAAACTCGTCGAATCATCTCGCCGAGTCTGTTTTGTCATCCACAGTGACACTAGGCCGGATGAGAACTATGATGTCATACCCCCTTTTGCTATATCAAAGGCCGCATGAAGTCCCAGTTCTCATCCGACCTAGTGCCTCCACAGTACAAACCTCGGAGCGACGACTGAGACGAGAGAATCCACTCATTCTTCACAGACTCGAGACAACGTAAACCTGAAAGATGCAGGGAAGGAAAAGATCACATTTTGGAAGGATGCAGACTGCAGATAACGCGACGAATCGAACGTCTGTAGAGTTTCAAACAATCTTTCAAACTATAAAATTACTTTACTCTCCAACAACAAGAACCTGTGCAGAATGAAGCAAACTGCACGAAAATATTTGCAATCATGAGACACAATCTCATTTCTATCTCAATCAACCATAAATACTCAGCAAAATATAGGTTTAAATACATAACTAAAGAAAAAATAATTTCTTTCGTCTTTAGTAACCTATGAAATATAGGTTACAGCAATATGACGTTAACTGAACACGAGTATCACAAGAACATAGAAACAACAATCGAATGGTGACCACACGTGCTCTCTCAGCGATCAGGCATAGCGAGTAGACTCTTATAATTACTGTAAGAAATGAAAGCGACGTGGCAATTGGTGCGATATAGGTTTGCGTAAATCTCGGACAAACGAGTGGAAGATAATCTAATCCCTGGCATACAACCATCACCACCACACCAATCACTTTCTATTCATACAGAGATAAGGAGAGTCTGCTCTCCCGATCTGCCTGATCGCTGAAAAACCACGTGAAACGAATAGAGTGAATACAAGTATTACAATAACGACCTAATTACAACAATATAATAGCTAACACAGATATGCTCTCGCCCCCCGATGAAAGGGAATCAGACGGTCGTCATCTTAGTCGAGTGCCTTCCTAATCGCCCGCGGCATCACCATCAGCCTTTCCCATTGTAAGCCCCATAATTCCTTTATAAGACTTGGTCCTTTACTTTGCTCGAATCTTTTCAAAATATTGACAAATAAACATATATTTTCGACTTCAAGAAGCCACCCTATGAAAGCCCCATGAGAAGCCATTCTTTAAACATATTCGGCTGGGGATCACGAAAACAAATGGATCAGTTTCACTTTCCTACTTCCGTACTAGGCTCCCTCCCCATCCGCCCCTCCTTCATCATCCGATTACTTTGGATGGATCACTGACTGAGCTTGGTCGGGCTGGTCGCGTGCAGCCCTCCGACAGCTGCGAGTGCTGCAGGCAGGACGAAGCAGTAGTAGAGGACGGAGAAGCGACGAATGCGCAGCTCTGCAATATTTACTGTGAGAACAACCATAGGGCACCATCGAAGACAGCTGTGAAATACCCCCGGTTTTCGGATTGGACACACCCGGTTTTTTGGAAAATTTTGTCACAAAAACGATCATTTACTATCACCCCCCCCCCCCCCCCTGTTGACCCTAAACACCCCCGATTTTCGATTTGCAGCTTCAATCCCCGCCCACCTATGAGAACAACTCATCTATTTACTCAGAGCTGTTCTCACAGGCAATATATGCGCATATGTTAATGAGCACATACTCCTCTCCTCATAGGCTTCACTCCATCAAGGTGCGCCAATGTTTACTATGAGAACGCCTCTCCATTTATTCGTTGGTAATACTTTATGATTAAATTGTTACTTCGCTGGTAACTGGTAAACACCAAAAAAACAGAAAAAATCAATACTCGCCAGGCTGGTTGAGAAGCATTACACCGTAGATGAACGAGAAGAGCGAGGCAACGAGCAGGTACGGGATCGCCGACTCTGAAATAACTCTGAAATAAAAGATTGAGAAATAAATCAATAAATTATGAAATCGGGTAATAGATGCACATGCGACTATTCTTCAATATTCTTCAAAAGTTGCACTCCATAAATGTGAGCTAATTGTTTAGCTTACAATTAGGTCAGGATCGATTAATCGGCACTTGTTTGATTAATGGCAACCCCCCCCCCCTCCCTCCTCTAACCCCACTCAGTTCAAGGTATTCTACCCTGATTGTCGGTCGTACAATACCTCAGTGAAGGGGAAGGATGGAAATGAGAGGGGAGGGGAGCCATTAAACCTAGAACTGCCACATAATAGACTCACAGTGCAGAAGAAGCTTCTCCAGAGGATGAGGGTCACGAAGAGGGTCTGGATGACGAGGAAGAGAAGAGAGAAGAAGATGAGGAGAGAGACGGAGAGGATGAGAGTGCGATGGAAGGAGGAAGGATGAGAGATGGCTGTGATGGGAATTACATAACGTTTACATAATGTTACTTTAACATAATTTAACATAATTAATGATGGGAAAATAAATTATATAACCACATCCTCCACATTAACACTCTACTTTGTCAAAATTGGACACTTCTAGAAAATTCCAGATTAAGGCATCAACAAGAGTACTGCCGTAGTAACTCGACAAGCGGATCTTCCCTTAATAGAAACAGAACCATAAGGACATACCTGAACATACGCCTCATAATCGTAAGCGATTACCGATAACAGGATTTTTACTCTTGTCGGCATCAAAATCCGGGCTTTTGCGGAAACACGGAACTATAGAAGTACCGAAACTTTATAGCAAAATACGAACAAATAAATACTGAAATATGTTTTTCGTGCAACGTTTTGCTTATTTCTTTCATCGGCATGATAAAAATCACAGTGTTCATTATATATTGTTTGCCTCAGAATGTAATTATTAGCTGACCTTCAGATCCGAAGAGGCAGAGAATAAGCTGATCGATCAGTCGCGAGTCGAGTACCGTATCCCCGATCAATCTGGAAATGATCGAGATGATTGTCTTTCGAAATAATATTAACTACAGTTGCCAAAAGGCCGTCTAGCGATTAGTTGCAACCGCTCCCTCCTTATTCCGCAATATGCGAGGGGAGGCAAGATTCGTAACGAGACCTCGTTTGGCCAACCCTAATATCAACCAGACGATTAACCAACAACCGAAGGGGAATTAATCACCTGGACAACGATTCCTTCTGCATGATCGATTAGATTACAGTAGCTATGATGAAAGTTATGGCCCAAGCCATCAGAATGATCTGTGAAATATGCCAAGATTAATATTTGACAAACAAACTACACCACGGACATGATCAAATTTTAAATGAAAAGTAAATATCATTAAACTAACGAGCAGAGAGATGAAAGGTGCGAGGAAGATGGAAGATCGACGGAAGATTCCGATGGGAGCGAGAATTGAACAGAGGAGAGCGACCGAGAGAAGAGTGAACACTGTCTGAAATGAGTCAAGCAGCCTGTTTCACCGGACTTTCCCGCCTAGCGTTGTCGCCTCTAGGCAATAAACTCGCTTGACGTGAACCTTTTTACCTTTGACTATAAGTAAATAATACTAGTAAATAACTAAGGAAACAACAAATGAACCAAGCGAGCAAATGAAGAGAAATGAAGAGATTAGCATAAAACAATATAAAATCGCGAAATAATGGGAAGGAAAGGAGCTAAGGAACGAAATATATTATGGGCCCATTTCGAAGAAGAAAAGGAAAAGTACGCTGTTTTATGAGCATTCCGGGTTGCTAACAGCTTGCTGAACAAGTAGAACACTAAATAGGCCGCACATTAAAGTAGTAAAACCAATAAATAAAGGATATTATGGGGCCGCAATAGTGGGTTCGAAAACTTCGATTTGCCAACACAAATCTATCAAACACAAGCCACATTCCACTCAAATGGAAACATTCAATATTCGAGAATCAAACCCAGACAGATATCAACGGAAAGTGCAACAACCGATATATTACTACAATCATAATGTTTTAGAATAAGTATCTTTATTCCAACGTTACGCACCGAGTAAATTGTTTGAGTTAATGCAACATTTGAAACATGATCAATTATCTTCCAAAATTTAATGCGATTCAATAAATGCAGTAGTTATTCAAACTTAATAGTTATTCAAGCTTAAAGAAAAGTAAGAAATAAACGGATCAAACAATCTGTGAATAATGCTGAAAGCCACAGGAACTATTAGTCAATCGACTGGAGAATGCTACAAGAATGAGGGACGAGTCTAAAAGAGGATGTTGGGGAATCACTTTAGGGAGTTAGATAGTTAGACCAGAGCTAATTAAAAGCAAAACAAGAGAATTCTAACAATCGTAGTGAAAGATGAGAGTAAAAGGCGGGACGAGTATGGTGAGTACGGTAGGTGTACGGTAGATAGTTCAAGGTTTGTTCCGCTTCAGTGGGTCACATCCAGTATATCGTCCATACTGATCTGAATGGACAATTGAATCATAATAGTTCCAAGTTCTGTGACTACCGTACTTCAGTTCCCTAGTGCACTACAACTACAACTACCGTAGGCAGAATCATCTTAGGGAAACCTTCGATCAGTAACTCCCATACTCATTCCTGCATAATCACTTACATATGTGGTTCTTCTCCATTCTCTCATCTCGAATTGGGGCACTCTCTTCACTGTGGTCGAGTAGGATCCATTCAGATGGGCGAACATCCAATCCATCGAATCAGAATCCGTCTCAGACACCTTCAATCAATCAATACTTTCGTTTATTCATATCCTTCACGAAGTCATTGACTCCGTCTGTCCATATTGTGAGATAGCCCTTGCAGCAACCAAGTCGTGCGCGCATAAACATTTGACGTCATAGATTTGATTATATCGAACCGCTTCGCGGGCTGGTACTACATATAAATTGCTATGTGATCTGTTCACAATGTCAGCTCAGATTGTGAAATATTGTGTGGGAGGGAGTGACAGTAGAAAAGGTTCGTGAAAAACTAATTTGAAGTACTAATGTGAGTGTGCCCTTGCTTAATATAGTTCAAAACACCATACATCCATTGAATCACGCCTAAAGTATACTCAAGCATGCAAGAATAAACAATGACTCACAGTACAGAATAATCTTCTCCAGAGGATGAGGGTCACGAAGAGGGCCTGGATGACGAGGAAGAGAAGAGAGAAGAAGATGAGGAGAGAGACGGAGAGGATGAAATTGCGATGGAACGCGGACGGATGAGAGGCGGCTGAGAAGAGAGAATGGCAACCTAGTAGAGTTCGAGAAACGATACCACGCTCTCTTCATTCTACACACTCTCTCGCCGATCGACCGGTCTAGAGTGTGTGCAGAATGAAGAGAGCGTGGTATCGTTTCTCAAACTCTACAACCTATTCCCACAGATGACAAACCCAGGGTCAGGATATACCTGTTAGAATTACCATAGATCAATCCTATGGTAGATCCTAAGGTATGCGGTTCGAATTCTCCTTTTGCCAAGGTTCGAGGGAAGTATCCAACAGTAGGCAAAAATTGCGCATGCTTGTCAAAAAGCTACTGCGGAGGTTGGGACTCGACCACGCCATACCATGGGATGAAATTTACAGCGCCTTAGACCAAAATGTGATCTATCGTTAGAACCAACGTGCCTCATCTGTACCTATTCCACTCTACCGTTCAAGAAACGTAAATATAATACTACCGCAAAGAAAAAATTTAAGATATGCTAATATCACAGTGTTCATTATATATTGTTTGCCTCAGAATGTTATTATTAGCTTACCTTCAGATCCGAAGAGGCAGAGAACAAGTTGATCGATCAGTCGCGAGTCGAGTACGGTATCCACGATCAATCTGGAAATGATCGGGATGTTCTTCGAAATAATATTAACCAGCAGAAATATTGTCAGGGAAGAATATGAGGAGAGAGATAGATAAGGTTTGTGAAAAAGTAATTTGAAATGCTAATGTGAGTGTTCATTGGTAAAATATAGTTGCAGAATACCATACATCAACCGAAGGGAAAACCAATCACCTGGACAACGATTCCTTCTGCATAATCGAGTAGATTACAGAAGCAATGATGAGAGTTATGGCCAAAGCAAGCAGAATGATCTGTGAAGTATTTCAAGATCAATATTTGACAAACAAACTACACCACGGACATTATCAACTTTAAAATAACAAAAAATAAGCAAATATAATTGAACTAACGAGCAGAGAAATGAAAGGCGCGAGGAAGATGGAGGATCGACGGAAGATTCCGATGGGAGCGATCACTGAGCAGAGGAGAGCGATCGAGAAAAGAGTGCATACTGTCTGAAATGAGCTTACGGTTAGAAACTTTAAAAAATACACATAAAGACGCGTGATATTAATACATTTTCACATAAGCATAGTTTTAAGCACTTATGAACAATAGCTTGCCTTGTTGAACATGGAAGATATAAAATTTAAATAATATACAAAGGAATTGAGGTTTTAAACTGACGATTCGCTCGGCCACTTCGATCTCGACGGGTGCGAGGAGGGAGAGAACGAGAGAGACGATGAAGAGAAGAGAGAAGATCACAGAGTGGAAGAGAGCACAGTGCTGAAACGATTGGTGATTGCACAGACGTGTAATACGATAAAACAACTAATTTAAGTAAGTATTACAACAAGTAAATTATGTTTCCTAGAAGCACTTGGAACAATCAGGCATACGTACTCATTTCCCGCATCCGGTTTCACCGGACTGGACTGGCCCACCAAGCGTTATCGCCTCTAGGCAATAAACTCGCTTGACGTGAAAGCAGCTTTACCTTTTTACCTTTGACTATAAGTAAATAATACTAGTAAAGAACTAAGGAAACAGCAAATGAACCAAGTTGACAAACGAACGAAACCTTGATGGAGCAGCAGCAACCATTGTCCTCGAGGCCGCGTCCGTTTGAGAAGTGAAAGGTGCGTCGCATCCTGGTAACAAATATATTCATAATCAGGATAAAATAAATATGGAACACGCGAAATAATGGGGAAAAAACGATCTAAGAAACGAAAATATTTCGTGCTAGTTTCGAGCGAAGAAAATACGTAAAGTACGCGGTTTCTTGAGCATTATGGGGTTCGGACAGCTTGTTGAGCAAGCCGGTCACTAAATGCGCCAAAAAATAAAGTAGAAAAAATCGATAAACTAAGGAGAATATGGCCGAAGAAACAAGGGACGCGAACAGGAGTCGTGAGAACAGAACTCGATTGCCCTATTTAATACCGTATTCTCAACTTTTCGCGGGAGGTTCAAACTCTACTCTACCGTACTTTTTAATAGTTATAATTATTTTTTATATTGTTCATTCACGTCCAAGTTATAAAAACCACTGCCCTCAATTAGAATCACTCTTTCCTCGAAACGACGATGTGGTGAGTGAAAATACTCGCGATCGAGTGGGCAGAGTTTAGGCTAACCACTGGTAAACCAGATTTTTTTTAATATTCTCAGTTGGTTCTTGTATAAAGACCAATTGAAAGCGCGATAGAGAATGGTTTACCGGTTGAGAATGAGGAATGAGGGGTGGCCGGCCTTTTTATACAGGTGACGGCGAGTCGGGCCAATAGGGAAATGAATGAGAGATCGCCGTCTCTTCTTCTCTTCTTCTCGCTGATCCAATTAGTAGACGTGCAGAGCAAGAAGATTCTCTTTAGAAGTGCCTTTCTATATTCCCATATCAACTTTCTCCATTCTTGTCCTAGTTTCCACAACCACTCTCCCCGATTTAAATGACACTTTCGTCGAAACCACTTTGTTGGTGAGTGAAAATACTCGCGCATCCCTGACATATTTTCTAAAGCAGTTTTTAAAAAATATCAGGTCCAAAAACGTAGAAAATAGCATTCGAATGCCGGAGCAGTCGTCAGGCATGCATTTGACAGGCCCATCACGGAAAACTACTGTAAAGTGTTTATCCGCTGTTAACATTGTAATTCAGATAGACAGATGATGTGTGAGGAAATCGAGCAATCTTTGAGCTGTCTTTGCTTAAATATATTTTTAGTTGGGGCGAGCAGAAAGTAGTTCAAGCTGCATCATGACCTCTTGATAAAGTTCAATACGTATTCGTCATGTTCAGTATTTAGCTATCGAAAAGACTTGGTTGTAGTGTCAATACGTGTGATCTCCTTGTGATGCTCATGATTGCCCTGAAATTGAAATGGTAGATCAGAGGCAAAATTGTGGGACGAAATACCGATAGGGACGAATGGAGCACATGGACACGAGAGGATGCAGGGAGACCACCAGTTCCACGTACTGCAATGGAAAAAATTCCATTATTCATGGAGCTAATAATCTGCTGAAAGATTTGCAGCACTGTTCGCAATGCCCATGTGTGATTTTGGGTTAAGTAATGAAATAGCGACTAGTGTTCTTTTCCAGTGACGTATGGCCCGTATTATGTGACACAATACTACATCATACAGTATTAGCACAGATGAAGAAGAATGGCAACTCCACCTTGTAGAGCAAATGCCCTGCCACTTCGGACTTTATGGACGAAAGGACAAGCGAGGGGAGTAGACAGTCGAAGACAGGCAGTGGAGAGAAGAATGGAAACGTTCAATGAATTGGAATGGTCTCGCAGAAAGGTGTCCGAATATGGGGCATGTTGAAAAGATTCACAAAAAATTAGTCGTATAGATAAGATCTACAGCGATCGGTGCCTCACACACTATGAGCCATTGTATCAGAATTCCGCGGCCGAGGATGAGTTAGCTTTTGCTAAGCAGCTTTGGTTTGTTCCCAACAATTCCATTACGAATTTATCAATAGCTCGGATGATAATACAGGGTGCGCCAAAATTACGTGGACTGATTTCCATCATTCTGTAGCCCCGCCTCCCAATCGAAATGCTTGACCCCTATAGCATTATCATGACGAGTAACCATTGATATCTCATTATTCAACGTCTCATGTCAGTTAGTCAGGTTTTCTAGTAATGGCGATGTCTAGTCGTTTCCAACCCTCATTCTATACCTGTACAAGGACGATATGGCATCGCTCATCTATTCGGCGTTCACAAGTCGACTGCATCCGCAACCGGTATTATGTACCACTAGCTTGGTACTTACAAGGACTGCCCGGACAGAGAGAAATTGGTGTATGCTTCCACCACCAGGAACCGAGAGCACATCCGAAATAGGGTCCTTCGGAACCGCACGCAGACGATCAAGATCTTTGATATCTCGAACATATATGAAACGAATCGCGAGAGAATCGACTACTAAGGCAGTGAAATAAAAAATCAACCTATCCCGCTGAAATTTTAGCACAAAGTACTTCAAATGATGCTCTTTCAAACTGCGTCGTCAGAATTTTGATAGCTGTCGCCATCTTCGAGATTCAGAAGGCCAAAGTTGGTACTGTCACTTTTCGACAGTCAAATTGCGCTCACTTAAATGATCATAAGTCCGTTTAAAATAAATATAGAAGGTCGTTCTTTTTTCCAATGAAAGCTACCATCCGGTGCTACAACTTTTATGTTGACGTCATAATTCATGGATCTCACCCTGGTGAGGGGCGGTCGGGTGAACCAAAAGCGACGTAACTTTGCAAATCGGAAAAACCCCCCAAAGTTATTACGCGCGTGTTGTAGTCCCAAAATGTGACTAACTTTTCGCCAAAAACTAGGGAAATCGTGAAGTGGAAAAAAAAAGAGGCGGCACTTTAGTGAGGAGGGCCAAAAACCGGTTTCAGACAGAGAACCTTCCAAGCCTCTAATTGACTGCTATTGGGCTCAAAGTCATCCAAGATCATCTAAAACAACATTTTAAATTGTTTCTTCAATAGTTATAACACTTTCATTGGTCAAAAACTACAGTATGACCTCAAAATCAACAATGGATATTTGGACTCTTTTCTACAAGTGAGATAGGTGCAGATGCACTAAATCGCTTCCAATTAGATCACAAATGGTCTTCTCAACAGCTCAAAGAAAGAGGTCACCTACAAATATGACATTTCATCTGATGAATCCACGGAAAGGCGCAATATTGTACTTACGAGCAAAATAGTCGTAGGGACCTGGCATTTGGCTAGAAATGTAGAGCATGATGAGCTACACATTTCGTCTGAAGAAAGTGAGTTTCTATCTTTTCATTGAACCGCGCTACAGCACCTCGAACACGGCAAAAACCGGCGAGAGACGCGTGCGGGAGAGCTCTAAAGGGAGGGGAGGGAGAGAGAGGTCAGACGGCGAGAGCGCCAGACGGTTAGCTTGCTCTCGGGGACAGTATAGCCCGTTTCTAGCCATCTTCTAGGCTCTGTAGCGCGGTTCAATGAAAAGATAGAAACTCACTTTCTTCAGACGAAATGTGTAGCTCATCATGCTCTACATTTCTAGCCAAATGCCAGTTCCCTACGACTATTTTGATCGTAAGTACAATATTGCGCCTTTCCGTGGATTCATCATATGAAATATCATATTTGTAGGTGACCTCTTTCTTTGAGCTGTTGAGAGGACCATTTGTGATCTAATTGGAAGCGAATTAGTGCATCTGCACCTATCTCACTTGTTGAAAAGAGTCCAAATATCCATTATTGATTTTGAGGTCATACTGCAGTTTTTGACCAATGAAAGTGTTATAACTATTGAAAAAACAATTGAAAATGTTGTTTTAGATGATCTTGGATGACTTTGAGCCCAATAGCAGCCAATTAGTGGCTTGGAAGGTTCTATGTCCGAAACCGGTTTTTGGCCCTCCTTTTTGGCGAAAAGTTAGGCACATATTGGGACTACAACACGCGCGTAATAACTTTGGGGGGTTTTTCCGATTTGCAAAGTTACGTCACTTTTGGTTCACCCGACCGCCCCTCACCAGGGTGAGATCCATGAATTATGACGTCAACATAAAAGTTGTAGCACCGGATGGTAGCTTTCATTGGAAAAAAGAACGACCTTCTATATTTATTTTAAACGGACTTATGATCATTTAAGTGAGCGCAATTTGACTGTCGAAAAGTGGCAGTACCAATTTTGGCCTTCTGAATCTCGAAGATGACGACAGCTATCAAAATTCTGACAACGCAATTTGAAAGAGCATCATTTGAAGTACTTTGTTCTAAAATTTCAGCGGGATAGGTTGATTTTTTATTTCACTGCCACTCAACCCCCTAAAATGGTCGATTCTCTCGCGATTCGTCTCATATGTATGTAGTCTTCTCTATTCCCAACTGGTTATTGGCCTTCACAAGTACAATAAGCAGCACGGACTAGGTAGATGAGCTTCAGCTCAAGCTCCGCTTAGAACGGTCGTTTGAACTGTCGTTGCATTGTCGTAGGTCCGCTCACTTTCGTACTTTATTCAGCCACGCAAATATGTTTAACGTCGAAGGCAAGCTGAATATCCAAAACAGCTTAATCTATTCCTCTCATCCTAAAGAATCCTAAAATAGCTGTGGAGTCACTGGTTATACCAGCCATCCCCTTTACATCAGAGATTGGGATGCATTTTGCTCAACATACAAGTTCCCTCTCGTTTTAGTCACTCCCGGCTTCAAGATCAATAAGCAGTACTATATAACGCGCTCCTCGAAGAGGCGCTTTCACTCTGAGCTCATTCCCACTTCGGCCAGGAGCACTGGGCCTTTCAGCAAGATTCTGCCCCATTCACAAGACAAACTCGTTGCCGTGCGCCCATGAAGCCGACTCAAGTTCCATTCCAAAGGCAGGAATCATATGAAAACATCCGTTCACGTAATTTTTGCACACCCTGTTCAAATAGGATAGTAGGAGGACACAAATTGGGGTGAAGTCATTTCTTGAGAGATCGTTCTTCGATGGGGTGCTCAATGAGAGGCACGAAGGCGCTCTTCGTTCGGCAGAGAGGGCATTTTATCATCCGGCACTTCTTGGATATTTGGCCCGCCCCCTCCCCTCCCCTATCATTTCTCATTCCCTCCCCCCATCACAATGGGTTGTGCGACCGAAAATCAAGGAATGAGACCTAGAGATGAGTGGGTGGAGGAGGAAGGGGGGGGGGCAATTATCCAAGAAGTGCCGATCATCCTGTCATCAGATTTTAAAGAATTTCTTTTTCTTTTAATTCCCGACACCTTAAAAAGCACATACATGCGCTCATAGTGTATTGCACATCCTTCTTAGCTCCTCACACGTATCCAACCATAAATTGCCGGAGCACTCACACTACGAGTACTCCTCAAGTTTCCTAAGCGATTGATAGCTCTCGATCGGGCTGAACCCCAGTGGAGACTCGATGGGCGAGAACGTTCTGGAAAATCATTTCTCGTGCTTTGTCCGTTTTCTTTTCCTTTTTCAACAATCAATTGGTTCGAAATCTGAATCACCGCTTTTTCCAATTTCCTTCTCCATCTCATCCTTCACGTCAACACTTTCAAATCAACAGCTGCAAATACTTTGACCATCCCCGTCAGAACAATCGCCCTATAAAGTGGCGAGAAGAAAGTGGAGAGAGAGCGCATCTGCACCATGACTTCCCTCGTCTTCCTTCTGCTCGTCCTCCCGCTCGTCGCAGCCACAGGCAGTGATACCCAGCACGGCCACTCCAACGGCCGCAACAGCGATGAGAAAGTCATCATAAGAGTCAGTTCTCGATCACTCACTAATCTATTCGGCACCCTGCTGGACCACAGTAGCCGGTACCTGTTGCACCACAGTACCCGGTCACCGCTAGACCACAGTACCCGCTCCCTGCCGGACCACAGTATCCCGTCCCCGCTAGACCACAGTACCCGCCCCCCGCTGTACCACAGTACCCCGTCCCTGCTGGACCCCAGTATCCCGTCCCTGTTGGACCACAGTACCCTGTCCCCGCTAGACCCGCCTACCCATACCCCTCCGGTCCCTACTGAACCTAATGTAAAACTGATAAATTTCCTTATCAATCACGTACCCTTTTCTCTGTAATACATAAATATAGAGACGAGATACTGTGCTCCATCGATGTTATTGATTCTGAAGGGACTAACGAGCAATCTGCTGCTGAATTCACACAGAGAATCAAGCTTATCGTTGAGGAAAGTAACTGAAATGCTGAAGTGGAGATGCACTTAGTTGCTTAGTCACTCCTTCACTTGTGTGGTTTTTTTCTCTCTGCACGTTCCGTGAAGGAATGAGCGAGAGCCGCATTTAAAAAGGTGAAAACAATCGATTCAAGGAATTTGAAAAATGCCCTTTAGAACATGCATTTATTTTCGGATAAACACTTAGTTTGCATGGTATCAATTTATCTGATGAATAATTGTTCAACTTGTACCTCCAAATTCTCTTGGTAAATAGGTTGCACTTTTACCGCCTACAATGTTCTCTCTTGTTTTTTCTTAAGAATCCAAAACACGCATTTTCATAGGAATTTATTATGCCATCTTTCTCAATTCAGCGCACTCTCGTGGAATATCTTAGTCCTCTTCATTCAGCCGATTTCACTCAAATCTCTCTTTTTCCACCAAAAGTAATACAGAAATAGTCGACCACTGAAATATACCCTTTTCACTTTCGAAATCAATGATTGTGCTCCTTTCTATAGCCCCTGTCTGAGAAGGTCATGCTCCTCAAGTACGTGAGGAACTTCGCGTAACTCCGAATGGCAGTATGGGTCCCCACCACATCTGTCTTTTCTCAAATTACAAGACCCCTCCCTTCTCCTTCTCGCCTCTCTACTCGCTCTTGTAAACACCCCTTGTATCCTTTGTAGAGTTGGCAATTCGAAGCAAGGCAGAGAGACCGCTCCTCTGAACCCCCTTCCTAACATGAAGAAATTTGACAGGGGAGGGAGGGCGAACACTAAATTGTTTAGATTTGTCAAATACGAATCCTTTGTAACTTCTCACTCTGCCTTTTACTTTTCTTTCTGCTGCTCTAACTGTTCCATTGCTTTAATCCCCAACAGCTCAAGCACTCGATAGTCGTTCACTTATCAATGTAAATCGATATGCTTGACTGGAATCTTGTGCTTTGAATGATTTGATATTTTTTTCTTTGATAGTATCTTCGCTCTATATGCGGAGGGACAATCTTTGATAGCTAACTTGCGTAAAGCAGTAACTCTCTCTGCGCGGTCATGGATGGACATTCCATGCCATGAGTGAATTGAAATTTGTTTTGAAAAGTTGAGGTCTAGATAAAAGTATAAAAATTAAAAATATATAAGAGAAGTCTCGTTTTGAACTATGACGAGCCTGATATGCTAAATGTTATTTATTCGGTATCTCAGCTGAGAGAACATGAGCAGTTATGTTCAGCTGCTTTTATCTTCCGCTCTCAGCTCCCGGAGAGAATTGGCTCATTTGTGACCTATTCAAATGGAAGAGGTACGACAGGTAGCAATTTTAAATCCAACATTATCCTTCTATAGTCAGGATAGAATTAGCATTTCAAGGCAATGATAAAGTTTATGGTGGTCAGTAGGATTGGCGCGGTTAGCTTTAACATATTAAAAACTTGCTAAAGCTTCAAATTACATACTTACCTAAAACCGTAAGTCTTTTCGAACCAGAGCAGGTATGGAGCTGAAACTTTGTGAGCAAATGCGCAAGCGTGGTATCTAACGAGTAACAAAGCAAAAAACCCGACCTTACAAAACCCGACCTTGTTAATTGAAAAATATTGCGTAAATCGCGAAAAAGTGTTGTCATTCCGTCTGTTCGGATTGTGGCCATTTGCTGTACTCTCTACCGTATCAAAATCATTTTTTAAAAATTTCTTGTAAATTCGCATCGTGTTTTTCAAGCTGTGCACTATCTTTCCATCGTGGAGACCGTTCACACATTTAAAAATATATTTGACTCAAAAAAACCGTTTAATCGCTTCGGTATACCCTTCTGACCATTCGGCTGGGTCAGGTTCGACGGCGCGCATACGTGATCCCGGTCAATATTTTCCGTATGCATCAAAACGCTGATTTTGCGACGTTTCTTTGTTTCAATAATTACTAAACGAATTGGCTATCTCGACTCTTTCTCGATTAATACCCCTCTTATTCAGTTAAAACTTTTATCTTAGTAAAGTATAATCATGTAACATGAGATGTTGCCAAGCATGCGATGAAAGGTTAAAAATAGAACGATATAAATGATCTGGTGAAACAATGACGGGATGCAAAGAAACGAATTTGTGGGATTGGAGCGAAGATAGTGCCAAGGATGAACGAGGCAAGAAGAGAAAGCGACATTTGATTCCTCTTCAGTGGAGTTCACCCACAGGCAGGAGAAAATCCATCATTCCATCTACGATCTGCGGGGAATTGGCGTTCTTCCGAGAAGAGTATCTTCAGGGGCCTCATCTTAAATCTTTAGGGACCTCATCTGTCATTTGAAAATAAATTTATTTGGGAAGGATTATGTTAAATTTATTTGGGAAGGATTATGGAAGGAGTATGGTACTCGACCTCATTTGCATACGGGGCATCGAGTGATAAAGTTCCCTCCCGACCATAGTTGCCCACGTCGGCGGCGACCCCCCTGAACCCCTATTCATAGTGGGGAACTTCCCCCTCGATTTTTTATGCTCAAAAATCGATTGGTAGGTCAATGGCAGGTCAAGACTAGGTACCGTATCCAATCAATAGTACAGTACCCCAGATACCGTATACCACTACCGTAACCCACGATTATCGCAAACTAACATTATTTTTTTAAAAGTCTTGGTACCGAGCCCAATCGATTCTACAGTACCCAACTGAATACTGTAACCCAGTTCCTTGGGTCAGATCCAATTCCTCGGGTCAAACATTTTTTTCAAAAAATCCTAACTCGAGCAAAATAATATTTTAAAATATCCTTCCGTATTTCTAATTACAGTAGAATCATTATGTGATCGATTTGGGATTTTTAGAAAAATGTTTGACCCGAGGAACTGGATTACAGTAGTCAGTCGGATACTGTAGAATCGATCGGAACGGTAACAGGACTTTTAAAAAATAAAGTTAGTTTGCGATAATCGTGGGTTACCGTAGTAGTATACGGTATCTGGGGGTACTGTACTACCGATTGGGTACGGTACCTAGTCTTGACCTACCATTATCCTACCAATCGAATTTTGACCATGAAAAATCGAGGGGAAGCGACCCTATTCATGCTGGGGCGCTTCCCCCCCCTTCAATTTGCGGGGTAAGCGCCCCACCATGAATAAAAATCCTAATGAATAGGGTTCATGGTCTGAAAACACCTCGCCGCCAGTGTTGGGCAACTATGCTCACTACCCTAATGTGCATACGGAAACTCGACCGATAAACGTTTTTCTCTACGGTTGATTGCTGCATTTTGTGAGACTAGAATTCGCAGCAATGTATCACCGGCAAATCACAGAAAACTGTCGTTCATATTCTGAATTCGCGTGAAATGTATTCCACCCGCATTTTAGAAAATGACCGACAGGTTTCTCCGATTTGCCTATGATACACTGAATCCTAATCCTACCATCCCATTCCTAATGTACCACTAGACGCGCTTTCCTAACTACTATGCACATCAATTGGATGTGAGTACACTACCTTTCGAACGGAGAGACGGCGCCCTCCCCACTTCGGCTCTGCGGCGGCGCGGCGGGCTGCGGATCTGAAACTTAGAGTATAGAGGGGGTGGGGGGGCCTCCCTTTCATTGACTCCTCTTGACTCCTCGAAGACGAAGGCGGTGGGCTCGACGACGACGCTAGGGCTTTTATTCTGGAACTTAGAGTATAGAGGGGGTGGGGGGACCTCCCTTTCATTGACTCCTCTTGACTCCTCGGTGGGCTCGATGAGGACGACGCCCCTCCGCTCTGGAATTGGCGAAATAAGAATGATCTTTGATCCTTCCTCCCCATCCTAGCGTCATAAACTCTGAAAGCAGAGTACACTAGTGTCAGGCAAGTCAGGTGCGCGCGTAAGTGATGTAATATAGTCGTGATAAGATGGATTTTACACGAGTTGGAAAGCTGAAAATGGAGGGCTGAAATCTCGAGGGAATCTCCGCTATTGGAACATCGAATCTGCATCTATTCAGTAGCCTGCAATAAACGTTGTTGATATTTGAACTCTTAGTACCTGATCTGAATCTGGAGTGCACTATGCTTTCTCGAGATATATTTGCAAAATAATTTGGAAGCAATAGCAACTGCAGGACATGGAACAACTGTTGAATGAATATTGTGACGGTTTGAGAAAAGTACCTTACCTCCTAGGGGGAGGTAGGGTACTGTACTCAAACCATCAAGGGCATCAAGGAAGGGGTCGGATACGGAAAAAGGCGTTACGTAGAAGCCCCGGTTCACAGTACCATCCACGACCCTTCACCATACAGTATCCCCCTGTTACCTATCCATGCCTGAACCTTACCGTCTCCAACCACTGCCACAAACCATAGAGAAACCATTGCCCTTCCACCTCACACATCCCGCCTCCCCTCCCTCTAGGACCCAACCATTGCTCTAACCGATACCGTATTCCCTCGGTACCATACTACTCTGTGCACTACGGAATACCCAAGTGCCCGTGCCACTCCACTCCTTGTACGCTCTCCACTTTCGATGCCCGAGTCGAGCAGCTACAGGTATCCTAGAACCATAGCCAATGAATGCTCGGGTAATTGCACTACGTATCGTATCCGACCCTTCTCTCGGTGCACTACGGTATATCTGGTACCGTAATCAAACGAGCCGTAAAGGCCGTTGGCACGATTCCACAACTCATGTGCAACGTGTGCTTCCACAGTAGTCTTCATGAAGTTCATCTTCTTCGTATCCAGAAATTATTCATGAATAGCACTGTGCGAAACAGCTCCACCAATACAGCATTCCACATAGTGCATCCTGAACCTGCGTAGGTTAGTGTCTGTATACGGTATGCCATCGTATAGGTTAATGTATCGATTCGGAAGGCCATCGAATAGGTTTGTGCAGGGATATGGTATGTCAGTGGATTGTTTTGTGTTGGGATACGGTATGCCATCGGATTGGTTTCTGTAGTATACGGTACGATCTTGGGCTGGTTTGTGTAGAGATACGGTAGGCCATAGGATTGGTTTGTGGTAGATATACGGTAGACCACGCCGCGGTCCTCCTCGCTCGCCGTAACAACGGTTCCTCGCTCCTTGACGTTGAGTCCGAGGCTCGAGGCATGAAATGTACACCGATTACGGTAGTATCTGCCCTTGCACCACAGTGATACCGTACCCTGACGTCAAAATTCCTTCCTGCAGCCTCGTTGCTCCACGGTAAGGCCCACGTACGTTCGCGCCGCTGCCTGCTGTAGGTACCATCTCCTCCTCTCAGGTGTGTGGTATGTACAGTGCCAGATGAACGGTAGGTGCAGCCCCTTTCAGTAGTACGGTAGGTACCGTACCCCTCTCCAGAGCATAGTAGCTACCGTATGCTACTCTCCAGAGTACAGTACCGCACTCGCCTATCCATTGAACAGTATGCACCGTACCGTCCTCTAGGAGCGGCTATTCCTCCTTGGGTTCCATCTCTCGCTTGTAGGGCTCGCTGCTGCCAAGAGCCTTCGATCCTGCAAAAATGAGGCCTAACTACAGTAATCAGAGATACAGTAATCGACCCCGGCATCATAGGGTCAACGATGGTAGGATCCCCCTCCCATCTCCACCTCCAACTCACCCTCCTCCATTTCTCTCTCCCCCCCCCTCATCCGACCGTCCGTCGCACTCGCTCTGCAATTGAATGAATGGAGAAGGAGAGAGGATGCACGTAGTCCCCCCCTTGTCCCATCCTAATTGAATTTGCCAATTCAATTATCCTATTGATCCTCTCGATATTGGAAAGCAGATTAGAATGCGAACGTGACAAAAGCTGTTTTTATTATGTTTCAACTATTTATGAACATCTGCACGGAATAAATGAGAAATATCACGTTCTCATGAGAGTGAATAATCAAATCATGGATTCTTTAAATATTGTGACTTCCTTTTCATGGACCCTGACCATCTTTTCTTCTGCACAGTGAAAATAACTCTATCACTTCTACCTATTTTTATTTTAAATTCTGATTTCTGCGACAGGTCGTTTGAGTCCCGGTTGTAAATGCACAGATGTCTCATTGATTGATCTATCGTTCATATATCGTGTTGTGGACAACGATGTAGATATTGGCCGCTCTCAATTCCTTGGTATTGTACCTCCCCGTCCTAGGAGACCAAATAATTTTCAACTTCGTAAGCATCGTTCCTCCTCTAATCTCTGTGATTATCTCATCTCTAATCGTATTGTATCACAGTGGAATTCCAAACCAAGTTGAGCGTAATAAAGTAAAGTTCTGATGTCCCCTTACAAATACGATGCTAGACATGATACGGCGATACATTGCAAGCGCAAGACACAAGCGGGACCCGACCGGTCGGCTCGAGGACTCTCGTCTCATCTCCCGTCTCCCGCTCACATCTCTGTCCGTCTCCGCTCTCTCCGATGGCTCCGCCCCCTGAATAATCAATCGATTAGATCAACTGGGATTAGAGATCAACATGGAATTCCATTCCATGACAATAATGAATCTTGATTTCTTCCATTCTCCGGTTTCCATCTGTTATTCTCAGATTACCATACCACTTCTTCTCCTCCTTTTCAACTCTCTGCTCACTCGCGTAAAGGAGTCAGACTATTTCTCGAATGGACCTTGTGAGAGAGTTAATCGATGCATTGATCAATTTAATTAACACTAATCAACCTCATTGTCTTCTGCGGACGGAAATTCCAACCATGTTGAGTGAGTATGCTATTGTTTACTGGGGGTTCAAAATATATTGTGAAGCCTTGCATTGAACTAAGGAAAACTTGAGGATACAAGCTACGTGTTATTCGGTTGGCAGCTCAGCCGAGATAAATATGCGCTGTTCTCTATTGCAACTTCCGCTTCGTTGTTAGTCCCTGCTATATCAGTGATTCTGACGGACGAGCAATCTTCTGACTCTCCTCAATCTACACGCTCTTTCGCCGTTCAGACAGTGCGAGATAGCACGTGATATTTAGAGTCAGACAATCTTCTATAACAACGGTTGGTGTCAATGGGATAACTGGTGGCGTATCTCAAGTAGGCTTGGATGGCCCTCATCTGATCCAGATTCTTGCAATACTCCAACCACTTGCCAAGAGGAGGCTTCGAATATTCCAGGGAGAAATATATTTTATTGTCGAAATGAATTGCAATTCTATTGAACGTTTATATTTGATCTGAGTTATCTAAATGTTAACGATTGCTTCCTTTGCGTCAATAAACTGAAACATTGATCTCCTTTTTGCACCCGCCAAATTGTAACGGGTTCGTAATTCGAGACATTCCACAGACGTCTTTTCTCTTCACAC
This sequence comes from Pristionchus mayeri, assembly GCA_036245805.1. Lineage (NCBI taxonomy): Eukaryota > Metazoa > Nematoda > Chromadorea > Rhabditida > Neodiplogasteridae > Pristionchus > Pristionchus mayeri. The sequence continues at coordinate 29,214,913 of BTRK01000001.1, forward strand.
AATATCTCGTCACTTTAAATTTGCCATGTAGAACATTTTTCCACGTATATTACTCTATTGATTACATTTATTGTTGTATGACTGGCAGTAAAATACGCGGAAATTAAGATTGCACAAACGTGAATGTTCGAGATGCATCTTTGATTAGATGCCCGCCTAGTTTACTGGCCATGTAGAGAGGAAGATTGGCAGAGAACATCATCACTTGCTTCTCTTTGGGCGTGAAATCATCGATCTTCTTTACATTTCCACACATTTCTGAAACAAAGAAGAACGTAATCTCTCATTCATTAATTGAACTTACTTTTGTTGTCGATTATCTTTTCACATTCATCAATCACAAGGTGCTTAATGTTATTGAGCAGGAGGGCTCGAGACTTGACGAGTTTCAGAATTTTTTGAGGTGTTCCAATGACAATATTCATACAGTACTTATTTATATATTTCATATTCTTCTTTATGCGGTCTTTATCACAAAAAACATGCACCTAAGTTCAAAAATGCATGTCATGGAATATGCCAAGTTCAACTTACGTAAAACGTGAGATATTTTGCTATTCTATTGTACTCATTCTCAATGCGGTGCGCAATTTCATTGTTGTGACACAAAACGAGCATGGAAACTTCGCCGATACTGTTGTCGTCGAGTTTTTCTAATTGTTGAAGAGTTGAGATCACAAATGAGAGTGTTTTGCCGGAAGAATTCTTTGCTTGACATATGATATCCTTGCCTAGAATCGCTTGAGGAATGCACTCTGCCTGAACTGAAAAGGAGCTTTCATCATTTTTTTCTTTATATTATTAAATCTTATTTTTATTAATGTTAATTGGGGGAGGGTTAAAAGGCGGTTCACAACAACGTACCATCTGAGGGATGCTCATAACTACATTCAATAGCTGCTCGAAGTATTTCTTCTTTAAGTTTGAAATTACTGAAACCGCTCCTCTCTAATGAACCGCACTGAAAGAAGCTTTGTTAGAGGTATCCGAGTAAGACCACCAATGATTTTTTTGTTCCTTTTGCTATAATTTGCAAAGTTTCGATAAATGTCTTACAAAAAACATTGAATAATTTCAGTGATAAATGAATCAAAATTTCCAAAAACTTCTAAACTCTTGCCTCTAGTTTTGCGAACATCGAAAAATGGGCAGGAGAAGCATACATGATTCCATAGCAGCTGAGGTTATATTCGATGTTTCTGTATTAATGTTTTAAATTCTTTTTTTCACTTCACATCTTCGATTGATACGATTTTATGGATATCAAATGTACTTTCAAATTTAAAGTTTCGAATTTCTAACTGTTCGAAATATAACAGTATGAAATTGAGAAATAGGGAGTGTTTGGGATGAAAGCCAGAAATGACAGAAATGCCTACGTAAGATATGTCCTCTCGCTCCAGTAGTTTGCCTCCTCATCGTACATGTGTATGTCAGAGTATCCGTACTGTTCATCATTGCCTCCGATGAGAAACAATTTCCCGCATGAAACAAGAAGAAGTGCGTCGCATCTGCAACTTTTTCTCCATAAAAAACGGCTTTTCTTCGAGGCTTGAGCCCGGCCGGCTTCACACTTCATTTTAAGCCGTTATCTTCCTGTCCGACTCCTTCCATGATCCCTATCACTCTGACATTTCTGCGCTCTCTCCCTTTCCCACGTACTCTCGCATATTTTTCCCTAGACGCCACTTGTGTGAGACGGGATTTCAAAGTGATGAGGGAATGAAAGAAATTTCACAGAGCAATAGAATTGTGCTTACCGAAATTTCCCCAGTTCAACAATCAAAATCTGCGAATGTATTTTTACAGCTAAATTTACCTTTCAACCATTCATGTTTGGTTATCAGATATCGTTCACAGAAGAGATCTGGCAAAGTCCTTTACCGCCCACGTTAATTTCACATTCATTCCTACCTTTCGGAGAAACCGGTTAGAATCTGTTAGAAACCGGTTAGGTTAAAAATATAACATGTTGTGCCAATTTTGCCATCTCTAATGTCACAAGAAATTGGCCAATAATGTGGATTTTAAATCCCAAAAATATATAAGCATCTTATAAATATTCCACCGTTATTTCACCTTTTAATGTTCGCGCTTTTGAGAGCAGTCCATTTATTTGTGGCCGGATCGTAGCTCTCGAAATCATCTATCACCTCACTACCGCATTTTCTGAAAGAAAAATAATTGCTGAAGAAAACATGCACTTAAATCATAAACAAATTCCCACTTAGTGCCAACGATTTTAACAAAAAAAGAACAATAACTAACCCTCCAGCTACATAAATCTTTCCATTCAGGACTCCGACAGCATACTTATGTTTATACTTTTTCATGGGAGCAATGAGAATCCAACTGTAAATGGATTCGTGACTTGGTGGACCACCTGTCTTTTTCTTTCCATACCTGTCAGATGTATGATCATAATACTCTCCGTCATTCAGAACATCATCACCATTATAGCCTCCGAGTACTAAATAGAAAACATTTTTCGCACTGTTACATGATGTGTTTTTTGCTTTTAGGGTTGCTAAAAAATCTAGCCATCAAAATAAAAAAAATTTAACATTAAATAAACATAAATAAAAATAAATTAGTCTCCGTCTGCTTCCTCTATCAGATTATCGGGAACACAGAATAAGAAATAATTATTGCCATGGCATCTATAGTTTTGTACCGTATATTCTGTCGTCGATGACACAAGGAACGCATTTGCTTCTCACTTTTGTCATTGGCTTCAACGGAGTCCACTCTGGAAAGGAGAGAATTAGGCTCTATTTCAAAATCCCGGTCCAAAGATCAGACCCGAATCCCATCAGTGGTTACCCAGGTTTGAAAAAGCTAAAAAGGCCCCCAAAATTATTCATTTTCGACCCAGGTCCCATTTTCCCAAAAAATAAAGTCTTTTCGCAATCCGGGTATAATAAAATTCTACCCCCTCACACGGCAAATTCATTATGGGACCTGGGTAGCCTATGCTGGGACCCATGAGGAATGCGGTATGACCTGGGTCTCAAAATGACTTAATTTTAGGACATACGTACCGGGCTTTGACAGTGTCCCAAACAAACAATTTTCGCTAGGGCCCTAAATGCTGATGCAGAGCAGAGAATTATGTTCCAATTATGAAAAACGTACAGTTATCATCCACAAGAACATAATATAATAAAGATGAAAAAAATATTTATTTTGATGGTTAGTTTATTACCTATTAATTTCCGCGGGTGCTCGTAATATTTGACGCAATATATCTGTGCACTGTTCTCATCGATAGTGACATACCTGTAAAACATTACTATGGAGCAACGTTCTCGCTCTCTCCATATCATATACTCTCTCGCTCAATCTGATTGATGAGATAGCGTGTGATTTGGAGATTGTCAGTCCATTCCTCTTACCATGAATTCCAAAGGGTTTAAGACTTTGAAAATCGAACTAGAAAAAAGTGTATCCCTGAATTCGGCACATTTCAAAACTTCACCGTGACCAAAAGTACATCTATGATGTAATTATTCTCTTACATTTTCACTTCACTTTCTCCAGTCCCCTCGATTTTGTTCGCATAAGTCGTGTTTGGAACCTAAACCATAGTTAATTCGGGATTTTATTATTTAAGAAAAAATACTACCTTGCTCCATTCATTCAAGGCGATGTCAAATACATCACAGTGATCCGTCTTCTCTCCAGGCCACTTGAAAAATAACATCTGAAATTGTTGTTCACTCAAATATGTTTATGAGCCAAGGTAAAAACATAGAACCATAGTTGCCCAACACTGGCGGCGAGGTGATTTTAGACCATGACCCCTTGCTCATGGTTGCTGGTTGCTCATGGTTGGGGAGCAGTGCGCAACCATGAATAGGGGATCATGGGGGTCGCCGCCGGCGTGGGCAACTATGCATAGAACCCATTTCAAAATTCTTGTCTCGGATTCATTTTGCACGCTATCTAGCCTTTCGAACGTTGTGAAGCGAAAACGTTGCTACCCGAATTTTAAAAAAGTTAAACCACACCGTATTCTGATCCATGAATAAGTGTTTCCAATCGCCATTGACCAGTACTTCATCATTTCGAATTATCTCGACATCAGTCCAAATGTCCGTTATTGGCTCGTAAGCTTTTATGATGAATTCATTTGCATTGTTCTTTTTGCGATATTCTGAAAAAAATGTTGATTTCAAAAAAGAAAATTCTACTAACCAATATTGTAGAATATTCCACGTGCCGACTCAATGGCTCGCGATCGGAATGAAAGCGGAGCGATACTGTCCCTTGTCTTTTCTTTGCTCTTCTGAAAATTGAATTCAGTGAGATTTGCGCCAACTATATTTATGTTGCGCAAGAAATGCGGGATGTTTTTAATGCTCATAGAAGAAACATTTTGTGAGGAATTTTTAAAAAATTGAAAGAAGCACACGTACCTTAACTTCCTCGACAAAAGCCACGCAATCGGAATCATCCATCACCCATTTAGTTTTCTTGATTATTTCAGTAATAAATCTGGTGGTAAGGCTGTTATAACATAGCGATTTCAATAACCTGCAAACGTCTAAATTTATTTGAATTAGTTAAAAATGGACTCACTGTAGTGCATGGTTCTTCCTTTTCGAGTCGCTTTCAATCCACCGATTTACAGCAGTAAATGCCTGCAAAAAAATGAAAGTTTACCCCATTTTTATTTGCATGTCGTTGTTTGTATACCATATTTTCTTCACAATATAGTGAATTTCTCTGAAGCAAACATTGAAGTTCCTCCACATATAGATCCAAGAACTCGGGAGTATGAGAGATCCGTGAGAATTGTCCCTAAACGACACAATTTCGCCAAATATTTCGCATTTTATTTTCAATTTGTTGCTGGAGGTTCATAAAGTACGCCTAGCATGGTGAGCTTGGTTTGCTTACATCAATAAACTTGAGTAAATCTTCATCTATTTTACAATATCCGATCGATTTTAGGAGAGAGATAAGTGGAAGGACATTATCGAATCGAACTCTCCTTCTAATGAATACGAACGGGATAGCTGCCTGCAATGCCTTCGAGTGTTCTCTTTGTTTCCTGGCACTAGGTCGGATGAGAACCCACCGGATGAGAACCAAAAATAGACTACCGCAAATAATAAGATTGTCCGCATCTTCGAAATACGGCGTCGTATTTATTTTCGGTCGTACTCAGATAAAACGTATATTCGAATTACAATCAATACAACACAAATCGTATTCGCCTGCCAGCCAATGGTCTGGATTATCATTGTGAGTATCATCTTTAGTCAGATTGCAATACGGATACCATCATATCCGGTAGAAGAAGAGGGAGACAGTTTACTTAATCATTTGTAAACTTCATGAGGAGAGAGAGAGAGAGAGAGAGAGAGAGAGAGAGAGAGAGAGATTCATATGTCACAGCAGCTTGCCGAGCTCATCTCGTAGAATGCGAGGTCACCCACGCACGCGAACCACGTGTTCGCCTGATAATAATGTATTGTCCGTGCAATGCAAAAGGAACGAGAGGCAGAAGGGAAATCGTATTGCGTGATCTCTCATCAAAAGAAATGAACTCAAAGTGGGGGAGAATTGCATGAGACGCGCACACATGCAACCTGTTTAATCTGTCAGAAATCTGCGAGATAAGTTGAGCAAAATCAAATTCTGTGCTCTCTCTCTCTCTTTGTCTAACCACTGAGAGGGAAAAATATGCTGTGATTGTTTACTTCATTTTCCCTCTCTCCGAAATGCATGCTCTCTCTCCTTTCTCTGACTTTTCTTGCAGATTTGTATGCACCTTTTTCATCGAGCTCGTTGAATTCGTGAACTTTTCATCGAAATATTTAGAGAAGGAGCAACTTTTCTCACGCATTTAACACGGGTATCACCAGTCAGTGGAGGCTTGTGGGAACAATTTCCAACTTTTATTTTTTGTTTGCCTTCATATTATAGTGGTAGCATACACTAGAGCCAACTTCTCGAAAAATCTAGGCCACACGTCCCAGAGCCGGCTTTTAGGAATTTTCCGGTTTTGCTCCCGGCTATACTGTATCTCAGCTCCCAGACGAGCTAGAGACTTGGCAAGGTGCTCAAAATGATCGGAAAAATATAATAAAAAACTTTCATGTTATGAACTAAGCGATATAAGCAACGCTCGCCAAGTTATGCTCTATAAAGCAGATTTTGATCGAGATAAAAAATCGTAGCTTTTTCGAGAGTATGCGTTTCAAGCAATTTTATTGCCAAATATAGTAGGTCGAGTTCATACACGACTATAAAAAAAACACAAGTCGATTTCTGTGATAGGCCTTTTTGGCAATATGTATATTTGAATGCTCCAAAGTGACGTTGGCCATAAAAAGATGTTCGTTACCCTGCTTTGTTTTGCCCATTATTTAATACCTATTACTATATTTCAACATTTCTGTAATAGGAGACTTCGATAACGTCGAAAAAATAAGAGATTTCACAACTTCTGAAAATTCGATTTTGAGACCTCAGTTTTCATCAAATTTACGGCTATCCAAGTCAGAAATTTGACAACAGCTACTATCAACGCTGGGTGGAACCTACAGCAGGCTTCCACTTGAATTGATTTCTATGAAAAGAACTTCTATAGGCGCTCTAAAAGTTATTATATTTTGCTTCGAAGATGCTCGTTCGAAAGGGAATTTTCAGAACAATTAATTTTTTTGATGTTCAGAATATAATATTTAGCACGGTTCAAGTATATTTCTCAATTGTTGGTAACAATGTATGGTTAAATCAACATTAGAACTTACTAGCTTTGAGATACGTAAATTTGGTAAAAAAGGGGTCTCAAAAATCGAATTTTCAGAAGTTGTGAAATCTCTTATTTTTTCGACGTTATCGAAGTCTCCTATTACAGAAATGTTGACATATAGTAATAGTCATTAAATAATGGGCAAAACAAAGCAGGGTAACGCACATCTTTTTATGGCCAACGTCACTTTGGAGCATTCAAATGCATATTGCCAAAAAGGCCTATCACAGAAATCGACTTGTGTATTTTTTATATTCGTGTATGAACACGACCTACTATATTTGGCAATAAAATTGCTTGAAACGCATACTCTCGAAAAAGCTACGATTTTTTATCTCGATCAAAATCTGCTTTATAGAGCATAACTTGGCGAGCGTTGGTTATACCGCTTAGGTCATAACATAAAAGTTTTTTATTATATTTTTCCGATCATTTTGAGCACCTTGCTATGTCTCTAGCTCGTCTGGGAGCTGAGATACAGTATAGCCGGGAGCAAAACCGGAAAATTCCTAAAAGCCGGCTCTGGGACCTGTGGCCTAGATTTTTCGAGAAGTTGGCTCTAGTGTATGCTACCACTATAATATGAAGGCAAACAAAAAATAAAAGTTGGAAATTGTTCCCGAGGGGTCGTTTTTTCCTCCACTGACTCATGATACACGTGTTAAACGGACCGAGAGGTGTTTTAGTGTTTTTGTAATATATTCTACGGTTCTTTGAAACTCACCATGCATGTTGCCTTGAGTGCAGTAGGAAACGTGTTCAAAATTTTTCCAGTAAGCGCCATCGTTGCTCTGAATGCATGAACTTGTAAGGCGAGACAATTAGATAAATTTCAAATTTCCGTATTTCGTGTAATGAAGTGCTTTGTAAACATCCAACGACTGGAAGTAATTCCAATCTGTGCGATTAAAAAAATTTACAAGCTCCGAAACATGGGCTGGAAAATAATATGGGGAAAACGCCGAACAAGAATTCAAATTGTTCGGAATACATTGTGTAAGCATTGCCGTTTGTGTAAGCACCGAACAATTTCTGGCATAGCCCAAAAAGGTCAAATCTGCGAAACTGTCTGATTTTGGCATACTCATTTCGTTCAAAGATTGATCGTAGGCTCCAGATGGTGTCACGTTGAAATCAAACGTGTTTGAATATCTCGATTTCAGAAGTCACTAAAATTAAGTGAAACGGATTTTCTGCGCAGAATTACGCCAGTAAATTGCATATTTTCATGACAAATTATAAAACTTTTTAGCGTCGTAATTGTGTAAATTTGTGCTCAAAAAAGTCGCGATAAAAAGTAGTTTTGGCGATTCCATCGACCTAGGTCATTGTCTTGACCCCTTCCGAATCTATTTTGAGGCTGATAACAATAAGAAACTCGGGTAGATCACCTAACATTAAGTAGATGGAATCGCCGAAGTTACTTTCATGAGCTGTCACTCTCGACCGCCAACAATCTTATCGCGACCTTTTCTCTCACATTTGAACGCATACTTCTCTCGTCATGCCGGTCCGAGTGGTCTCCCCTAGTCTCGCGGGATACATTTTTTCACTAAAAAGTTAGTTTTTAATAATTTTTAATACATTTTCACGAAAAAATGTAACATACTGGCGTCATCGCCGTTTACTTCTGCACTGGGCATCTGTTCCACTTTCTTTGACTGGCCAATGGAGTCGAGATATTCGAAAATGTTTGATTTCGACGTAACACCAACTGGAGCCAATGTTTAAGTTTAAGTCAATGTTTAACCATTTTTTATCCAAACAGTGTTTAATCAAAATTAATATGATTACCACAATCAGCATGTCGGATTACACCAAATCAGACAGCTTCACCGAATTGTAGTTTTTAGACCTTGCAAAAACTCCTCTGAATTGTCCGATTCTCACGCAAACGGGCTCATATATTTGTGTAATAATATTTACTTGATGTGCAAGGACGAAGGAGGACAGGGAGGAAGCACGTTCTTCGCCACTGGCCCCGTGCATTGATAGGCACCGGTGGGGTCGGGAAAAGTCGCTAGTGGCTGGCACGGGCATGCCGAGACATCTGAAATTGGTTGTTTATCTGGCTCTGTTGCACGTTAGAGGTTCCAAATCAATTTCCAGAAGCATTTAATAATTATATAAATAAAAATAGTTCTACAGGGGGTAGCGACAGAAAGAGAGGACAAAGAAAGAGAGAGATCTGAAAGAACTAGGGTATTAGAATTTTAGTGTTTGGCAGTTTACCAACCCAGAAAACGGGGCTGGTTCCCGGCAATAATGTCCAAACGACTTTTGACGGTAAAACGCCGAGAATATGGTATGAGTGATGTGGAATGATAATCATCTCGGCTCACTCGTAATTTCAGCACACGCGAGAGCCATTGCGTAGACTGTGGCACTCGTCGCCTCGCCGACGAAGTTGATCTTCCACTATAATTCGTGGCATCGAACACGCTAGTCTTCGCTACCGTACTTGACTTCTTAACCACAATACATCATCACATCAATTTATCAAGGCCGAACAAATGCAATCAGATTCTACATACAAAATACTCTGTATTAGGTGATACTATAGAACGAACTATGCAGGAGACCAATGGGACGAGCCAAATTTAGTTTGTTGAAAGTAATAAAGAACGACTTCGCGGAATTAACTAAATTAACCGAGCAGCATACACAAAATCGAGAGGTGTGGAAGGAGAGGATAGCATAACCCGCTATCCTTATACAGTTCATTCAGCTTAATCAGAAAACAACAAGAAAATCGTGTTGTTTTCGTTTTTTGTACGTAGCATCTGATTGCATTTGCTCAACCTGGATAAATTGATGTGATGATGAATTGTGTTTTTTTTAAAAGAAGAATTGGGTGGGTTCCTCACCATTCCGACAGCGGAATCGTACGACAGCACGTTGATGTAGAAATTCTGCAGCGTCTGGAGCTTTCCAGCTGCATCCCGATATCTGGATTTTTAAAATATATTTTAATGCAAATAATAATGTATGTATCGCTTATTGCGTGTTTTACCAGCAAAAATTAATGGAGATGCATACAGGGGGAACTAGTCAATATCGCGAAGTTGACTAATTTTGGGTTGTAATTTTGGTGAATGTGCATCTAAAGATGCACACTCTTCAATGCTTGCACTATAGGCACTCCATTCACACCGATGCCATTATTTCATGCCTTCTACGAGTTTGAACCGAATTTATCTTATCAAAATTACTACACCAAATTAGGAAAAAGAATTAAACATACCGAATCTCAATCAGAATACAGAATATAATTGAATCAGAATAAAATCAGAATAAAAAAGACATAATACCGAATCAGGATCATCGGTCCCTCCTGCCCACCGCATCTTCTCCTCGGACAGGCCTCGTTCACTCCGTACGTCAGCAGGAAGGGCATAAGTCGAGCGCACGGATCATCGCCCATTACTGCCATCGAGTCGGGATCTGCAAATTCGCCATTATATTTTTGATTTTCCATTATTGTTCGATGCGATGAATGAGGGTTGTGTGTCAAATAATCAAGCTTCTTGAACACATTTCCACGAGGAAGTCTGTTCGGTCTCGGCTCTCGTTCTAGCTTCAAGGCTTGCGCGAGTCTTATTTGGAGCAATCGTCTGACTCTCTTCGTTTTACACGCTCTCTCGTCGGTTACAGTGAGCGAGATAGTGCATGGAATGAAGAGAGTGAGACGATTGCTCCTTATTTGTTAGATGCGCTTGTTCAAAGCTCACATGGACAGCCCACGTTGCTCTTGTAGTGACGTGTGTACGGCCTCAGGCATGTGAGGGGCGGAGGAATCGGATCATCGCTTAGTTGCACGCAGCTACCATCCGAGTTGTACACAACTGACGTGCACTGGAAAGAGAGCCATTTTAGGATATCTTGCACCTCAGTGTGATATATCTTTCCATGTTAATGCTACTCTATAAATGGAAAAAAATGTTTGAAATTATTCGATGTTCACATCGGGGGTTGCCAAATAAAGAACGATTTCGCGGGACCATTTCCACCAGATGTATCTCGCCACGTTCAGTTTATCCCACATAGACATAAAAAAATAATTAAATATAATATTTACTTACACCCGGTGTCTCATCGCAGACAGTGTAGCACCATCCCGCTGATGCCTCCTTGCTGACTGATATGACTGCGTATGGTGTGGTCGAAGTCTCCTTGAGGAAGCAGTTAGGCGAAACTTGACGAGCAAGCACGCCCTGCAAGAGCGAGATTGTGCTGCTCCCCTAATTGGTTGGCATGAAGGCTGGAGAAAGGATACCACAGAACCTTGATTATGTGCGCACAACGCAGCGTGTGGAGAGAGCATTTAACATTAAGCTACGTTGGACTGAATTTCGAATTCTGATTGGTATTGCGGATCTCCTAGCGCATGCGATGAACATCAAATGCGAATAAAATTCTAGAAATACAAAATCGTAGAAGTGGCATTTTGAAATTAATAAAAAAATGTAAACTTACCTGTGCAATAAAGAAGATGGACAGGATGAGGAAGCGCATCCTTCGAAGAAGATGCCTCTAGCCAATTCTAAGGGAAGGCACTGGTTAGGCTGAGGGGCAGTCGCTATGGATACTTTCCTACTAGGAATCAGCAGATGAAGTTGGCAGTGTCTCAAACACCAGCCCCCCCCCCTTCTCGACAATTGCTCGAAGGCTGATCTCTGCAACTGGGAAGCGGAAATATATTCAAACACTCGAAGTGGTTCTCTCCCTCTCGTACACTTTCCTCATCCGGGCAATTATTAACCCTATGATGGCATCGGGAAAAGAAGAGTCTTGAGTAACGCCTGTGTGACTGCTCAATCCTTTTCAAGCCTAATATCAGAAATTGTACATGGGTTTGAATATCTCACTACAATGCTCAAGAAGGGGACAGCCGTATCACCCCTCTCGCGAGAGAATCGAGCTGATTCAGGAAATGGGGTGGAAATTGTGAAATGGGTTCCTACCATAGTTGCCCACGCCGGCGGCGACCCCCATTCATGGATGCGCACTACTCCCCTCGATTTGAGGGGAGTAGTGCGCAACCATGAATGGGTCATGGTCAAAAATCGGTTGGTAGGTCAATGGTAGGTCAAGACTAGGTACCGTACCCGGTCGATAGTATAGTACCCCCAGATACTGTATACCACTACCGTAACCCACGATTATCGCAAACTAACTTTATTTTTAAAAAGTCCCGGTACCGTTCCCAAACGATTATACAGTACCCAAGTAACTACCGTAACCCAGTTCCTTGGGTCAGATCCAGTTCATTGGGTCAACCATTTTTCTAAAAATGTCAAACATTTTTCTAAAAATTCCAAATCGATCACATAATGATTCTACAGTAACTAGAGATGTAATAGAATACTTTAAAATAATTGCATGTTCAATTTTGGAATTTTAGAAAAATGTTTGACCCAAGGAACTGGATCTGACCCAAGGAACTGGGTTACGGTAGTTACTTGGGTACTGTAAAATCGATTGGGCACGGTACCGGGACTTTTTAAAAATAAAGTTAGTTTGCGATAATCGTCGGTTACGGTAGTGGTATACGGTATCTGGGGGTACTGTACAATCGATTGAGTGCGGTACCTAGTCTTGACCTACCATTGACCTACCAACCGATTTTTGACCATGACCCCCTCCTATTCATGGTTGCGCACTACTCCCCTCAAATCGAGGGGAGTAGTGCGCATGGTCTGAAAACACCTCGCCGCCAGTGCTGGGCAACTATGGTTCCTACTCTTTTTAATCCTCCCAAGGCATGCCTGACTGACCCCCAAAGTCTCAATTTGCATACTTCATTTTGAGCTTTGGAGATTTTGGTGTATTTTGGAGCTTTGGAACACTTGAAGTCGATAGGATATTTGTGGTGGGTATATGAATCGTAATCGTTAGAACAGGAGTAGTTCTAGCAGGGAGTCTCTGGATTATTTGGCTCGCACTATTGTGGTTGTCGAAGGAGGGGGAGGGCGAAGTGGGATGGAGAGACAGTATCGGAGTACCCCCAATACATGCCTTGCTCATCACAGCGAGATTGGCTACGCGTAAAACATGAGCGATATGCTCGATAATTGAACGACCTAGCAAGACGTTCGAAAAAACTATCCAAATATATCATCCCTCATACTCTTCATTTCGTTCGATCTATCACTAACAGAGCGGTTCTTTTTTGCATATCTATACCTATATATAAAGCGCAGTGTGTGTGATGGCGTCTGTCCGGATTGCGAAATAGGGAGGGGAGGGAGTGATGACGTTAGAAAGGTATCGAACCATTACCGTATACCAATCAATAATTAGCATTGGGCCAACTACAGTATACCAATCGATAATTAGCAGTGGGTCAGCGAATATTCCGTGGGTCAGATTTACATTTTTGACCTTTGATCTTTTAGTTACCATATACCAATCAATAATTAGCATTGATCAACTACCGTATACAATCGATAATTAGCCACGGGTCACATATTATTCCATGGGTCAGATTTATGATTTTAATTTTTGATTTCCTCTAGGACGGGCCCCCGCCGTAGGCGGGGGCAAGCCAGGCTAGTTTAACAAATAAGTAGAAAGTTGTTTTTGAAAGTCAACCCCTAGCGAATTTTCCCGAAGCGTTTTCTGGGGGGCGGACAAAAGAGCAACAGACATGGGATCACCGTTCGCCGGAGAGTAATGAAGCAGCTGCGCATAAAGAGCAACGCATATAAAAACAATTGAAATTTCTTGTATTTCGAAATACTCACAAAAGTAAAAAAAAGAAATGGGAAAACAATGCATATTTTAAAGTGTGATCTATCAATATTCAATTTTAACGTAGATGAAATTGCTCGATCATCACGGCACCTTTTTCTTGAAAAGGTACATGATCGAGTTAAGAGGCGACTCACAATTGTTCCCATTTTGTCCCTTTTATCTAGTCGTTTGTCTCTCTTTTCCACCCTCTTTGTACCTTTCAACTGATAAAAGGAAAGATGGAGAGGTAATCGGCGCACTCTTGCGCCACTTCCATCGTTCATGCGACTTCTTCTGTATCTCTCCCTATTTCCCGCTGCTTATTCACTGAAATTCCTGGCATTTTCGACGCAATTCGCACGTGCCCATGCGAATTACATCGCCCGCCTATCGGATGTGCTTGTGGAGGCTGGACATGAAGTGGTGATTTCATTTTTTATCCTGTGTTGGCACTTTTTTCTACGGAATTGTCCATTTGCGTTCTTACAGACCATTCTAGCGCCCGTACTAGCCACATCTATTGGAGGCCCTTTCGCAAAGAAGGCGAAGGTTATCACTGTGAGATAGTCTCGCCCCACTTGCAATTCTTTTGGTTGTTCATAGAATAGAATAGAATAGATTTATACATGCCTTCTTTTTTGCATGTTTATTTGTTACAATGAATTCAGTAGGAAAGGTGGGGGGAGGAGATTCATCTCGACGGACTAACTGGATTTTCTGACAATTATTTCAGATTCCGCAGTGTGAGCAGGCGAGAGTGTTCGACGACTTTCTCGATCGCGTCTCCGCAAATATCTGGGTGATGAGGCACTCGGTGCAGATGATGCAAGAGAGGAGGAGGGTCAACGCCATCTGGGGACACGCCTGTCTCAGTCAGTTGACCATGTTATCCAGTATTGTCGTCGAGTTCAGACATCAAGCTCATTTACAAACGGGTTGCGATCTCTACAATTCACATTAACTCTATCGCTAAAAATGATTCAAATAAGCACCAGTTACTCAAGGTGTGCTCGACTCTCCCGGTCTTCTCGATTCGCTAAAATTGGAACACTTCGACGCGGCCTTCTCGGAGTCGGCGGATGTGTGCGGACCAGGTAGCATCCAACATCATACCGTCTTTGATATCCCTGTACCTTATCGATCATCGTTGTAGTGGTAACAGGAACGATAGAAGGAGAGATGATAGATTATACAATATTTCGAAATTCAGTACTCTTCCATCTGCTTGGTATCAACAAGTGGGCTGTGACCGACTCCGTGGCTATTCAGAATAATTTCGACATCACGCAAACACCCTCGAACCCTGCTTACGTTCCTGGTAAGATTGGATCTGTTTCGAAACTTGCTTTTCATAGACTGCAAAAAAAGAGAAAACGTATTGTTTTCGGCACTTGGCCGGATCAGAACGATGTCAAAAAAATGTTACTTACGTACCATGTCTCGCACCGCCCATTGTTCCAATCCGGCCTAGCCTCGTCTTTTAATAACACCCAGCATTTAGCATTTAGAGTTCGAAAAATGAAAACACGGTCTCTTTGTTCTACACACTCTCTAGACCGGTCGATCGGCGAGAGAGTGTGTAGAATGAAGAGAGCGTGGTATCGCTTCTCGAACTCTACTGGGTGTGTATGAGATGCCAACTGTTCAGGGATGATGGCCAATGCGGGAGAGCAGATGTCGTTCGTCGAAAGACTATGAAACACTCTCACTCTCGTCGCGACGCAGTTCATGATTGGCACCGTCTACTCGGACATCGAAGGCGTACTCAGAGAGCGATTGCCAGACCTACCACCAGTACCGGTGAGAAAGGAAGTCAACATTAAAATATAGGTTAAAGGAGGAGCAAAGGCAAAATTGTTCAAGCTTTCATATGCACGGCCTAGATCCCCCAACGATAATAATCTCCGAAATTTTCACATTGATATCTCCATTACAAACAGAGCTACCGGTAGTTGGCGGGGAGCCAAATCAGGGAATGCTCAGGCAACGAGCGAGAGAGGATGCGCCCTGAAGAGAGTTCTTCTGTAATTGAAACAGATTTCAACCGGGCGCGCGTTTGCCTTTACTCCTCCTTTAACACGGTGAAATACGAAGATATCAATCGAATAGATACTAATTATATCACGCTACTTTAGGAAATCCTTGCCTCAAACTCCCTGGTGTTTCTCAATTCGGAACCACTCGTGGACTTTCCGAGGCCGTCGTCGGCAAGAGTCATCGACATCGGTGGCATCACGGTGGCCGGAGAGAGGAACAAACCGATAAATGAGGTGCGCTCCGGGCTTGCCTTGAATCTCAGAGCTGGAGAAAACACTAAGGAATCACACTTCGGAGTGCCTGCAAGGAGAAATATCTATAGCGCGAATAACAAGCAATTAGAATTAGAAATTTCAATATATTGTTCCATAACTACTGGTAAAAAATGTAACATGGTTATAACCGTGCTACGTCTAAGATGCAATTCAGACCTGGTCTTCCATTCTTGATCTCCGTCCTAAGACGATTCTGATCTCGTTTGGATCCATGGCGAAAGCGTTCACCATGCCGGCAGAATACAAGCAAACGATTCTGTCAACTATCAACAAATTCCCCGACGTGACCTTCATTTGGAAGTATGAGGTGAAGGAAGACATGCATGCCCAAAAGCAGGAAAGATTTTGCAGAGACCCGAGGACAACATTTCCGCCGGGGTTCCGAATCTCATCGGGTCCGCATGGGTGCCGCAAAACAATTTGCTACGTGAGTCGGGTTGCTCGAAGCACGACCAGTTGACTCTTTTCGTTAATGGACAAAATAGTATGTTTCTTTCGGAAAGCATGGCCTTTTTACTTGTTTTCTATTTTCAATTATTCAGATGATGCTAGACTAACAGCCTTCATCACTCATTGTGGACAGGGAAGCACCGCGGAGAGCATCGATGCGGGTGAGAGCCAATCTCGAATCTAGGAAAAAAAGCCAATCTAGGAAATTACCCCCTATGCTATGATCTTTCCTCTCGTAAAAGCAGTAGCCTCCATCCCGATCCCATTTCCTTCTAGAGTCCTGCATGAGCCACTTCACAGGAACAACTATATTTATGAATGAATGTTTTTCCTCTGACCTCTCTGCCATGTTCCTCCATCTTGCACCTAGCACCCCCTTCAGGAATTCCCGTTGTCGTCATTCCCGTGCTCGCGGATCAGCTGAGAAACGCGCATCAAGTAGAGCGAAATGGGCTCGGCATCAGACTGCAGAAGGAAGATCTAGCAAGAGAGGGACCACTGGAAGAGGCAATCCGCGAAATACTCAGCAATGACAGGTTAGGCCAGCATTTTACGTTGTTTAGCACTAAACATTGCAGATATCGTCAGCAAGCAAAGAAGATACAGCGAATGGTAGAGGGCAGACCGTTCCCCATGAAAGAGGTGAGTATACCGGTTCATTTAAATCTCCGTACCAAGCCCGACTACTAGGATCGACATGGAGAAAATTACCTTCGTCCATGTGTTCCACCATTTCATATGCTTAGACTCTTAAAGTTGTATCATCGGCTTCGAGCTGTTCCCATTTTAGAGAAAGGGTGGAACATGAAAGTACGAGCACGAAATGTTACCGAATCGCACAGGAGTGGCTCGAAAAACGAAATTTCAGGTATTTGTTCGAAACATGGAATTCCTGGCCAAGCATGGTCCACTTCGTCACCTCGATCATTTCGGACGGCATCTCAACTTCTTCCAGTACTATCTGATCGATGTGATCGCAGTTGTGCTGATCACCGGGTCTATCATCTCTTATAGCTGCTTCATGGTTGTCCGTTGCGGTTTCCGTAAGCTGTTTACTTCGAAAGCGAAGCGTGATTGAAAAAATAAATTATCGCAAATTTTACGATATTCGATCAAATATTACATTTTTATCGAGCGTTATCCGCTTTTAAATGCAAGGGATAATGATGTGAACAGTGGCGCTAGATAGGATGAGAATTTTTAGAGACAACTGTTACGTAAGAGACGGCATTGCGCAATAGTTCTCATCGCATTTAGTGCCCGAAGACTCTGATGAGGCAGTCGATGTGCGAGTTCGGTGTGTGCTACTTGCAGAACGCTGAAAGTTCCTAATTTGGTCATACATTTGACCAATTGAGAATTCCCTAATGGTATCCTCATTCGAGAAAACTTGAAAGAGAAATGGGTGATTCCAGGGTTTCAAATAGGACCTGAGCTGTCGTAAGTCGTGCTACCGTCCTTGTTTCTCCACTTTCCGGCCTGGCATGATAGATCGTAGATGGGCTGAAAACGCCTTATTTCCACTGCTCCCTTCGCTTCCCGAGATCGTTATGGTCGAGCCGAAAGATCAACCTCGGACTTTCTTACCACCAAATAAACAAACCGCGATAGTTGGTCCAAAAGAGTAGCAATTTCACATTTTCTCTCACGATATTATACTACTTAGGTCTTCGATAAGCTTTATGAGAGACTATCTGAGAGCGAAAAATGAAGTGTTGATTTTAAGACTTCCCTAGGGGTAGCTTTTCGCATAGAGTTCGAAAATCGACCTTAGAAAGCCGTATCTCTTATCCCTCATTTCGTGTGTTGCGCTGCAAATGGGTGGTCGTTTTTTATAACTTTTGAACGGCTCATCAAAACCTCATACATATATAGTAATTCTGAAAGATCTCGACGAGATAAGCATTTTTCATGTTGGAAGTGAAAGGCTAGCTCACTTGTGAAAAAACGTATGGTCATTTTATGACAATTTCAAATCTCAAAATTTACGCCCTGAAAATGTTTTTGCCGCGTACCGTAAAATAAATGTTTCCAAAAGATTCCTCATGAAAAATTACCCCTAGAAATGCTTATTTCATTTCGAAAGGCGTGCCTGTTTCGGTAGTTCTGATTAGCCGAATAGTCAATGCTCAGGTTTCTTCAATATTTCAAGTCGTCTATCTGCGAAAGTAGAGTTCAAAATTTACTCTAAGCGCCTGAAATATTTCATAAACACATTATTTGGAACTTTTCGACTCAGAAATACGTCATACCGACTGGCCAAAACCAATCATGGTGGCCCTGTAGATACTTTTTTCGTAAGAGCTTTGCGACGCACTTTGACGATATGTTTTTGACAAGGATATCGGAATATCAAAAGGTGCGACAGCTAATAGATCGAAAATATGTAATAGCAATGTTATATTAAACAATAATAATTTGTTTAAGGATCACTCCTACACGTTTCAAGTATCCAACAATCCGATATTTGTAAATTTCGTACCCCCGTAACATGAATCCAGAACGACAGCAGCCTCAAACATTTAAGCGTTCTAATTCGAAAATTCAGATTCTTCTAGTGAAAGTACACCTAGATATATAGATTTTATATGTATCCGCCACATAGACATTTTCACCTTTGCTGTTTCAGGGGGCAAAAATTAAAAAAAGATTTTCGTAAATTTTACTTCATGAATACATTTTCTAGTGTATTTTCACTCGTAGAAGCCGATTTTTCTCATTAGAACGCATAAAAGTTATGTTTTAGGCTACTGTCGTTCGTGATTCATGATACAGGCGTACGAAATTTGCAAATATCGGACTACTGCATACTTGAAAAATGTAAGAGTGGTCCTCAAACAAATTATTATTGTTTAATATAACATTGCTATTACATATTTTCGATCTATTAGCTGTCGCACCGATATCCTTGTCAAAACATATCGTCAAAGTGCGTCACAAAGCTCTTACGAAAAAAAGTGTCTACAGGGCCACCATGATTGGTTTTGGCCAGTCGGTATGACGTATTTCTGAGTCGAAACGTTCCAAATAATGTGTTTATGAAATATTTCAGGCGCTGGGAGTAAATTCTGAACTCTACTTTCGCAGACAGACGACTTGAAATATTGAAGAAACATGAGCTCTGACTATTCGGCTAATCAGAACTATCGAAAAAGGCACGCCTTTCGAAATGAAATAAGCATTTTTAGGGGTATTTTTTCATGAGGAATCTCTTTTGGAAACATTTATTTTACGGTACGCGGCAAAATATTTTTCAGGGTGTCAATTTTGAGATTTGAAATTGTCATCAAATGATCATAAGTTTTTTCACAAGTGAGCTAGCCTTTCACTTCCAACATGAAAAATGCGTATCTCGTCGAGATCTTTCAGAATTACTATATATTTATGAGGTTTGGATGAGCCATTCAAAAGTTATAAAAAACGACCACCCATTTGCAGCGCAACACACGAAATGAGGGATAAGAGATACGGCTTTCTAAGGTCGATTTTCGAACTCTACGCGAAAAGTTACCCCTAGGGAGATCTTAAAATCAACACTTCATATTTCGCTGTACGGCCTATAGGGAATATAGCTCAGTTCTCTCAGAAAGTCTCTCTTATTGCTTACCGCCGTAGCGCTGGACATGTAGAGTGATTTGCCGGAGGGGCAAGTGATTGAGGAGGAGGTGAAGATGGGCGATGCGCAGTCGCCCGAGCAGATGCTACCCTCCTGCACTTATGATAAATAAATTCTGAAAAAAATCTCTCATAATTTACAACCTCATCATAATGCATTTTATTCTCCTAGTAGCCATATGTATTTCTCCAAAATATGTGTGTTCGTTTCGAATTGTAATGTGTCATCGCTCCGCTCGATCGATGAGGAATTTGTGCGAAATGGAGCGATAATTGATAAGAATTGCAGATCAATGATGGTCAAGATAAACGGCTACCTGATAGTAGAGTGTCTTGCAAGCAACCGCAGTCGTCGTGGCTGTAATTTAAAGAAGGACTCTCAGCAACCGCGCGCCCGGTTGAAATATGTTGCATATAGGGAGAGAACTCTCTTCAAGTCGCGTGCTCTCAAACTCATTGCCTGACCTTCAGGACCACTTGGCTCTCAGCCAACTAGTCGTAACTTGCATCAAATACAATATAGGCAAATTCGGTTTTTGATATTCCAGTGAGGACCCACAACACTGTCGTGTCTGATTTATAGAATCAATTTTGCTGAAACTCCTCCTTTACGCGTTATGAAATAAGGAACTGCCTAGAAGGAGAGAGTGAAAACAAACACGTCCTAGAAAGCAGATGGGTGCCTATTTCAGACCGATAATCGGCCTCTTCATCTGCTTCGACGATCCCTCTCAGTCGCGTCTCAATCCTCCTAGCAACTAGGCGAAAATAGATGCCAACTTGTACACTATCTCCTCCACGCACCATAGTTCTCGCGAAATTTGAACACAATAGACTACTGATGATGATGCATCTTACTCATCGATTTGTTTCCAACTTCTTACTGGAGTTCAAAACACGATCTCTTCATTCTATGCACTCACACAACTCAACCGCTTGTTGTGTATGAAGATACACCCGAATTTCGAAATTGCTAGTGCCAACGATTTCAAGTGTGTGACCCACTGGTAGCAGTAGTCGTCGTGGTCGTCGATGTAGTAGACGTGGTTGTAGTGGCTACTATTCGGTGTTATTCTCACTAAAAATGAATACTACACAATCGCGATCAAAGTGAACGAGAAGTCCGCTCTCACTGGGCTTAGTCGTAGTCGAAGTAGTTGTCGATGAGGTGGCAGGAGTCGTGGTAGTCGTTGTTGTAGTGGCTGCAAATGATTCAAATAGTTTATTTTCATTTTACCGCAAAAATAATGTTCGATCGCGCCCAAAATCAAAGCGTGCTAAGTGAGCACTGCCAACGAATTTCCTCACTGGGCGTAGGCGTAGTCGAAGTAGTTGTCGAGGAGGTGGCCATAGCAGGAGTCGTGGCAGTCGTAGCAGACGAGGCTGTGGTTACTGCAGGTGCTGCAGATTAAAGACGATTAGACAAGATATCCGGAGCAACTGATGTAGCGGTAGGGCGGATGATGAGATAACGCCCTACAGGTTGTGGTTGTGACAGATGCAGCCGCCGGAGAAGTAGTGGATGTCGCAGGGTTTGACGAAATTGTCGTCGTAGTTCCAACTACGGCTGTCGGCGTCGTCGTCAGCGCTGCTGCACCAGTCGCCGTAGTCGTTGATGTGATTGATGTCACTGTGAATGAGGTTTTCAGCCGATCCATACAACTAGGCAACATTTTTTAACGAGCATAAATGCTAAGAGAGACGATCAATCGTCTGACTCTCCTCGTTTTGCACGCTCTCTCGTCTCTCTGACCGGCGAGAGAGCGTGCAAACTGAAGAGAGTCAGATCATTGCTCAGAGAAGCTCATGTCGGAGAGCGACGGAGTTATTTTGCCAGTATCCCTGAACTACATGCACCTAAAACGTTTCCCAGAGCGGCAAAAATGAATGAGAAAAACGACTATATGTTGTCGGTAAGACTCGCAACAATAATTGTCGTTCATTTTCGTGCGGTTTTCCAGGAAACTCATTAAAGTTAATAAATAAGGCAAAAGGAAAGCTATGATAAGCAAAGATTGAGAACGAACAGCTGCACACGGCGTCCTTGGCCCAGTAGGTGGCCGTGCCGGGCACGCAGCTCATCGGAGTGCCTGAATCAGGCCCGAGCAGGGCGCATCTCGAGGAGGAAGAGGCAAAGGAGTAGGCGGTGCACTGAAAAACGGGATTGTCTAGTTAAATTTTTAATCCAGCACAAAATGCTTCAAAGCAAGAGAGCAGATGGTATCGCCGTTATGTTGACGCCACGCATTAGTTAGACGTGACCAAGAAACCGAAACAATTCATTCATTCATTCATTTATTCCGTTAGGCGAGATTACAAAAATAGCGAGAGGGTTTACAATAAACGGATGTCCGTCGATTGGATCGAATCGGTTGAAGGTTGCTAGGCAGCAAGGGTATGGGGAGAGGAAGGGATCAGAGATCAAGCCATTTGGCAATAATAGATGGGGGGTAAAAAGTGTGGGGTTGTGAACGGATGTAGCTAGAAAAAACTTTCTGCGAAGAACTAACACATTCTATGGGAAGTGCATTCCAAATCGACAAAGTTCTAGATACAAGATTAGAATTAGAATTATGCGGTATAAAAGGTAGTGATATACGAAGGGGATGAGCATTTCTGAGAGGTCGAGTGAGAGGCGCGCGAGTAAGCAGGGAAGAAATATCAAGAGAATATCGGTTGTGGACAATGGAATGAAGAAACAATATATCAATTATGAATATACGTTGTTCTAAAGTCAGTAGATTAAGCTCATTGAGCCGAAGCTTATATGATACAGGGGGGAGGGAACAGCGTACATACATTCTACGGGTAAAATCGCGTTGAACTCTTTCAAGCTCTTTAGTCAAAGACACACTATTTACAGGATTCCATATAATGGAGCAATATTCTAGATTTGGGAGGATGAAAGTATTATACGATTTGAAATATAACTCAATGGAGTTACTACGAAAGGATTTAAAAATGAGATTAGATTTGGCGCGGGCTTTAGAAATAATCTTAGTAATATGGGACGAGAAAGAAAGTGAGGGGGAGAAATGCACTCCAAGATCCTTAATGATACATTTACTGGGGTCATTGCTAGGTTCGTTTAAAATAATATGGTATCGTTTCTCGAACTCAAACATGTAATAATAGAGAAATGAACGCCGCTTGAGAGATTCAGATCGAATCCGGTAAGCGAGTCATCCAAATTTTGCTCCCCGTTCTCCGGACCCATCTGGTCTTCGGCGCACTCACTACCTTCGGTATTACGCTCATCCCGCTGGTAAGCGGATCTCC
Source organism: Pristionchus mayeri (assembly GCA_036245805.1). Taxonomy (NCBI): domain Eukaryota; kingdom Metazoa; phylum Nematoda; class Chromadorea; order Rhabditida; family Neodiplogasteridae; genus Pristionchus; species Pristionchus mayeri. The sequence continues at coordinate 29,238,070 of BTRK01000001.1, forward strand.
CTCTTTCTCATTGCTCTTTCAGATTTGAGATTTCGCTCAGATTTATCACATTTTGACAGAGAGATCAACCATTGCTTCTCGCTATTCAGGTTGTTTCCAATCTTACAGTATCATCGTTGTACATCTCCATGGAGTACGTCAATTTCATCCTGGCTGCCATCCTTCTCTACAAGATATACGGTAGAGCTCGAGAAACGATACCACGTTATCTTCTGTACACTCTCGCCACACGAGCGATCGAGATAGTGTTTAGCACGCGTCTTCTGAGAGATTGCATGAACCGGAGGAACTAGCTGCAAAAGTTTGAGCAATATCGAAAAGAAAATTATGGTAGAGTCCAGTGGAGACGGGAAAACTTTTATACTAGCGACTTGTCCTGGAACCGGCTTTTAGGCATTTGCCGGACTTGGTCCCGGCTCTGACGTAACATGGTTCATTTTTGAGCTACAGTGGCCAGCTTGTGCTCAAAATGCGCGGAAAATTATTTTAAGAAACTTTCATGTTCACACCAAAGCCGGGTGAGTGCGAAATCACGTTGAAAATATCGAAAAACCGAGTCGATTCATAAAAAAATTCATATCTCGCTTGGAACCCCACCTTTTAGTAAATTTTGATTGCAGTTTCAGAATCTACGTACCCATATTAGTCAAGGAAAAACGCGAGTGAGAGTCCGTAGGGGTGAGAATATGTTACGCTAATGCAAAATGTGTGCTCAGTTCGCTAATTCGTGATTTTCAATTTCTTATGCTTAAGCCATAATCGCTCAGATATATCTTTTCTTTCATAATTTGATTGTTTCTAACCTATATATGATGTATTCCGTTGAAAAAATCAAAGATTTCCACATTTCTTGAAAATCATATTTTTCACCTCGATATTTCTCAAATTTACAGGTTTCAAACTCAACATTTCGAGGATCTTACCCGTCTTTACTATACGGATGTTATAGCATGCTAAGCCATGAGTAATATTTGTTGGTATGGGCCTGCTCGACGATTTTTAAAATTTAATTTTTGACACTCGAAAACGCCCGATCGAGCATGCCTGAAATATTTAAAATTCGATAGTGAGGTTAATTTTGCGAATTATGGTTGTTTATAAGTCGTAAAAATGTTTTCGTAACCTCCGGCATAAACTACTTTCGAAACGCAACATTTTTCACGTTTTTTTCGGAAATGTCATTTTCTCACTCTCGAATAATTCGCAAATTTAGACACAAAAGCAATGGCGAAGTTCGCATATGTTGTTGACTGCATAGTTCAAGAAAACATTTTTACAACTTATAAACAACCATAATTCGCAAAATTAACCTCACTATCGAATTTTAAATATTTCAGGCACGCTCGATCGGGCGTTTTCGAGTGTCAAAAATTAAATTTTAAAAATCGTTGAGCAGGTCCATACCAACAAATATTACTCATGGCTTAGCATGCCATAAGATCCGTATAGTGAAGACGGGTAAGATCCTCGAAATGTTGAGTTTGAAATCTGTAAATTTGAGAAATATCGAGGTGAAAAATATGATTTTCAAGAAATGTGGAAATCTTTGATTTTTTCAACGGAATACATCATATAAAGGTTAGAAACAATCAAATTATGAAAGAAAAGATATATCTGAGCGATTATGGCTTAAGCATAAGAAATTGAAAATCACGAATTACCGAACTGAGCACACATTTTGCTCCTTTTCATGCATTCTCTCAGAAGACGCGTGTTAGAATGAAGCGAGCGTGGTTTCGTTTCTCGAACCCTAGTATACGGTACATATTGAGTAGGACTATCGATCGGTTGAGCTCGTGCTGAGACCAGCGCAGCTTCCGCACGGTCAATTATCCTGCGTGCTCTGAAGAAATACAAAAACTGCAGCGATGAAGGCTCACTTCTACCAACTACGGTAGATCGATAGAGCTGACTCGAGTACAGTAACCTCGTTGCAGTGGGTACTTCTATGAGGGTGGAGACTTCGGAAGACCACGATGGTACTCAGGCATCTGTTGTTGATTCCGTTCTACTACTTCCTCATCGTATGTTATTTTCTCCTCATTTACGTATTCAAACAGTGGAAGAATAAATCAAGCTATTGGGGTGTCCGGAAAGTTCGTATAATTTTTTGTTTTTATTTTTTATTCAATGCTTTACAATTCTCAGTGACCAATGTATCCCCCCTTCTTTCTCACTACCCCCTCCAGCGATTGGGCAGGGTCTCGATTCCTCTCTTCCAGAATGCGGGTTTCTTCGAGACCGCCCAGTTCACGAAAGCCCTCACAACTTCATCTCGATTCTTGAACTTCTTTCCTTTCCAGAAGTCAGAGAGAGAGCGGAAGCAGTGGTAGTCGCATGGGGAGAGATCCGGGGAATACGGTGGATGGGGAATCCTCTCGATCTTCAGCTCGTCCATTTTCTTCTGGGTCATCTTCGCTCGATGTGGGCGAGCATTGTCCATCAGAAGAAGAATTTTGCCCTGGTTCAGGAGTCTGGGAGGGACTCTGATCGCGACATCTTCCAGTTGTTCAGAGAAGAGGTCGGCATTGATGCTGGTGCCAGGGGCGAGGATTTCCCAGTAGATGGGACCGAGCACTGAGAAGAAGAAGCAGAGGAGTTCCTTCTTTCCGTGCTCTTCCTTCTTCGGGACGGGCGTGGGCTTCTCATCTGCATCCACCCATTGCAGTCTCCTCACAGGGTTATCGTACGTGATCCACTTCTGTAACGATGATGGAATTGATCCAATCTACGATGGAGTAATTCCCGACAGACTTGAACACGATTTTTAAGCTGTTCGGGGGAGAGGTCATGGGGAATCACTTGTGGGAGTTTCGGCTTCTTCCCAGATCGATGGAGGATATCGGACACCGTTGATCTGGGAGTACCAGTATCCTTCTTCAACTCACGCACACTGGCCATGGGCTTGCGCTTCAGTGTGCGGAGAACGAGAGGCTAATCGAGGGAGGGAGGGCGTCCAGAGCGGGGTTGATCATCGAGACCAAACTCCCCTTTCTTGAAGCGGGAGAACCACTTATAGCAGAAGGGTATGGAGGGGGCGTCAGCTCCTTCCGACTGGGCCAGGGCAGAGTGGGCCTCCTTCACGGATCGGCCAAGACGGTAGTAATGAAGTAAAACTGCTCAGAGGTAGAGATGGGAGTCCATCACAAGAATCAATGTAGCAACTAGGAGACTGATTAAATCCTCTCACTACTCAACGCCAGAATGATGCAACACGTTGTTGACAAACAGATTGCGCAATCACTGCATTTGATCGCGAACTGACTTTTTTCCGAAGCATTATACGAACTTTCCGGACACCCCAATATTCGGATTAGCTAACTTGACCATCCCTACAGAAGAGTCCTTAATACAAATAGTCGCCGAAAATTGAATATAAAAATATTTAATGAATAAATGAACTTGAGGAATGAACCTTATTGTTTTGTATTTCAAATACCAGAAATGTGGAATTTAAAAGAAATTTTGGATAATAAGGATATTATTTAAGAACATCAACATTTTACGAAGACATATCTTCCATGTTCTGCGCCGGTTTTACTTGTATGACTTTGCTCTTTTTCAGCAATCTCAGTAGTCCCCTTCGGTAGTCAGAAACGAGAAGAATGAGAATAACCGCGTCCCAGAGAGGAAAGCAAGTGATCATTGGAGTGCAGAAATCGTGAAGCTCAGTATGAGGAATTACTGCAGGGTTACGAAGGATTAGATCGTGAACGAAATAACAAATCAAAGTGTGATGTGACTTTGAGCATTGGCGGAGAAAGACTGAGAGCACATAAGGTGGGGAGAATCATTAAAAATATTTGTTATATGAGAGGAATCGCGAGAAAATCACCCTTTTGAGGGGGGTTCGCGGCGGCAAAACACAAAATCATCCTATCCAGATTTAAACTTGGTGTAAGGCATTTCAAATGATGCTCTTTCAAACTGCGTCGTCAGAATTTCACTTGTCAGCATACTAATAATAAATAAAAAAATTAAACTAGCCATGAATCGATTGGTTGTTGTCGAATAATAACAAAATATGCATCGTTTGTCAGCGTGCTCTCTCCGTTTCTCATATTCTCTCGCTTTCTCTCACCCACGCTAGCACAAGAGTGAGAATCGCGCCAAATGCATCACTTGGAGGTGGGAAGAGAATATGACCATTTAGCGTCATTAGATAACATAGGTATTCCCTCGTTGTTCAGCGTTCAATGGATTCGCCGATTCCAGTCGATTCTTTGAATATTTATGGTTAGTGAGCAGTTTTTTTAGAAAAACATTTCGAAATACATTAAGAACGATTGTAGGAGTTGAGATTCCTCTCAATCGGGATGATTTTCCTGATAACGTCAGGATATCCCATTCAGTGCCAGAGGTTAGCTGGGACCAAATTTCTCAAATTATATTTAAATACTGCAGGGTTACGAAGGATTAGATCGTGAACGAAATAACAAATCAAAGTGTGATGTGACTTTGAGCATTGGCGGAGAAAGACTGAGAGCACATAAGGTGGGGAGTATCATTAAAAATATTTGTTATATGAGAGGAATCGCGAGAAAATCACCCTTTTGAGGGGGGTTCGCGGCGGCAAAACACAAAATCATCCTATCCAGATTTAAACTTGGTGTAAGGCATTTCAAATGATGCTCTTTCAAACTGCGTCGTCAGAATTTTGATATCTATCGTCATCTTCGAGATTCAGAAGGCCAAACTTGGGACACTCACTTTTTAGGGGTCAAATCGAACCCACTTAAATGCTCATAATTCCGTTTAAAATGAAGATAGAGACTCGTTCTTTGCACGGAAAGAAAGCAGAAAACATTCTCTACAACTTTTATGTTGGTCATGTCATTCCTCGTGGACGCCCCAGTGCGGGGTGGTCGGGTCGACGAAAAATGACCGTATTCTGGAAATCGGAAAAACTCCCCTGCATAACTATGCTCGATTGATTGACCCTATGTGTGACTAACTTCACGCCAAAAATTAGCCAAATTGAAGGGGGTAAAAAAAAGGGCGTGACTTTTTGTCCGGTGACCTCAGAACGGGCCATATACCAAAACTCCCCATTACCTCCAACTGGCAGCTATTAGCCTCAAATTGATCCCAAATCATCCAAAACAACATTTAGAATTGTTTACGACCTCAATACAGTACTCCCATTGGGTCAAAATTACGACCAGACCTGAAAATTGAAAGTCGATTTTCAGACCCTTCTCGAATTGATAGTTGGGCCCAAATGCGCTGTCACTTTCAAATAATGTAGGAATGTTCATCTAAGCTATTCTTATAAAGGGCGAACCTGTAAATACGAAATTTCATCTGAGGGACTCACGGAAAAGGGCAAAACTGTACTTTAGGTCAACATAGTGCTAGCGCCCCGACCTATAGCTTGAAATGTAGTGCACGATGAGCTAAACATTTCACCTGAAGAAAGTGAGTCTCTATCTTTTCGCTGAAGCTCGCTACAGAGCCTATAATGTGGCCAGAAACGGGCTAGAATCCCCCGAGAGCGCGCGCTCTAACCGTCTGCCGCTCTCGCTGGCTGACCTCCCTCTCCCTCCCCTCTACAGTATCGCCGGAAAGTATTCGGCAGCTTTTTCTTTTCGTCATAATTATTGAACCACTCCATGTATTGAGCTAAAAATTGGATTAAGAATAGTAAATCTAATGGGGAACAATCCGCTGTTCTTGTGAACTTGTGGAAATTTCTCACTCTTGCGTAGTGATGACGCAATCGCACACCGCTTTTTCGAAAAATTATATTTCTTACAGAGAATTTTACCTTTTGCTCAAACTTCTTGTCTCTTGAAACATGTAGTAGGACTACTCAGAAAACAATTTTCAAGTTACTGCGACCTCGCACTTCGATGCTGCAGTTGCTGCAAGTTTGAAGCCGATATCGCATAACTCAGCTTCTAGGGAAGCACAAGTTCACAAGAACAGCAGATTGTTCCCCGTTAGATTTACTATTCCTAAGCCAATTTTTAGCTCAATATATGGAGTGGTTCAAAAATTATGACGAAAAGAAAAAGCTGCCGAATACTTTCCGGCGATATTGTATTTAGCGCTCTCCCGCACGCGTTTCCCGTCGGTTTTAGCCAATTTCTAGGCTCAGTAGCGCGCGTCAGCGAAAAGATAGAGACTCACTTTCTTCAGGTGAAATGTTTAGCTCATCGTGCACTACATTTCAAGCTATGGGTCGGGGCGCTAGCACTATGTTGACCTAAAGTACAGTTTTGCCCTTTTCCGTGAGTTCCTCAGATGAAATTTCGTATTTACAGGTTCGCCCTTTATATGAATAGCTTAGATGAACATTCCTACATTATTTGAAAGTGACTTAGCGCATTTGGGCCCAACTATCAAGTCGAGAAGGGTCTGAAAATCGACATTCAATTTTCAGGTCTGGTCGTAATTTTGACCCAATGGGAGTACTGTATTGAGGTCGTAAACAATTCTAAATGTTGTTTTGGATGATTTGGGACCAATTTGAGGCTAATAGCTGCCAGGTGGAGGTAATGGGGAGTTTTGGTATATGGCCCGTTCTGAAGTCGCCGGACCAAAAGTCACGCCCTTTTTTTTACCCCCTTCAATTTTGCTAATTTTTGGCGTGAAGTTAGTCACACATAGGTTCAATCAATCGAGCATAGTTATGCAGGGCATTTTTTCCGATTTCCAGAATACGGTCATTTTTCGTCGACCCGACCACCCCGCACTGGGGCGTCCACGGGGAATGACATGATCAACATAAAAGTTGTAGAGAATGTTTTCAGCTTTCTTTCCGTGCAAAGAACGAGTCTCTATCTTCATTTTAAACGGAATTATGAGCATTTAAGTGGGTTCGATTTGACCCTAAAAAGTGAGTGTCCCAAGTTTGGCCTTCTGAATCTCGAAGATGACGATAGATATCAAAATTCTGACGACGCAGTTTGAAAGCGCATCATTTGAAATGCCTTACACCAAGTTTAAATCTGGATAGGATGATGTTGTGTTTTACCGCCGCGAACCCCCCTCAAAAGGGTGATTTTCTCGCGATTCCTCTCATATAACAAATATTTTTAATGATACTCCCCACCTTATGTGCTCTCAGTCTTTCTCCGCCAATGCTCAAAGTCACATCACACTTTGATTTGTTATTTCGTTCACGATCTAATCCTTCGTAACCCTGCAGTATTTAAATATAATTTGAGAAATTTGGTCCCAGCTAACCTCTGGCACTGAATGGGATATCCTGACGTTATCAGGAAAATCATCCCGATTGAGAGGAATCTCAACTCCTACAATCGTTCTTAATGTATTTCGAAATGTTTTTCTAAAAAAACTGCTCACTAACCATAAATATTCAAAGAATCGACTGGAATCGGCGAATCCATTGAACGCTGAACAACGAGGGAATACCTATGTTATCTAATGACGCTAAATGGTCATATTCTCTTCCCACCTCCAAGTGATGCATTTGGCGCGATTCTCACTCTTGTGCTAGCGTGGGTGAGAGAAAGCGAGAGAATATGAGAAACGGAGAGAGCACGCTGACAAACGATGCATATTTTGTTATTATTCGACAACAACCAATCGATTCATGGCTAGTTTAATTTTTTTATTTATTATTAGTATGCTGACAAGTGAGTGGGATGGAAACTCAGTTCCAAGTTTATGTGAACATTCCAATTCAAAATTTCTTATTGCATTCGAACCTATTGAAAGCAGCAATCAATACTTTTCGCAATTTACGAAGGGTGCATAACAAGATAATTAGCGTATATGATAGCGAATCACAGGTCTATTCATTCTGAATTGCTCACTTGTTTTACTAAGTGATCGATAAAGGTTTTCTCGAGACTGATACGAATTCCACGAGGAAAAGCAAGCGAAAGAATCAGATTGACATTGAAGTCTTTTATTCGTGGGAAACTCGTAATATCCAGAAATTGGCTAGGAAAAAGTCGAATCTCCATCGACGTATTTATTTCTTCAGAAATCACTGCGCAGCCGGCACTGCAAACAGCTCATTACTGCGATGTATAGGGCACTTCTCCGATATGCGGCCACTCCCATCATTTTCCGTTCTCTCCCCATCTCACAGGAGATTGTGAGACCGAAAAACATGGAGATATGTAAACTTAGAATTAGTTGGATATGGGGAAGGAGGGAGGGGGCAAAGAAGTGCCCGTTTTGCATGTTAAAGTCTTAAAATCTCACACTCCGCTCGTCTGCGATTTCGTTTGATCGTCTGTCTTCGATAAGTTCTCACTGGGGACCTCGTTCCTGAGAAAATCAATAGATCAACGTTTTAAAAAGAGGTGCAGGAACGAAACTGAAATAGTGTCTACGAATAGTACCTTCCACCCTTTGTTTCCTTCGATTTCTCCTCTTTCTTCGATTTCTTACTTCTCTTCGATTTCTCATCTGTCTTCGATAAGTTGTCACTTGCAGGCTGGCTTTCCCTGAAAAATTACATAAATATCCCATTGTAAGACACATCATTTAAAAAAAATAGTCTAAAATCTCACCCTCCGCTCTTCATTTCTTTCTTTTTCTCTTTCTTCGATTTATCATCTGTCTTCGATAAATTATCACTGAGGGGCTGGCTTTTCCTGAAGGACCAGTTGCATTTCAGTTGAAAGCAACTGAATTTTTAAATCCTTTTTTAAATGTAAATCCTACCCTCTAATGAAGATGAATTTTATGAAGATGAATTTTATCTACCCTCCACTCTTCATTTCCTTCGTTTTCTCCTCAGTTTTCGGGCCTTTCTTGTTTCCAGTGTTGGGCTGGCGCCTCCTCTTAGAGATCACTTTCTTAAATATTTTCGAAATTAATTTTAAAAATTATGCTTTCAAAATCTTACGAAAGCGACGACAGCGATAATAGCGATGATAATGATTACTCCGATAGAGCAACCAGCGATCACCCCCGCCGTTTGAGCCTCAAATTAATTGATTATTAAAATGGGAACTTAGAATTTTGATATAAATCGATAGGACAAACGCACTCCAGACGACTTGGGTTGTGCTGAAAAAAACATCATTATGAGAGTGTTTTATAAAAATGCAGCACCTTCTCCATTTTTATCTTCTTCCTTATAGTCGTAATCAATAATCGACGATTGCGTACTGGGAACTCGATTTTTGATTGTTGAAGAGATAATATCTAAATGCATTTCCAATTAATAAAATATTCGAAATTGTTTATTCTTCGCTTCTCACCGTTCAAAGCAGTAGAGGGATCATTTTGGTTATTCGAAATCGTCGTAAGTTCTGAATATTACTTTTATTGTAAATAATGTGATTTAGTCTCACTTTTCTCGGTCGGTTGGGTCGTAGTCAATGGGGGAACGGTGGTGGGGATTACTGAAGAGATACGATGGTAACTCTGATGAGCCTTCACTGTTCGAGAAACAAGGATAAACAACATTCTATACACTCTCTCGCAACGCAAGCGGTCGCTAGTGTATAAAATGATGAGAAAATTTCCCGAATTTGGAACGATAGACGATATCAATCTTACCTTTCTTGCATTCAAAGACACTGTTGGATTGATATTCGACCTTCTTATTTGAATCGTCAGTTATATTCCATTGACGCAGATTGCACTTAGCCTGAGCAACTTTATAACCGCGAATTCTTATGTCGTTATATGTATCGTGATAACTGAGAAAATAGAATGATGTTTTAAATATGTGTGAAAACACGTACTAAAGTTGGTGATCTTTCTCTTCGCAAGAAACTGAGATTTCTTGAAATTTACTATTTGTTTCGACATTTATTTGGACTCCTTCCCCGTTAACTTGGCAATCTACAAGAACGTAGTGATATGCAACTCGTGGTTTGTATTCGGAAATTCAAGAGGATAAAAAGGACTTTACATTGGACGCATGTGACAAAGATTGGTTGTCTGACAGAGTGGAATCCACTGATTGACCATTCATTGGTGTCCTTCCGTAGAGAATATCCCTTCCAGTAGGGTCGGTCGCATGTGATAGATTCAAACTAAAATTTGACTAAATTAATTTTTGAACAAAATCAGTTCAAAACTTCGGTATTTTTTTGCGAAAACTAAATCGCTTTCCCATTTAGAACATATTTCCGTTTGCATTCACCTCCTAGACCAGAAATGCAACAACTGCGACTTGAGATTAAAAACCCGCCTCATAGCCGTGATACTCGTCCTTGTGGTAATTGTAAACACCATCATTGCTATTATCCACCCTAAGAAATGTTAATTGATGATATTTTCATTGTAAGCTCACTTTATTGCCATAAAAGTGTTTCCTTCACTCGGACATGTCAGCGTATTTGTAGCGCTATTAAAGTGAATCTGAAAGAGATTTCCCAATCATCCAGTATCGTCATTCTTATCATTATCTGTTCATAGTTCCACTCCGGGGAAAAATTGAATTCGCGATTTATTGAATTGACGTCCCTGAACAGCATGCGCTAGCGCACAAATTCAAAAAAAATGAATTCGCGATACTATATGATACTGTAGATCGTCGAGATTATCGATTTGCAGTTTGAATTGGCGGCTAGGGCCTGTTGTTCAGGAATTACCCGCGAATTCAAATTTTTCTCCCCGGAGTGGTTCACAAAGTTTTCATAATTCAATCCATTTTCATAATTTTCACTGACCCCTTTGGCTGGTTGCACTGTGCAAGGTGGAGGAGCTGAAATAATAACTGTTCAAAAAAGTTTAAATCAATTATCTTTTATTTATTAACACTGTCATGTAATAAATCTTCCGATAAGTAGCCACACAGAAAAATTCCAGCGCCGCTCTTAGTTTCCACTCAGGTGACAGTAGAGTAATAATCTTTTTTTTTCATTGTACACACTCTTTCAGCCGGTCAAGCGGTGAGAGTTTATGAAATAAAGAGTCGAATAAAATAAAAAAATTATTTATTTATTAATAGTGTGAGTGGCTGAAATGGATCAACGGGTCGCTATTGAGAGGGCCTGGACCGGTCCGAACGGATTAGACGGTTCACCATCCCCTCTGGCAGCGGTGGTAAGAAATGCCAGAGAAATATATCGAGAAATGAACATCTGAGAAAAACGAGACGAGAAAATCCATATCAGAAACGGACGTTTGGGAAAATTCATTGAACGTGAGAGAGAAGCGGACGAATGGTTTTACTCAATATTCAACGAAGAAAATTCTAACGAAGAAACGTCCTTTTCTGAGAATTCAATTCTGATGTAATCATTTCTGAATATGTTTCTCTGACGTGTCTTACCACCCTGGCAGCCCCCCCCCCCTCCCCTCACGGATGACTCGCACGAGGGAGTAAACACGACGGTTAACCGTGATCCAATTCAGCCACCATAGTGTGCACGCACCGGATCCGCATTCTAGCTTCACGTTCTCATAGGCATCAATCAATTTTTTTCCGTAATAGGAATCATAGTATCCGTTTTCTTGAGTACATTCTGCGTACATTGATGAAATATATATTCCGTTCCGCCTGTTGAACAAAGTCTGTTAATTCATAATAACGATTTCGACAGTACCTTAACGTATGGTTATTGGAAACTGTATCTATACAATCGATCATCAATTTGTCTTCTACTTTTTCCAATCGAACGAATTCTCTCTTGTCATATAAGGTACATGCTACAAAGAATAACAATATGATAAATATGGGGAAAATTCCAATTGATAGTTCGAAGTTTTGAGATGGTCCTAGTTTTCAATAGGATCATCACCAAACTTTTCCCGAATCCCGACCTGGAACGCAATCCACTTCGAAAGAACTCTTGATGTCTTCTTGTAAAATAGTGACGTCACTTGGGTTATCCATGTTACGATGCACCCATCCTTCGTTCAGATTGCACTCTACTACATAATGATCTTCTCTCAAACGATACCCATTATGGCTGAAAGGGGACATGATTATTGAATAGACAGTAAATTCAGCGTACTAAGAGCATCGGGCGAACAAGAGAGTCTGCGGCCGAGATTAGAAGTATACACTTCAATGCCAACCAATAGATAGGTTCGGTGGAAAAGACAATCTTAATATGCGATTTTTGACTTGAGCTACATAAACGCTTGGTACATTCGTCGCAAGAAATATTCAGTCGCTTATCCGGTTCGGCGAACACTCTCTGCTCGAAAATCCATCCTCTCTCCAAATCACAATAGACAGACTTGTACAGATTTGAGCCGATGCTGAAATAGGAATGCATCGGTTGACTCTTTCCACTTGCACTTACCTTATCGCCCTTACAATTTTTTTATAACTGTTATCTATGCATTCCAATTTCTTCATATTATTTTCATCAGATAAAGTTATCTTAAAGTAAGCACTTGGTCGGATGTGAGCTATTGCGTCATGCCGCCTTTGACATTTTCAAAGGCGGAATAACGTGATAGTTCGCATCGCGTAAATTAATCAACCTCCGAATCGGCAACTCCTTTAATCAGCGATGGAAGGCACTTATCTAAACAGGATACTTTTCGAAATTTTTTTCTAGGGTTCAACTGTTTTTGCCCAGGCTCCGCTTGCGAAACTGGGACTATTCGAGGTCAACTATCTTTAACACGTGTATCACAAGTGAGTGGATGTGGCCGGGGAGGACAACAAATTGAAATTTATGGACCATTTGCCCCAGAACCGGCTTTTAGGAAATTTCCGGTTTTCAAAACGGCATTTTCGTATTTCAGCTTCCAGATGAGCTAGAGAGGTAGCGAAGAGCTAAAACTGACCGGAAAATTATTTCCAGCAACTTTTCTGTTCACGCCAAAAATGTGGGTCTTCAAAGAAAAATTTTATTTCCGAAAAACCGATTTCATAGTCAGATAACAATTTTTGCTGCTTTTGCGAGGTACCATTTTACGAATTTTATTGCAGATTATGAAAGTTCATGTCCACATGCATAAAAGAAAAAAATATGAAGGCATTTGAAAATGGAGGTTTTTTGCTATGTCGCTCTAAATATCGCCAAGTGCGATTTTGTGATATTTCATCCTTTTCTCAAAGTTAAGCGAGTGCTCCATACTTGCAAGGAAATAGCGAAAATATATTCTCTCAGCATCTTTCACTCATATTTTAACAAGTTTCAGTACTTAGAAACAAAATATCCAATTAAAATGTTGTGATTGCGAAATCGATTTTGGATCAAAAACATGCATTCTACTGGTTTTCTGAAGCATGATTTTACACATTTTTATTGCAGATTCTAAAACACTATTTCAATACGCATGTAAGCAAAAAATATGATGGCAAACACGTCGCAAGTGCGATTTTGTGATATCCAAAGAGCATACCATATTTTCACTTAAATTTAACAGCTTACTCCATACTTTGTAGGGAATGGCGAACAATATTTTTTCTGCATGTTTCACTCATATGGTACTAAATTTCAGTTCCTAGACACAAAATATCAAATAAAAAATGTTATGATTGCAATACCGATTTTGGAGCAAGATCATGCGTTCTGCTGGTTTTCTGAAGTACGACTTTAGACAATCTTATTCCATATTCTGAAAGACTATGTCCATACGTCTAAAGGACAAAAATATGATGCTTAACTTTGAGAAAAGGATGAAATATCACAAAATCGCACTTGGCGATATTTAGAGCGACATAGCAAAAAACTTTCATTTTCAAATGCCTTCATATTTTTTTCTTTTATGCATGTGGACATGAACTTTCATAATCTGCAATAAAATTCGTAAAATGGTACCTCGCAAAAGCAGCAAAAATTGTTATCTGACTATGAAATCAGTTTTTCGGAAATAAAATTTTTCTTTGAAGACCCACATTTTGGTGTGAAGAGAAAAGATGCTGGAAATAATTTTCCGGTCATTTTTTGCTCTTCGCCACCTCTCTAGCTCATCTGGAACCTGAAATACGAAAATGCCGTTTTGAAAACCGGAAATTTCCTAAAAGCCGGTTCCGGGACAAATGGTCCATAAATTTCAATTTGTTGTCCGTATTTACCCACTATAATTTTGGGTAGATAGAGTAAACTTTTTGCAAATTGTTCCCGAAGAGGTCGTTCTTCCTCCAGTGACTCGTGATACTCGTGTTAAAAATGTTCGTGGCTTGAATAAATCGAGAGCCCGGGAAACAGAGATGCGCCGCTTGTCTTTCTATTATGTGGCTTCATCCAGCTGTGACTTAAGTATATCCATTCGATTTGGATAAAGAAATAAAATATTGATTGATTTCAACTGTGCGCTCTCTCCCATCTCTTCACTCCTACTCTCAAACCCACATTCTTCGCATGTCGCAATAAGTGTCGAAGAAGCCTCAGCGATCTTCTTCTCTCCGTCTTTCCATCCTTCTTTCTCATCACACTCGAGTGAATGGTACAGTTCAGAATTGAATCTGCAAAATAATAAATTTAGAAAATATTAATTGCGTCGTATCTACCTGATTTTTTGGTGGGTGTTACGGCAAGTCAGCGTCTTGGAAGCATTGTCGTAGTGGAGCTAAAAATACAAAAATAAATAATATATGAATTATTGGACACACAATTTTTGGTGACCAATAAGTGCACGGCGGAGCTGCAAGAATAATAATTTGACAATTAAAAATAGAATTTTTTGCCGTCAGTCTCTCTCAGGCACGTTACCAAAATGAAAATAATAACATTAAAAAGGTATAAGTATTGATAACTTTGTATAATCTAAAAATAAAATCCTACCAGGTCCACATTCTAATTTTACATCGTCGAAATCTCCGAAATGGGTCTCTCCTAAATCGTCGTAGAATCCTTTCAACTTCTCGCATCTTATGAAGGAAGGCACGGAAATTCCGTTGACTCTGTCAAAGGAATCATGTTCATGTGGATTTACAATAGCTGCACAATTTGCTCACTTTAATCTGTATTTCTCTTTGGTGTCGCAAGCGTATTCAATTATGTTATCATTGTTCGGACTTTGTTGAACGCCATTTTCCGTTTGGACCAAACATGCTGCAATAAGTGAAAGCGATGTTATACAGATATTTGATATGACCGGGATATATTTGTTAATTGGTATGATTAGTAGAGGAATGCTGCATTTTCCCGCCCTCTTGAATTGTTTATTCACCTGGTCTGCATTCCACTTGAAACAATGTCCTAACATCGGCTTGTAGTATCATAGTCTCCTCTGGGTGTAGATCACGGTGGCGCACCCATCCTTCATCTAGGCACGATATTTGATATTTTAAATCCGAGTGATCTTTCCACAAATATTCTCCAACATGCCTGCAAAATCGCCCTTTGCCAAATTTGAGCCTCTTTTGCGATACTCACATCATTGTTGAATTGAGAGGACAAAAATTGGGATCTTTTATGATGCGACCATAGGGAAGCGTCCAATTTCCATAATAACGAACGATCTCCAAGTGTTTCTCCGATTGTTCGCACGTTGGTCAAACAATCTTAAATCGTGATTATGTGTAGTCTAATATTATCGCAAACATTCTTCGCAAGTGATTTCCATTGGTTGTTCCGCATTCGCGAGTTTAATCTTCTCGATCTCATCCTCTCTAATTTTCTTTTCGGCCGTCCAACCCTCCGTCTCATTGCAAAAGAGTGCAGCATAGAGTTTTGATTTGAACCTGCAATGGTAGGCAATAGGGTGAACAGCAATCTCTTCTCTCACTGAATCGCCATTAGAGTTTTGCCCCCGCTGACGCAAGTCAACTTCTTGTATTGCTCATTGAAGTCAATCTGGAAAATGAACATGTGTTTCATAAAAAAATTATATTAGCTGAACAATAGCGCATTGTTGTTCAATATTAGGATCGTGAACACGGACAATACCGGACCATCGACAGGGCGAACGAGAAGTGAGTGGAACTGATAGCCGGGTTGACCGGAATGGTCCGAAATGTATACAAAAAACTGTCCGGAAATCACTCTCTCTCTCTCTCTCTCTTTCCACTCTTTCCAATAGAGAGAGAGAGCGGTCGCTGGTTGATTGAACTTTTGAACTCAATGACCGCCCCTCTCCACCTCGATGAGGAGGAGTGGAATGAGAGGGAGGATTGAGTCAATATCTAATTATTTTCCATTCGACCTCTTTCTGAGCTATTTGAGCGGTCGAAATGCGCGTTGAGGGACGAATGATGACGTCATCACTCAGTAGACATCCACACCTTCTCTTCAGCGACTCCTTTGATCAACGATCGATCGCATTTCGGCGTGGCATCTGAACAGCAAGAATACAGTACTCCTAGATAGAGCACCGTATCATGTTACGATAGACTACAGTACCTGCAACAGCGAGTGCGCACAGCAGTAGGAAGAATATCGCATGAAGCCGCATCCTGGAAGGAATCGGTCAAGATTAGGTCACTCAGGTTACGGTAGCGTTGTGGTATCAGGGTTCCGCTAGGGTGGCAAGAACAATCGACGGTTCGCGGGGGATGCTGCAAGGTTTTCTGGCGCATCCGAGGGATACTGTAGATATGGCTAACATGAAGGTACTGTAACGTGAAGCCAAAAAAACCAGGTCATCATTTCGCGAAGGCAAACGAGCAAGGGATACTGTACGAAAAAGCCAAGCTCTAAGGGTAGGTCATTGGGGATCGAAGGAGGAGTGGGAAATACCTCTGATTGGAAGAGCCGAGGGGAGAGAACCACTCCAGTGGAGCGAAAGAGGCGAGAATGGAGAGAGGAGAGGGAGATGGGGCCTTTTATTGGGTGAGTTGTAGGCTAATGAGCCTTTGTTCGAGCGAATTAGAGATTTAATTGAGTTCAGAAACGTGCAAATTTGTATTTTAATTCGGATTCAGATATTACAAATAAAAGCGCAAACGATAATTTCTAAATTCAATGCAGGCACATTATTAGACTATAGAAATTTAGCGGAGCGAGCTCGGTTCCCATCCGACCTAGTTCCCTCTCCAGCACCTTCGAATGCTTGAAAAATTCCATATGGTTCCCTATCCTTCTCAAACTGGAATGCCTTCCATCAATTTAAAGGAGGAGTAAAGGCAAACGGCCGGTTGAAATATGTTTCAATTAACGAGAGAACTCTCTTCAAGTCGCATGTACTCGCTTGTTGCCTGGGCTTTCCCTGATTTGGCTCCTAGCCAACTACCGATAGCTGTGTTCGGAATGGAGATATCAATGTGAAAATTTCGGAGCTTATTATCGTTGGGGAGATCTCTGCATAATAAAGCTTCAAAAATTGAATTTTTCCTTTACTCCTCCTTTAAACAGTCTGAAGCCTCAGCAATATCTAGATTGCAATGACCGTCGTAGAACTTTATTGTATTCATTCACATGCTCTCATTGCAACCTCATCTCATGAAAATAACTAATAGAACTATAAATTCGGTTCTCTCGAGAATAACAAGTGATGAGTCGTACTGGCTTTTCAGCGAGCTCCCTCCATCTCAGCGAAATTTGTCTTGTGAAGCTGTTGATTATGTTTAATGTTGTACGAATGACTTGAATACGGGAGGATTTTAAGATTGAATATATTGGAATGATGCTGATGTGTCTTTGATTAGAGGCCCGCCTAGTTTACTGGGCATTAGTAGAGGAAGGTTGGCAGAGCACACAATAATTTGTTTCTCTTTGGGAGTGAAAACATCAATCTTCCTTACATATCTGCGCATTTCTGAAATTCGAAAATATAGATTGCATCTACTAATTGTATGTACTTTTGTTGTCTATTATTTTGTCACATTCATCAATGACGAAGTGTTTGATGTTGTTGAGCTTGATAGCTTTAGATTTCGCTAGCTTCAAAATTCTCTTGGGTGTTCCAATGACAGTATTCGCAAAGTTGCTCTTCAGATATTTCTTGTTCGTCTTAGTCCGGTTTTCATCACATGATACGGCGACCTTAATTCGAAGAACATTTCACTTCATAAGACGGATCTGAAGTGCAACTTACCTTGAATGGAAGATATTTAGCCAGTCTCTCATATTCACTTCCGATTCGATGCGCCTCTTGATTGATGTGACACAAAACGAGCACAAAAACTTCCTCAACGTTTTCTTTATTATTTAACTGCTGGAGAGTGGAGATAACAAAGGCTGAGGTCTTGCCAGGTGAGGGTTTCGACTGGCAGACAACATCCTTTCCTTGAATCGCTTGAGGAATACAACGATCCTGCACTGAAAATTCTGGTTTTTTTTAGGAATATCTATGAAAACATACCGTCTGAGGGATGATCGAAACCAAATTCGACAAGTGCTTTTAAGAGTTCATCGTTGAGTTTCAAATGACGGAACCCACTCCTTTCGATTAAACCATTCTCAAAATTTTTATTTCATTTACCGTGTTCTGCAGCCATATATTCATTAGTATCTTGGAAATACCTATTAGGTTGAGTCATAAGTTTTTTCCAATTTTTACTTTTAAATGTTTCGCATATTCTGGTCTTTGGTTCTAATTGATTATCATTTTGATATTTACATATTATTAGTGCATGGATGCTCTCTTTAGCGCACTTTAGTCCAGGCCTCTTGAGAGGGCCTAGTGTTCATAGTTTGAAGTCAAAGTATCCGCAGCTACGAATGTAGCTGCGACTTTCTCAGATTAGATCTTTCCAGTGAGTCGTGATTGGGCAAAATAATATACACTATCGTGAAGTGTGATGAACGTACATCACAATAATACACGTGATTCGGATTTGGCACAGAAGACCTGTTCAAATAAGGTGCAAATTTCAGAGTCGTGTTCAGTTCGCCATGACCAAAATGTGTTTCGTTTACTGCGCATCCGCACACACTGGTCTATCGAAATCAAACCTGTCTCATCGTAAAGCTTCCTACATGAAAGGCTTATATTTGCTTTATGGTGGGCTGTCATCATTACAATCACAAGCTGCAGTCATCAACACTTATATGATGAAATTTACACATCGAAATCAGTGTATTTCAAAGCTTCTTGATTAGATGATAGATGGAGGTCCCACATTTGTGGGTTCATCAGCATCAGCTACCCTCATACCATCCCTCATTAGCTTCGCATAGTCATGGGATTCCTGCGAATTCAGAAATGGTACTCCAAAAATAACCACTAAAAGTCAAAATTTTGATCGGTGAGGTCAATATCCGGATTTTTCAATAAATATCATTTTTGAAAAGGGGATGATGCGAGGTCCCAAATTTCACGAATGGTAAAGTTACCCCATAAAGTAAGATTGAAGCGCTCCTATACAAAAGCCAGTCACTATAACATAAAAGGTAAGAAAGTTGCCAACTCAAGTGTGATTTCTTTTCTACATGGCTCATTTGCAATTCTCTAATACTGGGATTGAGTAAGCTAGCACCGCTTTCAACCACTTTTTTGAAAGAGCATTCAAGGGGCTTCTCAATAATGTATGTGAAGATGTCCAGCCTATCTTCCCTGCAAAGAAACAGCGAGCCCAACTCTTTCAAAATTTTCGTAAAAAATTCGATCGTGAATAACGACCGATTACTTCAATGATTTAAACGCACGGCACAATTCGAACATATGATTATAAGTGTGAACTATGCCCCAACATTACCCTACGGATCTGTACTGATTGGATTTTAAGAGCGCTTTTTAGGTGACTTTGAATTGCACCTCCAAAATTGGAAAAAACTTATGACTCAACCTAATATATCTAAAAATGAAAGTGCGATTGTTAAAAAAAGGTATTATAACACAATATCCGACAGAATCGGAATAGACTTGGCACAGGCCGAAAATTAGAATTCCTTCTGACTTCACCAGTAAGTCGGCCTCGACGAGGGTAACCGACAAGCATCGCCAGATTTTCGATCCGCATCCGCGCGTTCGCGGGCGCGGATTTTGAAATATTGACTACGGTAGCTTCTAAATGTTGTAATCGACTCGTATCACTGCGGCGGTAGGGGCGCTGCATTCCTTGACAAATTCTAAGACTTTTTTTACTTCGGGGAGTTTTTCGATCAGATTCCATATAACTCCGGAAATCAATAATTCCACTTTTATTTCGGACATGAATAGAAATTTTCAGAAATTTTCGAACAACTTCCACAAATTTTATTGCTGATCGAGATTCTGCTTGAGCAGGTACATCCTTCAGGTGAAAGGCGCGAATTAAAAATTCCACTAAGTTGGTCAAAATGAATTATGAATCAATTATGGTGTAATTTTAGGGTTACTGTAAGTGAGTGCACAAGTTGGACGACTTTTCCCAATCGGTGTAATATATCTTGAAAATCGATTTAAGATTGTATTTCACCAATTGGAAAAAGTCGTCCAACTTTTGCACTCGCTTACAGTAACCCAAAAATTACACCATAATTGATTCGTAATTCATTTTGGCCAACTTAGTGGAATTTTTAATTCGCGCCTTTCACCTGAAGGATGTACCTGCTCAAGCAGAATCTCGATCAGCAATAAAATTTGTGGAAGTTGTTCGAAAATTTCTGGGGAATTGCATTCATGTCCGAAATAAAAGTGAAATTATCGATTTCCGGAGTTATATGGAATCTGATCGAAAAACTCCCCGAAGTAAAAAAGTCTTAGAATTTGTCAAGGGATGCAGCGCCCCTACCGCCGCAGTGATACGAGTCGATTACAACATTTAGAAGCTACCGTAGTCAATTTTTCAAAATCCACGCCCGCGAACGCGCGGATGCGGATCGAAAATCTGGCGATGCTTGTCGGTTACCCTCGTCGAGGCCGACCTACTGGTGAAGTCAGAATGAATTCTAATTTTCGGCCTGTGCCAAGTCGCTGAAGAAATATGTTGATTTTCTCAGATAGTGTGTTTTATTATTCTTATATATTTTTATTATTCTTATAATTATTATAATATTGCAATAATGTACTCATAGATATATGCTTTTACTTCAAGTTTTGCGAAAGTCGAGGTATGAACAGGATGAATATAGCTGATTCCATAACAGCTCCATATGTCTTCTTTGTTTCTATTAATATGAGACGGTTATTAAAGCCGAATTAGTCCTCACCTTATACATGCCCTCTTGCTCCAGCTGTCCGTTTCTTCATCGTACATTTCGATATCATTATAGGAATTTTTATAATCGTAGCCTCCAAAATTGAACAATTTCCCACAAGAGACAGCAAGAAGAGAGTCATATCTGCAAGTATATTCTGTTATACGTATTTGTTCAATCCCATTTTTGTGAAACATGCTCCCACATTTATGTAATATTAACATTTTGAAGGATGACTATCTCACTAATTTTTTAAAAAATCAAGGGGATGGAGCAAATTCATCGTTACACACCTTTTGATGTTCATGTTTTTGAGCGACGTCCATATGTTTTTAGTAAGATCGTAGCACTCAAAATCATCCAATACTTCATCACCGCATTTTCTGAAACGATAAAATTAATGGAGCAAGCTTCGCACATGTTTTTTTTCTTCAGGATGCTATCGTATGACACCAGAGATTTAAAGAAGGAGTGTCAGCAAAGTTAATCTTTTGGCGATGTCATCACCATGACCTAGCTCATCATCCAAAGATCATAGCCCGAGCTAGGAGGGTAGATAACCATCGGTTGATAGCTCAGTAGTAGAGCAACCGCCGTGTGATCGAGAGGTTTCGATTCCCGCCAAATGTTTTTACAGATCTTCACGATATTTGAATTCCCACATGTCCCTTCCCTACAAGGCCTCCTTGGCACCTTGCCAATTAATGATAACCCGGTTCAAAATAGAGATATGAAAGTGAAATTTTCAGAATCTTTTTTTGGTTGTGCAAAGCTAGGTCATGGTTATGTGAGCGTCAAAAGTTCAACTTTGCTGACACTCCTTCTTTAAGTATATTTCTTCCACTCACCCTCCGGCTACGTAGATTTTGCCTTTGAACACTCCTACAGCGTATCGATGTTTATATTTCTTCATCGGTGCAATCGGAACCCATCTGGATACAAAAAAAAATGACGAAATGATTATCGTCAGAGAATTGTTATCATACCTATCTGTATTCTGGTCATAATACTCTCCATCATTGAGAATCTCATCACCATCAAAACCACCGAGAACTGTAACGATTTCACGAGGGTTTAGTGGAAAGTATGTCCATCTAAAATGTATGTTTTGTACCGTAAATTCTATCGTCTATGATGCAAGGAATGCATTTGCTTCGGGTTTTTGTCGTTGGCTTGAAGGGAGTCCATACTAAAATGAAAGTAAATAATAACATCTTTTCAAAAAATTCAACATATATGAAAAAATGTAATACGCGGAAATATTTGATGTAAGCATGAGAAACCTACCAATACATCTATGTGGATGCGCGAAATACTGGACGCAGAATATTTGCGAACTCCTGACTCCGCTTACCACATACCTGAAAGCAAATTCCATTTATTTTATATCACAATTAAAAAAAAACTCTAATGCGAAACATTAAAAGTTCAAAAAAATAGTTCGGACATTTGCGATTCGCATTCATCGAATCCAGCGCTTTTGTTCGTGTAAGTGATGTTCGGAATCTAAAGCAGAATTGTTAATATTGTCCACCGGACTTTAATGCTAAAAATATTTCCTTGCTCCATTCGTTCAAGTTGATATCGAATACATCACAATGATCGATCTGTTCTCCAGGCCTCGCGAAAAACAATATCTAAATCGCAATCATTCGTTGTTTACTCATTTTTATTCTTTACACGTTATCATCTTCGGGCGTTAAATTAGGAGATGGTCACTACCATCCCAACAATTTCTGGCATCCAACCTTATTCTGAAAGGTCGCAATGTGGTTCCACATGCCGCCAATCAGTACTGCATCATTGGAGGCAATTTTGACCTCGGTCCAAACGCCCGTAATGGGCTCGAATACATTCGCGTAGAATCCATTGGCTTTATGGTGTTTGCGACACACTGCAAGCATATTGTTTGGTACTGATTATGGATAAAATTGAGGGCTTTTCATAGTTGCCCAGCAGTGGCGGCGCCTTGCCCACCCCTGCGCACCCATGAACCCCGGGTCATGGGTTTTTGCCCACCCCTGCGCATCGGCGGTGGCGTGAGCAACTATAGGGCTCTTGCTGGATTTATAGCCACTGCATATCACTTCCCATCCACTGAGGGGTTGTGAGGCTTAGCGGAATGGGAGAGGCAGTAAAGTAAGTCGTGCCATATTGAGTACCAATGTAGAAGAAGAGCCCTCGCGCTTCCTCGAATGCTCGCGATCTAATGACGAGAGGAGCAGCACTGTCCCTCCTCGTCTCTTTCTTCTTCTGAAGTAGAAAGTGATTTTTGATTGATCATCACCACCACTTTCTAAACGCCAATATATATTAATATAAATGCATTTAGTATGGCTTCCAAGATTTAATCAAGAACACATGAACATCAAAACACTGCTACTTCTCACCTTTTCCTCCTCTAAAAACGCCGTAGTACAATCGGAATCGTCCATGACCCAATCTGTTGTCTCAATAGTTTCCGTCAAAAAGGATGTGTTTATGCTGTCATAGCGAAGCGAATTCAGCAACCTACACATATCTAGTGTTATTTTAAATGAAAAAAATCTCTCACTTTAGTGCATGGCTCTTTCTTCGACAGTCGGTACCTATCCAACTATTTAGTGCATCAAATACCTGCAACATAACGTGAACTAGCATTTGTATTATTTTTATTTTTATGTACTTTATGCTCTTCACAATGCAGGGTATTCCTCTGTAGCAAATAGTGAACATCGTCAACAGATAGTTCCAAGAACTCGGGAGTATGAGAAATACGGGAGAAATTCTCCTATAACATTAATCTTTATTTACCAATCTTTCCAAACGTACTTACATCTATAAATTTGTATATATCATAATCTATTTTTCTATATCCGATCAATTTTAGGAGGGAGAGAAGAGGAAGGACATTATCGAATCGAATTCTTCGTCTAATGAACCGAGCGCACTCGTCCATTACCTTCTCCTGAATGAGAGATTTCCTGTTTTAGGAAGTTGGTTGTTATGACTAATTCGAACTACATATTGCCACCTTTTCCTAGATATGTCGTTTACCTATGAATCATTATAATTTATGTCATGTTATCGGATGATATAATTTCTCTTTGGAGTAGATCATGAACTTACCATTTGAAAGAAATTTGCAGCCATCAATAAATTCTGTGCAGTCGACTCGGATATGCTGATGCGCCCAGTGTAGACATAGTTCAGAAGCCTTTCAATGGTAGAAATGTCAAATGCTGGAAATACAAAATCCGAATATACTTTTCATTGAGCATTACCTACCATGTACGGAAGCTGAAAGATCAATCGCTCCCGATGAACATTCCCCTAGATTGGAGTTGAACAGTACTTTGAAGTACGGAATTTGATCAGCAAGAACGGACTGAAAAAATCAATTTAGTTAAAATAAAAACATTATTAATATTATAAATATTTTCGTTAATACTCCTCACCTTATGCGCTCTCAGCCTTTCGCCTTCAATGACCAAAGTCATATCACATTTTTCCATTTCATTTCGTTCACGATTTAATTCTTCGTAACCCTGTAGAGTTTAAATTTAATTTAAGGAATTTGATCTCAGCTAACCTCTGGCATTGAGTGGTCAATCCTGACGTTATCAGGAAAATCATCCCGATTGAGAGGAATCTCAACTCCTACAATCGTTCTTAATGTATTTCGAAATGTTTTTTCTAAAAAAACTGCTCACTAACCACAAATCTTCAAAGAATCGATTGGACTCGGCGAATCCATTGAACGCTGAACAACGGGGGAATACCTATGTTATCTAATGACGCTAAATGGTCATATTCTCTTCCCACCTCCAAGTGATGCATTTGGCGCGATTCTCACTCTTGTGCTAGCGTGGGTAAGGGAAAGCGAGAGAATGTGAGATATGGAGAGGGCACGCAAACCAACGATACATATTTGCCAGCTATTGTTCGACAATAACCAATCGATTCATGGCTAGTTTAAATTATTCTGCATTATTAGTGTACGGACAACTAGAGTGGGATAGAAATTCGGCTCCAAACTTATGTGACCATTCCAATTGAAAATTTATTATTACATTCGAACCTATTGAAAACAGCAATCAATACTTTTCGTAATATACAAAGGATACATAGCAAGATAATTAGCGAATCTGATAGCGAATCAAGTCTATTCATTCTGAATTTCTCACTTGTTTTGCTAAGTGATCGATAAAGGTTTTCTCGAGACTGATACGAATTCCACGAGGAAAAGCAAGCGAAAGAATCAGATTGACATTGAAGTCTTTTATTCGTGGGAAACTCGTAATGACCAGAAATTGGTCAGGAAAAAGTCGAATCTCCATCGACGTATTTATTTCTTCAGAAATCACTGCGCAGCCGGCAATTTGTCACTGCAAACAGCTCATTATTGCAATGTATTGGGCACTTCTTCGATATTTGGCCCACCCCCATCATTTTCCGTTCTCTCCTCATCTCACAGGAGATTGTGAGACCGAAAAACATGGAGATATGTAAACTTAGAATTAGGTGGATATGGGGAAGGAGGGAGGGGGCAATGAAGTGCCCTTTTTGCCTGTTAAAGTCTTAAAATCTCACACTCCGCTCGTCTGCGATTTCGTTTGCTCGTCTGTCTTCGATAAGTTCTCACTGGGGACCTCGTTCCTGAGAAAATCAATAGATCAACGTTTTATTAGGTTGTCTCAAAAGTTTCTGACTATTTATTTTTCGAAGTTTTTCTTGGTGTATTTAGACTCATTGCCATTCCGTCATGGTTATAGTTAAGGACATGATAGTAGACTACAATAATATTTTTGAATCAAACATTGCTCGTGGTTCGCCCAAGAAAAGCACTTCCAGGTAAAAACATGCAAAAATCGTGACTTTTTAGTGTTTTCGAAGGAACTCTGATCCTCGAATATCTGCGGCCTACCCAATTTGCCCACATTTTCATTGGTATAATAAAACTTGCTTGTTCAGATAATGGTGAAAAAACTGGTCTGTAGCGTTGTTGAGAAACGGTAAACGGTCAAAAGTGCAGTTTTCAGCAATCAAATCTCTACAGAAATATTTCGAAACATCATATTTCTTAACAGATCTATGAACATCCTCCATAATGCAACCGTGTATTAGTACGGAAGGGCACTTCTGAGTGATCAACAAATGATGGTTGCTAATCGATCCGCACTTGCAAAATACCAGCAAATGTATATTTGGAAAATTGTAATTGGTGCAGGACTGGGATTGAGAGCCATTATCAAGTATGCGTTTAAGGCCAATCCTTTGGCATTAGGAAATTTAATAAACCCACACATTATCCTTTAAAACAGTGCTTTTGTTTAGCAGATGTCAGAGCTCTCACAAGAATTAAAATCTATTCAAAACTGAGATTAATTTCCACCAATGTCGAATTTAGCTGTGAACAGTGCTATCCTTAGTGGTTAAATTGGTCCACAATAACACTCGTTTTAAAGGGTTCCCAAGGCCACATCAACTGTTGAAAACCATTAGTTGATTGATAGATTCCGAAGCACGGGGAAGGTCAGTATGTTCGAAAATGAAAATAGTCAGAAACTTTTGAGACAACCTAATATAAAGAGGTACAGGAACGAAACTGAGAAAACGTCTAGGAACCGTACCTTCCACTCTTAGTTTCCTTCGGTTTCTCCTCTTTCTTCGATTTCTTACTTTTCTTTGATTTCTCATCAGTCTTCGATAAGTTGTCACTTGCAGGCTGGCTTTGTCTGAAAAATTACATACATATCCCATTGTAAGACACAGAATTTCAAAAAATGGTCTAAAATCTCACCCTCCGCTAGTCATTTCTTTCTTTTTCTCTTTCTTCGATTTATCATCTGTCTTCGATAAATGATCACTGAGGGGCTGGCTTTTCCTAAAGATTCAATTGTTCATGGAGGAGTAAACTCAAAATTCAATATTTGAAGCTATCATATGCGCTGCCTAGAACTCCACAACGATAAGAAGCTCCGAAATTTTCACATTGATATCACCATTCCGAACAGAGTTATAGCTAGTTGGCTGGGAGCCAGATCAGGGAAAGGTCAGGGAAGGGGGCGAGATAGCACGCGACTTGAAAAGAGTGCGTCCCTGGGTGAAACATATTCCAACCTGGCGCGCGTTTGCATTTACTACTCCTTCTATGTGTTTTTTATGTAAATCCTACCCTCCACTCTTCATTTCGTTCGTTTTCTCCTCAGTTTTCGGGCCTTTCTTGTTTCCAGTGTTGGCCTGGCGCCTTTTCTTCGCAGATATCACTTTCTAAATTAGTTTCGAAATTAATTTTAAAAATAATGCTTCCAAAATCTCACGAAAGCGACGACAGCGATAATTGTGATGATAATGATTACTCCGATAGAGCAACCAGCGATCACCCCCGCCGTTTGAGCCTCAAATTAATTAATTGTTAAAATTGAAACTACGTATTTCGAAATAAATCGATATAAACGCACTCCAGTCGACTTGGTTTGTGCTGAAAATACACGAGCATATTTAGAGATTTTATAAAAAATAAACCTTCTCCATCTTTATCTTCCTTATCTTTAGATACATCAATCGGCTATTGCGTACTGGAAACTACGGAAATGGCAGCCCGAGTTTTCAAGGTTGATGGAGTATTATCTGAATGAAATAGTCATGATTTTCTATTGTTCGCCTCTTACCATTCACAACAGTAGAGGGATCATTCATAGCAGTAGAGGGGATGTGATTATTCGAAATAGTCGTTACTTCTGAATATTATTGTTCTTGTATTATAAAATTGTGCTTTATTCTTACCTTGCTCGGGCGGTTGGGTCGTAGTCAATGGGGGAACGGTTGTCGAGAGTACTGAAGAGATACGATGGGAAAAAAAGACGTGAAGACATTAGACTTCGAGAACCATAGTCTTCATTATATACACTCTCTCTCAACTCAATCGGTCGATAAAGCGTATGAAATGATGAGACTATTTTTCTAATTGCGAATTCTAGACGACATCTTTCATACCTTTCTTGCACTCATAGACATCTGAGGTGCCATAATAGACCTTTTTATTTAGACCGTCGAAAAAAATCCATTGATTAATGTTGCACTTAGCTTGAACAAGTTTTACACCATCATAACTGAATAAAAACAATAATTATGTACAAAATAATTACAAAACACTCACTAAAGTTCGTGATCTTTTTCTTCGCAAGAAATTGAGATTTCTTGAAATCCATAATGTTTTTCGACATTTATTTTGACTCCTTCACCGCTAACATGGCAATCTACAACGACGCATGACAATACAAATTACAATTTTCATTAGTATTTTTTATTATTTGCAAGTCCTTACATTTCACACATTCGACAAAGATTGGTATTTTAGCATCATGGAATTTTCTGATTGACCATTCATTGGTGGCAATCCGTTGAGCATATCCCTCCTATACATTGTCTTTCGAATCGCACGTGATAGATTCAAACTGGAAATTGAACGATATTTCTTGCACATTTAGAATTTTAAAAAATGTAAAACTGGTGCTGAGAAGTGAAACTCGCCTGATCACCGTGATACTTGAGGTGAGATTTATCAGCGTATTTATGATCCACCCTAAGAAATATTAAGCGATGATATCGTTATGAATAGTACAATCACTTTATGGCCATAAAATTGTTTCCTATACTCGGACATGCAGACGTATCTGTAGCGTTGTCGAAGTGAATCTGAAATCGATTTTCCAATAATCAAAACGTGTTATCCTCGTAATTACTGACTCCTTCAGCTGGTTGCACTGTGCACGGTGGAGGCTTATATCAACATATCCTCTGTCTTTGTTGCATTCGACATCATTTCGTACATAAATTCCGTTGAGCCTGTAAAATCTCTCTATTCACAAGGTAATTTAGGTATCGTACCTTAATGTATAGCGCTCGGTGGGCGTGTCCTTGCATTCGAAATGCAATGGATAGGAAGTAACCTTCTTAACGCCCTCTGTCACATCGTACGTGGTGAACACTAAAAATAAGATAAAAATATAAAAATAATATTTTTAACAGCGATTTGGGAGATATGTGAGGATGTTTATGAATTTACATTATGTATATATCCAAATTTCTACTTTCAAGTCTAACCTGGAACGCATTCCGCCTTAAAAGGTGTCTTGATATCTTCTTGTAAAATTGTGACTTCATTCGCTCTACGATACACCCATCCTTCGTTCAGATTGCACTCTAATTTATCAGGATAGCCGCCCAATCGATGCCCGTTACGGCTGCAAAAGGCGTGATTAGTGAATAGTCGCTCAACTCAGCTTACAAATATGAACCGAGCAAACAACTTGTTTTGAGCCCAAGTTCATTTATGAAAATATGCATTTGTTGTGAATCTGTGCTATCGAATATACAATCTTAAAGATAGGTTTTTGTGCTGTCTTAAATAAACACTTTTTACACTCTTCGCAAGAAATTTGCAATTTCTTATCCGGGTCAGCTATCGTTATCTTCTTGTCCTTCCATGAGTCATCAACCTTTTCTCTCTTCTGCACTATCCATCCTCTCCCCAAAGCACAATAGACAGACTTGTACAGATTTGAGCCGATGCTGAAGTAGGAGTGCGCCGGTTTATTCTTTTCACTTGCACTTACCGTATCGCCAGCGCTTTATAGTAGTCATCGGCACATGTCAACTTCTTCATATCATTTTCGTCAATGAACGTTATCTAAAAGCCTATTATGCATGCAACGCTAGCTATCTTGGTGCCGATCGGAAAAGTTCGAGAGGTTACGAATTCGGTTTTCATCCAGTAAATTAGCCACTACCTCCGTTTCGCCGACTCCTTTAATTAGGGATGGAAGACACTTATCTGAACATCATAACGTTTTCGCAGCATTGACGCCTACTACTCCCGGGAAGTAACGGGAAGTAAGCCACGTCAGAGAAACAAATTCAGAAATGCTTGCGCCAGAATTGAATTTTCAGACTTTTTGGAAAAAAATCATTTCCAGAAAATATGTCGTAATTCATTTAATTGTTTGCAATTAGCGTACAAAAGAAATTATGAAAGAATAAAATATTAGATAGTCCTACACTAGTGCATGAGATGTGGAAAATGTTTTCTCCGCTGAAAAAATATTGTGTCAAATAA
Source organism: Pristionchus mayeri (assembly GCA_036245805.1). Lineage (NCBI taxonomy): Eukaryota > Metazoa > Nematoda > Chromadorea > Rhabditida > Neodiplogasteridae > Pristionchus > Pristionchus mayeri. The sequence goes on from BTRK01000001.1 coordinate 29,268,022, forward strand.
TTCGACCACTTTTATCCTGCTTAAAATCTGCCAAGTACAGTACGTGCTAATCGCCTTCGTCATGTGCGTGCGCGGCGCTGCGCGGCGGAGCGCGGCTTGCGCGGATTGATTTTGCGTAAAGAATATTGCTTTTCACGATTCGAACCTATTATTTTCGAATTCTCCGTAAAATTTCGCATCGGAAGGACTATTCATTCATAATTTTAGAAAAAGAAATCAATATTTTGAATTCTGTAATGCTGCAACCTACCGTAATCCCAGTTTGCGATACTGTCGCTATCGTAAAGTGAGATTACGGTAGGGTGCAGAAATTCCGCATTCAAAATATTGATTTATAAATATAAATATATCTTTAAAAATATGAATGAATACTCCTTCCGATGGGAAATTTTACGGAGAATTTGAAAGTAATAGGTTCGAATCGTGAAAAATAATATTCATCCCGCAAAATCAATCCGCGTAAGCCGCACGCCGCCGCGCAGCGCGGCGCACGCACATGGTCAAGGCGATTAGCACGTACTGTACATTCGAAATTAATGCTACATGAATTTTCCGGAACGTCCATTTCCTATTATATTTAGATTTTCTTTTATTGTTTCTTTCAGATTTTCCATTCTCGATATGTTTCTCGAAATGTCTTACAACCGAAAAACATGTACATCCCTACTCTCAAACCCACAATCTTCGCATGTCGCTATAAGCATAGAAGAAGCCTCAGCTATCTTCTTCTCTGCGTCTTTCCACCCCTCATTCTCATCGCACTCGAGTGAATGGTGCAGTTCAGAATTGAATCTGCGAAATAATCAATTTAGAAAATATTCGTCGTGTGCTACTTGCCTGATTTTTTGGTGGGTGTTACGGCAAGTCAGCACCTTGTTTGAGCTGTCGAAGTGCAACTAAATTCAATTGTTGCCAAGAGTAAGTTGACTTCAACGTACTTCTCTGTTTGGCTTAAACGTGCATGGCGGAGGCGCTAAAATTGAAATATTATTTGACATAAAAATGTTCGCACATAAGATCATTATCTCACTGAATTGAAAAATGTACATTTCACAACGCATTTTTCATGATAAAATTATTTTTTCGACTTATAAACTCAAATAATGATGCTCACCAGACGCGCACTCCAAATGTACACTGTCGAAAGGACCAGCTAGAACACCAAATTCGTCTCTTATGTCGCGGAGTAAATTGCACCGAACGAAGGAGTAGACGGGTTTTCCATCAGCTCTTAAGAGTGTGTGTGAGGGAGAAGAGGAAGATTTAAGATTAATTACTTCAGCATATAGTTCTTCTCGGTTTGGCAATCGTAGGTAGTCGTAGGTACATTCGATGGTTGACTCACGTTGCTGTTCACGCCATTCATCGTTTGGACTCCGGAACACGCTTCAAACGGTAGGAATCATGAGGGCACTAGGTCGGATGAGAGCTATGACATCATGCCGCCTGTGATGTCACAGGCGACATAAAGCAATACTTCTCATTAAAAATTTTGCTTAACCTGGCTTGCATTCGAAATTTTGCGATTTCATAAAATCATTCGTAATATTCTTGTAAAGTTTAAGGTTTCTTTTGGTTATCGACCATCCCTTGTGCAGATCGCATTTAGCATAAAAATCCTTTTCTGAATCTTCTCTTTTTCCAACAAATTTTCCGTCAAGGCTGCAAATGCAAAAACTTTCTTTCTCGCAGTTTTTCTAAATGAAAAATACTTTTCAGTATCTTTCATAAAAGCGAAAAAGCGAAAAAAAGCGAAAAAAAAAGTGAATGTTTTTACAAGCGCAGCCGATTGGTTGCATCTTCAAGTGAAATGCGTAAAGTATTTAATGATTATAGTCTCCCAGTCACTTCAGAGAGCGCTGGGGGTCTACTTTAAATGTGAGATAGGTGAGGGTTGGTGCGGCACATGCAACGCGTCTTAGAACGCGTTGCGATTGATGCTCTTGGAACGTTACTCTACAATGCGCAAAAACTTACAACAGTCCATATCCAAAGGGACAGGAAAATTCTGGTCCATAATCTTCGGGATGACCATACAATTTTTCATCTGGACTGAATTGGCAGTCTACAAATTAATTTATTGATGATTCTTAGTTCATCTGCGTTGCATTACGCATTTGATATGTAGTATCGTTCCAGCCTCTGCGATCTTAGTCTCATCGGTCCTTGTTAAACTCTCAACGTTATATGTCTTCTGGCCTATCCATCCTCTATGCTCATCACAAACTACAGCCGAGTACAGATCCGTGCCGATCCTAGAGATAGTTTTTCTTTTGCAAAGGCAAGACACCATCATCACTTACTGTATCGCCCGTACGATACGAAAGCCATCGCCGTTACAACTCAACTTATTCGATGAAAAAGTTCTCTGAAAACAATTCATTTTATTATTTTCAAAATACCCAACGACGAATGGACAATAGTCCCCTTTCACTTTTCCACCTCTCGACTCTATCGATCGGTCGGAATGGTTGATTGAGAAATGAATGATGACGTCAGGAGTAACAGCACCTCCGTTTCAGCGACTCCTTTGATCAACGATTCATCGCATTTCGGCGTGGCATCTGAACAACCAGAATACTGTACCCATACAGTACCGTATCCGGTTACGGTAGGCTACAATACCTGCAACAGCGAGTGCGCACAGCAGTAGGAAGAATATCGCATGAAGCCGCATCCTGGAAAAACTCGGTGAGGATCACGGTAAACAGGTTCCGCTAGCGTTGCAATAACAATCGAAGGTTCGGGAGGGGGTGCTGCAAAGTTTTCCGGCGCATCCGAGGGATACTGTAGATATGACGAACATGAAGGTACTGTAGCATCAAGCCAAAAGAACAGGTCATCGTGCAGCGAAGGCAAAACGAGCAAGGGATACTGTACGAAAAAGCCAGGCGCCAAGGGTAGGTCGGAGGGGTGGGACATACCTCTGATTGGAAGAAGCGAGGGGAGAGAACCACTCCAGTGGAGCGAAAGAGGCGATAATGGAAGGAGGAGAGGGAGAGTTGGCCTTTTATGGGCTGATTTGTAGGCTAATGAACCTTTGTTCGAGCGAATTAGAGATTTAATTGAATTCATAAACGTGCAAATATGTATCCAAATTCGGATTCAAATAATGTGAAAAATAAAAGTGCAAACGATAATTTCGAAATTGAATACAAGCTATTTCAATGAGCAATACCTGTGAACAGTTGATTATTGTGAGAATAGAATGCGTAGCAACGTGGTGTGCATGGTAAACTTCTTAAAGTACTACAACACACTACCTGACAGAATCGAAATAGACTTAGCACAGGCCGAAAATTCAAATTCCTGCTGACTTCACCAAATTTTCGGCCTGTGCCAAGTCACTGAAGAAATATGTTGATTTTCTCAGATAGTCTGTTCCATAATATTCGCGGAACGTGAAAATATTCACAGCTAAATATTTTCACGTTCCGCGGATATTTTTTTACTTTAAGAAGTTTATCATGCACACCACAATGCTACGCATTCTATTCTCACAGTACAGCAATTTTGCGACGGGAGATTGTGTTCATGAATCTTTATTTGTCAAATTGCCTCCACACACACTCGCAATGCATAATCTTCATCCTCGACGTTCTGGCCGTTCCTTGGAAACAAAGAAGCATGACAATCTCCATAATCATTCAATAACCGAATGAATGTGTTCCAGTAATCATCTCCGAATCGATTATCGGCCCGTGAATGTTGATAAATCTCAATCGATCGGAGGAAATTGCTTCCTTCGTCGATGAAATGGGCTTAAATTCAGTTAGAAAATTTAGTTAGGATCAGCATAATTAGCGATGCATGAATAGAATGCGATTTCACTCACACAATTCATTGTTGTCTACTTGCCAAACTTTCAAGACAAAATGTTGAATTCCGTGAGCTCGCAGCATCTCGATAAGAGCTCTTCTGCAAGCAGTATAATTTCCACGCTCAGTATCCTTTCTAATCGAAAGAGCAGAGCAAAGTTCGAGAAATAGTCCTTCAATGTTCATTTCGATCTTTCTCGCTCGCAATGGTTGTTATCAAAAGTATAGCAATAGTCGTCTGAGGACTATCCATGGACCATTACCTAGCAGCTTGATTGAAGAGCCTTAGGTCGGTTATTTGCAGGGCTCTAACTGTCTTCTCTCCGAGTAAGACCCGAATAAGATTCAATCCCGGAAATGCTCCCCCGATATTCAGCTCGAGCATGTCAATTTTTGAGCAACGCCGAACGGCTTTCAGCAATTGTCCATTTAGAGTCCGATTTCCCTGAAAGTCTCACATCGTTTATTGACTGATTGCTGAAACTCAATAGAACTTTCGTTTTGCAATTGTTCGAAGAGACTGGATCAAAGAAATGGTTGGCCTACTTGGAGATCAATTGCGGCTGGATACATCACTCGTTTGGCCTCGTGACGTATCCTTGATCGAGTTATCTCCACGTCTCGGAGCTCGCTTCGATCGTTGAAGATAAAACACAAGTTATCGATCTCGGGCAAGCCGATGCTTAGGAATTCCTGGACGTTGCGATTCCAGACATGAGATATCTAAATCATTTCATGCCACGTTTTATAATTTATAAGCGATAATAGTGAAATCAGGAAAAGAAAATTTACTAGTCGCATATTGTCCACCGATTCAGGTAGCACCAGTCGAATTATCTCGCGAATGACATCGGAAGGAAGGCTAGCGAGGGTTAGATGTTCTTCTTCTCTAGTTATCATCAATAAATCTGAACGAACAGAAAATCTTTGGTAATTTGCAAAGAGCCGATGTTATTGCAAGCTTATACTAAATGCGAATTAATTCCACGGAACTGTCATTCTTCCTGTCACATCCTCTTTTTAGCAGGTCAGATAGAGCACGTGGAAGAAGAAAAACAACAACGTCTAATTCGTGCGAATATCATACCAATGTTAAGAAGAGAGCGAGAATTTGAAAATATTGTGCTCCCCTCAAGCGTTGCGTTCCCTGGGTCAACAATGATTTGCCGGGGCGCAACTGTGTATCTGCTTAGCTAAAAAAAGTGAGAGTTTGAGAATCACTGTGTAACTTTGTAAATCAGCATGGAATCGACAATCGCATCTCGTTTATAAATAATTCGATTAAGGGCGGGGTATATTTTGATCTTTGATCTCCCCTCTCCTTCACTTCTTTTCCGTAGTTGTCCCTCCGCCCTCCGTCTCTCCTCCAGCTAGCGTAGGGCCGAAGTCGGTGCGGTTTTCCTGCAGTGAATACGGTAAACTTCGATTATCTACTCGGGACCAGGTAGGCTACTGTAATCGAGGTAGGTCACTCACGTCTACAGTCTCGTCGTCCTTCTGCTCTCGCACGAGTCCAGCCTCGATGGCGGCGGCCTGCTCGGCGGCAGTCATCTCTATCCCCGTCGTCAACGTCGAGGGCCTGAAAGGCATCAGTGAATCAATTCAGGTAACCGCCGTCTCTTCATTTCCCACGCTTGCTCGACCGGTCAATAGAGGAAATGAAGGGATAACTTTTCGAACTTTATTGAAGAGGTCTTAAGAGGCCAGCCAACAGTTTTCATGCCCACCTAGTCTCTCTAAAGAGAACTTATTACGGTTAACGGCAAATATCTCGTAAGGCATCATATCGATTATTCAGATCAATACGAACGCGAAACTTCCTCACTTTGGCGTGGTCGCTGCAGCAGTCGCAGCTGGCTTGGCGGCGCCTGCGGCCTTTGATGCTGTTGTCGTGGGCGGCTTCGGAGCCTAAGGAGAGGATTGATCTCTGATCTCTGAATTGGCAACTCGCCAATTCAGAGATCAGAGATCAATCCTTGGCCTTCTTGGGGAACCGCTTCCTCCAGCGGCGACGGATGAATCCATTCTCCATTGCCCACCCTCAATTCGAGCATTTACTTTGAACGTTAAATTCGAGGTAAGACGAAAGGAAAATTGCTCTGCCAACGTACTGTTATAGACAAATAAACGTTCTAACAGAATCCCACACACCTAGTTGCTCAGTCACTATTTAATGCCTGGTATCTTAATGATGCCAAGATCGAAGCGATTCGGAAAGATCAAAGATCAATCTACCTTTCAGGCAAACTGCGAAGATGGCACCGAGGGCGATGGCGATGAGAAGGATACCTCCCATGTAGATCAGCCAGTGGACCCAGCTGCTTGCCTGAACCATCGATCAAAGATCACGACCAGTTCGAAATTAGGCGAAAAAAGAGCAATGTCTACGTGTAGAAAAATGATATGCTGAATAGAAGAGGAAACGGGTTACAAGACCACAATGAGAGATCAAAGAATAATTACCAGCCACTCTCCGAGTGTCTGCGCTCCGCTTCCCGCAGACGTCGTCGAGTTATCGGGCATGTGGACAGGGCGAGAGGAGCGAGACAGCCGATCGGGAGGAGAGAGAGGGTGGAAAATGAGAGGGAGGAGAGAGAGAGAGTCAATAACAGAAAATGGGCAGGGAAAAAAATGAATATTTGTTCGTTGCTGATGCTTCATTTTGGGGTTTTACTAGACTTTTCTAAGTAATGCAAACAATATTACATTAAATGTATAAAAATTCTACCTTTTTTTGAGAACATAGATTGAATTTGCTAAATGTAAATCGCGTACTATGTAAAGTACAATCTCAATGTTCGGCTCTGTACGGATTGGGTGGACAAATGAGATTTGGGTGGACAAATGAGCGAGCTGTACGGTTTCGTTGGACAACCCGGGATTTCGGTGGACAAATGAGATTTGGATGGACAAATGAATGTTTAAGATGGTACATTATGTAATATATCTGGAAGCATCTAATAGTTGATAAGGACGTATCCAATGGGTTCTCAAGCAACATTGCCATCTTCACAAACGATGAAAACAGATAAATGAGAAGGGGAGTGGAGAAAGTGCGTGCCCCGCCTTCTTCAGAGCATTCGGTCCTCGAACCCACGGGCAGTTCTTCCCATTCTCTTTTGTGCACTAATCCTTTCTTCAAAATGAAGCAGTCCGAGTACTTGGGCGCCACCGGATCCTTCCAGCCATCAGTATTCCCCCACCGAAATCGAAAGAGTCCTGCGGGACCAAAACTTGATTTTCATATGCGACCGACAGGTATCCTGTAGTACTTCATCTTTTGCCATGTCATAGTAAATGCATAACTGTAGGTTCTACAGCGACTGTGCGTCACAAGGAATATTCGTGCCTCGGAGATAGTCTGGGGGCCGTGCAGCTGTTGCGGTCGAGAGGAACCCTACTTTTTTTTCAACTTTTCGTGTTACATAATTCTTGTTTACATCGAGCTGATATTGTTTTCACGAATAATTACAGGTACAGGCGCCTGCCTACCGGTTCGCGCCAGAGGATAGGAATCTCTCTTTTCCAGTCTTCGCAGACTGCAACAACGATATCTTCTGGGCGGAGGAGATAGAGATTGCCCAAAAAAGTGCATCCTCTTTTTTGAGGGAGACTGAGAGTGATGTGGTAACACAGGCGAATATCAAAACCGCCCATGGAGTAACGAATGCAGAGAATAGGTGAAAAAAGGGAGAGTGCCAGAACAGAGAGGTACTGAAGAGCATTATTCATCATGATAATTGCTTCAAGGTGTTAACATTGCTCAAACACACTTAGGATAGGTCCTAATCAACTATTAGATGCTTCCAGATATATTACATGATGTACCATCTTAAACATTCATTTGTCCACCCAAATCTCATTTGTCCACCCAAATCTCATTTGTCCACCGAAATCCCGGGTTGTCCACCGAAACCGTACAGCTCGCTCATTTGTCCACCCAAATCTCATTTGTCCACCCAATCCGTACAGAGCCCAATGTTCTCCATTCTTTCAACCCACACATTTGTTCCACTCTTCATCCCCAATTCTTTACGACAGCGTGGCTCTTCTGCACAGTAATGTAGGTAACAAAACATGAGAAATTCGATTTATCTTATAAAGTTCATTTACTTTATAAAGTTCATCGATTGGAGAAAGCGGACAATATCATGGCAGTGGCTTCAACAACTAGTGAAAATTTTAGAACATTAACATAATTTATTTTCGTTAGAAACAATTTCGAATTCTCAAAAAAACTAAGATTGCATGCTGATCATCTGTCCACTTTCGTACACGAACAGCTCGGAGTATCCGTCGGAGCCTTCAGAAGAAGACTTGCCCTCCACTGCGACGGAGGAATAAGCGACTTTCGAGTTACTCGTATCGTTCACTGCAAGGGATACAAATAATAGGAGGAAGACAGCGAAAGCAGAAAGTAGTTAGAATATCAATGTTTGTAATTCAGATAACCGTCTCATTTTACGATTTCCCGACGTTCCACCGGCCGAGATAGTGTGCGAAATAAAGATATATTCGTCGCGAAATACGCGACTCTGGTAACAGAAGCGGCTATGAAGAGTTTTTGGTAATCTTTTTGCTGTTGTAACGTTGGTGAAATCTCGGGAAACCCGTCTTCTGGAAACGGCAACTTACGAGTCTCGGGTTTCTTCCTTCCCCCAAACACGAAGAGAACGAGCATAGCGAGTGCGATAAAGATGAACATCAACCTTAAATTGAAATTTCATTCCGAATATTTACTGGCTTTAATCATTTGTATTCAAATTTGTCGATATATTTTTGAATCGCAAACGCTAGTCGCTCGCGAAAAAGACCAGATCCGAGGTTGACAGTCTCGCTCTATTTTCATTGCCATTTCAAATCATCTCTAAGCTGAGATATTTTCAATCTCATAAGTAAAAAGATCACTTCTCACCACATGGCCCATCTCTCACCCTGCGAGCAGCAGATGTTCCCGCAACACTCGAATTTCGTGTCGCATCTGAGAATGTATTGTCAAATTTATGTTTAAAAATGTTCTGCCGGCTTCACGGCATTCTAGTGGCGGATAGGTGAAATATCGATGAGGTAGTGAGTAAACTCTCTGTTTGCATGCTCTCTTGTGAGTGACTCTCGGAGCTAATTTTACTGACATGTTACCCACAAAAAGCTTTGATCTACCTGAACTCGTATCGCTCACTCCTTCCCAGGTGATCTTTCTTCTCGAATATGCACTCAATATACTGCTCATCCGAATCTGAAATTTTTTCATCTTTCAAATTCAATCATCTTTTATCTGAGTTTACATTGCTCATAAGCAAAATGAACTAGTAAAAATGACAAGATCGTTCATGATTATGGAAGAAATTGATCGGGAACAGGAAGCAATCTCTCACCATCGTGGTTGTTTCCTGGTACAGCGACTTCCATCCTGCAACGACTGGGTGATTACGATACCAATCAATAATTCGAATATCGTAAGCATTGACCATCACTAAAAAGCGCCAAGTTTATAGATTTGAACCGAATATGGACAAATTGAAGTGCAATGAGTAACTTGATACAAATAAAGAAAGCGAGAGTGGAAGCGAAGAAGGAGAATAGACAACAACAAAATACTCCTCCTCCTTCCACTTCATTCCTCCTCCTTCCTCCTCCTCCTCCCCCTCCTTCCTCCTTCCTCCTCCTCCTCCCTCTCCTTCCTCCTCTGCTCTCTTCCTCCACCGCCTCCCCTTCTACTCCCCTCCCCACACAAATTAGCGAATGATAAGTGACCGCCCTGTAGAAAACGTAACAACAGTGCAGGAATCCAAGGAGACGAACACTCGATAATTTATTTATTTCTTCTGTAGTTGAGATCAGTAGTACTTATCGCCCCAATGACAATAGTGATGGTGTTCACGGTGAAAAATGTTAGTTGGATTCGAAAAATTATTCTCCACTTTCGAAAATTGACTCGTTACATGTCTTCCCGAGAGATTGCAAGAGATGAATTCGACAAATTTTATCGATGAAAGAAAATGACATGGCAGTGGCGTATAGACTAAAGGCGGCTTTGGGTCGAATCGGGAAAGTACACCGAGATTAACTGGGACTAGCGGAAATGTTTGAAAATTCAGAAAACTATTTCAATTTTTAGATTTGTCAGGAAATTACGAGATTGCATGCTGAATCTCTTTTTGCTCTCCAATTGCAATAAATTCAAATCAATAATCGAGAGAAGACAAACAAGTGGATAATTCTCTAAATGATATAGTTAGTGTACTATAAGAGAAGATTTGACCAGATTAGAAGAGAATCGTGAGGGATTGGTCAAAGACCAACGATCCAAAATCATTGTCCAAGGATCAGTAGGACGGGACATTGTCGAAGCCAGGGCGTGTGAACATGACCTGAATTATGAGATAAATTTAAGGATTATTTTTAGATACCTCCGCGAATTTCCCCTGTGGCTTGTCGACGGATGAGTAGGTCACGGACTGCAAAATTGATTGAAATATTAATTGAAAATAATACAGGTTTGCTTTAACTTTCAAGTCGTGAGTGGATTCCCATTTGGGTGTTATTTTTCTATATGAATTGAATCAAACTTTCAGAAATCAAGGATCAACCTGGCTGGTGGAAATCTCGGCTGCAGAGTGGTACGAGGCGGAATGTCGAAGAGGTGAGGCGAAGTCGTGTTCTTCCATCGGATCAGGCACGAAGGGTCTATAAATATCATATACTCTATAAACTCTACTGTTTTATCTTTGTAAACAACCAACATTCTGAAGCGTCAACTACAAGGTGTTTAGCGCTAATGATGATGTCAATGAACGAAAAGATGTTGCGTTTCATTATTTGCATTTGAGTCAGTTTGGAAATGTAGTTCGGCATGAATGTAATTTTAAACCTCCCCATATTCTGTCCCAATCTCTCATGTAATTTGCTTCACGCCAATCAATCGTATTAGTTTATCGATTTCTTTCAGCAGAAAGATTTCACACTTGGCGTGCACAAATTACATGAGGAGTGGGAAGAAAGGGAGAGGTTTATCGATTGACACGAATTCGAAAAACTGATGCTAATCGGGAAGTGAAAATTTACATTGAAGTGTGATAGAGTTCCAGGTTGGTTAAGAGTTCAATTCTTGCAATTCTACTTTTACTGTCTACTTTAACTACTCTATTAAAAATGCTAGAATACTAAACGAGATTATGATTGCTGTGAAGAGACTAAGTAGAGGACTGAACCGAGATTTGCAACTGAGAAAGAAGATCGGCTCCTAATGATCATTGATCTCTAGTCATCGACAGGATTATAGCTAGGGATCATGTCGGCGGTGCACCTGTGGAAGGCGAGTTGAGCACGCTGAGGAGGAGGAACGATGAGGTCTGCCTCCTCGGACTGCAAATGAGGGTTTAGTCAGATTTAGCACAATAGTCTTCAGTTCTCTTAGTCACTCAGTGCCTGTGGGCTACCCACTGGGAAATTCCACTGTAATCACACTAGGATTTCGACTTTTCCAGAGGGATGACTAAAAAATTCCTCAGAGGGAACCCTCAGGCATCCCATTGGGAAAGGTTTACCAGAGTATTTGCAGAATGATCCCACAAAATTAAATTTCCTTATTGGATTCTGGTTCATTTCCGATTTGGATCCCACAAAAATCGGAGAAAGAAGCCAGCAAGAATGCTACTCGGAAAAGACGACGTTGCTTTGAGCATGTAAAGCATTTTCAAAAATATCTTACCTGGATCATGCGACTGATTTCATCAGCGCTGTGTTGCACGATTCTGACGGGTTTAGGCACCGAGAGATTCTCTTCCGCCATTGGAGAAGGCACGAATTTAGCTAAAACACTGCTATTTTAGTTTACTATCCGATGGCTTTTAATGCAGTCATGTAGAACATCAACAGACTCATTGCATAGAACTTTCGATTAATGAATTGAAAACATTGGAAACACACCGTTTATTCGTTCGAGAAATGTTATCTGCGATAAGTGAGGGGAATGCAAGATCATCAACCGAAAGCATACAGGAATTATGAGAAATGAGTGAGAGAACGTGGATAGCACCACAACTGATATGTCTTGTACTCTAGGGGGGAAATACAACTTGAGAGGTTACGGATTATGAGCATGCGGGGATAAATGAACTGATTAATAAGTAATAATCAGAATATCAGAAGCACTGAACATGCAGGGCAAGGGGTTCATCGGGATCAAAGATCACAGCCGGTCTCTACTGTCCACACTCGCGGCCTTCTCATACACAATTTCCTCCTTGTAGCTGGACTCGAAAGTCTCGGTCACACCATGACGCGATCCTCCATCCCCATCATCACCGTATCCCCTACCGTATCCGCCAGATCCTCCACCGTATCTACTGTACTGGTCACCGTAGCCGTCCCTACCGTACCCGTCACGCCCGTATCCGTCCCCGTATCCGTCTCCTCCGTTGCGACCGTAGCCGGCATTTCTGTAGCCGTCCTCGGCCCCGGTGTTACGGTAGTAGTCGGGGCTACTGTAGTTCTCGGAGTCGTGCACGAGCAGCGCGCGGTCACCGGCAGCGCCTCCGGAGGAGGACTTGCCGTCCTTGGAGAGCGAGGCGTACGCGACGTTCGAGTTCCTCATCGCGTCGAGGTCCTTCACTGCAATGCGCAGCATGCGGTTAGAAGATGGGAAAGAGATTACGGTGGTTCCGCCAGATCGATCGAGCTCGAATTTCGTGTAATACTCCTCTTTTTATTCACTCGAGAGAGAGCACTAGATCGGATGAGAACTATTACGTCATGCCACCTTTGATATATCAAAGTTGAGATAAAGTAATAGTTCCGATGCAACATAACATCCTCTCGAATGAAAGAGCAATGTGAGTATATGAAGAAGAGAGTACGACGCGAAATTCAAACTCAACAGTCAGTTTTCGAGTTTAAAGAAGAGATAGGGGAGGAACTCAACACCATGCGAGAGGGTAGTTAGGGAAAGAAGGGGTTTGTTATGAAGGAGTTGTTGTTTGTTTTGGTTGTATTTTTTAGTTTGAAAATAGCAGGAAAACACGATTTCCGAAAACTTACGCTTCTTTGGTTTCTCCCGTCTCCTCTTCGCGCAGAGATAGGCGATGGTGCCAAGAATGGCGAGGAGGAGGAGGAGAGCGAGGGCGATGAACAGGAACATCAACCTGAGGAGGAGGAATTACTGAGTATTTTCAAAATACATTTTGTCAATTAGAGATCATGAACGAAGTCGAAAGTTTTTACTCAACAATTGAACTAAAAAAAGCCACTTTTTTGTCATGGATAGCTGAAATCTCCATGTCTTCCTGCTTTAATATGTTCCAGACAGGGTCCGAGATTCAAATGATAGTAGTAAGCATTTGAATCTCTGATTTGCCAAAATATCCCTAATAAATTTTTAGCATTTTTGCTCACCAGAGGGGGATGATCTCTGCCTGAGGCGTGCAGCACACGCGCCCGCAGCACTCGAACTTTGCGTCGCATCTAGAAAAGAATGCGGGTCAAGTTGAACCGGGAGCATAGGATACGTATTTCATTCTCCCACTACACTTTTTACAACAATATGTCTAGAGCAGGAATATACTTGTCTAAAGAGAGAATTGTGCAAGGCAACAAATGCCTTTCGGAAAAAGAAGACCAATACGACATTTTTGTTCCAGTTGAGAATTCCGTTACTCAGTCAATATTCTTCGTACTACAGTTCGAGAAAAGATACTCTATTCTCTTCACACTCTCTCGACCGATTAAGTTGTGGGAGATTGCATAGAATAAAGATATCGTGGTATCGTTTCTCGACGTCTACTTCATACTCATTCGTATATCGATCACTTTCTTGCTTCAGATGCTGGTCTACCTGAACTCGTATCGCTCATTCTTTCCTTGGACGTCTCCCTCCTCGAAGATGCACTGGATAAACTGCTTCTCCCAACCTGCAAATGCGCAATATTTGATCGAATCCACATGCCTTCGAATTTTTGCATGCTACTTACTTCATTTCTTTTATACCATGGTGATCAACTGTTTTTCGACACTCACGGTTTGAAAGGTATTGCTTCACATTAATTTTTGAGGAAATTTTTTGTTTAACAGTACCGCCGGGAAAAAATTGAAAATTCGTAAAATTTTACAATGATTTTTTCCGAACAAAAATTGGAAACTGGGAAAACGAAAAATTCACAGCCGAAGATTAAAAATTGGTCAATAGAAAGTTTTCAAACAGTCAAAAAATGCCGAAAAACTAACCCTCGTAGTGGATGCCCTTGCTGTCGCCAGTCAAGGCGATCTCCATCCTGCAACGATCGCCTGATTACGGTATCATTAATACGGCTACGGTAATCGCAAAAATCGATATCGATTTCCACCGAATATGGCCAATTGTAGCGAGAGGTATACATGAGTAACTTGATAAAGTCAAGAAAGCGATGTCGATAGAGAGCAAGAGAAGAGGAAAGAGAACAGAGAAAAACAAGATACTCCTCCTCCTCCTCCCCCCCCCCCCCCCCTGCTCTCCCTCCAACTCCGGAAATGAAGGACAAATTAGCGAGTGATAAACAAAAGGAGGCGAGTTGCGGGTTGCGGTTCATCGAGTAAGAATGGAGGTTCAGTTCATGATAAGCGCGCTGGGGGCTAATATTAGAAGGTCAAAGAAGATAATCAATAACAAAGAAAAGTTAAGAGATCTGCCATAAATAATTGGGCAGCTCAGAATGAGTCAATCGATAGGTGTTGTGTGAGTGAGGGGGATCTAGATAGAGAGAACTCAGAGACGGAGTAAAAAGCGAGTAAGGCACAAAGTCAAACAGTTATCCACGCTCGTAGAGACGCGAGTTTACACTGTAACATACTGGAGATTCCGGGAGCGATTATCGATTGATTCGCAGGAATTATTGATCTTCTACTGCAGAAATTTCTTTGAAATGCGACACTATGCAGTAATGTTTATTTTATTCGCGGGAAGTAACGATGAAATACGTACGACAAATCCATACATGATCTACCGGAAGATATGTCTCGAAGGCGGAAAAAAGCACGGCATGGAGCATCGAGTGGTAATTCGATTGTTCCAACCTCGATCCCATACTCAAATAGGCCGCCGCCTCGTTCTTCTCCTTTGGGTGTGGCAGCACACTCAATTCCATCAAATCACGCGAGATGGCGTAAGTAAAGGAGGAGAGAGAGAGAGAGAGAGAGAGAGAGAGAGAGAGATGGGGGGGGGGGGGTACAATACCTTCGAGAGACGAATGATATCTGCCAAGGTGACTGCAAAACCCCGCTGATTGAGGGGTTTGGTAAGGAGTTGAGTGGCTAGGCCACCCAATGGGTAAGGAACAGGCTAGAGTTCCTCACTGTTCGCAAAGAACACTGATATGACGCTGCTAAACTTCGGACAAGCATAACGCTGAATTGGAGCGCTGTAGGAAAGACGCGCCTCTAACTATGCGGAACCGAAATGCCGATGGACGAATGGAATTGATGCATTTGGGTCACTGTGGTCGTATAAACTCGGAATGGAGATGGGGGGGGGGGGGAGTGGGGGGGAGGGAGACGCCGGGGTGTGGGCACAATAGCGATACCTCAGAGAGTGCCTAATGGTGCATGACGCAGAGGGAGAGACGACACGAACCGGTAGTGAGGAGTTATCAGAAGGAAGTACGCGGGAAACGTTGATCGTAGAACTAGCAAGTTTTGCGAATCTTCGAAGGAGATCCATCGGAAATAGGAGTTGCAAATAAATTGTTTCGAGGAAGATTTCATGGTTTTTTAATACGAAAGATGCAATTCCTAGATACACGAGATGGTTAGTTGATGAACGAATTATCGATCGCTAAACCAGCAGCTCTATCAGTATGCGTATTAGCGCTGCGCTGCGGGTGGTTTTTAATGCGCACGCGCGCGTTAGGGGGCTGACAAAGGGGAAAGGGAGAGTTCGCATTAGAAAGAGCACTATCAGGAATGCGAAACGGCCAGTGATTTAGTGAGGAGGAATAAGCAGCTGCTCCAAGCCCAATAGCAAATGGATATCAAAGGAGTATGCGCCAGGTAGGGATGTTGATTTGGCAATAAACAACTCAATTCGTGATCTCTCTCTGGTCCGATCGCAGAAAGATAATGTGGAATGAATAGAGGCATTTCTTACGAAGCTAGCGTTCGATTCTATTTCTAACAAATGCTGTGATCAGATTAACCTAAGTGTGTACGGTATTGTCATTATTGCAACGGAATAATGCAAGAATCAGCTCTCTATGGGTGGTACCGGCTGTGAAACGGCTGACTAAGAAAACCAATCTCGAATCTCTCCATTCACGATCAAGAAAACGTTCAAATAAGGAAGCTAAGTGGGCGGATTTGCGAGAGCGAAGGAATGAAGGAGAGGCAGTGAAAACACTAAACCATTTCATTCAGGTTTCAAGAAATGCATGCATTCCAACTGCATTATAGAGCCTTTAAAGTTTAAGTCACCTTCAAATTTAGCGTTAACTTCCCGCATTCCAGTCAAAATCAACAATTAGCTGGACAAGGACGTAGCAGCTAATGCAGGTGAGCTAAATAAGAGAGAGAAACAAGCAGCGAACAAATTGTGGGCGCGGCTCACTTCGTATTCGTTCTTCTTCTCCCAATAGCACCCGTGAGTAGAGACAATAAGAGTGAAACAGAAAAGGGCGGGTTGTATTAGAGTATCGACATTTAGGACCGCTGATGCAAGTTATTTCATTGAGGAAATTCGGAAAAGTAAACAAAAAGGGCCAGAAAAGCGATCAATTGAGTTTGGCAGGATTCTTCCCACTCAGTGGTTAGTTTTCTCCTCCCTGAGATCTGCCTCTTTCTCCTCTCCCTCGCCTCTCCTCCCAAATCCCCACCGAATCCTTCATGCAGGGCAAATATTCAATTGAGGGAGGGGAGAGGAGAAGAGAGATCAGGGGAAAGTGAGAGAGCGCAGAGGGAGTAGCACACCCCACAAGCTTGTCTACCGGTCGAGAGGAGGAGAGAAGAGTGAGGGAAGTTCGAATGTATTTTCTGGATTATTGATTGGCATTATCGATTGTAGATCAAGAGGTCACTGGCAGTGGAACGCTTCATTGCATGACAACAATTGTAAACACTGAATTATCGATCGATTCATTCAATCACAGTATGCATTCGCGACTCCCGTCGAAAGCAGCAATCAATGGTGATACGACAAGGGCAACAAATAGTATTTCTAAGCGACAAATATTCGTCTATCTAAGCATTTGTTCTAAATTTGGCAACCGGTATTCGTTTGAGAGAGATATGCATGTGGGAAACCCGCGAGGTGCTAGCAAGGGTTGTTCGGAGGGCATCGTACTGTAATATTTGGGAAATGATGAGATTCGAAATCCTAGAGGGTGAGGGGATACTGTAGCCTCGTCATCAGAGCGTCAGGAGGTAGAAGAGTAGTGTGCTCAGGGGCAGGAGGGATACGGTAGCCAGCGAGGAGATATTGCAGAAATCACCCTCGCACTCGCACAGAATCTCGTACATTTGCTCGTGCACGCCTGAAATATTGATTTATCGATTAAATTTTGTAATGTTTATATAAAAAAATTTCCATTAGAATGGCACTAGGTCGGATGAGAATTATGACGTCATGCGGCCTTTGGTATGCGAATTTTTTATATCAAAGGCTGCATGACGTCATAGTTTCCATCCGAGCTAGTGCCGTTGCAATGAGCAAGATATGGGAGATGTTAGTATAAAATTTCATCGAATTACCCGGACTTTGCTCGTTGAACGTCTCGCATCCCAGTGAATTGAATGTTCTATTGAAGCAGCCGCTCTTCAGAGTTCGAGTGTCTAAAAAGAGAATCATCATCATATTTTTTTAAAAAATTTCAGGCGAGGGTTTTAAAATTATCCTGGTTCTATAGTTGACAATCAACTAAGTTTTCCATTTTTTCTTCACAAAAATAATTTTTAAAATGCAAATTAATCTACTCACTTCCAATCGTCAGTTCCTGCCTGTAGCATCGCTGTCCGTAGCAGAAATCGCGACAGCGCGGATTCGAACTCGAGCACTCAAGGCACTTGTAGAGACCTGAAGGATGAGGTATAGAATGAGAATATAGGATGTTCCTTGAATCGCTGGTTAACTGAGCTCTTATCAAGGGATGGTCGCAGAAACACGATCACGTTCCAGAATTACCCAAGTTGCCAAATGTCGTGCGGATTGTACCGCAGAGCATCACGTTATTGCAACCATTATCGTGTCTACGAACTACGAAACCAGTAGCGCTTCATCTTGTCTAAGCGTTGGCTTGAAAAATATTGGTCATTGTGTTTTCGGTAATTTCCCTCTCAATGCAATCGGTTACCATAAATATTCATGTCCGCATCATTCTTACCTCAACACTGTTTACTAGTCGCTCGCTGCTAACTGCTTGTTTGTCTTAGTCACGCATTCGTTAGTCATCCTCGAGAAACCGTTAAATGCGATGACACCCCCGATTCAATGCGAATCAAACGGCATGAATCATCTCGGGACACTCCCTGATTCTGCCAATTACAGATTCCTTGTACAAAATCGCTCAATCAACAGCAAAGTTTCCAGTAATGTTTCCTAGTTGACATGCGCCCTCTTCTCTCGTGTATCCTCACAATCAGACTGGTCAGACACAGCGTGACAGCGTGTGAAACAAGGAAAGTATGCGCATATTTGCCATTACTAGTCTCAATATAGTGAATCACCCCTAGATCCCAATCTCGTGTGTTTTCCTGCCTGACCAGTAAGTCTCCACAACGAGGTCAGGAGCCATTATTAGTCATCCTTGTTGTCCCTCATCACAAATCACTTACTACAAATAATGGCCTACGTGCGAAGATGAATATTTAGCTATGCCTACGTCATCACCATAGCCAGACACGAGATTGTGTACCACAACAGAAAAGGACGAAATGATCTATTTTTTTCTGCATATTTCAAGTCAGGCTCTCCTGTACGGCATGTGCGAAACGGTAGTGGAAACGTTAAAAACGAGAAAGTTGATCTCACCTGGTAAGCTGGAGTTGGCGGCCTGTAGAAGAGGGACGATGGAGAGCACGAGGGGAAGCAGCAGACGCATCCTGGAGTGAATTTCGAGTTGAAATCAGGCAAATTCCGATGCGAAATCATCAAAATAGATAACGAAACGGCAAGAAAAAGGAGTGAATCGGAAGTGCAAGAGGAGCGAAATGTGCTGAATCACGAAAAATGGGGAGAAGTTGCAAGCGAGCCATTCTGAGATGCCGAAGATGGAGTCTCTGACTCTCTCCAATTTGCATGCTCTCTCGCCCACTCTGACCAAGGAAAGAACGTGGGAAATCAGGAGAATCAGATGTTGACGAAGGATGGCTTGGCAAGAAATGACTCCCTTCATACTGCGTGATCTCTCGCCCCTCTAACAGGCGAGATAGCACTCAGAAGGAATAGAGTCATGACATGTCGAGCCATGCCTGTGTAGAAGATGCAAGTATATTTGGCCAGTGACTAAGGAGCGCTCTCTCGACAAAAAGAAGGTGTAATGCATGGGAGGCGAGAGGATAGACGATCCGAGATTGACCTCTGAGACGATTCATTCGTTTGCCTATCACGCCTCTCGCGAGAGATCCAACACAATCCTCCGGGAAATTTAGTTGGGTTTTGACAGTACGAGGAGAACTAAACATAGTTTATTAGATACTAAGAATGTGCTGATTTTACAAGGCATTATTTTGTAAAAAAATTATAATGCCCTCAGATGCTTCGAGAGCTACTCAAGCACATCTAGCCGCTATAGGCGGTATTACAAGTGGCAGTTTTGCGTGAGCAAATCGCATCGCGTTATCGCGAAAGCTCATTTTACTCGGCTGAGTGAGTTTTGAGTAGATCATTTGTACCGATAGGATTAGCGCTGGCACACGGAAGCAATCAATCTTCGCTCACTCGCACTGAATAATCCCCTATTACAAGGGGAGCAAGGCTGAACGATCTGGTTACAAATGGAAGAGGCAGATAGCAACGTCGAAATCAAAGTGGACACAGTACAGCCTCTCGAGTGAGTTGTGCAATAATCGCTAAGGAAGTACGGCTGGGTACGGAATGTCGAGAACAAGACGGGAAGGATATTTCGAAAGTGATTGAACATGGCCAAACAAGCGACTGGCACCATCCGCCTCTTCATCAAAGGGCAAATTCTTTCTATCCCACATGCTCTCTCTATCCGGCGTTCGAGATTGTGCAAGAGCGAGGGAATTACTGGCTAAAGTGGAGGTGATGCTTTGGTCGTTCCGAAGAATTCAGGTTTTCCTTTCGTCGGTGTTGCGCGAACTCCTCGACTTCCACTGATTTCTATTCAGTGGCCTGGCCACCTCAATACTAGTAAGAATACAGATTAATCAAGCAGCGACATCACTTTGACAAATTCAGTTGGAACCTGGTCACTGACTGGAACCCAGTGAGTCTTTCAAGGAGTTTGCGGAATAGCAAAGGAGATTGAGAAAGGAAAATGTGAAAAGCGTGGGAACGATCATTGAAAAAAAGCGAGGAGTAGAGAAGAGCAAAGAGAGCGCGACGCGCGTATTTATTGATTATGAATGATAACTGATAAGAAACGGCTACGAATTCTCCAGGTCAAACATATTTCAAATCGGTTGGACAAAAACAAGAATGCGCACCCATTTCGCGCACATTGAGTAATAAAAAGTCGATCAAGGCAAGGCGTAAGAGAGACGGGGGAGAGCTCGGGGGTCAACACAGTCGATACAACTTGAGGAGGAGGAGGAGGAGAAGGTATGGGAAGGAGGAGAGATCGCAAAGATAGCGGTAGAGATCGGGAGGAGGAGGGGGGGGGGTGAACCGAGGACGCGCCAGGTCTCGCCCGGTTTGACCTATCGAATCTGATGATCTGGGGGCCAAAACTCATTCGGATAAATGGGTTTTACAGTGCGAAAAGCGGGTCGCCGTCTCTTCATTTCATTTACTATCACTACTGGATGAGTTGACTGAGAGTAGACAGAAAAAAAGGTGTTATCTTGTTTCCAACTTTGGCAAAAACTCAGTCGGACCAGCGGGTTTTGGAGTTGATGATCGAACGATGGTGGGGATTATCACTTTGACACGACGCATCTACAGTAGGGAGAAACCGGATATTCCAGACGGAAATAGCGTCTTCCATTTCAGAGATCCCTTTGGCTAATAGAAGAAAGGGTAGAAGAAAGGGTTCGAGTAGAAGAAAGGGTTCGAGAAACAGACGGGTTGGGAGTGCAAAAGGAGGGGAAACACCTGGCTCGCTTCCTCTTGCTCTCCTTCTTTTACATTGGCAGTACATTTCTCTCCCTGAACCCCCCGAGAAGTAGAGAGAAAGAGAAAGAAAATGAGATGGGCGGCCGTTCTTCCCGGGAAATTAACCGCATTTGGCAAGAGTCGAGGCGTTTCTCGGAATGGGCATGTGCTCTAGAGGACAGAACAAAATGTATACTCATTAGAGTTCGAAAAGTAAGCAAGTCTCATGCAAGTTGCCCGACGAATAGAGAGTGTGATGACTTTTCGAACTCACTACTAGTCAGTGCCCAATTCTAGGCCGTTCCTGTAAGTGGCCCTACCGAGATTCGCCTACTAGCGCACGGAGTAGGGAAGTAGTGGAGTGGCGCGAGTGAAGGGAGGGAGAGATGGATGATGATGCTGACTCACCGCCCGCTCTCCCTCCCTCTATCTCGACCTTGGGGGCCGAACCCCGTCTCTCTGGCCCTCTCGCTTTCCCACACTCTCTCGTCTCCCTTCGCTCTTCTCACCTCGCAATCGCAGATTCTCTGGAGGATATCAGTGACTCTGATGGTCACTAATCGTCTGATAGCTGAGTCCCCTGCAGGGGAGAAAGAGCAGTGAGTAAGCGGGAAAGGAATGCAAAGTATGACAAGCAGTTAGTGAGAGATGAGAGGAAAAGATGGCGAGAGGGAAAGAGAGAGGGGTAGGTCAAGAATGTCCGGCAAAACACGGAAAGAGTAAAGCGGAAACGGATCAAAGTGGGAGAGAGGTAGGTACCGAGTGACCAACAAAACGCGGGCGAGTAAGGCGGAATGTAAAAAAAAATTGAAAGAAGGTAAGTAGAGATGTAGGTTACTAACGAGCCGAAAAAGGAACGAGTACGGCAAAATGGAAAAATTCGTAGAAGAAGCAGTATCGGTGTAGATATCTGTTTTAACAAAATATACCCGGCAATAAAGGAAGGAGTAAGGCGGGAAACGGGCGCATATTGAGAAGAAGCAGAAAGATAACTGGCACACCTCATACAGGTCAGCTGGCACTATCCGGTACCGTGTATAACACGATTGATGGGAGTGGGATAGTGCCGCCATTCCCCTGTTCCCTCCTCCCCTCCGTCCTTCTTGAGGCAAGTTGTGACGAAATCGTCAGGAGAATGGGGAGATTGAATGATGGGAAGATGGGATAGGAATAGTCTGTGACGTGTAGCAACTGAGGTCTTTTCTGAGACGAAGAAGCGCGCGCTGTGACGTCACGCGGTTATCTACTAAAGTGAGTTATGACGGACGCAGGAGAACCGGGAAATAGCTAAACTCTATTTGGTCTGGAAATAGATGCATTACGAAAACCGGGAAATAGTTCGGCTTCAAAAGCCGGGATAGGTGAGAATCGAGTTGGTGCAACGTTGCCTATGGGTACGAAAAGGAGAAGGAGGCATGACTCCGTTTAACGCACACACGGGAAAGTGCAGTACACCTGTTATCAAAAAGTCAATACGAATCGGCGGTGTTTCAGTGATTTCGGCTGACAGAAAATGCTACTTTTAGCTTTACTACTGCTGCAATGATCTCCATTTCAAGTTTCACGCGGGCCTCAAGCAATATTCGAAGAAGGTTTGAAGAGTTCAGTACTCAGATGCAGCTCATTTGATGGAAAGGAGGCTTGAATTTGGATTAGTCTACCAATATGAATTCACCTTACCCACGAAATATTGAAATGTTTCACGCTTGCAGAAGGATGTTGTCTTAGTCATTCTGAATGGCGCATCTTGCGTAACCGAGTCTTTGTCGGTAGTTTTCTTCCCTGTGTGGGAGTGTAATCCCTGTGTTGCTCTCCGCGAATGCAAACATCGCGTGGGAAGGAGGAGGGGAAGAGGAGGGGATAGGGAGTTTATCAGGTGCTGATAAACTTAGAGCAAGAGCGCGAAGGGGATTTTGCGGAATGCGCATTTTGGAATAGTTCTACAGAATAGGTTCCCGATGCTACATAGAAAATCGGGCTGCATAGCCCGACTTGTGTGGAAAAGCTAACAACAGATGCTGATCAACTTGAAGCGAAGGGTGCGAAAGGGGATTTTTGTGGTATGCACTTAGTAGGATTGTATATCGCTTGAAAGAGGAACTCAAAACATCACTGCATGTAGAAGGAATTGAACCAACTAAGCGTGCTTCTCTACCAGTGTGGCACGTATTACTATTTCGCTTCTTGGCCAAATATCTACAGCCAGAGAGCGTGGGAGGAGGAAAAGAGGGGGGAGGTAATCAAATGGTGATAAGAGGCGAGTGATGTGAGACGAAGTGATTAGATTAGAAAATAAGTGGCATCCGGAGAGTAGTACGCAAACAAGACCATTGAAAGAGATGTGTTTGCTTCTGTGGTTACAGATAGGAGATGGATACTTCTTCCAACCTCGGATTCTTCCACACTTCATCCTAGTGATAATCATACAGGACGATTAGTCAACGGATACGGATAAAAGAAGATTTCAATCGAAACAGAAGGAGAATGGTCTCGTAATTAATTTATGAATGAATTTACGCTTCAATTAAAAACTCTTTTTATAGGAAATTGAACAACATTTTCTGAAGAACAAGCTTGGATTAGATCGACCAGCGAAAGCGTATAACGTGAGTTGTCTTTATCATGAAATGCGTTCTTATCACGAGGCTATCAACATTATGGGAGCGTGGGAAGGATAGAGAGTACGTCCTAATCACTGGACTAAAGAGTTCGAGATTCAAATCCGAATCCCGGATTCTATTGGCCACTCTGTCAACCACAGGCCATTGATAACTAAGAAGGAAATAGCTAATTACTTCAATCACAGTAGGCTGGCACTGATATGGAATGTGGTTACCGCATGGTGGTATGTTTGATTTCGAAAATGGAAAATATAAAATTCGGGAGATAATTCGAATCAGAACATGAATGCGAAGAAAGTAACAAGTAGGGTGAGAAGTGATGCAGGACTGAGCGCGGAATTGGGTCCGTTCCAGTTGAAGTTGTTATTGTTGTTGTTGCTGCCAGGGACCTGAATTGAATATTAGCTAGTTCTAAACTAATTTTTTGATCATTCCTAGGGCTGAGGAATAGCACACTTCTGTAGGGGCTAACCTAATAATGGAAGCCTTTTTAGTGCTCTTTCGAATTCTACCCCATTAGAAACGAATGAATTACCCTCCTAATAATGAATAATGTCTATTATCATGTACCTTCACTACTGTAATCACTTCGAGAGTAATCTACCAACCCTATTGTCTACCGTTCCGGGGGCGGGAGTGGGCGGGGCAGCCATCCGACCGATGCCCTGCAGCACGCCCTCCACTGCCTGCACCGTGCGACCCTGCGGAGAAAACATAAAATAAAAATCATTTACAATTTAGCATACATCACATGAGTGTGTCAAAAAGAAAAGAATATGGGCCAGAACACTCGAGAAAAGTAATGTATCTTCAAATTTTAGAGGTGTGAAACGATAAACATTTTTTTCAAGGGATACCTGCTGCAGATTCTGCTGCTGCGAGGCGATCACTGCGGAGAGGTCGTTCTCGTCTGTAAATGTGATATTCTTCCATGCTATAGACATCAACGGTAGGATTACTTCTCACTAGGTTGCACGGTCCTTGTTAGCTATCAGGTTGAGCATAAAGTTTTGCGCGATTTTGGCTAAAGTGCATCCTGACATCTACCATCGTTCGTTGTGGCCCAATCAACTCAGATATTTCAATGCTAGATAGGGGCATTTATACTCGCTTTAGCGCACACTATCATAGATCTGACCGAGCAAGGGAAATAAAACAGCGATGTAGCAAACATCATGTGGCTAACCAACGACATCACTTTTCAAAGGATTATAATTTCTTTTAGAACGGAGATAGGACCCTATGTTAACCACAGTTGTAAACTATGACTGGCATATATTGTACTGGTGATGTTGATACTGATCAGCCATAAAGGGCCTATTAGAAATATGCGCGAATTCATAATTTGAATTTTCATGACAATTGTCAAGATAAGTTTTTGGGTTACTGTATCTATACCGATAGTTCTTGGGATTTCAACTATTTATGAATGTGAACTACCTTTCTAGTGCAAGTCAAAATTCCATTTGGGAGAGAATGCGGATCTCCATTCATGAACAGGGTTTTTCGGATTTTAGGTGTCCAATGTAGCACTTCGAAAGACACACTTTTGCCTTTTTTGTGCTAGCCACGTGGTTTGAAGGGTGGTTCTTTCGTGCTAAAATTAACGAACAACCCTTACTCTATCACTCACTAATTAGGAATATTGTGGAGGTCGCTACTTTTTCTAGGGTGAGCCGTGCCTGAAGACCCTCCATATCAGCGTTTTCGACATTGTCATTGAAAAATAATTCAGGTGCAAATGTCACTTTTTTAGATGAGAAAGCCAAGTGGGCTCTTAAATATCGTTGCAATAAAGAATCATTTAAGTAGTGATAACAACGCCCATAGGTAGCTGTCAGTCTCGTTAATCCGCGAAACAGGTGATTTGTTCGAGATAACTCTGATTTTTCTAAGTAGACGTGATTCATTGACCTATACGAAGCGTGTACTGAATTCCACAGCTCTCTCTTTTTGGTACTAGGTAGTGCACGCCTCGTGCTTCTGATTTAACTTTATGAGCTTCTATCTAAAACTTTCTCGGCAAAGTACAGCAATGTAAAAGAAAATCAATATTTTTATGAAAAATCCTAAGTTACGCAGACCTTGATTTCTCGCAAAGTAGATATTTTGCTCTAGTTAAAATATATTATTATAAAGGTTGAACATGTTCCTATATATCGACATCAGGACAACAGATGGTTATTTTAGCAAAGGACACTGCACGAACTCAAAGTTGAGGCAGAAAATCGCGCAAAACTTTATGCTCAACCTAATATCCCACATTAGCAGTGCAAAGATTTGAAATATTATTATTACTGAGTCCGGCCTTCTTCGCTCCTCCGACGTGAATCTGGTTGTCGTCCTTGCTGAGGACGACGACGACGGACTGAAAGGAGAACCAAATTTTCGCGCAGATATTTTTTGCTCGAGGCAGACGTAATAAACGCATAGCTCGTACAAAAAAAATATGCAAATATCGATAAATGAGACCTTTCTGCACTGCGCATCGGGCTGCCACTTCTCGAGGAGAGCATCGGCGAATGCTTGATCGGCCTGGAAATTAAACTTTCACTGATGATTTCCTTAATCGGATGAGGCATTAACGAATCGTACTCGTATGAAGCAAGCGCAGTTTTACATTTCACTCCGGCTTTTATGAATTTCTTGCTAACACGTGAGATGAATACGTTGAAATAGGAAAATGCAGAACTTACATGGGGCAACGCGACGAAATATCCCTCGACACCCTTCGTCTGACAGAAAGTGCCCATCTGACCCTGCAAATAGTCGTGATTTTCTGTTTTGTTCGCATTATTATGCGCATTTCATGCATCCCTGGTCAGAACATTAAACTTTTGAATGCAACGTGTCGAAGACACAAGCTCGTTAAAGGAGTACGTGAGGCTAGTGTACGCATTGTCTTTTCTCTGTTGTTTGGTTAATCATCTCAACGGATTGCACTTAGAGAGCAGAAAGCCACATGTTTCCGCGAGGTCATTAGCGCCTCAGAAAGGACAGGGTAAACAAATCAGTTCCCTACAGAGAAGGACAATAGGAGGAGCAACGCACAAGAACTTTGCTAGAACATACAAACTACAACTCATTATCCTCCCTACTACCAACTTACAGTTGATCTGGTCTGCATGTTGGTTAGCCCGGTATTCAGACGATATCGGTCTTGCTCCGAGAGAATCTTCAAATCGATTAATTTAAATGCTCAGATTCAACCAAAAAACCTCAGTAGGGTCGCACACTCGAGCGATGCTGCGCATCTTGCACTCTCTGAAAAGAATTTCGAAGAATATTGAAATGTAGACCTGAAAGTTTAGACGGTACTTCCATTTCAAATGCGTTTACCAGCGAATGCAGAAAGGAACTAACCTGAAATTCGTTCGCGGATTCGGTACCTCATTGGGCGAGGTAAACTGAGCTGCGGCTAGAGGAAGAAGGAAGAGGAGATAAAGCATATCTGGAGTATGAATGGGTAGGTTAACAAGATAAATCTTCACTCTGCGTGTTCTGTCGCTGGTCTGACAGGCGGGAGAGAATGGAGAATGAAGAAGGGCATTTTTTGCGAAGGCATCCCTAGTTATTAGCAAGTAAAAGTGACGTCAAATGTAGTAGTTGAGCACACATTCGCGAATGAACATTGCTGGCAAGTGTGGTTTTTATGAGCGATTCGAAAGAGAGAAAGCAGAAAAGAAGGAATCAGAGGTCCACCAGTCACGGGAAACACGATAACTAGTAATAGCAACAAGTGAATCATACAGGGATTATTCACATATGATTGGAAAAGTTGTTGAAATCTAGTATCTAAAGCAACAGAATAATTTGAACAGCTCAATGTCTTGGGGGACAACAAGGTGGGACCTCGTTGAGCGTCTTTTCACGGTGAAAAGTATGTCAAAATAAAAATATCTTCACCTAAATGAGAGAGCGATATACGTGAGAACTGTGAGAAGAAAGTGTTCCAGTAAGAGAGAGCGAATTCGAGAGTTGGATAAATTCAAAGATGCGGCTCGATGAATAGAGGCGAAACGATTCCAGTATCAATAGATGAATAATACGAGAATTTATCATGAGAGAAGGTTGTGCAGGAATGAATCTATTTCATGGAACTCTGCAGTTTCACTCTAGAAAAAGTGAAGACATTCAGAACGCATAACCAGGAACTAGTTCCCTAGTTCGATTTGATAATCTGGCGGAAATATAGGAGGACAACAAAGTGTGAACGGAGCGATAACGGAGTGTGTAATAAAGTACCAGGAAAGGAAAACACTCCCACTTCTTTCTTCTCTCTCCCTCATGTGGAGTGAGGGGATCAATCGACGGGGGAGGGACAGGGAGAAATCGAGAGGAGACCGAGAGAGCAAGGGAACTAAACACAAGGACAATCAATGGAGGGAACTGCTTACTGGTTTGCGGTGAGGGTTAGAGTTTTACGAGTAGGTGGAACTTCGCCGAGCGCCTTTTCATGGTCAAAAGTGTGCCAAAATAGGGAGATCTTCACCTAAATGAGAGCGAGAGAACTGTGAGAGAGTGGAAAGGTCGAGGTGATTGATGAGGCGAATTGAGAGGACGATAAGAGTGAGAGATTCAGAAGTTCTCAAGGTTAAGACAAACAAGCAAACAAATGGCGGCTCGTGACTCATAACGATCTGATTGGTGAAGATCTAATGGATCATAGGAGCCTTAATCATAAGGCAGGAACCTTAGTGTGCCTAAGGTAGCTTAGGAAGACTTCAAGGTCAAGACTTCAAGGGTGGGGCTCACAGTCGTCAAGAGACGACTACGCTAGGTGGTGCGGTTCGGTGAAGTGAGATCGAGGAAAAAATCAAAACTTTTATCCACACAGAGCAAAGAACAGAGTATACCCGCAGCAGCAAAACGATTTCTTAGCACACTTGGTCTGTCGAGAGAAATATGCGATTTGAATTCAATCGGGAGCTAGACGATGACAATACTGTAATTAAGGGAGTAAATCTAGAACATCTATACAATAATAGTCGAAATGGCAGTAGTGATGGAAATCAATAGTCGATCGATAGGATGGGATTACTGAACGCGATTTTTCGCTCCGGGACTCTCGGAGCGCCTTCGGTGCACGGCCTCGGCGTCTCGGTCCTGAGATTATCGAATTGTTGTTTTTTTAAATTAATTACTAATTCATTGTCGAATGGTGAAAGTGAGATAAATTTAAAATTGTTTTTGATAATTTAAATAATAAACCTTGAGGGCATCACTCAATCGCTTCTTTAGCTCGGTGGGGAATCGATCGTAGCACCGCTTGCAAGTCGGTTTCATGTCAAATTCGTAGAACTTCGTCCTGGAAAAGAATGCTTCGACGTTATCAACTCCTTTTTTGGTATTTTCATACCGAAATCACAAAAATCATCAGACCACTGTATGTATGACAATTATTTATCGAAAAACTCAAAGTATGTGATTCTTCCTCTAGACTAATGCTCAGAAGAATAGTATTCGTGATCAAGTATTGCCGAAAAGTCTGCCCATATGTCGTTATTGGACCAGTTTTTAGCATTTCTTCCTTGAATTTCGTTTGCCCTATGAGCATTATGTGCCATAATCCTCACTTGTGGTCCATCTTCTTGTCGCAGAAACTGCAGCTGAAGCAGGTGATGCACCAACTCTTGCCCAGTGCCTGAAAATATTATTTAATTAACTATTTTGTTAAATATTTTAAAAATATTTTCGAAATTCGCACCTGGAAGACCTCGGCGCCGCACGGTTCGCTGCACTTGAAGCAGACGTTGCCAAACAACTGAACGAGTGATGTTGTAATTTAGATTTGGAATACAATGAAGAAATCATCTAGGCCAACATCCTAACTGCTCTTCCTCTATCCATTTCGCCAGCTTACTTCATTATGATTGGGTGAGATCGCGAAAGGAAAAAGTTCCCGTTATTCCATTTGAAAAGTGCTATTATTGATTCAAAATCAAACTTTCTGCTTCCTTATCACTTTGCTAAGATGCTTTACTAGCTCACCATGTGGTAGTGTCCCTCGCAGTAGGCGAGTCCCTTCCGCTCGTAGTGACGATGGCCGAGGAACGGCTTCTCGCACACGTTGCATACGAAGTGCTGAAATAGCCTTAGTGTGCCTAAGGACAGATAAGGATAGCTTAAGGACTAATGGGGCTTAAGGCCAGCTTAAGGACTAAAGAGGCTTGGGGAGAACTAATGGACTAAGGACACTTAAAGAATTCTTAAGGACTAAGGCAAGCAAGAACGATAAGGATGTTCGAGGATCCTTAGGAATGAGGAAGTAAGGAGTAGACCCACCTCGACGTGCCAGTTCTTGCCGAGTGCTGTGACGACTCGCTCCTCCACGGGACGATGGCAGGCACCGCAGATAGGAATACCCATCTACAGAGGTCAAAGATCAATCAGAGGATTTGTCAATTTTGAGGCAAATACATCAAGAGAAGATGGCGAAAACAACAATAACAAATTGTTCGTTCATGTTCTCCAATGATGTTGTAATGTGCTATCAAAGCAACATGTGTTTTTTCTTGGGTATATTCGAGACCGAGGAATCGAAAAAATATTCGAAAACAACAACAATAACAACAATAACATTAATAGTACCTGGTCGTGGCATCGTAGACAGTAGAGATTGCCTCCGACCTCGCGACAGTCCTTAGTCAGCTCCGTGCTGCAAAATTTGCTTTTATTTTTCTTGCTCTCTCTTTCTATCTATCTCGCAGAGCCGTGCCCTCGTCAGGTGTCAAGAGAGAGATCCAAATGGCATCTCCTATTACTACAACAACAGAGCGTTAGTCACAAAATGACTTGATGTGACGTGCTGTTGATCAATTCGTAGCATTAAAATCGTCTCACTACCTCGTCTCCAAAATGGATGGTAAAGGGCAAAGAGCTTGCAACAATCAACGTAAGATTAGTTTGAATTTCTCGGATCGATCCGAATTCCAGCATAGCTATGGACCATACTTTAATCTCTAAATGGTACTCACTCGCATCGCTTGCACGAGAAGTGATAGGGATGGAAGGAGTCTCCTCGGAACTTGATGTGCTCCCCGTTCTCGATCATCGCGTGACACTGCAATCGATAACTCGTCCCTTATATTTGGCTTCATTTTCCAAACACATAAATTTCAAATTTTACGATATCGAATTTGTATCAGGCAGAATTTCAGCAATTATTTCCCACTGACTCTTCCAATAATAAAAAAATAAAAAAATTCTTCGCATTTCCTTGTTTCTACTGAAGTTGGTACTTAATTTTTCTTAAAATTAAGTACCAATTGTAATCTTAAGATTGTAATCTTAAGAAGAATTGTTACTGGTCATTCCTGACTGAATCCTTCCTAGAGGACGTTGGCCTAGCAGTGTTCTCCTACGAGCACAGTGTCCAAAACCAAATTCCACATGTACCTTTACCTTTTTACAAATGAGATGCCACTCACCTTATGACACACGTATCTGCCCGAACCCGCGGCCTTCTCCCTCTCATTGCACTCGCGACACAGCGCTCTGAAGATAGATCAAAGATCAGATTTCTTCAGATAAATTTCGAAATAAATTCTGGATAACAAACGAACAACAGAATATCAATGACATTCTCTGAAGGCACATCATCAGTGTAAAAAATGCGAACGATATAGATGATGAAATAGCTGATTCTTTCAATAAGTCACCGTAATTTCGGATCAATCGTCTGACTTTCTTCATTCTGCGTGCTATTTCGTCGGTAAGAGAGAGAGAGAGAGTGCGTAGAATGAAGAGAGTCAGACGATTGATCTAATTGCGAGAAAGCTCACCGTCCGGCATTCCTGAGGAAGCCGATGTCTGCCAACTCGATCGTGCAGAGTTCACAGCGGAAGCACTCGGGGTGCCACGAGGCATTCATCGCCTTGATCACACGACCAACGATGAATTCGTCTGCAAGTGGTCTTTGATCCTTTCATTTTTATTCCCTGTTTTAAAACATTACATGCACGTGGAATTGTGCAAAATGTATGATGTTGCAGCCTATTGGAGGCTACATGAAGTGGAAATGAGATCCAGTCAAGTAATAACGATCAAGGATCAAAGACCAAAGTACAAAGATCACTCACTGCACTTGCCGCAGCAGGGCGCGTACAGCACGTGGAAGTCGTGCTCGCAGTACTTGCGGTCCTGCACTTATTTAATTAATTATTTAAGAAAATAATTAAACTACTGACCTCAAACTCGAAGTAGATGCCGTCGGGGAAGGGCTCGAAGCACTGAGCGCACCTGAAAGATCAAAGATCACTTTTTTTCACAATTCCTCTCAAAAACTAAGTTTCCCTCGGGAGATACGAAAAGGTAAAAAGTAAAGGTAAAGTCGCGACCACGTCAAGCGATTTTACAGTCATCAAGAGACAACTACGATAGGTGGTGTAGTGTGGTGAGGCCGACTACTGCTACGACAGTGTCGTATCCTTAGGAGATACGACACTGGTCGAATTTCAGGCGTTCCCCATGTTCGTTCGCGGGAGATCTCAGTGATCTACCAGGATTATCGATTGGAAAACTCACACGAAGCAGCCCGAGTGGAACACCTGCCCGTTCGAGTTCACCAACTCGTCATCGATGTTGAAGCCGTCGTTGCATCTGAAGCAAGCGATCGATAACTACCGTACCCAAGCTACAGTATCCTGATCTACAGTACTCTACCGTACCTGTAGCAGGCTAATCCGTCGAATCCCTGAGCGAAGTGCTCGCCGTTGAGTGGAGCAGCGTCCATCCCGCCACACACCATCTGCAAATCGATAAATCGACAATAAATAAAAATCAATAATCATTAAAATCAATAATTGACAAAAGACACGAGAAATGTCGCCTAAACCTCATCAATATCACTGATTCAAAGCGTGTGTCATGTATGGCGCGCGCTGGTAGAGAAGGGGGGGGGGGGAGTTGTACAAGGAGATGCTGAGTCAGCCAGGCATTCTTCCAATGGGGAAAAGGACGAGAATAGATGCATTGCTGTGACTACTGGGATTGAAAAATCAATCAATAACGAGAAATTGCGGTGATCTACCTCTAAATTTGGCCTGAAATCAATCGATAACAAGTGAGTAGGAGAGAGGGGAATGCTAGGACTGGTGGAATAGTGTAAAGAGAAGTCGTCGAAGGCAGAGAGAGGAGAGGATAGATCGCAGTTGCTCCTGCGGGGGTGTAGAGGGAGAGGGGAGAGGGAGGGGGAAGGAGAGGGGGAAGGAGTCGCGAGCAATGCAATGGGAACTAGATGACCGGAAGATGGACTGCCATCCTCTAGAATGGCCTCAACTGATGCCATCTGGCTCGTTCTCAATGCGTTCGTGTGCTATTTCTTAAAAATTTAAAGGGCTACTTCCTGTCTTGGATTGATGACTGAAGAAAAGAAAGCCTACTTTAAAAGTGAACAGGAAATGAGAAGGCTTCAACTCGGGCAAGAAAGTCCTAGTCCTGGTATTTTCTAGGAATTTAAGGCGAACTTGACGGATAGAAAGCGGTCAATCAAGGAATCCACGATGGGAACAGCACCAATGCATAGTTGATTGAGTGGAAAGGACAGAAAAGATGAGCAAAGAGAAACTCGCGGTTTCCATTGTATTTTCAAGAATTGCCCTATAAAACGGAGAGGGCGACGGGGCAAGTGATAAAACATCGCTTCCCTCTGTGCAAACGCTTTTCAAGCAGCTAGCTCTAGCTTTTTACATGATTTTTAGCAAATCAGTAAGGATCAATTTGACAAATTCGAATCACAAACTGAATCGGCAAGGGAGGAAATCCGCGCGCGCCAGTGAACAAAGGAGAAGAGCGGAAACACTCACTCACCAATCGATTGTTGGGCCAAGTCCGAGAGGGGGGAGGCGAGAGGGGGGAAGACTGGAAAGGAGTGACCCTCGGCTGCTGCTACCAGGCCTACTAGCGAATTCCGCTTTCAGCAGACAGGGATAGGCTGCCTTTTAGGACGGGGGAAAGGGAGAGGGGGGCACAGAGAGATGCAGTAAGGGAGAGCCAATCAATCATTCTGTTTGTCTGCCCGCTCTCCGCCTTTCGCCTGCTCTCTCGTCGTCTCTGACCGTCGCGAGTCTCCCCAATCAACGCGCTCTCTAGTTGGCTCTCCTCGATCTCTGTGCTCTCTCGCTCCGCGTTTGAGATTGAGAAAAGAGGGGTGAAGGATGCAGTGTCTCAGTGCCCGGAGGATTCGTGTTTAGAGTTCGACATGAAAATGTTTACCGGTAAGTAAAAGACAACCATGCAAATTAAAATAAACGCTCTAACAAGTAAAGGAGGAGAGTGAAGATGAATGTGTATTGCAAAATGACTAATCAGTCAAAATGAAAAATGAATAAATATTCTTGAATTTGTTTATGAATTTATTTTCCCCGGAGGGATGGGTCGATCCTGGAAGCAGTGCGATACCAGGCCGGCCCGTAGTGGACGAGGAGCAAGCCCCTGCATCCACCCGGTTTCAAAAATCAGTTAATCTCGATGTATCCATTTAGGATACATACCGGAGACTAAGCCGATAAGAACAGAAACTTCACTTGGATCTTAGCCAAAAGGCCGAGAAGCGATACTTCAGCCGCGAAA
The DNA here is from genome assembly GCA_036245805.1 of Pristionchus mayeri. Classification (NCBI taxonomy): domain Eukaryota; kingdom Metazoa; phylum Nematoda; class Chromadorea; order Rhabditida; family Neodiplogasteridae; genus Pristionchus; species Pristionchus mayeri. Next base: position 29,302,266 of record BTRK01000001.1, read on the forward strand.
TTGTGCTCTTATGTAGAACCACCAGCACGCTAGATGCGCCGGGTAAGAGGCCATCCGAGAGGGGAGCCGTCTTCTATGTTTTCGAATAATTTCGAATAGCACTTTTGGTAAGAGTCCCCCTGTGAGCATTGCCAAAGAACTGATAGCATAATATCATACAATCATTACATTTATGATTTTTCAAAGGCATGATAGCTGAGGTAAGAAAATGGCATGATCACTAATCGTTGAAATGCTGCGGAGAGTGTGTCCCTGGTATGACCTCCTACCCGGAGAGTCTAGCGTGCGGGTAGTTGTCCATAGGATACATCGAGATTAACTGATTTTTGAAAACGGGTGGAAGTAGGGGCTTGCTCCTCGTCCACCACGGGACGGCCTGGTATCGCACTGCCTTCAGGATCGACCCTTCCCCTCGGGGGAAAAATAATATATAAGCATTGAAATGAATTCAAAATGTTCTTATTACAGAAAGAGAAAGAACAACAATTTCGAAAAATCTGTTCTTCATTCTATGACTAACTGTATCCCTCTCGGACACATTCTCATAACGGATAACAACATTCAAAAATGTTATTCGCTAGTCGCCCTCGCATTTGATCTTTTTAGAAATCCTTTGAGAAGTCCTGACTGCCTGGTGGGAGGCATGGAATAACATGATGTGTCCACTTATTCGATTTTGTGTTATTATGAAAAATATTAAGCATGATCCATTCAAAATTTTTTCGAATATGAAGCACGATCTATAGAATTATTCAAGGGAAAACAGGTGAGAATCAACTATAAAACCTCACGATGGTCACTGAATCCTCACCATCACCTCCGCTGGAATGGCCCGTATCCTCTTCGTGCTCCTCCTCTCCTGTCCCCTCATGTCTTCCTTTGGCCTAAACCTCCCCGGCCTGATCGGCGGAGGGCTCTCGACCGGATTAAACAGTGGGTTATCATACTGTAACCGACTTATATCAGTAGTCGATCAGCAAATACAGTATCCAATCGATTTACTAACCTACCGTACTGCAGCCATTCTCTCCGGAGGTGCTGGAACCACGATTGATCCCAACTACAATATTTTTGCCAATCTCTTCGGTGGACTTGCATGTGAGTTATCGCTTATCGTAATCCAAATATCGATTGGTTGCGATATCCCGGAATATCGATTGCCTACCGTAATCTCTCATCGCAGCGGCCATCAGCGGCATCGTCAACGCCGTTGCCAACGGACACGCGGCGCTCGATGCAGCTGTAGTTAATGGAATCGCCAACTCCCTCCTTGCAGCACTCAATACAGGTAATAGGGCATTAGGTCGGATGACAACGATGACATCATGTCTTATACTAAAGGCGGCATCACGTCATAGTTATCATCCGACCTAGTGCCGTTTTGACTATTCGACTCGTTCCTCACTTCAATTGCTCTGTGACTAAGCAGAGAGAAGATTGAGAGCGACACCAGCTCGACGTGCCCAAAATATCGCCTAAATATATGGTTGTGTACACACTACGGGAGACTTCATTAGGTAGTTTTGTTAACTATGGGATCTAATTACAATTCAGTCACCGATATCTTCCGTACTGGTGGTCTCTCCGGAGCTAACGTCACGGCGGCCCTCGGACAGGCGGCGACGGATCTCGGCAATGCACTCGGCCCCATCACCGTCGGGGCTAATGGAGGAGTCACGGCGGCTGTTCAAGCAGCAGCTTCCAAGTAATATTAATCTTTGAACTTTTATCTTTAATATTTACTTTATGATGAACAAAATTGGGGTCAGAAGAAGCAACTAAAGCCAGGCTCATTCAGGTTCGTCAACGTGCTCTTCCAAATCATGAGCAACCCTCTGGTTAGTATCTATTCTTTGAGATGAAAAAAAGCAAATTAAAATAATATTAATTATAATATTACAAAATAACAGAGTGCGTCATACAACTTCTCCGAGATCCTCAAGATCATACTCGATCTAGCACTGGGTGTGGTCGGCGGAGTTCAACTCGGCCCCCTCGGTGAGTATTCGAGGATCGTTCAATCGATAATCTATTTAATCAATCGATACTCGTCTAGGGTAGATAGGAGACTTAAGGATGAATCAATCGATAATCTTCAGGATCCGTCAATCTGGGCGGCGGAGTATCTGGACTCGCCAACGTAGTCGAGAATGCTATGGCGGCGATCGGAATTGGAAAGTGATTGAAATCTATTGAAACCCAATCGATATTCATCAGCATTCATAACCATTGTTGAAATAAATGAACGTGACTACAGGCCTTTCAAACTGCCGGGGAGCATTTCCGTTGCTTCTTATTCGAGATCCTTCACTTCTCATCGTTTATCGGGCAGAAATATGTACATTCGTACGTTGAGAAAACAACGCAGAGAAGGAGAAACGGACAGATTCAATTTGAAATTCAAATAGTAAAACGATGCGTCTTCTAAAGATGAAATACCGATTAAAATTGTACTAATCGAATATATTGCGAATATTACGTGAAATGAACTTTAACAACACTTCAGACAATATCTAATGATAGGCGATATAGGGGAACCATATGGGACAACAGATCAGTAAGGATAGGGTCGCCCCAGGGGGTACTGCATGGAATAGAATTCGACTCTGCCTCTTCTCTCCCTCTGTCTCACTGGAGCGGGAGGAGGGTGCATATTGGAGAGGGTCTGGCTCATATTGATGCTCCATCCACTATCGTATCTCACGTGGCTCATGTAGTATCGTCCCTGAATTTCGGCTGCAGCACGTCCGGCTGCACGGCGCCCGCAGACACCTGTGAAAGGGTACGGTAAGCATTATCGGCACGGTAAGCATTATCGGCACGGTATACCAGGCTTCACACAAACAGCACTGAATAATTCGCGCCACCAATTTAGTTTACAGTTAAATTATACATTTCAGTATACTCCACTGCAAACCAGGATACAGTATCCCAAGTACAGTACGTTCTGCTCTCGGGGTGAGGCCTCCCCATCCTCTCTGCTGCCCTGCAGCGGCTGCAGCAGACAGGCGGCTGCACCAGTGACCGTGCTGGGGGCAGTGGCCGCCTGTGATAGCATAGCATTAATCGACAACTTAAGCACATAGATTGTTAAGGAACTGCAATGCAGATTGATATGGGGAGTTGTCTCTTATGAAAAGCAATCAGCAGAAGTAAAGGCATGAAAATCAGTCTAAATGTAAATCACTCGTAAAATTAAGATGGAAAGTCAACAAACCCTCTCCGTCCCACTCTCCACACTGGCTACCGTATCCTCTAAGATCGTCTCCTCCTTGCGAGAGAACGCCTGCGAAATCGCTGATGAGAGTGAGTAGCAATGAGGTGCCGTGATAAATTTCTTAAACTTCAACAATACTCGCGGAACGGAAAAATATTCACAGCAAAATATTTTCCAGTTCCTCGAATTTTAATGTTAAGAAGTTAGTCATGACACCACGTTGCTACGCAATCTATTCTCACAGTAGTCAATAGTATTACCGTAAATTCAAAAAAATAACGATACACATTAAAGTTAATAAAGTATACAAAGTATTACAGTAGTAGTCGAGATAGTTGTAGATTAGCCGCATGAGCATTATATTATACTGTGAGAACAGAAAGCGTAGGACGTGATTTAGTACATTCGCCGGAACTTTCGGAACTTTCTTTCGCCCGTGTTCCTCGCATATTTAGAATCAAATGTACTAAATCTCGCCACCATACCACGGACTACGCTTTCTGTTCTCACTGTAACATACTATCTTGCTCTGAATGCAGGATGCCGCTTAATATTTCTTTCTGTTCTCACAGTAACTCCAGGGCGCACCTTCTCCTCCCATCACTCCTTGGAAGCGGAATCTGCGATACTCGCGGTCCCGTTCAGCCTGCTGCGCGTCTCTCGCCTCTTCCTGCAATTTATCATAAATCAAAAATTTAAAGTTACCAAACACCCGTGAAATTATTTGCCTTTCCGCGGGTGCCTGATCACGGCAAAAGGAGTAAGAGAAAAACCAATTGAGCGGGCGTGATCAGGTACGCGCGCAAATTCAAATAATTTCAAGGGTGGTGGGTAACTTTAAAATATTTACAATGACAAATGTTACTTAACGAAATAAGACTTTAAAATATTCGTAGTATCATTGCCTGATACGAGAAAGCCTAAATGTGGCGGGGACGGAAACCACATTAGCAAGAATATAACAGGAATGATGGTCGTACCCTCGAGAATCTCTTCTTGACCTCGCATCTGTGCCCGTTGATGTCGTGCGACCTGATATACGACAACTTGTGTTGTATATCTTAATTAGTTATTACAATTGTGAGGGGTCAATGTGTTCAGTCTCTCGCACATTCATACTAATGAGTTAAGGAGATGGTAGTTATGAAGTAGATCAATCTTAAAATAAACTCACTTTATCATCACGCACTGATCGACGGAATCGTAGTCGTCGAAGGTGACGTAAGCGAGGCCGTGCAGGTGGAACTGTAGGAATTCTGATTAATGAGATAATTAGCATTATAATCAACATTACTCATTAGGCCAACGACCAACCTGGTCCCTAACGATCTCGATCTTCTTGATGGCACCGAACTTGGAGAAGTACGCCTGGAAAGAACGGAAATGAGCGCGGGTAAAAGAGAGAGGGGTGGAGTTTCCAGAAAGGCAGTGCTATGGACAGCGCATCGCTCACCTGCAGCACCTCCTCACTGTACTCTCGATGCACGCCCGAGACGTACAACCTGATGAGGCAGCGTATATTTATTTAATTAGATTTGTATTTTATCTTAATTAAAAGTTGTCTAAATTATTTTTTAAAGTAATATTACACCCTGAATTCTAGTTAATTTTTAGACTTAAACCGTAACAGCAATCTACTCTACTTGTTGGTGTTTCCGGGGTCGCTGGTCCCTCGATTGATGGATGCTCTCCTGGCCTCGACTTCCTTGCCATCGATCATGTGCGGACGCGCACGCTGACACTCGTCCACCTGAAATAAGTTAGGGCACATGACATCTTCGAGCCCCATAGGTAGGCACCATTGAAGCCAACTTCAAGATCTCACCGGTCTGAAGATCCGACCCACCCAGGAATTACATTTGCTAACCCCCTCCCTCCCCTGTTTTTGACCCCAGTTGTCCACCTCTACTAAGCCCGTATGAAAACTACTACATCCATTTCGAATCTGTAACATAATAGCTCTATCTTCATGAGCTATTAGTAAACAAGGAGAAATTCACTGTGGTTAAAACAGTACTATTAGGCCAAGTAGAAAAGGGCTCACCATTGCCTTTGCTGTGTACGTCACGAATCCGAATCCCTTCGTCTTCATCGTGCAATCATCGACGAAGACAACGGCATCGGTCACCTCTCCGAATTGACCATAGAAGTCACGCAGCATCTAAGAAGGAGTACGGTAGATCAGAGAGAAAGAATGTTATGGGTTAGAAGTACGGTAGATACGACAGAAAGAATGTATCGGATCAGACGAAGTGCAGTAAGAAAGAGTCAGATATAGCAAGCGATCTTGGGACAAGGTAAGCTCCATCTACACGTATTTGTCAATAACATCTTCACAGTGGAAGTTAGCTTATAGGAGCAAGTTTGAAATTTGCATAAGCACTGGATTCATTCTAAAAATTTATGTAGTATTCTCACCTCTTCGGTCGTATTGGGCGTCAATCCTCTGATTGTGAGTTTCCGGAAGTAGATGGACTCATCGACAGAGGGAGCTACCGTATCCTGGCAATCGACCACCTCAATATTTAAATTTCATTTAGGCCAAGTAATGGAAAAGAGGTGGAATAAACATTATCAGCACAACGGCTATGTTAATTGCAAGATATCCTTCATCTTTTTTGCCAGTTGTTCACAAACAAATAAACGAGAAACGCGTTTATTTGGTAGTAAAAACATAAAGATTGTGATGAAACAAACCATTCCAGAAGCAAGAGGCGCCTCACCCGGGAGAGGAATGGACGAAACAGAGAGGCAGAGTGCCGACTCATCGATATCGATGGAGACAACGACAGAATCCTGGAGAGGTACAATCATCATCCTGCATTGAATTTATGTCCAGCAGGGAAATACGGGACCAAAAACATATCAGTACTTCGCATGTGCAGTCTTAAAATTGCCTGCTACGTTAATGAGATGTGTACGCGTAAACAAAACAAAATTTAATGATTTTGCTCAACATTTAAATAGACAATAACAAACTGGGGTATCACCTTTTCGGAAGCGGGAGTAGTCTCAACCGATGGAGGAATGGACGAAACAGAGAGGCAGAGTGCCGTCTCATCGATATCGATGGAGACAACAACAGTATCCTGGAGAGATACAATCACAATACTGCATTAAATTTATGCGTTACGTTCAAATATAAAAGACATTAATAAACTGGGGACCTGTTCGGAATCGTGAGTAGGCTCCACCGGGATAGGAACGGGCGGAGGAGAGGGGCAAGGCTCCATCTCTCCGTCATCGCTGGAGGGAACGAAAATTTCCTGGAGGAATGCAGTCATAATACTAAATTGAATTTATGCCAATCTGGGAAATATTGGAACAAATGAACAACAGTGCATACACCACCTATGTTAATTGCAAATTACCTACCACCTCAATAGCAAGTTGTCGTAAAAATAAACTGAGAAATCAAAATCACCATTCCAGAATCGAGAGGCGCCTCCACAGGGAGAGGAGTGGGTGGATGCGAGGGGCCAGGCAACATCTCTCCATTATCATTGGATGGAACGACAGTGTCCTGCAGATATACAGTCATAATACTACATTGAATTTATCACGTGTATCACGAGTCAGTGAGTCAGTGAACTGACCCCCTCAGGAACATTTTCAAAAAAAGTTATGCCAGATTCGACTCTTTTTTGGTATTAGAATACACTAGATTTTGGTATTAGAATACACTAGATGTAAGATTTCGATAAATATGGTTCATTGGTCCCTGAGCCGGCTTTTAGGAATTTTCCGGTTTTGCATCCGGTTATGATGTACCTCAGCTCCCAGATGAGATAGAAAGATGGCACCGGGCTCAAAATTTGTGGAAAATTATTTTCAAAAACTTTTATGTTTAGTGCAAGTCGATTAGACAAAAAAATGATACGGATGGAAAACCTGTTTTGCCGTCTAAAAATAAATGTTCTCTCTATCAAGCGGTATCGTGCTACAGAATTTTAATACAGATTATGAAAGAAGAAGACTATGTTTATGAAATAAAAATATAAAAACGGAATTCGAAGTGTCTTCAACCTGACAATTTTTACTCAAACATGCCACTATGAAGAAAAAGTCGAAAAAATGACTTTTTCGAAACTCTGATTTTTCTTCTTGTAACGTTCAAATATTGTTGTTCGTGAAAAGTATTTGTAGAAAAGCGTGTTTTGGGGCATGGTTCTTCTAGGATGAGCGCGACGTGCAAAGATATTTCAAAATTGTGCAAAATTTTGAATATATTTTTTTAATCAAAAAATGCGAGCAGAACCCTGCTCCAAAACACGCTTTTCTACCAATACTTTTCACCAACAACAATATTTGAACGTTACAAGAAGAAAAATCAGAGTTTCGAAAAAGTCAACTTTTTCTTCATAGTAGCATGTTTGAGTAAAAATTGCCAAGTTGAAGACACTTCGAATTCCGTTTTTATATTTTTATTTCATAAACATAGACTTCTTTCATAATCTGTATTAAAATTCTGTAGCACGATACCGCTTGATAGAGAGAACATTTATTTTTAGACGGCAAAACACGTTCTTCATCCGGATGATTTTTAGTTTTTGTCTAATCGACTTGCACTAAACATGAAAGTTTTTGGAAATAATTTTCCACACATTTTGAGCCCAGTGCCATCTTTCTAGCTCATCTGGGAGCTGAGATTCATCATAGCCCGATGCAAAAGCGGAAAATTCCTAAACGCCGGCTCTGGGACCAATGAACCATATGTATCGCAATCTAACGTCTAGTGTGCTAATGCTAAAATATGAGTCGAATCTAGCATAACTTTTTTGAAAATGTTCCCGCACACCTCCACTGACTCATGATACACGTGTTATGTCAATCAGGGAGATAATGGAACTAAATATGTGAGCACATCGCCTATGTGTGCAATTTTCCTACCACCTAAATCCGTTATGAACAATCAAAAAATAGTACATAACTCTGATCAAGATTTAAAAAGGCAAATGAGGCATCACTTTTTCGGAAGCTTGAGTAGGCTCCACCGGGGAAGGGATGGGTGGAATTGAGGGAGGCGTAGAGGTGAGAGGTGCCGTCTCATCACAATCGACGGAGGGAACGACAGTATCCTGGAGTAATACAGGCATACTACTACATTGAATTTATGTTATTCAGCAAAGTAAATGACTAAAAATATATCCGCACATCGCCTATGCTGTGAGCAATTTTGAGTTGTGTAAAAATCGAAAATTAAATAATTTTCCTCTACATTTAATAAGACAATTCTACATAGTAATATCAAACTGAGGAATCACCTTTTCGGAAGCATGAGTAGGCTCCACCGGGGGAGGAGCGAGTTGAGGGGAGGAAGGCGTAGAGAGGGGACACGCAGTCTCACCGCCAGCATCCGACTGCTGCAACTGCAGTTGCTGCAGGCGCAGGCTTAGCTGCTGCAGCAGTTGTGCCTGCAGCAGCTCCTCCTCAGGCGCCAGATGCAGCTGCTTCAGCTGCTGCTCCACTTGATGCAGCTGCTGCACGACTAACGGGGAGGGAGTCGGGTCGAGATCGAGTTGATACAGCAGAATCTGCGCTTGCTGCAGGTAGTGCTGCAAAAAATAAAATTTTCTGAAGGGGCCATATTCAAAGATATTGGAAAAATTCAAACCTGGGACTCGTGGTAGTCCGGTGCTTCTGTTTTCACTGAGGGAGAAGGGGATCTAGGCAAGCGATAACGGGCCTGCAACAGGAAAGTAACCATAATGAGGCGTTGTTTTCTGAAATATTTACGACCGATATTTATCAAAACACACACCTTTGAAGAATCAGAGTAGTTAATCGTCTCTCCTTCGTCCTTTACGAGAATAGGCGCTTCTGAATCGTGCGGTTCCTGAAAGAGACTTGCATTGGCACTACGCCGGATGAGAACCAAAAAATGGACCCTTCTCTAGGACTTTCACAGAATCATTTTTGTCACTATGGGAACCTACTGTGAACATGCTGGAGAAGGGTACTTTTTGGTTCTCATAAGAGGGTTCTCATCCGATCTAGTGCCGTTGCATATAGAACGAGTGCAACGCACGAATGAAAAAAAAGTAAATCACCACCAGCTCAGAGTTGGAACACAAAGCAAGTAATGAATAATGTAGCGCGAGTGTCAAACAACATTTTTATCACTAATAACCGAAAATACGTATAATCACTGAACAAAAAACAATCACAGTACTACCTCGTGATTATCGATCTGCTCGCATCCTTCAACGAGCTCTTCCTTCACTCTGACTTGATCCGGACGAGCATTGAACGGGATCTAAAAGTAATTTTAAAAGCCTAATAAAAATTTCAGCATAACGTCGCTACTACTAAGCAGAATGAGAGGAGCAGTAAAAAAGGGAAATTAACGACATAAAATTTCGAAATCGCTGGGAATGCGGGTTAGGGGTAATACATTGTGGGTGGCCCAACATATCGAATCTCCTCAACTTTTCCTCTGATGCAACGTTGTAGTCATGTCAAATGTCAAGCCTACAACACACACTCAAGCGTATAAACAAGCAAACAAAAATATAATATTGACAAGTGTAAAAAAATACAAACCTGATACTCGTAGTCGTCTTCAGTCTTCACAGTCGAAGGAGGAGGCGGACGAGGAATGTGGAAACGGGCCTGCAAACACCACTGCAAATATTGTGATCATTCTATTGTAGTACTCTGACAGCAGAAAGCGCAGTCCGTGGTGTGGTGGCGAGATGTAGTACATTTGATTCTAAAAATACGCGGAACGTTATCTCCTCGGCGTTCCGCATATATTTAGAATGTACTAAATCTCGCCACCACACCGCGGACTACGCTTTCTGTTCTCACAGTAAGTATTCATTATATCTTTAGGTAGTTGCGCAAAGAATAGAGCGTGATGCTCCTCCCAACCAATATTACTGATCAGTGCTCGTTAAAAATTTCCGCAACGGAACGCCGTTTACTTGAGAGTTGGGGTAGAAACTTGGGAGTTGTTGGGTTGTTACCAGTATGTGCTCCCATACCTTTGCGTATACAATTCTTGTTACCAGTCGATATTGAGTTTCAACCAGGGGTTCATGGAAATCCATATTCCATGAACGTTGATTTTGAGTGAAACTCAACACCACCTGGAAACAAAATTTATATAAGCTTATGTATGGGAGCATATACTAGTAAAAATGCAGCAACTTCCAAGTTGCTACCCTAACTCTCAAGCAATCGGCGCTCCGTTGCGGAAATGTCGGTTGAGGAAATGTCGTACCCTCTAAAAATAGACGGATTGAAAGCGCACCACGATGTCGGGAGAAGGAAAGGGAGCGAGCGGCTGGTAATCATCCGCTGCAGCCATCGCAGCACGTGCAGCTGCTGCGTAAGTGTAACTGCAAGAAAAAAACTTTAACTATAAAAATAGTATTTTAACTGTAAAAAAAACTGCTCAGTCCCGGACAACCAAAAATATATCCGTTGCCTCTGATTTGATTTGCCTACTCGAATACTTCCCCGATATTCCCGTAGCAGATATACTCCAATGGAGCATGTGCTCACGTTACCTACTAAAGAATCTGACTGTTACTTTGTAGGCCGTGTATGTGCTTGTCCGGGATTGTGCAGAAGCGCCAAAATAATGATAGCATAAGGGTTATAATGAAAGTTGTATAAGCTAAAACTTTTCAAAGACACTGGAAATATGTCAGCGCTACGTACGAATATAAGGAAGTCACGGCGAGGGGATGGAAAGAACGAGAAGTAACATCACCAACAAACCATTTGTGCTTTCTGAAGCGCCTCTTCTTGTTTTTAGTGTCGAACGGGCGCTTAAATATCTTCACCATCCTTCTACGACTCTGGAAAATAAAAAGATAAATACAAGATATCAAAAACTGAGGGTAGTAGCCAATAAATGAGGAACAAGACAGACAGGAGTTTGGAGAGGATGGACGGCTAATCTCATGCGGCCATCAACGCGCAAAATTAGGACATAATCGCCTATATTTAGAAGGATTTTGGTGTGGTCGAACGCAATATGCGCATGTCACAATCTCGGTAAGGAAGAACATTTGCTGTTAATCGAGAGGATTCGAGTAAAGTAAAGATACAGAAATAATAAAGTGCAACCGAGACTGGGAATTATAAACAGCATGAGGTTCAACGGTAAAGTTATAAGCGTGCTGGACAGGTTGATCACAAAATAAACAATGAAAACAACTAAATTAATTATGATGCACGAATATTTTTCTTTTTCGTCAATATATTTTCAACAAGATACCGTATACCCGACTAGAAGAACGGGCTTAAAAACAATTTCCTTCTCAAGATCCATCACTTCTCATCATTTATAGGATGCTACATTATGTACATTCCTGAACTCGTGAAAATACAACAAAAAAGGCTCAACGAAGAGGGAAGTAAATTAATTTGAGTGAGCTTCTAGGATGATACTATTTAGCATATAAAAGCTAGAATTATGTTGCGAATAATGAATAAACAACGCAGTAACAAAGAAAATACACTTCTATATTCGAACTATGGGATCATATTATACACATAAAAAGGGATGAAATACATCAATAGGGGCACGAGCGGCGACGGAGGGAGAATTTGGGGTCGAAAGCGACTCCCGTTCTCTGCTGCATCTCGGCCACCGAAGGAGCGCGCGTGGCAGCTGCAGCCTGTCCGGCCGAACGACGACCTGTGAACGACAGGTTACGGTAAATATTAATGATTTGCGGCATTAGGTCGGTTGCGAACTATGACATCACGCCGCCAAACGATGACGTCATACCGCCTTTGATATATCAAAGGCGGCATGATGTCATAGTTTTCATTCATCCTAGTGCCTGATTTGCAAACTACCAGATACATACATAAACATCTGTGAATAATTCGCGCTACAGTAGATAACTGTTTACGGCGACCTTTTGTTTTGCATCGTACCATGCACTAAATGTCAATACTTCATGGTAAACTACTCCAATTATTCAGCTTCTACCGTAATAGATAACCATACCGTATCCCGACTACAGTACCTTCTCCTCTCGGGATCGGACCTCCAAATCCCACATGCTGCTCTGCCTCATAAGCAGTGACGAACCCCTTCGTGACACTGCATCTGTGTCCGTTGATTTTGTGCGACCTAAACATTTTTATATAGTCTAATAATTAAATATTATTCTAGTCAGGTGCTCTGATTTTCCACACTAAACTTGCTACTGATATGACGATAATCTCATGGCTTGATTCATATTGCCTAATCGTGACTCGGAGAAGTGGTACTGTCGAAAGTATTGCAAACCCACCTCATCATCACACACTGATCGACGGAGTCGTAGTCGTCGAAGGTGATGAGGGCGCTGCCGTGCGTGTGGTACTGTAGTAATTATCGCGAATTGATTAATTAATATATTCTTCTCGAGATAAATACTATAATAATTGTAAACACGAAAGCGAACTCGCCCTACAACCTTTCACGGAAAACCAACCAATGCATCATATTTCTGGCCTCATCTATATAAAAAAAGTTCAAACGCGCATTACTTGGAAATTTCAGTGATAATTTTGTTGGTAATTAAGCTAATGACTGAATAGGGTTGGCTATTTGGCGTCCATTGTTTTACGTCGCAATACTCTTCTCAGATCTCGCAATATGTAGGGAAGAGGAGGCATTTCTTCGGTTTTTGGACAACCACCGCCCTAATTTCCCATTCCCGCCCATCACTGAGCGGCCGAAAATCAGGGAGGAATACCTAGCAATTAGTGGGCTAGATGAGGGAGGGGGGGGGGGCGGCCAGAAACCGAAGATGTGCCGAAGAGACACGTCGCACTAAACACCTCCTAGCCACCTCGATTACTGACCATGTCCTTGGAGACATCCATCTTCTCGATAGCACCGAACTTGGAGAAGTACACCTGGAAAAAAAAGTAGTAACTAAGTTATCAGAAGGAAGTATCAACAGCATACAAAAAAGACTGCTACCATGTCTTGACTGTCATGATTAGTGTTTTCAAATTATCTATCATTCCCTTCCATTCACATCATTAGGTGTTGAGAGACCAAACGTCAGGGAGGAACGTAGTAGGAAAGAGTGACGATGAGTGAGGTAGGAGCAGGGTGACCATAAACGAAAAAAAAATGCGGGGGATAGAGAAAGTGTGTATTCACCTGGAGCGTCCCGAAACAGTGCTGCCCGCCCACACCAGATACGCACAACCTGATGAAGACAATAGTTAATCATTCTAAATAATTAAGTTATGTAATTTAATCCATCGAATCTTTACATATTAGGGTGTTCCAAAAGTCCTTGCACAAATTTTGTTATATTTTTCTCTTTTGAACTACAATGCGCAATATCAAATACTGTTTTGTATTTATTGCATGTGCACGTATACTATTTTATTTCGCTGATCGTCGGATCGTCGAAACACTACCCCATTAAGTAGCAAAATGCTAAAATGTCGATTTTCGGTCATATTTTAAATAATTTCTAACTCAATTTGAGATTGCTTCGAGAGACCGAGATGGAAATCCAGGAAGGGCAACTACTTGCACTTAAAATACGAAAAAGTCGAACATGATCTACCTCTTAAGATAGCTAAAGTAGAACAAAACTTTCACCTCTCATGATTTTTCTGGAAGTAGATTTTCGAAATTTTCGATTTTTCTTGCTTCTTTGTATGCGTATTCCATTCAAAAAATAATAATTATTAGTTTTATTTTATTAGCAATTTATTATACCCATGATTGGCTGGAAATTCGAAACTTTTTAAAAAAATGTGTGGAAAATTACGACTTTCATCATGATTAAGCAATGCTATTAGAAAGATGGGGATGACGCGCAATTAGCTTACAGCGCACTCCCAATTCACAAGAGACCATAAACTGTCTTATATCTCTTTATATCAGAGAAATTGCGATAGGGTGATTTTGATGAGGTCAATATTTTTTTCGTTATTTTGGCGAATATGCAAGGATTGCAAGACCTGAAGCGTGGAAACGGAAGAGCGGTGGATGACATATCCAAAGCCGCTTAGTAGTACCTCACAAGTTTGATGACAGATGAAAAAATATTTTTCAAAAAAGTAGTGCAAGGACTTTTGGAACACCCCAATATTTTAATATTCCAATTAAAATTTGAAACATTATTATGGGGGGGGGGGACAAAACGTAAACGGATCACAGTTCGCTGGGAATTCGACGTAGGATCTTGGGTGTTGTTGCATTGTTACTAGTATGTGCTCCACTACAACACCATGTTTAAAACTTCTTACCAGTGGATCATGAGTTTCACTCATTGTCTATGTATTCATGGTCCATGGTCCAAAATTGAGAATTTTAATGAAAAATCGTGATTAAATAAACACCAAATTCCCTAACCAATAGATGCATATGTTAGTTGGATACAGTAGCTACTGGGGTACTCTAATATAGATTGGTTAGGGAATTTGGTGTTTATCTAACCATGATTGTTCACTCACTCTCCTCTCGGCCTCTTTTGCGAGTAGGTGTCTCATCAATCGCTCTCTTTAATCGCGCGTTTTTCGCCTTCTTATCCTTAGTTAATTGTCTTGGACCTTCCTAATGTCTGATTAGTCATATATCCAGTCTTTCTCATTCACATTTCCATAATTATCGCCTGAAACTCATTAATTTCATCAGTTTTTCCCCCTCTCCTCTCTGTACTCTCTCCGTTTCCCACACTCTCTCGCCCCTTCCCTCCCTTCCCTTCTGCACTTATCTCTTACTTTGCACGTATCCTCCCCTTTTGCTGATCCTTCCTATTGATTTATCGATCGCTTGTCATGGCTACCGTATCCGTCTCCAACATCGTTCCCTTGCCCAACAACAAACGGCGCTCCAACTCCGCCACCTCCTTCCACGCTGAGTACCTCGGTGAGGTTAATGGCATTACTGCCAATTTCACCGAGTACCTCAAAACGATAGAGGAGACGGAGAAGAAGAACCCTCTTTATCTCGCTCTCATGGGATGTGTAAAGGTTCTCTCCTTTACGGTTGAGAATCTCATCCCCAAAGAGTGTCCCATAGAGAAGGAGAAGAGGGAGAGAAGCGTCGTTATCGAGAATCTCCCTGAATCGACCAAGAAGACTGCCAGTGAGAGGATCGACGATGACTTCGTCCAGGTTCGCAAGATCCTCGACATCGTCGACCTCGAGGTACGCCCGGAGACAGTTTTCCGAATGGGCGCAGTCAAGGACCCTCAAAATGGACAGCATTCCCACCCTCCCCACCCTCGCCTTCTGAAGGTTGTTCTGCCCAGGGCTTCCTCTCAGAGGGCACTGCTCATGAACACGAAGAAGGTGGCCTCTGCTCCGACCTTCAAGGACATCCGCCTCAGGCCCTCTCTCTCTGCCGCGGAGCGTGATCGGCAGTGGAATCTACGCCAGGAGAAGAGGAAGCTGAACCATGCTGGTGGCAACTGGGTAATCTACGCAGGCCAGCTGATGGAGCGCGGTAAGGTTCCGGAGTACAAGGCGTCCAACAAGGGTGGTCGTTCTGCATTGAACACTCCCAAGGATGTCTTCTCCTTCTCCTTCCCTGCTCCTTCCAGCTCGGTAAACTGCTAGACCCTTGCCGACCCCCACTGATCCAGACTCGTTCTCTTCCCCCTCTCTCACCTTCCCTTATTTCGACTAGTGCACCTCTATTATCTCCATCTATTTCATGCCTTTATTACAACGTACGTTCAATTAGTAATAAGATCCCTGCCCTTCACCAACTTCTTAGAGTTCAACAACCTGATATTTTATGCATAACTGAATCCTGGTTGAATAGTCGAACCCCTTCCTCTCTCCTCATTGGCGGTCTCCCTTATGTAGTCATCCGTCGTGATCGCTCCACTGGTCGTGGTGGTGGCATTGCTCTCTTTCTCAGAGACCATTTCCACTATACAATCATTGATTCGATACACAGGAACATTGAATGCCTTGCAATTGATCTCCTTACCACGTCGTCACTTTCCGTTCGTCTATGTATCATCTATAGGCCTCCTAATTATAGTATTTCCCAGACTGAATCACTTATCGATTGCCTTACCGACTTAGTTTCCTCGTCATGTTACCCTACCGTATTAATTGGCGATTTCAACTGTGACTCTTTATCCATTCCCTCCTCCAATATCGATCGATCACTGACTACATTTGTGTCCACCTCTAGTCTTCAGCATATAATTACTTCGCCCACTAGGCATGATAGATGTATAGATTGGTTGCTAACTAGTGAGCCTTCTATTATATGTGACCCTACCGTAATTCCTTCGTTCCCTTCGTCTGATCATTCAGGCATTTCTTTCGAATTAAACTATCATGTTCTCCCGCCACCGCAAATTCTAATTAGAGACTATGCACGTGCTAATTACGAAGACTTTAATTCTTACCTCCTCAATATCGATTGGTATAGCTTGTTTTCTGCTTCCCCTTATCCTGAGTCAATGTATACCATTTTTGTTTCCATTATTACTCAAGGTATTCAAACATTTGTTCCTTTTTACAAACCTAGGCCTATTACTGCTTCTTATCCGCCACACATTCAACGCCTCATACGTCACAGGAATATTCTATTTTCTAAGATTCACTTCCCCACTGTTCGTATCCAGTATGAAAAATGCAGTAGAGATCTTTTGACTCAAATTAAAAAATGGAACCAATTTTGCGAAAAGAACCTCTACCGTCATATCCGTTCTCTTACCAAACCCAAGTCTATTATTCCCAAGAAGCTGCAACCCTCTGATGGCTCTCTTGTATCAAACCTCCCTGATATTTCCAATCTTCTTGCTTCTAATTTTGCTACACATTTTACTCTTGACGATGGCGAGATCCCTTCCATTCCCTCTCACCCTCGCCCACCATTCATATCCAACATTTCCTTCTTTCCTCATGAAGTATGTAAAGCTCTGAAGAAGCTCTCACCCTCATGTTCTACTGGATTTGATAATATCCCTCAAATTATTTTTCGAAAATGCGCTTCAGCTCTTTCTCTTCCTCTTTGTGACATTTTCAACATTAGTATGCTATCTGGTATTGTCCCTTCTCATTGGAAACATTCTCTTATCACACCACTCCCTAAGCCTGATAAGGACCACAAACTCCCTGACTCTTATCGCCCGATATCTATAATTTCTCCTGCTTCTAAGACTATGGAACGGTTAGTCAAAGATAAATTAGCACAATGTGTATAGGTAATACCTATTTAGATTTGATATAATACCTAAGTATCAGCATGGATATCGTCCCGGTGCTTCAGTTGTCACTAATGTTATTGACTGTGAAAATGACTGGACTCGTGCACACTCCCGTAAAGAAGTTACTGATGTTATTTATCTCGATTTTTCCCGTGCATTTGATACAGTTCCCTTTACCAAATTGATTTCAAAATACTCTCATTACGGTATTCACGGGAATCTCCTAAACTGGATCTCTTCCTTTATAACTGACAGGCATTTCTCAGTCCGTTTGGGTGATTGTATTTCTGACTCTTTCCCAGTACTGTCCGGTGTACCTCAGGGATCCGTGCTAGGTCCAATTCTTTTCACATTATATATTTCTGATATCACCTACATACTCTATCAATTCCCCGATGTACGCATTCAAGCATATGCCGATGATATCAAATTGTACATTTCATACCCACTTGAATCATCTCAATCTAAGACTGCCCAACTTCAATGTGCTCTTGATGCTATTTACTCTTGGACTATTATTAACCAGCTCTCTCTCTCTGAATCTAAGTGTACCCATCTTCACATAGGATCGACCCCTCCTTGTTATACCATAAACAATGTAATTCTCAAAAGCAATTCCCCACAACGTGATCTTGGTATTCAAGTTGTTCCTTCCCTTCTCAAAAACGCCTCCATTGTTGAACGTGCTAATAGGGCTAAGACTGCACTCCATATTATGCTGCGTGCTGTCTCAGTTAACTCCCCTGATATTCTTATTAAATGTTATCGCACGTATGTCCTTCCTCACCTTGATTTCGCTTGCCCTTTCTGGAATCAATTATGGAATTATGGAATTTCTGGAATCAATTTCTGGAATTGATACTAAGAAGGATAGTCAGACAATAGAGAAGGTCCAGGAACAATTCACTCGAATTCTATTCTATCGATGCTTTCCTTCTTCATCCTATCCTCTCTCTCTTCCTTCCTAAACGTCTGTCTACTCTTGGTCTTCAAGCGCTTTCAGAGAGGAGAGTCATTTTTGACCTAGTTTTCGCCCGTAGGATTATGAATGGCGACACAGTTCTAGATCGCAATAGATTCTTTACTTTTAAACCCCTTAGAGATAGATCGAACACATTTGGAATTCATATTGAAGCAACTAAATCCACACCTCGTTTCCATTGTTTTTCCAGAAGAGTTGCTAGTATGCTTAGTGAACTACCTTCAGATGTTCATAGTTCCCTAAGTATTACTGTCTTTAAGAACAGATTACTCAAGTTAGACTTATCTAAATTCGCAATTTATCGTTAGTTATCCATTTTCCACTCCTTCTCGCATCTCCACTCCCATATTCATTTCTACCCCCCCCCTCCCCCCACCCCTTAGAGATCTACGGATGCTGTTTCTCGGAGCATAGTCTACCTGGTCTACCCGAGTGCCTCGTCCTCGGTTCCCTCCTCATATGCAGACCAGAAGAAGACAGTTGAGAACAGTTGACTAGATCTATGTATTTTCAGTATTGTACCCTCCTACCCATCACGTAGCTCTATTACTTATATCCTCAGTATGAGGAGAGTCAATTATCTGTACGGTTATTCTATCAATTATTCGTATCTCGTTGCGCTTTCGGGCGTAGATAAAATATATATATTTTCTAGCTTAGATCTGACATTCTAAGCTCATGGAACTCTTCAATACAGTATTCTATGAGGAAATACTCCATATATCATAGGTAACCATAGGCCAAATACTTCGTGATTTTACACATTATGATATCGGCAAAAGTTGGAAAACAACGTCGGCAAAAATGTATGAGTTAATCCGCGAGCGGAGCGAGCGAATTTTTTCTCGAAAATACGCCAAAAAGCACGTCGGCAAACCGGAATTTGCAAGTCGGCAAAAATGGTCGGGCGAAACCTATTTGACCTATGTAGGTAACAGATCAATGATTGCTTACATGGTGGTGTCTCCGGGGTCGCTGACTCCTCGGTAGAACTTCCTCCTCGTCTCCACTCCCTTGCCGTTGATGACGTGAGGACGCGCACGCTGACACTCGTCAACCTCCAAACAATTAAGGTACGGTAAGATGTGGACTAGGTCGGATGAGAATTATGACGTCATGCCGCCCTTGATATATGAAAGCATAACGTCATAGTTCTCTTCCGACTAAGTACCGGTAACTGTTTTCGATACAGGCCTTCTGTGGCAAAGCTGCTAAATAAGTCCCAATTTGTAACCCTACTGACATAAATACAAATTCTGCAAAAACACAAGTATAAGGGACCTGACCATGGCCTTGGCTGCGTAGGTCACGTAGGCGTAGCCCTTAATCTTCTTTGTCCAGTAATCGTCGTACTCCTCTTCGAAGATGAAAACATCGATTACCTCGCCGAACTTGCCGAAGTAGGAACGAAGCGTCTGCGAAGAGGAGTGCGGTATGTCAGGTAGGTCGAGTAGGTGAATGGAAGGCCAGAAGGGATACGGTAGGAAATATTTATATATCGTAAGCGCCGTTAGGAAAATGTAAACGGAACGAAATATTCACGAATGGACACCACTTTATAGGAGCGAGCATTACATATGTATTCGCTAGACTGATTCAAAATAAATAAGTAATTGAACTAACGTCTTCGTTCATCTTGCGCGTCACACCTCTGACTAGAATCTTCCGGAATCGCTCGGGCTCGGAGGGAGTTACCGTATCCTGGAAAGCGATCATCATTAATGTATTATAATTATGCTAAAGGGAAGCATCTCGGAAAACCTAATCAGCACGCCGGCTATGCTAATTCCAAATTATCTATCAACTCGATGATCAGTTGCACAAGAACTAACAAACTGGACATGCTTTGTTTGGAAGTAAAACCCCAAACAAACTGTGATGAAACTAGCCTTTGCTGAACAGTGAGTAGTATCCATCGGGAGAGGGAGGGATGGAGGAGGCGTCGTCTCACCGGCCGATTCCGACTGAAGCAGTTGCTGCAGCTGCAGCTGCAGCTGCTCCAGCAGCTGCTGCTGCATCACGGTCAACGGGGGCGGAGAAGGGACGATCTCGAGCTGCTGCATCAGCTGTTGCGTCTGCTGCAGCGTCACGCCCTGAGAAAAGCCATTTTTTGAATTAGGGCAAGCCGAGTAGAAGATCAAAAGATGTTGTGAAAATGCAAACCTGATTCTCGTAGTAGGAGAGAGCTTCCGATTGCACAGAGGGACAGATCGATGGAGGTATACGGTAACGGGCCTACAAATGCAATTGTAAATATAATGATTAAACTTCCGAATACACAAACCTTTGAAGAGTCACAGCAGTTAGTCATTTCTCCATTCTCCTCTTCTCTCTTCACGATATTGCCCACTTCTGAATGGCAATGGCCCTGAATAATTGGTTATATTACTTTTTTAAACGAATACAGGGCAAAAAAACACCAAGTCAGAGTTGGCACAAAAGCAAGAGCAATTATCTGTGTAATCTCGCGAACATAAACATAATTATCGCAAAACAATAATTAACAAAAAACGACTACCTCGTGATTATCGACCGGCTCGTTTCGTTCAATCAGCTCTTGTTTCATCTCGACTTGGTTCGGACGAGCATTGAACGGGATCTAAAATAGAGGAATAAGTTTGACATTTTCGTAAGCACTGGATTCATTCTAAAAATTTATATAGTATTCTCACCTCTTCGATCGTATTCTGCGTCAATCCTCTGATTGTGAGCTTCCTGAAGTACACGGACTCATCGACGGGGGGAGCGACCGTATCCTGGCAAGCGACCACCTCAATATTTTCATTTTATTTATGCTTTGGAAGTAAAAACAAAAATTTTTTTTGGAAGTTTTTTTTATATGGAAGAAAAACAAAAAAAGATTGTGATGAAACAAACCTTTCCAGCCGCGAGAGGCGCCTCATCCGTGAGAGGAATTGACGAAACAGAGAAGTAGGACGTCGTCTCATCGTAATCGATGGAGGGAACGACAGTATCCTGGAGAGATACCGTAATCATACTACAATCGATTTATGTCAATACATGGATAGAACTCGGAATAGATAATAGCAGTACATCGCTCTTAAAAGAGAATTGCAAATCGTACGTCACCTATGGTAAGTTAATTGAGCACGAACAGTAGGCAAAGGAATATTTTACTCAAATACAAAAGACATTAATAAACTGGGGCATCACCTGTTCGGAAGCATGAGTAGGCTCCACCGGGATAGGAACGGGTGGAGGGGTGGGGCAAGGTTCCATCTCTCCATCATCGATAGAGGGAACGACAGTATCCTCGAGTGATACAGACACAATATTGATGTCGACTTGGGAAATAATGGAGTTAAAAAAATATGAGTATATCGCTTAAGCCGCCTGTAAATTGCCTACCACGTAAATACTTTGCTTACGCATAAACAATCCAAAATTTAATCATTTTGTTTTAAAAAATCACCTTTTCAGAAGCGGGAGTAGGCTCCATCAGGAGAGGGACGAGAGGAGGGGAAGGACGATGCGCCATCTCACCGCCAGCCTTTGACTGCTGCAGTTGCTGCAGACGCAAGCTCAACTGCTGCAGCAGCTGTGCCTGCAGCTGCTCCTCCTCAGGCGCCAGATGCAGCTGCTTCAGCTGCTGCTGCAGTTGCTGCAACTGCTGTACGATCAACGGGGAAGGAGTGGAGTCGAGATCCAGCTGATACAGCAGAATCTGCGCTCGCAGCAGGGAGTAGTTCTGCAAAAACAGCATTTTTCGAAAATAAGATTTTTACGAGATATTCTAGCATAGAGTCCATATAAAAGAAACTCAAATAGAATATTCAAAGATGTTGTACAATTGTGTACCTGGGACTCGAGGTAGTCCGGTGCTTCTGTTTTCACTGAGGGAGAAGGGGGTCGAGGCAAGCGATAGCGGGCCTGCAAAAGGAAATGTAACCACAATGAGTTGCGTTTAGTAAATATCGATTATACCTGTCGAAAGGTGCTAAAAAACTAAGCATGACTTCTATGGTCACCTCCTACCAAGAACACGAGCAACATCTAATAATATATACATGATTTGTTACTTTTTTCAAGCTTGATTGCCACTATAGTATAACCTGACTGGCATATGAGAAGTAAGAGTAAAAAGTAGTGCACAGGATGCGCCAAAAGTATGGGGACAAAGTTTGAACTTTTTTTATCACACCTGGCAACCATAGTTGCCCACGCCGGCGGCGACCCCCATGACCCCCTGTTCATGGTTCAGCACTGCTCCCCTCGATTTGAGGGGAGCAGTGCTGAACGACGTATAGGGGGTCATGGTCAAAAATCGATCGGTAGGTCAATGGTAGGTCAAGACTAGTTACCGTACCCAATCGATAGTACAGTACCCCCAGATACAGTATACCACTACCGTAACCCACGATTATCGAAAACTAACTTTTTTTTAAAAAGTCCTGGTACCGTACCCAATCGATTGTGCAGTACCCAAGTCGCTACCGTAACCCAGTCCCATGGGTCAGATCCAGTTCCTTGGGTTAAACATTTTTCTAAAAATTCAAAATCGAAAGTAAAATTATTTTTAAGTATCCTACCGCATCTCTCGTTACTGTTGAATGATATTATAATCGATTTAGGATTTTTAGAAAAATGTTTTAAAATTTTAGAAAATTGTTTGACCCAAGGAACTGAATCTGACCCATGGGACTGGGTTACGGTAGCGACTTGGGTACTGTACAATCGATTGGGTACGGTGCCAGGACTTTTTAAAAATAAAGTTAGTTTGCGATAATCGTGGGTTACGGTAGTGGTATACTGTATCTGGGGGTACTGTACTATCGATTGGGTACGGTAACTAGTCTTGACCTACCATTGACCTACCGATCGATTTTTGACCATGACCCCCTATACGTCGTTCAGCACTGCTCCCCTCAAATCGAGGGGAGCAGTGCTGAACCATGAATAGGGGGTCCATGGTGTGAAAACACCTCGCCGCCGGTGTTGGGCAACTATGCTGGCAACACCTTAATACATGTTATAACACGTTTTGGCATAACATACGAGATGTTCAAAGCGCACTTCAAATAGTTTCCCCTAGTCCTGGTTCGACCTCACCAGTTCCGGCAAGCAATTATTGACCTGTGCACCCTCGGAGAGACCCCAGCTGTAATCTCGAAGAAACTCCAAGTTAGCCGTCAGACGGTTCATAAGACTATCCGTCGCTTCAAGGCTCTTGGCACGAATAAGGACCGTCCCAGAAAAGGAAGACCTCCCTCCGCTGTTACTCAGAAGAACAAGAAAATCGTGTAGATGCGAGTCGCTCGGAACCCCTTGCGATCCATGAGAAAGATGGCTCGTGAGCTCGGCATCGAAGAGCAGTCCGTGCGAAGGATCGTCCATTCTGGACTCGTGTCCCGCCCTTAAAAAATGCGCAAATGTCATGGTCTGACTGGACTTCACAAGGAGAAGAGACTGAAGAGATGCAAGAAGCTCCTAGGCAGGATCGCACATGGCGAACATCTCACTACCGTCTACTCGTTTTCACGGTGGAACCAGTCTACAATAGCCAGAATACGAGGATCATTGCTCACTCCAGTCAGCAGGCCAATGCCCTCGGAAGAACTGTTTCGCGTGTTTCCCACCCGCAGTCAGTGATGGTTTGGGCAGGGGTCTGCGCCACTGCAAGGCTCCTCTTGTTTTCGTCAAGCCCGGTGTGAACGTGAACACGAACTACTACATCAAGGAGATCCTGGAGAAGAACGTTCTCCCCTGGTCCCGCTCCCACTTCAAAAGGCGCCACTGGACCTTCCAGCAAGATTCTGCTCCCGCTCATTCCGCAAAACTGACCCAGAACTGGTGCACCACCCATCTGCCCGACTTCATTCCTTCCAATGAATGGCCCTCGAACAGCCCGGACCTTTCTCCCCTGGACTTCAGCGTGTGGTCGGTACTGGAGAGGGATGCCTGCTCTGATCGCCACCCGAGTTTGGATAGCCTCATGAAGTTCCTTCAGAAGGCATAGGAGAAAATCGATACCCACTACCTGCGATCCGTCATCGAGTCAGTTCCCTCTCGTCTCAAGGCCGTCATCAAGGCCAACGGAGGTCAGATCGAGTAAACTCTTGTTGTTATGTTCCTACTGTCACCGATAAATGTTATGTATCGTTTCAAGAATATTCGATGCTATTGAAGAATATTACATGGTTAAATCCGTGTCCCCATACTTTTGGCGCACCCTGTATACTGTGAAATGTTTACGAGCAGTATTTATAAAAGCACATACCTTTGAAGAATCAGAGTAGTTAATCGTCTCTCCTTCGTTCTTTACGAGAATAGGCGCTTCTGAACCATGCGGTTCCTGAAAGAGTATACTTGCACTATATAAAAAAGTGAAATGTGCAAATACGAAGCACCACTCCACTAGCCCAGAGCTCGAACACAAAGCAAGGAAATAACATCGGTGTCAATCAACGACTTTTGTATCACTAATAAGCAAATATATGTATAATTAATGAACACAATAATTACAGTACTACTTCATGATTATCGATTTGCTCGAATGCTTCTACGAGCTCTTCCTTCACCCTGACTTGATCCGGACGAGCATTGAACGGGATCTAAAAGTATTTTTTAAAACCCAATAAAAATTTCAACACAACTTCGCTACTAGAAATTCGATACCAGAATGACAGGAGCAGTAAGGAAAAGTGAATTACGAAGTTTATGTGAACAAATCTTTGAGTTCGCTCTCAGAACTGTAGGTTAAGGTACAATAGGTGGGCTAGCGTATCTAACCTCCTCAGCTCATTTGCTGATGTGGAACTTTCCTAGAAGCCTACCAAGATCCGCCCTCCCCCAAGTAGCATTTTAATGAGGCGGAAGGGGCGGGCATTGGTAGGCTTCTAGAAAAGCGCCGCAGATATTACATAGTGTTACACACTCAGGCTAAATGTCAAGCTTACAACGCACAATCAAGCTTATGCACATGCATACGCCCATGATAAGCAAACAAATAGAGAATATTCAAAGAAGTTGTAAAATACATACCTGAAACTCGAAGTAGTCCGGTGCTGCAGTCTTCATAGTGGTGGGAGGAGTCGACAGAGGGATACGGAAACGGGCCTGGAAAAATAACAGCCAAAATCATGATCATTAATTTGTAAGTTAATTAGTAAGTATTCGTTTCCTCTTTCGCTAGTTGCTTAAAAAATAAAGCGCGGCTTTACTTTCAACCTATATCACTAATATTCAGCACTCGTTAAAAAGAGATGGATTGAAAGCGTACCACGATATCGGGAGAAGGAAAGGGAGCGACGGGCTGGTGATTGGTCACTGCAGCACGTTCAGCATTCGTGTAGGGGTGACTGCAACACGATGTTCTTAGAATTGTTAAGTGATAACAGCAAGAGGATCATATTATAAGTGGTAAATTCCTCCCATCACATCGGGTATTCTAGTCATTACATATTCATGCTTTTTATAACAAAAAAACCTTCAAAACATCGATAATTTCTCTGATCTATGGTATAATTTGACCACCCCACAGTGAGGGGAAGTAAACTCTAGGGATGATATCAACAACAAACCCTTTACGCTTCCTGAAGTGTCTCTTCTTGTTGGTCGCATTGAACGGGGATGGAAGCTTCTTCGCCATCGCTCCACTACTTAAAATATAAGAAATATTATATACAACATTCAATGCGCACATTATTTACACGACCAATCGCGTGTAGTGATTAAAAAATGAGTACAAACATGGAAAGCGAAGCCAATACAAGGTCGATGTGCTTGAACAGCTACTCAAGTGCGATCAGCAACAGTTATGTCGATTAGAAGGGTTTATTTAACCGTTAAAGGAACATAATTACGTTGCACGACCTTAAGAGCCAACAAAAATCATTGTTAATCGAGGGGATTCTAAGAAAACTGACATAACACGTTAACGTGTAAGATTAGAAAGCATTCAGGGGAGGAGTAGGCCGTATCAGACCGTATCAGTGTGAAGGAACATAATATAAGCAACTGGCTGGACATGCTGAACACAAAATAAGCAAAATAATAACCAATTGGACAAGACTTATAAGAAAGGGAAATTGAAGTGAAAGAAACCCGCCCCGAAGTAAAATCGATTATTATTGTCCAACTTAGTACCGTATTACCGACTGTCAGGGTGAATTTAAAAAATGATTTTCCTCTGTATTCGTTCTCAAAATATGTTTAATTAAACTATTTTTATATTATAGCATTAATAATGCGCCGTTGCATATTAAACTTTTTATACTTATAAATATTTAACACTTTAAGCGCAACTCATTCATTGCTCTAACAAAGACGGTGGAATAAGGGAAGGATATAGCAATTAACCATCTAAATTAGCCATATTTATTAAAAGTAACACACCAGGACGGCCAGGCTACAATCAGAGTTCACTCTATTCCTGAGAATTCTTCACCGCAAGGCGCTCTGTGTGTTCGGGATTACTGTAGCTTCGAGGTTGTTGTTAGTAGTGATACACTGACTATCATTGAACAGCAAGTGGTTCCCTATCGTATATAGCTCATTGCCGAACTCAAAGAGTGTTTCTTACGACAATGAGAAAAAATGAAGGGGTTATTTCACGTTCACTCCACCAATTTCGCATTGGCACACGCTTGATGTTCGTGGATTTCTCTCCATGACGAATGCAGTCTATTCCACAGCTGATATTGCCTGCCCTTGTCGAATTTACACGTCGTTCTCGAATGAATTCTTAAAGTTACCGGACGAGGACGAAACCCTGATCTCACCCTGATCTTGTCGCGTGTACGAGAGAGCATGCAAAAGTGAGAGAGCGCGGGATTACGCTGATCATTTCCGGCTTTCCCTTGAGGGTATTACTGATTTTTAGCATTTTTGTATATTCATTCTCAACTTATTCAGCCATCGGCTATTCGATGGAGGACAAAAAATAGGGGGTGAATTTTGTCCTCGTCCGGTAACGTTAATCCGCCCTCATCTCAATCTCATTCCGCAATGCTGTAGCCAGTCGCGGACTATGAACGACGAAGTTCCAAAAACGAAGTCTTGAACTCTCTCTCCATCTTAAACTTTACGGCTTTCGATCCTTCCAGATTAATGATAAGATCGACCTCGGTCACTGCATTTCCCGAGATGATACAATTGCCCCATCTCTCCTTACTCACCCCGTTATCACTACTGTTTCACCAATAGTCGCTCCAAGTATCAGCAGTAGATGCTGATCGACGCGTACTGGTTGTTACTGGCAAGTGCTGCCAATGTGCGAGAGTACCACTTCGGGACGCCTACAAATGGAAAATTCGTGTAAGCAATGCATCGATTGAATGGGAGATTGTGAGGGTTACCTAGTAGGGTTGGCAATTCGAATTCGAATTAGCAATCGCCTCTCCCTCCTCGGATTTCGCAATATGCGAGGGGAGGAATTCGCAATTCGTCTTCAATTTGCCAACCCTACTCCCTACCAATGGAATCCCGAATCCAAATGTCTTGTATCATTTGAAATCTCACATCATTGAGATTTGGCGCTTCTTCGGTTTCTGGCCCCTTAATTTCCCATTCCTGTCCATCATTGAGGGGATGAGCGGCAGAAACTCAGGGCAGAATGTCCAGAAATGAGTGGGCTAGATTAGGGAGAGGGGGGTTGGCCAGAATCTGAAGAAGTGCCGACATTTCGTACGCGCTCCATGATGACTCTTTCAGGCACGAACTGCGAACGTTCGTGAACATGACAATCGACTGGAGTTCGCGAGTCTACACAAAGCAGGGAAAGGAAATCGACATTGGTGTCTGCCATGAGGACAGAATACGATCTGTGAGTGCATTACAGTATTCACAATTGAGAACTGAATCGCTTGGCTTCACGTACCATCACGATGATCGAATAGAGTGAGAAAGAAAGACGATTGCATCCTTCATCGAAGAGAATAATAGATCCTGAAATTCATTCCATCAAATACATTGGGGGTCTTTTGAAGTCCTTACTCTCGTTGCGGGCCAACCAGAGCGATGCAGTAATTGCAGCGATTTGCCGCGATTCACATGGAATGGAGTCGAGGAGCCGGCCATCTAGTCTATCCAGTCGTCATGACCAGTGCGTATTCTGCCCCTTGATTGTACGTTGAGCGCATATGCAACAGTCTTTCATTGGTCTCCAGTAGGGTGGGCTATTCGGGGCAGAATGGCGATATCGCAATTTCTCCCCCCTCGCATATTGCGAAATTTGAGGGGAGGATTGCTATTCGCAATTCTGCTCCTAATTGCCAGCCCTAATCTTCAGTCGATTGTTATTTTTCGGTTATTGACGGAAATGAGCCGCGTCGGTTGTTCCTGGTTGTCGTGTATCGGAATTGGGAAAAACAAGTGATCACGGAGGAATTGATCAGGGTGAGAGGAATCGATAACTTCATTTTCTACTTTTTTTAGTGGTTTTACGCGCGATTTCTCTGATAGCAGAATTTTTCCATCGCTGACAAGTGTTCTCATTGCGTTGAAGATGATTCAGACTAAACAAAATAACAAGGCAGACCGAATTCAATGCTGATACTTGAGCGCTCAATGTTTCAGGAAATGAAACTTCGAGGAATGAACATTGCCCATATAAGCGAAGAGACGTGGACACGAATCTGGGATCGATGGAGAGATGCGAATGGGTAATCCGTAAAGTTATTTATGACTGTCACACATTACATAACGAGATGGAAATTCTAACACCTTTTGTGCATACGATTGATTCAACACTTATTCGGCTATAACTGAGAAACGTTTGAATCCAATGTTCCTTTCAGCACTTATTGCGAGGGCACGAAACATTTCGACGCTCTCATACCAAGAATTTACGAGGACGAAAATAAAGAGCCTCTCGAAAGCATTGTGAACTACACGGTCAGTTGCATTAGCCATCTGCATGTCGTTTCTTTATTGTGTCATGTATATCTCCCTCCCTCATAGGACATCACTTCGGATGCTTGCGATCACCTGAGTTGTGTGTGTCCGCCGAATCGAGAGGAGACCTTCACCCTCGCGTTTCCAACTGACGAAGGAGTGCATCAGCTGATGCAGCATGTCGCCTATTGGGGTGATTAACTCAATTCTAACTGCAGACACTTGAATGAAAAACCTGCCGACCGTACAAATTTGACTGACCTCATCAGGATCGGATGATAGCCTTCTAATATAGAAGATAGTCAAAAATATTAACATTCTCCAGCAAATTCACGTGTTCTTACACTGATAAGAAGTCTTCTGAGAAAAGGTGAGAAAAGGTGCAGAACCGTGCCATTGTTGGTTATGAGCAATCGTCTGACTCTCTTCGGTTTGCACGCTCTCTCACCGGAGTCTCTCATCAGAGAGACGAGAGAGCGTGCTAACTGAAGAGAGTCAGATAATTGCTCTTGGTTATCATCCGGAATGGTACCATGCGACGGCGATCAACCGACCTAGTGCTATCTTCCGTAACCTTATACTATCAATCGAATAGATACTTTTATTAATCTTTAATATATGAATTGATCAGAAGAAGATCGCTGGAAGGCACGTGCTTGGAAGGAGGGAGAAGTTGAGAATCGGGAGAAGTTGAGAATCAAGTTGAGAAAGATGATATGATCGGGTACTGGACAACATTCAATCGCAAGTGTGTATTCACCGCTCCCTATTGCTGAATATGGACTACTTTTGAATGTTCACATACTTTATTTCACTGTATTCCTTCATTTTGGCATTCACATGTGGTAAATTTTCCGAGCAACAACTGTGAAAAAGTTATATTCTTTCTCGCTTCTGCTTCAATTAAATCTTTGTGTTTTCTTTTCTACTCGGTAAATGACAATGCTGCAACTTATGTTGAACTACTGGAATTCATGGTATATCGCCACTGACTAGCATCATGATTCATGTTAATCCCCAGATTCCGAACATTTTTATGTCAAACGGCTAAATATAGAATATATTGGGGTGTCCGGAAAGTTCGTATAATGCTTCGGAAAAAAGTCAGTTCGCGATCAAATGCAGTGATTGCGCAATCTGTTTGTCAACAATGTATTGCATCATTCTGACGTTGAGTAGTGAGAGGATTTAATCAGTCTCCTAGTTGCTACATTGATTCTTGTGACGGACTCCCATCTCTACCTCCGAGCAGTTTTACTTCATTACTACCGTCTTGGCCGATCCGTGAAGGAGGCCCACTCTGCCCTGGCCCAGTCGGAAGGAGCTGACGCCCCCTCCATACCCTTCTGCTATAAGTGGTTCTCCCGCTTCAAGAAAGGGGAGTTTGGTCTCGATGATCAACCCCGCTCTGGACGCCCTCCCTCCCTCGATCAGCCTCTCGTTCTCCGCATACTGAAGCGCAAGACCATGGCCAGTGGGCGTGAGTTGAAGAAGGATACTGGTACTCCCAGATCAACGGTCTCCGATATCCTCCATCGATCTGGGAAGAAGCCGAAACTCCCACAAGTGATTCCCCATGACCTCTCCCCCGAACAGCTGAAAAATCGTGTTCAAGTCTGTCGGGAATTACTCCATCGTAGATCCAATCTTCGATGGGTCAATTCCATCATCGCTACAGATGAGAAGTGGATCACGTACGATAACCCTGTGAGGAGACTGCAATGGGTGGATGCAGATGAGAAGCCCACGCCCGTCCCGAAGAAGGAAGAGCACGGAAAGAAGGAACTCCTCTGCTTCTTCTTCTCAGTGCTCGGTCCCATCTGCTGGGAGATCCTCGCCCCTGGCACCAGCATCAATGCCTACCTCTTCTCTGAACAACTGGAAGACGTCGCGATCAGAGTCCCTCCCAGACTCCTGAACCAGGGCAAAATTCTTCTTCTGATGGACAATGCTCGCCCACATCGAGCGAAGATGACCCAGAAGAAAATGGACGAGCTGAAGATCGAGAGGATTCCCCATCCACCGTATTCCCCGGATCTCTCCCCATGCGACTACCACTGCTTCCGCTCTCTCTCTCTGACTTCTGCAAAGGAAAGAAGTTCAAGAATCGAGATGAAGTTGTGAGGGCTTTCGTGAACTGGGCGGTCTCGAAGAAACCCGCATTCTGGAAGAGAGGAATCGAGACCCTGCCCAATCGCTGGAGGGAGGTAGTGAGAAAGAAGGGGGCATACATTGGTCACTGAGAATTGTAAAGCATTGAATAAAAAATAAAAACAAAAAATTATACGAACTTTCCGGACACCCCAATACTAGACCCTAGTAGTGCTTGGGATTTATTAGTGGGGGCTGGCCTTTCGTCGTAAAATTCGAGTGACTCCATGGGAAAATAAGGTAGACTCGAGTCAGTAGAGGTCAAGAAAACAGAGGGAAGTGGAAGGAACTTATTTGCGAGAGAGAGAGAGAGAAAGATAGAGAGAGAGCCAAAACAACTCATATTTGATCTTCGAAAGTGCTCACCAGGTAGGCCGGGCACTTT
Source organism: Pristionchus mayeri (assembly GCA_036245805.1). Lineage (NCBI taxonomy): Eukaryota > Metazoa > Nematoda > Chromadorea > Rhabditida > Neodiplogasteridae > Pristionchus > Pristionchus mayeri. The sequence goes on from BTRK01000001.1 coordinate 29,334,011, forward strand.
TTTGATACTCTCCCACCTTCAAATACAACTATACAACAACTGTTGCTCTTCTATTCTCTATGATATTTCCCGATGCTCCAAGATCCTAGAACATATCGACCTTGTGAATCTGCTCATTCTGAATTTACGAAGCCGCATAATGCCATTTTTTTAATGGTAAGCTGAGGTGTCGCTCGCTCTTTTCTTCTAGCTGTCTCTGTAATTCGTGGTTCTCTACCACAGCGATCATCCTGAAACTAGTACGATCTTTCTTCTCTAACTAGATTCATTCTAGGTAGGAAAATAGCCGGATTTAAAGAAGCGCCTTTGTATATTCCATGATGGTGTTATGAGGCTATTTCCTCCTTCATGCGTAGGGGACGAAAATACTTTGCCGCAATGATTCGAATTCTAGACTCTTCCTCATTCATTCTTGCTGTAAACAGCGGAGTGCTAATTCGTGGTGACCCACTGTCCTCGATTATTTTAATTCGTGTTGTACTTACTAGCATCACTATTTCTATTAACGCTACAGTTACTCAAAAAGAGCTGGAGTTGCCTAACCCTGCGCATCTAACTTTGCGCACTCTCCCCTACATGCTGCATGTCGAGGTCAGGAATTCGTCCTTGTTGTGTAACCTTAAGATAGAAAAAGTAGATCAAGGTGTGCTCATTTTCACGTGCTCGTTCTTTGAAATCACTGAGTGCAGACACTATACGAAAGTAATTCCCCAGTTCTGACAGTTGTGAGTCAATTTCCGGATTTGGCTTCTGTTTGCTCACTGTTTCCGTTTCAGTTGTTCGTTACACGTCACTTGTAGAGAGCAGAATGCCCACTTGTAAGCTTTCTTTTCGAAATTTCGGAAATTGTATTCCTCATCGTTTACTTCCGCTCGTTGTCTACCCAGTAGACGCAAAATTTGCGGATTGAAGAATCCATTCTCCTCAAACCTACAATATCTACTCTTCTTGATTCCCTCTTGCCTAGACGTATTCATTTGCGCTTCCAATTTCGCGTTGTAAATCTCGGATTAGTCCTGATACTAGAGCGCGACTCTCAGAGCCACGGGCAAAATCACAGCTAGGAAGATTCCCTTGTGAATGAGAGGTGTGTGAATGGAGACAGGGTGGAGAGAGAGAGAGAGAGAGAGAGAGAGAGAGAGAGAGAGAGAGATTGTGAAGTGCGAGAATAGTGCATTCTCCATTCACAAATCTTCACCTTTCTTTGTTCGTGTGCTCGCGCATCTCTAGGAATAACTTCAAATTCTATTGCATTTCAGAACATCAGTTTTCTGCACTTTTTCGTACTCTCAGATTGACCGATTTTCATAGTTTGCCTCTTTTTATGATTTCAAAATGCAGAAATTGTGAAGGTTGATGCTGCGCAAAACCTACAGCTAACATCATAATTCTAAGGCGGTTTAGAAATATTTAAACGGTCGGTCGAGCGCTGCCGTGTAAGACTTGTTCGGCTAGAGTGCCTGAGATACGGTCTCACACTCTATCGAAACAAGGCACTATCTCCAGGAATTTCCTCTTCTGTCCAGCTAGAGGAGCAAGAAATGGCAAACTTCGACCCTCTGTGCGCCCTACTCATTACACATTCTTCATTATTCACTCGTTGCCATTACTCATTGCTCTATTTATCCATGAATCAAGTCCCTCGATGATGAAACTCTTCTATCTCTATACTAGTCCATCATCACCGAGCACTTGTGCATCTACAATCCATGCACAGATGCCCAAGTGCCCGAACAGCGGTAGTGTCTGTCCGGATTTCTCCCTAGTTTGTACTGTTCGGCGATGAGTAATGATGGTCCTCCCAATTCCTGATACTCCCTCGCCTCTCTGATCCTTGAAAGTTCGAGAACTCCGAATCCCACCCCGATTATACACTGTATTCAATCCGTCCGATTTCCTGTCCTTTCGACAACAGAGTGTTATGACGAACGGAGACCACTCTGTAGTGGGGAAAGTAGTCAATGAGTGGGAGAGGGCGATATTCGGGTAAGTGTCACCCCCCCCCCCCCCCCACCCTCCTCCTCCCACTCTGGTAGAAGTTGACTCCCTACTATCCTCATTTCGCCTCTGTCACTCGCCCTGAATCATGCGCAAGGATGTATCAGTCGGTCCATTTTCCAGTTATGAAATTCTGAAATGTCAGGTTTCGTGTTTTTGTACTATTTTGCGCAAATTTTCACTTTTTCGATCCATGCGTATTCTTCATTGGATTCCAATGAGCATGTCTTAAAGGGGTTTGATCATCTATTTTTCAGCAGATTTGTTTGCTCAATTTATATTTTTTTGCGAACCTCAATTAATACTAGCTCCAATTATTGAACGTATACTTCGAAAGGCATAGGGCAATGTTTAATTTGGACTTGTTATTGAGAGTCTTTGTTTTCCATTGAGTCTTGCTGTTTTCCTTGGGACTCTTTCGAAACTTTTAATTACGTGAGGAGCACACTAGAATCGCTTCATCTCCTGTTTCTGCGTGTTGTTTCCTCTTCGCTGGAAGAGAGATCACTTCGGGACGTCACGGGGGAACTCAATTTCCTCTGACCCTCCTCATTTTCGAGGCTCTCTCGCCGCATACGAGAAATCACAATTTTATTTGTCACGTCAGGCAGTAGTGCCCGATGAAGGTGGGACCATTTTCTTCATAAGCTGCACTGCAACAATTGGTTTTACTAGTAGACGAACATTAGCTATTGTTTTCATTTCGTAGTCGTGTCCTTGTCCACATCTTAGTTGGAAATCACAGCAGAATCTTCGACTAGGATTCATGTAGGAAACGAAATCTAGAGAGACTATAATATTGAGAACCCACACCGCTCTATATTTCGATAAGTTACTATACCATGCGCCTGTTAGGAAATGAAAACTGGACAGTGCTCATGATAGTGAGACCACGTGCTTCGCTTTGCACCAATTCGCGCTTCTGTTTTCGTATAGTTGTCCTCTTGTCTGCCTCGTTTGAGTCATCATCCCCTTATGCAAATGACCACTGCCGAAGAGGGGAAGTGGGCGGTGTATCATGAGAGTGTTCCCCAGTTGGTCGCCTTCTCCATCACTGACTGCGATCAGATGACTTCTCTGTGTGTCTGTATCTTCGTCCAAGTTGTACAAATTGAGCAGACAGTCAGTGCCATTCTGCAAAGAAGGATCGGAATTCGTGTACAACTTGTGCACCTCTGTTTCGAGTAACTATACCTTCCATACGGACCCTTTTATGATATGGTTCTTGTTAGTGCCACTAGAGAAGGCTCGTATTCATTTTGTTCTGGTGATTATGACATTCACGTAGTAGTCAGATTTTATGTTTCGATAGTTTAATGGCCTGCGATGATCTCCCGATTCATCCCACATTTATCCTTTCGCACTTTTCCCGATTTTCTCTTTAATATTCTAGTGTTGAATGATGAAATCTTCCCGTTTACGTCACTCCTACGAGCTTTAGTGAGCAGAGTCTGCGAAGGAGGAATAATAGCGCTTCTCGAGCATCACAAATTAAGCCTATTTTTGCCTTCTACCTATTTTTTCCTGTCTAGTTGTGACACATACTACCCGGTAGCTATCTCTTGTAGCTAAAATTTGCGTATGTCTATATTTTGCTCTCTTGAGGCGTATAGTGTTCTCCCGTTGGTCCCTCCTGTGATCACTATGCAGATCCTTGCTCTCCAAGTTACCAATCCTACTTTTAACTCTACTAGTCATTTCGCGTCGATTGTCCAGACATTGGCTTTTCTGGCTCTCTGTTTCTCGCGTATAGACATGACTATCTTACAGTTATCCCACGTTTATCTATTCGCACTTTTCTCTTTTTTCCAGTTTAATCTGCGACAGTATCGAATGGAGTGATGCATTCTTCATTATTGCATTTGTCTTCTTCGTAGACACAAAATGCCATAATGTCTCCACTAGTGAAAACAAAACGGAGCCGGCGAATAGGCTTGGATGAGCCTCCACGCCGGCTTCACCGTTTAAATTCCGGGTTGAAGCCGGCTTCGAGCCGGCTTGAAAAGCCGTTTTGTCATCAATAGTCTCCGCTCTTCCACCCAATGATTTCCAAATTCAGATGTGATGCTGCGATAAGCTAATGATATCTATGCTTACAAAGATTTTACGCATTGTCGGAGCATATTATGATCTTTGCTTGTCATGCAAAGTAGACGTCATGAGAGTGTTCTCACAGCGGTCTCTCGACTGATCACTATGCAGATCCTACTCCCAACTCTACCAGTATTCCAGCCATGTCTGTAGACAGTCGTCCTTCTATTTTTTTGTTTCTTGTTCATCTCTGAACATACAACATAACTCTTTCATTCGACATCATCCACAGTATCCAATGCTCCAGACCAATTTCAAACGCATTTTTCCAACATGGCTCAACATGAAACTCGCAATCTCGGTCCCAGCTGCCCAATAAACACCCAAATGGGTACTCGGTTTTATCGTCGAAAAAGACGCTGCAGCGTTACCCACTTGTTCTTCCCGCTACAATCTGTGCATTTTAGTCTATTTCACCCCAGATCCCTTCCCCCCTTCCTTCTCATTGAAACTCCCCCATGACAATACAATCTGACGTCGCGGGGCTATTTTCGGATTTCTGGGAACTTTGGACCAGAGTCTTCCGTTTGTTATTCATTCCGAAATCCACGAGCTGAGCACTATGCGATTGTATTTCATGAGATCCGCTCTAGAAACTCCGCTCCAGATTAGCTCCCAATTGAAAACAAAGCAGGGTGGAATTTGGGAATCTGGAATTATTGCTTCCTGGCTCATCGCGGCACTACCCGTTGCTTCCTCGCTTCTCTCCGGAAACTATACATCACTAGCCCCTTTCATTCATTATACTCGCATCATTGATGGGCCAATGAATGAAAGACTTTCTTACTGACTGACTAGTGACTACGGAAAAGTCGGAGTTTTCTGCAACTTCCTTCTGCAGTCTCTTTTACGTTTTCGGAACCGATCCATCACAGCCTATTCTTGTGCGATTGGCTACAATTTCAATGCGATTCGTCTCGGGGGCAAGGAACAGACCCTCCTCCCTCCACCTTATCCTTCAGGAAACTTCGAAATGTGTCAACAACAACCAGATATTTATCCCTCCGTATTCTTCATTTTTGTGTACTCCTTCCATGGGAAAGTTGTGCATTTGCACGGCTACTTTGCTACTCTGCGTAGTCTATTCGGCAGGCTATCCCCCTATGAAAGGCTAGCTCTCTCCTATCGAACAATCGCATCGCCCAAAGCTCTCCTTTCATCCATTGCATTCAATTCCATATCGCATCCCGCCTGATACGAGCCGACACGAAGGTGTTGCTTGGAAGATGAGGACTGATAGGGGGGAATACATCTCTCGCTTTCACGTTCTCTCTGCGTGCCATCCAATAGAGTCCTGTCCATCCCTCCCTGGTTAGGACCACATTTTCTTATCATTCCAGCAGGTCTATACTTTATTTCGCTACTCCCTCAGAGCAATCTTCAAACAAAGATTGTTTGAAGGCTCTCGGATTTTTCGTCCTGGAGATAATGTATAGTTCGAAGATAGGTCTCTGAAATTTTTTGTCCTGATCAAGCGGCTATAATAGGCACAGGCGAAGGCTCGTGTCTCCATCATTGGTCACTTGAGCTCACAACACCCCCGCCATTGTCTCCTGATTGACGCGCGCTTCCGACACCACTTACTCGTCTAGTCTTGCTGCTCTGCTCCAGAAGCATCGAAGCTGAATTTTTCGCTGATCAACCAAGTCATGCGGCAAGACGGTTCTAAGTATTCATTGTTATCGCATACTGGAATTAATGACGCTTACCAGGAGTAAAACGTATGTCGAGTCTCGAGACCGCTACAACTCGAAGGTTCTCCATGTTTCAAATGCGCGCAGCAATAAATTAGGAATCCGCTAAATTGTCCTTGATGGAATAGACAAAAAATTGTTCAAGGCCCACGAGTCGACTACAATCCGCACCTCTCTTTCTTGACACATATTTCCGTCACCTGAGCCCATCTAGCCTATCTGACTTTGCGCGTCTTGCTTGATCAAGCGGAATGCTACTTTTTCCTTGATATAGCATTCTGGAACAATGTCAGCGAAAATGAACTACTGATGATGACAAAACGGCGTTTCTATGCCCAGAATTTCAACGTTGAACGCTCATCCAACCCGGCCAAGTCCATTTTGTCATACCTAGTCTCCACGCCTCGCCACGAATTTCCTTCCCATCATATCCTGCTTGACACTCACTTCCGCCTTCGTCCGCAACTCCTCCTCACCCTTGAGTATAATCCCCATTTTCCCGCCGTTTTCCACTTATTTTCGCCACTTTTTGGGCCAATTTCCGTAGTCGCGCGAGAAGATTCGAACTTGAGATTCTCCCACGGACAAGGGTGAGGTGGGAAGTGGGCGAAGAAGTCAGTCACTCTTCCTCCGCAAGTAACCTCAACTGAATTGATTAGTTTATGAGGTGCGACATTTCATGTTTTTCATCATCTGATTCGATATAGTGCTTATGATGTTGTAGGGTCAGTATAAATTTGATAGGAATTGATTAGTTGTTGAGGTGTGAAATTTCATGTTTTCCGATATTTTTATCATGTAGTGTAAGTGAGGGCCTACAAAGTCAATTTTGATACTATTCTTTGTTCCTTCCTCCGGGAACTAGGATGGCTCTTTGACGCGCTCTTTCCTCACTGACTCACTTGTTGTGGCTGGACAGTCTTCGATCTCATTGCCTGATTGAGTTTCATTCTGTGCCTAGTCGGGTTTTCCTCGACTCTCCTTATTTGCCACTCTCTCTGTTCTTGCTTCAACCGAGACACGTGTCGGAGAACCATTCGTAATTCGGGAAGAGCTGACATCCATCCGTACTACAGCGATGTTTGAACCTCAAATAAGGGAATGCCTTCCAACTTGTTCGTTCTCAAAAATAGCATGTATACCTAGATTCTAGCAGATAATGACCATCAGATATCTCCATTCATCCGTGATCTATTTGTTGTTCATGGATAGCCTCGTTAGAATCATGCGAGCAAGGGTGCGGTGAGGCTAATTGGAAGGCCACGATATCGCACACTCGATAGTTACTGCTGCATAAGAGAGTAGCCCGGTGATGTCACAAGGAACCAATTGTCTGACTCTCTCTAAAACACGTGCTCTCTCGCTTTCTCTGCCCGGCTTCTGCCCAGTATTCCTCCCATTCTGCACGCTCCTCATTCCCCCAGACTAGATATTATTAGTGGTTGTACGAGATGAGAAACCGTAATCCCGCTTGCTTACTCTCTCCGGTGCAAGTAGGAATATTGGGTACAGCTCCTCTTTCGACACAAACAACTTCCCTGCGCATCCCCAAATGAAATTTTCTGCACTTTCTATGCGCGCGACTCAATATATCTGTGGATATTTCATTCTGTTTTCTCTAAGGGTGACTCGAGGGAATCTAGAGAACAACCAGATCGACATTCCTTCCTCGGAATCATACTCGGTCAGGTGACTGGGTTTGAGCATGAGAAAAGAAGCCAAACTCTCGTCATTTCACAACTTTTCTTCGCCTTTTTTTCAGTGAATTCAACGCGAAAGAATAGACTTTGGCCCACACTCAAACGATCAGACTTGCCCGATATTTCTCCAATTCCTCAAATTTCACGTTCCTGCTGCCATGTGTGCATGTTTTTGCTCGCGTCATGCTACAAACTGTTTCTAAAGTAAGCAGCCGAAACGTGACACCGAATTGAATGCACCGAACAAAAACTTGGGCGAAGTCCCATTAGAGACCACTGACCCTGCGGTTCAAGAGCTTGAAATTCAAGATTTCCGGTGCACTTTGTGTAGCCTGCTCAACTATTTACGAAAAAATCCGTTCAGTGGCCATCCTCCCTCGCTCTTGTTATCCATGCTAATTGTGTAATGAAGTTAGGGCCGGGAAGGAGAGGAGGGAAGGAAGAAGAGCCTTGCTTAGCCGCGATTTGTATACGAAAACATGCGCGTTTTTTGCAGTGAGCACAAACCGTTGTGTGGCCAGTGGCTCGCAGCCGACGATGACAGCACTACGGTAGATGAGAACTATTACGTCGTGCCGCCTTTCATATATCAAAGGCGGAATGACGTCAAAGTTCTCATCCGACGTAGTGGAATGATGGCTGATGAGTAGTTTGAGGAAGATATATGAATTAGTTTTGGCCATTGGTCCTTCATCTACCTTGTGAGCTCTCTTTGCGTTACCCACACGACCGCGACCATTTGGTCATCCCTAATATGCATAGTGGCCCGATCATTTCCTTCGACCTTCTCAAGAGCAAGAGTGTGTGGAAATGAAGTAACCGTTACCAAAACGATCTCTTGAACTGTACGATCTTTTCGCTTTTCTAATCTTTACTTCGCTAATAAGCCACGCTGCATGAGGAACTATCAGCAACGGCTGTCTGCCTGAGCACTTCCCATTTTCGTATGTCATCCCCAGTTCTCAATCTCATCATCATCTCAGAAGAATGCGACCTACTAAGAAATCAAATGATTCAGAGGGAATTTTTGCAATTTCACCCCTTTGATTGAATGGGTGAAAATAGCAAGGTGTTTCCTTGTTTCTGGGCTTCGTTCTTTTGCCTTTTCAATATCCTCCCCACAGGTAATAAGGATCTCAGAAGAATGCGCAAGAAATCAACTGACATTTTCACCCCTTTGATTGAACGGGAATCCTTCCCAGGTGATTCCCTGTTTCTGGGCGACCCCTTTTCTCTCTCGATCTCGCCTCATGATCGTCACTATCGTCGTTATCAACCTCTCTCTCGAGCACATGGAGACAAGGAAGAGGAGGGAGGGGGCAGTTATCAACCACGGCCATGTTTCCTTCAATCTCCTACCAAATTTTGTCATTTTTTTCTACTCGTATTGCCCACTGTTTCTCTCTGCAATGAACCTTTCGAATTCGGAAGATTTGAGAATTTCCTCCTTCCCAGCACAAAATTTGTCGTTGTCCATATAGCCCGGAGTTTGCATTTGTGTTTCTACAATGAACCTTTAGGACTAGGAATATGGGCTATAAATAAGACTTGATCCAACTTTCCCACATTTCCCCCCGCTCGCGAATATTGCCGTTTTATCCGCCGTGCATTTCATCCTGTAACTTCACTTAGAGTTCGAGCATTCCTATTTCAGACCCTATCTAACTTGATTTCTTGAGATGTGAGTTATTGTGCACGATAAAGGCACGTAAGCCTCTGTTGTTCGGCCTCTGATTCCTCTTCTTCTCATCTGATTTCCTGAGAATCTTGATGAGTCCTCTAACGTCTATGCAGCAACGAATACGGAGACATTAGAGATAGATGACCCTGTGCTTTTGCGTAGTCGATGGCATAGCGCAGCCCGCCTGGAAGAAAAGCTTGACACTTAGGTGAATGATGAAACCCGTCCTTCCTCTATCTGAATGACAGAGATGCAGCAGAATCATCTTGTCCCCAATCAAAGTTCAGAGTTTCATTTCCCCATCCCTCTCATCGTCTGACATTATACACCTCTCCCCTTCCCTCTCCTCTCAGATTTCCAAGAACTCTTGCGCGTTACCTTTGTCCAATTTCATTCCTCACTATGATTTTCTCAATTCTTGAATGTGTTCTTTGATTTTTGATAGCTCTCCGCAGCCCTACTTTTTGATCACCTTTTCGTTGACCACATCGTCTTATCGCAATGCCCTTAGCGTGGAGTATGAGTGGATGTGATCTTTGAACTCTTCAGTGATGACGCTACGCCATGCTCTCTCCGACCACACGCTGTACAAACCGAGCTTGAACTGCTTCATCAAGATGTGGAATTGCTCCGATTCCGAAACTCCGGGTATGACGCCAGTTTTGGATTGAATACTTTAGGTTCGCTAGAGTTCCCCTGAAAATTCAACTATTGAAGTTCCAGATCTTCCACTACATTTCAACTGATCCATTGTACTCACAATTCCGTAAAGGGAACTATACTGACTTAAACCAAAAAATCAATCGTCATCCTCTTTCGCCAGCACTAGAAATAGTATCTACAACTAGGAAGAATCTCATTTGCTATGTGTAGAGAGGGGACGAAGAGTGAAAAATAGCTGAGAATCGAAGACGCGAATAGTGCATTCGTTTCTACTTCCTTGTGATGGGTTTCATGCTGTCGAATAGAAAGGGAACAATGAACACAGGCCGACGTGAGGCCATGGACAGAAAGGGGAAGAGTCCAGTTGATCTTTGATCTCTGTAGAACAACTTCTCGACGCACACCGCCTCGCCATCGCCTTCTCTCTGAAGGAGAAGGAGCTGATCGAACAGGAGCAAGCTAATCTCTCCGAGGTTGGTTATTGATCTTTGATCTCTGTGTTCATAGGTAAAAACTGATATTAGTATGTGAATTGGCTCTACTTTGGAGTCGATTTCTCACAAAGCTACATCTCGCACTCCCCCTCTCGAGTAGACTACGGTGGCCTGAGATATCCGGAACGAGATATTCTCGGCAATCTGATACCTTTTTGTAGATTTTTGATGTCGCATAAATTTAGACGAACGAGATATTTTCGAAACTATGCTGTGCTGATCGTTGGCCTTTTCAGTCGGAGCTGCGGGAACTGAGGCGACAGGAGAAGCGGGCGAGGAGGGAGAGGAGGAGGAACAGCGTGCTCATGCTCAGCATGCAGGAACAGAAGGACGAACGTGAGAGATTGATCTTTGATCTTTGATCTCTGACGGATTCCTTACAGCAAGGGACAACAAAAAACCAATTACAAAGTTGATCATTGCTCTTTCCAGCCTTCTTCTCCCTTCCCCGAGCCTCATCCGCGCCCGACGTCCGACCCTGGCGGCTGAGAGCAAGTGATAAGAATAAAAATGTGAGTTTTGATCCAAAATTTTGTAAATATTTTCGAAAATAGAATTTAAAAAATGCGTTTTTTTGCCATTTTCCCCTATTTTCATATAAACTTAGCAGAATAAGCGGGTCGACTTCACGCTCGAGAAACTCGCGCTGCCGAAAGCATACGGAGACGCCGTGGTGAGCGATTACGTCATCCCTAGGCAATGAGAGTGAAAGATCAACCATTTCACTTTTCTTTACCTTTATATTCTGAACACTGGGCTCAATATAGAAGGTAAATCCCAGAGATCAAAGATCATCCTTTCAGAAGCCGCTCCCTCCCGTCAACCGGCCGATCCTCGTGAAGAAGCGAAAGATTTCCTGCCTGCCGCCTTCAGAAGTGCCCATCGTCGACTACGAGACATTCGCAGCGTGGAGAAGAGGGTGAGGAGAGAGAGAGATCAAAGATAAAAAGTAATGAAACATGAAGCACTTGTTCGTGTTGTAAACTGAATCATTTGATGCCAAAAACAAAATTAAAACAAAATTATCCATCATCGGCAAGGCTAAAATTTGAAATTACTTGAAACACATTGTTTTTTCTTGACAGTGATGCATGTTCAAATTATTCAAAAGTCACTTTTTTCGTGCAATTATTTTTGCTGAACAGCAATTTCTCTATTTCAATTTTATTTCCCACGTGATTCCTCGTCATTGTGGATATCAGTTTGGCTCCTCATTATTCCTCATTCCCTTGCAATGAAGATCGCCCTTCTCGCCCTCCTCATCGTTGTGTGCCTCGTGAGTGCAGATGGTGAGTCGACATTTCACAACTTTCACTATCTCTGTCACAATCGCCATTGCGTGCGCAACGACGACGTTTCCCAGGAAACTTTGAGAACGCGATGATTCCGGGAAGGTACATCAAGCACATGGAGCAGACGGTGCAGTCCTTCCCGAAGTCTGCTCCTGCTACAGTACTCCTGCATACCGTATTTGGCCTCACCATTTTCCTTCTCCTCCGCTGAGCATCGATAAATGATTTTATTCAACAATGCATTAGCAATTTCATATCTTCATCGCCTGTTCACACTTTTTTGCTAGCACAAATAATCCATAACGATTCGAATGTTCGAAGTACATCGTAGAGATGGCAGAACCTTCTGGGAAATGTATACTTTGTCATAATATGAACAACTGGAATCGCTCAAGTCCATTGTTCATCTCTTGATCGCGTCCACTAGCTAGCTAGCTGATGTGAACATTGAAGCGTTTAGAGCACGTGATTTCCGTTTGTTAAACACTTACAATTCAAAAAATAATAATTGCGTGAGTGTATTCAACAATACCAACAACCAGATAAAGTTCCCTCCCCGGAATATACCGTACTCACATAGAAAGTGCGATGTCGGTACCTCAGCATTGTCAGTTAGCAGATACCAGTTACTGTACTTGCATCTATCGTACTCACCGCTGATCGATTACTGTCTTTAATCGATGCATTTCCCCCTAAAATGCTGCAAAATGAGTGTGACTCACACGTTCCCACATGATTTCGCTCATATCCTCATAAAGAGCTTCCCATCGTTCAATTTAGATCCGCATGTTCGCTAAGCTAGTTACAGTACTCCTTCTGGCCATGGTGTGCCTCGTGTGGGCGGACGACGTGGGTGAGCCGACGTTTCCTAATTCTGCTTTATTCACTCAAAATTTGCATTGCGTGATAATGTCGACGTTTACTACAGCCACATCTATGGACGAGTCTCAAACTAACGAACGCTACAAGAATCACATGATCAAGACGACGATGGCTATGAAAACAGCCGCCGATTACTCTCTGTCGACTACCGTACTCGCACTCACCGCACTGTGGTTGTTCCGCTGATCGATAAATGATTTTTATCTTGAGAAGTTGTACTGTAACAGTTTCACACTGTAGAATTATAATTTTACAACAAAATTATTTTAATAATATTATAAATTTATTGATTTATCGATTGCAGATCCCGGATGTCACTGGACGTCGCGATGCAAGAGCAAGTGATTGCTTACAACGTAAGCTTCCATTCTGCTGAACAGCAATCTCTTGTGATTGATTTTAATTGCTCACTACTAGAAAATATTGTAAAAAAACACAACGATGACATGTTCAGTTCCACTCTGGCCACTAGTGCGACCAATTCGTATAATTGCAAACCCCTCGATTATTTAGCGTATGCGAGAGCGTATAGAATGGACGAAGAGTGTACTCACTCCTAGTTACCATAAAGTTTGAAATCTACAAAATAGTCGATCAAAAAATCCATTTCAGAAGGAGCTCAAGGCAAAGATGGAAGCGGAGAGGAAGAGGAAGTCACTCGTTTCCAATCTGGCAGACGCCCTCAAGCAGTGCTTTCTCCATCGATCCGCCCGCACCTCTCCCATTAACTGGGTGCAGTGATTATCGATTGATATCGGTTGATTATCGATTACTTACCCAATATTTTTCGCTCCTACGTAGTTCATCTGTGTTGTGATGTCTTAGTGCAATTTTGTATGCAATCTCTCCCGTTACTTTCACCGGTCATTCATGTTATTTATTCTCTCTAGCATAGACGAATGTGATAGCAGAGCGGGCCTTCCTCCACATTCCGAGTGACCAAACGCCCCTTCGATTCGTGTGTAGATAGTTCGATAGACAACTATTCCAGCGCACTGCTGCCCTTCTTCTTCGATTTCCACTATCTCTGATTCATTGTGGATTAGGAATGGCTTCTCATCGTATCTTCCTTCTGCGTTCTCTCTTGTCAAACCAGACGGCACAAGATCGGATCAGAACTATGACGTCATTACTCCTTTGATATATGAAAAGCGGCATGACGTCATAGTTCTCATCCGACCTAGTGCACTATTCGGTGTCCAGTACAACGTCGCAATTCTCTCCCCTACTCGGACTTTTTTCGAGGGAGAGGCGATTGAGATTTCGCAATAACCAGCGAATAGCCCGCCCTAGTGAGAGAGCGCGCAGAATGAAGAGACGTGTCCATCCCTCTCTGACTAGGGTTAGATCCTGTAGGGTACGGTAGTCAGAAGTCGAAGAAGTGCCACTATTCCTTCCTATTTCGCATTCTCACGGGACCACGAAGCTTTAACGCCGTAGAATACTTTGTGAATTTCAATGTCGTTATTTTCGATCTGTTTGATGAAGATAAAGCATATTTTTTCCAGAAATTTCGACACCTTTATTCACACGTTTCTGTCATTTTGCATAGTCTAAATCAACGAGCACAATAACTCGATCACAAGGGAGAATAACAGGTCAATTTCATTTGCATCCTCCTCTCCCTCTCTCTCTCTCTCGCTCTTCTCCTCCTCTCTCTCCTCTCCCTCTCCCTCTCTCTCTCCACCTCCCCTCTCCCCTCCTTCTCCATTCACTCGATTCCTCTTCTCTGGTCGCGAGCGGTTCCCTCTCCCCTTCACCGCCCTCACTCAACATGAGCCAAGCCACAAGCGGTAAGTCGGAGGAGGAGGTGACGGTACCCTAGTGGAGGGCTGGTACAGGAGGAGGAGACGGTACCCTTGAGGGGAGGGGTTTTACCAGGGCAGGTACCGTAACCCGGATCGATACCGTACCTTCAGAGGTTTCGACTGCGCGCTCGGAGCAGTTCGAGGAGTTCGAGACGACGTTGGACGCGCAGCGAAGACTGGATTCGATGCAACCGCTGGAGGAGGACGACGGAGTTGAGGGTATGGTAGAGGGAGTACTGTTGCTCACGATATCGATCCATTTCAGCCATCGTCGAGATCCCCTCACTGGACAAGGGTGTCGAGCTGAGGTGGCTGACCTACCGTACTCACTAAGATCTGACCCACCGAACTCTGAGCTAGCTCTCCTACAGTATCATGAACAATACCATACCCTGACCCACCGCACGCTACCGTACTCCCCGAATACCGTATCCCTGCAGTGTCTCGGCGCTGTCGACGTGCTACGCCGTCTCGGCGACGGACGACTCCGCCCTCTCCTTCGCCGATGACCTCACCGACGATCTAATGAGCGTCTACGGAGACGACGAACGCAGCGAGATCGACGTCGAGTGTGAGAACCGGGAATCGGGAGCCAGAACCGGGAGCCGGGAATCAGAACCGCAAAATGTCCCCTCCAGGTCCCGAACCACGCACCGATGAGCTGATTAGCATCTACAGCGACTACGAGCGCAGCGAGATTGAAGTCGAGTGTGAGAATCGCGAACTGAGAGCCAGAACCGGAAAGTGTCCTTCTAGGCCCCGACTACTTCCCGGTTTCCTCGGAGGGCAACGCAGTGGCGATGGACTCGATCGAGGCGCTGGACATGCTGCCCGACTTCATGCCGATCCCCGTCGGTGAGTCGGCAAAAGACCACGACGAGGCTGGGAATCGAACCAACGACGCTCAGATTTCACCAACGTCAAGCTCGACTCGCTCGCTGAGCCCACTGTCGAGAAGGCTGCCCTGCAGTCAGGTACGGTAACACAGGGGAGTACGGTGGCATATGGTATCGTTACAGTAGTCGAGTACACTGCGCACGCGGGCGACACCGACTCGACCACGACCTGCCCATACCAGGCCTGCATCAAGGACGCCGCCATCACCGATCGTGAGGATTACTGTAGTCTGCTGTAGTATCGAACCTCACCGTATTCCTTGCAGCGAAGGACAAGGCGGACATCACCACCTACTCGCTGGCTCCGTCCCAGACGGACGTCACCGTCGTGGCTCCCGATGAGGGACTCGTCGAGAGTGAGCCGTGACCTACCAGTGATCTACCCGATCGATAATTCAGACGAAGCCTACTCCGTCGCCAAATCCCCATTGGACGCCGACATGACTATGTATCCGGCCGAGAAGAGCATGTGCGAGGTGGAGATCTCGGAAGGTAGATTATCGATCCGATCCCCCCGAGTTCGAACCCCCCACCTTTTCAGTCTCTCTTGCCACGGACGACATCTCGGTGTATTCGGCGATTCTGAGTGAATGCTGCATCGAAATGCTGGGTAGGTCAAGGATCTCATCCAAGGAAGACCCGATCGATATTGCAGACACGCACTCGGTCTACTCTGAAGCTCCTTCCGAGGTCGAGTGCAATCTGTGATCTTTGATCTTTCCCCATCCCATTCGAGGTTGATTGCGTAGTTCCCTCGTTCTGGCCGTACGCGACTTCCCTTCTTAATGAAGTGTTCTACGGTTTCTGTCGTTCTGTTCAGCACACCATCATATGAAACCACAACACACAACACTGTCAATTAGTATTCATTGATAAATAGCAGATCTGAGCATTGAAAATATCAAAAATTGGCAGAAAGCAAATAAAGATGCTACAGTAACCTGAAGAATTGAAAAGTCAATTCGCAATATGCATTCATTTGAAACCTACAGCACTCTTCCAAGTCGACTCGCCATCTCTGTCAATGTTTTCAAAAATGCTCCGTTATTCGAATTGTTAATTTCGTTAATTATGGCTTGTTTATGTCCAATTTGTTGTGTCAATTGTTTAAGCCATACCCTAGTGAGTTGTTCCGTTCTTGTGCCTAGTACGATTTACCTAAACTTTCCTCATTATTTCCTACTTTAGTGTTATGAATCCCACGGGCTCTCGTCGGTCACGCTCGCGCTCCCGCACGCCTCCGGTGCGCGAGAAGCCGAAGAAGGTCGTCAACATGCTGGACAGCAGTGCCCTCGCGCAGGCTAAGGAAGGCGAGTCCTTGATCTCTTTGCCACGTCTTCTCCTCCTGAGTCGCGTCATCATAGCAGAGATGAAACGCAATAGAATCGAATTTAGTTTAAATTTATTAATATAGTTTCAGTTCGCCGTAAGCCGATTACGGAGCGTGTGACGGGCGGTCCGGGACGCGTAGGAGCGCCAGCGAGCGGTCCCGACCGAGTGGGAGGACCGGAGAGAATCGTAAGTTTGCGCGGAAGTAGAGGAACGGCAAGTGAGGCCCCATTGCAGGGGCAGGTGTTGAGTGGGAAAGGTTTAGCCCGGTTGTTGTGCATTACAGACTTGCACTATCGAGGGATCGGGCCAGCGCAGGAGCGTCTTCAATAGGTATGCAAGGAGATTTTTATGTCGGAGTTTACCCGGTGAAGTCGGGTTTTTTCATTCGTCATTGATTACCGTAACCTCTTCAGGGTCTCCGGGGGCAGGTTCCAGTCGGGAGGTCGGTTCGACGGCAACCGCAGCTTCGATAACAACCGCAGCTTCGATGGCAATCGTAGCTTCGATAGCAATCGCAGCTTCGGCGGTTTCGATCGCGGATTCAACGGCGCGGATCGTAGGGTGAACGTCAGCGGGGATGGGTCAGTTGATGGTCACAATTTTTAAAAATAATTTTAATTACTTTGCTATAAATTTGCTTGAGTTCCGGATGAACGTCTATATGTTTTTGTACCTCTAATTCTATCCTGGGACCTGTATACTCTAAAAATGCACTAAAAGCCTTAAAAAGTAGTTTTAAACATGCTAATTGCAGCTTCAGACGTACGTTCCCTGATCGTCGCTCGTTCGGTGATCGTCCCCAGAGAGAGGGTGTGGATTTTTAAAATTTAATTTTAAATTGGCCATTCTATCCAACTGAATAGACGATGTATTATTTTTTAAACAATTATTACCTCAATCAATAATTAATTAGGAGAGGAGCACGGGGGCGAGAAGCCAGTGATGAGACTCGTCGACCCTCAAGAGGTCCCCAGGAGCAACCGATTCTTCACCGTACGTTTTGTGTTCCACTTATTCTAGTGCTTCTCCCGAAGCCCACGTCGGCTAATTCCTAGCCAAGTAATTCTAAGGAGCAAAATCGATTCTTAGTTATGGTTCTCTGTGTTACTATCTTTTAAAGGCTCGGGGAAAATGCCGCTATTACATGTAGGATAATGTGGAATGTAGGAGTGAAATGATTCACCACTTATGTGTTAAATGCAAATAGTACGCACATGAAGCTCAGAACGACCAGTGAAATTTGAGCCACAACGTTTGGATAACGTCCTCGACTCTGTGACTATTTGAGAATAGAAGATTTAAATTAAATAATAAACTTTGCAGCACGATGACCGTGGTGGTGACAACCACGAGTGGCACGGTCGCGACATGTACGACCCCCGCAAGGACACGGGAAGGTGATTAACAAATTGTTTTTGAAAGTGAAACAGACTGCTAGGTTTGCGATAATTTTTGAGTAGGATGGGAAAATGCGAGAAAAGAGTATGAAATTTTTTTATTGATATTTTTGCAAACACGGATAGGACCCTTTCTAGAGAAATGGGTAATACTAAATATAAACCAAGTGCAAGTGCCACGGGCGGAGACGAGTACTGGATTAAATCGAATTATATTAATTTTAATTCGTATTTTTGATGGTTTTTTGGCTGTTTGTCCGGAAGTGGGATGAAGTGTAATGCGGAAATTGGTAAAATCACGCAACCAACTAATGAGAAAATTGGCGTGGTGGATGTTTTTTGCATTGCACGTCAGGGGGGAATTCGACCTGTCGAGATACCAAAAATTGCCATTTCCTATCCGTAAACATGGTTTATTGCAGATACGATCGTAATCGATTCGATCGCGAGAGGAGAGACGGAAGGGACTTCAGAGGAGGCGAGGGAAGAGGAGACTTTAGAGGAGGCGAGGGAAGGGACTTCAGAGGGGGAGAACGAAGATTCGAGAGGGACGACAGAGATGGAGGAAGAAGAAGGGACGGAGGAGGAGGAGGGTGGGATGGTTTCTCCAGACAGGTGAGGCTCACTAAGGGATTGTAGAATCAGTCAAGTCATTCTCATTTTGAGCAACTCATTTCTTCCTGACTGGTCCGTTCGTTTCGATGAAAACGCCTTATTTTCTTTTCCTGGATGCATTATCCCGCTTCATAATTAAAAATGTTTGCAGAACGTCAATGGCTACTCTGGCTCGCGCTACCAGCCAAGATCAGGTTGGTGCCTCATTTGGTTGAAAAAAAATGGAAATTTTAATTTTGTCGATGTTTTGATGACACTAGCGAAAGTTCGAGCACGGTAGAAAAAATATTATAAATTAATTGTGAAACGCAGGAGCGGATGGTGTCTGGACGCACGACAAGTATCTCGAGTTGACGGACGACGAAGATGTACGGTATCAATGGCGATTATTGATTAGACTACCGTGGGCTAGACGACGATTCTTTGTTTCTGGTCAACCTCAGTCATGGGCTACTTGATTCATGTTTGTGCGATCTCTTCATGTGTTTGTATCCTCTAATTGTTCTAACAAGGGCGTGCCGGAAACAGAGAAGCATCTATCACATTCTTCAGTGCCTCTGGAAGATTGATAGCGAACCTGTTTGTATGTGTACTTTGATTAGTTTCCATGCGAAGAGCGACACTATTCTTCCAGGGGCTTTGGTGATCAATTATTTAATTATCTCCCACAGGAGAAGGTCGACGACGCGAAGGCGGATGCTGGCAACGGCGACGACGGCGTCCTTATCATCGACGCGGCCAAGACGGAGCGCACGGTCGAGTAAGCCCCGTGACCTACCGCACCCTCTCCTTCGGTATGTGAGGTACGGTAGCTCCTCAGTGAGAGTCGCTAGCCTCTTGTTCACCCTACACATTGCTCCCACGCCCTCAATCGATTAGTGCGCGCGCCGCTTTATTGATTAATCTGTGGGTGTTAAGTTTTTTTTGTTGAGTATTTTGTTTGGTCTGTCTCACCCGCATTCCTGCCTATCGAACCCTCCCTTTTTAGTGTTGTTACACTGTAACTAACTTATTTTTAATAATTCCCACTCCATGTTTTCGTCTTACCCCATACTTCCCTATTTTCGTTCTTGTGTATTGATGACTGATGTTTTGAGAATTGCTGCAAGGATCAATCAATTCGCCTTCCCCCCTCCTCGCTCAGCGATAATAATGATAGTTCGAGAGGGGACGGTGTTTATGATAGTTGTTGCAAGTTGTCGGGAATGGACGAGAAAACGAGATGCCCCGGTTGATACCGTGGTGATCGTTAATTGCCGTGTTTTCGTAATTAGGCGAGTGCACCCTCCCCCCCTCCCTCCCGTCCCCTCGACCACCCCTTAGACGTCCCCGACCCCACCGCTTCCCAGTTTCGAAAATTGTTTTAGTATTCCAAAAACAAGCTCTTCTCTTGTACACTTTTTATGAGTTCTCAATGGATAAACTTTATCAGAGTACAATACTTTTACAAATGAGAACGGGAGAGACGTCTAACTACGAAAACATATTGTGATCACGAGGGGTAGTGTAATAGTAGTAATAGTATCGGAAGGGGTATCCCATGTTGGTGATTGATCATTAACTAATCGAATCGATAAGCTACGGCGTCGGGGATTAATCGATAGTGGAGTAGGGTGGATATTCCATGGGGTACGGTACTCAGTGGATGATGCGACGAGCGAACAGCTTCTGAGCGATCGATAGGATCTCCTTCTGGTCGAAACCACCGATCACTGGAACACTGTGGTCAGTTATCGATCGGTCTACCGTATCACTCGCGCTAACTCACTGAGTGTGTTGCCATGGTTCACGTGGTGGTGTCCGACGTTCTGATGTTTGCGAATCGTCGGAAGGGCGTTGGGCTGAGTGACCGCTGCGGCGATGGCCTCCTGGGTTAGCATAGTGGCCATGACGGGCTCGGCAGCCTGAAAGGGGTACGGTAATGGGAAAGAAAATCAGTTTTCGATAGTCATCCGGGGGTGAGATTACCGTACCTTCTTGGCGCAGATTTCGTTACGCATCTCGATGCGCTTGCGCTGCACGCGCGCGTGAATCGCATTGCTCATCATTGGATGCGCGGACATCTGAATTACGGTAGGGATTAGGCACACTATCGATCAAGTTCTGGTTTTTTTAGAGTTTTTTGGTTCTCTGTTTTCGTTGTTGCACTCCTTGGAATGGTAATGAGAATTGACAGCTAGCCATCTCAATTACTCGATCTCTGTGCTGGTCTCTTTCCCAATCCGCCCCAATCTATCACTGTCTCATCAAGAGTTTCGAGAGAGAGTTGACTGTGATGAGATGAAGTAGAGGGTTGAGTACTAGGGAGAGGCCGAAAAATTGGATGATGGAATGCGGTGTAATCGTTTATCGATTGAACTTGCTTATTCTCACCTTTCAGATCTCAGTGAGAGAGGTAGATTAGACAGAGGTGGAGAGAGTGGTTGTGTGTTACGGTAGTGTGCGAGTCCTGGAAGGTGGTGCGGTGGGTCAGGCTCGCGATTCTACCGTATACCTTTCAACACTGGAAGAGTGCAGTATCGACTCGGATGGCAAGTTCGCAGACGCCGAAGCAGATAACGGAAGTGGAGATCCAATCACAGGGGATGGAGTAGCTCCTGGAGGGAGAGAGGGTTACGGTATGTTGTGTGTTATCGATTGGTTGGTTACTGTAGGCGAGAATTGTTTGATTACCTGGGAGTGTAGTAGTAGGGAATGTCAGAGGCAGGCGCGGCAGAAGGAGAAATGTTTTCTGTCTTCTGTCGGTCGGTGTGACTATTTAGCATTTGAGGCGTTCGCAGCCGATGTCCATGTACTGTAGGCGGCTGTTGGAGTACGGTAGGAAGGGAGCGTGTCGCGCAGACTACGATAGTCGGCGTGAGAAGCTGCAAGGTGTGTGTGTACGGTAATCGATTGATTGACTGTTTATCGATTGATCGCTGTTCGGCATGTGTGTCTCACAGTGATCGAGCACTCGATATCAATCGATCGATAGGGGGAGGGGGAGGAGAGAAACGGGAGGAGGAGGAAGCAGCAAAAGAGAGGAAAGGGTGGGGGAAATGAAGGAATGAGATGGTGCACCCCCTGCTGGCCCTTTTATGGGCGGCGCAGCGACCCCTGGTGAAGGGGGCGGAGTCAGGGGAATGCCCCCGTGAGAGAGAGAGGGTACCATATGTTACAGGATGGGGCGGTTTATGGACGGGGAAAGACCTCGTGACACTCGATGATTGTACGTGGGTGGGGTGGTTTATGGACGGGGGAAGACCTCGTGACACTCGATGATTGTACGTGCACTGATTGATTGTGATGATAAAGAGATGTGAAGATTGTTCCGTGGATGCATGAAAGAACGACCAGTCCGAGACTGAGAAGATATCTGGAAAGATCACGTGGAAGAAGGTCCAGAGTCCATCTTGTTCTCCTGATAAAGTCTTATCTCCGTTCCCCCACTCTTCAATAGTCTTATCCCCTTGCGCTTTCCACTCCGCGCTTTTCGCTCAATTTCGATTCAATCAATTGCTAACTGCCCTCTGTTCGGACTTTGAACCAGAACGCTCGAATTTCTCCGGTGAGAAAGATCTATGGAAAAAAGGTAAGCGAGGTAAGCGATAGGTGCGGTACGCACAGAGAACGACCAGCAAAATGAAAAGTCCTTCTCATAGTTCGCTTTCCTTTTGAAGGCGTTGCGTTTGTATGGTTGTGACGTCCCAGAACTTGATGCAACAATTGCTGAAAGTTGCCTGTGTTTCGTAATTTTCTGAAAATGATTGTTTGATCTATTGGACGAGATAGCGTAGTGTTAGATGGTTGGAGAGAGTGTTTTGGCGGCGATCCATCACTAATTTACGTTCTCGCGTCACGTTGCTTCGTTGTTTCACTTTTACGATCGCTGGTAAAATCAGGAAGTTTCTTGAAGCGATTGTTTGAAGATCAAGGCGCAGTGTGAGATATTTCCAGCGCATCAACTGATCTTGGTGCATCATAATTCTCGTTTCGGTATTTTTCTCGACTCGCTACTCTGTTCGAGGTGTGCGTGCGTGGCTTTTCGCGGTGTGCACGTGAAACAGTCAAGGAGTGAGGAGGAAGCACGTGAAGGCGAGAGGGTGCAGAGAAAGAGAGCGGACGAGAGTGCACGGCGGATCGAGAGATCCGGGTGCTGATACAGTTATCATGGTTCGATCGCGCTGAGCGTTCGTTGGTACCCGAACCTGGGAGTGGAGCCGTAAATCATAGAGCGCACTTGCTGGGATTCTTCTTGCGGGTTACGATAGGCGGTGGCGAGGTGGGAAACGGCGATGAAAAAGTGGATTGGTGCACTGTCAGTCACTCAATCGGGTTCAGGACAATTTTAATGTTTTTACGGATACTGTAATCAGGTAGATCATCAGGTAGCCTGTTCTTGTTTTGTCCGTCTTTTATGAAATAGTGGAGAGATGCGCTGTAAGTCACTCAATGAGGTCTAGTCCCGGACAATTTGAATGTTTGAAATTATCGGATACTGTAGTCAGGGACGGAAGTCTGTTATTGTTTTGGTTGTTTTATGTTGGATGTTGTGAAGGAACGAACGACGATGAGTCAACTGAGTAGTTGGGGGTACCCAGACGGGATCATCTTGATTGATGACCGTAGTATTTCGTAAGGACACGACGGGATCAGGTGATCAAGAGAGAGGAAGTGTGAGATGAGTAACCTTTAGAGAGCCACTCGGAGATCGACGTTAATGATCGGAGTGAGCAGCAATGAAAACTCTCCTTTTTTGTTCGTGATGTTCGACTGGGGGACGCAGCATTTTCGAAAATATTCGAATTTTCATTGAAATTGTGATTTGAATGCAACAAAAACGGATGAAGGAACGCGTTGTGACGATATCGTTCAAGTGTGTGCCCCTTTCTGCCTGATCATGTTCGCTTAGGGGTTACCGTATACTATAGATACGGTATCTTCAGTGCATAAGGACTAATCGATAAACAGGAGGTTTATAAATCTTGCTAAGCTAAAAGTGCTGATCGTCAAGTTACTAATCGATGAGAAAGAGATTAGTGGGGGAGTACTGTAGTGTGATGTGGAACGAAGATCGCGTTGGGATCACGAGGGGTCACGCAGATCTCTCTCGAAAGCGACGTGCGATTCCTTGTTTACGTTGTTTGGTGCACGGTAGTGAACGGTCGAATCTCGCGAATTGCACTGCATTTAATCTAAATTTATGCACGTCTCTCCTCTCTCCCCGATCTCTCTCCTACTATCTAGCCTACTTCCCCCCATCTCCCTTCTCTCCCATCTCCCTTCTCCTTTCTCCCTGCACGTCGCTGAGTGCTCTTTGGTGCGCATTCCACTACCGTAACCCTCCTCCCGTCCGTGATGAACGACCCTAATCAGGGTTACGGTAGCTGTAGAGGATGGCAGTGCGAGAGGCGACGGCTGAGGATGTGCCGCATCTGATGGGCATGATCAGGGTGAGTGGATCGATAATTGGGAGTACTGTAGACGGAATCGATTGGGCTACGGTAGCATTTCCGTTCAGGAGCTGGCCGAGTACGAGAAGATGCCGTCGTCGGTGAAGATCGACGAGACGACGCTGGCGCGCGACCTCGGCCGAGGTGCCTTCGGCGGATTCGTCGTCGTCGATGATGAGGTATACGGTTGGGTTGTGGTGTGCTCGATGGTGCAAGGCTTTCTGTGATTTCAGAAAAATGTGAAAAAAATGTTATTTTTATCGATAAAATTAATTGAATTTTGCGAAACCATTTTTCTCATTTTCTTCTCCTTCTATCGGTCTTCGTTCTCCAATCCTGGTCAAAATGTTGTGTGTGGCATCGGTGCTTTGTGCGATTTGATAAACGTCGCCTTCGCATTGCAGACGAAGGAGGTGGCGGGCATGCTGCTCTACTACCTGCCCTACTCGACGTGGATCGGACAGGTGAGCAGTCAGTTGACGATTCGTCGATCTACCGTACTCAGTATCGTATTCCGTGCTCTTCAGTTCATGCACATGGAGGATCTCTACGTGCGACCGGCCTACCGCCGCAAGGGATATGGCAAGGTGCTGTGGAGAGCCGCAGCACAGGTATACGGTACTTCTTCTTGATCTGATCGATATTTGAGGAATAGATTTACAGTATCTATTTTGATCTAGGATGTGCAGTATCTCACGTTGATTTAGATTTTTTGCATTTGTGTATTGTCTTTCATTTGTCGGGCTACGAGGTACTGTATTTATTGGTGAACTGCAAGCTATACGGTAGATCCAGGCAGCAATAAAGATCAGAGTGTGACCACCAGTGTGACTTCCCTTCGCCTCGCATCACTTTTTCCATGATCAAAGAAACTAGAAACGAGTAAGGTGGATATTCTTGTCTGTTTGGAATGGGTTTGTGCGAATTTTGATTGTGTTTCTATTACTGTGAGAATAGAATGCGTAGCAGACGCAGATGACTGGTGTGCTGAACCTGGGAATCAGCGGAACGGAACGTTATAATGATACTGTAGCTGTTTGTCGCGCTGTGCCTTACCCCTGCGTGAGGCACATCACGACAAACAGCTACCGCTGTTTCCCAAGTTCAACACCTCGCACCAACTTGCTACGCATTCTATTATTACAGTAGTTCCCATGGCTTCATTGATGAACACGACCATAAATACAGTAATCGGAGTGCAGCAGTGAGAAAGAGAAGTTACCGTATCCCTTTGCAGCTGTCGCGTGACCGTGGCTACGTGCGCTTCCAATGGGATGTGCTCAACTGGAACACACCCGCCATCAACTTCTACAAGAAAGTCAGTTGACGATAACCGATTTTCGATCGAGTACTGACTTTTTTTGCAAGCTAGCTGTGTGATCATTTGGCCAAACAGGATATTTTACGTGAAACGAGAGGGAAGCCCTCTCTCCCCTAGGGTCATGTGATAGAGGGAAAGAGTGATGAAAGATCGTAAAAGAATTGCAGTAGGGAAAACCCCTAGAGTGGAGAGTAGAGAGTGATGTAAAGTTGAGTACGCGATACATTGCACTACAATTGGCTCAAAAAGATAGATCGCCCGGAAATTACGGTAATTACAGTGCCCTGGTGCGGTCGATCTGACGGAGAAGGAGGGCTGGCTGAAGTATCGATTGGACGCCGAGGGAATCGCCACGATGGCTGATTCGACCGACTGAGGAATACTGTAATTATTGATTGACAGTACCTGTCTAGGATATGCTATTATTGATTGATGACGATTTGTATCAGCTCTTGTGATATGTTTGCATTCACGATAATCTTTGGAATTTAATTTATGTTGTTTTCTTATTTTCTGAATTTCTGATCGAAGTTTAAAGATCCCCTGCACACAAAGTTTTTTCGAATTCGCTCTATTTGCATGAACAGCAATATCCGAGCGCGCAAATTCAAACATTGCACTGTATCATACTGTAGATCCTGAATCAAGGGGCTCTGGCCAAGGGAAGTATTTCTCGGTCATGGTCGATAATTGTCTCATGGTAGGTCAAGACTAAGTACCGTACCTAATCGATCGTACAGTACTCCCAGATACCGTATACCCCTACCGTAACCCAGAATATCGAGAACTAACTTTATTTTCAAAAAGTCAATATACCGTACCCAATAGATCCTACAGTGCCCATACCGTAACCATGTGTACAGTACCCCTTCTACCGTAATCCACACCACTCTGGTCAATCGTAAACTGACTTTTTTCCAAAAAAATTCATTGAGTCCATTCTTGCTTTATACCGTATCCAATCAATAGTACAGTACCCCCAGATACCGTAAACCACTACCGTAACCCGGATTATCACAAACTAACTTTATTTTTAAAAAGTCCTGGGACCGTGCCTAATCGATTATACAGTACCCAAGTAACTACCGTAACCCAGTTCCTTGGGTCAAACATTTTTCTAAAAATTTCATACATTTTTCTAAAAATCCAAAACCTCTCATACAATTATTCTACAATAATTAGAGATACGGTAAGATAGTTTAAAATAATTGTGTGCTCAATTTTGGATTTTTAGAAAAATGTTTGACCCAAGGAACTGTATCTGAGCCAAGGAACTGGGTTACGGTAGTTACTTGGGTACTGTATAATCGATTGGGCACGGTCCCAGGACTTTTTAAAAATAAAGTTGGTTTGTGATAATCCGGGTTACGGTAGTGGTATACGGTATCTGGGGGTACTGTACTATTGATTGGATACGGTATAAAGCAAGAATGGACTCAATGAATTTTTTTTGGAAAAAAGTCAGTTTACGATTGACCAGAGTGGTGTGGATTACGGTAGAAGGGGTACTGTACACATGGTTACGGTATGGGTACTATAGGATCTATTGGGTACGGTATATTGACTTTTTGAAAATAAAGTTAGTTCTCGATATTCTGGGTTACGGTAGGGGTATACGGTATCTGGGAGTACTGTACGATCGATTAGGTACGGTACTTAGTCTTGAACTACCATGAGACAATTATCGACCATGACCGAGAAATACTTCCCTTGGCCGGAGCCCCTTGATTCATGATCTACAGTATGATACAGTGCAATGTTTGAATTTGCGCGCTCGGATATTGCTGTTCATGCAAATAGAGCGAATTCGAAAAAACTTTGTGTGCAGGGGATCTTTAATTTATTAAGTTGTCGAATTGGATGTGTGATTGTTTGTGTTCAGTGCGAAACGTTCTCATGCATCGTGCGCATACCTTGTTGTTCAACGATACAGGCCCAGGCCGGATGATCACCGTCGGATGACCTTCAGGATGATAACCAAAAATAGAACCCTCCTGTGGAATGTTTCCGGTCAAGAAGCCTGAGAAAATACTGCAGAAGAGTATACTTTTTGGTTATCATTAGGTTAGTCATACGCGGTGATCTCCCAACCTACTAGTGTCGATATTTGTGATCGAAGAATGGTATTTACTTTGTAGTTAGTAACTCCTACACAGTTCTTTCCTCGAGAGTATTAGGAATCTTTTCTATGGTTGACTAAAACGCAAACCTACTACATCCTTTCAGCTGACCTTTCGCTTTGATCTACCTCATGTCTTCCCTCCTCCACTCGCATCGATTGATATCACCCTCTTCCCTTCTCACTCCACTCATTCGTTCACCTTGTTCTCATCGGAGTTTACTATTTCTTATTTTCACGTTCGCATTCTGTCGTGAATCGTTTTCTGTCGCATTTGTGTTGTTTGTTGAATCCTTTATCTATCTACTCATATTATATCTATACGTTTACCACCCTTTTATTATTTCTACTCGTTCCTTTGGTAAACTACTCGTAATGGGCATCGCACTGATGAGGTCCCCCCATTGCTAGGCGGGTAGGGAGTATGCGACCCTTTTCTAGGAAGTATTTCTCTGTTCTACTTCTCTTACTAAGGCAGTTTTCTCTATTTTTCATATAATTTCTAATTCACTTTAATTTTCTTTCGCAGGTACGCAAGCAGTGATGGGATTCGAGGAAGACAAGGAGCAAGTCCGTTTCCTGATTCATTGATTGTCCCGAGAGGCTATTATTGTCTAGTCGGTGAATCCAATCAATGCTGGTTGTTGTGAATCCTTATTAGTGAAGAGGGGGGGGGGGGGGGGGCGCGATCTTAATAAATATAGAGTATCAGTCTTTTCTCAGGTGAGTGATGTCGAGGAGTGCATCGACGCGTTCTCGAAGATGACGATGACTAAGACGACGACGACGACATCCATCTGGTATGAATCAGTATATTCTTCGAGGAGGGAGGAGGGCAGGAAATGTAACTCTCTGTGCGGAGAAAGGAGGCTACTTTATGTCCCCTTTGCATGCTCTCTAGCTAGTACTTCTGTAAGCAACCGCATCGTGCAACCAAAACGCATATTTTTTCGCTGTTGTCATAGTCTCTTTTTATATCTCCCATCTCTCTGCTGTAGTTAATTAGCACATATATTGTATAAATACTTATTTGGCAATGTATTGCGCCAATTTCTACAAGCTACAGTACCCGATTACAGTCCCACGATGGAATCGCTCCCCTGGCCGGTACTCAACCGCCTCTTCTCCTTCCTCCTCACCAACGGGGAGTGCAAAGACCTGGGAAGTCTGTATGAGGTACGGTAGCATATTTCGACTCCATTTTCTGATAGGTTAGTGCTAGTTCCTGTATTATCTCACTTTCAGGACTAATAGTATTGGGGGGGGGGGTGGTTATCATGTATATATGCTTTCCAATTATATGAAAAAAAAAAATATTTTTACAAAGGAATGCATTATCGATTCGGTATTCACGTCCGTGTTGCAGGTTTCCACTCACTTCCGAGCTTGCGTCAAGGAGTTCATGATGAGGGTTAACAATCGAGCGCAAGTCAGGCATGTGTATCTACAATCGACTAAGGTGAGCGCTGTGCTATCGATTCGTTGGAGCACAGGAGAGGAAGTAGAGGCATGTATGCTTAAAATTACCGGACGAGGACAAAATCGCCCCCCCCCCCTATTTTTTGTTCTCAATCGAATAGCCGATGACTGAATTAGTTGAGAATGAATATATAAAAATGCTAAAAATCAATAATAGCCTCAAGGGAAAGCCGGAAATTATCAGCGTAATCCCGCGCTCTCTATATGAGGCCGTTTGCCTAAGAATCGAGCAATTGTCGGCACAAGTGTAGAAGGAAGGGGTTTTCCCGCTAGAATAACCCCAATTAATTATTAATTACTCCCAATAAGCATTACAATATTTAATTCGTACATTAAATAATAATTATGACACGTTGGTCCCCTCCGTTGAACAAACCTACCGTAATCGTTGCCCCGTCTCGTTGCCGTGTGTCATTGTGTCTTACCACGATTGTTAGCACGCGGTACTGCCTTGCACCGCAGCATTTGTAATTCTTGTTTATTTCACTTCCTCTCCCGGTCGTCGTCGGAGGTTGTTGTGTTATGCTGCTCCATAAATATTTATTATAATCTTTTCTCGTATTCAAGGGGCGTTTGCAATGGGATTTCAAGGGTTTATTCACGTAGTCGTTTGGTGCGTTTCTGCGTTAACCTTCTTGTCTTCTCCCTGCACTTTCTCCTTGTTTCTCCGCTTGTTCTTCTTGTTAGTCACACTGTCTTTGTGACGTGTGCCAGCGCTGTCTTGGTGACGCGCTGAGCTCCTGGCGTCTTTGTGATGCAGGAGCGTCCTGTTGTCTTTGTGATACAGGATCGTCCCGAACCTTGGCGTCTTTGTGACCCAAGCTGTTCGCCGTGTCTGGGTGACCAGTCAGAGCAGAGATTTCATCTTGTGGGCACGAAGTGCTGCCCAAATCTTGATTTCTCCGCCCGGACTCGTTTCCAGAACGGAATCGGTTGGAGTGGAGCCCTGTTTTCCCGATTCCTAACCGAGTCTGGGGGGAAGCAGGCCCCTTCATTCTTAACACAAGCCAAAAATCTCAATTCTCTCTCACTCTGTGTTTTGGGGTTATCGAAGGTGCTGAAAACGATAGGCATATTCATTTTGCTCCCGGAGCCGTCGTTGGTTCCAGACGCCGTCACGTTGGCATCACGTCCTTACATATCACGAGTCTTCTGAGAGATTGCATGAAAACAGATCCCCCGAGGAACTAGGAGCCGAAAGTTTGAGCAATATCCAAGATATATTTATCCCAGAGTATATTGGGGACGAGAAAACTTTTGACGTTGGCAGTTTTTCTCAGAACCGGCTTTTAGGGAATTTCCGGTTTTTGTCCCGGCTTAGGCGTATTTCAGCTCAAAGTTGCGCTAGATGGATGGCACGGTGCTCAAAAAATCTGGAAAATTATTTCCAGAAACTTTTATGTTGAGCACGAAGACCGTTAACATTGCTATAATGCTTAAAACCATGAAAAAGCGATTTTCAACGCAGAAAAAAATTCCTCCTGGCTCAGGGACCCCACCACGAACATTTTGAGCACAGATTCTGAATCTACGTTATCACATTAGTCTATCAAAATTCAGAGCAGAGCTCGGTAGGGGTGGGAATGTACTGTAATGAGGCCAAATATTCCCAAAATAGCATAATTTTCAGAATTAGTGGAAATTCGAAGCCTGGAAAATCGATCAATTAGGGGTCGAAAGGGGCATATTTAGATTTTTTCGACATTGCCTGATCAGAAATGTAACTTTTTGAACAATTGAGCAAATTCTGAGAAAAAAAATGAAATCATGTTTTTTTTTCGATATTTTCGGATAAAAATGAGTATTTTTGTCGAAAAATAAAATCTCTTCAATTGGTGTCAGAAGTCCAGAAATGTAAAAATGAATAACGATGAGGCATTAGGAGTCCACCGTGTTTACTTTCGACCCCTAAATGATCGATTTTCCAGGCTTCGAATTTCCACTAATTCTGAAAATTAGGCTATTTTTGGCATATTTGGCCTCAATACAGTACTTTCCCACCCCTACCGAGCTCTGCTCTGAATTTTGCTAGACTAATGTGATGCCGTAGATTCAGAATCTGTGCTCAAAATGTTCTAAGTGGTGGGGTCCCTGAGCGAGGAGGATTTTTTTTCTGCTTTGGAAATCACTTTTCCATGGGTTTAAGCATTATAACAATGTCAACGGTCTTCGCGCTCAACATGAAAGTGTCTGGAAATAATTTTCCGGATTTTTTGAGCACCGTGCCATCCATCTAGCGCAACTTTGAGCTGAAATACGCCTAAGCCGGGACAAAAATCGGAAATTCCCTAAAAGCCGGTTCTGAGAAAAACTGCCAACGTCAAAAGTTTTCTCGTCCCCAATATACTCTGGCATAAATATATCTTGGATATCGCTCAAACTTATCAGACTCCTAGTTCCTCGGGGTTCTGCATTCTCTCAGAAGACTCGTGATATTAGGTTGATTCATAAGTTTTGTCGTATTTCGGAGGTTCACAATATTTCCCTACAGGAAACGTCCCAAATATTTCCGTTGCTTGGCCTTCTAGTACATGTTTGGGGTATGCATGCACATTCAAACCATAGGGTATAGCTGAGCTGTCCATGCCGGCTGTGCGAAAAATAACAATATAAACAGTTTTGAATTTCAAGCAAATTTTATTAATTTGTATGGCCGGGTGCTAATTCGCAGAGAGAAATAATGAACCGAGCTCATGCAGCATGCTGATATACCCCGTGAATGCTCTTTCTAAATATATGTCAGATATAGTGCTATGTTGAGCGGAACCAATGATATAGTCCAATGAATGAAAAAAGCAACGGAAAGTATAGGCGCTGATTCACAGTCAACTTGCCCAACTCTCCTGAATCCAGAATTTCAGGAACTGGGCCTAACATAAGTGCGTTCCAATCATCACTCATGGGGGTCTAATTTATCACTAGAAGCATGAGGAAAATGTTAGTCTGCTTGTGGAAAAATACAAATTTTCAAAAAAAAAATTTAGCCAACGATGCAAGTGTAGGTGTTTTGAATTCAAGATTGTCATTCAAGAGCTACTGACTCCTAACATTCGCCTAAATAGTTAATGTGAATGGAAGGATTAACGGTTTTGATGGTCACAATAAATCATACATTGAACAAGTGTATGAGGTAGGAATTTCAACAAATTGCAAATTTCAGCAGATTGTTTTCCATACAATCGTTCTCTATGGGCCAGTCATTTCAACAGAATCCAATCGACCCCAAACTGTAACCGTATACTGATCGCCTTGGCTAAATTATATTTCACAACTATTTGGATATTAATATATATTGAGAAGAAAATTCGGCTTGCAAAACTTTTTCCGATCGTCACCTATCATCCACATTATAATATCTCGTCTTAATTTCTAGAACGCTTGTCGTTTCTCATTATCCGTGAGTGGTTAAAAATTATGCCCATATATTCTACTTTACCCATATGAGAAAAATAACAATACAATCTCTCTGAGGTACGGTATTAGTGAAACGGAATCGCATTGCCTCTTCCATATTTGGCTCACCCCTCCCTCATCCTTCTCTACCCACTCATTTTCTAGGTATTTCTCCCTGAATTTCGGTCAAATAACACCTCTGCGATTAGGAGGGAATGAGACGTGATGTGAGAGGGGGTAGATGAATTATCGAAGAACTGCTCACATTTGAACACTATTTTTACCGATAGTTTAGTATTTACTCCTTTATTATCTTATATCGAGGACTAATATTATGGTTATCATATGCATATGCTTTCCAGTGAAAAAATAGGTCAGATTGTTGTGAAGCAATTTATTATCGACTCAATTCAATTCGGTAGTCACATTCATGTTGCAGGTCTCCACTCACTTCCGATCCAGCGTCAAGGAGTTCATGATGAGGGATGCAAATCGACCAGAGATCAGGAATGTTATTCTGCACACCACTAAGGTGAGCACCGTGCCATTGATTCCTCGTAGACTAGGAGAGACGACAGAGGGGCGCTCACGCCTTCCTGTGCTACTGTCGTTTACCTACGTGCAAACAACAGACGTTGGATCGTTCCTTCACCGTACCAGAATATTAGAACCTAGAGAACTCGTAATCAGTGGTCGAAAAGTAGGTGCAAAATGACATAACATGACCGGTTATTGGTGTTCGAACTTTTGGAATAGCAGAAAACATACCCATTTTTTAAATAAAAATGTTGGCTACAATTGTAAAAACGTATCAATTTTCACTTTTTACAATTTGTGTGACCTTTTTACAATTTGTGTGACCTATTCTTTCGACCACTGCTCGTAATTGTAGGAAGTGTCGCCCCCTGCCGGCATGTCCTTCGCGAAGGGAGAGCGGGAGAAGGTGAGCTTCAGTTTCAAATCAAACTATGGGCTCCATCTATTCTTGTCTATTGCACATTCTCTTTTTGCTAGACATTCGCCTTCTTTCACGGATATTTCAACGATTCTGCGACTACTGTAGGTTGTAGTCGCTTGACGTAAAATTGATACTAGGTCGGATGAGAACTATGACGTCCACGGCAATCACAGCCTTAAGGAAACGTAGAGTCAAGAACTTGTAAGAGTCAACCTCATCAGTAAAGATATTCGCGGTAGGAGTCCCAAGCGACCGAAACCAACTTGTTCCCGCCAATACATTTTCAACGTTGAATTCAAATTTCAAACCGCCCTAGCATCAATATTTTTAAATATTTTTACATTCTCTGGCCTTTCGCACAAATGGCATGCCATAAGCTTATTTATCATCTAAAAAATAAACCCAAAAATGGCCAGGAACCTTGTGCGGATGCGCCTTTTTATTAACGCGTTCACTTTTAATTTTCTGACCTAAATCTGACCTACCCAAACTTCTATTATATAATTTTAAAATAATTCTAATTTGCTTTCATGAAATCGGGCATGCTGAACTACCCTAAGCCAAAAAGAAATTCAATTTAGACGAGTTTGAGAAACATAGACAATGATCGCGACACGTCACGCGACGCATGAAAAGCCTAGGGCTCTCACACTGCGGCGTGGGACTCGTGACGTCATGCCGTGTTTGATACATCAAAGGCGGTACGACGTCTCATCCGATCTCGTGCACGAAAAATCGCGTGACGTGGTTGCACTTAGATCATGATAGATCTTGCATCGCGTAAATCATAAACTCTACTTTATCGATTGCTCTCAGGACGCGCTGAGTCTGGAGATCAGATTCTGGGCGTGCAACCTTCGCTTCTACGACTTTTCCAAGCTGGAGAAGCGACGCTTCTGGCGACTGTGGTATAACGACTACACCGACAACGATCGACACCCTCGACTGCGAGCGGTGGTGATGGGACCGGAGGATCCCATTCTCGAACAGGTCAGACACTGATAGAAATTATTACAAATAGACTTTTTCAAGTAGAATCTTCAACAAACATCACATTAGATCGTGTGAACTGACCATACTGATCAATCTTAAATGGGAAATTTTGAAAATCGTACGAAGGATTTTATCCATTTCACATAAAAAAAATTACAAAAATGAAATCTTTATATTGTATACTTTATATTGTATTTATATTGTATGAAATCTTTATATTGTATGTTTTAAATATATTTTTTCGCAGCTATCGGGTCTCTTCCCCTCATGCATCGAACACGTGAGTATCGGCGACTCCTATCGAACCATCAACTGCTCTGATCTATCGATCTGCGAGAATCTACTGCTCAAGTCGACTATTCAGCGTCTTACATTCTCTCCTAAGACCATTGGAGATCACACGGCGTGAGATACCATAGCTTATGACCTAGTTTACTCCTTTCCTCGTACTGGGAGTATAATGCGTAGCAACGTGGGGTCATGATAAACGTGTTAAAATATATGTTATCATTACGCTACTTTGCTACGCATTCTAATCTCACAGAGACGTGCCCATAATTTACGGCTTGCAATACCATTTTTGGCGTAAAACTTGAAATTTCGAGATTTTAAGAGGGTAAAACATTCCCAATATCCTCTGCAGCCCCGCGATACTCTCGATCGCCAATCGGACTTTGCATCGGCTCTCCTTCCGGAATACGGATCAGCAGCTCACTTCTCTCGGTGAGTACGGTAGAATTACGTTATAAAAATGGTATTACGGTAGAATTCCAGTAGGACAGTAGAAAAACACTATGTTATAATTGAATTCCTAGGAAGTGGTGTTGATCGCGGGCAACTCGTAAATTGTGCAGAAATTGATATATGAAACTGAAGGCTCTCTATAATACGAAAATAAGTGGCTTGGAGAGGAATTCAATGTCTCTGATCACTAAGGCTCGCTATAGTGTGGCAGAAATCCGCGGCTCACATACTCTCTCACCGGTCGACCTTTCGATAGAGTTGAGGAAATGATTAGAATGACCACTCATTATTTTTTTGCTACAACAAAGGACTCTTCGTAATTCTGCAGGCTCCTTCTTCCATTCCCTCGTCTCTCTGCCCGTATCCCGTGTCTCCATTGAGTGTGCCGGGGAATTCTTCAACGGCGACTTCTCCTTCCTGGAGAGGTTCCTCGACGAGGTGAGCACTAGGGGTAAGCTATTCGAGGCAGAATTGCGATATCGCAAACCCTAGCGAGCATCTCGGCACGTCCTCGATGATTGGCCACCTTATCAAACCCTCCTTATTTTTTTAGGTGCTCTCTACCTACATTTGCGGTGGGCAGTAAGTTGGATGAGAACCGTTTGATATGAACCCACCGGATGTGAACCAAAAAAAACACGGTGTGGGAATCTAATTTGAAAATAGTGGGGAAGTTAATTTTTTGGTTCTCATTCGACGATTCTCATCCGACCTAGTGCCTTTCGGTGTAATTTACTTTCCTATTTGGCCAGGAATAAATTATGATTAGGTTAATCGAATGAGAGCGCCGAGAAAGAGAGAAAACGATTCGATTTTCATAGACCCTGTGGCTCTTGGAGCGAATGCTGCTGACATTATTATGCCAACGAAATGTCGTGTGCTGTGTTAGTAATGCTTTCTCAACGTGACGGTACGTGTATTTCAGAAGCTGTCGAACGGGACGATCAAGTGGATTCGGACGCTGGACTATATAACGGACCAGATGACGATAATGAAGAGACCGATTCACCTATTCCTTTTCGAGGGCTGTCTGGAGTGGGAGAATGCTAAGGTCTATTTTACGGATTTCCGACTTTTTTACCTTTTTTTACGAGAAACATTTAAAATCATGTTCGCGCTCCTTGGACTTTTGCCAACTTTTTCGAATTATCTTTTCACCGAACGGAAAATAGTTGTGAAGTAATGCGAGATGAACTCTTCTTTCCTCTAGCGTCGTGTGAACGAATAATGAATGATCGTGATAGAATTGCAGTTGGGAAACCCCTAGAGTAGATCGCCGAGAGTGAGTAGTTGTGTAAGTAATGCACTAATTGCACTACAATTCAAGAAAAAGTTAGCCCGTGATCGCCCGGCAATTACGGTAATTACAGTGCCCTGGCGCGGTCGATCTGAACAAGAACTAGCTGAAGTATCGATTGGACTCCGAAAGTATTGCCAGCTGAGGATGACGGTAGTAATTGTTTGTTATTATCCGATTAGGATATACTATTATTGATTGCTAATTATTCTTACTAACTCTTGTAACATGTTTGCACCCAAGATAAACTTTGTGATTCCCTGATGAGCGGCGGAAATGCCAAGCAATGAAGGGGGTTGTAGACAGGGGAGGGTCAGAGAAAGAGTGTTAGTTTCGAGATAAGGAGAAATCACCCGAGAAAATTGGAACTCCCTCCGCTCTTATCAATCAGATCGTCATTTCCCTTATACGGGAATTTCTCCTATTCATTCGCTGTTGATCGATTTGTAACTCTGTTCTTATCCTCCGAAATGCCCCTCCGTGTAGCAACCAAGGAGGATGTGCCCGATCTCTTCGAGATGCTTCTGGTGAGATCATCGATCTACCGTATCTCCAAGTTCCATTCAGGAGTTAGCGATTTTCGAAAAGTTAGAATCGGAAGTGATAATAAGTAGAGAGCAGTTCGCCCAGGACTTTGAGGATGGTTGCTTCAGAGGATTCATCGTCATCGACGATGAGGTACGGTATTGATCGGGTTCCGTAAATATCGATTGATCACAGACCGAAAAGCCAGCCGGTATGGTAATCTACCACTTCACGTACGATTGCTGGAAAGGAAAGGTGGAGAATAATGTAGATCATGAATTATAAAGATACCGTATCTAGACAATGTCGATGGATGAATTGATAGTTCGGCCGGAGTACCGTAACAAGAGGTACGGTAAGCTGTTGTGGGCAGCAGTCGCACAGGTATACCGCATTGCATCTCGATCGATATTTTTCCGTAACCTCAGGTGGCCAAGGAGAGAGGCGTCTCTCACATCATGTGGGATGTTCTCGATTGGAACAAGCCAGCGATCAATTTCTACCATTCGGTGGGCATACTGTACTTTGATAATCGATCGATAATAGATCAATATTTAGGTTTCTGGAGTAACGGAGGAGAAGAATGACTGGGGAATGCTGCGATACAAGATGAACAGAGACGGCATCGACCAATTACTTGCCAAGACCTTGAATTGAAAGCCATATTGGATAAAATTGAATCTCATCCACAAATAAGACGTGATTTCGCTTTTGCAAGCATTGAATTTTCACTGATCAGTGAAACTTGAGATGTTATCAGCGCAAGTCGATGTCTAGTGAGAATTATTTGGTTGTTTGGTTCTTCCCATATCATCAGTCCAATGACTAAGAAACTCAAAAATGACATCATGGTCACCCATGGAGCAGGGGAAAGCAAGAAACCTAAAAAAATAAAATAAATAAAATAAAGATCAGTTTCCGATACAGCTGACCTCGAAGTACACTGTAAGACAATTCGTCAACCTTCAAAGTTCATCTCTGAAGTGCCTGCTCATCGCAATTCCTTTCTTTCTTCTATTTTATATTTCCACCTTTAAATGTAGTGTTTTTTTTATCTTTCAATCTGCTCCTTTAACTATTGTGTACCATTCCATCCACTCTGAGCACCTGTATTTGACGGTTTCTTCTCGACACCTCCCCCAAAAGTTCCGATTATTCTTTTTCTCGTGCAGGCATGCGGCTGCAGCGTGGCGCGTCGTGGTCGCAGATGCTGCTGGAGCGTGAGGCGGCAATCGCGCGCGCCCATCCGCACGACCGCTCCTTCTGGTACATGCCCAAGTGAGTGACATTTTGGCACTTCTTTTATTAATGACCACCCTCGAGGAAGGCCTCCCTCCTCCTCATTCCCATCTCTTCCCATCATTGAAGGGTTGACCGACCAATAATCAGGGAGGATAAATGAGTGGATTAGATGAGGGAGAGTGGAGGTGGATATTACCCGAAGAAGTGTGGACTAGCTTCTCTGGTTCCTCCATTTTTGCTCTATTTCGACTCTTTCATAGTGATAGTGCTGGCATTTCAATGAGTCAATTCTCAAGCCCCTTTATGCGCCTTGATGCATGCCAGAAACAAAAATGAGCTTAATTGTATCTTCTGGATGTGCTATTTCATTCAACTTTCGACGAATACGTGGCGATTAAATCCTTTTCTTCGTTTCTGTGTAGCTGACTCATGTTCTCTAGTTGACATTCAGCTCTAGCTCGAATCTAATTGCTTTCCTGAATGTTTTGCCCTTTTTTCTACTTTAGTTATTTCGCTTAGGATCTGTTCAATCTGAGTGTTCTCGTTTCATCTCAAACTTAATCCTCTCCCTCTTACATCCTGTTAGATAGTAATAGTAAACTGTTTCGTGTGACTGATTCGAAGTGCTCTAGCTGAAGTTCAACTCGATCTCTAATCTAATCCTTGCCTTCTTAGACTGGATCGTCTGTCTCCCTCGGCATCGGCTGCCTTCTCCCTCTCGTACCTCGACCAGCACACGCAGCAGTTCCTCGATGAGTCGGTCGCCACGACCGAGTCACTCTGTCTACAGGTCAGAGCTATTCCTCTTCTGTTAATATATCAAATGTATTTGAGATAAGATATTTTTTGCTGGTAAGGTTTGAGCTCATATTTCCTGTTTTTTTCCAGCACATGTTAAACATTATACTGGGAAAAGAGATTTCTGAACTGTCTCAAAAT
This sequence comes from Pristionchus mayeri, assembly GCA_036245805.1. NCBI lineage: Eukaryota > Metazoa > Nematoda > Chromadorea > Rhabditida > Neodiplogasteridae > Pristionchus > Pristionchus mayeri. The sequence continues at coordinate 29,372,996 of BTRK01000001.1, forward strand.
TTTAGTGTTCGCAGCATGGTTTGTTCCATCTCAAATTATTATCTGCAATTGTAGAACAAGACTTATAGTAACGGAAGCATCACACATGTCGGATTTTTGTGATAAGTGAGATTAGACTAGGGTTGAAAGTGTATCTACGTGCAGATGTGGTACTCGTTCGCCTCGACGCTCCTCTCTGTCATCTTCACCAAGACGAACATCAACGGACTGCTGGGCAGAGGAGGTCAGTGATGGTAGAAGGCCTTCAGGAACTTTTCCGATTGCCAATTCCATCGACTATTAGACACCTTTACCTCTTGTTGCTTCTCATGTATATTCAGAAAACGCTGGTGATTTTGAAGGGTGAGATTAGATACGAAAGAAGCTGCGGAAACTAGGCGATTCCTTGCTTCGCTCAGGCATGTTCCTCTTCTCGACGGACCACATCCGCGACTTCCTCGATATCCCCGCCGAGTGGTCGTCCAAGGGACACAAAGTGGGCTTATAATATTTCCTAAAATTGATTGTTTATCTTGGTAAAATAGATCTCATTACAGTCTATACCATTTTTCGTCGAGCACATAGTCTAGAGTATCGTATGATTATACATAAAAAATGGTCGCTAATGAGTAATTCTGTGTGATCTCGTTGATCATACGAGAGAGTACGTGATATTGAGAATGTATCTCCATAATCATACATGTTCTTTAGCCTCAGTGAACGCAAATAAGTATCTCCATGTACCGTTTGCTGTTAGTAAAAAAATACTTAAGTGAGGATATTGACCATCCTCTCTTTACGGGGCATCGGCGTATCCATACTTGCAGCTGCTGGATCTCGGTTCGGGCGACGGAGGCGTCACGGCGCATCTGGCGGCCCTCTTCGACGAGGTGCACGTCACGGAGATGAGCACGGTGAGAGAAGCTTAGATTACAACATCCGTGGCCAGAAAATGTGGTGCTTAAAATAGGTTGCAATGCCCCTTCCATTGACGATGATCCGTTGCAGATGATGCAGTGGCGGCTGCGGCAGCGCGGCTTCGTCGTCGTCGATCCGAACGCCTGGGACCAGACGCACGAGAGGTACGGTAGATTACGGTATTGATCGATAATCTTTAGTAACTTGATTAGGGCGTGTCGACTTCATAGATGCATTTTATGGGAGAAAAAAAGAATTATTGACTGGGACGTGCGTGCGATGTTTGTTCGAGGAGATAGGGAGAAGGAGTACGGTATGACGTGGTTACGGTATCGATCGATGGCAGGTACTCGCTGATCTCGGCGCTCAATCTGCTCGACCGGCACTTCAGCCCGCGACTGCTGCTCAGTCAGCTGCACAAGTGAGTCTGACGTTATAGCGATCGTTTAATTACAAGTCCATAGATCACTAACGGATATGGGGTATCTTAAGAGACCCTCCACGAGAAAACGTAACAACTGTGCAGGGGTCCATGGATGGCCAAAAATTCGATAATTCCTAAACTTTTTTTCTGAAGTGTAGGTCCCGAGTGCTGATTGACGGCAGCAATAACTAAGGCTGGGGGTCGATTTTGAAAAAGTTACAGTACCCTCCTACTTTTGGGGTCGAAAAAATGACTTTCTCAAAATCACCAGGAATATAGTTTTTCTGGTGTATTTTCACGCGTAGAAAACGATTTCGATATAAGAGCGCGAGAAAAGGCGATTTGAAAAAGATATGCTCGAAAAACCTGTTTTTTGGTGATTTTTGTGACGATTTCAAAATTTTCCAATTTTTTGAGGTGTTTTAATTGTGATTTTCGGAATCTCCATCGGAAACTACATGTATGGTGAAATTTGCAGAATTTTAAAATGGGCCATATCTTCGAAATTACGTCCAGAAGTTCCCAAACCACTGTTTTTTCGCCAGTACGAAGTAAAGTACGAAGTAACCATTTTTTGAGCCAATAGAGAACTCGTCCGATCTCTATATGCTCTAAGGTGATTCATACGAACATTATCTTCATTCCGGAAAAGATAAAAATGAAAATTCGAATAATTTTGAAAAATCATTTTTTTCAGACCTGCTTGTGACATGAAAAAAGTTGACCTCGCCAAATTTCGCGAGTTAAACGTTATATAGTGCAATTTGACCTATAAGTAACGATTTTCGATGCTATAACTCATAAGGATGCAAATTAAAAATGTTATGATTTTTTCGAAAAAAAGCCAGCAAAAAAAATCCGAATTTTGAGATTTCGAAATTTTATTTTTTTGGAATACCTGAATATTCAAACATAAAGCAAATTTATATATTAGATATTTGAAAATATTTTGACACGATTAGAGGCACCTATGGGTTCAAACAACGGCGTTACGTAACGTCATATTCGAGAAAAAACAGTGGTTTGGGAACTTCTGGACGTAATTTCGAAGATATGGCCCATTTTTAAAATTCTGCAAATTTCACCATACATGTAGTTTCCGATGGAGATTCCGAAAATCACAATTAAAACACCCCAAAAAAATTGGAAAATTTTGAAATCGTCACAAAAATCACCAAAAAACAGGTTTTTCGAGCATATCTTTTCCAAATCGCCTTTTCTCGCGCTCTTATATCGAAATTCGTTTTCTACGCGTGAAAATACACCAGAAAAACTATATTCCTGGTGATTTTGAGAAAGTCATTTTTTCGACCCCAAAAGTAGGATTGTACTGTAACTTTTTCAAAATCGACCCCCAGCCTTAGTTATTGCTGCCGTCAATCAGCACTCGGGACCTACAATTCAGAAAAAAAGTTTAATTATCGAATTTTTGGCCATCCGTGGACCTATTACGTTCTCTGGTGGAGGGTCTCTTAAGTAGAAAGTAACATGATGGCTGGTTGCAGAGATATTTTCTTCTTTAAATAAACGTGCTGATTCAACGCACAGTGAAGGGAACACGGATGCATTAGTCAAACGTTACTTTACTATTCACGACAAAATAATAATTGAAGGAAGCATGTCGATAATTAGTATACAAGATTACTTAATTAAAAAACTGTATTAATTGCTTAATTAATATTCGAAGGAAGGCGTTCGACTCGGGGTGCGACGTGCTGCTCTCGCTGGTGCTGCCCATCAAGCCCTACGTCGAGTTCCACCCAAATGGCACCAGCATCCGACCAGGTACGACACTGGCCCGGCCCATTTTTCTGTGTTTACCAATAATTTATCTTGGATAATGTAATAATGTAGACGTAATTTAGATTAGATCTCAATGAATAAGAACGAACAAACTGTAATCGTAGTTTCCCGTAGCATTATGAGTTATACGCGAAATTTTTTTGGTGTGCGATCAAGCACGAGTGGATCCTGATATTGCAAGGGTACTGTAGTTTGTATCGTAGCCCCCCTTGTATGTAGATCAATACTTGGCGGTCGCGGGACACACGCTGGAGGAGCAGGTGAGCTCGCTGGTCGACGGCGAGTTCAGGCAGAGCGGATTCGAGGTACGGTAGGCTTACTGTAGCCATATCGATTGACATACGTTTATTACTTCGCTAATCATGCTGACGAAGTAATCATAAATCACTGTAATTATTTCCAGGTGGTCAAGTGGTCGAAGCTACCGTACTTGTGTGAGGGCGATCTGCACAAGGTGAGAAAATATCGATTGGATCCCCAGAGTAGGGTAACACGATTGCAGCCGTACTATCGACTGGACGACGTGCTCTTCCGTCTGAGACCAGTGGCCGGAGGTACGGTAGTCGATGACATCCATCGCGGAGGCGCCGCCAATGTTGTACATAACGAGTTGTAGATAGGGTGGGATAGTGGTTATTTTTTTCTGTTGAATTTACATCATATTCGCGTTTCATTATCGTTTGGTGTACGCTTTTTGCTCCTATACTCCGGGATCTGTTTCTCTTCAGCTTTGTGAGACCTCGCTTGTGATTTGTGGCCTTCTAACCCCCGATTTTCGGTGCAATTCCATTGTGATGTGGCCTTATTTGAGAAGTATTGATTGATACATGTGTAAAATGCAGATAAAATTGCCTGATTGCGAGTGTCGGAACGCGTGGAAATGCCATTAGTGTTCGACGAATTGGATTAGCGAGACCAGAAGGCGAGAAAGTTGTCACAAATTTATCGAGAAACGAGAACACAATCACTGAAGTGTGGGTGGGAATAGGCGGGCAACCTGTAGGAGGGAAACGTGAAAGCTAACCTCAATCGAATGCATAGAAAGGCACTAGGGCGGATGAGAACGATGACGTTATACCGCCTTTGATATATCAAAGGCGGCATGACGTCATAGTTTTCATCCTACCTAGTACCAGTGCTGGACTCCTTAAGCTTCGCTGTAGGTCAGCCAAAGAGAGGGCGCATGGAAAATGGAAACAGTGGTGAGTTAGAAACGGGAGGCCAGTCGATCCTTGTTCGCAGTTCGACCCCTGGATCCATCGCGGGTCTTCGGGGTCTTGGGCGTTTTGGGAGGAAGTGGCTGCTTGTTAGATCTGAGAGATAGGAGCTCAATAAAGAATAATAGAAGGATATCTTGTTTCCATTTTCAACTAGAATCCTGTTTTAATTCCTTCTAGGATACGGGTAATGATCCAACTAGGAATTGGAATCCAGAGATGCTCATCAGTATCATAGAAATAAATTTTTTTGTCACACACTACGCGGAACAAAAGGGTTTGCGAATGTGTCAAACTGCATAACGCTAAGACGCACTCGATTACAGTACGGCTACACCACAATGTTTATTGGGAGGGCCAATTGTTTTTAACGGCTTCTCTCCTTTGTTCTGCTTTGCGTTTCATTTTTTTTAATAACCAAATCCTGCTCAACGTTTTTTACAATGTTATCCAACGTTTAATACGCGTTATACCTGTTTTGTGCGTGCCAAATCGTCTTATATGCGTAGAAACTCGGCCCTGAGTAGGGATTCGGTTCTAAGATTCGGCACTATGTTTTTGTTTCTCGTGTAAACTATTGCCGCAACCGCTAGTTCCTCTAATTGTTTCATACAATTTTATTTCCAGAGGCTGTATCGCAAGTGCTCGATTACTGGTAAAAGATTTGACAAGAACAACGAGGATCTGGTTGCTAACGTCAGTGTTTCTCTTTACCTGATTATTTCAATTTTCAAATAGCAAAGTACTTACAATCTAGGATTTTCCAACGCAGGATGCGCGCAATTTTTGCGAAGCGGTTCGGACACCTTACATCGCCACCTTGCGAAAGTATTCCAAGCTGCTTCATGTAACGCGGCAGCTTCGCAAACGTGGCGCGGGGTTACTTAATTTTTCGCGAAGCTGCGGTGTTGCTTACATGAAGCGGCACCGCAACTTTCACGAAGCTGCGTGGAATACTTTTGCGAGGTGGCGATGGTGGCGCGCATCCTCCGTTGGAAAATCGGATGTACTGATTTGAATCTAATAGCAAATAGTATTTTCAGCGGGGACTGCGCTCTCAGGGAGGAGAAGATGACATCAATCCTATTTTACCCCACCGTGTTAACCTCATTGATAAATGATGTCGTTTTTTACGCTCTTAATATTGGTTGAAAGCCACCCACTCATGGGTTATCTGTGAAGAACTATGAAGTACCTCTCCTTTACGATAGATTGGAGATCTCCCTTTTGTCTCTCTGCTAGACGGAAACCCGAAATGTAGTATTAACGTTGTGTTGTTTTTATTGTATTGTCACTTCTCATATTTTGATTCCGCATGCATAAATATCGGTTTGAGCCTCTAATAGTTCGAATAACGCAAGTATAATCGACAAAGCAGGGAGAAGTTCTGGCACTTGAAAGAAAGTAGAAAGTGCAAATTTTCGCCAAGGGTTTTGCCCCAGACTCGGGATTTTGCCCGCCGTGTGGAGAGCGTTAAGCGAGAAAAAATAAACGCGCGCGTACGTGAAAGAGGCGGGGCGAAGAGAGCTGGAGATAAAACACGGAACCACTTTGCACGGCTCTCCCGCCGGCATACACCACTTGTCCGTAGTTTTTTTATTTCAGTAATATAGTAAATGGATAGTCCCCTTTCTCTTTAGTTGCATATTTTTGGTTTCATCCTGAGAGCATGCTTCCCTTGTCAACTCGTGGCTTCATTAAATTCTTAAGAAGGAAGGAAATTGCTCCGTAACCATGGCCCGACAACACACACCGGCATACACGAAAGCAAAGGGAGGAAACGAACTGAGAGGGAGAGGGAGAGGGTGCGGGAGGGGTTAGAGGTGGACGCGGATCACACTTTGTTCGCAGTTCGTCGAACGGGAGTACTGTAATATTGATTAAAATCGATAAATTAAGGGTAGATCTGCCACCAGTGCAACCAGGGGAAGTTTAAAGACTAAATATGAGTAACGTACGGTGTCTTGAGACGAGAGGCGTTTCTCGGAGCCGAGTTGGATCTCCTGCAATTGGTTTTTGAATATTCAAGAAATGAAAATAGTCTCATAAATATGATAGATCTCGTTCTAACCTACGCTTTCTTAACCTATGGAACAAATCCCATGTTTCACGGCCGGATCTCCAATTCGCTCATCTCATAGTGTTACTGTATACAACAGTAAACAGTATCTGGATCTGATGAGAATTTACTCTATTTTTACATTATATTAGTCTCGATCTGATATTTGATCACTCTTTTCTCACTTCGCAGCAGCCGTGCTGGGCGGGGGCTCGGTGTGCTGCGTGGCGCTTCTCGTGTTCTTGCTGCGCGACTCGACCGAGCGTCGCCGATCCGCGGCTGCGGTGGTGCCGCGATCCGCGTCGCGTCCCGCGCGCGTCTGCGACGCCTCACGCTGCAAACGCGGACGCGTCACTTTGCTGAACACCTCGAGTCCTAATGTAAATCAGTCAATGTCGCAGATGCTAAACACAATAATGATGGAGAGGTTGCGTTTCATTCTCTTTTACGATATGTTCAGGACCAGTTTGTAAACAATTCCATCGTCTCACCGATCCGGCTCCGCCACGCGTTTGAGGCGGACGCGCGGCACCTCCAGCCGCGGTCATCGGTGCGCCACGCATCGCTATCGGCCGCACGCCCGCGCCCTTCCGGGCTGCCTGCTCCCTGAAGCGATATTGTATCTATCGTTACCTATCTCTGCAGTTCTGATCATTAAGGGTATAATGTGAAAATCAAATATCGAGGATCAACCCACTTGCAGAAGGGGATGTGTCGCTCGGCAGCCTGCTGGCTGAAACTGCGCCCGCAGCACGGACAGTGCACGTAGTCTGGAAAGGACGGAGATCAAAGGTCAACTTCCATGCTCTCTTAATTTTACACATTGCTTAATTCTGTCTGGAACAGATGATAGAGTGGCAGAGGATGGTCCGCTCTCCGTATCACATGTTCTCTAGTCCATATCATATTTTTTCATGTCTCATAGGCCCAATTTGTGAAGAAGCATACATTACTTTCGAAACAACACTGCTTTACTCCATTGCCTATCGCACTCCTCTAGTCGATATAGATCTCACCACTGGGTGTGGAGGTCTTGGGTGGTGGCGGTAGCGGAGCGCCCGTCTTGATGGCGTAATCGACCTGGAATATCGATTTTTCGGGATTTGGCACGGTGCCAAAACTCTTTTATGACCTACCTTCTTGCTGGAAGAGACGGCCTCGATGAAGTCGGTGTGCCGTTCGCGCCATTGAGTCTTCGGCCGGGGGAACTGCCCGCCCAACTGAGAAATCAGAGTGGTGATCTTTGGCCTTTTAATTAGATTAATTAACTATTTATTTTCGAAATGGCTGACTTCCTTGAGAGCAATAGGTTCTGGAATCATTAATATGTTTTCGGAAAATCCAAGGCGAGATGTGTTTTTTCATCAGGGAGACTCATTTACGTTTCACTGTTATTACAAGGTATTCAGTGACGGTTCTCCAACGATCTCAGCCCGATTTCAGTTCAAAATTCCAATAAACTCTAATTCCTCGCTTCGGGCAAGGGAGGGAGGGGGTTGTTTCCTCCCTCTCTCGCTCCATGACGACACGAGGTAGCTAGGGCGTGGGTGCACACAGGAAGGGGAGGATACCTCCTGCTATATAGCCACTTTTCGAACGAAAACAACAGGATTTGAGCAATATTGAGAGGATATTCCTTAATTTTTCGAAAATTTATGTGATCAAGGGCGAGATCAAAGAACAAAATACCTGCTGCTTCTCCTTTGCAGCTCTCCGCACGTCGTGGATGGTGATATCGGAGCCAGTAGCCCGTTGTTTGCCTGCATTTTCGAAATTAATTGCTTAATTAGCATAATTAATTAGAGATCAAAGATTAACCCGAATCGAAGGGCTTCCTGTTCAGCTTGGCCAACTTCTTGCACACCGGCTCATGTTTCTCCTGAAATCGATAATTGGGATGTACGGTAGTCGAGGTAGGTCAAAACGTGTTGTTACTAATCTACTAGCATTTTCTGTTATTCCTAGTACCTATCTATTTTTTGTTCAATTTCCTGCTTTCACACTTCTTCTTTCCCACGAATGAAGATAGTGTAAACTGACCAGTGAGGACTTGATGAAGTTGCGGCCGCACGTCCGGCAGGGAAACGTCGGCTCGTTGTCATCTAAAAGCCGGTTGTGAAATCATAATTGCCGGTTCTCAGGTGGAAATGTAGTGCACATTGTAGCTACACTGATTATGAGAATAGAAGAGAAGGCAGGTGGCTTGGACAGATTTCGAAAAGGTTGCGATAGGTACGCTATGGTGCGACTATAGATCAACTTGGATACTAGATAGAAAAGGATAAAAATTTAAGCTGAAATAAGATCAAAGATCAAACCGGACGGAGTCGTTCCATTGGCTGAGATATCAGTATTAAACAATTTATTTTAATGAGTCCTATCAGGGTCTGGATTTCCACATTTTGAAGGAAAGAAAGCATGGGAAATGACGAGACCGGGGAACCCTAGTAATGAGTCACAGATACTATTGTCTTAGATCGTTTGTTCCTAGTCTGCTCGACATTCTGAACGCGGTACTCTTTTGGGATCTACTAGTGCCAAAGAAGGACAGTGATTCATCCCTATGGTGGATGGCACGCACACTTCTCTACGTCGAAGGGCAGACTCGTCTGGGGTCGATGATGAGACTCGGGATTTCTTCTAAGTATCGCTGAGAAGAGTCGACTTACAGGCATCGTCGCTCGGCTTGCCCATTCTGCGCCCAGGGCGATCCTCGAATTTCGGCAGAAGAGCAGGGAGAGCCAAGAGAGACAATACTCCTCTCCCCTCCTCCCTCTCCCTCGCCTCCCTCGGACGTTGCCCAGGGAAACGATGCGATGCGTGCCTCACACTACTGCCCTCAGGGCACCCTCCTCGTTTCGTGTGATCTCTCGTCGCGCCCTCAGGGCACTCTCTTCCTTTCGTGTACTCTCTCGTCGAGGGGAACGAGAGAACGCGTCGATGTTTACGCGGAGTAATGGAGGAGTACGAGTCCGGCCGCGTGGAAGGAGATCGCGTGCTCTGCCGCTTGAGAGAACATCTGCGAAGCGATTTTCGCAATTTTTTCAGCATAATATCTTACGGGTATTCAGAGAAGGAGGGGATGATCCATGGCTAAAGTGACAAGATCAGGCTCTCATCTGTTATCTCATTCGAAACATAAAATGGGCGCAGGACAGAAACTGAACACAGGAAGATCGATATGTGCTCACTCGATTACCGACGCTATTTCGGCGAAATCTCACCGTGAATCGGTGGAAAACGAGAAAAGAGAATAGTTTTTTTATTGATCTTTTAATCTTCCTACTTATAGGATTGAATCTGTTTATGGTTCTACATCTTCAATCGTTCACATCATTTTTCCCAAATCCTTGAAGCTGATGTTTCAACATACTTGATCTTGGCATTTTAAGTCAGCATCTAAATCCGCTCCACTCCTTGTGTTTTGTCAGCATACGTTGCAAACAAAATTGCATCTTTTGTAACGCTGACGAAGAGACAGGCACTCTCTTCATTTCGCGTGTTCTATCGCTGTCTGGCTGGCGAGTTGGTGCGCTGAATGAAGAGAGTGTCTCCTATCAGCATCACGGCACTGATAGCCGATCCATAACTGTGATTTGGGCATCAGAGACGTATCCAGCGTGGTGCTTATAGCATGACGTCAGCGACTCTCTCAATTCCCCATACTCCCTCGTCGACAGTTGCATAGCTGTCCTTATCTCCAGCGTCTCAGCCATGCTGGGCGTGAAAATATCGAGGGAATAGGGGAGACGCCTTATCTGGCCCCGGTTATAAGCACGTGAGGCTCCACATTGTCAGTCCCTTCGATTCTCGCACAATAGCAAGCATGATCCGCAACGTGTTGGTCGTTTCTGGTGCGTTGACCTACCTATTTTGACCTACCTACGAAGAAAACATGTTATTCTTCTAGAAATCCATGAAAGAGTGAAATTTGAGACCAGAAAGCTGCCGATTTCGAAAATATTTTCGAAAATCTGATTGCAAAATGACTTTCTAGCCCTGGTTGCCCTCTGCGCCTCGCTGGCACTTCCCTCGAAGGGAATCCAACTCGACGACAACTGTGGAGCCGTCAGCGTCGGAATTCAGCTCTCTCAGAAGTACAGCAACGCTAGTGAGTGCTGATCTTTGTGTACGGGAAATGAAGATGATTTCCTCTTTGAATTTTTTTCAATAGAACGCGCACAATGTTCAGTGATCAAGAATCTAGGCAGAACACATGAGATCATCATAGAAATGACGTCACTTCTTCAGTTTCCGACCACGCCAAGTGCCAGATCTGCCTCGACCTGGCCATCCTCGTCGACAACTACATTGACTGCGCTGAGGCTTGATCTTTGGACTTTGATCTTTGGACTTTGGCACATCTCCTTATCTGTTTGGCCATGCGTCTGCCATGCTTTCACGGGATTATCATTCCGAAACCATGGTGTTTGTTGTAGCTTGAAGCGAGCGACTCCAAACAACACATTTTGGTGACGATTAGATAGATAATGTCAAAGGGGAGCGACAGGTCAATCTTTGACCTCTGCGATCATTATTCATAAATAATTATGCTTGTACCAAGACTCAAAACAACGCATTCTAGAGACGATTAGATAGTACCAGGAGACAGGGAGAAGAGATAGATTAATCGTTGGTCTCTTCAGGGTTTCCTGCAGACTAAGGCCAACGAATGGTGCGAGACCACCTTCACCGAGGGATACTACAGGGACGTCTGCTACGACCTCGTCAATTCGATCATTGATACGGTAAGTTGGTATTTGATATCCCTTGATCTTTGACCTCCCTTCATATTTGATACTGTGAGTTGATCGTTGATGCCTACCATATCTCCATCTTCTTTTGTCCTAGACAGTGTGAGAATTAGAATTGAATCGAGAACAATCAAAGAACAAGATAAAAAAAGAATGAGTTATTCCCCGGCACTCTTTTGTTTCCATTCGATCGATCATCACTGATTAAAATAATGAAGAACTTGAGAGGAACAAATGAAAAATAATAGAAAGTTAATATTTTTTCTTTGCAGCTCGAGAAGGACACCGATAATGCCATCAACGGACCCGAAATCTGCACGAAGGTCATGAAGGAGCCCTGCGGACAGCAGTAGAGCATCAGCTAATCGATACCGTACCCCGCCTGAATGTTGTTTGTATGATAAAGTGCGAGAAAACAAGGGAATACTGGATGACTAGTATCGATTCGACGGACATGGTACTATTGAGCAGGAGAGTACGGTAGATCAAGGTGCAAATCCCAAACCGTTCTTGTTTGCCTTCGGCCGTCACTTGCAAAATCCAGAGTAAGAGGCTCGCTCTCTGCTTGCTCTCCTAGTACTGTGAGAACAGAATGCGTAGCAACGTGGTGTACATGATAAACTTCTTAAAGTACTACAATATTCGCGAAACGGGAAAATATTTAGCCGCGAATATTGTAGTACTTTAAGAAGTTTATCATGTACACCACGTTGCTACGCATTCTGTTCTCACAGTACGTTTTATTGTCGGTCCTACTGTCGCACCGATCGAAAGATTTCGGCCGATCGGTGGAATCTCAACCTCGAATATTAGCAGGCGATTGTTCACTCCGATATTGAATGATTAGAGAGCAGGGTAAATGAGATTGAGGTAGAGAGAAAGGCGAAAAATGATCGAGCGATAGAGCCTCGCTCCCTCTCTCCCCCTCCCTCTCGCCTCCGCTTCCTCCTCGCCCGCTCTCTAACCCGGAGTGACTAGAGAGCGCCGCTTCTAGAGGAGCGCTCCCTTTCCTCTCCTCGTCGGGTATGATGAGATGCCTAATCCATTCTCCGAGCGTCGCTCGTGCTCCTGTCAGCGGGCCTCGGCGGTGCAGGCCTTCCATTGGGTTCTCCGATGGTTGTGTCCACCCCAATGCGGGGAGGTGGAGCGCGCCGAGCTGATAAAATCGGCTCTGACCCATTTTTGAAACACCGAATTCGGTCTTTAATGCACTGTGGAGAAGAAAGCTCTAGCAAGGCTCAATCACTCAAAAACTGCGAAACAACAACAAGTCTAGAACATTCGTCTGGTTCTCTTTCTTCCCTGTGCTCCCTCGTCAATCCAACAAAACGAGTGAGGACCCAAATTAAGAGAGTCATTCAAACACTCCCTCCATCCGTTTTCTCGACCTTCGCCTACATTTGTACTGTCGTCACCAAATCTTCAACGATTTTCTGGGAAAGTTAATCTATTTTCGCCCTCTCCCCCCCCCCCTCCTCCCCTCATTCCCATCCCCTCCCTCTCCCCCTCCCCCCCCCCCTCCTCCCCTCATTCCCATCCCCTCCCTCTCCTCTCGAGTGGTCGTCATGAATCTCTCTCGCGAGAGTCTCTCCGCGGAGCCCGTCGACGAGATCACCATGCAGACGCACATCCCCTGGAGCGAAGTCGCCGATGTGAGTTGACTATCGTAGCCTGAGGCTATCACGAACTGATTCTTAAGGTGGAGACGCGACTGCTCGAGATTCTCTACCGCGCTGGCAAGCCGAACGTGCGCTCGCTCCGTATCAAGTTCACTCGAAGGTACGGTAGGCGATCCGCTATTGAGGACTGACTGGATACGGAAGTTCGTCAATCGCTAACTGATTGGATACTGTAGCTCCTTGATCGATAACTGACTGAATACCGTACCTTTCCGACGCCGCGGTCTTGATGTGCTCTTCTCATTCGCGCTGTGCGAGGACTGCACCGCGCTCTCCGGCACCGACCAGGAGATTCAGGTGGATTATCGATTGCTACCGTAACCATCTATCGATTACCGTACAGTGTGATCTACTACCATCTGGCGGTGCCACTCCCTTCACGTACTCGATGAAATTCTTGCCGTCAGATCGGATGAATCGAATGGAAAACTCGATCCAAGTGGGAGAATCGGCACTCGAAAGCAAGACCCACGAAGCATGAACGAGGAGAGAACTCGAAACAACTTCCGATAAAGCTATCATTATGGAATATCTATAGAACCGTGATTCACCTGGTAAAAGAAGATAATGATAGCCAATTTTACCTCTGCAACAAAGTTCCCCTTTGGGGGAGAAATACGTGTTGTTGATAGGATAATTTATCGAGTCATCGCAAATCACAGGATGGAGTACAAGTACAGTATGAACAACAGTTCAAGGCGAGTTTACACAGTGCATCATCGTCGAAACGATAAAGAGCACCCTAGGCTAGCGCTTAGCACAATAAGTTAAGAGGAGTAAAGTACAATAAATCAATCGATATCCTAGCCGGAGTGCGATAGTTATCCGTGCCAAAATCGATAAAATGCATACATGAAGATGAGTACGACGATGCAGCCGACGCCGAGGATCATGTAGTCCTCCTTCACGCGCCGCTCGATCATTGACATCGTCGTGTTCGAGAGTCCCAGCTGGAAGAGGAGGGGTACTGTAGGCCACGGTATCTCGTAAGATCGATAACTAAGAATGTCTACTACCACGTGCTAGGGTAAATTGAGAGGACGTGTAATTATTGATTGATTACGGTAGGTCATACCCTAGCTCCGACGTCTCGGAACCGCCCCTTGATTCCTCGTAGATTGGCGTGCTGCGAGTGGAGACTGTCGAGGACTGACTGGAATATCGACTTCCTTCCTGTGATCGCGCAATACTTTAGTCTATCTCAACGTAAAGCGTTATTAAAGTAAAATAAATTATGTTCAATGGGTCAACATAATTGCACTACATTTATCGTTCAAATCTCGCACTCGAAATCAACGGATCACCAAATAAGAATTATTTAATTCAAATTTTAGCTAATTAATTAGCTCACTTGTCCCTGGCTGATCAGATCGTCCACGTGCCGGTTCGATGACGTCAGTCGATGGTTCATCTGAATGAGGATGAGTCAGTTGAATCAATTTACGCGATTGATCAGCTTCTACATAATACTTCTCCCGGCTGCTTTCAATCTTATTGTGCGTTCTTGCGGATGAGAACGATTGACAAGGCACTAAATGGATCCTACTAACCAGTTGCAGCAATACACTTTCACCCGGTAGTCTCTAAGTATTTCGAACAACTCCACAAATGTGTTTCTTATTGCGAATTTTTACATTTTCCGTGACATCACCGCAAGGGAGAATTCAGTAATGCGACAACCCCCGTTTAAACATACTTTGTCAGAATACTTACTTTCTGCTTGCAGATTTACAAACTAACATTGCTCTATTAGTTTGGAAAGTGTGATTGAATTACAAGAAGGGATATAGTATACCTGTAGTTCGTGGTCCTCCATCATGAGCGAGGTCTCGTTGGGACGGAACCGAGTGCTCATCAACTCGTCTCGTTCCGCCGCAGCTCGCCACTATAATTAATATTATTAGAAATAAAAATTACGTTATCAAACAAAATTAGAGCAGTTAGACAGCCAATCGTAATCGTACATCGTTAGCACAGCTGCATTTGCGCATTGTCATGGGATTTACTAGAAGTATCTCTCACTATGCACACCGACGCTTCGTGTGGAGAGATATTGCATTATGTTGAAATTAAAAATATCGCAGCGTGAGAGAATTGGGAGTGTGAAAACTGCAGCGATTACAAGTGAGACTATTCCATGCCCAACAAGACTTTGATAGATCAGTTTGACCTAAAAAAACATGAGCCAACCTTTGTAGTGAGACGGGAGTGGAGAGCGTTCATGGCAAGATTTGCCTGCTGCACCTCCGATTTGATGCCGTCGACTTTCATGCGAACCTGGAAGATGATGTCAACATTGTTAAGCAACATTATGCACCCCTTATCCCTGACCTTAGCACGTTTTTTACATTCCTCCTAAGGCCCTAACGTTAAAATATGCAACAACATAGAGCAAATGAGGCTGTTCATTCGTAGTCCAATCTGAGTGTATGTGGTGGTCGATCTTTGCGAAACGACTAGGAATGATGGGCAGAAGTTTTGGGACATTTTCTTTTTTTAACGTCTTTGGGTATCGCGAGAAATGCCCAAATAAAGATAATCACTCACTGTGTGTCGGCGAGCAGGCGGCTCCTTGTTGACGTACAGATCCAGACGCGCGGTATGCTCATCCAGGGATCTAGAATATCAGATTTTAGCATAAAACCAACCTTTCTTCGTCAGACGTAGACTCGAAAAGTGAGAAAATGGTCAGATTTGAGGGGAAAAGGGTACTTTAAGTAAAAATATCTGGGTTTTACTTAGGAAACCGGACGAGACACTCACTTTAGCTGATCGTAGACGGCTCTCGAGAGCGTCTGCCCGTCCGATTCGTCTTTGGCATGCTCGAATCGGCTCATCGCGAAGTGGACTTGCTGTAGCAGAACGTGTGTCTCTTGGTAGAGACGCTCCATGGCACGCTGGAAAGGAGGAAGATAAGAGGAGCTATAAACGATAGCACTTAAAATATAAAACAAACGTAAAAAAAACGGTAGAAAAGAGACAAACAGGAGCGAAATTAAGGACAACTCAGCATTAGACAAATCCGGTTTTGGCTAACCGCCAAGAATTAACTCGAATGGACTCCCACCCCGACACCTCTGGTATCTGTTTCTCCTACGGTATTTCGTTGGCCTAGTGCCAAAAAATTTCGAATTATTCGGTCGGTCAGTTCGCTCTCGGCTTCTGCTTCGTCTTTTGCCGATTTTTCTCCACGGAAAATCAGACGAAAGATGGCCGACGACAGTGACATTTCCATACCGTCCAGCTCAGACGAGGAGGCCGCACCCAAAACGAATGGGAAGACGAACGGAGAGAAGTAAGCTTTCTATCTTCTGTTGTGTTGGATTTGTCAGCCGTTATTTCACTTTTATGCATGTTCTTTCAGCTCTAAGCCGGCCAACAAGCTGAAGTTCGACGATTCGTCTGATTCGGACTCCGACTCTGGCTCAGACTCGCGAAAGGAAGAGAAGAAAAGAGCTTCTCCACCGGCTCGGTAAGCTTTTCAAAATTTTTTTATTGTTCTTTTTTTGCCGTTAATTGATGATGAGTAATTGCTTCTAGGTACAAGACTTCTCCGAAGCGCTCGGCTTCGTCTTCTCCTGACAGGAAAGCGAGCCGATCTCCTGCAGCTAAGGCGCGAAAGTCAAGATCCAAGAGCGGGTTCGTCTGTTCTCTGAGTCGATTAATATTTAATTATACTGCTTACGCATTTCTTGCGCACACAGCTAGCTTTTCATGGATTATTTATTTATTACTTTTAATGTTATTATTAAATTATTATTTAAACTATTATTAAAAGCATATAGATCGTCCTCGCCTCCGGCTCGCGGCAGGAAGCGTTCGTCGTCGTCGTCTTCGAGAGGCAAGAGAAGCGACAGCGACAGTCCAGTCAGGAAGAGATCCGTCGAGAGGAAACGGTTGGTTATACAAATACCTTCTTAGTAGTATGCAATCTAAACTAAGAAAATAAATATGAAGTTAACTCCAACCAAAAATATTAAAAATATCATGGACCTATAAATAACCTCCTTAAAATGGATTTTTGTGGTTTTATTGACGTAACAACACTATATTTTCGTTCTTGTGTTGTCTGATCAAAATTCCTAGAATTAGAACTAGAAAATGGCAGACAATCTGCGTCAGTATGCTTATATCCGGAATGGTAGTTGTTTTGTACTTCCGCGCCTATACAATATTCTATTTTCACTGTAATTGGCGTAGGTATTCAGGTCGTCCTCGCCCGTTCGTCGTTCGTCTCCCCGTCGTCGATCGCCCATTCGATGGAAGAAGAGTGACGATGAGGATGAGGGAAGGTGAGACAGATTATCGATTGATATACACTTTGTTACTTCACATACTGTAAACAATTAAAAATGTCCTTGTTCCTCAGGATAATTATGGTCAAATACTAGATTGAAAGTGATTTGAGGGTAGAAGTTTTTAGAACTTCCATTTTTACAACTTTCATGATTTAGTATAATTCGTTCAGACGACGTCGTCGTTCTCGTTCTCGCTCCCCTTCGCCCATCAGACGACGTGGTCGCAGCAGAAGCGACAGCAGGGAGAGGAGAAGGAGGTACAGATAGCACACTATTTTACTTGCGAAAAAAATACTATTCTTGACGTTATCTTACCAGGTATTTTAAGAGATATAAGAAGATTTCTCATCCCTGATTCCAGTTTAATTGGATCCAAGATTAGCGATACCTGATAAATATTGATCCTGATTTTACTTGGCAAAAAAAGTTATTCTCATAGCAACATCATTTCACCTCGGATCGAGAGATCGGTCTATGGCTAGTTTAGTTTTACTGGCGAAAATTTCGACATAGTTCTATGGCGAATAGAAAAAGAGAATTCCTGTTCATCTGATTTTAGTAATCAATCGATAATGTGCAGATCTCCGCCTCGTCGTCGTCGCTCTCCGAGTAGGTCACGCAGTCGCACTCCCCCAGTGAAGAGAGGAAGGAGCAGAAGTAGGAGCAGGAGTAGATCACCAATGTGAGCATTATCGATTGAGTTTGAGATGATCAAATTCTGGCCTCTTGAGTGGTTCCACTCCTAAGAACAATCCAAAAATTTATTTGGTTTTCATTAAGAAAGTTTACGATGATATCTTATTTTTCATATTTTTTTCTCATGTGTTCATTGATAAGGGAGATAATGAATTGATTATTGCGAAAAGAAACGATCAGTGATAACAGAAACACGTGCCTCACCAGATCATGGGGAAAGGCTGATACGTCAAATGCGCAGGACCAATTCGAAAATATCCTGGATTTATTTATCTCATTCCATAATAATTAGAATTTTAGTTTACAAGTGATGTCCTAATACGCAAAATTGACAACTCATTTAAAAAAAATTCATTACTCTAAAAATCTCTTTCAGTGGCCGTCGTCGCAACGAGCGACGTCGTGACGATTCGGAGGATCGAGAGGAGCAGAGAAGGCAGGCGGCTCTCGAGCAGAAGAGGAGGGAGGATGACCAGTGGAGGAGGTACGGTAGGGAATACTGTAGAGGGGTACGGTAAAATAAGAATGGATACTGTATTCTGGAGTTCGATGAAAGGGGTAATGGATGAGCAAGGAACAAGAGCGAAAATGGGAAAAGTCAGTTCGCGATCACACCATTATTCGATGTTGTTTTCTTTGTTCCCAATTCGATTAATTTCTCCACTCTCTCTCTCTCTCTCTCTCTCTCTCTCTCTCTCTCTCTCTCTCTCTCTCTCGTCCCTCTCCTCCTCTCTCCCCCCTTCTCCATTCATTCCCTCATCTCGTCCTACTCGCGACCAGTCGTCACCCTCCTCTCTCCCTGCCCACTCGTCAACTCGCCCTCGTGCCTCCTTGACCTACCCACTTACCGTACTCCTACCACACGACAAGAGATGTACGGCGGCTACGGTTACGGCTACAACGGATACTACCCCGCCGGCTACGTGCCGCCTGTGTGCGCGGTGCCCGGCACGGTGCCCCCCGTCGTGATGACCACTCCGGGCGCCTACGTCGCCTCCGCCTACTACCCGCAGGTGTACCCCGCAGGTACGGTAACTAGAGATTCGGTGGATTCTGCTGTAGATGACATCATAGTTTACATTATGTTTTCTGTCTTCTGATCTGAACGAGTACATCCCGTCACTATATTTACGGTTCCGTGATTTAGAATACTTAGTTGTCGATGTTGCCAAACACGATAGATTGCTGTCACCATCACCATAGATTCATCATCATCCCCATCATCTATCTCTCCATCTCCAGGCTACTACGGCCCGTACGGCTCGAGCTACTGCTACGGCGGAGGATTCTTCTGAAGAAGAGAGGAATTGCGAGCAGAAGAAGATCCCCTCCTTCCCCCGTGCTCCTTCCCTCCTCTCCCCCCCCCTTCGATCAACACGCAAGACATGTTCCACGACTCCCCACTCCCTTCCTTCTCCACTCACTCCTCCGTTTCCTCCTCCCCCACCCACGTCACAAACTCGACAAGTCTTCTTTCCCCCCACTACAACCCATCTACATCTGCCTGCCCCCAACCCCGCAATCCCCAGCGGATAAACGAGAACGAGAGACAGACTGTTGCTTTGGTGTATCACGACGAGATTACGGTGGAATTATGGGATACTGTTGGAAGGGCATTGTTGTTTGTTGTTGTTGTTTGTTTGCTCTCGATCATCGTCTTGGCCCTTGTCTTCATTCATTCCGCTTAGTCGCCGGGTCGCCGAGTGGTTGCCTAACTCCTCTCCTCTCCCCTCCTCTCCTCCCTTCTTTCCCTCCCCTCAAGTCTTCTCGTCATGGCCTACGTCGTAGCCTCTCCAGTGATGGTGGCGGAGCCCGTGGTGGTGGCCGCACAGCCAGCGTACGTGGTGCAGCCGCAGCCAGTGATGGTCGCAGCAGCGCCTGCAGCAGCTCCCGTCGTCGTCGCAGCCTCCCCCTACCCGGTGCAGCAGCCAGTTGCAATGGTCGTGCAGCCGCAGCCCGCCGTCGTCTCCACCGTCCCGCCGCCCAACATGGTCGCCCCCGACGAGGGATGCTGCTGCTGAGAGAGGTACGGTAGCGTGTGCATCCTGTAGCAGGCAGGGTACTGTAATCTTGCAGCAGGCAGCGGCCGACTCGCGAGCGGAGCAGGCCGAGAGTCAAGAGCGCGCAAATAACCTCGTTTTCGCATAAATGATTTCCTCACGTAATCGTCGATTCTTGCACGGAGCACACAGCCATTCGTAGTTCTCGGCGAGTTCGCGGGTGGTCGTACGGCTCCCCTCCTCCTCCCTTCCTCCCTCTCCTTCCTCTCCTTCCCCTTCCCTTCTGGTGATGTACGGGCAGCCAATGTATGCGGCGCAGGTGTGAATGTTGACCTTTGATCTCTTCTTGTGATTAGCATGCTAGGTGATGTTTGCTTCCAGAAGAAGTTGACCTAGTTGATTACTTTGATCTAAACTTTGACCTAGTTGATCTAGTATCGATTGACGACTACCGTAGTCCTCGCTCATTTACCGTAGTCCTACCGTACTCTGTATGCAGCCGGTGCCAAGGGCGTACGGGTCGCCTTACATGATGCGGCCGATGGCGTACCCGGCGGACGAGGTTGGCTACGGTGGCGGGACGCTGGAGCCGATGGGATCCGTCGAGCACCCCAATGTGGTGCTGGCAGAGGGCAACAGGTACACGGTAGACGAGAATACTGTACTCACTGCTCTTGCTACTAGTCTCTGGTTGTGTGAATTTGTGAATGTTTATGCGATACAGTAACCCGATCGATGAATGATGACACCGTAGACAATTGCAGGCCGTACAATACGGCCGGGTCGTGCGGGTACTGCTGCTGCTGTTGCTGCTACTGAAGAAGAGATAATGAAGAGAAGCGAAAATAACCATTCATCACTAACAAGGATAAATACAATATCGTGTAGCGATTGTTATTGTTCTGTGCATTGCAAGATATGGTGAAAGGGTGGACGAACTCAGTGATTGAAAGTGGGGAGAAAATTGGTAAAACGGGAGTGTGAAGGCGTATTTGTGTTATGGTAGCTTGTCACAGTACCAGTGTTTACCGTAATCCTCTGCAGACGTCGCGAGCAGCGCATGGATATCATGCGAGAGGGCGTGCCAGAGGTGTGGGCGCGCTCGCCCACCCAGGGAGACATCGAAGACTGCTACGAAAAGTGAGTACGGTAGAAGATGAGTAGCTCAGCTTTGCCACGTTGTTTGGAAAAGAGAGGTTGTACTATCGGATGGAATTGGATTACTTTCGGCAGGGGTTTCTGGGTTTAAGGTTATGTCGAAACGCGAATTAGCCTTGATCTTTGCCAGATTCGAGAAGGTGTTCAAGTCGGAGAGGAAGGAGGTGGAGAAGGCAGAGAAGATGAAGGAAAGTCGAGCCAAGGAGAAGAAGAAGGAGGACGAGAAAAGAAGGGCCGAGATCACAGAAGGTACGGTAGGGGAGTACGGTAGTCGGGGAATGTAAGGAACTGTGGCGGGAAAGAACTCGGAATATTAGATGTGTACGACAAGGTGGATTAGAGTTATGGTTGATTACAAAACCGCTGACAATCAAATAGATCATTGGTTTTGGTACTTGGGGAATCATGGAAACGGCAAGTTCACTGGCGTGATTGTGAAAATATGATGAAAGGGTTTCGATTGCTTGTGATAGATGGGGATGAGGCGTTCGTTGACATTTGAATCGTCTTTTATTTAATATTGTTTGAGGTGACGCGCTGCCTCGACGAGTGCACGATTCGTCCTCGGATTCAGATGATGAGCCGAAGAAGAAGAAGAGAAAGAAGGAGAAGAAGGAGAGGAAAGAGAAGAAGAAGGAGAAGAAGAGGAGAGAAAGAGAGGAAGAGAGGGAGAGGAGTGAGGAAGGAAGGAAGAAGGTGAGAGAAGAGTGATTGCAATCATGGAACAGCGGTGTGAACGAGAACTACCGTTTGTTGACGTTGCGTGAAACGCGAATTGCAAGGCTTGATTGCGAGAATAGGAAAAAAACCCATATATAATACGTGGTTTTCTCAAGAGAAACTATTTTGCTATCTGATGTTTGAACATATTTTTAATCTATAATTATTGTGTTTTTTTCCAGAAGAAGGACAAGAAGGAAAAGAAGAAGAAGCGTGAGAAGGAGAACGATGCACCACAAGGAGAGGATAAGTGGGTGGAGGTGACCACCGAGATGAGGGAGGAGAGGCAGAAGAAGGAGAAGGAGGAGGAGCAGGTACGGTAGGGAAGAGAGGGGTGTACGGTAGGAGAGCAGTACGGTAGGCAATATCGATTTGCAGCTGCAAATCGGCCCCTCGATCCCTGCCCATCTGCTGGTGAGAGACAACCCGGCAGTGGCGCAGGCGGCAGCGGGACGAGTCGAGTGAGTGCTTAGAGATTAATTAGCTGAATAATCAATACAGATTGTTGTAAACGAGGTTTGGTTTGTGCAATACTAGAAAAGCCGTTCGTTTAACAAATTTTAAATGAGTTGCTTTGGAAAAGATTGAATGAATCTATCTGGCTGATTTGAGTTTCGGTATCGTGTCATAGGCTGGCGGAATTCGTACTCGACAGTTGTGACCGATTGCTAAACCTAAATAAAAATAATGAGACACATGGGTGAATGGACTCACAATGCATGGAAATTTTGAATAGGAAATAATATTAATATTCGAAAAGCTATCAAATACACGAGCTGATTTGTGGTACGGAATTGCATCTTAGGCTCCCGTGATGGTCCCTGGATAATGGAACCAGTAGTCTTTACCAAATACAAAAAATAAGCCAAGGAGTGCAATTGATCACTGATTGCAATCGTAAACTAACTATATTTATAAATATCATAATAAAGTAATTGATTGCAGCACTGCTAACATGCTCAAGGGCGAGGCGGAGGCGATGGCTGCCTACATCGCAGCGGGCAAGCGAATCCCCAGGAGAGGAGAGATCGGACTGTCGTCCGAGGAGATCTCAGTCTACGAGAAGGTACGGTAGGGATACGGTAGGAGGGAGTACTGTAGAATGACGTGAAGTCGAGGAATACTGTAGGACATTGGGGAATGGTGTAGGATGAGAAGATAATTTAGTGTAGGTATGGGATGCTCATGTGAAATCAAACTTTTGTTCATTCATTCGATCACGATGTTTCGTTTTTTTTCTTACATTTCGATGATCACCATTGTGGCAAGCAGGCACTCGGAGCTTTCAATGAGTGGGTGAAACGGGAAATTTACAGGCTGGCTACGTCATGTCGGGCTCGCGCCACAAGGCCATGGAGGCAACGCGACTCAGGAAGGAGAACCAAGTGAGTGCCCCCACTCTCTCTTTATTAGTATACTTCACTCTGGAAAATTCTGGTCTTGTTTTGCTGATCTGCTTAAAATTTTAAAAAAATAACACGATTAAGAGATATATGCTTCTTAGTGATTATTATATTCTAATTCATGATAGAATCAATGCGAACTATTCTGCGAAATTGGGGGCTGTATATCCCGTTGGGTATGATGTGCAGGCTCCGTTAAATTAGAACGCAGAAAAACGTGTGAAAGAAACTTGATTGATTTGTTCGGCGAGTCTTCTCTTAGGCTCACTGGATTCGTGTTGGATAGTAATATCAGAAATAAATAATTATTATCAACTACTCATCATGTTGCGATGATCGATGTGGTCTTCTTGTCGGTTGCTAATAACTTTTAACTATTGGTGAATCATCCAATCACCTGTACCATAGTAAGAGCAGCACGAAATGGGGATCCTTCTAAACTGGTGTTTTGCGGACTAGGACACGGAAGTCAGCCCTCACCGATCGATCATTCGCCTCACTGACAATTGTTTTGATCGCCCTCGTGCCCCCAGGGATAGAAGGCCCCAGGCTATTGTTGTGGGCGGATGAAGTAAAGCGATTACGTGGTCAAGTTAAGCCTGCTGAGACTTGTTTTTTTTTATAAGTGACAGTATGCGAGTTTGAGGTTCCACTCCTCTCTGAGGACTTTACGAAGTGATTAAAAACCGGAACTTGCAAGTTGCAGAAACTTTGATGTTGGGGGAACGACTAACTGATTTATCGGGATACTTTGGCTAGGGATGCGACATGCGCGTCGTTTGCTGATCCATGACGCAAGCAGAGCAGCTGCAGGGGTTAATGGGGAGTTTGCTGATCGAAAATATAGCAGGGGGGCGAGGGAGGGAGAGGAAGGAAAGGGCTTGGTCAGCCAGCTGTGTACTAGCGAGGGGTGATAGCAGAGCGAGGATTGATAGAGGACCTGGATAGAGGATTGTGCGAGCTAGGGGCAAGCAGGGCCTCTGTAGAAGATTGCATGAAGGAATTGGTTAACTGTCTTGTTGCTAGCCTGTCGTATCAAATTGTAATACTGTTCCATAATTGAAGAGGATGAGAGTGTGTTATGCTTAGGAATTTTTGGAAATGGGAGAGGTCTGAGTGTATGTGATGGTGGTCTTTGCGCTAAGTGCTCTTTCCCGTAACACTTCCTCATTAACAACAGGAGGTAACTGATAGCACAGCGAGGAAGAAAAAGAAGCGTTAAAGACCTCGTTCCCGAGTAGTTTGGGCGGAGGATCGCGTGTCCCCCTCTCGGTGTATCTCGCTCTTTCTTGCTCGCACAAGTGTTTTTGAGTGATGAGAGGAAGGGAGAGATGAGGGAGGGGGGTAGGCAGGAGATTGGACAGACATCGGGCCAGTTGTTCGTTTATAGAAGGATCAGCGAGAAATGAATTAATGTTTAGGACCAGACTGTCTAGGGTTGCGCGAGGGTTAGAAAGGATGTGACTTACGCGCATTTGCAGTGCCACCTTGATGTTTGTTTCTATAAAATAATAACAAGAAAGTAGAAGAATGATATCTTTTGTTCCATGTTTTGCCGATGCGATTAGGAATAATGTTGCCAACCCCTAATATTCTGTTTTTAATTCTCTGAAGGAAGCGTGCGCTACTAGGAAGCAGTTCAATATTTAAAAAAAGTAGATTTTCAGCAACTGCAGATCATGGATTCCTTTGCTACGCTAAATTCATCCAAGTTCTAGTCCCCAGTCCTCGCTCTGATCTACTTTTTGTCTTCGCTCTCTCCCTTGTCTCTTCCCTCTCTCCTCCTTCTCCTCTCATAAGCGATCGCTCATCATCTCGGGTTTCCTCCTTCTCTCTCCTAGAGGAGAGAGAGAGAGGGGGGGGGGGAGTCCCTGCTTTTTTGAAATGAGAAGGCAGAGCAGGCTGGAATGAGAATGGGAGAAGCATCAAGCATAATAACAGCACAGGGGATTGAGGGTGGATAGGGCGTGTTACAACCGATGCCTGAACTTTTCGCAAATGTCAATGGACTGCAGTTAGGATAATGAGGGTTGATCATTTTCAACTTTTCTGATCTCTGATCTTTGAATCCTGAACCTCAGGCTAGATCTAAATTGACGTTTATAGTAGACTGATCCTTGATCTCTGCAGGTGCTGACGTCAGAGGAGAAGCGCATGCTGTCCGGCTTCTCGGTCGAGGAGAGGAAGAAGAAGGAGGATGCGGTGCTCAATCAGGCAAGCTGATTCGTGTTTCATTTGAACAAACCTTTACAATATGTACTCAAAAGGCTACTGAAAAAATTTTTTTTTGCGACAATCGTAGTGAATTTTGAGTAACTAGTTAAGTCAAAATTTTATTTTGAGAAATTAAAAAAAATATGGATGACTGAAGCTCCCGATTACAGTTCAAGAACCTGATCGAGAGCAAGCGCGCGACGATGAACAGGAACTAAGAGGAGTTCCCAGGGGCGAATCCCCCCTCTCATCCCGATCGATCGAGGGGCCGAGCCCCAGATCGAGGCATTATTGATCGATAATTGATCGTTGATTATTGATCGATCGATTACTGACCCGATCGAGGCATTATTGTTGGTTGTTGTCCAAGCACATTTCGCATCCGTTTCCGGTTAAACCAACGAAACAAATTTTGCGAAATCGTGCTTGGCCAAGGCGGTATTATTTACGTGTGATCAATTGACTATTATTATTTATTGCGTTTATTGTTGTCCACAGTAGCATATTCTTCTATTGTTGCGTATATTTTTCGAAAACGAGTCTTCCACTCTGTCTCAAAATAGCCCCGTTTGAAGAGGTTTCATTGCCTCGTCGAGAGATATCTCCAGTAGATGTTGTGTCGTCATCATACTATTGTTATTGTCGTGATTGTCTCGTCTAATAAATATTGTGATGGTATCGTGATTGTGCAGTGGTGTGAACAGGGAAGACAGCGAACAGGGGACATTGAAGGGGGGTGGAGCGAACAGGGGACAGCCCATTTCGAAACGTAGAAGCTGGATCAACACACTAAAAATGAAGATTTAGTATTCGAGGGAAGTTCAGGGCTTCTACAGAAGTGAATACATAATAGCAGCCCCGAGCAAATCTAAATCCTGAAGTATCACACTCCAAATGAAAGCCCAGGCTGTATCTCAGCCTATCCTCAATCGATCGGAGGTGGTCGGGGGGCAGTGATTAGTAGTGGTCGGTGAGGGAGGAGGAGCTCATCCCCGCCAGCTTGATGGATGGCAGAGAGGCGAGGGGCGACAGAGACAGACGTTAGTTGTGTGTGTGCATGCGTGCGCCCCCGGTGTAACGAGGAGTGCGAGCTTTCCCATTCGTCGGCCTGTCGATTTTTAATACGGCCCAATTCATTGCCGGGATTAGTGTAGTTGTTTTCCGGGTGGGTCTCTCTGTCTGGTTGTCTGGGTGCTCTCATCGGATCGCGTGCTCTCTCGTCTGCCTACTTACCTCTACTCACCTCGCAACTCCACTCTCTTCCATGTGATTGCGCGCAGACTGTCAGCGGTAGTCCTGCTTTCTCCTTTTAAAGTGGTGTGAGAAGGAATGCGAGCTTTCCCAATCGTCGCCCTGTCGTTTTTTTACTAGAGTTTGAGGGTAAGCGTATCTTCTTTTAGTACAATCTCTCCATAGAGTTGCGATAGAGCGTATGGGATGAAGGAACCATGGTATTGTTTCACGATCTCGTTCCAATTCCCAATCCGTGTTTCACTCTGCACTCTAGAGGGAAATCTCTCCGCGTACCGTTGACATCACTTGATTGAAGAGAAATGCATATGAGCCCGTTTGCCTAAGAATCGAACAAGAGCCGGCACAGCCAAAAAGTGTCAATTCTTTATAAGTTTGTGTTTTGGGGTAATCGAATGTGCTGAAAACGATGGGCATACTCATTTTTCACCCAAATCCTTCGTTGGCTCCAGACGTCGTCACGTCGAAAACATATTTTCGCGTATATCGCCGCTCCGAAAGGTGCTAAAATTACGTGAGTAAGGTTCCCTGGGTAGAATTTGATGCTGATTACGGCTATCTACTTCATTTCTGATGATTTATTAAAATAAATTTTAAAAATTCAACTTTTCTCTAAGTCAAATGCGTGCTTAGCGAGCTACATGGTTGGAATCGCCGTGACGAGAGGATTCAGAATCTCTATTTTCGTCCATTTTGAGACCGGGACTCCGAAAATTGAAAGCATTTAGCGAGCCGAAGTCTTGAGAAAACAGGAGAAACTATACTTCCTCTCCCCTCACCCTCCCCTCTATCCCCTCTGGCTGTTCGCGAGCCCATTGCAAGGACCGCCAGAGGGAGGGATTGAAAGGAGAGGGGAGAGGAAGTGTCGTTTTCTCCAGATTTCGGCTCGCTAAATGCTTTCAATTTTCGGAGTCCCGGTCTCAAAATGGACGAAAATAGAGATTCTGAATCCTCTCGTCACGGCGATTCCAACCATGTAGCTCGCTAAGCACGCATTTGACTTAGAGAAAAGTTGAATTTTTAAAATTTATTTTAATAAATCATCAGAAATGAAGTATATAGCCGTAATCAGCATCAAATTCTACCTTGGGAACCTTACTCACGTAATTTTAGCACCTTTCGGAGTGGCGATATACGCGAAAATATGTTTTCGACGTGACGACGTCTGGAGCCAACGAAGGATTTGGGTGAAAAATGAGTATGCCCATCGTTTTCAGCACATTCGATTACCCCAAAACACAAACTTATAGAGTATTGACACTTTTTGGCGGTGCCGAATCAATTCGGATCTGCTCGAATCTTAGGCAAACGGGCTCATATGTAGTAGAGAGTAGTGTGTCTTGCAAGTATCTATTGGGGTGTCCGGAAAGTTCGTATAATGCTTCGGAAAAAAGTCAGTTCGCGATCAAATGCAGTGATTGCGCAATCTGTTTGTCAACAATGTATTGCATCATTCTGACGTTGAGTAGTGAGAGGATTTAATCAGTCTCCTAGTTGCTACATTGATTCTTGTGATGGACTCCCATCTCTACCTCCGAGCAGTTTTACTTCATTACTACCGTCTTGGCCGATCCGTGAAGGAGGCCCACTCTGCCCTGGCCCAGTCGGAAGGAGCTGACGCCCCCTCTATACCCTTCTGCTATAAGTGGTTCTCCCGCTTCAAGAAAGGGGAGTTTGGTCTCGATGATCAACCCCGCTCTGGACGCCCCCCCTCCCTCGATCAGCCTCTCGTTCTACGCACACTGAAGCGCATGCCCATGGCCAGTGTGCGTGAGTTGAAGAAGGATACTGGTACTCCCAGATCAACGGTGTCCGATATCCTCCATCGATCTGGGAAGAAGCCGAAACTCCCACAAGTGATTCCCCATGACCTCTCCCCTGAACAGCTGAAAAATCGTGTTCAAGTCTGTCGGGAATTACTCCATTGTAGCTCCAATCTTCGATGGGTCAATTCCATCATCGCTACAGATGAGAAGTGGATCACGTACGATAACCCTGTGAGGAGACTGCAATGGGTGGATGCAGATGAGAAGCCCACGCCCGTCCCGAAGAAGGAAGAGCACGGAAAGAAGGAACTCCTCTGCTTCTTCTTCTCAGTGCTCGGTCCCATCTACTGGGAGATCCTCGCTCCTGGCACCAGCATCAATGCCGATCTCTTCTCTGAACAACTGGAAGATGTCGCGATCAGAGTCCCTCCGAGACTCCTGAACCAGGGCAAAATTCTTCTTCTGATGGACAATGCTCGCCCACATCGAGCGAAGATGACCCACAAGAAAATGGACGAGCTGAAGATCGAGAGGATTCCCCATCCACCATATTCCCCGGATCTCTCCCCATGCGACTACCACTGCTTCCGTTCTCTCTCTGACTTCTGCAAAGGAAAGAAGTTCAAGAATCGAGATGAAGTTGTGAGGGCTTTCGTGAACTGGGCGGTCTCGAAGAAACCCGCATTCTGGAAGAGAGGAATCGAGACCCTGCCCAATCGCTGGAGGGAGGTAGTGAGAAAGAAGGGGGCATACATTGGTCACTGAGAATTGTAAAGCATTGAATAAAAAATAAAAACAAAAAATTATACGAACTTTCCGGACACCCCAATAGCTTTTCTTTGTTTCCATATAGTTGAATCCCCTCAATTTTCTCGAAGCTTGCTCGTAGGGGCATGTAAATCACGGGAACAGATCTGGTGATAGTCACGACTTTGCAACAGTTCTTGTTCCTTCTCCTCCCTACTCTCTCATTCTCCTGCACATGAACTAGTGATAGAAAACACTCCCGTTTACAATCTCTCGTCGTTTCTCTGCGGAGATGATCATAAATCTGCTGATACGAGCGGGAACATCGAGAGTAGCCCATTTCTGATTCTCCCGATCATACTGAATCAATGAGTTGATGAGGAGGCCGATCAATAGGTGTACTTTCTATACACGTTTACAATGTTTACATGGAAGTCCTTCACTATAGCGCGTTTCGATTTGTTCAGCTCAATCCTCGCTCTCCTTTCACTGAACGGTTAGAAGGCAATCAGTCAACTCTCTTCATTCATCCCGACTTCTCACCGTTCATTCTCACCGCACTAGGTCGGATAAGAAACCACCGGATGAAAATCAAAATGTATAATTCTCCAGTATTCCCACATTAGGTTCCCACACTGTCAAAAAGTCTTCCGCGGAAATACAACGGAAGGGTAATATTTTTGATTTTCGTCCGATGTGTTCATCGGACGAGAATCAGAAATCATTGATTCATTGATTCTCGTCCGATTTTTTGGTTATCATCGGGGAGGTTGTCATCCAACCTAGTGCCGATCAGAGAAGAGAGAAGGAATGGATATTGAAGAGCCAGGTGTCGATTTTATAAAACTAGTCTGAACCGAGTGCTCACTTTGTTTCCGAACTCCCTTCCCCTTTTCACCCCATCCGGTCCCCGAGTGAGCCCCTTCAGTCTAGCACTTATGAGAGCGGCTCGCCTCATTGACCTACCGATCGATTTCAAGGAGATTTCGAGCGTGTTTTCGCGAAATTCAAAGATCTCTTTGACTCACTTGACGCCTTCCTCCTTTTGTTTGCCGATCAAATCGGATTGGCGTCATTGGCGGCTGTCAATTGTTGGGAAATAGATGGTTTGCACCAGTCAACACGTTGTATCAGATTCAGTCGAACGTTTTCACTATTTGTCCTGCGCTAGGGTGAAAGCCATAGCAAATGTTGAATCAACCAGACCGTGAAAGGATCATAGGCTGTTCTTTTTTGAATCGTGAGTAATGGTTGCGCTGAAGTGAGAGTTCGCTGAAGTTCATTCATACAAGACAGAAAGATCCGCTTCTAGAAGTTCATTATTTGTACATATCTTGACAGTTTTCATAGCTTACTTCATCTTAACGAAATCTCTTCTCAATTTCAAAGTATCGATTGCTCTCGTGAATATCTCAGTCTTTATGAAGAGTAGTGAGGAGAGGCGACAGGGGGATGAAGGAATTAGTGACCAGCCAGGCCCCCGGAAGACAACTGGTGTGTGAGTCGAGCGAGTAGATTTATGACTCTCCTCTTTTTGCGTGCTCTCTCGCTTTCTCTGACTGAGTAGAGAGTGTGTGAGGGGAAGAGAGAGAGTTGAGTAGGGAGACTACTTCGGAAAAGACGAATGGGGATGTTCGAGTAAGTTGTGATAAGTGTCGTCTGCTCTACTGGAAGCTACTCATTTCCACGTTGTGATAGCACATCATGAATTGATCTTTGATCCGTGTTTTGTCGATAATTTCCATGTATTTCTCATGTCTCGATGTTATCAAATATTTATCAGGCTTCTCATCCACATAACATTGTGCTCATAAGGGTTGATAATTTGTTGAAAAAAATTTGAAAAATCAAAAAATATACAAAATGTTGGTAAAAAATTATATTTTTTGAAGAATTCTTATCATAACACATTATGCAAATCAGTCGCGCGTGCAAAATATGCTAATTTTAAGGTAAAATTCACGGTGGCCGAGTGGTTAAGGCGTTCGACTTAAGATCGAATGGAGCATGCTCTTCGTGGGTTCGAATCCCACCCGTGACGAAACTTTTTTGCCGCATTTTATGATCATCGTTTGACATTAATTAAGGTCAAATTGAATGGGCAAAGCTTAGAAATGAGTGTGGCAGAGGAGGGAGGGGATAAACAAAAGAAGTGCCGATTCGCTCACCGTTTCTTGTTCGATTCCCGTTTCCTCTGCTAGTGAAGTGCTTCTTCCGCTCTCATTATCGAATCTCAACTTCTTGCATTGTCCAGATTCCTCATAGAAGTTTCCATTACAGTAATCCTACACGAGTCGAGCACATCTATCTGTAACTGACGACTTGGATACAATACTCTCACGCGCGCGGTGCGGATGGATGACAACGCGGATGCGCGCGACGTGGCCTACGCGCCTTCGACCTCGCGCGAGGACTCGGCGCCGCCCACCCCACGGAAAGGCATCCTGAAGAGGCCATCGGACATTAGGAAGGAGCGTGATACGGTAATCACACGAACGAGATGATTTAGAACTGATCTTTATTGAGATATTCCCTCTGTATCGTCAGTCACCAGACCGCTTTCCGGATAAGGGACCGAGTAGGATACCGAAGCTAAATGTAACGTGGACGGGGCGGAATGAGGGTGAGAATTATCATTTGGTTGAGTGGCCATCTTTTACGTGCTCTGTGAAAGACAATGTGAGATGAGGGAATCAATAATGACTTCTTGCGCACGTTTGGTGTGAAGCAAACATTCTCATAAATCTGAGAAATCGCCTCCTTCAGTGGCGATCTTCGGGGACACCTCGGATGAGAACAACACGGACTCGGAGCAGCCCCATGCAAGGATGTTCATGACGCCAATTACGAAGAGGTAAACATAATTGATCAAAGGTGGAAAAAAGGGAATCACGGGACAATCAGCTATCTAAATGGAATCTCCTACGAGAAAATCGTGTAAATTTCATTAGAGCTTGTAAAGCATTCATACAATTATCGTTCGATCTGAACAGTAAAGCCACACTCCGAGTCGTGCCTCTCAGGGTCTTCTCTTATCCTTGTACGCTCTAATCTCATATTCAGTAGTCAAGAATTGATCTTTGATCTCTCTCAGGGGCTCAGCTGATCCTCCCTCTCTGCACGGCAGCAGCAGCTCGCCGGGAAACTTCGCCGCTCACGAGACAGCCATCGTCACCGATGAGGAGGAAGCAGCGACGCCGAGAAGGGCGAGGAGCGAAGAGAGAGCCGTCGCTGATATGGTACGGTAGATGGTACCTGGTTCCAGCTCCTGGTACCAGAGCTGTCACCTGATACATTCCTAGGTTTGGGACGGAAAATCATTATGGATGAGGAAACCAGAAATATCAAATATCAACGCGCAGGATGACGTGCTGTCGGTGACTTCGTCGACGGGAAGTGCCGCCTCATCGGTAGTGGGCAGGTGGTGGATCGCCAAAGATACGAGGTAATAGAGATCAAAGATCAAGTTTAAATTTGGAGAAAAGCTGCTAAATTGTTATAGATCAGTTCCTACTCATTCTTCACTTGTAATTCCGTTTTTCCCAATATCTCTCCAAAGATAACAAAGGTTAATCTCAGATTCGTGCCTCACTGCCAGAAGAGGGGCTGCAACCACGCAGGACACGATGATCTGGGCGAGTACCTCACGCCCACTCAGAGGAAGAACAAGGAGGTAATGATCCTTGATAGTGGAGCCCATTGATATGTTAATTGATTGCTGCTCAATAATGGTCTTTGATCTCTGATATTTTCGAAATTTTGTACTGCTTCGACTACCAGTTTTACACATAGGTAGTTTTACACAAATGTCAAAGATAGATTGATCGTTGACATTTGCAGGTGACAGATCTGAAGAAGGAATTGCGCAAGGCGCTGCAGGAGAGGGACGAGAAGGAACAGCATCTCAGCGAGCTGAGGGAGAGGATTGGAGAGGTGATCTTTGATATCATATTTAAAAATATTTAGATACGAGCATTACAATTAAAACATGTTTCTCTTCGCTTTTCACTTAGATAGCCAATCGAAAAATTGAGTTTCAAAGATGTGAGAAAGGCGAGCGGGCAATTCAATTTCTTGAAGAGTTCTCGTGATAATATGGTGCACCGATGAGTTGGCAAAATATTTTGAGAAATTGACACAATTTGAACAAAGGCTTTTCCGGCAATTCCTTTGTTCATATTTTGACAAAGTGTCCATTTCCAAGAAACTTTTGCTATCTCATCAGTTCACCGAAAATATGTATAACAGATCGAGAAGCTGACTGAAGAGGGCCACTCGATGAGCGACAACCACAAGCTAATGCAGGGCAAGAGGGAACTGGAGAAGGTATGATCGGGGAAGGAAAGAACGGATCGAATCCGTCTTGAACGGCCGGTTTTCATCGTTAACGGGCATTCGAATTACGCCACTAGTTGGTATTCGTCGAATGACGGAACTTTGATCATATCCAGATGAGAACCAGCAAAGTACTCTTACTCATTCAGAATAATCTATGAATGAAAGTGAACGAACCTATCGTTTGATCAGATGGAAACTCGCTTCAGTTTCACAAATCGAAGCAAATTGATCGTCAAATGTTCATTTTTATGAATTAAAATCTCCACTTTTCAGGCTTTCGAAGCCGAGAGGAAGGCGACTGAGAAAAGGCATGGAGTCAGAGTGAATCAGCTGATTCAGGAGACTATGCAAGCGAGGTAATCAATAATTGATAAATCAATCGATTAGTATTGCTTGAAATTCAGGGAAGAAATCGCGAAACTCACGCTGCAACTGAGTGAACTGGAGGAGAACGAGCGAGAAAGAGCGGAGAAGCAAGTAAGAAGATTTACCATTTCTATTTCTTCACAGTCCCCATAGTCATGGTACTCATCTTGTAACCGCCGAAATGTGTCACGACAGGCCGATCTCTGTCGGAATTTTAATCACACCTTTCTCACTTCTTTTATTTAAAAATTGGCCAAAATAAAAGAGGAATAAGACCAGATACTTCACATTTAGGCTGGGACTCGCAGAGGTTTGCCAGACCTCCTGCGGGTGGGTATCGAACCATTGTGGTGGGGGGATGGATTCCCAGTCCATCCCCTTACCGCCTGCGCCACCTTTAAGCCTGGGAGAAAGAAAGGGAGAAAAGCATAGGATAGAGGAGGGGAGTATGAATACTCCCCGTCCCTCTCCTCTCTCTCATGCCATTCTCACTCCTTCACCAAAGGCTCAAGGGTGGCGCAACGGTTAGGGGATGGACTGGTAATCCATCGCCATCGAGGCCACATTGGTTCGGTACCCACCCGTTGCGGGAGGCCTGGGAAACCTCCGCGAGTCCCCCGCATCGCTTCAGCATTGATCCTTTTGGTCTTTTTATGATAATTTTGCAATTTTTTCATACTTTTTAAAAACGTGAGACAATCGTAAACAGAATTTTTTTAGAAATTCTGCGTTTTATATCTCTGTTAGGAACAGAGTTTCTTTAGGCATTCAAAGTTGACCCTGCCGCACAGGCAACGGGTGAGAAAACAGGATGAAATGAGAGAGCGCCCCTCTCATTCGTCATTGCCCGTGTAGACTCGAGCAGTTTTGCTGTCAATCATGCTTAAAAAAATAAATTTTCAGTTTGCCGATGCGGAGACTGCTACGGAGATTGTTGATCCGATGTATGCGGGGATATATCATGGTCAGTAGAGGTCCTCATTCGCATAGTTGGCTTTTCATTTTCCACACTCAATCATCGCTCTACCGGTCGAGAGGCAGTGTAGAATGCAGGGGGTGTATCATTTTAGAACTCTTTGTTTTTGAGCTCAATGATGAATTGGAACACTTTAATTTTCATCATCTGTAGAGTTCTAACATTACCAGTTCTAAAATGATACACCCCGAATTGAGAAATTGCAAACTCTAAAAGTTAGGAAGTGGGATGACAACCGCTAGTAGAATTCCCATCGACAGCTGGGAAAAAGAAGTGTTTTCCAAACCATCTTTTGCAGCCCCTCCATTGCCCCTTTCGCCCACGGGCGAGCTCCATCCGATGTCGCCAGGCATCTCGCCTCTTAATAGGTTTATTTATTTCACAAATTACCTTCCTTAGATCGACATGAGCCAATAGATACAAGCTCATTGTATTCTGTTTATATGAATAAATCATGCTGATGAACCACGCTATATCAACAAAATGGATGGCTGGAAGAAGGAAACACTCGTTGAGAATGGAGATAAATAAAGAACTATTTGCCTTCTATCGTCACTCTGAACTTTTGCAGTCCTGCTCATCCCTTCGACGCACAGACGATGCAGCAGTATGTGTCCAGAGAGACTGCGAATCAGCTGCAGGTGGGAATCACTATTTCTGTTTGTTATTATCCTCTTCATCGAGGTAGTTCCTTATAGTTATCATTCTACTTCTGTAAAAGATTAGTCTGTGAGAAACCTTCATAAACACTTTCAAATAAAGAAGCAGATTTCTTGCATAAATGTCACAGAATTACCCATATTTTTGAAACAATAACTTCACCTCTTTCCACTATACCTCTTGGTACTTTCATATTTGATTAAAAATTAGATTAATTAACTAATTAAGGCGTACCGCAACGAGGCGGTTATCTGGCGTAGCAAGGCGGCGCAGCTCGAACTCGTCGTTCGTGATCATCTACTGAAGACCAGCGAGCAAGAGAACAATCTGAGTGTGGAACTGGAGATGATGAGGAGAGAGTGCGAGAGACTGAGGGAGATGGTAAGTTCTGGACCTACACTAGCATGGATTAGAATTTGACGTCACAATTCTCATCCTCGAAACCTACCTTATGGAGCCATAAATGAATATGGTTTCGAAAGAAAGGTTCATTCTGCGCGGGAGATGGTATGTGGAATTATAAACAGAGAACAATAATAATAATAATAATAATAATAATAATAATAATAATAATAATAATAATAATAATGTATCATGATATTTCGCACAAAAAATAGATAGATTATGAAATGCGTAGGCATGAGATACGATGTTGTAACTGGGCAACAAAAGGGATTCGACAGAAATGGTCTGTTCACTCTTCGTCACCTCTCGTAGATCAAGCTGTTAAGAGAGTACACAGATTGAAGAGATCCATTTCTGGAGGTACTACGCCGGATGATAACTGTCGGACGAGAACCCACCAGATGAGAACCAAAAAATGTCCTTCCTGTAGAACTTGCATAGAAGAATTTTTGACATTTTGGGAACCTACTGTGAACATGATGGAGAAGATTTTTTGGTTCTCATCCGACCTAGTGCCTTTCTGGGCGATGACATCACTTGCGAAGAGTGAAACCATTCTAGTCGGCAGTGAAAGTAGAGTAAAGTTGCGAATGCTAGCAAATTGACTAATAACAAAGAGAAAATCACACATTCATAAATTCTTCCGAACTCTTCTCAATTCCTGTTCTTGATGATAGGCGATGCTAAACGCATTGATAATAGATCCTTTCATTCCAATTCCTCTTCCTTCTGATCTTTGATCTCTCTCAGCTGCGCGAGCGCGAGTCAGAAGGCATGGCTGACAGTGGCATCGAGAATCCGGCGCCCTCCTCGCCTCTCGAGCGACGACGACCACTGCAACAGATGGAAGCCGAAGCCCCGCTCCCGCCTCCTGGACCACCCGGTAGGAGAGAAAACATTGTTGTCATCTCGTAGAATTTCTCGTAGAGCTCAGAGCTGTGGGGAGAACTTTTTGAGGGGAGTGTCGAATATGTCAAATATGAGATTCTGTTTAGATAAAGTAAGGATACATGATTTCGTGATTGAATAAGTTCTATCGCGTTCAGCTCCTTCATCGAAACCTCCTAACAATAAGCAATTCTCAGGTTCCTCCTCCTCTGGAGACTGCCTCTCCTCTGCGTGCACAGACCGCAAGCGAGTGCTCATCAACGAGAACAAGCGACTCGTCGAGACGGTAGGAGTACTGTAGGATTACGGTGACCAGCATGTCAAAAGATTTATTTGCTATCGGAACTTCAGATCGATGATATCAGCGTGCGATTGGCTCAATCTGAAGAGGCGCTGGTCGAGATGAGGGTGCGATTGACGGTGAGGCATGACATTGTCAAAGAAATTATGCAAATTAAGCTAATTAAAATATTTAAAAAATAAAAAAAATAAAGGAAATGGAGCAAGAGCGCGAGACACTCCGCGGAAATCTCGTAGATGCAGAAAAGGAACTGGAGATGAAGAAAGCTGAGGTTTCTGCCGCCGCCCTCAGCATCAATAGGATACAGGTAGAGATAGAGATTAGTCTCAGATAGAGAGTATTCTCTTCATTCGACGTGCTCTTATAGCGCTTAGCGGCTAGATTGAATCGGGTCTTTTTTCGAAACCACATATAGAATAGATCTGAGCTGAAGCTATTTGGAATTCAAATTCGTTGAATAGCGTTCAGTATTATGAATAAATTTGTGCAGAAGCAAGATAATGCCAACTTTCCCATTTGCAAAAATAACCGTTTAGGGCGAAAAGGACACGTTGTCGAAAGCCGTGACATATCTCGAGGAGCGGCTGCAGGTAACTGAAAATATCTTAGAAAAACATTAAACTGGTCCATTTCGGCTTAACAATCGGCCGAAATCTCATAAAATAAAATAAAGTAAACTGGATTTTGTTTGAGGTCTACCAGAACACGATGATGGAGCACGATCTGGTAGTGCAGGATGAGAACTGCGCCGAGTGGAGGAAGGGATTCATCGATCCGAGGTGAGCGAGGAGAGGGAGAGACGCAGATTCCGCTTTGAAGACAGACGCTTCACGACCACTGTCAAACACTGAACTCTGAGCAATCAATGGATAGTTTCAATTGCATTGTCCGGTCTCACTATTAGAAACTTCATAAATATTCCCGCTTGCTCATCAGTCTTGCTGATCTTTTATCAGTGATCCTCCTCCAGGTACAAAGTATGCGTCTCGAAGCGGTCGCAGACGGTCCTCACAGCGGAAGCCCTCACCGAGAACGAGGACGAATTCCAGAACATACAGATAAAGCTGAAGGTAGGCATTTTACGATTTTGTATTGGAAAAGTTGTCGAGCATGAACTGAATTCTACACAACCATCGTCATTTTACTGTATGGGACAGAACATTTTATGATCAGTAAGAGTACGAGAACATGTGACTTGGAGAGAGTGTAGTTCTCCAATTGCAGGCACTAGACGAGGAGTTCTCAGCGAAGCGCGCGGATCTGCACGATCGCTTCGTCGAGGTGAGCTGCCCTGACCTATCAGAGACGCGTTGCGGTCGCGTCACGTTGCGACGACTGTCTAACTCTCTCGTTCGTTCAGATCGAGGCCAATCTGTTGACGAAAACGCAGCTGGCGGATACGCTCTCGAGACAGCTCAGCGAGGCACAGAAGGTACCGTAAGCCTATCGTATCCAGGACAGTGATCTGACTATCGTGATCTGATCGAAGAAACAGTATACGGTATTCAATCGATAATCACTGCAGGAAGCGAAGCATTCGATGGAGGAGCGACAGCGGGAGAGGGACG
The DNA here is from genome assembly GCA_036245805.1 of Pristionchus mayeri. Lineage (NCBI taxonomy): Eukaryota > Metazoa > Nematoda > Chromadorea > Rhabditida > Neodiplogasteridae > Pristionchus > Pristionchus mayeri. The sequence continues at coordinate 29,411,584 of BTRK01000001.1, forward strand.
AGCACGAAACGGCCATGAATCGACTGATGACCGTAGCTGAGGTATTCGGTAGCTGTACCGTAATCACAGTCAATCAATAACTGGCTTTTCTTCCAGAAAGTCCCTGTTCTCGAGGCGCGTATAGAGCAGGCGCAACGGGAGAAAGCGGAGCTGGAGGTATACGGGAAGTGATGACGAAATGGGTCTGACTATCTTAATTCCTGTGTGAGAGCGCTGAAAACGACTCTTCTAGAATATATTTTAGTGTCGATGAACGACGATTGTAGCATCAGAGAGATCAAAGGTCAATCTTTCAGGTCCGAATGGCGGGTACGAAGGATGAATTCGAGCGGGCATTGGAAGAGGCGCTTGCTGAGGCATTGAACAAGTACACTCAGCAGAGCAGGTAGAGCATGCAAAATGTACTGATGAACCATTCACAATCGGCGAAATCTGAAGGTCCAATGTCTTAATTTCTCGCGTATAGTTGAGAGAGTGTAAGAAATGAAAAGAGTAACCGCTAAACTTTTGAATACCAAAGTAATTTAGTGATCTGAACGAATTGGGCCTGGATTTTTTTGATCTGTGTTCTTCGCAGATACTGGAAAGAGAAGCTCGCAACGATCGAAAAGCAGTTGAATACAGCCAAGGTTTGATTTATCCACAACGAAATATCTTTCTCGCTTACGAAAAGATTATCTTTGTTCTTTCTTCCAATATTTCAGAGCGAGACGGCGCAAGTGCTGAAGGAGCGAGACGAGCAACGCATGAAGTGGAAGGTCAGCTGATCCTTGATATTTCTAGGTTTTACTTTATTGATTGCAGGTGGACCGAGCTGATCTCGAGCGCAAATTGACCTCGAGCATCGGTCACGTGGAGGAACTGAGGGAGAAGGTATGCTATAGAGTTCGAAAATGCGGATCACTGTTGCTTCATTTTGTACACTTTCTTGACCAGAAAGCGTATTGAATGAAGTTGTAGTGTTTCTCTTCAAGATACGTTATAAGATTAACGTTATAAGATTAACGAACGTTATAACACAGATATTCTGAGAGGACGCAGGTGCATGGGAACAAAAAATCAAACGGCTCTAATTTTATCGACGCAATAACAGTTGATGTATCCCTGGTCGTAAACTTTTATAGTGAAGTGGTGAAGCCGTAAAATCGAAACTACCTAAAATACGGCTCTCGGCATTTCAAAAGTTCAAAAAATCATAAAATGCTTCACAGTTGAGCTAGAAAGTCGTGTAAAAAAGCAAAATGACAGCCTCGAAGAGTTCTTCAATTCATCTGTCGAAGACGGCTTTGAAAACTCAATTGAAAATATAGATAAATTGGAAAAAGCGAATTGTGGGTTCCAAAAAGTTGTTACCCTTAAAAATTTTTCCACGATTTCCATTTTTTTAATTTCAAAATCAGATTCTCCGTGCAATTCTACACGAGGGATATTGATTTCAGCTCTTTTCAATGTTTTCCCGGGAGGCTTCAGCGTTGGAAACACCAAAAACCCGCTGTTTTTCGAAAATTCAAAAAGTTCAATGAATTGCCATTTCCATGCTGATTGATCAGGAGTGGTTCTATTGGCTGAAAGTAACATTACTGGGTCTGGGCAAGCACCTGTGAGCGAATTAAGTGCTCTTTTTGATGAAAAAAATAGCCGCATTTTTTCAGTTATTTTCGGAAAATGCTAAAAAATCCTGATTTTTTCGGAATAAAATATTTTCTCTGGAAATGACTTCACTCTTCTTAAAGTGTGACAATAGTCAATCCTAAGCAAATTGCTTGCCATTGGAGCGCTGATAAAGCCTAAATGTGAAAACGGGAAATCATTGAACTTTTTGAATTTTCGAAAAAAAGCGGGTTTTTGGTGTTTCCAACGCTGAAGCCTCCCGGGAAAACATTGAAAAGAGCTGAAATCAATATTCCTGGTGTATAATTGCACGGAGAATCTTATTTTGAAATAAAAAAATGGAAATCGTGGAAAAATTTTAAGGGTAACAACTTTTTGGAACCCACAATTCGCTTTTTCCAATTTATCTATATTTTGAATTGAGTTTTCAAAGCCGTCTTCAACAGATGAATTGAAGAACTCTTCGAGGCGGTCATTCTGCTTTTTTACACGACTTTCTAGCTCAACTGTGAAGCATTTTATGATTTTTTGAACTTTTAAAATGCCGAGAGCCGTATTTTAGGTAGTTTCGATTTTACGGCTTCACCACTTCACTATAAAAGTCTACGACCAGGGATACATCAACTGTTATTGCGTCGATAAGATTAGATCCATTTGATTTTTTTGTTCCATGTTCTATGTAATTCATACATTCTGTCAGAATATGCGTGATAAGATTAACGATTAACATTATAAGATTAACGTCTAACGTTATAAGAACTTTTACGGACGATGCATCGGCTTTGCAAATCGTCATCTGTAGAATATTCCATAACGATAATGTTTGACAGTAGTCTGGAGGTGGAGTGGCATATCGAAGAGCACGCCTTCAGATTCATGCTCCTCGACGCGACGCCGAGTGCGAGGCGCGTCCGAAGCACGTGAGCAAGTACGTCGCCTGCAGACCACACACGAAGACGAGACATACTGAGATCGAGAAGGTACGCGTTTGTGGGCACTGGGTCGGATGAGAACTATGACGTCATGCCTCTTTGATATATCAATGTTATCATCATGGCATGACGTCAGTTCTCATCCAACCTAGTGCCGTTTGCGTGTTAGTTGCCAGCAAATGGAGAGCAGGAAATTTGGTAAAGCTGTACAATAAAATGTTTGGCGCGAGCTTCGAGGTGAAGAAAGAGGGGATTGTGATTTAGCAGACTAGGCTACATATAGGTTGGCGCAATTTTGGAACTTTCAGACTTGCTATGTTGGTTCAAATAGGGAACCTACCAAGGATTATTTTGAGCATGAGATGGTCGCCGGGAATTTAAATAAAGGCAAAAAAAAGACCTCGATTTATGGACAGACATCATCTTTCAACAGGCTAGATGAGTTCTTTCTTTCCCCGTGTTCATTTCTCGTGTTGAGTGGTCGACTCGCCTTTTCCTCCTCTCTATGTCCTCCTCCCCGCCCCCTATGGCGTCTCAGGAGTCCGTAGACCGCCTCACCGAACTCGTTATGAGTCTCCACGACAAGCTAGACAAGTATGGAGCTTCCCTTTCGAACCTTCCCGCCTCCCTCTCCACTTCTGTCGCTGCCCCGCCCTCGACCTCGATCGGCAATTGCACGTATGCCTCGGTTGTACGCGCCCTAGCTGATTCGGACAAGATAAGAAGCAAGTCGCAGAGAGCTGTTCTGGTTGGTTCTACTGAGAAATCCACACCTCAGGAAACCGCCGCGCACGACGAATCTACCCTCAAGAACATCATTAATGTGACGAATGATTCCGAGCTGAAGGAAGCTTACGACAAAGGTCAAATCACCCATCATCGCTTTCCTGAAAACAAGCCTCCCGGAAAGCGTATAATCAAGTACTCCCTTCCATCGACAATCCTCCGTGATCGTCTCCTAACTGGAATCCGCTCGGTAGCTCGCCCTTCCTTCTTCGAGCCGTCCATGTTTGTAAGGAGGGATCTCATGCCCTCTGAACTGGAGCAAGAACGTAACGCTCGTGACGAAGCTCGCAAGCGTAATATCGAAGCAAATTGCCTCAAATGGGGAGTTCGTGACTGTGAGTTGATTCAATTCCGTGGTCCGAACTTCCGCCCTCTCCCCTCTCACTACTGTATTGCTTGAATAAATGTTGATATTGATAATCGCAGGGTGATTTCCCCAGCGCGACGGAGGATCGACTGCTGTCCGTGCAGCAGGAACTGGCGACGACCAAGAAGCAGATGCACGTGCTGCAGCAGAAGTTCATCGACAGCCTCAACGAGAAGGTAAGAATCTAGATCGAGTACAGTACCATATTTGTGAACCTACTCTATCCAAACGTGATTGGGTGTTGGTCGATGGCATATGATAGGCTTGTTTTCGATGAGACGATTTTCTTTATCTCCCTATTTTTAGCAGGAGCAGCGCTTCAAGGTTCGCTCTCGCGTCCCCTCCGCAGACTCACTCGCGCCCTCAGGAGATGAACGACGAGCTGTGGAAGTTCAGGTATCGCTGCAAAATTATGTGAATACCGTATCAAGGTGCGATCGCAAACTGAGCGAACTACCGGAATGAATTGAAGACTGTTTGATCACGACCTTGCCTTTTAAATCAATTCTGTCAATCGTTATGCTGGATTCAAGTCAATTACGATTCTTCAAGACGGGATGTGATTGGTTGAGCATCAAAAGGAGAAATGGCTGAAAAGAATATCTTGACATAGTGAAAAATTCCATTCTATTCTATTGTATGCTTTCTTCAGTGTCCCTCAGTGCCTCGAATGGTTAACTCCGAGCATTCGCCAATGCCCGAAACGAGAGAAGATAAGGAGGAAGAGGAGAAGAGACTGAGGGAGCTGACGGAGGCGAGGGATGAGATTCGCGAGCTGACTAGGAAGGTAAGCAGTGCCCTCAAAAAAGTAGGAGATACTAACTTGCTGCATGCAGTAATTCAATTTCTATTTGCGGCTGCAACATGCAACACTATCTAGTATACGTTAAGAGCATAAGTTTAACCGGACCGACGATCTAGTAATTGAAAATAGCACATTAGTTGTTGTTGTTTTCGCCACACTTTATATTCGGACTTTCATGTTTTGTGACAATACAGCAGCAGCCAAGGATTTTCTGCAACAGATCTTTGCAGCTGCAGCAGCTCGAGTCGGAGAAGGTGGCGCTGTCGAGGGGCGAGAAGGACAGACTGCACACGCTCGTAAAGGAGTTCGACGCACTCCGATCCGAGCTGGACCAGGTGATCCTTGATCTCTAGGGATCTAATGGGTCTTGTGTTTGATTGCCATCGCTGAAACATTTGCTTGAACAGATAAAAGAGAATGAAGAGCAATTAGTGGGGTGCAAACGAAACTCTTCAATCGTACACTCACTATCTCACTCTTGCCCTCTTCCCATAATTTCTTTCTATTCACTCGAGAGTGTGAGAAATGAATTTCAAACTCAACTTCTCAGGAGAACGTTCGGTACGAGTCGGAGAAGAAGTGGCTGAAGCAGCGCATCTCCAACCTCGAATCGTCCAATGAGGAACTCCAGAAGACTGTCGAAGGTACATGGGCACTATGCCGGACGCGAACTATGACGTCATACCGCCTTTGATATATCAAAGGCGGCATGACGTCATAGTTCTCATCCGACCTAGCACCGGCGCATGTGTTGGCTAGTGTGAACAAGCAACACCTTAGCCTCTGAGAACGATTTTTTTGAGAGCAAAAATTCAAAGCATAAGGATACCCAATGTAGAAGGTGCGAGCTAAGTGCGAATAAGAGAGAGTTGAGAAGGAGGTCAAGTGACTCGGGAACTTTGACAACGGTTTATCTCAGGATTCCGTGCCCTGGAGCAAGAGGCATCGGAGAAGAGGGTGCAGAAGAGAGCTGTGGATGAGAGAATTCGGTCAGCTATTGATAAACTCAGTTTACGAACTAGTCGCATGAGCCAGTGGGATCATTTTCTTCATTTATTGTGAAACTTAAAAAGCAACTCCTTATCTTTTTGAGACTATGTTTAGAGACCGCAAGCTCCGCCCACTTTGAGGGAGAAAGACTGCCCCAAAATCTGGCACACCAAACGACTAAGCGAATTCGTAACCAAATTCTTAGTGCAAGCCCTTATTCTGTAGGTCTCATCAGTCTTTACGATCTATGAAATGGCGCTCATGATCTGTTTTGTTTTAACATACAAAAAATCGATTGGCAGGTCATGCATTCTCCAATTTTTGTACTTCCAATGCTTATTCGTCTTTCGGACAAGTCCGACATGGGTTCCCAGATTTTTATTATCACTTCTGTGCAAATAAAATATAAAATAGTCAATTTCGAATAGTCGATTGCAAAAACTATCGGAGAGTACGCGTATTTATTAGAATACGACTTCCGCTGTTTATCGCTACTATCTGCAAAAGTCTTGCATCGGACGGGGAACGAACACACGGTTCCCATGCACAAGGCCAAAGAGCTTCACCACTACACCATGCGGAAAGATGCTAGGGCCGTTCCTCTGACGATACTTGATTACTAGGCATCGGAATAGACTCCGCCCACGTGCTTTGTGTACGGGCACCCGTTGAACTACTCGAGAACACTTTTCGAACCAAAGTACGAGTTAGAGTTGAGATATCGACAAACGGTCAAAAGTATCATCTTATTAGGTTCCCCACGGACATTTTGCGCAATGTTTGCCGTTAACTGCGACAGTTCGGCAATCCACGTTGTGGTCCCTAACTATGTTGATTCCATTTTCTATTTAATTAACTTCGATAAAAATTAATTCGCTCACAAGCTTGTTATTTTAGAAAGACATATTCGGAGCCGCGACTCGCCCAGGATCAGCAGAAAACTGAAGAGGAAGTGCAGAGGCTTCTGAGGGAGAAGGCTGTACTGAACAAGTGAGAGCATTCCTTTCACCGTATGAATACTGAGTCATTATTGGCCGCAGAACTGGAGGTGGGAAATGGCAGGGTGGCCAACTAAATATTGAACATTATATCAAACTTCAAGGGAGTTTAACTCTCCCATTTCTCTCGTACTAACAATAAGGTAACGATTGGAATCTGTGACGCGTTTAGCAATATTAAAGGAAGTGGAGAATAGCCGTTCGTATCGATAGAATACAAATAACCTGGAAAACAAATAATCTAACTATGACAGGGAGCTGTGTCGGGTGCGTGAGCTGCTCGCTCGCTCCTCAGCACGACTGCAGCAGGCGCAGCAGCGAGAGACCACGCCCACTTCCGGTGCTGCATCCTTCGCAGAACTTGTGTCTGACCTGAATACGGTAAGAATACGGTATCGATCGGGATTAAGATATGTGTTCCATCAGGATCAGGAGTAACATAAGAATAGATACTAGACTGAGATTACGGCAAGACCATGATATCGGTTACAGGCCCGAAACGATCTGGAGCGTGTCCTGATCACGTTGGATCGAGAGGAGGACGAGGTGGCGGTGGCTACCGTATCTAGTACGCATGCTACCGACGCCAGACGGGCCTTCAAGGAATCGCCCGAGGTCAGACTTGGAATCTTTGGTCTCCCTTTGATAGATGTTTTCTGCTGGTAGGAGAAGGGGAAAGTGAATATACTCCCAATTGATCATTGACATTCGGAATGTGCCCTTATTTTGCACACTCTCACTAGATTAAATGTGAGTGATAAATTGAGGAGGACAGGTAGAATTGGAACTTCTAGATGACCTGCTTTCAGACGATCCTGGACATCGTGATGACTGACTGGAAGAACGATGAGGTGGAGAATCTGGCGCGTGAGCTGAAACGATCGAGGCAGGAGAGGGAGTCATTGAGGGTACGTGAAGTGACTGTCTGAAAGCGACAATTAGGCAAGACAATGGAGCATGCAACTATCCCAATCTTGCATTCTCTCTCACAAGGAGAAGAGTTCGCGACATGAATAGAGTGGTGATGATTTCACAAGGATCATTACGACTGGATGATTTTACCAATAATTGACTTTCAGCTGCGTGTCGATCGACTGTCGAAGCAAATGCGAGAAGCGGCAGCGGAGTTGGAGATCTATCGGTAGGATAGGGATAACAATTGTTTTCGCATTTCCCCCATCAACCCCTGTCGATAATCTGTGACTTGCTAGTAATCGTGATGCACATTTGAGAAAACGAACATCTTCCGACCTTGAAATAATCGATAATTAACATAATTAACTTTGCAGTCGTGAGGGTCGCTGCCTATCGCCCGAGGGTCTGCCGCTCAAGAGGCAGTCGCGCAGCACCGTTGACTTGACAAGAGAAGCAGTAGATCTCGACGAGTGCATACGGTAGGCACATCGATCGCTCATCGACAAATGGTTTTAATGAATCTGAGTACGACAAGCTGTCATTTTCTATCGAAAATCGGCTTAATAGCTCGTTATTTTAGGTGGAAAGAGAAGACGGGAACGATGTTCCGGGAGTTGACACGATTGAGGAATGGCTATCAGGTAGACTTATTTGTGTTGGTTTTATTGGCCACATTGGAAATGAACATTTCGAAAATTATCTCCACTATTATGTTACAGTAAGTAATCAATAAACTGCAGGAAAGTCAGACGGAACGGCGCGATCTTCGTGTGCAACTGGCGATTATGAGGGGCGAACTGGAGTTGGCACGATGCCAGATCGCGGAGTTGACTGGAGAAGATACGAGTGAGCAGAGGAGGACGGAGAAGGCCAAGAGGCGAGTCAACAGAGTACTAGGTCGGATGAGAACTATGACATCATGTTGCCTTTGATATACCTTTGACATATTGATATGTCAAGGGCGGCATGATGCCATTGTTCTCATGCGACCTAGTACCGGCGAGTGGATGTGCCTCTATTCATGATACGTGCTCTCTGGACTGTCAGAAGCACATGAAATTATTGTGAGCTCAATACTAGCTATTCATAGTTAGTCACTGATGCTGCAGATTGATGAACGAACTAATGCTCCGATAAGCATCTTAGAAATGAATGAAATTGCTCTTCCGAATGAGAGAAAAGTATAGATGAGTAAGATGACCCCGGGAATTTCAAAAATTATAGTGAACAACCCGAGCGGCGTCGCACGTCCGCAACCGCGACCTCGCGCGAGAACCGCCCACCGCGCCCCTCGCGTAAGGACGACTCGAGCAGAGAGCGACCGCCCAAGGATCCCTTCGTGCGGGCAGAAAGGGCGCCCAGTGAGGTAGGATAGATCTTGGTCGATCACGATAGGTATGAACACTGAATCCCCGAATACAATTCAGAGTTGAATGATTGATTCGCTAAGAGTTCACAGAAGTAGTATTATTATACTTCAACTGTTCCACTTTGGAACGATCTGGCTATCTTTTCTTTCAAAAATTTTAATTGCGGGAAAATTACTTTTCAAATTTATTTGAAAAGATTAGTCTAAAAGAATTTTAAACAATATATTGTTAATTGTTAATATGTTAATATATTGTTAAGTTTTTACATCCACGATCGATACACGAATAAGCAAATCAATGGAATATGACTTTCCCTGTTTCATGGTCTTCATTGACTATACCAAAGCGTTTGACAGCATCGAATTCGGTTCGGTTTGGGCAGCATTGTCAAAACAAGGAATACATTCTAAAATTGTGAACGTTATGAGAAATGTGTACAACAAAAGTCAAGTATGTGTGAGATTGGGCAAGGAAAAAGTTCCTATTGACATAGCAAAAGGTGTCCGACAAGGAGACCCACTATCCCCTCATTTATTCAATGCAGTGCTGCAAGAATGTTTTAGTGAGCTGAACTGGCAGAATTACGGAATAAATATAGATGGAAAACGGCTGAACAATCTCAGATATGCGGATGACGTCGTATTGGTTTCTCATTTTGCGCAAGAAGCTCAAACAATGATAGATGATCTATGCACAGCAAGCAGGAAAGTCGGTCTCGTTATAAACAAGAAGAAGACTGTTGTTATGTCAAATCGAAACCAGCCACGACTAATCGCTGACCACGAAGCTCTGGAATACGTCAATTCTTTCATCTACCTTGGAATACGCGTCTCTTTTGATCAATGCTTAATGCAAGAAATTAATCGCAGGATCGGAAGTGCATGGAGAGGGTTTAACCGGTTTCACGAGTTCCTCACGAACAGAAAGATTGAAATGGGACTGAAGAAACGAATGTACATGATGTGCGTTGTGCCAGCTCTGTTATATGGATCTGAACTATGGAGTCCGACGAAAAAGATACATACTCGGCTCATTGTAGCACAGCGTAGTATGATGCGGAAAATGTGCGGAGTAACAAGATTGGAACGCCGAACGAATGATTGGCTGTCTCTAAAAGTCCCTCTCCCAGATATCCGAGCACAGGCAATGGAAAGGAAATGGTTTTGGGCCGCAAGACTGGCATATATAAATGACGACAGATGGACAAAACGTGTGATGGACTGGACTCCGTATGATCGAGCCAGGCCAATTGGCAGACCAAAAACAAGATGGAAGGACGAATTTGTGAAGCAACTTGGAGCTAATTGGGGGAGCGTTTGCATAAGAGACCCCGATAAATGGAAGAACTGTATCATCCACCAGGCCCAGACCTTGATCAATGGATAAATAATGATAATAATGATTGTTAATGCAAATTACTTGTTCATTTTAATCGAATTATTTTCATATATTCACACCCAAACGGGTTAACCACCCTCCAGGTCCAAATGTCCATCCACATGTCCTTCCAACCAAAGGTTAAACTACCGTATTATTAGTTTATTTATCTTTATGAGCTAAACAGAAAATGTATTTGTAGTTTAACATATAGCAATTTACTTGATGAAGTTCTGTATATCGTTTTTATTTGAGACATTGATATCATCCTTGTTCAGTTTCGGAATTTCGGAATAATCACTCCTGTTGAAATTTTCCGATTCGCTGTCATCATCAATTTGAAATAAGTCATGAACGACAGGCTAAACAAAAAGCATTAAATATGAACCAAATGTTAATTCAACCTTTGAGCTGTCTTTCTTGACGGCAGGCTTAGCTTGGTCATGTGAAATGTCGTTCGGTGTTGAACGATTAAAATTAGCAAGACTTGCGCTTAGGTTGGTGAAGATATCCTTGAAATTGCCAGGCTAAAAATTTTAGAACGTTTTTATTACTTCAAATTAATTTGGTACCTTATCTTTTTTCTTCTTGACGAATACTACTTCCGATTCTTTTGAAGTTCCAGTCTGAAAAATATGAGCGTTAGAATGCCATAAAGAAAACGTTTATTCACCTTATTTGACTCATTATTTTCGAGGACCATTACTTCTGAATCCGAACTCTCCTTCTGAAATGCCTGGGCGTTATTTTTTAGAAAAAAATTCAGCGACCTTGTTCTCCTCATTACTCTCGACGACTTCAATAGAGCTTTCTTTCTCTATTTTTCTTCTTTTCGATGAACATGCGAGAATAGAGTCATTAGTAGCTTTCTAAACGATTTGAATGATTAAATTATAGTTTTAAAAATGAACCTTCTTCGTGATTCTCTTCTTTGGAGTTTCTCTTTGAAGTTTCTCGTCCTTTTCCTAAATTTTGCATAATTGGTTAAGTTTATATTTCAGAAAAAAATACCCTTTGTTTTTGTGCTTTCTTTCTATCGTTTCTTTTCTTGGATTCTTCTTTAGCTTCTGGCTTTTCTATATTATGATCCTTCTTAAATCGTTTTATAGTCTAAAATACATAGATTAGTTTAAAATTACAAGAACAATTAACATCACGAATAAGCTCGCTTTTGACATTATGAAGTTTTTCAATTTTGTCCAAGAGTTCATTGAATAAATCTTCACTGGTAGATAAAGTCCAGTCGAGATGCTAAAAATAAAATTATATCAATAATAGAGTGTTATATACCGAGGCATTTCGGCTGTAAATATAATGATCTTTGAACTTTGCTGTAGTGAAGAGATGGTGAATTTTATTACGCATTGGAGATTTGGCTATAATGTATGCAGCTTCCCTGTGAATGTATCCGTGAACGCGTGAAAATAAAATCAATACAAACCATGTATCTTTTTTTCCAGCGAATGTAAATCTCTTTGTGAATTGATAGGGGGATAGATCTTCTTCTCTCTCCCAAATAGCATAACATTCGTCAATCGAAAGTAGTAAATAATATAATCCTAAAAAGGAATATACCATTTCATGAAATGACTTTTCGGAAGAGAGAACAGTAGACGAGCTAGACGACATTGCACTAAGACAGAGTAGAATGAATTGAGAGTTATGTATCGAGAGCTGTGAGAATAGCGAGAAGTGTGATTGTGAGAAAGTCTTTTGTCGGACATTCGACAAATATGCATGAACGTTGGGAAATACCCTCTGGCATATATTTATGAGATGATGAGAGAGATGTGATCATGAGAGGTGTAATTGGTAATTCCCTGTGGTGGGTGTTTTACGATGTCAACGCATAATCAAGTTAACGATGCATTTGAAAAATCTTTATTTTGCAAATATACAATGAAATTTGAAAATTAGATTTCCCGCAATTAAAATTTTTGAAAAAAATGATATCCAGATCGTTCCAAAGTGGAACAGTTGAAGTATAATAATAGTACTCACAGAAATTAGTTACCATTTTCACGAAAGATCGAAGTCTTTCTAAGGAATCCCGGGTGGAGCGTGTCTCAGCGTGGGTGCGAGAACCCTCGAGTAGAACGAGATCAGAGGAGAGGAGGAGAAGAAGCAAGAGCAGAGGAGAAAAGAGAAGGAACAGCAAGGGAAGCAGTTTGATGGTCAAGGTGAGACTGCGAACTGATGAACACACTCTCAGACTCCAATCGATCGGGAGGGTGACAAAACGTAAAGCGACAAAACGTTAACAAATCACAGTTCCCTCGGGAGTCGACGTAGGGACTTGAGAGTTGTTGCATTGTTACCAGTATGCGCTATCTTATTTAAAGGCGTTCATGAGTTTCAACGTATAGGGGTTCGTGGAAATTCGTATTTCATGAACCCCTACAACACACTATCTGAGAGAATCTAAATAAACTTGTCACAGGCCGAAAATTCGAATAGCTTCTGACTTCACCAATAGGTCGGCCTCGACGAGGGTAACCGACGAGCATCGCCAGAATTTCGATACGCATCCGCGCGCGCGGCAGCGCGGATCATGCAAAAAAATACAGTAATCCATGAAATTTTTTATATCGATCCCAATCGATGCGGCGGTAGGGGCGATGCATTCCTTGACTAATTCTAAGACTTTTTTATTCCCGGGAGTTTTTCGATCCAATTGCTTCTAACGCCGGAAATCGATAATCCCTCTTTTATTTATGACAAGAATGCAATTCCCAAGAAATTTTTCAAGAACCCGCAAAAATATTATAGCTGATATAGCTTCCTCTTGAGCCGATACGCATTTTAGTAGAAAGGCGCGATATAAAATTTTCCGGGAAGGAAGTTAAAATAAATTATGAACGAATTATGGTGTAATTTTTGGGTTACTGTAAGCGAGTGCAAAAGTCGGACGACTTTTCCCAATTGGTGATACAGTGCCTGAAAATCGAATTTAGACTATGTTACACCAATTGGGAAAAGTCGTCCGACTTTTGCACTCACTTACAGTAACCCAAAAAATACACCATAATTCGTTCATAATTGATTTTAACTTCCTTCCAGAAAATTTTAAATCGTGCCTTTCTACTAAAGTGTGTATCGGCTCAAGAGGAAGCTATATCAGCAATAATATTTTTGCGGGAAATTTCCGGGGAATTGCATTCTTATCCGAAATAAAAGTGGGATTATCGATTTCCGGCGTTAGAAGCAATTGGATCGAAAAACTCCCAGGAGTAAAAAAGTCTTAGAATTAGTCAAGGAATGCATCGCCCCTACCGCCGCATCGATTGGGATCGATATAAAAAATTTCATGGATTACTGTATTTTTTTACATGATCCGCGCTGCCGCGCGCGCGGATGCGTATCGAAATTCTGGCGATGCTCGTCGGTTACCCTCGTCGAGGCCGACCTATTGGTGAAGTCAGAAGCTATTCGAATTTTCGGCCTGTGACAAGTCGCTGAACAAATATGTTGATTTTGTCAGATAGTCTATTCTATACGTTGATTTGGAGTGAAACTCAAGATCGCCTAGAAACAGGATTAATATTTTCAAAATTAGGGGAGCGCATACTGGTAACAATGCAATAACTCCCAAGTCCCTACGTCGACTCCCGAGGGAGCTGTGATTTGTTTACGTTTTGTCGCTTTACGTTTTGTCACCCTCCCAATCGATGATATCGTACCGTTATGACGTCGATATTTACCTCCCTTCTCAGCCTTCCTTGATTGGATTTGGCCCATGTTTGGGATAATTAAAGTCTGCACAGAAAGTTGTACAGAAACAGAAGAAACACTGCCTTTCTTCCGACTGACCTACCAAAGTGTTTTATACGAATAAAGCAGGTGAAGCTGGAATGAAATGGAGATCCAATAATGCAGGACTCCTCCCCGTTCTCCTTCCACACTGCCGCTCAGTCACTCGGGTCAATGCCCTCCCTGCCGACTGCCCGAGTACCATCTAGTTTGTGAGTATCCGATTTTATGCATTTATTTTCGAAAATATTGAAGTATTGAAGATGACAATGCGGTTTCAGGATGTCACACTCGTGGCACACCGCAGTAAACTCTGAGGAGAGCGAAGCTTCACTAAGGTGTGCATCTCAAAGTTCTTCTGTTGATAACGGTCTAACAAATCCGTAGATAGATATTTGGACTAATCTTCAAAGCAAAGGGAAAGACATGAGTTCATTCAAGGAGGAATTCTCGAATGGTCTCCCTCCGAGAGAAGGTGACACGAATGAACAAGGAGAACAAGGAACTGAGGGAAAGGATTGAGAGCTTCGAGGTATTTTTCAATATTTCTCTATTTAATGAAGTCAAGATCATACATTTTTTTCAGAAAGAGAAGACTGCTCAGCCGCAGACTCCGAATGAACTCAGGGACGAAAGAGATCGACTGAAGAAGGACAATGAGAAGCTAAAGAGAGATCTGAAGGAGAGGAAAAATGTGAGAACATTTCCATGTCTGAAAATGAGAAATGATATTTTTAATGAGCTATAATACTTCATTTACATACACAATTTCTGCATATTATAGTAACAAATTCCAGAGCGAACCAACAATCCAACTAGTAGTAGATGCCAGCAAGCAGGAGATTGATGAGTTGAGAGACGAAAACAGTGCCCTGCGGAAGAGTGTGAATGAGCTGAAGCAGAAACTGAGAACGGTGAGAGATCAAAGATCAATCTTCAATTTCACGGAATTTTTAAAAATAAAGTATCATACTAATTGCAATTGTTTATTTCCATCGAAATATGAATACTGAATTGAAAGATCAAAGATCACCTTCTCAGTCCTCGGCCTCTCCCTCAGCCCGCAGCAACAAATGGGTGGAGGAGGCAGCGAGATTGAGGGAGGAGAACGCCCAGTTGAGGGAGAGATTAGAGAGGGCAGAGAGGAGAAGGGTGAGTGGAAATAGAATGTTAGATGATAATTATTCCGTCACACCTTCGAACTAGCGCCGATGAAATTGGTTAAGATTTGCTACTTTTGTTTATGAACTCAGTTCTACTGATGATTATTTGATTCTTGCAATATTTTCGTTCTAAGTTGAGAAATGTATCTTACTTTATTTTGAATAATAACTATAGTTTGATATTGTTTCTCTACTCCTCGTCGCTCAGTTTCCCTCATTCCCCTTCAGTTCGACTCCTTCGCCTCTGCTTCTCTTTCCATTCCCGCTCCTTCGATGACTCAGTCAGCGCACGCGGCTCTCTCACGCTCGCTGTCCGCGTGCGCGCGGCCGCCGAAGAAGGACGCGGCAGGCGCGGGCGCCAAGCCGACGACCAAATCGGCGCGCCACTCGCCAACGCGGCCGGTTCGTTCATGTTCGGTTCCATTAACTCCAATATCAACACTAATTCGAACATTCATTTATTGTTGCTTTAGATCACAAGATCACTACCAATTCGTTTCATTCGTTTGTTTGCTTGTCTAAGGTGGCCATATTGTTAGATGTATTCACGCCGAATCATAAGCGTGAATGACATTTACATTACAAGTTTGCTAATTTATTATTTCATTAATGATAACTTGGTCCAATATGCTGAATTCTCATTACACGTCGCCATATCTCCTTCGGACTAATCTGGCCTACCGTATACACTAGACTAGAGTGTAGTCTCGCAGGAATTGTGCATCTAGATATGGAATACCTTTACCTTTACCTCTCATCTCCTCTTAGATTCCTCCTCCCCACGGCACTCCTCCCACTCCTCCCGTTGTTGCTCGTCGCTCTTCTCCAGTTGGCAGTGAGGCGCCCTCTCGACCAGCCTCGGCACCCGATCCGGGATGGTGCCATTCTGCATCATCGTCCGATGTGGAGGGACGGTCAGTGGAAAATATCGATCTTTTAATTTTTCAAAGTCTTCCATTTTCTCAATCTCTGCAGTTTCTTACTTCTTTGCAAAACCTCCTATCAGTTGCCTCTTAATCTAGTTCTTAACAAATAGATCCCGTCAGGACAAAATGCTAGACAGATTGTAACCATTCCCAGGGGATGTTTAAAAGCATAATATGAGAATATGAGGCGTTCAAAATTGATTTTTAAAGCAGACATTACAGCCTTCGCGAGGACAATTCCCGACTGGCAACCGTGCTAAGTGAAGAGAACAAGAGGCTAAAGGCTGCTCTCGAGAAGATGAAGAAGGACAGCGCAGGGGTTAGTTGTGATTTCGTTCCGAGGAGTTTCCTCAAAATATACACAACTTTATTCTCCTCTACTTCGATCCCCCGCCGAGGCAGACCAAGCCTTCCATCCCCCCGGGGTCGGTTAATTGGTAGTGACCCCGGTCGCGAAATGCATCGTTCCCTAGAAGCACCTTGGACAGCAGGGATACGTAGTCCAAACAGTAGTCGACCTCACCGCACTACACCACCAAGCGTAATCGTCTCATGACGACTGTAAAATCACTTGAAGTGGCTGCAAAAAAAAATTCTCTTCTACGAACGAGGAAGTGATGTGAGCAATACATCAACTTTTCCCCTGTGAAACGATATCTGATAGGATAAATGGACGGTTATAGATATCGGTTCCCCGATCTGCTTCCATGGACGTTGCTAGGGAGGAACGGGAAAAGCTGAGGGCGTCTAATGAGCGATTGAGGGAGGCGATTGAGCAGCTCAAGAGCGAGAACAAGGTTGGTCAACGACAAGAAGTTATAAATCACAAAACAAAATAACGGAGATATTTGTGATGACAAGCTTTCCAAAGCAGGATTTTATCTCCTCTCCGGGGAGGGATACATTTTCAAACTAGCGTTGGCTTCGCGAGAAATTATTTCCTTCAATCTGCGTACAATCTTGCCTGCTCGACCTGAGAGGGAGGATGAACAGGGACATTTCTTGCGAAGCCATCCCCACTCCACACCCTCTACCTCGAGTACAGTTCGAGAGACGATACCACGCTCTCTTCATTCTGCACACTCTCTAGACAGGTCGAGCTGCGAGGGAGTTGTAGAGTGAAGAGAGCGTGGTATATAACTATAATCTTGATTAATAGAACCTAATCTATGCAGCCCGCCTCCTCCTGTCGCGATGTGGAGATGTCCGAGTTGAAGGAGATAAACGCGTCGCTCACCGCGAGATTGAGCACTGCTGAGAAGGAGAAGCAGAGGACGACCAAGGAGAAGGTGAGGGATTCTTCTGAATTTGCTCGTGTCGTCAGAGGGGCATCGTTTTCGAAACATTTATGTACTAGGAAGTGAAGACTGCTGCATATTTATACATCAAATTTGAAACCATCAATGTTCTGGCAGGCAAAATGTGAAGAATTTAGCGAATTAATGAAATAAGATCATGCCTATTTCCAGTTGGTTCTTGTAGAACCACAATTGTTCTTGATATCTTCGTGAGACTAGAGAGTGGACAATTTTTCGCTTTAGAAACGTTCATTTAGAAACGTTTACGTTCACAGAAAAGCGAAGAATTAAAGTTTATTAATGTATCTATGTAGAACCTGTTCTAGTATGCGAACTGTGATTCATCCATTCATTGCATTGGGGGGAGTGAGATTGCCAGAGGGTATACAAGAAAGGAATGCGTTGATTTGATTGAATCGATTGAAGGTTGCTTGCCAGCATATTAGCATATTCACTTCCAGTGCTCAGTCTATGAAGAATACCGGCCCATCCTCACCTGAGTACTATTGCCTGATGTGATAAATAATAACAAAATTAATTAGTTAATTTCCAGTCTGATCTCTCCGACCGTCTTCGTCTCTCTACGACGCAGACTGAGCTGTACGATAAAAAGCTGCGAGAGATGGAGGAGGAGAGGAAGGAGATGTACCTAGTCATGTTCAAGAAGGGACAGCAAGCTGCGGCCATGGGCAGCAAGGAGGTCGGCTGGTTTATAAGTTGGATGTATTTAAAAAATCCTATAATGCACCACCGTAAACATGCGTCACCCCGAGCTACCCCGGGTGGTTCGTGGTGATACATTTTCGCTGTGGGATACAACAGGACTGAATATTTAACCATACATATTGAAAATACTGTCTATGCAAAGATACCCTTGTTCTCACTGCACTTGGCGATGTCAAAACGTTGAATTTCAATTAATTTGTTCAGGAAGGAACCGTGGATTCGCTGACGGAGGACCGAATCGTGCTTCGCTTCCTCCATGACGCCTTCTACTACTTCCTGCTCAACAAGGGCGACTCGAAGGAGCATCTACAAGTGAGAATATCGAGCGAAATTCCCCATTTTATCTGCATATTCCAACATTGGCATGCGAATTAGGGTTGACAATTCGAGACAAGTAAGCAAAAAATGTATGCGAAAGAGGACCGTTGTCTCGAATGGCCGAAACCCTTATGCCGATGATGAAAAGTTAAGAAGAAGATTGGGATTCATGATTGTAGATCATTCCCAAGTGAGACTGAGAATGTTCTATGAATCAAAAATCGATAATTCAGGCAATGATGACGATGCTCAACTTCACGTCTGAGCAGCGCGAGGACGTGGCCAAGAAGCGGGGAGTACCGTAATCGGGAGATTACCGTAACCCCGAGTGTTTATCGATCGATTAGCACCACCGCTTCACTCCTTAGACCACGAGATTTCCTAGAATTCTAGTGCACTATTACCTGCCTTATCTTCTGGTTTCTTACCTCATTTCTAGAATTTTCCACTGGTTTGTAGTCATTTCCCGTCTAGGATTACCACTTTTGTAAATAGAATGTTGCCAAGATTATTGTAAAATATTGTTGTGACTCTAGTCTTCTTTCTCATAACTCAAAAATTCATTTTTCCCCTGACCCGATTCTTGCTTCTACTATTGATCTCAATCTGTTTCTAGTCTCATATTGAAAGGATAAACAAATTAAAAAGTCATTTTTTCGAGTGCTAACCAAACAGCGAAATACAACGAGAAATTTGTGATTAATAACGAACGGGCAACGGTAAGTCGTGATTTCATACTTGAATAACGATCTCGTCTGCTGCTTTCGCCGACCCGCTCATTTGCTTCGAACCACCTGAAAAATTCCCACCCAAATGCCTCAGCATCAAGACTCGGACCGTCTAGAAAAAAAATTGTTGTGCATTTCGAAATAAGCTTAAATGGTGATTTGAACATGGAACGGTATCGGGGCAACGCACTAGAAATTTTTCAACGAAAAAGTTATCGATCAACGAATTGAAAACACATATAAAAAGATTTTATTACGAAAAACGAATAACAGCAACAGGGGTATAATTATCGAAAGTGGACAATACATAACGATTACGAAATAACTTCTGAATTTTTCTCGATGTGATATGAACATGTGAAACTAAACGAGGAAAGGGATTGTCTGACGAGGGAATCCAACAACTAATAGAGAGAAACAGATACACGAACAATTCAACTAAAACATTAATTTTGAATTGTGAGACGACGAGAATGGAAGAACGATAAGTACAAGGGGAAGGGGAAAAATCGGGCATAAAATTAGCAAAAAAATTGGCTAATTGACTAAAATTGGCTAACATTGTTGGGTTCTTTACTGGAAACCCAGAGAAGAATGAGCTCGATAAAAAGGGTTATGAATACTAGGGAGATATTCTCTAGTATACTAATTAGATGTCGAAATTCGATCGAGGAAGGCTTGTAATTTCATTAGATTACCGAGCTCTATGCGGATAACAGGGAGAGTAAATATTCAGCTAATTCGAATGAGAAGGGGCAAATTGTTAACGGGCGAAAAATTGGGGACGTGCAAAAATGAAAAGTGTCAATAGGATACTGTTGATGGAGTCAAATATTTATAAAGGAACGTAATTGCACATCGACCAAAAATACAGTAACCTACTTCGCCTCAGCTTTCTTCCACTCGATTAGACTGATGGGAGCATCGGGCAGATTGATGGGCGCCTTCGTGATCTTCGCACCGTATTTTTTCACCCATTCGAAAGAGTTGTTTGACAGCTTCTACAAATACACAATTTTCAGTATAATAAATATCAATACCGCAACAAAACGCGTCATTACTCTAAAAGAATGCTCACCTCATTGAGGAACTTCTCCCAGAAAGAAAATGAGAAGGGAGGGGAAAATGAGAAGGGAGGGGTGCGCCTGTGGGAAGGATAATTGTCCATGAAGACACGGCAGACGGAGAGAGAGCACAGGACTTCGATGAATGCGGCTGAATATTTGATGATCAAAATGATAAAACTCAAATTTCATTTTTCCAAATTACTGTAGCAAGAAAAAATCACTAGTTTGCAACATACACTATTCATAATTCGAGACTAATTGGGTATGTACACGAGTAGTTCGAATCTGGTTATTATTAAAGATCGATAGTTTCGATAGGGAAAAATCCGATATATTTGCTTACTTTTTCGAGCATTTTTATATTTCAAAAGCAAAATTTTCAACTAACCGGGATCAGAGAGGTCAGGTTGGCGAGAGAACGAGATCTTGAGAGAATTCGTGGCCTTCGAACTGATGGTGTTGATGACAGGACTGAACAGAATAGGAAGAGTGACGAAATATTTTTGACCTTCAGTCACATAACATTTCTTGTGAAATGAGAACGCGACATATAACCATGCATTAGCAAGCTAGATCTTCAATTAGCGTAATTCGACTCACATAGTTTCGTCGTCGGTAGTCACATGGTCGAAATGGAGATCTTCGATGACCGACGAACGCAGAAACTTCGCACACAACGAGAGATCAGAGAGATCCATGGGGACAGCTCTATACTCTTCGAATGCTCTTCCGAACGGATGAAGTGCGACAGTCTTGATGGATGTATAGATGTAGAGAAAAATTGATGGATGTAGAGAAAATCGGCCAACTGAAAAGAACGTTTTGTTAGGGAGAAGCTCAAGTGTCCTTTTCGATTTTCTTTGGAATAATGCAACAAAGCAAAAGGTCACAGATTTTGTAATATCCACGTATGAGAGCGTTTGCCCAAAAGTCGAGCAGATCCGGAATATTTTTGCACAGTAAAAAAAGTCGATTTTCCAATTTCATGTGATTTGGGGTTCTCAAGGGTGCTGATGAAGATAGGCATAGTAATTTTGCACACGGGTCTTCCGTTGGCTCCAGATGACGTTGCGTCGAATTTACATATTCATTATTTCCGCTGCTCCAAATAGAGCTAAAATTAGTGCAACAAGTTTTCTGGGGTGAAATTTTATGGCGAACACGCCTGTATACTTCACTTTTACTAATTTTGTAATTAAAAAATTAAAAATACAACTTTTCTCTAAGTGAATCCCGAGCTTAGCAAATACACCGATAGGAGCGCCGCGAAGAGAGGATTCCAAATCTACAATTTTGTCCAATTTCGACATCAAAATTTTAAGAAAACCTAAAAATAGTGCTCAGTTTTTTGCTTGAATTGACTCATTCTCTCCCCTTGACCCCGACTCTCTCTCACCACACCACAAATCCCCCTCTGGCAGTCCTCCCTCCCCTGCCTCTCTCGAGAATGAGTCAATTCAGGCAATAAGCGAGCACTATTTTTATTTTTTCTAAAAATTTTGATGTCGAAATTGGACAAAATTGTAGATTTGGAATCCTCTCTTCGCGGCGCTCCTATCGGTGTATTTGCTAAGCTCGGAATTCACTTAAAGAAAAGTTGCATTTTTAATTTTTTAATTACAAAATTAGTAAAAATGAAGTATGTAGGCTTGTTCTCCATAAAATTTCACCCCAGAAAACTTGTTGCGCTAATTTTAGCTCTATTCGGAGAAGCGGAAATCATGAAAATGTATTTCGTCGCAACGTCTTCTGGAGCCAACGGAAGGCCCATGTGCAAAATGACTATGCCTATCTTAATCAGCACCCTTGAGAACCCCAAATCAAATGAAATTAGAAAATCGTTTTTTTGCTGTGCCAGCCTATGCTCGCTTCTTAGGCAAACGCTCTCATATACCTAGATACATAGTATCTATTCAATTCATCGTATTCATTGCCAAAATATTCTAAATAAAAGAAAATAGTTGACTGTAAATAGTGTAGAGTGCCTGCCTGACCTGCTCGATGATGGAATCCTCGGGACCGGCCAGCGTTACGAGCATCGAGGGCACTCTGTATTCGAGCATGTTTTATAACCCAGAACGACAACCAAAGTACATAAGCTATTTTTAGCTTTAAAGTTCGCTTTTCAAAAAGGATTCAACGTACATTCTTGACATCATTGATCTCTTGAGTCGTCCCATGTCCAAATTGGCCAGGTCGTAGAAAGCGATATTAGAAGCGAAGAGATCGATAATCACCACCATACCATCCTGCAAATTATCGATTAGAAGAACAATGATAAAGATAATGCGGTATAAATTCTCTTATAGTAGATTGAAATTCAGCCCTTTCTCAGGCCACACTATGCCCGAGCTGGTGAGAAAGCATACAAATATAGTTTCATGCGCCGAATTGTAACAACTTAGCAATGATGAAATGCTCACAATAGTCTTGACGAAGTGAACTGCTCTGATTCCCGGTCGATTGTCCTCCCTTTTCATGAATTCCTTTACTCCATGATGAAAGTGAGTGGATACCTGAGGTGCGTAATTACCATATTCATAACGAAAGTACACAATGCTATGTCAATACGTTTGTATTTTGATGCAAATATGCAATGCAATTTCCATCTCTTTAAGTATGCCGTTTCAAGTTTATAAATTGCGTTTATCGTTATGCCAGGTGTGTGAATTGTAAAAAAAGGGTCAGGGTAAACATGAACTGATCATAAGAGATAAATTGTAATATTTCGGAAAGTAGTGAGAACCACAATCACACAATGTAAAATGTGTACCTTCGAGAGATTGTCCAGATCCGTGCACTCTCTCTTCGTGAACAGATGAGCGAAGAGACGGTTGAGAGCCGGCCACTGGAGCGATTCGATCATTGAGAGACTGCAATGAGATACTGTAGATAGTATTTGATTTATTCACAAAGAAGATGACTTTAAAGAAGGAGTGTCAGCAAAGTTAAATTTTTGAGGCTGTCATAACCATGGCCTAGACAATCATCCAACGATCATAGTGGGAGCTAAGAGCATAGGCAAAGGTCAATCGCATAGCTCAGTGGTAAAGCAGTCGCGCGTAATCGGAAGGTTGCGGGTTCGAATCACACCAGTTTTTGAAAAATCTTCTAGATATTTGAATTCCCGCACGCCCCTTCCCTTCAAGCCCTCCTTGGCATTCTGCCAACTAAAGATAACTCGGTTTAAAATAGAGATACGCATTTGAAATTTTCAGAATCTCTTATGGTTGTACAAAGGTCGGTCATGGTTATGAGAACGTCAAAATTTCAACTTTGCTGACAGTCCTTCTTTAAACGATTAGACAACCTTGTTTTTCTATGAAACTATTCATCTACCGTTACTCTTTCAATTTTGTGTATAACTTTTGTAAACAGGCATAGGAACGACAGAGAGATGCATTGGGTTTCACAAAAGGAATAATTACTATTAAGTTTTCTATTTAAATTCCCTCGAGTTGAGATTAAAAAATTTGAAATCATTTGAATACCGTATCTGGATGCAGTAATGAAAGGACGGTACCTAGGAGTCTCAGAGAGGTCGGTGGGATGGTCGATCTTGACTACTTTCTCGGCACGACTTCTGCTTATCCTCGGTGCTGAAGCGACGAAAGGCCTAAAGATAAGGTTAAGGATTAAGGTTGGAACGATGATGAACGTTCGGTTACGGAAACAAATTAGAAGTTACGTTTAACACGGGGCAAATGCAGGTCAGAAATGCCATATAATATAAAAAAATGCTACAACAAAGGGAACCGTTCTGTAAGGACAAGCCCGCCCCGCCTACTCTGCACACTCTAGAGGGGGCGCGCAGAGCTTGGAGGAGCTAACGTCCACTCATGGAGGAAACAATTGTTCATTGTGTAGTGGCATTAGGGAGTAGGAGAGATACATTGGAAAATGAAATTACTTGGCAGAAGGCCTCCGTCGCTCTTGATTCATCGTCGGCGGACCAGAAGAGACGAGACGGGTAGACGACCTCGCGCATCACATCAAGTAATGAGGGCATCTCTTAAAAATGGCCAAGAATATTTAGATAAAGGAAAGAAGGAAAAGGATCTCAACAAAAACAACGCGGGAAATGATCCAAGACGAAATTCGGGTGTTAAAAGGCGAAGAAAAACAGTTCATAATCTGATCAAAATAGAGGCAGGTAAAGGAAAGAGTGTCTATTCCTACGAAAACAGCTAGTTGAAATGCATGAGAAAGGAAGTAAATTGATGGGAAGGAGGGAGGATGAAGGGAAGAGGTCACTCGATTGACCTGGCGAGAGGGAGAGGAGAGGAGAAGGGAAGAGACCCTGATCTATCGATCTGACCAGAGGGAAGGAGAGGAGGAGGGAAGGAGGGAGAAGGGAAGGGGTATTGATCTACTCGTCTGACCAGAGAAGACCTGGGAGAGGAGAGAGGGAAAGAAAGTAACAATCCAAGTGAAAGGTAGTGTCTCTCAAAATCTCTATAACACTACCGTATGCCTATATAGTGTGACTAGTCCTACAAAAACTGCTAGTTGGAATGATTGAGAAAGGGAGAGAGATGATGGGAAGGAGGGAGGAGGTAGGGAAGGGCTTAACTGATTGACCTGGCGAGAGGGAGGGGAGAGCGGGAGAGACGGAGGGAGAAAAAGAAGGGACACTTGATCTATTGATCTGACCTGAGAAGAGAGGAAATGGAAGGGGGCTCTGGTAAAAGTTCCCAGTGGGATCCCAGTGAAATCCCAGTGGGGACCCCGCATGTATCTCACTGGGAAATCCACTGGGATCCCACTGGGAAACGCGCTCCCACTGGGATCCCACTAGGATACCACAGCGATCCCACTGGGAAATCCGCTGGGATACCACTGGGAAAAATCCCACTGGGATACCACTGGGACATTCCACTGTGATCCCACTGGGAAAAATCTCACTGGGATCCCAGTGGGAAATTCCACTGTCATCCCACTGGGATAGCGACTTGAACAGACTTCCCAGTGGGATCCCAGTGAAATCCCAGTGGGGACCCCGCATGTATCTCACTGGGAAATCCACTGGGATCCCACTGGGAAACGCGCTCCCACTGGGATCCCACTAGGATACCACAGCGATCCCACTGGGAAATCCGCTGGGATACCACTGGGAAAAATCCCACTGGGATACCACTGGGACATTCCACTGTGATCCCACTGGGAAAAATCTCACTGGGATCCCAGTGGGAAATTCCACTGTCATCCCACTGTGATAGCGACTTGAACAGACTTCCCAGTGGGATCCCAGTGAAATCCCAGTGGGGACCCCGCATGTATCTCACTGGGAAATCCACTGGGATCCCACTGGGAAACGCGCTCCCACTGGGATCCCACTAGGATACCACAGCGATCCCACTGGGAAATCCGCTGGGATACCACTGGGAAAAATCCCACTGGGATACCACTGGGAAAAATCCCACTGGGATACCACTGGGACATTCCACTGTGATCCCATTGGGAAAAATCTCACTGGGATCCCAGTGGGAAATTCCACTGTCATCCCACTGGGATAGCGACTTGAACAGACTTCCCAGTGGGATCCCAGTGAATTTCCCAGTGAGATACATGCGGGGTCCCCACTGGGATTTCACTGGGATCCCACTGGGAAACTTTTACCAGAGGGGGGGGGGGGTAGAGTAACAATCCGAGTGCATGGTAGTGGAACTCCTCTCGAAATCTCTTGAAAACTAAACTATCATGTGCCTCGAAATGGGCATGAAAAGCTATTTCAATGTACTCGGAAAATCAATATCCGGTGCATAAAATGTCCGAGTTCTAAAGTGAAAGCCTCGAGTGAATGGTCCACGACGAAATTAGGTTGTCCTCTGAGGGTGCTTTCTAAGTTCGCTACCTCATTTCAATCAAATCGAATTATCGCCATAAATCGCCGTCTGCTCGACTCTCTTATTAACGATTTGAATGATTTCATGTGGAAGCAGGGGAAAGCAATTGCGGATTGCTGAAATGCACAATCTTTAATGGAGTTCCGCATCTTTAATAGAATTCTGAGTGGATTCGAAAGTTGCAGGAGTAGGAAGAAAGAATTGACGCAGTACCATTCTCTCCGATTCTAGTAGCCGAATTTAAGTAATATTTTTTTCAATTTTCGCACTAAACTTTTTGATTGCTTGCTTACCTGCCCAATAGCGCCACAAGCTCGGATCACCAGCGTCGGATGAGAACCACACAGGGTACCTATCTCCAGTATTTCCACTTCAGATTCACTCACTTTCAAAAAGTATTCTTTGAAAATACTGTTGAAGAAAACTATTTTCGGTTCCCATCTGGATTGCCATCCAGCGGCGATTTTCCGACCTAGTGCCCTCACTAGTATTTCATGGTTCTCCCCGACCAAATAGCCCCTATGTGTTATCCCTATGCGGTTCTCACTGTGCTTGCACCCTGGAAGCGCCCGAGAGAGTAAAGATGGTCGAGCCACTGTCTGAATTGTCAACAACCTTAGCACGAGAACTTTCAAGTCGCCCCGATTTACACAAGAGATCTCCGACTCCGAACCCACTTATCTCTAATAGTATTTGCGCCGAAACCTCGTTGTTTTCGAGGGACCAAAAGCCATCCTTTCAAATCACCATTGGGTGCACGTTTATAATACTTGTATTCCATTTCACATTGCTCCTTAATCAATATTTTCTGTTTGAAAAATTAGTTTGTATCTTGACTATGGCATTCTGAATAATTATGATGCAACGTGTGCACTTCGAAGCTTTGCTCTCTCTGTCGCAACGGGTTGAATGAATGAACTAACAGTCATTCAATCCATTGTTCATTCCTCCTTGTGAGTACGCGTTTTATTATTGCTGTATGATTAGTGCTCATTCGGGCACTAAATCGGATGAGCACTATGCCGCCTTTGATATATCAAATTACATCATAGTTCTCATCCAGCCTAGTGCCCAAGCGCATTTCTCTTCCTGCATGATTAGTGCTCATTCGAAATCAGCAGGCGACGCTATCAGCACAATAATCGACTCCATTCATCTGTCATGGAGAGGAATCGAGAATAATCTCGGGATACAACCACACCGTCTCTTCCATGGATGTAATATACACAGTGGACCTCTGTGAGACCATCAATTATTGTAAGTTATCATCAATATTGTTATTGAGCAGTCATTTGTACTCAAATTCAGGGATCGGCTTAGTTCTGAATGCTCTGCTTGTCTGCCTGATTCTGATGGCAACAAGAAATAGCATTGGAGCGTACAAGTACTTGCAAGTAAGTGACGGCACTAGGTCGGATGATAACCTACTAGATGATAACCAAAAAAAGAACACTTCTGTTGAACTTTCATAGAATAATTTTTGACACTTTGGGAACCTACTGTGAATGATCTACACAATTTTCCATTTTTTTGGTTATCATCCAGTAGGTTACCATTCGACGGTGATCATCCGACCTAGTACCTTCCTAAGTGAGGCAATTTCGTGCCCGAATTTCCATTTCACTTTTTCAGCTAGCATTCATAATTACGAATGAGTCGTTCGCGGCATATTCTCATTTCCTTAGATATGTGGGTATGAACACCATTAATCGAAATGAAACAAGTTTCAGAAATTACTAACAAAAGGCCATTCCTTCGCAATGTTCCTCACGAGTCCGTACGGAGATAATCTGGTTAGCGCATGCACTATTTCTCAGCTGGAAAATCGTCAAGAAAAATGCGATCGACTTGCGGGAATTCTAATAGTATACTTGTCAGATTCTGAAGGAAAATAACCTTCTTTTTAATCGCTTTTTTTCTGAAAACATCTAGATGTAAAAACGAATTTCAGCACCTCAATGCCCTGTGTGGAGCCCTCTTCTCACTCATTTTGGTGGTAATATCATTCAATTTTCTCTACCGGTACATGGCTGTAAATCAGTAAGTGATTTAGTGGTGTAATGTTTCTAAAAATATGTTAAGTTCCACTCTAATTCGTCTCTTCTCCACTGCTTGGTGTCCGTTAGTTCTAGGCTCAATCGCGCTTTTCGAGTTTGCAGTATGGTGAGAAATCTTCGAATTTATGTACAAGTGGTCGATAAAGTGTGCGAAATGAATGAACATAGTTTCGAAAGTAAATTGATTGCCCAATCAGGTACGCAGGATGCTATTTATTCTTCGCGGCTTCACCCGAATCGCGCGCGGATCTTGCGCCAGAGTTTGCGCGAAAATACGGAATCGACGCTATGACTCATGCGATTGTGCTGGGAGACTACTGGGTTTGTGCAATTAGAGATGCAATTCCGTTTTCAATGTCGTGAAAATTTGTTGATTACTTCTGTTGACAAGCTAACCTTGCCTTTCTTGTTTAGCGTGATGGTCATTACAACGTTTTGCCTTTGGTGGGCTTGGGAGTTTTCTGCGGTATCATTTCTGCTGGATTTTCGTTCATGGTGAGACATACTAGAATCAATCATTTAATAAGATAGGGAACAGAAACATTCGCTATTCGATCGACTATTTCCATCTGCTCAGCTTTTCTATATATTTTCTATTCTATAACCATCCTAGAAAAGCGAAATTGTGTATAGATCTAGAGATGCGAGAGGAAGTTTTTCCCACCTTGACGTATGTATTAGCAGGCGATTCCACCTGTTGATCAGTGTTCAAAAACAGTTGTGATAGATATTTGCCAGTTCTCACTACCTGTCAGACCATGTGGAGCGAATGAATATGTAGAAATGAGGAAATTAGCGCAACTCTCACTGACGAAATTCTGGTGTTCTGCACCGTCTCGATACTTCGCTATCTGGCACAGAACAAGACGATATCAGCAAAGACTAAGCGATTGCAGTATGCACTGGTTCGCAGTCTTCTCGTGCAGGTTAAAATATACAAATTATATTAATATCATCACTGGCACCTCTCACGAAGCCCGGACAGCCCGAAAATGGTCATAGAATCGGACAATCATTCTTGGTCGATTCATTGATTAGAGAATGGGCTACGAACAACTGGCTTTTGAGACTGTCCGGGTCTGCGATTGCAGATCCAAATATCCTCCTTGTGTGTTTTACATGTGTTTTCAAAATAGCAAAATTTATTGATACAGAAAATACAAAGTGAAATGATCTTTAAGACACTCATTCCATTCGGATTCATTCACTGTACTGCTGGCACAGTGCTTTTCATGCCCCTCTTTGGTATTGACATCGGCATTTTCAGGTAACTTTGGGAAGGGTTTATAAGAATATTTGTTTATATTCAGCGATTTTGTCCCCGTGAGCTGCTCTTACTTTCCCCCCTTTGATGCTATCGCTACTATTTTATTAATGCGCGATTATCGAGAGACTGTGAGGGCTTTCCTGACCTGTCGGTGAGCAATATTGGATTATTTTTATACTGATGATCTGTTTTTGTTCAGATTGGCGGACTACTCGAAAAAACGGTCAACTTCTTTGGTGACTCCAGCACAGAAAAGGAGCGATTCGTGAACAAAATATTGATTCAACTTTGCCAATAAAGTGTTGCCAATAATTGTGATTTTCTGAGCAAACAGTGAATGTGATCAAGAAATCAACAAAGACTAGTGAAATAAATTATGAAAAAGAAGTGTACGAAAATGCATACGATAATGTAAATTAGATAGGAAAGATCATGGTTTTCTCTACATGATGTTACGTCACTGAGATTTCTTCCACTCTATCTGAGCAGAATGGTTTAATAAGGTCGATGGCAAATTTCATGACTATATTTTTTTATTATATTTTTTTACTACTTCAAAAGTGCCCTCGTTCACTTACAACACTAGAAAATCATCCCTATTCAATAGTCTACACAATCCGGCAAAGGCTCATGGAGCAAATTTTTCGACTAACTGAACAGTGAGAGAATTCAGGAATTTATATGAGTTTCCAGAGGAATAATAGACTATTATTTCTTATGTTAGAGGAATATTATTGTGGGCTTGAAACATGTTGTGTAACCACACAGGCTCTGCGAAAGCAACATCGAAAGGTCACCGAAGCGGAAAGAATCCGGGATTTCAGACCGGAAAGGTCTCGGAAGTGCTCGCCCGGGCGGAAACATCAGCCCCACAGATGTAAACAGCGCTCCTAACGTGTCTTTCGAATTGCCCTCTCCACTTTTCGACACATTTATGCTTTATCGGAAGAGTGGTAACATCTCGTAGGCCGACCAGTCGAGATGGCGACCTCTCGATCGACTGTATGCCCTCCTTTACTGCATTCGTCTGGTTGTGGAATCGTGCTCTTTCTTTGATTGTCAACAACGAATTGAGTACACCTTTGAGAAGTCGACTATTTTCAGTAATGTACTCCTCCTCGACGGCTCCGGCTCCGAAACTGCCGAAGAAACTTCCGAAAAACGCCGGTTGCGGGCGCATTTTCTCCCCGAAAACAGCCAATTTATCGGCGCGCATCGTCAACAAGTATCTGCCGCATCGAGCAGTGCCCAGCAGTCAGTTAATCTTAACATTGTCATTGATAAAATGAATCGATAGATTCATCCGCACTTAGTTATCAATGTGGGATTTGAAAAGGTTTCTGGAAAAGACTAGAATTATCTTTAGAGAGAAACGTATTCAAAAACTGATTTGACGCAAGTTTTAGGCTGCTTATCCACACAGATTCAATTGAAAACTCCCTCACTCACAATCAGTCCTCCACTCGCATGAGACCGTCGGGAAGATATGTCGGAAGCGAAACGGAAGATATCGAATCGACGCTACTCTGAGAGTGCGGGGGCTGCCCCTGAAGAGACCCGCCACCACACTCACGCCGAGAACAGCGAAGAAGGCCATGGTGAGCGAGATCGTTTGTCTTTGTTTTATGTCTTTAATCCCTAGTGGTCTTTTTGATCGATTTCCGGTTCACCTGTCTCTCTATCATGTTTTAGTCCGATTAATTCCAGTTGATGCATCAGCCATCCGTGCCTCTAGCCGTTACTAGATTCGATGTGACAATTGACTCCCCATATCCAGCCTGGAGCGGCCAATCCGAAGGTAATAATTTTAGGTTGAGTCACAGCCTATGCAGTTCTGTTTCGATCTGATGAGGTAGGAGATTTTTTTCGATCAGATGAGTGGGGTTTTTTGTATTATCCACTTTCTCTCACTTTTCAATCAAGGAAAATGCAGGAATAGCCGCTAAAGCCTTTGGTGATGTTGAAAGAATCGAGAGGGAGATTCCGCCGGTTTGGAAGGAGTGGACTGTGGAGGCTGTTATGGTATCTGCATATTTGACCTTTTGCATTTCGCTATGTTACAAATCACTGACTTAATTCATTATTGACCCGTTTTATCGCACAGTAAACGTAGGAAAGCCGATCAGTATATTCGAAAGAAACAATGTAAATTCTAGGCGTATCTCTCCTACTCTCCCTCTTCCTCTCCTTCCTTCTTCTTCTCCACAGCTGCCTCTACTCGGCCACCCTGGAGAGGAGCACTGCCTAGGATGAACGACGAGCTCAGCCATCATCTAAAAGTGGTCAGAGGAGTTGTAAAAAGTTTTTTGAAAGGGCGAGAAAGTTAAGCAAAACCAATCGCTAGAGATTGTACTATACTCTACGCTCCATAAATATACGAATTCTGTAAAATATCTATCAATTCAAGCTCGACACAATTCGCCGTGATTTCTTCACAAAGTGGCGACCGCAGCTTCTTTTCGATGCCGAGGAGTTCTTCCACACCGAAAAGGTTAATAAAAATTGAAAATCAGAACTCTTCTCTGGTAATTTCGCGTACTCTCTCACTCTATCCTTTAATTCATTCGTTTCAAGTTCTGATTTTTTACGTTGTAAGGCCCGACCAGCTGAGGACTTCCACTCGCTGCTTCGGCAGTTTGTCGATAAGGCCAAGACGATACTGCAGTCAAAGTAACCTTTTCCCAATAATTAGAGAAGATTCTGAATATTTTCATCCAATTTCTCACTATTATAATCGAATATAACCTCACAAGGAGCTGCCGTCTCAATACGACTGTAAATTCGTTTGTAAATTCGTGACCGCACAAAATTATTTGTAAGTATTATTATCATCAGATGGCCTTTGCGAGTGGGTCGTATTCTGCTCAACGAGGCTGCTTGCTGGGTTCATCTGCTGACGAGGGGCGATGAAGCGCGAAGATTCCTCGACTCTGTCGCATCTACGCAGGTAAGCGCTGATTATCTTGATACATGCTACTCTTTCAATCTCAATCCAACCCCCGCGTAATTCATGCTCCCATAAGTTCTAGTATGCTATCGTCATCCCAATATCGAGTGTGATGTCTCCCAGTGAAGGGCTCACGAAGTTTTTCATCATTATCATTCAGGCGAAGCTCCTCGTCGATTTGCTTCGCGAGAACTACGAGAGCATCTATCGCTTCATGTATGAGGTAACATCTCAATTTTGTCATTTCAAAATTAATTTAAATATCAGGAAGCCAGCAACGCGAAGCTCTCAGTGATCGTCAATGAGTCGGGCGACACAGTTTTTGGCAAGGTAAATATGCGAAAATTTGTTTTGATTTTATCCCAAGAGTGAAAATGAAGCTAGCCCAAAAAGCTGGACTTTCAATTCTGTCTATCTACTGTACGGAATACTGCAATTTCTCGCATCGATTTGTTTCATGTGCATTGTCAACATACTCTTTCGCTTGGCTAAGTATTTACCAGATACTATTTCACTCAGGAAGACATGCTGCTCGAGTTGACTCGTCTTCCACGAGTAGACGGGAAGATTTACCCGAAGCTGTTCGGGGAGGAGTGGATCGATGTGGGAGCCTGGCTGAGAGTTGAAAGACCGCTGCCTCCGGACACGCCGAGGTGATGGACGTCATTACGAAATGAAGGCATTTACATCCAGAGATTCTCAGCTTGATCATAGAAAAAGTCTAGATCTTGTCTATTGTCACTTCGGAAATTCATCACACTTCTAATCGTATCTGAAGATTAGGGCACGCTGTGGACTCTCTTCATTTTCTTGGTCTCTCACTGACCTGATCGTTTGAGGATGATGCAGAATAGAAATATTGCGTCCTTGAGAAGCCATAATTACTCTTTTCAGACCCTTCGAGGACAGCGCGATCCAGATCGATCCGGTGGAACTCCGACTGAAGGAATGGTGCTTGCGGGATGAGGAGGGCAGAGAGGAGGAGGAGTTGAAGGAGTGGATTGAGGTGCCTTCTTTGAATTATTATTGTATTTGCTTGATGGTTTATGAATTGCAAAAAAAAAGTTTTATAATTATTTTCCCAGATTGTCAAGAGCCTTTTCGAAGTGGAGAGTCGCATAAAAAAGTGCGCGAGTAGACGAAGGGAAGCCTCGATTCTCTTCGACTTCTCGTTGGTGAAGGTACTATTTTTACTAGCTAAAAAGGCCGACTTCGGTGTATGGCTTCCAAAGGCGAATTGCTTCAGTAAATAATTGAAACCATCGTCCATATCTCAGCGATAATTTTAATCTCCTCAGCAACGCGCACTCGACCAACTAAAGAAGCTGCGAGAGAAAGCAAGAGAAGCATATCTAGAGAGGCAAAGTATGAGGAATGAGAGGTACGGAGTAGAGATGGCTTTTCGAGAAGGAGTACTTTCGTTATCAACTCTCTCTCCTTTGTCATTTCTTTAGGAAGTATCCACTTTGGTGAATTCCTAATAGCTGCCATCATTATTTAAATAACAGAGTATCAATCTCTCCTTAAAAAAGGGTTCTCATGAAACATAATCATGTACTCTCACAACGATTGTACTGCATGCTGAGTACTGTACGGTGGTTTTCGAAATTCTGTGCAACGCACTATTTGCATAACTCGACTATATTTTTATGTAAATTGCTTTAAACTATATCGCACGATCCATGTTTTCACATTAAAAATCCATTAAATTCAATAATAACGAAGAAAGCCGATGCTGAGCAAAGTGGTGTAACGCAGCGTGAATCTCGAAATTCCGTCTTTTCCTAATCCAGCGGCCGTTTTCTCAATCAATGGCTTGAATGGCTACAGTATTTTCAATTTGCCTGCATTTTCAATGAACTTTAGAAATTAATTTTGCAACTTCTAGACATTTATTTAACATGTAACCAAGTGATTTCTGATCGGAAAAGCGCCCTATATAACCCCATGGTGCCAGTTTGTTGTCCGCGAGACTCGTGGGAATCCTTTTTTAAGAATGCGAATAATCTTCTCGACTGCGTCCACTAAGCTCTTCGGGAAGGGAGTAATCGAGCAGTTGAGTCAGGTACCTTAATTATATTAAAATATATACATATTTAATACAAATCAAAATGTAGGTCAGCGAGGTGCAAGCGATTCTCGATCCGCTCGAACTCTCCGTCAGCCACGCAGTTACCGTATACCTCACCATGATCGACTACTATGACCTACCAGGTGATCTTAGTTACTCTGAGATTTGAATTCATGCCAATGGTAGATTGGCACTAGGTCGGATGAGAACCCCCCGGATGAGAAACAAAAGTACTATTCTCCAGTAGTTTTCACGTTAAGTTCCCACACTGTCTTTTGCAAAAATACTTCGGAACCGACCGAGATTAGAAAATCGCAAAAACTGTCAATTTCGCCACTTGAGAGGAATGAAACCACCTAAAATAAAGTAGAATTTTCATTAAGGTTGATCAGTGACATTGCCGTCCTTCCTCTCTCAATGAAGCCCTTTTCTTTCTACGGAAATCAAATGTAACCAGCAAGAATAATCGGACGCAACAGAAAAGCAATTTGACTTTTCCCGATCCAATGCAAAACTCTTACATAACATAAGAAAAATTAAATTTTTCCACTGCTAAATTAAGTTAAAACTGAAAAATAGCAAAAGTAAAAATACCGATAATAACAGTACTACACTTTGGCGGGGACTCGCGGAGGTTTGCCAGACCTTCCGCAACGGGTGGGTATCGAGCCATTGTGGTCTCGACAGCGATGGATTCCCAGTCCATCGCCTTACCGCCTGCGCCACCCTTGAGTCTGTTAGGGGGGATGGGGCAATACTCTTACACAGGTCCATACCAAAATGTCCCCCTCCCCCCTGGCAGTGACCTCCTCTCTCCTCAAATTTTGAAGTTTTAATTACATAACTAAATTTATTTTCGAAAGCTTCGCTCTTTTTTGATAGTTAAAGAGCTTGAGCTGTTCGATCTGTTGAATGTTGATGCCTAAGCGCTCAGACTCAAATAAACTTCGCTATACTATAAAATGTAATAATTATCGCATTTGATAGTATAGCGAAGTTCATGTGAGTCTGGGCTCTTAGGCATCAACATACAAAAGATAGAACAGCTCAAGCTCTTTAGCTATCAAAAAAGAGCGAAGATTTTCCAAAATTAATTTAGTTATGTAATTAAAACTTCAAAATTTGAGGAGAGAGGAAATTTGAGGACACTGCCAGGGGGGAGGGGGACATTTTGGTATGGACCCAAGGTGTGTTTGTCACGGGCTATATTCATTGCTTAATTTATCAGGCAGTATCTAGCAGATTGCAATGTAGATTCTACGCTTCGTCACTGCTATGAGATCTCTCGGCTCGGCTCAAAACTGCGGCAGTTGACAGAATTCGTGTGGCGCAGGATTGATTTGGAGCGAGAGTGGGTGTCAAAGAGGGTGAGTTATTAGGTTGGTGCAAAAGTCTTGCGGTTTTTTGATATTTTGCCTTCCATCTTCCTTTCGGTTTGACCGATGATCTTCCGTATATTAATTACTAATGAGGCCTTGCATACTCTTTCATATGCGCACCCTATCAGCATTGCCCAATCCGAGAGGCAAAAGCAGGACAAAGTTAAAATTGCGAAAATTTATCCATCGAAAATTTTAAAATTTATACATTGATTTGTAAATGACTACATATTCCATTTTTTATGTTGATTTCGCATATTTTTGGAAAATGAGAAATTCAAATTTTCTGAAACGAGAAAGGTGCAGGTGCCAATATTTTTTCTGAGAATAAAGCCTCTTGGTGGTTAAATATAGCGCACTCATAGTGAAGCCTGTATGCTTGGTCTTCGAAGCAAAAAAATCGAAAAAGTTTCATGTATCCAGCATCGACAGCATATTTTCAATAGCATGTAATTCGGTCCAAACTTAATCGAGACGCAGTTGAAACATATTTTCTGAAATGGTATACGTAATACTTCTCAGACATCAGTATGGGCAGGTTTCGTGAATTTTGAAAACAAATTTCCAGTAAAATAAATTTAATGAAAAATTTTGAGCATCAATTGCAATTGAGTTTATCATAATTTATTGCGTTGATTGGAATGTGGGATTGATTGAAATGTGTGTATGTAAAGTACAAGCATACCTCTAAACACTGCTGTGTTTGTTAGTCATTGTGATTTGGGACGAGAGAATTATGATACTTCAAAGTACGGACACAAAAAACCGCAAGACTTTTGCACCAACCTGATAGTTGAGTTATTATTTTTAAAGCTCCAAAATGCAGATGAAACTAGAATATCTCAATTTTCTTAAAATAATCAAAGGGTCGAAAAGCTACTTCTATCAGCCGTATTAAGGGAAAAATGGAATCGTTGTTGTCCCTGTTATTCAGCGTTATCTGCTATTTGTTCAGGTCCAAGATGAATCGCACGCCCTCTTCTTCGAGGCTGAGCTGCTCGAGAAGGAACTGGAGAGTTGCCTGCACAAATACAGAAACTGCCATTCACTGTCCCAGGTCTGACCCTGATCCCTGATCCTTACTATCCCTGATCTAATGATAACTATTGGGGTGTCGGGAAGGTCGTATAATGCTTCGGAAAAAAGTCAGTTCGCGATCAAATGCAGTGATTGCGCAATCTGTTTGTCAACAATGTATTGCATCATTCTGACGTTGAGTAGTGAGAGGATTTAATCAGTCTCCTAGTTGCTACATTGATTCTTGTGATGGACTCCCATCTCTACCTCCGAGCAGTTTTACTTCATTACTACCGTCTTGGCCGATCCGTGAAGGAGGCCCACTCTGCCCTGGCCCAGTCGGAAGGAGCTGACGCCCCCTCTATACCCTTCTGCTATAAGTGGTTCTCCCGCTTCAAGAAAGGGGAGTTTGGTCTCGATGATCAACCCCGCTCTGGACGCCCCCCTCCCTCGATCAGCCTCTCGTTCTACGCACACTGAAGCGCATGCCCATGGCCAGTGTGCGTGAGTTGAAGAAGGATACTGGTACTCCCAGATCAACGGTGTCCGATATCCACCATCGATCTGGGAAGAAGCCGAAACTCCCACAAGTGATTCCCCATGACCTCTCCCCTGAACAGCTGAAAAATCGT
Organism: Pristionchus mayeri; assembly: GCA_036245805.1. NCBI lineage: Eukaryota > Metazoa > Nematoda > Chromadorea > Rhabditida > Neodiplogasteridae > Pristionchus > Pristionchus mayeri. The sequence goes on from BTRK01000001.1 coordinate 29,448,927, forward strand.
GTTCAAGTCTGTCGGGAATTACTCCATTGTAGCTCCAATCTTCGATGGGTCAATTCCATCATCGCTACAGATGAGAAGTGGATCACGTACGATAACCCTGTGAGGAGACTGCAATGGGTGGATGCAGATGAGAAGCCCACGCCCGTCCCGAAGAAGGAAGAGCACGGAAAGAAGGAACTCCTCTGCTTCTTCTTCTCAGTGCTCGGTCCCATCTACTGGGAGATCCTCGCCCCTGGCACCAGCATCAATACCGACCTCTTCTCTGAACAACTGGAAGATGTCGCGATCAGAGTCCCTCCCAGACTCCTGAACCAGGGCAAAATTCTTCTTCTGATGGACAATGCTCGCCCACATCGAGCGAAGATGACCCAGAAGAAAATGGACGAGCTGAAGATCGAGAGGATTCCCCATCCACCGTATTCCCCGGATCTCTCCCCATGCGACTACCACTGCTTCCGCTCTCTCTCTGACTTCTGCAAAGGAAAGAAGTTCAAGAATCGAGATGAAGTTGTGAGGGCTTTCGTGAACTGGGCGGTCTCGAAGAAACCCGCATTCTGGAAGAGAGGAATCGAGACCCTGCCCAATCGCTGGAGGGAGGTAGTGAGAAAGAAGGGGCATACATTGGTCACTGAGAATTGTAAAGCATTGAATAAAAAATAAAAACAAAAAATTATACGAACTTTCCGGACACCCCAATATTTCCCGTTCATGGTAACAATCGCATTAGTGGTATACAATGGCGAGAAACAACCATATGCACTAGAATTCACCCGATTTTATTATTTTGGTTATCTTTTGCGTTGCAAGTCTGACCTGAACTCATCACTATTGACAGTCGTCACACTAATGAGGTGCTGAGAGAGCAAACAATCAGCACATCTGCTGGATTTATTTATTTTTGTTGAAATTAATTGCAATTTGATAAATTTGAGCTGCAACGCGTCGCTTCGCGCATCGAGGAGATAGCGGAGAAGACGAAGAAACTGCACGCGAAGTGCGAGGTCAGAATTCAGAGTCCTTTCTCTAATTTTTCATTCAAAAAATAAAGCCAACGTCTGGAAAAATTCTCATTTTGAAGAGGCACCAAGTCAAATGTAACACCTACGATGAAGTCGATGGTTCTCCAATAAATAGATTTTTATAAATACTCCAGCTCGAGAATGTATGAAAAAGAGACAGGAGGAGTGTCAGCAAAGTTAAACATACGAAAGTGTGGAAATTGAGCAGACGATTGCCCCAATTGCGCACTCTTCTCTTATCTCCTGCAGGTGATGTGGATCCAGCGCCGTCTGCTCAACCTTGACGAGATGTGCCTGGAAGTGCCCACGCTCGCCAAGCAGGTGTCTGTTATCGAAATTAATTTTTAAACATCTATGCCCAATTACAATCCTTAATTAAGGCCTCCCTCATCGCTATGCTTGCCCGCCTCCATTACGATACGCTGAGCACTGAGGAGGACTGTCTGAACTGTGAGCTAACATTATTTGAGATATGAAATTTTATCGAATTCCTGCTTTAAACCGAGCGAGCGGTGTGAGAGTGTTCGAAATAAATAGGAGAACCTCCTAATCGCTGATTATACCGTAATTAGACAAGAGGTTCAGGTGCAAGTGAATGCCCTTATAGTCTTCGAGGCTAATGTACCAAATTAGAAAATGCCCGATCAAATAAGGATCCATCACTCTGCCTATGTCGTTTAAAATTCTTCTACTATTCAGCGCGAGTCTTCGATCTGGACAAGGATGCAGTCGCAGCTGCCCATCACCGACTTGAGGAGAGCTTCGAGGAGTTCGAACCTCAGATTGCGCTGATCGAACGGTAAGTTTCCATTATGATAAACATATTTTTTGTTGATTGTTTGTTGTATAAAAATCCCAAGTATATCAACAAATACTTGACCGTTAATATATTGAAGAATCCGCTGAAAACTATGTCATTCCAATCCTCATTTCTCAGTGAATCCGCCCTCTCCATCACTCAAGTGGCCGTCGATTCGATCAAGACTTCGCTCGGCAAACTCGCCCATCTACTGCCGATTCTGAATGCGATCGCGAACAGGAACATGAGGAGTCACCACTGGCAGATGGTTAGATTTTGATACTCTCAAAATAGGAAATGCCTCGTTACCATTCCGAGTCAAGTGTGGGGATATTCTTGGGTCTGCCGGTGCACTTCAAATTTTACTGATATCGTAGACCTCATATTACCACTGCTTTATTTTCTAATATATGAACATGTAAAAATATCTCTCAGGTAATGGCAGCAGACGGGGCGGCGCTGAATGAGAACCCGCCAGTTTCCTCACTGCTCGAGTTCAACATCCTTGAAAAGGTGCGTAACCGTTCCATTCCTTTATTCTTTCACAAGCAACAGGTAGTCTAATTCTAATGAGATTGACAATAACAATAACATCTAAAAATCAATAATCAATCCTTTTCCAGGCCGAGGTCTTCGAGGAGGTGGGCGTGATCGCGGACAAGGAGTTGATAGTGGAGAAGAGCATGCAGGGAATGAAGAACGAACTGGCTGCGACGAGGTTGCAACCTAAGGTGATTGACAATAACTATGATGAGTAGATCAGTATCTTGCCATTTTTCACAGGAGAAATCAGCGATAGGGCTCGTATGATGAACATTTCCTACGATTCCATGAAGAAATAATTAATTACTCTTCGTACGCCTCGTTGAATGTACAATAATGATGTGTACATACACTCTTAAAATGATCACGATCTAGGCTCCGGTGGAAGATTGGATTGACCTCCGATCGATGCTCGGCACCCAGGCTGCACGATGTCGAACACTCCTAGCCAGTCTGCCTCCAGCTGGTAAGACACTTATGAAATATATGAAATTGATATTGAAAGAGTCTTGTATGGGGTTTAGGTTGATGCAAACATGAGAAGAGCCTACTAATTTTGCTAGATATGAACAAAAAATAGCCTTCCCGAGTGACAAATTGCAAAAATTGAACTTCCCATGCCGGGAATCGAACCCGGGCCGCCTGGGTGAAAACCAGAAATCCTAACCACTAGACCACATGGGAGGACGAGAAGAGGGCGCTGAATCGCTCTAATATCAGATCTCGCCTCACAGCTTCGAGAGTGGATGGAAACTGTGGAATCGCTGGCGGAGTTTGTCGACTGCTATGTGAAGGTATCATACATTGTATTTATTTTAAAATTAAAATGAAACAATAATGAAATTTAGTGTTCTCGTTCGTGGAAGCACGTGGAGGGTGTTTTTGCTACTGAGGACATCGCCTATCAGGTTGGGAATATGACAAACTGTTCAATAAAACGTCAATAATTCATGTTTCAAATATTTATGATATATCAATTTCCTCAATTACAAACACGCATCACTGCAGATGCCCACTGAGTTCTGGACGTTCACACGCATCCGCCAGCTATGGCAGCAACTCAACCAAGTCATCGTATGTTCAAAAAATGAATCGATATGTTGATAGACCGCTATTGAGAGAAAAAGTTTTATTGTTTTTAAAGGGAGGGTGATGTGAAGCAATTTTCGCTTTTATTTTAGCATTTTTGAAAATCGTATGTAGTTGGTTGTTCTTCAATTATCGATTCAGTTGTGCTCAATTCTAACTCTATTTCTCAGGCCGACCAGCCCATCCTCTCCCACCTCTCTTCCGTGCAGCAGATGAGCACGCAGCTGCAGCAACTTTTGGGTTATTTAAAATATTTTTATAATTATATAAACTACATTCCAGGTCTCTTCGACAACGTCGAGGCGGGCTTCAACTCCTACCTTCAAAAGAAGAGGACGGCCTTTCCTCGGTTTCTTTTCAATTTTTTTTCCTTTTTTTTCCTTTTCAAATTTTCGAATATATCTTTACTGACACTTACTAACCAGACAAAGTATGAACAATCGAAGATCAAAGATCGCCTTTCAGCCTGCATCTCCTCTCGCACTCCGAACTACTCGACCTGCTCTCTCAGTCTCGCGAGCCCTCCTCAGTCTCCTCCTTCATCCATCTCCTATTCACGAAGATTAAGGCGTTCGTGATGAACGGGAGAGGGGAGCTCACGCATCTGAGGTTGGTTGGCAAACTAGGAATTGACTTGTCTCTCCCCTCTCAACAGTATCAGAGAAATAACAAATAAAGAGAGCGGTGCATAATTAATCACCTAAGCTTCTCAGATAGTTTCACAATATATAAAATAATTTCAGAAGTGTGCACGACGAGTTATACGCGCTGACGACGATGGTGAATGCATCGATCTACAAGGTTCGGACAGTTTATCACAGGTATCACCAGTCAATGGAGGTAGCCGCGAACAATTTTTTTCAAACCCGTTTAAAATCTACCAAACTATGGTAGTATACTACCCTGGTGAAGGGTTTTTGAAAGAACCATACTTTTTCTCCCAGAGCCGGCATTTAGGAATTCTCCGGTTTTGGTCCCGGAAATACTGTATTTCTTCTTCCAGATGAGACAGAGAGACGGCACAGGGCTCAAAAAAACCAGAAAATTATTTTGAGAAACTTTTATGTTGAAGGTATAGCATGAAAATAAAAAATAAATTATTTGTTCCCAAAAGAATGGAGGCCAAACAACATAAAACATGTTTTTGCCATGACGTAGGAGACTAAAGCAGAATTTTATTAATGATTTTGATAGAATATCTTCCCTAACATATAACAAAAAAATAAAAATGGCAAAATGGTGGGGGTTCTAGTTCTCATTTTTTGCATTCAAAGTGTAGTGGTCGCTACTTCCGTTCATAAATACCTAAACGTATCATTCCAGCTCACTGCATTTCACTCTCTGGTACTTATTCACGATGTTTTCAGCCCAGTAACGCTAAATTACTGTGTGAAATTCGACATTTCGAAATTTCGAAAAATACGGTTTTCGCATTCTCCCATGAGCACGATTTTCAGCATTGTAAACTTAAAAATTATAAATACGAAACGGTCAGCAACTGTCGATTCTTAGAGTATGCTTAGACGTCAACAACATTAGAGCCATGAGGATTCATCCAAACTTGTATTCCTCTCGAATTTCTCGCTCCAAAATCGCTCCATCGAAGGTTCGTCAAGGGATAAAATTATTGTGTGATAAGATAATTAAGAATACCGATACAATTACATCATGAAAAATATGTTTAGAGATTGCTGAGTATGGAAAACGATAACAAATTTCATATTTCTTAACTTTTGAAATTCTTAAAAATTTGAAATTTGAAATTTTAGTATTTTTAAAAAAATTTCAATTTTTGAAAATTTCAGTGTTTTTCATACTCAGCAATCTCTAAACATATTTTTCATGATGTAATTGTATCGGTATTCTTAATTATCTTATCAAACAATAATTTTATCCCTTGACGAACCTTCGATTGAGCGATTTTGGAGCGAGAAATTCGAGAGGAATACAAGTTTGGATGAATCCTCATGGCTCTAATGTTGTTGACGTCTAAGCATACTCTAAGAATCGACAGTTGCTGACCGTTTCGTATTTATAATTTTTAAGTTTACAATGCTGAAAATCGTGCTCATGGGAGAATGCGAAAACCGTATTTTTCGAAATTTCGAAATGTCGAATTTCACACAGTAATTTAGCGTTACTGGGCTGAAAACATCGTGAATAAGTACCAGAGAGTGAAATGCAGTGAGCTGGAATGATACGTTTAGTCTCCTACGTCATGGCAAAAACATGTTTTATGTTGTTCGGCCTCCATTCTTTTGGGCACAAATAATTTAGTTTTTATTTTCATGCTATACCTTCAACATAAAAGTTTCTCAAAATAATTTTCTGGTTTTTTTGAGCCCTGTGCCGTCTCTCTATCTCATCTGGAAGATGAAATACAGTATTTCCGGGACCAAAACCGGAGAATTCCTAAATGCCAGCTCTGGGAGAAAAAGTATAGTTCTTTCAAAAACCCTTCACCAGGGTAGTATATTACCATAGTTTGGTCGATTTTAAATTTGTTTGAAAAAATTGTTCGCGGAGGCCCTGATTTTGCTTCAACGACTCGTGATACCTGTGTTATTAATATTTCTACCTTCGTATAGAGCGATGGGTACCTCGATAAAACCATTCTACCTTTCGAATTACATTCTGCTTCACTACAAAGCTTTCCATTTCCAGCACCACGTCGAGAAGTGGTTGGTTGAGCTGGAGAGGGAATCTGCCAAGTCGCTTAGAGATCAGATTAAGAAGTGCATTGATACCTGTGGATTATCCTATCCAGCAGCTGCAAAGATGGTTGATGAACCGGAGCAAGTGAGCAAAAATAAAGATTGAATGATCACTTTTGATCCATACAATCTCCTATCCAATTGACTTGCGAAATAGTGTATGGAACAAAGACAAGGTTTCATTTTCAAGCACTATTCCTAAGAAAAATGTTTCATGTATTACGCTAAAGAGAACAAATTATTACAGAAAGATGAGAAAATAAAGTAACAGAAGGGACTGAAAATAGATTCGTTTCAGGTTGTCGAACTGTATGTACAAGTGGTTACTACACACGTCGTAGAGAAGGCCATCAAGATGAATGCGTTGAAGGTGATATCTAAATTAAAATCGCCTTTATTTTATTATTGAAATCAAATACAAGCGATCAGAATAAACAATATTCAATGAAAACGCTCAGAAACTGCTCGAATACCTCGATGCGGCTGTCAAGGAGGTGTCTACGAACCTGAGGGAGAAGAGACCGAAGCTGACCAAGAGACTCTGCGAGATAATTGCATCAAGTGAGAAGAAACAACACGATTCTTCAAAAAAAAAAGATTATTTCTTCTCAGAACAAACCGTCGCCAAGGCACTGCTCAAGAGACAAGTAAAGCTCACGGACGATGAGATTTGGACGAGGGAGGTCCGTAGTAAAAAAACATTCAAAAAATATTCAAAAACAAATTTTCAGCTCCGCATCTACTGGAACAACGAGCAGGTTTTCGTGCGAGTGTACAGGTAAACAATATTTATACCCACTAATTGAATGAGATAGGTTTGATATTGAAGGCATGTTAACTCGCTTTTGGATCTACTTTTTAAAAGATGTAAATAATAAAAAAACAATATACGCTCTCTTTCTCAAGGTCGGTGGTTCGCTTCGACTATGAGTTGCTCGGCTCCAGCCAGCGATCCTTGCCTTCTGGAGGCTCAGATTTTGTCAGGTAATGATTTATTAAAAATATATATTTGGTACTTAATAAATTATTAAAGAGCCGCGATCCGCGCTGGCATCGAGCACGTTCCGCTGGCTGTTGTGTAAGCTTTATCTTATAAAAATACATTTTAAAAATTTATACAAATTTTAAAATTAATAGTAAAATTGCAGTGATGATCTGGGCGCAGTAGAGGAGGCAGTTATTGAGGTTTGGTGTCTCTGGATTTGTGAACGACTTCCATTTGGCTAATTAAAGCGTGATTCGTATTCCTTTAGCTCGCGCGGACACTCGGCCGTCCGCTTGTGCTCCCGAGACGAGAAGAGATATTCAGGTAATCCAGGGGAATTGTAGTGTTTTTACAGCATTTTAACATATTTTTGGCCAATGCATCATCGATTGATGTAATAGTTTTGAAGAAAAACACAAAATATAACTTTAAAGGCATGACCAGCAGTGGATGGCTGCGGACGAGACGCCGGAACAACGGAGGAAAGCCCTTGCGAAGGTTTGTTTTCTGCAATTCTTCTCAAACGATACAGTGTTTCTTTTTTCCAATGTGCCAGCATGGAATTGATCACTGTTTCTACAAACCTCTCCTTTTTCTCTTTACAAAAACGCACACATTGCTGAAATTATTATACAGTATCATTATAAATAATCGCAGGCAGCACTGCTGATCGGAGGTGTGGTCCTGCTCGACGTATCCACTCTGCACCCTGAGGATCTCGGGCAGATAAATGCTGTTCTGTATGAGATGAGAAGGGAACTGGCACCTAATGGTAAATACTCAGCAGACCCTTACGTTCGATCTGATTATACTGCACTGTCAGGAAGAGTTTAAGGACGTGAAGTTACCCTTCAATGATAAAAAATATCAAATTGCTTTGCAGAGCAACTGCGCTGTCGCGTCGATGAATCTGAGCTGGTCGTCTCTCGATCAGCACTCATCGTTTTCGTCGTCTCGGTCAGTATTACCTTCTATTCGCACTGGGAAGACTATGCACTAGAGTTTGCAATCCGCATCGGCTTCTCTTCCTTCATTTCCCACACTTCAAAGACCGGTAGGTCGGAGGTAACGTCTGGAAAATGAAGAGCTATCTCGAATTCTGAATATCAGCATCTGATAAGAAATGGCGGAAAATATTTAGAAATACTGCTTCAGAAGCCCTCTCTCTCCTCTTCACTGGCTCTCCTCGACTGCTCCGCACGTCGTTTCTTCCTCAACGATGACTCGACGAATGACCAGATGGCAGCTCTGTTGAGGGCACACGCAGTACAGGATTACGAGAAGTTCGTCTGCCTTAATTTTCTAAATTTTTCAATAATACAAATAATTCACCATGTAACAGCACAATGTTATCGACTACAGTGATACAGCCGAATAGATTGCTACAGAAACTTTTTTGACACCTTCTCTTTAACAATTCATCAATACTCAAAAATTTAGAAGGTTTGCTCTTCAGAATCGCCATCGACGCCTGCCTCGACGTGGACGTCATTAGGGAGATCGTTGCTTGGCGGCCGCACTACGCACGTGCACTCGACTGGAGGAGAGCACTCGGGCCAGCGATTGTTAAGCTGGCTGGTGAGATTTTAGTAATGAAGAACAGTAAATGAAAGCTGATTTGGAGCAAGCAGAATCTAAAATTTTTAGAAACGGTAAATTGCCTATCACGGACTGACTCTTTCAGGTAACTTCGAGAATATGAAGGAGCGACAAAGTCTGATCGGACGTGCGCTCACCGCAGCGGTGCTGCCTTCCCTGGCGCTGGAGGTAGGCTAATTAGGAATTGACCCAGGCATACATTTAGGTCTAATATTCAGGAAAATGGAACGACAAAGGGGCAAAACGACATTCAGAGTCAAAAAGTGATAAACTTCAGGATCGCATCCTTCTTTCTCGTCTCTTCTCCTTCACCACTAACTCCTCCCATCCCGATCGGATCCTGCTCACTTCTCTCTCCTCCCACGGCAATCACTCTCCATTTGTCGCCAAGTGCCTCGAGGTGAGCTTTTGCGGTTAATTAGAACAGCAGCACTGATGCTCGTTTTGCACTCTCTATTCAAAATTGTTTTTCAGCTACCTGTAGATGCTGTACATTGTAGGACAGAAGAGCATGGATTTTCAGCTATCGACGATGCTCTCCGAATCGCTGGTGATGATCGTTCTCGGTCCTCCGATGGCTGGCAAGACGACGCTCATCGATGCAGCCAGGGCACTCGTCGAATCCAAGGAGGTTCTATTACGGAGATATTTTCATATGAAGGGCATACTTCAGAATACATTTATCAGGGATCGCAATGTTGTTCAGAAAAGGCTGTAGGCATTCATTATTGAACTCATAAAAAAACATAGAAATACATCTAAAATAACTTTGGCAATTGCAGATCACCGTCGACTTGTTCGTCTTCCACTCGGATGTCCCCTCGTTTGAGACGTTTCTAAAAGCGAAGCTCAAGGTGATTGATGCCACAACTTTTTTGAGACAATTACTGAAGCGATTGACGCAGAAATTGTTATTTTCCTGAACATATTTTTCTACGTGCACAATGGCGATATAATTGCACTTCTTCCCTCATGCCTTACCAATGGTAAAGAACATTGCAATTGATGATAGCTGATTGCTCAGCATCCTCCGCCTTCCGACGGCCACAGCGAGATGTGGGTGGTGCTGGACGCTCCTCCTCCTGAGAGAATCATGCAATGGATGGAGGAACTCGCTTCGAATGAATCGGTGCGTGATTCGGCCTAAAATTCAATTAATAATTCCGATCTATGAATATCCTGCTCTCTGGGCGGTGAATGAACTAGTAGAAAATATACGAGTACTAAATGGAAAATCCCTTGAATAGCTTTGACTTCTCAGGCTATTACCCTTCCCTCCCACATGCGCATCATTCTCGAGACCGATGTCGTCGTGAGGAGTAGTCCACTGCCACTGATCTACGTCGATTGGGATACGGCAAGCATCGATTATCTGAATATCGCAAACTTCTCACATATTCAACGATAACTTGCTCAGGTTCCTCAATCGATCCTGACTCCATCAATGACTTCGCTCCTGAAAACATTCGGGATTCTCAACCAGCGGGAGCTTTTCTCCATGAGAAAGATGTTGATTGAAAAGGCGATCAAGCAAGGCGATTCACCACTTAAGGAGGTCAGAGTTAGCGAAATATATACTTAACGTATTTTAAAATTTAAAAAGTGTAATGATCATAATTTTGCAGGCCTTCATTCACTTCATCGTCCTCCAATCCCTGCTTCCAGTCTACGTAGTGCGAGATCGATTCAGCGCTCTGGTAAGGAAAATAATCACACAATGCGTAAATTTTCACGATTCTCTTAAATGATGAAATTATTCTCGAAAAGGGACATTTCAGATGTCCCCTCTCCCCTTATCCGTGCTGCTCACTCGCTTTCCCGTGCCTAACGAGGAATTCATCGAGCTCGTCCAGGATATTTACGGTTAGTCAGCTTCAATGGAAAGAAAATCAGATTGCCTAAACAAACCGTTCAATGGGGAAAGAAAAATTCAACTTAGTATTCTAAAAATTCCTCGATTTATCATATCTCATTCTTATCATTGTTCCATGTTATCAACGGATGCATGGCTCTTTCGGGTCCCGTGATCTACCTTACAATTAGTCAAACCCTATTCCAGGCCCTCCCCCCGCCCTCTTCTTCGCTCGTCTTCTCACTCTCCTCCTCGAGTCCTCCCTCATTCCCGTCATCACCGCCGCTCCTCGACACGCTGCCACACTGGCCAGCGCCAGTGCAGTACTGGAGAAGAAGTAGGCGACACTAATTCTTATCACACGTATCACGAGCCAGTGGAGGAGTGCGGGAACAAAACCAAACTTTTTTTGCCTGATCTTTACTACATTTTAGTGGTAGAATACCCAGGACGGATGATGTCGAAAAATATAGGTTATTGGTCCCAGAGCCGGCTTTTAGGAATTCCCAGATGATTTAGGAAGGTGGCTTTGGGCTCATAATGTTCGGAAAATTATTTCCAGCAACATTTATGTTGACATTTTTTTTGAAAAGTCAAAACTGGAAAAGCTATAGAAGAAAAAACAATTTTCGAGACAGAAAAAAATTATTTTCCATATCATGCAGGAAACTTTCAATGGATTTTTATTGCATTAAATAAAAGAACGAACTTTAATACATGTAGGAAAAATATTGAAGAGAGAAAAAGCTGACGCCTTTTTCAGGATTTTCGGCGCCGAACATGGTCATGTGGTAAAAAAATCAGAATATTTTCATTCCAGATATATTTATTTTACTTTTTAGTTATAAATAAAAACGATTTGAGTCGTTTCTAGGACAAGCAAGTTTGATGATGTTCAAAAAACGAGAGTTCGGCTTACTTTCAAAAATCGATTTTCACATCCTCAATTTTCCCCAAATTTGGGCATTTATAAGTGCTCACGTTGGTAAGTACATCCAGGATCTGTATGTATTATTTGTAGTAGACTCCGAATAGATTTGATATTTATTGAAATTGGTAGATCCATGGTTTCGAATCCCTTGGATTCTTCGCTCGAAAATGCCTCCACGGGAGTGTTCAAAATTTTCAAAATTAGTTTTCAGTTGAAATTGTGTGATTACTGATCGGATCTGTGCATCAAAAATCTTGAAAATGAGGTATTAGTCAGAATACGCCGAGAAGTTAACGAAACAATACTTTTCTAAAGAAATCGAAAAATTCTACATCGAAAAAAATCAATATTTTTCTAGCCACGCTATATTGCATTTTGGCTACGTTTTCTTATTAAGCCGTCTTAAATATGATTTTAAATGCACAAATCCGGTCAGTATTTACAAAATTTCAGCTGAAAACTAATTTTGAAAATTTGTAACACTCCCGTGGAGGCATTTTCGAGCGAAGAATCCAAGGGATTCGAAACCATGGATCTACCAATTTCAATAAATATCAAATCTATTTGGAGTCTACTACAAATAATACATACAGATCCTCGATGTACTTACCAACGTTAGCACTTATAAATGCCCAAATTTGGGTAAAATTGAGGATGTGAAAATCGATTTTTGAAAGTTAGCCGAACTCTCGTTTTTTGAACATCATCAAACTTGCTTGTCCCAGAAACTACTAAAATCGTTTTTATTTATAACTAAAAAGCAAAATAAATATATCTGGAATGAAAATATTCTGATTTTTTACCACATGACCATGTTCGGCGCCGAAAATCCTGAAAAGGCGTCAGCTTTTTCTCTCTTCAATATTTTTCCTACATGTATTAATGTTCGTTTTTTATTTAATGCAATAAAAATCCATTGAAAGTTTCCTGCGTGATATGGAAAATAATTTTTGTCTGTCTCGAAAGTTGGTTTTTCTTCTATAGCTTTTCCAGTTTTGACTTTTCAAAAAGGTTTTCAACATAAATGTTGCTGGAAATAATTTTCCGAACATTTTGAGCCCAAAGCCACCTTTCTAAATCATCTGGGAGCTGATATACAGTATAGCCAGGAGCAAAACCGGAAAATTCCTAAAAGCCGGCTCTGGGACCAATAACCTATATTTTTCGACATCATCCGTCCTGGGTATTCTACCACAAAAATATAGTAAAGATAAGGCAAAAAAAGTTTGGTTTTGTTCCCGGGGAGCTAATATTTCATTCACAGACTCGCGATACACGTGTTATACTTTCGCTCGATTTCTTGCTCAAATTTGTCGATTTCTCCTAATTTTTGAATGGTTCCTTGCATCAAAATTGAAGAAAAATGTTGTTCTTTTTGCAGTTTCGCAGTTTTCGAGGTGTCGATCGACAGCGATGTGAGCACGGTGGACCACGTGCGAGTCGCGCTGCACGCCTGCCAGCTACTAGCGTGAGTTCTTTCCTTATTTAATCGAAAAATAAGCTATAAAAATGACATTACCTACACGTATTTTCTAGTAAAAAGAACGCAACCGTAGATGTATGTATGCCAAATGACAAGGCCTTGACTGAAATGACGAGCACTAGTGATCTTTGATCTTTGAGGGGCGAGGACGATCTGCTCACGCTCGACCCTCTGCTCATCGTCCATTTTCCCTCGCCCATCCTCGCGATCGAACTGCAGGAGTGCCTGCGATGCTTCGCTTATACGCAGAAAAACACGGTTGGTTCTATTCACAGAATTAATTTAATAATAATAATTGCTTATCATGCGATAGAATAGGAGATATAGAATATATAAAAGTTACGCCGTTTTTGTTTGCATAGTTTAATTTGACTAATTTTTGGCGTCAAGTTAGTCCCTCATAGTGTCTATCAATAGCGCATAATTATGCCGGGTGCTTTTTCCGATTTCCAGAGTTCGGTCATTTTTGGTCCACCAGACCATCCCGCACTAGGACGTACACAGGGAATAAAATGTGCAACATAAAAGTTGTAGAGAATGTTCTCAGCTTTCTTTCTGAGTAAAGAACGAGTTTCAATCTTCATCTTAAACGAACTTATAGTCGTTTAAGTGGGCTCAATTTGACCCCTAAAAAGTGAATGTCCCATGTTTGGCCTTCTGAATCTCGAAGATGACGAGAGTTATCAAAATTATGACAACGCAGTTTGAAAGAGCATCATTTGAAATACCTTACACCTTATTTAGATCTGTATGGGATGTTTTTGTGTTTTCCGCCGCAGAGAAGGTAATTCTTTCGTGATGTCTCTCATATGTTACAGGAAAATCTAGACTATCACTTACAAGTGGGAGTGAATTAGAGATAATGAGAGAGATTTAACAATTTGTTCATTTTCACTACGTTTTTCGGAACCTTCTATGGACTCTTTGGAAGTCAGTTCGCGCAAGAATTGGATATCTCTGAGAACACATCCCACATAATATTTTCTCTTGCAGAAGTTGGCCCTTCTCTACACTGCCTCTCCCTCCCTTCCCGTCTCCGACATCGTTCCTCCCAGAATGGAAGCTCTCGCGATTCCAGTGAATGCCGAGCTAGCGCAGCTTGATCTCGACGTTCGTATACACTGCTATTGTCATGAGCAATACGCAAAACATTTCTAGAGATTATAAAAGGTTCTTCGCGAAGTGCTAGAAATCAGGAAAATTGGAGTCATTGAAGACCAAAACTTAAGAGATCAACGATCATTCTCAGCAGCCGGACGTACCTCTCGTGCTGGACCTCTTGCTGCATGGGCTGCGACCGGAAGCTAAGAGAGTGGCTGCAGCGGAGTGGAGAGACGCACTAGGGCCGGCTGCACTGACGACCCATGCGAAGTTGGATTCTATAATAGTAATAGTCGATTTTAATTCGATGTGCAAACATGGTTTGCAGGAAAAATTCAAATTTCATCGGTATTATAAAAAAATATCGTTACTTATACAGAGTCGCCGCCTACCTCGAGAGTATTATCGGCAGCGGCGCTCCACCTGCAGCGAATCTCGCAGTGCGTGATGGTTATTCGAGGGAGCTGCCCGCGCTCGCGGAGGAGTACTGCAAGTGAGTAGATATGCTCTTTTCGGCATCGTCTAACAGTTATTTTTGTCTGAATTTGGGGACAAAAGCACAACATTTCACCATTAATTTGCGATTAGACGCTGCGACTTGGGAGTTGTTTCATTGTGACCAGTAGGTGCTCCCCTACATTTGCATATGCAAATCTTGCCACCAGGCGATCTTGAGTTTCACTCCATATCTATGTATCACGTACATCACGAGTCAGCGGATGCAAAACTGATACCTCGGGAACATACCAAACTTTTTTGGCCTGATCTTGACTATATTTTGGTTGTAGAATACCCAGGACGGGTGATTTCGAAAAATGTAGGTTATAGGTCCCAGAGCCGGCTTTTAGGAATTTTCCGGTTTTTCATCTGGCTATACTGTATCTTAGCTCCCAGATGAGCTAAAAAGATGACAAAGCGCTCAAAATGTTCGGAAAATTATTTCCTACAACTGTTCTGTTGAAAAAGTTTCACTAGAACAACAATTGAAAATGCTATCTCCGCGAAACCGAAAAATAAATCAGAAAATAATTGTTTTCACCTTCACGCAGGAAACTTGCAATGGATTTTTATCGCAGAAAATGAAAGAATAAACATTCATATGTGTAGGAAAAATATTAGCGATAAAAATATCTTACGCTTTTTATCGATTTTCATCGCCAAACGTGACCATGCGTAGACTCCCCAAGCTCCGCCCACTTTCCTCTGACACAATTCCCCTCGAAAGATTTAGGAATCACAAGCTTCATTCTCAACCAAATCACTCTCTCAAAAAAGGATTCGGAAGCTCTTTCCATTACCTTTCGATATAGCCCTGGCTCGCTGGTAAAAGTGTTCTCTGAATAGGTCAGCATACGATAATTAAGTTGCGAAAACGCTGGTTTGGCGCGCTCAGCGAACATAGACATACGGGACAAGGCTTGCCTGATAGCCTATCGGTATGCTAGTACCTCTATCATGAAAACTCGATAAAATATTGTTTCGTTGATTTGTGATTCAAAAGAAACCAGTCCGCGATACACTGATTTGGCGGAGAGAGCGGAGTGCATTCTCTCTCTCCCCTCCTCCCTCTTTTGCACCAGTTTCTGCCCCGGCGCGTGTAGAGAGCGCCTGGGACTGCAAAACAGCGCGCTTGCATCCCTTCCTCGTCTTACCTATTGGGGGTGAGGCGCATCCGGGAAAGGGCGAAGCCCTGCCCAAATTTTTGGCGATTTGCCTGGAGAGGCGGCGGAATTGGCTCCGCCCCTTTCTTCCTCGTCTCGTTTTTCTGCCGCGTTCCGTTGACACCTTTTCACGTACTTTATGACCTCTAGCGCGATTCAGAGATGAGATATCGACAAACGGCCAGAAGCATGATCTTATTTTGATCCCTGCGGGCATTTTGAGCATAGTTAGGGTGGCATAGGTTCATTTCGGCTATACCCCTTGTGGTCCCTAACCATGCGATCAAAAATCAGAATGGATTCACCGCCGTTCCCCATAATTAACATGTGAGCCCTAAATATATGTTATATGAGTTATTTCTGGAACAGCTGAGCCAGTTTCTGCTGAAAAAAATCAGCCTTCGAAAAAGATTCAAAAATCGATTTTCAGATCCTCGATTTTTCACAAGTTTGTGCATGTATAACTTTGCAAGTTGTTAAGTGCATCCTTGATAGGTAGGTAATATTTTTAGTGGGCCTCGAATATATTTGATATATAATAGAATTGGTAGTTTCATGGAATCTAATCTCTTGTATTCTTCCTTCTAAAATGCTACCACGAGAGCTCTAAAATTTATCTAAATTAGTTTTCAGCTGAAATTGTTTGGTTATTGTCCGGATTGGTGCATGTAGATTCATGAAAATCACCGCTTCCTCAGAATACGCCGATAAATTTGCAAATCAATACGTTTCTAAACATATCGAAAATTTCAATAGCGAAAAAATCCATTTTTTCCCTATTAAGACAAATTATGATATGGCCGTATATTCTGACTAAGTCGTCCTAGATATGATTTTACATGCACAAATTCGGTCAATAACCAAACAATTTCAGCTGAAAATTAATTTAGATAAATTTTAGAGCTCGCGTGGTAGCATTTTCGAAGGAATAATACAAGAGATTAGATTCCATGAAACTACCAATTCTATTATGTATCAAACTAAAAATATTACCTACCTATCAAGGATGCACTTAACAACTTGCAAAGTTATACATGCACAAACTTGTGAAAAATCGATGATCTGAAAATCGATTTTTGAAACTTTTTCGAAGGCTGATTTTTTAGCAGAAACTGACTCACCTGTACCAGAAATAACTCATATAACATATATTTAGGGCTCACATGTTAATTATGGGGAACGGCGGTGAATCCATTCTGATTTTTGATCGCATGGTCACGTTTGGCGATGAAAATCGATAAAAAAGCGTAAGATATTTTTATCGCTAATATTTTTCCTAAACATATGAATGTTTATTCTTTCATTTTCTGCAATAAAAATCCATTGCAAGTTTCCTGTGTGATGGTGAAAACAATTATTTTCTGATTTATTTTTCGGTTTCGCGGAGATAGCATTTTCAATTGTTGTTCTAGTGAAACATTTTCAACAGAAAAGTTGTAGGAAATATTTTTCCGAACATTTTGAGCGCTTTGCCATCTTTCTAGCTCATATGGGAGCTAAGATACAGTATAGCCAGATGAAAAACCGGAAAATTCCTAAAAGCCGGCTCTGGGACCTATAACCTACATTGTTCGAAATCACCCGTCCTGGGTATTCTACCACCAAAATAAACGGACAACTGCACAACAAATCTTCGTTCGCTTGCGGTTCGAGGTAGCGATTTGGGAGTTGCTTCATTTTTACCAGTATGAGCTCCCCTACATTTGCATATATAAATCTTGTTAGCAGGCGATTATGAGTTTCAACGTATAGGGGGTCATGGAAATGCACATTCCATTACCCCCTATAAGCTGATTTGCAGTGAAACTCATGTTCGCCTGGTAACGAGATTTATATATGCAAATGTAGGGTAGCACATACTGGTAACAATGAAGCAACTCCCCAATCGCTACATGGAACCGCAAGCGAACGACGATTTGTTGTGCAGTTGTCCGTTGTGCAGTTGTCACCCCCCCATATTTCAACTATTGATACTTGAATGGTCTACTCAGAAACTATTCATATATCCTTCCAACCCTTCTCAGACTGGCCTCCGATCTGCCCGATCCTCTGATGTTGACTGACTCTTCTACTCCATCAGTGTGCCTGCTGGAAAAGGCGTTGGAGAAGAGAACCAGCGCTGTGTTCATAGGTTGCTAATCATATCCTAGATATGATGAGACAATAGTGCAGACCTTTATCGCGTTAGATGGAGACTATTTGATACTAATCCCATACAAGTAGACAGTTGAGTGAGGAAGATTACTGTGCTTTGTAAAATTTGCTATATTCAAGGTTGTCGTGGATCTGGTCGACGGCCGACAGTCGCCTTTGCTGCTCATCTCGTCGGTTTTTCAATCGATCAAATCCACCCGAAGATCTCTGCCAAGGAGTGGGAGGAGTTGCTGGAGAAGGTTAGAATAAGCTATCATGATGGATCTTTGCATGCACCTGGAAACCTCAGCAGTCATGTTTTCACTGTAATTACTATCAGTTGGATAGAGACAATCTTTCTATCGATTGTCATGTTTGCCAGACCCTCCGAGCGTGCATCCTCGACGGTGCGAAGATCGTCATCTTCATGCATGAGCTGATACACGACGCAGGGATGCGAAGGAGAATCATTGCGGATGCCCTGCCACTTGTGCGAGGTATGCAATTATTGCCAACAACCCGTGTTTCCATTACAATATATATTCGTGTCCTATCTTCTTGATGCTCGAGTACCCCGATCTCAAACAATCCATCCTTTTCACGATATTACCGAACAGAAATGATGTATCTATCAGCTCCTGTCTCGTGCGAGTGTTTTTTGAACAGAGCTAGAAAAATAATGAGGTGTTAAATCCAAAGCTTTCAGTCTGAGAATGTAACTGGATTCCAGGTAGCGCCCTTCCTGCTCGCTTACTCACGCATCAACTCCTGTGTCAGGTTTCGGACAAGTATTCCATCGGCGGTGAGGAGTTTCTTGTAAGAAATTACTAGAAATTCCTTCGATTGACCGTGTTTCATCAATCACCAACAGTTTGAATTTCTTTGCCTTTTTCGGCTTGCTCTGTTAATCACTATTCGATTTTAGGCGGCGCACTATGGCCGGAGATGCGAAAGAGACTGGGCGATTCGCTCGCCTTCGTTTTCGCCCTTCTGCCTGAAGATGCCGAGGCATTTATTGAGGAGAACAGAGAGGTGAAACTGCCTAAATTTCTTTATTGTTGAGTTCGATGAGAAAACATGGACTCTTTAGCTATTCGTTCCTTCATTTTCTTTAGATCAGATCTCGAAATGGTCTTTAATGTTTGTATCCCTTCAATGCAGTTAGTCGAAGACTGCGCGCTGCTCTGGACTTCAGAAGTCAACTCGACGTCACTCAGGCAAAGCGCACGATCGTTACTTGAAGCGAGCAAAATGTTCACGCAAACCAAGGTAATTTTGTAAAAAAAAACAAAAATAAAATGAATTTCGAAAATAGGGAGATTTCCAGATCGATACGATGCTGGACGCACTGTGCAAGACACAGTCGGTGCTAATAGAGGAGAAGTGAGTGTATCCTAGTGTTACCCATTAGATTCTCCTTTCTGAGACGCTCTAAAAAATGCCCATTTCTAATTAAATGCTGCATGTGACATCATTGTGGAATCATTTTTCAAATATTAATTCAATTTCAATATAGACTGACCGGAATGGACGCGAAATTCATCGAATTCGTCCGCACCTTCATCGTGCTCGTAAAGGACAAGAAACAGCGGGTGGAAGTCGTCATTAAAAGGTGAAGGGGCTATTGTATTCTGAATATTTGAATATATCATAAGATATAGGGTACACCATTTGTTCTGTGATGATCACATGCAAAATGTTGATTTGCATCTCAATCAATTATTGCCAGCCAACATGTTAATAATAATTTATCATGTGTGACAGCACAGAGTTATAGAATGATTGCTACGGGAAATAAGGACATGATATTACGATGCCATGACTTGATGACAAAGGGAAAAATGGCAATAAATAAGTTTAAGAGAGAGCTAATTAGCAGTAATGAGAGTAAGCAATATTATGGATTGATTTTACTCTAAGTGAGAACAATTCACTATTTCTAGAGATGACAATATTATGAGGGATACAGTTCCACAAGGGAACTGCTCTATTGGTGAGAAAGGAATGGTAAAAAGTGGAAGTGGAACGGCGTTTACGTAATTGAAAAAGATTTGGGCGTCTAGGTCGAGGGGGTACTAGGTATAGGAATTCGGGAAAGCCTATATCAACATCTGCATGAATCACTTTATATATAAACACTAGGTCAATAATAGTACGTCGGTATTCTAGCGGTTCTAATTGAAAATAACGCAGACGGTCAGGATAAGGTTTACAGGCGATGCCACATTTAAGAAGTACGGATTTGGTGAACTTGCACTGAACACACTCGATGCTACGAGATAAGTCTATACTCTGAGGGGACCAAAGTTCGGAGCAATATTCGAGTATAGGGCGGACGTAAGTAACAAAGAGACGAGAATACAGTTGAGGATTTTTGGAGACAAAGGATCGCAGGATGTATGAGCAACGAGAACGGGCCTTTGAGATCTTACTAGATATGTGTGCGCTGAACTCAAGTTTATTAGAGTATGTGACTCCTAGATCGGTGAACTGGGATACGGTAGGGAGATAAGTGCCATTAAGAGTGAAGATAGAGGGGGGATGTGATCTTCCAATTAGCATTGTTTCGGTCTTAGTGAGGGATACGGTAAGGCCCCAGTCAGATGACCACTTATATAGAATCTCAAGAGAGGATTGGAGAGAGGCAGGGTCAGAGTAAGACCAGAGTTTAACATCATCTGCGTAAAGAATACAGTGTACATTAGGAGGAAGTAAGGAGGGCAGGTCACTGATGTAAAGGGAGAAAAGAAGGGGTCCTAAAACAGAGCCTTGGGGAACTCCTGAGAGGGCAGGGAAAGAAGGAGAGGAAGATGTTAGCTTACTTGCTAATCGCTAAGTCTAAATAGATAATTAGACATAATGATTCAATTCAGATACGAGAAGGGAATGGAGAAGCTGCGGAAGGCCGAGGAGCAGATAGGTTTCCTGCAGGGAGAACTGCTGAGATTGCAGCCAGAACTAGTCCGGACTTCTATTGAGACAAGGTTTGGATGTAAAGATTGTATGCGAAATTTTGTTGTTTTTTTCTGTCTGTTATTATTGTACATTGCATTAATGGGAGTTTTGTGTTCCATATTAAAAAAAGGGTTCCCACCATAGTTGCCCAGCACTGGCGGCGAGGTGTTTTCAGACCATGACCCCCATGAACCCCGGGTCATGGTCAAAAAAAGTTGGTACGTCAATGGTAGGTCAAGACTAGGTACCGTGCCCAATCGATTATACAGTACCCAAGTAACTACCGTAACCCAGTTCCTTGGGTCAGATCCAGTTCCTTGGGTCAAACATTTTTTCTAAAATTCCAAAATTGAGCATGCAATTATTTTAAAGTATCCTATCACATCTCTAGTTACTGTAGAATCATTATGTGATCGATTTGGAATTTTTAGAAAAATGTTTGACATTTTTAGAAAAATGTTTGACCCAAGGAACTGGATCTGACCCAAGGAACTGGGTTACGGTAGTTACTTGGGTACTGTAGAATCGATTGGGAACGGTACCGGGAGTTTTTAAAAATAAAGTTAGTTTGCGATAATCGTGGGTTACGGTAGTGGTATACGGTATCTGGTGGTACTGTATGATCGATTGGGTACGGTAACTAGTCTTGACCTACCATTGACCTACCAACCTTTTTTTGACCATGACCCCCTATACGTCTTTCAGCACTGCTCCCCTCAAATCGAGGGGAGCAGTGCTGAACCATGAATAGGGGGTCATGGTCTGAAAACACTTCGCCGCCAGTGTTGGGCAACTATGGTTCCCACGAGTCTCGCGGACAACAAACTGGCACCATGGGGTTATATAGGGCGCTTTTCCGATCAGAAATCACATGACCTCTGCGTTTCTACTGCGTGATACGGAAAATATTTATTTTTAAATTCAAAATGCGGTTTTTCGATCCCAGAACTATCAGTTTTGGTCCAAACAGAAAGTTGTCAACAGTAAAGTTATTTGTCATATTTTTCCCGATTTTTTAAGACCTCCGCCATCCCTGTAGCTCTTCTGAGGACTGAAATACAGTATAGCCGGTCGTAAAACCGGAAAATGTCTAAAAGCCGGCTCTGGGACAAATAATCTGGTTCCTTCGATTTCTTGTCCTTAGTACCTTATACCATCAATATATGGCTAATATTAAAAATCTTTGAAAAAAATCGTTCACGAAGGGGCTAGTTTTGCTTCACTGACTCGTGATACCTGTGATAAAGATATCGTCGAATTAGGCAAATAGTGCGTTGCGCAGATTAGGGAAAACCACCGTTCAGTACTCAGCATGCAGTACAATCGTTGTGAGAGTCCATGATTCTGTTTCATGGTAACCCTTTTTTAATTGTTCATAGTACAGCACAAGGTGTAATGATACAGTAGTTCATCAATGCGATTTACAGTATGCTGATGTCATCGATCGAGCGGGAGTCGATTGAAGTTGAGAACGCGAGAGAAGTCGTAGCTGCCAATGAGCACAAGGCCAACGAGGCCGCGACCAAGGCACAAGCACTCAAGGTATAATAAAGCATGCAGTACGTGTTATTGATGTAACGATCGATACGGATTTCTAATCTCCATTTTTGTGCTAACAAACCCGTATAATATTTGATAAGAAAGAACATTGAAAATAAGTGTTAATAACTACAGGTTGAAAGCGAGGAGGACCTCGCCAATGCCCTTCCCTCTCTCGAAGCGGCCGTTGATGCACTCGAGACGATGAAACAGAGCGATATTAGCTCATTGAAGACCATGAGGTGCAGCTATTAGGTTGATGCATAATTTTCGATACAAGGTATTTTTGAAGAGTTCTCGAGAATTGTTTGCCTGAGTTTGATAATACTCTGGCATTATTTGGGACACTATTGATGCACTACAAGCATAAGTTCATATTGAATCGATCTCAATTGGTTCAATAGAAAAACAGTATTTCCTAAAAAGTGGCAAATTTCCGGTATTTGGGGTACTCTGCTCAAGCGTCCATTAAAACAAAACAGATGGATTGCAATTTCCGTTCTTTTGTGTCGGTAGTGAATGCGGGCGTACGCTTCCATAGAACACTTGAAATCAGATCGTTCGCTTCTCTCAAAATAGTTGTGGGGACAACACTACTAATTTCGCCCTTCAAAATACTACAGTGCGAATACTGTAAAATACTGGTTGAGCATGTCCATAAGTGCGCTATGAATATCACGCATACACTATTATCATACAAAAATGCAAGAGAGAATAGCTCAAGGCTGAAACAAATTATGGCTCGAAAACTAGAAAACGTATCGAAAATTATGCATCAACCTAATACTTTGCAACTGAGTCTAGGTCATGGCCAATTCAGTTTTTCCACTTCGTATTTGTTCCTCGAATAATGCTAAAAAGTAACTAAAAAGACCAAAATATTTTCAAAATTATTTCCCAGATATCCGCCCTACGGCGTGCGCATCTGCATGGAAGCAGTTTGCATTCTGCTGGGGGAATCGCCTACCAGAATTCCCAATCCGGTGAGTAGACGAGATTATCTCATCTCACAATACTCACCATAAAACACTAGATATTTAGAATGTGGAAATATCATCGTGTACACTAGATTGAGATTCTCATCGTAGATTGAGAATCTTATATGTAATCTGCGTGTAAATTAGCCCAAAATATAGCAAAACTTTCCAGATGGGCGAGGCTTCCATCGACTACTGGCCCACTGGCCAACGACTGCTCTCTGACATCCACTTCCTGTCTCGAATTAGGAATTTCCCTAGGGATTCAGTGCCCAAGAAGACCATGGCGATTATCAGGGAGTCAGTTGGAAAGGGAATCTAAAAACAGAAGCAAAGATGGTAAAGTAATCCTTTGTAGAAAGTATCTATCCAAGGACGACTTCGATCCGGAGAAAGTCAAGCAGGTACAATATTTCATAAAAACATAGTACAATTATTGCGAGAGTATTTTACTTTCGATAGACATACACTAGGGTTGGTAATAAGTGTGGAAGTTACGAGATCGTTATCCTCCTCATACTTATTTCGCAATCCGAGGAGAAGGAGGCGTAACGAGCTCGTAACCTCCCCTCGTATTGCGAACTCTAACATACACATACATCATATCAATATTTGCATTTTTTTCAGTGTTCACTAGCCGCCGAGGGTCTCTGTCTGTGGGTGAAGGCGGTTGACCTGTACTCGAGAATCGCCGGAATTGTGCAGCCAAAGAAGGACAAATTGAGGTACTCTTAAATTTGTGTCCCGACATTTATTCAATTATGCAATTTTTCGGTCGCAAATTGCACATTTCATACGAATTTCGGGAAATGAAGTTATGTTTAAAAAATGAACAAAGTATTTTGATAATATTTGGCCG
Source organism: Pristionchus mayeri (assembly GCA_036245805.1). Lineage (NCBI taxonomy): Eukaryota > Metazoa > Nematoda > Chromadorea > Rhabditida > Neodiplogasteridae > Pristionchus > Pristionchus mayeri. The sequence goes on from BTRK01000001.1 coordinate 29,473,166, forward strand.
CGTTTCAGAAGAGCCGAACTGCTCGTGAAGCAGCACATGAAGCAGCTCGAAGTGAAGAGGAAGGCGCTCCAGGCATACTTATCTCGCTTATTTTTTCACACTTTGTGTGATTGTTGAACTAATGACGTATCATAAAAAGGAATCAAATATTTGGAGAAAACGCAGAGAGTTCTTTCAGAAAGTGACGGAGAAGCTGCAGTCGCTCTCCGATCAATACTCCCAAATGAGTCAGAAGAAACAGGAACTGCAGTCGAAGATTCACGGTCTGTTTCCAGAATTAAAGGCATTATTATTGCTCTAGAAATGCAAATTCTCGAGGACGAAATTTCACAAAATACTTTCATTTAAAATTTATCTTCAGGTTGCGAGATTCGAATGGAGCGTGCGGAGCGTCTCGTTACAGCTCTCGGTATGTTTCATAGCAACGTTTGAACTATTTCTATACTTCCCGTAACTTTCTATACTCCACAAGAGTACTCTGCTATGTAGTCCAATAGTCCCGTGTCATTTTAACCCGAAGATTCTCTGACCTCTGTACAGGTGGTGAAAAGATGAAGTGGTCTACAAAGATGGACACGATCAGGAGGGAGGCCGAAGAGGTATTTTTTCCATATTTAAAAATTTGATTGCATTATTGCTTTATCAGGTTCCTTGGCTGGCGCTAGCACATTCTGCGGCCATGGAATTCCTCACCTTACAACCGCAACCTGTCAGAGAGGTGTGATCTTTGATCTTTGTCGAATGCTTCGGAGATCAATTAGATCAATATCTGCCTCTCATCATAATCATAATCAATGCAAGATTTCCCTTTTTATCCAGGCCGTATAGAAAAAAATTAAGTCACATAAGAAAAAAAACAAAAATACAAAAATACAAAAAAATTTTGTTTCAGAAAGTGATGTCTCACATCGGGGAGGGTCTCCTTCCTGCCTCTCGCTCCTTCCTCTTCTTGGACGGAATCGATGACGTTTCCGTGCTGAAAAACGCGACGAAAACTGCTTTTCTCATCGATTTTCAGGGTGAGTTCTTTTCGTATAGAAACATGGTTTTCAGATTATTTAAATCAAAGCTTCATACAAATCTGATTTAGTTATTATTTGTTGTCTTGAAAGTTGGAATGGGTAGGTCACATGACATGCTAATAAGTTCAGGAGAAACAATCGCCCTCTGTGAGAGCTCCCTTGGCAAGGGCTCGTTCGATAAAGTAGACGTGGAAGTCGGCGGCGAGGCCATTTGGGAGGTAATTATTTTACTTTGGTTATTAATTTATTTGATTAACTAATTAATTAAGGCGATTCGCTCCTCTGCTGCTGCCGGAAAGCCTTTGCTAATCACGAATGTTGACTACTCCGACGTGGGAATGCACGAGTTATTCCATCTCAAGCCGAAGCAGATTGACAGTGGAAACGTGAGCATTTCAGCTTCGAATTTACAAACTATTATATTACGTATCTAATAGGTAAGCTACTCCATATTTGGAGTCATTTCGTAGTTTCTGACGGATCAAATCCATTTTAAAATCTTTCTGGTCTTCTTCATCAACGATGTCGAGTGTCCAGTCAAGACGGGATTCAGACTCGTCATTTCCGGCGAGGGACCGGTTGAGGGCACGCTTATTGCCAGCCTTTCAGAGGTACGTTAAAAACTCATAATGAAATATTGTTAATGTTGGAAATGATATCCTTTAATGATTCACTGAACTCTTGAAATCATTCTTTTAGGTAGGGACCACAAGGGGTATAGCCGAAATGAAGCTATGACACCCTAACTATGCTCAAACTGCCCGCTGGAATCCAAATAAGATCATACTTTTGGCCGTTTGTCAATATCTTTTCTCAGAATCGCACTAGAGCTCATAAAGTGCGTGAAAAGGCGTCAACGGAGAGCGGCAGGAAAACGAGGCGAGAGAGAGGGGGCGGAGCTAATTTCGATCGCTCTCCAGTCAAATCGCCAAAAATTTTGGCAGGGCTTCGCCCTTTCCGGGTTGTGCCTCACCCCAGCGAGGAGAGGCAAGGGAGCGACTCTAGCGCGCCTATTCGTATTTTCGGTCGCTCTCTACACGCGCCGGGTGAGAGACATGAAGAAAGAGCGCGCGCGGACTCTGCCTCTTTGCACTCAGTCCGCGCACGTCGTCCCCAATCGTTGAACGAAAATTACAAGCAGGAGAAGCGCCCTATTTTCATTTTCTTTTCTTTAAAAATCGTCTAAATGCATTCTTCACACAATATCCAAGGCGCATCAGTATGCGAATACCAGAACCCTTCCATTTCCCTTAAAAACCTCGATTTTCCCTAGCTCTCACTATATTTTATCGATTTTTACCTATTGAAGGTTATCCGATCCAGCTGCGCCCAACATATGTTATAAAGGACCCCAAGACCTTTCAAAAGCGACCTTGCTCGCCTAAAATGGTTAAGTATTCGCGGAGTCGTTTCTTGGCGCAGGTTTTGCGCAAAACTGAGTTCCCTCCGAGTGGGCGGAGCTTGTGGTCTCTACTTTTAGGCAATTCTTGATTGATTGATTCATTCAGATCGGCGTCGTGTTCTACTTAGCGATGAGTGCCGAGGCGCTCGAACAACGGACCAAGGTAATTCTGATAAAATGTATTACATTAGATTTTGCGGGTATACTGGCTTTTGCATAGGTTTGGTTAGTAAAAATTTAGAACAAATTTTATTAAGGATGTGATTCTCTCTCGAAACTGCGCTGATCTCGTGGATCGATCGACTGAACTGGAAAATCGAATAGCGGACTGCACGAGGCAATTGGCAGGTAAGGCAAAAATGCTTGATAAAATACAATAGGGGCTAGATCCCTGGTCTCGCTTTTACTTCACAATTGAGTACTTCATCACTGTTTACTTTGAAATCACAACCAGCATCTCCTTCTACTATTTCTAAAATATCCTTAAACACAACTAGTTTCCTATCCGAAAAGGGATAGCGTTTGCATGAAAATTACTCATTTTTCCGGCTAGTACACATCGAAATATACGTGTTAACGATTGACAATTAGTCACTAAAATCATAGATCAAAGATCACTCTTAGGTCTCGAGGAGGCGATGCTGGATCTGCTGGCGCGGTCGCAGGATTTGGACGATGAGAAGGCGATCGAACTGCTGCAGCAGAGCAAGCTGCTGCACGAGCAGAACGAGGCCGCGAAGGCGGATAGGAAAGCGGTATGACGATCTCGGCACTTCTTCGATGTTTACCCAATACCCCCCTATCATTTCTCACCCCTCCCAATTGCAGAGAGATCGAAAATCAAGGAGAGTTATCTAGAAATGAGTGTGGGGTAGGGAGAAACGGTGGGGGGGGGATAACGCAGTGCCACAATCTCTTTTTTTAAATTTTTGAAAAACAACATTTAGTCTAAACTCTAAGCAGATTGATTTCGCAGAAATATAAGCAGTGGAAATGTCGGTATATCAACAATCAAAGACCAAAATTCGTCAGGTATCCGCCCAGCTCAGCAAAATCGAGGCTGACCTTGCACCGGTGTTCTACTGGGCTGCTCAGGTATGTACCTTAAAAGCCTGCCCTTTTATGAAGCTTCGGGAAAATCGTTAATATGTTAGGCAGAGTTTTGCAAAATATAAACAGATGCTCAGTCAAGACTTCATTTTTTGCCGCTCAGGCAGTTCGAACCACCCGAGCCCTCTCCCATCTCTCATCGTGGTACAACTTCTCTCCTTCCTATGTGATATCTATTCTGGACGTAGTGAGTGATCTCGATATTGACAATTTGAAACTTCCCTGGCGTAGTACAACGTTAGACTTAATGGATAAGTTAATCGAGTAACCTGTACGATGTGTATATTTTGTAACAATATTCATGCATTCCATTCACTTATTTTGTATATTCTGTTAAAGAATAACGCATTAAACACCATATTCAGGAGCTGGTAGAAATGGAGGAGGGACGTGAGCATTTTCCAGTTGATGAAATGAGAAGAAAGGCAAGTGAATAACAAATATTGGAAAATTTTACCTTTTTTATCGAAATTTGCTAATTGCAATCACTACTTTCAGATTTCCCACCTACTCTGGGCGGAACTTTGCCCATCACTAAGATATGACCACAGAATCATCTTCCACAAGGCTTTGCATGAAAGGTCGCTCCTTGTTATACTCGAAATATGCATGAATTAAAGGCGATAGCCGAAGAACCAAACATGAAACATCTCAACACGAATTTTCAATTCCTTTTTCTCGGCCCCGAATCGCAAATGCACTTTTAAGTGAAATGCGAGCGTCATCGTTCGCTTCAGCCCTTTGGACGGCTTGTTTTTGCTTTATTTTTGGGGATTTCGAATACATCTTCACCAATGCAGAACAATTCGTGTAAAAGCAAAAAAAGCAATGTATGCATTTGTTTAATAACGCGATGATTTTCTAAAAATTTTGCAGACCCGATTCTCCCTCCTCGGGCAGCACTCCCCACCCACCCACGCCAGATACGGATCTAGCGAGATCCCTTAATCATCGGTATATGAGAGACTATCTGAGAGGATTCACCATAGGCCGTACAGCGAAAAATAAAGTTCCGATTTTAAGATCTCTATAGGGGTAACTTTTCACGTAGAGTTCGAAAATCGACCTTCTGATTCCCGATGACACGCCTCAACGGTGAGGTCGGTTTTTGTATTTCTTGAACGGGTTATCCAAATCCCATACATATATAGTAAATCTGAAAAAACTCAACGAGATAAGCATTTTTCAACAATATATCAGTAAGAAATGATTGGTCCATTGAAAGTTCGCAAATGTAGGTCAATTATGATCTAATAAAGATGATTAAGTTATTTGGGAACCATTATTACACTTTGCAAATTTGCAAAAGTCCGATATTTGCATTTTTCGTGCTTCTGTCAAAAGAATCATCGATGATAGCAGCCTCAAACATAATTTTAAAGACCTATCACGGGTATCACCAGTCAGTGGAGGCTTGTGGGAACAATTTCCAACTTTTATTTTTTGTTTGCCTTCATATTATAGTGGTAGCATACACTAGAGCCAACTTCTCGAAAAATCTAGGCCACACGTCCCAGAGCCGGCTTTTAGGAATTTTCCGGTTTTGCTCCCGGCTATACTGTATCTCAGCTCCCAGACGAGCTAGAGACTTGGCAAGGTGCTCAAAATGATCGGAAAAATATAATAAAAAACTTTTATGTTATGAACTAAGCGATATAAGCAACGCTCGCCAAGTTATGCTCTATAAAGCAGATTTTGATCGAGATAAAAAATCGTAGCTTTTTCGAGAGTATGCGTTTCAAGCAATTTTATTGCCAAATATAGTAGGTCGAGTTCATACACGAATATAAAAAATACACAAGTCGATTTCTGTGATAGGCCTTTTTGGCAATATGCATTTGAATGCTCCAAAGTGACGTTGGCCATAAAAAGATGTGCGTTACTCTGCTTTGTTTTGCCCATTATTTAATGACTATTACTATATGTCAACATTTCTGTAATAGGAGACTTCGATAACGTCGAAAAAATAAGAGATTTCACAACTTCTGAAAATTCGATTTTGTTACCTCAGTTTTCATCAAACGCATACTCTCGAAAAAGCTACGATTTTTTATCTCGATCAAAATCTGCTTTATAGAGCATAACTTGGCGAGCGTTGCTTATATCGCTTAGTTCATAACATGAAAGTTTTTTATTATATTTTTCCGATCATTTTGAGCACCTTGCCAAGTCTCTAGCTCGTCTGGGAGCTGAGATACAGTATAGCCGGGAGCAAAACCGGAAAATTCCTAAAAGCCGGCTCTGGGACGTGTGGCCTAGATTTTTCGAGAAGTTGGCTCTAGTGTATGCTACCACTATAATATGAAGGCAAACAAAAAATAAAAGTTGGAAATTGTTCCCACAAGCCTCCACTGACTGGTGATACCCGTGATAGGTCTTTAAAATTATGTTTGAGGCTGCTATCATCGATGATTCTTTTGACAGAAGCACGAAAAATGCAAATATCGGACTTTTGCAAATTTGCAAAGTGTAATAATGGTTCCCAAATAACTTAATCATCTTTATTAGATCATAATTGACCTACATTTGCGAACTTTCAATGGACCAATCATTTCTTACTGATATATTGTTGCAAAAACCACACCGGATTAGTATTATACAAAAATTTGTCGAAAAATGCTGCTACCGGACCACCATTTTTAATTAGAATTAGTCTTTATGACGTATTTATGTGTCTAAAACATTCCAAATAATTCATTTGTGAAGTATTTCACCATTGGGAATAAATATGGAACTCTACTTTTGAAGACAGCCGATTCGAAATATTGGCGAAAATGCAGCTCCGACTATTCGGCGAACTATAACTACTCATGCAAGCACACTTTTTGGGATGAAAGCAACATTTCTAGGGGTAGTTTTGCATGAGAAATCTTTTGAAAACGTTTATTTTTTACCATTCCCCGAAAAATTTTTCATGACGGAAATTTTAATTACTTTTAAGATTTAAAAATGGTCGTAACTTTTTCCACAGATGAGCTAGCTATTCACTCGCAACAATAGAAATGCTTATCTCGTTGAGATCTTTCAGAATTACTATATATGTATGGGGTTTGGATAAGCCGTTCAAGAAATACAAAAACCGACCTCACCGTTGAGGCGTGTCATCGGGAATCAGAAGTCAGAGATACGGCTTTCTAAGGTTGATTTTCGAACTCTACGTGAAAAGTTACCCCTATGGAGATCTTAAAATCGGAACTTTATTTTTCGCTGTACGGCCTATAGGTGGAATTGCTCAGTTTTCTCAGAAAGTCTCTCATATTCCCTCTATTCCGATTAACCAACAGGTCTCATATTCCACCTATTCAGAACGGTAATTAAAAAACCTTTACCACCTTTAACATTTAATATTCGGAACATCTTCTTGGCAAATGAGTGAATTTTATTAGTAATTTCGCAAGAACAAAAAATGGGTACTAAATGGTCCAGTCTCTCTCCACGTCATCCTCTCTTCGTGCTGCTTCCATCGGAATCTGCGGGATTCCCAGACTGGATTCCGGACTGCAATCCGAAGGGGAAAGTGCTGCACACAGTAGTGGATCGAAACCTGGCTAGCCTCGGTTGGTCACTTTAATTCAAATTTATTGGGATTTTAGTCAAAACTAATTTTGAAGGGAAGAATACATTTTTAAAGTTCAACTTATTTTACTTTGATTTTATAAAATTCAAGGGGTACATTCACACAGTCAAAAACTATAACGGTGAATGATTTGGAGTTACCCATCTTATTGCAGTCACAGCAAATCTTTCCGAGCCAGTGTGGATTCTCGCTACTAGCAGCGCTCTCAACGAATATCTACATGTCCTGATGAAAATTACGGATGAGGTGAGAAATGGAATTGAATTGTTATATAAAAAAATAACAAAAGAGGCAAATCATTGGGATTCAAGCATAATCAGTCAAACAATTCGTGCATTATTGCAGGTTCGCGCAACCGAGACGATAAACCCCGGCTTTCGGCTGATTGTCCTTGTTGCTTTCAACCAGCCGCTGGTGAGCAAATGCGAAAATGGAATCCCAGAGATATAAAAAAAATAAGTTCCAGCTTTCGACTGATGTTTCTCTCCAAAATGAGTGTAGTCTCATGAAGAAAATCATGCCGAAATCTGATTGAGTGATGTGAAATCATTCATAATCAGTCCCATTCTTTGGGAGATAGCAACATGGCCATCACAAACATACAACTTTTTATCTTGACTGAGATGGATAATGACGGTAATTAAGATCAGAAAAGAACAAGAAACAAAGAAAAGCTGTTCATTTTCAAACAGTTTATGATAGATTAATGATTATTTTTACTTAACTTTTCATCGCCGAATGTTCACAACATGATAATTTTTGTTACATGGATGAAAATACGCTTCTCCGCATTACCGATATCCTCACAATCCACGTTCGCCTTTGCATTTGTGATATTTTGCATCAACTCGTCAACTCCATTTTGCCATTTCGTCCGAGTGACAGATACACGATGATTAGTCATAGTATCGATTACTACTATCAGCGAAGGGCAAATTCGAATTGCGGAAACTATGAATTCTCGAACCACGTTTGCATCTTAAAAATGCTGATTTTCAATGGATCAAAAAGTTGATGTTCATGCGTAAAACTTGCGTCGGATTAAAAATTTCGAGTTGTTTGACCTTGCACGCTTTAACTAGCTGCATGATTTCGCCCTGTGTGATTGGCCTGAAACAACACATTAATTTTCTAATTTTAAATATTTTGGCTAGTATTTTTCCAATGCAAATCGAATGTTAATCACTTACAAGTCATTTTCTATATATATATATTATATTTTATCTACGCACAAGGCGCATCGAGATACGAAATATTATATTATGTGTGTAGTACAGAATAATTTGACTCCTCACACTGAGGATTCATAGTGATGGAATAGGGAGAGAGAAGGGAGTACAAAAAGAGCGAGAGAGAAAATAAGCGAAGATCTAGTCAACTGGTCTCATCTGTCTTCGTTCTAAGGATAACATTTACTCAATAACAAGCCTGTCCACCAATAAATTGACAGCTTCTATGTGAGAAGCTAGTTCGATTGCAAATTGTTTATGAATACGAAGTTGTTGAATTCGCGAGCATCGGAGAAAGAGGCGAAAGATACGGTCCATGAGGGATTTCCTACTGTTAAAGAATGCCCAGTGATACAGATGCGACGACTGAAAATGTGTTGTTTTTTATATTCTTGAATCAGTTAAGAGACCGGCTCGGTAAGATTCGAGGGTTTGCCTGTTGTGCCCGGACATCATAATCTCGGATCTGGACCAAACTTTTTTTCTGGATACCCCATGGGTCCTCATCACTAAATGAAGTATTATTTGGGTCATGCTGTTGAAACATACAAATGCCGGGTTACCAAATTTTTCAATCTCGAAATTCAGCAAAAAATAAATTATGAGATCTAGGTCCAAAGTTAGTGTGGTTTATTAACATACTACCCTAGATGACAAAAACGCGATATATTGCGATCCTGTTATTCAATCGCAAACTGGTTTTTCATGTTTGAAAAATCAGTTTTATTTTTTAAATTTTTAAATCAAAAATCCGCAAACAAACGAATATGCCATGTTGTAGAGCATAAAATTGAGCGTCGAATAAGCCTTAAAAGCCTGAAAAATTTTGTGGCATGTTTTGAGATAATTAGCCCCGAAAGTAGATCAAAATTAAAAATTTGTGGGAATCACCTCGTCATTATGCTCATTTTGTAGAGCTCGTCGAGCTGATCAAGGTTGATGTTTACAATTTTTTATGCTTTTTCGTTCCTGATCAGTTATGAACTCTAGAAAACACGAAAAAAAGCCATTTTCCGCATTTCTTTCTACAGCCAAAAATAGGGCGTTTAAAAAAACAAAAACCATCAACCTTGATCAGCTCGACGAGCCCTACAAAATGAGTATATTGACGAGGTGATTCCTACAAATTTTTAATTTTGATCTACTTTCGGGGCTAATTATCTCAAAACATGCCCCAAAATTTTTCAGGCTTTTAAGGCTTATTCGACGCAGAATTTTCTCTACAACATATTCGATTGTTTGCGAATTTTTGATTTAAAATTTATAAAAAAATAAAACTGATATTTCAAACATGAAAAACCAGTTTGCGATTGAATAACAAGATCGCAATATATCGCGTTTTTGTCATCTAGGGTAGTATGTTAATAAACCACACTAACTTTGGACCTAGATCTCATAATTTATTTTTTGCTGAATTTCGAGATTGAAAAATTTGGTAACCCGGCATTTGTATGTTTCAACAGCATGACCCAAATAATACTTCATGTAGTGATGAGGACCCAGGGGGGTATCCAGAAAAAATGTTTGGTCCAGATCGGAGATCATGATGTCCGGCCTGTGCTGGAATCTTACCGAGCCGGTCTCTTAATTTCAAACCATGTTCTCGCATATCCCAATCCATCCATGAACACTGAAGCATCTTAGCAGAGTGGAGGGTACACGAATTTCCAAGCTTGCGGTCCCCTCTTGTGACAGAAGTTGCATACTAAATTCTTCGATGATCGGAAGATTTTTGCAGTTGAAATAGTAATGAAGAACCAGTTCGTTCCATCGCAGTGATATCTGAAAATGCCCGTATATAATTAAATTGGCTAACCAGTATTGGCCGCGTGGGTAGGTTGGAGATTTAGAACGTGATCTAGTGGGATCGAAAGAGGTTCAAATTCTAAGAACTACGTTTTCCATATCTTCTGAAGGCCTCTGCGGACGGCTGGGAGGTAGTTTAATGTATGCCTTTGAAATTTACAGGTTTACACCTCTCCTTGCGCAGACATACACAGAGGCCTTCAACATATATGAACAACGTAGGAGTTCTTAGAATTTAATCCTCGTTCGATCGCACCGTTCAAAAACTTAAACCTACCCTCGCGACCTTTACATGTAAGTAACATAAAATTACCAGTCTGCAATCTTCTACCGCTCCCTGCTCCATTGCGATTAATCGTCTGATAATGTCCCCAGGCATATTGGAGAGACCTAGTCCATCTCCTTTAGGGAACCGCATCCCTGAGTGAGCAGTATGTTAACAAATGTAATGCGAATTTGACAAAAACAAAGAAGAAAGGACACAGATACGGCGTGTCTAAGCGGGTGGCACCTGAGAGAATTAATATCATGCGTCTATCAATATATTGCACACATTTACGCACTATCTCAACCCCAAGCAGCGCAAGGACTGCTAATTAGCGGATACCACACATAATGTTATTCACGGAATAGGATATTTCGGAAAATTGTTCCATTCTCGAGTGGGTTTTCCACCACACGACGAGTGAGTACGAAAATGAGAATGGGTATTTTTCAGGAGGAATAATTTCATATGAATTCATTGCAGCGGCGCTGGCTTGATCATTCGCGAACTTTCTACGTTGAACGACCGAAGTCCTTCAGCTCCTTCATCAAATCAATCGTTTCCACTCCGCCATTTGCGTATTTCCTCAACACCATCACTGTTTGTTACTAAAGATTGGAAATATCGAAACCACAAATCACCGAATTTGTCAATCTATATAAAAGAATATTTCCAGCTCCCGCAAGAGGCACAACTCGTCCTGCTAATTGGTCTTCATTTTTGCGTGTGGTAAGAAATAAAAAAAAAATTAGAAAAACATTGTCAGTTTAGTGGAAACTTATTTCAATATAGTTTACTAAGTGTTAATCGACTTGGAATTGCAGTGGGCGCGCTAAGCTGGGACTCGCGGGCTTCACGGGCAGCTATCGCTTCACGGAGTATCACGCGGCAGCGATGATGAGGATGTACAAGGTCGGTAGAGTTCCAGGTTTCGAATTTCTAAGTTTCACTTCTCACACTCTCTCAATCTATGAAAATAAATCCCTATAGAATTCCTAACTCAAGTAAAACTCGTCAGCTGATTCGTTGAAAATGGCGAAAATTGAAAACAGAAACGGCGATTCAAAAAGTTTCGAAATTGAGGAGACAATAATGGGCTCGAAGGAAGTTCCGTCTGTGTCTCGACTGCGCATCACAGTCGTCCATCCGGTCTACTCGCAAGAGATGGAGTACGAGTCGGATAGAGTGGTAATTGTTTAAGAAGGCAATCAATAATGAAGAAACAAAGAGAACTGCCTAGAACAGGGGGGTAAGAAGAAAACATCCTAGAATGGAGCGGGTGGGTGTTTCGGTCCGCGGATCGTAGACAGCCGACCCGCTTTAAATTGTTTGCTCTTCTCGGTAAAATCATTTGATGATAGTGGTATTTGAATCATTTAATATAGTTTGATTATTCTGCGCGCTCAGATAATAGATCTAAAGATTAAACGCCAAACATTTCAGGTAATCGACACCCTCTTTGACTGGATTTTCGTCGGACTCAACAAGCAAGACGATGCAGTGCTGGCCAACTACATCACAAGAGATTCACTAAACAAGGTATTGAATTTCTCTGATCTGATTCCACCATTAGTTCAAAACAAGCACACTACTAGTGGAAGGAGCTCTTTTTTCCCCACATCCAATAGTAGCGACACTAGCAGCAAGGTGAGAGGGAAACGAGGAGCTACTATTAGAGGCACTATTATATCCATTATTAGTGTACTTGTTGGTTAAATAAAGGTGGAATAAGACCAGAGTTAATGCAATAGTGCTGCGTACCAAGAATATTTTTATTCTCAAATTATCTTTCTAGAAAAAAAACGAATAAATCATCGTTTTCAGCATGACATCTACAAGCACTCATTCGGCGATGGACTTGAGTTAACCGGACTTTCTCCACTGATACTCAAACGTATCGAGGAAGAGAAGGAACGGAATGTGAGCAATTCCTATCATTAAATTGCTAAAAACAAACAAATACTGCGAACGCTTCGAAAATAGTTAAATACTTATTTGCTAACAAAGTTAGTTTTCATAGGAAAACAATGCAATATAACTGTAAAAATGCATCTTTAGATGGTTTCCAATCTGCACCTCATCGCCGAATCAGGCGACCCGCTCTCCATGCCTCCCTCAGCCAGAGCCACACCCAAACCACCGGTGGAGATCGAGCTACCACTCAGTGGAAGGTTACTGTACATTTCGAACTTTTTTTACAGTTCAAATCAAATCATTTATTTCCTGTACTTGAGAAGATGGATGTTAGGTCCATGTCTGTTATTATTACAATTATCGACTTTTTAAAACCCGTTCTCTGTAAGACTGCAGTGACAGGAGGTATAGGTGGCACAACTCGGTCAAAATAGTCGTACAGAGGACAAACTTTGGGTACGTGACCCCAAGGACCAAAAAAAATTTATCCAAAAGGTTGACCCGAAATATCGATTTTTGATCTACCGAAATCGAGTTTTCAGATTTTCGATTTCGATGACTTGTGATAGTTCATTCGAAAGAGCATAAAAAGTTATGTAAGAAACCCAAAGGAATCCAGAATCCATCAACGTTGACGTCAGGTAGAGCTCGTGAAATGAAACTTTTCATCACTTTTGGTATATACTGACATGCATGATCATGAAGGAATGATTTGCGCACTCCTATTTTGAGATATATTGTGTATTGTTCATTGCTCAACTAAATTAAACTCTAAAAACACCATATTTTCACGGCTCCTGTAGTCATAATTTCACGTAACCGTGACCTACTTTTCAGAAATTTTTTTTCAGATTTTCGATTTCGATGACGTGTGATAGCTCATTCGAAAGAACATAAAAAGTTATTAGAAACCAAAAGGAATCCAAAATCCATCAACGTTGACGTCAGCTACAGGTCGAAGAGTGAACCTTTTCATCGCTTTTGGTAGATAATGACATGAATGATCATGAAGGAATCATTTATACCTTCCCATTCTGAGATATATATTGTACTGATCATTGCTCTTCAGCATGAAACTCTAAAAACACCATATTTTCACAGCTCCTGTAGTCAGAATCTCACGCATCTGTGACCTACTTTCAGACGAAATTTTTGAAACATCAGATTTCGATGACGAGTGTTAGCTCATTCGAAAGAGCATAAAAAGTTATGTAATACACCAAAAGGGATCCAGAATCCATCAACTTTGACGTCAGCTAGAGCTCGAGAAGTGATAGTTTTAATCACTTTTTATATCCTGACATGCATGATCATGAATCCGTAAATTGCTATTTATTTCCTAATTGGTATTGATTGACAAAGCTCAAATGTCTATGTGAAATTGAGATATATTAAATTATATAAACAACGCGATATCGGATATAGTTTATTGCTGAAAATATGGGCTCAGTCGTCTCTCTTATACACTCTAAGGGGGATAACGATGGTGTCTTCGATGACGTTTGTTCCTTTCTCTTTGTTAATTCGAGTTGAAGATCTCATCGTTGTCGATTTCAATAGGCTGAGTGAGGTCGAAGATTTTGTGACGATTATCCATGATCGACTGAACGTAAAGATCGTGGTTGTCGTTTTACCACCACTCTTCGAAGATCGGATTCTCATCGAATTCTTCCTCTTCGTCAACTCCCATGGCTCGTTTGAATCGAGGTTTGAATATATCTCTCAATTTCACATAAACATTTGAGCTTTGTCAATCAATACCAATTAGGAAATAAATAGCAATTTACGGATTCATGATAATGCATGTCAGGATATAACAAGTGATTAAACTTATCACTTCTCGAGCTCTAGCTGACGTCAAAGTTGATGGATTCTGGATCCCTTTTGGTTTATTACATAACTTTTTATGCTCTTCCGAATCGAAATCTGATGTTTCAAAAATTTCGTCTGAATGTAGGTCTCAGATGCGTGAGATTCTGACTACAGGAGCCGTGAAAATGTGGTGTTTTTAGAGTTTCATTTTAAAGAGCAATGATCAGTACAATATATATCTCAGAATGGGAGTGTGTAAATCATTCCTTCATGATCATTCATGTCATGATCTACCAAAAGTGAAGAAAAAGTTCACTCTTCGACCTGTAGCTGACGTCAACGTTGATGGATTCTGGGTTCCTTTTGGTTTCTAATAACTTTTTATGTTCTTTCGAATGAGCTATCACACGTCATCGAAATCGAAAATCTGAAAAATCGATTTCGGTATATCAAAAATCGATATTTCGGGTCAACCTTTAGGATAAATTTTTTTTTGGTCCTTGTGGTCACGTACCCAAAGTTTGACCTCTGTACGAACATTTTGACGGAGTTGTGCCATCCTACCTGCATTCTTACGGAGAACGGGTTTTAAAGCAGATAATGCTTCTTTCAGGTCCTCTCGATCACTGATGGCCGTTTCTCCGACCTTCCGCTCTGGCGTCTCCTCCACTGGTCGCAGGCTGCATCTGCAGCAGCAAAGGGGGCCGCAGGGTCGGGGAGTCGTCGACTGCAGAGCGGTGGGATCGCTAGAATTCGAAATTCATACTGCATTTTCAAACAACATAAATGAAAAAAAGGAAAAACATCAACATACCTTTCGATGCCTACGGTTTATGCCTACTACTAACGTAATTTGGACGATGTACAACAGAAACAATGGATAGCAGGTAAAACAAGTATCTGCCTGGGTGAAGAAAGAATTCAATATCTTCCCAAAAATCGTTGATTCAGATTCGCGCAACTAAGCCATGCATTCTCAACTACTTGCTGAACGAACTGGAAAGTTGCAGAGATGGAGAGGAAGAACGGTCAGTCTCTTTTACGAAATGTTTTCTATTGGAAGATCTAAAAACCTCTTAATGTTTTTCTCTCAGAGCTCGTTACATCTCTTCACTGATCTCCTTGGTAGACAACGCTCCTTCGCCGGCTCCGGGTGAATTTTCTTACATTTCGCGAATCTTCTAACGCTATTAGATTTATCTGCTAAATGAGAGGAAAAGGTTAAAGCATCGCATGGTTCAACAGAATCATAAATCAGGTAGTGAGGCTCGTCCACGCCGGTTGTGTCTTGATGCTTCCCGGCTGCGACATCCGGCTGCCATTCTTGCGACACTTCGAGCCATGGTCGCAGATCAGACCAAGTGCGCATTGGCGGAGGTGAGAAGCTGTGGTTTATCGATTTTCACGATTTTATGAAAAAATAGCGTTATTGAAGAGGAAACAGGTTTAAAAACGATATACAAGTTAGAAACTTTCCTGCATATTTTTGGTATAAGCAATCATTTTATTTATTTATTTTTATTTATCGTACACCACTAGGGTGCTTCGGCAAGTGCAGAATGTGCGTGAAATGGGGGGAGGGAGGATGTGAGAAGGGGGTCGATCTTCCGGATTCTGTCGTACAAGAGAGGAGAGTGCCGAGGGGAGGGTGCCTCGTGAGCGGGAGGAGTGACCGCTTGTCCAATGTATATCTTATTGGAAGCTTGTGTAACAGAAGATCGGAGAAGATCGACGAAGGTCGGGGGGACAGGCGAGTGATTGTGAATGGTTGTGGGAAGGATAGGGAAGAGAGAGGAAAAGGTGAGGGTGATGATAGTTGCTAATGATTTATGATTTCTACTCCAAGAGTACGTAGAAGATTATGGTGATTGAGCAAATGAATCTTAACAGTCATGCTATGTGACGTGCAAGATAAGAACATAACTAAATTTATCACATACGGAGCACAGTAAACATTTCTACATTCCAGACGGAAGTGGAGGCCGAGCTATTCGCCAATTCGAAAGAGATCACACAAATGCAGAATCCAAGTGAGCTTTTGAAACAAACTCGTCTGTACATTACTGGTGTTTAATAGACGGATATCGAAACAAGAATGAAATACTCGAACATTACAGGTCCTAACGTACTCGTCTACGTCTACCTCATAAATGCCTCCTTCGACTCCATCGGACTGCGCGATGCTGGTATTTTATAATTATTTTTGGAAATATTTTTGAAAGTACAAAATCTTCCAGACCTCACTCCCCAGCGAGTCGTCCTGCGTCTCTCCGCGCATCCCCGAAGACCTCCAGCCAAGGGTCGGGCTGCAGCTGCAGTTGCTGCAAAGCCAACAGCCGATCATCACCAGCACGGGATTCCGCTGCTGCAGCCGGGAATTAGGAGGCCGCTGTTGATTGTGGCTGCCAAAACGGCGCTGCCCATGAACCACTGGACACTGCGGGGCGTGCGACTGATTACGGTGCATCCGGATGAACTGAGAGTCGAAGGGATGTAAACAGTTCTATTTATGAATTGAAATTTTGAGACAATAAAGGAACTATTGGGGTGTCCGGAAAGTTCGTATAATGCTTCGGAAAAAAGTCAGTTCGCGATCAAATGCAGTGATTGCGCAATCTGTTTGTCAACAATGTATTGCATCATTCTGACGTTGAGTAGTGAGAGGATTTAATCAGTCTCCTAGTTGCTACATTGATTCTTGTGATGGACTCCCATCTCTACCTCCGAGCAGTTTTACTTCATTACTACCGTCTTGGCCGATCCGTGAAGGAGGCCCACTCTGCCCTGGCCCAGTCGGAAGGAGCTGACGCCCCCTCTATACCCTTCTGCTATAAGTGGTTCTCCCGCTTCAAGAAAGGGGAGTTTGGTCTCGATGATCAACCCCGTTCTGGACGCCCCCCCTCCCTCGATCAGCCTCTCGTTCTACGCACACTGAAGCGCATGCACATGGCCAGTGTGCGTGAGTTGAAGAAGGATACTCGTGCTCCCAGATCAACGGTGTCCGATATCCTCCATCGATCTGGGAAGAAGCCGAAACTCCCACAAGTGATTCCCCATGACCTCTCCCCCGAACAGCTGAAAAATCGTGTTCAAGTCTGTCGCGAATTACTCCATCGTAGATCCAATGTTCGATGGGTCAATTCCATCATCGCTACAGATGAGAAGTGGATCACGTACGATAACCCTGTGAGGAGACTGCAATGGGTGGATGCAGATGAGAAGCCCACGCCCGTCCCGAAGAAGGAAGAGCACGGAAAGAAGGAACTCCTCTGCTTCTTCTTCTCAGTGCTCGGTCCCATCTACTGGGAGATCCTCGCCCCTGGCACCAGCATCAATGCCGACCTCATCTCTGAACAACTGGAAGATGTCGCGATCAGAGTCCCTCCCAGACTCCTGAACCAGGGCAAAATTCTTCTTCTGATGGACAATGCTCGCCCACATCGAGCGAAGATGACCCAGAAGAAAATGGACGAGCTGAAGATCAAGAGGATTCCCCACCGTATTCCCCGGATCTCTCCCCATGCGACTACCACTGCTTCCGCTCTCTCTCTGAGACGTTACATCTCACAATTTTGGTGTGCCAGGGGAAATTTGATAATGTTCATTGCAATGGCACGACATTGTACCGTTCTTTCAAAGTGCATGGGATGTATCTTTGCTTTCGTGCACAAATATCTGTCTATTTACATGCGTCCCCCAGTCTGGGAGGTGCGTGCAAACTAATGCCTTCTTGGTATGACAATTTCTCGAGTCCGTTTGACTCATCTTCGAGGAAAAGCTCAAAAGATCTCTTACTAGACTCTCTCAATTTGAGATATCACTTTTCATTCTCACAATAACACAACGGCAGGTATTGAAATGGAGAACACATATACCTAGCTGAAAGCCTCGTGATCTTACAATTAGAAAATAGCTTTCACGCAAGCTAGTATACTCCTACTCCTTCTCGAAGAATCCTCTCAACGATCTTTGTTTCTCAACTACAGCAATGAGTTCCCAATGCGATCTTGCTGAACATCTGTACGAATCTACGAGTCTCCACGTCCTACTATGGATTCAAGTTAGGGAAACAGTTTTGATGCTGCCGTTGAACCGATACAATTGCAGTTCTTATTCTCGTTCTTCTCCATAATTCTCTGCGTTTACACAGCTCTGAAGTATGTGCGAAAATCGATTTTCGAGCAATCGACTAAGGTGAGCTTGCAATTGTACTTGAAGAATTGCAAGCATAGTTAAATTTCCAGGAACTCATAATCGCTCAATACGCATTCTGCTCTATACACGCAGTCGCCCTAGGTGTGACCCAGGTATTTATGTTGAGAAATGCAAATAAATCATGAAATATTGTCAGCTTCTTCATCTTGTCTATCGCTACTCCGCCCTCACTCCATGTGACTCGCAGATTCCAAAAGTGCGTATTTTCTCAAATTTTACTGGTTATGAATCCTCATATTTATCATACATATATAAAGATAGTTGTCGAAACATACAGCTAATTATTACAACGATGCATTTTAAATAATATTAGAATTCGAAAAAAAGTTCAGATCATAAATTTCAGAAATTGTGCATATTCCGAACGATTGCGACCTGTGTCACATCCTCCTTTGGCGTTCTTCATATTGGAATTGCTGCTCAGCGATTGCAATCTACTTTTGGTAGTGGAAATCAGATTCAGAAATATACAACACGAATGTTCATCTTTGCTTCGGTTTGTTGAACAGTTTTCAAATCTTCTCTAGAAACCCTTCAGATAATCTACCCTGGTGTGTTTGGCTGGATAACATTCCATGATGAACCGCCTCTGGAGGGGCTCACTCCCTATTGCACCTCAATGACCAAGTCTACCGCATTCGTGCGTGTATAATATTTGTTATTTGTATTGTTACTATAATTTTATAACGGAAAGGTCAATGCAATTACAGATGATGATGCTAAACCTCTATGTTTTGGTTGCATTCGACATACTGAGCACTCTCTCAACCTTGTTTCTCTGGTGGTACAACCGAGTGATGCTAAAGAAAGAGTATGTCATTTTAATTTTCAGTTGATTTTTTTTTAAATTTCAAATTTTTCACATGATTGACATTCGGAAATACTTTCATACCATGGATACGTTCTTTAACTGCAAATGACGTCATTCAGACGACAACAGTACAATCTGAAGAAGACTTTTCATCGTAAGCAGTGTATATACGGCATCAGGCAGTTTCTGCCCGTCACGGTCATTCACACAGTAACCTACATCATCATGCTAAGTCAGTTTACTATATGATTTGCATATCAATGTCTTTCCCAGCGGTCTATTCCTATGCTGCCACTATTGGGAAGCTGTTGACTCGAGCGGATTTCACGTTTCTCAACTCGGCTATCAATTTGAGTTTTTTTTAAAATCACGTTTCTTCTTCCACATTTGGAAAATATGGTGTAAATATTGAATACTCATGACGCGTCTAGGTCATTCCTTACTACTGTTTGCTGGCTCCGCTCACTCTCATGCTTCTCATTCGACATGGTCGATTCAAGAGGACAAACCTTGTCAGGGGCTTCATCGCTGCTCGACGAGACGATAATAGTGACGTGAGCTGCTTTCAAGAGAATTTAGAAAAAATATCACTTTGGAATCGGAAATGGATATGAAAATTCATTCCACTTTCATCGAACTACACGGTTTAGAACCCCAGAAAATATAATCATAAGACATTGGTAGATGTACTTCAACCAGCTTCAATCTGCATGGTCTCCTGTCGACAAGAAGTAAAGTATGAATTCGAATTCAAAGTCAGTATCCGCATCGGTTGTATCCGCTTACTAAATGCATAAATTATGATCCTGAGAGCTCCTTTGGAAGTGTCTAATGGATGAATATTTACGTCGCCGGTCGTGACCGAGTGTGGTTGTTTCACCAGCTGGTCGATAATAATTGCCAAAGGATCGATAAGCATTGAGGAGTGGCTCAAAAACCAGAGCCATTGTTTTCAACTCGACACTGGAAGGAAAGAGACAGCGAACTTGTTGCTGGCGACAACGGAGCCCTCTCTTTCTCACTTCAAGTACTCCTTTCCTTCATCTCGATGACTCTTCTTCATCTTCTTAGTTCTAACAAATGTCGTACCGGTGAGAATTCCAGGAATATTTTGTATGGCTCTCTTATCTCTCTGATTGTTGCTGAAAAACGTTCTGCTGGTGAGGTTCGCCAAAATTTTATCTGGCTAAATTTTGAAGAGAATCTGAACATTTTCAGATTGACGCCGTTTGCTTTGTCGAGGAAACTTCTTCCGTTGCTCGCACCATTCTCTCCAACTCAGCCTCGGAATCTCTCGCCCACTGTCAATCATCTTGCCTTGCAACGATCGAGGTTCTCAATATGGAAAACGATGAACGTGTTGCCGAAATGAGAAGTTAACCGAGGATGATATTGACTTGATGAGAGAGAGAGAGAAAAGAGAGAGGGAGAGACAGATTTTGCAGTGTATGAGTGTCCGCTTCGTCTCCTCATCATTCGTGCAACTCGGCTCGCAAGTCGCGGGCAATTCTCTGTGTGCCTCACCCTACACTGCCTGGAGAAAGACAGCGAGTGAATGTCCGCGTGAGTGTACTTGTTTTATTGATAGTGACATGCAGCTATTTTATATTTCTTTATAAAATCAGTAAATTTACGCATCATCTAATTGTTCTCAGATTGGGAATTGACGGCTTATACGCCAGATTTCTGCCTAAAGCCAGCTGTGCTCAACCCTGAGTACCTTCAAATCGACCAGGTTTTAGAATTCATTTCTCCTCCCTCAACTTTCAACAAATAACTCGCGATGCAAAGCCACAAAAACGTTCAGTCGCCCATCTGCCCGAGAACCCCAGTGGAGGGAGAACCAACGGCGAGGCTTTACATGATCGGGCGAGGAATTGTGATATTCTATGATTTCGCTCTTCTTCTTCAATGGAGCAGTTCTTTTTTCAACGGCAAAAAACGACAGAATACGATAATTGAAAACAACGAAAAATTTTGAAAACATTGTTGCTTTACAGCGTCATCCTTGCAAACGGTACGCACCACATCTACGACAACGATCCCGCTAGCAGAATACGGTTAAAGTTTTCTAGTATTTATAATTTAGTCTCTCTCTTTCTCCCTATCTTCTATCTGTCACAGTCCTGCTCTTTTACAAAATACATACACCTCCGTTTGACAAAACACAGCAGATAGCTGAAAAGATTACCATTGCGAATATTTTCTTTCTGTTTGCTATACGTTCCATAAAAATTACTCAGATGGGACGCATCTCTCTCTACGTACTTCTTCGTCTACGAGTATGGCACCATGCACTTCGAGGAGGAAATATTCGCAGCTACTTGCGCGTACCAAGCAACCGATGGCCAGTGATTCCATTCTTTTTCAATCCCTTTAACATTTTGACTAAAAGGGTTGAACGTGATGAAAGGTTTAACTGTTTTTTTTGTTAGCCGATTGACGACGTGAGAAATCCGACCAAGAAAAAGCGGATAGATTACCATTAATGTTAATACATGCATTTGAAGACCAGGTAAACTGCCGATGTCTGACTCTGCCCCCTCTACACGCCGGATTTCTGGGCACTCAAAATCTATTCGGAGCGCCCTACGCAATCTGCCGCCCCGGCAGAGTTGCCACGTAAGTTTTAAATATCGAGAAGAACGAGCGAATCCATAGATTCATAGCTTCGCAATACCGTTAGGGAAATATATATGCGAAATGCCTTCATCTCTATTTCGGCGTTATATCGAGTGAAGAGCCGATATGGAACTACATCAGTGATATTTGAAGGGTTGTGAACGAGAACTCGCAGGAGGTTTGGGTGATCGAGGACGCCGAGAATTGGATGGTCCGATGCCGGTATTTACATGTTTTTTTTAAACAAAGTAATTGTTCGAAAACTGGGCCCGCGGGAGAACATTGCTAGGCCAGTGTCATTTATGCGGATTCGGTTCTGATGTGCACATCTTTCGCCAGCGCTATTCGAAACGGAGCAATCGTCTGACTCTCTTCAGTTTGCACGCTCTCTCGTCTCTTTGATCGACGCCGATCGAGGACGCCGAGAATTGGAGTCCTCGATCATTGCTCTCGAAACGACATCATTAACAATGCATTTCATATTCGGGAAATGGCTGCTCACGCCTTTCACACTGCCCGGAGGAGAAGTGAAGGCGCTCGCTCTTTCCAACGAAACTTGCTATGTGCCCTGACACATCCGAGATATTTAAACATCATTGGATCCATGATAATTTTTTAACAACACATTTTGTTATGACTCAGGATCATAGCTGTCCAGCAGTGGCGGCGACCTCGAGACCATGAACCCCGGGTCATGGTATTTTTGGCAGGTGGTGGGGAAACCACAGTCGTTGAAGATAGACCTAAGGTACCATAACCGTCGTCATGTACATCGACACGACTGGTATTTGTCGGCTACCGTGACCCGCACTACCGTAACCTGAGTGCTGTGGGCACACCACGATGTGGTAAAACATACCTTAGAAGAATCAGGAAGGTTCGTCCGGCATACCGTAATCTAGTTACAGTAACCTAAGTACAGTACCATAACTAGCAATCGTGAACTGACTTAATTTTTTTTTGAAATTTCCATGAACCCTATTCATGGTTGAGCCCCCACCAAAAGTGGGGGCTCACCATCGTATAGTGGGTCATGGTCGAAAAATCGATGGTAGGTCATGGGTAGGTCAAGATTAAGTACTATACCAATCAATAGTAGAGTACTTCCTGATACCGTATATAGCTACCGTAACCCTGATTACCGCGAACTGATTTTTTTCAAAAATTGAAAATACCGAACCCTAATTTAAAAAATCAAAGTACCGTAACCAATCGATAGTACAGTACCACCAGATACCGTATCCCACTACCGTAACCCCGACTATCGCGAACTAACTTTATTTTTAAGATGTCCTGGTGACGTCCACAATCGGTCTGGTGTCGTGAACGATCGATTGTACAGTACCCAACTGACTACCGTAACCCAGTTCCGTGGGTCAGATCTAGTTCCTTGGGTCAAACATTTTTCTAAAAATGCTAAATATATAATAAAATTATTTTGAAGTATCCCACCATAACTCTAATTAGTGTAGAACCAATTTATGATCGATTTAGGATTTTTAGAAAATGATTTTGGATTTTTAGAAAAATGTTTGACCCAAGGAACTAGATCTGACCCAAGGAACTGGGTTACGGTAGTCAGTTGGGTACTGTACAATCGATCGTTCACGTAAAAAAACCGATTGTGCACGTTACCAGGACATCTTAAAAATAAAGTTAGTTCGCGATAGTCGGGGTTACGGTAGTGGGATACGGTATCTGGTGGTACTGTACTATCGATTGGTTACGGTACTTTGATTTTTTAATTAGGGTTCGGTATTTTCAATTTTTGAAAAAAATCAGTTCGCGGTAATCAGGGTTACGGTAGCTATATACGGTATCAGGAAGTACTCTACTATTGATTGGTATAGTACTTAATCTTGACCTACCCATGACCTACCATCGATTTTTCGACCATGACCCACTATACGATGGTGAGCCCCCACTTTTGGTGGGGGCTCAACCATGAATAGGGTTCATGGAAATTTCAAAAAAAAATTAAGTCAGTTCACGATTGCTAGTTATGGTACTGTACTTAGGTTACTGTAACTAGATTACGGTATGCCGGATGAACCTTCCTGATCCGTCTAAGGTATGTTTTACCACATCGTGGTGTGCCCACAGCACTCAGGTTACGGTAGTGCGGGTTACGGTAGCCGACAAATACCAGTCGTGTCGATGTACATGACGACGGTTATGGTACCTTAGGTCTATCTTCAACGACTGTGGTTTCCCCACCACCTGCCAAAAAAACCATGACCCGGGGTTCATGGTCTCGAGGTCGCCGGCGGCGTGGACAGCACTGCTCAGGATGATTAATCAAACTGAGAAACAATCAGAAACATTGAAACAAGGAACCGAGGTGACATAGTTGGCGCATACCGTGATCGATGATACTCAAATGATCGAAAAGCACTGGGAAGGGACTCGAAAACCCATTGTTTTCTTTCCCAAGAATAGAGACAAAAGAGAAAGCGAAAAGTTGCTGTTGACGACTGGGTCCTCCCTTCTCACTTCAAGGACTCCAACCCTCGATGCTTGTCTTCATCCTCTGTTTCTCCTTAACGAACCTACTCCTGGTGATTTTTTTCGATCAATTATGCCCGATAAATTGAGTATGGAACTCTGAAGATATGGAATAATATATTCAGATTGACGCCACCTGTTTCGTCGAGGAAACTTCCTCCATAGCTCGGACCATACTGTCTAACTCAGTTGCTAATTCTCCAGCCGAGTGCCAGTCAGCTTGCCTTTCTGTGCAAGAGGTTCGAGTATTAAATGAAAATATCACTCGAGGGCTTTACGTTTCTATAATTTCAGTGCGTGAGTGTCCGTTTCGTCTCCTCCTCTTGTATCCATCTCGGATCTCCAGTGGCAGGCAACTTCCAGTGTGCATCGACCTATACTGCATGGAGAAAGACAGCGAGTGGATACCAGCGTAAGTAACAAAAGCCCTTCTAATGTCCAGGGAAAAGCAGAAATTTGATAATGTGAAATTACTAAATTCCGTATTCTAGGATGGGACGTGACATGGGGATACTCGCCCGACTCCTGCATAAAAACAGCTGTGCTCAACCCGGAGTATCTACGCATCGATCAGGTTTGAGAACTTTTAAATTTTTCCTTCAATTTTTTCCAACCAAATTGTGCAAATGCAAGTAATTCAAGCAAGGCAATGTAGAATGATTTTTTAAAACAATTATTCAGTCACCCATCTGCCCGAGTACACCAGTGGAGGGAGAGCCCGCCGCAAGACTCTACTTGGTCAGGTGAGAATTTTGCATTCTCTATCTTCCCTTTGACATTTCTCAATCTATGGAAAGAATCCGGAAATTAACGAGGTTGTTTCGCAAAATTTCCAACCCTAGTGAGCATTTCGTAAGGAATTTAGCTAAGGAAAGCTAACGAGATGAGTCGTGCACCCTAGTGCAGCCCGGAGCAACCAACGATAAGAAGTAGCTAAATATTTGGCTTTTGTTTGAGTAAAATTAATCATCAATAAATTATAATACATGATTGTTTTCTTCGCAGCGTCATATTCGCAAATGGATCGCACCACATCTATGACAACGATCCCGTTAGCAAAATCCGGTAATTGGCCTATAATAATGGCAATTTGGCAACTGACAATTTTTTTTGCACAATCGTGCTCTGTTTCAGAGATATTTTGCAAATCTATCTTCATTTTGATGAATGCTAGCGTATTCCACCCCTAGAAAAAATATGTACTCAGTTGGGACGAGGCTCTATCAACGTACTTCTTCCTCCACGAGTTTGATTCAGTGCGTTACGAGACGGAGATATTTGCAGCAACGTGCACCTACAAAAAAGCCCGAGGCCAGAGATTTCCAAATCTTGCTTAAAGGTAATCGGCGGTCAAAAATGATTGAATTTCATATTATTTATCTCCCCAGTCTGATACCAAAACACTATTAAAAAAAAAAAAAATAATTAAATTTAAGCAGGAAATAGTTAAAAGAAGTGACGATTACGGTAGGCAAGGGGGCCGCGAAACTCCGCCTTCCTTGCTAAATAAAGTAAAAAAATTGTCACATTTACGTAGTTTAGCAAATTCGCCTATTATGTGGACTGCGCGTCCGGCTCCGAGGCACCGGTTGCGGTAAGGGGATGTTATCGATCTTTTTCTTAGGGAATGCGCTTTCACATTTCGATAAATTTTGTCGTAAGTAGGCGTCAGGCTTGCGGGTCCTCTAGGTATGCATACTTGATTGCTTAGTTACAGTTCCTTCAGGTGCTTATGCGCACCAATGCTTTTCAACCCCATTTTCTCCAGTTCAAATTCCGTATTTCGACATGGTTACCCCTTTTTTTGTTCATTTTCTTTGTAAAAAAGTGATTGCGGTTCATTGTGATCAATTTGCATAAATCCGTCGTGTTTGATTGACCATATCGTTTAGATGGTACGTAGGTGCGCACTTTGTGGAGCGTCGGGTGTGAATGGGGGAATGCGAAGATTCCCGGCCAATTCCCTGCCCCATAAACAACAAGTGTGGGTAGATCGACTATTGCTCCCTCCTGAAAAGAGTGAGGAGATGCTGCGCTTGTATCGTACGCGACTGGGCGCGAGTCCTCCTTTGCGGATCGTGTGGTGCTCGGTGCATTTCGGAGAAGACGACCTGCCCGTGAGAAATCATAGTCTTTCCTGTAGATCCTGATAGCAACTTCAACAATATGTGCTGAATTATAGCACCGCATACAACCCCCCTCCTCCCCTACCATGCCGCGTCTCTCTCGATTGAACAGCAGTCAGAACCATCAAGTAACGTTTTATCGAGGGGAAGGGAATGGACGAGGGAGAGACATATCGAAGGGGAAACACACAAGAAATGGAATAAGACGAACCATGATTTAGCGAGCGGAGACCCTCGATGATTCTCGTGTAGAAGAGACCGACGGATCTCCCCCTCCACTCTCGCGAATGGCAACTCTTGCATCGACCAACGACCCTAGCGACCCCCCGATTCCTCCTTTGTCGCGAGTACAATCCGCAAGTGCTCCGACCGTATCTCGCTATGCGTCCACGGTGAATCAGTTTAGTCGGTTGGGATTAGAATAGCTTTATTCAGAATTTATTCGAATGCCCCTCACAACATGATTCGGAGTACAGAACAGAAACAGAAAAGGTCAGCAATAAATAACAAAGGATGTACAGTATTATCATAAGTTTACATGATTATCTACAGGGGTCATCACAAGAAACGGTTGATTCTACCGAGTCGATAGACAACTCTCTTCCTGATCTACCACCCTACTTGCTCATCGCCTCATCGTCTCTCCTCAACCTGTTCACTCGTTGTCCTTCTTGCGGTGATCCCTCTATTCACTCGCTATCCTTCTCTCAGCATGGGTCGGCCGTTGTGCTGAAGTGGAAGTGCAATAAGTGTGTCAAGTCATCCTGGCCTTCTCAACCACTCCTATGTGGTCGTTTCTACGAAGGAAATGCCAAGATTGCCACTGCTGGCCACACTACAGGATTGTCACTGCCGGTATTCATCTTTGCAATGTTTTTTTTAAATTCTCACCTGAATGTCGCTCAGCGACTGGCCGTGTTCGGTGATGTGCTCGGACTCCCCCTTCCTGCTCCTCGTACAGAGTACGATCTTCTCTCGAAGCTCGTGCTGCCTGCAGTTGATATAGTCTACGAAAGACACATGCGATACGTGGAGAGTGTGGTTCGAAATGTTGCTAGCGTAAGTAAATCTTCATTGCGGCATAATTGAATAACTATACAACGAGTAGATATGCTTCCATTTTTTGCATTTACAAATAAATGCTCAGCAGTTACTACATTTACATATGGCACTTCTTGGATAATTGGCCCACACCCCCCCTTCCTCCTTTACCCGCTCATTTTTAGATCTCATTCCTTGATTTTCGGTCGCACAACCACTTTGAGATGGGGAGGGGATGGGGGTGGGCCAATTATCCAAGAAGTGCCTTACATATTATTCTATATTAATCACTACCATAGTTGTCCACCACTGGACCACCCATGAGCACCCATGAACATCGGGTCATGGTCAAAAATCGATCGGTAGGTCAAGACTAGGTACCGTACCGAATCGATCATACAGTACCATCAGATACCGTATCCCCGATTATCGCAAACTAACTTTATTTGTAAAGTCTTGGTACGATTGCCGGATCGATTATACAGTACCCAAGTTACTATCGTAACTCAGTTCCTCAGGTCAAACAATTGTCATTTTTTTCTAAAAATCTAAATCGATTATAAAATGATTCTACAGTAACAAGAGATACGGTAGAATTCTTTTAAAAAATTACTGTCGATTTTGAATATTTAGAAAAAAAGTTTGACCCAAGGAACTGGATCTGACCCATGGAACTGGGTTACGGTAATGTCTTGAGTACTGTAGAATCGACTGAGCACCGTACCTGGACTTTTTAAAAATAAAGTAAGTGCGATGCTCGGGGGATACGGTAGTGGTATACGGTATCTGGAGTACGGTATGATCGATTGGGTACGGTACCTAGTCTTGACCTACCGATCGAGTTTTGACCATGACCCGGGGTTCATGGGTGCTAAGTGCTTGTCACTTTTCATGACAATCACTTAGCACCCATGAATAGGGGTCATGGGAATCGCCGCCGGCATGGGCAACTATGATCACTACTTACATCAGATTATTATTCTCATATCTAACAAATTACGCTCTGGTTGCTAGGTTACAGTATCCCTCAACTATGAAGTAACAGAGACACTCGATTTTCATTAGTTAATCATAAAAACTGGAAACTCACTTGAAGAGGAGAGGAATCGACTTGTCGATTGACGGACGGTACAGTCGGCCCGGCTTCACTGCACTGAACGCGACCATCTCATTCATCCACCTGACAACAAATTTGATTCTACTTGTCATCAATATGCACAAGCATATGAAGGGAATTGGTACAGATAATCGAATTGTTTAGAGAAGTCCGCTATTTTTTTCAGATGGTATCAGTGGGCGGATGGAGAAGGAGGGAGTGAGAAGGGGGCTGAAGATTTTGTTAGCCAAGCTGTACAAGGTGCTTTCACTTTTTGGGAAAACAATCATAGGTGTCCAGGAATGGCGGCGAGGGGGGGGGGGTACTGAGCACCGCCCCAAATTTGGGGCGGTGCGCAAGCATGAGTAGGGGGTCATGGTAAAATCGATAATAAGTGATGGTAGGTCAAGACAACGTTCCATACCCAATCGATAGTACAGTACCTCCAGATACCGTATATGGCTACCGTAAACCTCGAGCATGGGCCAAACATTTTTCTAAAAAAAAGTTTTTTTCTAGAAATCCCAAATAGATCATAAGATGATTCTACAGTAATTAGATATACGGAAATATACTTTAAATAAATTTTATTTTCGATTTTGATTTTTTAGAAAATTTTTGACCCAAGGAACTGGATCTGACCCACGGATCTAGGTTACGGTAGTTACTTTGGTACTGTAGAATCGATTGGATACGTTACCAGGACTTTTTGAAAATAAAGTTAGTTTGTGATATTCCGGGATTACGGTAGCGGAATACGGTATTTTGGGGTACTATAACATCGATTGGTTATGGTACTTTGATTTTTTTCGTTTTGGTACGGTACTTTGATTTTTTGAAAATTAAGTCAGTTAGTGATGATCGAGGGTTACGGTAGCCATATACTGTATCTGGAGGTACTGTACTATCTATTGGGTACGGTACTTAGTCTTGACCTACCATCACTTATTATCGATTTTACCATGACCAAATTTGGGCGGTGCTCAGAACCCCCCTGTCGCCGCCGGCGTGGACACCTAT
This sequence comes from Pristionchus mayeri, assembly GCA_036245805.1. Classification (NCBI taxonomy): domain Eukaryota; kingdom Metazoa; phylum Nematoda; class Chromadorea; order Rhabditida; family Neodiplogasteridae; genus Pristionchus; species Pristionchus mayeri. The sequence goes on from BTRK01000001.1 coordinate 29,502,739, forward strand.
GAACAGAATGATAATTTGAACGGATCAATGCTTATATGACAATGGGTGGTTAGTACTTCATGCTTGTAGATTCGATCAGTGTGCACGGACAACGACGCTAAGATAGGGAAGATGCTGAGGGATGACTTCAGTGTCATCAAGCATCTTCTCGATTTTTGGCATCTTGTCAAGGGAATTAACCATGATCTGAGAGAGGTAATTACATGCAGAACAACTTATAACCGTTAGGAGAACATGTTACACTTGTAAAATGTGGCGGAGAAGACATGCGAAACTTATGTTTCACCTGTTCTCTAGTTTCTATGACCAACAAGAGATAATGCAAACTGTAGAGAGACGTACATCTTACGCCATATTAGTTGTTTTTTTTCAGTTGGCAAAGAAGAAGCAGTGCCCCAATATACAGTATTGGAGAAAGAAGTTAATAAACCATGCGCACTATATCCACTCCAAGTTCGGTAAAAGTCGTAAGCTTGGACTGCAATACTGGTTGTCTTCTCTCGCACACGTAACTGGAAGACATCGTCACTTCGCCAAGGTGCCTTCATGTTTCATACATACAACTTACGAGTCAATCACAAAATGTATTACCCATATTATGTAATAGACTACGGTAATACTTCCAGGTTCCCTTCTTGCACGGCATTGCCAAGTGCAAGCATTCTCGACTGGGATGGAGCAATGCGCATCTAATCAGGAGGGACAGCGAGGAGTTTCAGCTGCTGAAAGCTGTGATTATGAAGCCCACTTTTCTCGCTGGTTTCCTCAGAGCGAGTCCCAAGAAAAACACCTCCCCGAATGAGTGTTTCAACAGCATAATCAATATCTAGGCACCCAAGAGAATTGCTCGGTTAGCCATAATTACTGTACTTTCCGGACGAATCCTAAATATTACACGCGCAACTAGGAATTCAGATCGTCAAAGTGGTACGGAGAGCTGATCAAACTTGCCCATCTACATTACAACACGCTCGCTCTACTGGATATGCTGAATCTGAGGGAGGAACGAGGAAACAGTTCGGTCAAGGTTATCGGGAGGGAAGGAGAGACTGTGAAACGGAAGATGGCCACGGCTGACCACGCATGGAGACGTGAGGTTAGACATGCACATTCATATAATTCCGGAAGAGCAATCTGCAAACAGCGAGTAGGCCAATGTACTGAAACAAAATAATACGTGTCAGGTATGGGCGGAGATTCCCGGAGTTATCGAGAAGAGGAAGTTGGATCTGTTCATGAAGAAGGTCGGAGCGCCCACCGACCGAGAGTACGTGCTGGCGATGCAGGAAGAAGAGAAGGATGTGGAGGAGGCGGAAGGAGCGGAAGGAGCAGAAGAAAGGGAGGAGGGCGATGGGGGAGAGAGCGATGTCTCGGAGGAGCTGGGGGAAGGGCTGTACGGAGAGGAGGTGGACTCGGACCACAACCCTGTGATGGATGCGATCGAGCTGTCTGACGCCGAGGACGAAGAGTCAGCAGAGGAGGAAGACGAGGGAGAGGTCGAGGGGAAGGAGGGAGATGTCGTCGACGGAGTGGAGAGGATCGCGCTCTCGTCTGGATCCGAGTGGGATGAGGGAGAGGCTGGAGAGCGCTGGATGGCACTGCATCAAGGTGGAAGGGGAAGAGGAAGAGGCGGGAGAGGAGGGAGAGGGCGTGGGGGTACTGTAGTTCGGCACGAAGTGGCAGCCGTCCAAGCTTCAGTATCCTCGGCCGACCCCTCGGGTCAGCAAGGACTCTCCGATGAGCCGAAGGGGGGAACTGCGAAGAAGAGGGAGAGAAGAGCGACAGCAGCAGCGAAGAAGAAGGGCGAAGAAGAGATGGATGAAGAAGACTCCAGCTCTGATTCCGCCTTCAAGTCCACACAAGCCAAGCGAGTTAGAGCGAATGGAAGGGGTAGAGGGAAGTAAAGGGTCATGCATAGATGGACAGAGTAGGCACAGGGATCATGATTTGTTCTTTTGTTAATTTATTCGTAACACTCACTTGTTGTTGTAGCCACCGAATGCCGTCGTGGCCCGTTGTTGCGTGTCGCCACGGGGATCTGCATTCAATAAATAATTATAATTGAATAATGAGAAAACAACACATGCGTTCTATGATCTTACTAAATTCCACGTAAACTAATCCATAAGAAACGCACCATATTTTAGTCAACCATTGAAACGACAATTTTGATGATTTTCGAAATGCTATACTATAGCATTTAATTTCTTGTAAATTATATCATATTTATAATGGAATCACTGTAACACAACTAGGCCATAGTTATCATGAACCAGTCCAAAAATATTTCAATTGCTGGGAAGCGCAAGCATGAGGATAAATTTAATTTATTTTTTAAGTCCTGAGAATCCTAGGCATAGGAAGATCCTGAAGACTGCACCTCTGATTACGATGTCACCCACCTACAGAATCCCCGCACGTACCTTGTCTAGTTTGCCCTTCTTCTCGTATTGGGCCACGACGGGAGCAGTCGCTTCGCTGAACGTCTTCAGACGCTTCTTGGTAGCGTCTATGTTGTCGTCGTCACGTCCACTGCAAGAGAGTGCACGACAATAGATAGAGGACACGGTACTATCAATCTCTTTCGAGCTACAGTATACCTGGTCTCCGCGCACTTGAGCAGTCGCGTCACGAGCGTCTCCTCCGAAACTTCGAAATAGACGGCCAGCTTGGCGGGAATGATCTGCATACAAGCTTACAGTACCCACCGTATCCCGCGACAGTACCCCTACCGTACCTCAGTCTCGAACTGGTATCCTTGGGGGTATCCATCGATGAGGAATCCATTGCTGCCCTTGGCCACTTCCTTGAGTATCGCCTCCTTGATCAGATCGAGCACCACAGTCTTCAAGGACAGTAGGATACAGTAACCATTGTACTGCATTAATCAGGGTGTTACCGTACGAGGGGAGCCTCCATGATCTTCGTCAGCTCCACGCCAGTGGGTTTCGGTAGGTCACGCGGGATACGGTAGGTCAACTACAGTAACCTACATTATCCTTACCTTTGCTCGATGGAGGTCTCCGGAAGAGAGATGCGAGAGACCGTACTTGACCACGATCTTCTCGCACTGGGTGCCCTTGCTCAAGCTGGGACCACCTGGATAAGAGCAGGGTATTAGCCAGTCCGCGATTCGAAGAGACTACGGTAGGATACCGTACCGACGATGAAGAAGACGCACATCTTGATGGGGCGAGGTCGACCTTCTTGTCGGACTGTAAAGGCAGGATTGATGATCTGGGACTAGGAATATACATGCTGAAGTATTATTGCCATTTTGAGATGGTGTGGACTAGGGTGGCGAGGATGGCTCTTACTCACCCGCACTTGTTTGTTCCCTCTGGCGGGTACCCGACGCACTCTCTATTTACAACCCTTCTCTCCTCTGCTCACCCGATTTAGAGAGGAGAGAGTAGTTCTGGAATGGAGATGGGGGCATGATAAGAAGGGAATGGTGAATGGTGGTGCTCACCTTGTTGGCCGGTCGTTGAGAGGTGGGATGGATGGAGAGGGGGAAGTAGCCAGTGAACCACTTGTGGATGGGCAGATTGAGGAAGTAGCGAGAGCTCCTGTCAAAGGGAAAAAACGACGGTAACGGTAAACTGGTGAATGGATAAAAAAATCGATAGTCAGCGTACCCTTGTACGGCGAGTCCCAGTCCCACCACAGCCAGCCGCCGTACTTGGCGACCACGAGGTCGTAGCCGTTGAGGAGCTCAAAAGTGGAGGTTACGGTTGCGAATCATGCACAAGAGGGGATTCAAAAGTAGCTTCTGTAACTGCTCTCACCATCCATCTGAAGAGAAGTAGAATGCGTGCAGGCGTCACGAAGGTCGCCCAGAAGTGGTAGAGAACGCCATGGATCTGAATAGGGGAATGGAATCACTAATTATCGAAAGGATGACTGACCTGTAGTCGTCGCTCCTACGGGAGGCGCATCGGCGCCAACTCAATGCCCAGTACGGTAGCCAGCCTGAGAGGATGTTAGAGATTACGAGGTTTTCCGGAGCCACACAATTCCTAAAGTAATTTCATTATCAGCAACTTAAAATTCCAGCGAATAGTACCGGTAGAAAATATAAGCACAATAGTTGCATATAATTCCTGAAGTGTTTGGCTCGCGTAAAATAGAGGGCGGGATAGAGCGCGCGTAAACAAGTGACGAATCGAGCGACCACAGAACATGCGAACCTGTACTCGGCCTAAGTGAAGGGAGCAATTTCCTCGAGCAGCTATATTTAAGTTACAAAGCTAGGGCATGTATTCAAACATAAAATAATTACAATCGAAGGAAAAGTAAATATACCTGGAGGTTCCTTCTGTTTTGCCGCGACCAAAACTGTGCCTGGACGGCACGTTTCTCGGCGCCATCGTTCACCTCAATTTATGATATAAATAGGAGCGTAAATAGATTCAATGACGACATGGAACAACATGATGAAGAATAACGACAAGTGGAACATACTCGAAATCAGTATAAGCTTACTATAAAATGATCGAGCTACCTATATCTTTGGTTTAAATGGAAGGAATATACATCATTGCGGCGGTGCATAACAGATGCTTACGACAAATAAGTAGAACAAAGCTAATTCTGTCCAGTAAACGCGACAGTAGTGTGACGTGGCATAATGGCGACAAGAACTTAACTGACCCCAGCTTCTGTCGCTTTCGCGCCCTTTCTGCCTCGCTAAAAGGTCAGAGAAAGGCAGAGAGCGCGCGAAAGCGAGAGAAGAAGGGGTCAGTTAAGTTCTCGTCGTCATCATATCATTTTGGAAGAGTTTACGGGTAAACGAGGGTGGTTGCTACTCACTCACGTGCTTATACCATTGCATGACTATGCTTAGTCAATGTTACAACTGTTTAAAACATATATAAACGATACAGAAAGGGAAAAAAAAGGAAAATTCAAAGCCGAAAACTGAACGCCAGTGGGCGGAGCTCTAAATAAATATTTTTCACTGATTTTACTGGTAAATATTATTTTTTTACTGTCTTTAGCGTCGGGGGCCGCTAAACCACACCTTCCCGGGGGCCTACCGTAATCCGCCTGTTGCAAACGTGTAAATCATTCATTCTTTTATATTTTTATATTGTTTTTTCTACGATTTTGCTTTATTTTACCAGTACTTAACTAAAAATAATATTAAATAATTATTTTGAGAAAATTATTTTTCACCGCGAATTATCTTTAAACGAAGATCAAGAAAAATATCTAAAGCATGGCAAACTTTGTAGAAACGGAAGACAACTACGGAAGTCTACTTTTCTATTTGTTTGCAGACCAGACGAATTGCCCGTGTCTCCAACTGCCGAAGCCGATCGGGTTTTCAGGCAATCAATATATGTCCGCAGAGCCCAAAGCCATGTGCGATCCCGGCTTCGTTGCGTCGTTAGTCAAAATTATTGCAAAAAATATCTTACAGAACTAAAACAGCAACATAATTAGAGTTCGATAAACGATACCACGACCTCATTATTCCACATTTTCTCCTCTAGTGGCGAGGCAGTGCATGCAATGAGGGACCGCGGTATTGTTTCTTGAATTCACATCGAAATTAGCATTTTAAAATCATTGTTGAACGTTTACTGCAAATAACGAGAGCCAATAGTGCCAGATCATTGCAATTTAGATTGAGCCCAAAGCCGTTTTGTGGTCATTGTAGAATCGTGATCGAGAATTCGCAGCAGTTTTGGGTGCTCGAAGATGTCGAGAATTGGATGTTAAGATGCAGGTAAGAAAAATACTGTCAAATTTAATTTTTTTTAAAATTAATATTTTTCAAAATTGGGAGGAAACAAATGGCTGTATAAAAATTTACATTTTTTAAACATAATAATTTTGAAAATTAAGAGGAGGCAAATGGCTGCTGACACCGTTCACACTACCCGGAGGAGAGCTGAAGGCTTTCGCCGTCTCCAATGGAACTTGCTATGTGCCATAAATTGTTCTGCTTGCAACTTTGAAAAAATATGTTACCAAATATACACCAAATTCTGTTGAAGGTGTGTAACAATAAATAATTGCTATCATATTTATTCATAAGATTAAATTATGCAAATTACAATAATTACAAAGCTCAATTACAATAATAAGCAGAACAAGACAAAATATTAAGTTTGATCTGCGTTAGTTCATTCAATGACTCATTCGGGATCTTGATTTCGCTCGCCTGTTCCATGATGCAAGAAGCGAAGTAAACGATTTTCCTCTATTTATAAGCTTGGACTGGATTTCCTTTACTTGCACAGCTGAAAAGTGCAAACTTTGGGTTATCCTTTCTTTTCAACTTAGAGATCATATCAATTTCGTCATCTGTGCTTGATTTGAGCAATTCATCAGTCTGGAATTTTTAAAATGATAAAAGAGGACGGTATTGATGAGCTTCAGTTCTGACCTTACTGTGACGATTCTGAGAGAATGGACATAATCTTCAGGGAGAGTTTTGACAGATCAGGTTTGTTCAAATCCATAATTTTGAAGAGACGCTGGAATGATAGCAGCGAAAATTATATATTCTAAATAAATAAACATGAGTAAATGAATACTCGGATTCATAAGAAAATGTGTTGTTAAATCGACGTAAACCAAAATTTCAAACTGTTTTTTTTTTGAAATTCGAAAATGTAAACTGACATTGATAATGCCATAATCAATGAACCAACTCCGGAATTCATCATGGCTATTTTCTACACTGCAAGCAATGAATATTAGACACTGTTTCAAAGCATCGATGTAATATCTGCACAATCGTAATGCCCACAGATAATCATGAAATACTGATTCAGAGTTGTGAGTATAGTTCTCTTATTGAAATTTTTATGTATCATTTTCATTTATGTTTTACGTGTACTATATATGACCTATATAGCGAAAATGAAACATACCTGAAAATGATGCAAAGCAATTCCAATAAGAGAGCCCTAGTTGTGAGATGGTTGCTGTTTTTAGGAAATGAATGTACAGGTGGAAAGATATTGTCAAACAACATTAAAATCATACGTGCTTGTATCGTCGCTTAGGAAAATGGAAATTGCTTCAAGCATTATTGTGATATAAAATTGGCTCTTCTGCCTAAATTTTAAAGAATTTTCTCAATTTAGAAGTTCCGATTTTCGATACTCCAAAATTCAGATGCATTGAATCATAAATTTCCACTACCAGATGAGATGTTCAATATAACTCGACCTGTTTTGATTTCCATTAAGGAGCACATCAATATCGTCCTCTTTAATTAATTCCTGAAATACGTGTTTAAATGTCTATTCCAATTGCGAAATCACCTTTAATTTTGGATTAACTTGAGCAATTCGAGAACTATCATGGCTTTCGAACCTGATGACCATCTGAGCATATGCTGCAAACAATAGGTAAATTTAAACGAGCTATAAACGAAACTCTTGCCTTGAATATTATAGTAAAAAGCTCAGGATTTGGTGAAATGACGCTCCAAACCGAGTACTCTGAAGATTCATCCAGTCCATCTTTGGCCATCAGATAGAAGATTGTTGCTGCATTTCTGGCTGCGCCAGTTGTATGGCCTTGCTCTTCCATTGTCCTGTGCATTTCGGAATACGTAAACGCTGATGTACAAGAAGACGCTGAGTGTTTTTTGTAAGAAAAGTAGTACACTGTAAACAATTAATTATCCCGTTTTTCTACACTTTAGGGTATTAGCAAGATTTCGCAAAATAGGTAATTAGCATAGAAAAAGCGCTTGAAATATGTTGGGAGAATTGGAAAATGCGATTTGTTTGCGATTTTTGCTGTGAGCACTGCGCAAATATTATCAAATCAATAAAATTTTTATTTGTGAAGTACGTTTAGGCCAATTTCCATGGATAATTGCGAGAGCAGAGCATTTGAAAACAGAAAATTAAATTATTTGTTCAATACTCATTAGCTAGTCTATTAGCTTGCAACTCGAGGAGTTCAATATGGTGATGAATTGCTTTCTTTAAAAAATTTTTAACAATAGAGTCAAATTTTGAAAGTGGTGGGTTTGATTCTCAATGCTTCGAGGAGGTATTAGTATCCGAGTGAATCCCTTGTGAATGGCTCGTGAAGCTCAGGCGAGACAAAAATCAGACTGTCTTTCCCTCCTTTTAATAAACTTTTTTTTAAAAGTTGGATGGAGCGAAGTGACAAGGACGTTTGCGTTTGTCGATACAAAATGCTTTAAAGCTCCCCGTTGTATGAACCGCTCTTGATTTCATATTTGCTAAACACCCTTGTGGAGGTCTGGGTGGTAGTGGAGTTTAAGAACTACTCCTCAGAAAAGGGATGTTCTAGACCGTTCCCCACTTTATACATACACACGAGTGCTTACAAATTTGAAAACAAAACAACAGATATTCTTAAAATTTTCTCCTTTTCCACGTATGCTAGGTCTCGTATGAAAAGTCCATTTCCACTCTACGACAGTCCCATGTTTGGCAAAATCTTGCTAGTATCCAAAAATGTAGAAAATGGGAAATTTAATTTTTTACACTGTATTATTGTCTAATATTCAGAAATTCAAATCATATCAAAATCTTTTTCAATTTTTTTTCTTGTAAAAATGCATTCGAAATCACTCACATGAGCTGAGAAGTAATTGCGACGAATTGTTGATAAATTCCCCTTTCTTGAGCAACGGAGTAGAATACGTTCCTACAACACATCTATTTTACACATGATTATTAAGTTAATTAGGCTATTTACCAATTACCTGCACGGTCTGTGCAAGTCATTCGGAACTGGCAGGCCCCATTCAATTCCGCTAAAGATGTAGAATAGATCCGCAGTTAGCTGGAAAAAACTTGTGAGGCTCATAAAAATGCCACAAAAAAAGTCAAACGAATACATTTTCATATCCAATTGGCTTCAAGCTGTAGAGCATAATCATTGCTTCCAAGGTTTCCGACATTAAATCGAACAGTACTTGTGCATAGTTTTTCAAAAGAAAAATTGAAAATTACAATTGAAACCTGTTTGGACAGTGTTGTCACATTCTCGTCAATGAATCGGCAGAGGTTCAACACAGCACCAGACGCATCAGTCTAGATGAAATATTCGGCTTGTTTAATCTGTCAGAAATGTGCGAGAAAAGTTGCGTAAAAAGTTGCGTAAAAAGTTCGCGAACTTCTGATTCTCTCCTGTTCGTGTACTCTCTCTCTTTCTCTAACCAGGTCGGTGAAAAGTTCACGAACTTTTCGACGAACTATGTTCGAAAATCATACTTTTCTTTTGTTTTACTTTTTTTTATAAACTATTTTTGCTTTTAACTTATGACTTCTTATAATGGCAACCTTCCCTTAGCTGGAATAGCTTCAGAATACAGCGTAGTGAAAGTAAACAGGGTTGGAGTATTTTTTTCGAAAATGGGTCACCACTTTCCCCACCCTGTAATGTCAAGCTATTCCATCAGAGGGAAGGTTGTTCTTATAAGCAGTCATAAGTTGAAAGCAAAAATAATTGATAAAAATAAGTAAAACAAAAGAAAAGTACGAATTTCGAACATAGTTCGTCGAAAAGTTCGTGAACTTTTCAAGGAGCTGCGTGAAAAGTTAGAGAAAGGCGAGAGAGCACGCGTTGTCGAGAGAGGGAAAAGGAAGTAAACAATCACTGCTTCCTTTTCCCTCTCTCAAGAATGCGTGCTCTCTCGCCTTTCTCTAACTTTTCACGCAGCTCCTTGAAAAGTTCGTTAAAAACCGGCATTAATTCGTTCGAAATTCGTACTTTTCTTTTGTTTTACTTATTTTTATCAAATATTTTTGCTCTTAACTTATGACTGCGTATAAGAACAACCTTCCCTCTGATGGAATAGCTTGACATTACAGGGTGGGGAAAGTGGTGACCCATTTTCGAAAAAAATACTCCAACCCTGTTTACTTTCACTACGCTGTATTCTGAAGCTATTCCAGCTAAGGGAAGGTTGTCATTATAAGAAATCATAAGTTAAAAGCAAAAATAGTTTATAAAAGTAAGTAAAACAAAAGAAAAGTATGATTTTCGAACACAGTTCGTCGAAAAGTTCGTGAACTTTTCATCGACCTGGTTAGAGAAAGAGAGAGAGCATGCGAAATGGAGAGAATCAGAAGTTCGCGAACTTTTTACGCAACTTTTTCTCGCACATTTCTGACAGATTAAACAGGCCGATTGTATAGTTTCTGATTTAAAAAAAATAATAATTTAGGTTGTGCCATAGTCACTCACTGGCGAAAGAGTGAGTTCATTCGCGAGACTCCTCGCTTGTTCCTCTATCGACGCATTCATTGAGCAAGTATTCAGAATGGAGTAATTAGGGAGAGATATGCATAAATACGGATATCTAGGGCAAGCGCGTAATAATGCAATCTCTAACAAACATTTAGAACGAGTGCGCTTAACACCGGGTACTATAGGGAAATGGGGGATTGACCTGCTAACAGTGCAAGAGAGAAAGAAAGACAAAAAGAGAGAGCTTTTTTGATACTGATAGAACAGAAAGCGTAATCCGTGGTGTGGTGGCGAGATTTATTACATTTGATTATAAATTTACGAGGAACGCGGACGAGAAACGTTACGCGTATATTTAGAATCGAATGTACCTACCAAATATCTCTACCCCACCACGGTCTACGCTTTCTGTTGTCACTGTAATAGAGCCTTCTGTCTGTTAGAGTGGGAGGCCTGTTGAGGGAGGGGGCGTCTGTTCAGATCTCTGCATACTGCGTGGAAGACTTGGCCAGCTTTGTCCTTGTATCTCAAAATCCATAATTTACGTGTAGATATCACATTGATTGAACAATGCGTAGATTTAATGTTATAGCCTTAATGAAAAGCCCACTTTGACTGCTCGATTGCTGAGAAGAACGAAGCAGCGAATCGATCGGTTGGTAGAGACAGAGCAGAGAGAATGACCTACAATCAATATCGATTAAATGACTATTCCCATCGTAATACCATCAAAGTAATTGCTAGGAAGCGTGTGAAAACACAGAAATATCATTTTAAAAACTAGTGAATTTCTTAAGAGACCCTCCACGAGAGAACGTAACAACCGTACAGAGGTCCACGGATGGTCAAAATTCAAATAATTTCCGTACTTTTTTCTGAAGTGTAGGCCCCGAGTGCTGATTGACGGCCGCAATAACTAAGGCTAGGGGTCGATTTTGAAAAAGTTTCAGGTACCTCCCATTTTTGGGGTCGAAAAAGTCGATATCTCAGGATGGCATGGCATATATATTTTTTTCACTCGTAGAAACCGAATTTGAGCATCGCAGAGCGAGAAATTGTGATTGGAAAAACTTATCCTCGAAAAACCACTTTTTCGACTAAATTCTTCAGATTTCGATGATTTCGAATTTTTTGCGCAGATTTTAAATACCATTTTTTGGAATCTACGCATAGAAGTATACATACCAAAAAATCAGAATTTAAAAAATTGAGACTTTTCAGATATTTTGATCCAAAGGTCAATTTTAGCGCAAATTGGCAAATATGTCCCAGAGCCGACCGCTAAAATCTCAACGCTAATGCATGTATTGGAACGAAAATGCATCAGCGTGACTAAATTAGGCATTATCTTTATAAGTGGAGGTTGAAATCGTTGAAAATCACAAAACTTGAAAATCTCATTTTTTCCACCCCATCGCAGAGGCCAAAATAGTCAGTACCTCAAAACCTTATGAAGAATACGTTTTCCAACGTATTTTCACTCGTAGAGACCGAATTTCGATAAGAGAGCACTCGAAAAAATGTTTTAACGTTGTAATGATTTTCAGAACTTTTGGTCCATTTTTGAAAATCAAATTTTGGACTTTTTCGAATTTCGATTTCTTTTAGTTTCTTCATCATTTTAAACGATGAAAATGATTGTACAAGTCACATGCAAGCATTTTCGTTCCGTAAAAGACATTATAGTTGAAAATTTTACCCTGGACCCAAGGTCATATGTGCCAATTTGCGCTAAAAATCGACCTTTGGATCAAAATATCTAAGAAGTCTCAATTTTTAAAATTATGATTTTTAAATGTGATGTATACTTTTATGCGTAGATTCCACAAATCGTAGTTAAAATCTGCGCAAAAAATTCGAAATCATCGAAAATGGTAAGAATTTAGTCGAAAAAGTGTTTTTTCGAGGATAAGTTGTTCACAATTTCACAATTTCTCGCAGTGCGATGCTCAAATTCGGTTTCTACGAGTGAAAATTCGTCAGGAAATATATATGCCACGTCATTCTGAGATATTGACTTTTTCGACCCCAAAAATGGGAGGTACCTGAAACTTTTTCAAAATTGACCCCTAGCCTTAGTTATTGCGGCCGTCAATCAGCACTCGAGGCCTACATCCCAGGAAAAAAGTTTGGGAATTATCGAATTTTTGGCCATCGTGGACCTGTTTCGTTCTCTGGTGGAGGGTCTCTTAATCAGGTAGCTTCTCTTTATCGCCGGCCCCAATACTTTTTTGATTTGTTCCGAATAATTTCCACCGGTCCAATGACTAAAACATAGGAAAACTACCTTTACTTCAAGTGTTTGCAGTCTTGATTTTCCGAGTAGGTTGATGAGAGCCGTTACGCATTCGTTACCGAAGAATTTGCCGGTTAAGTGCTTTAACAGATAATGTAAATATTAAATATATATTTAAATATACTCAAAATAGGACACACGCACAGCTTTCGCTCCTCCCTCCTCCCATCGCTCACTCAACTGCTGCTTATTCAGTTTCAAATTCAGTTGCATGTGGCAAATGTTCAGTGCGTGCTCCAGCTCTTCGAGCTGAAATGCGGGTTTTCGAGTACTTCGAACTGTAAATGATACCTCGAAGAGCTTCAAATCGTCATCGGCCTCATCCTCCAATTTCTCTAAGGATCTAATGGATTTCCCTAAGGCTCCAATTTCTTGACAAGCAACATCGAAAAATTGAGTGTCCAATAACATCCGCTGAAAAAATCATGAATGTTTTCTATTTATGCATATTGAATTTATATGACGTCTTACTTACCTGTATTGGTATCTTCTTAGAGGCAAAATTATTGACAATACGAATTCGTTCCCTAGCAAAGCCTGGGCTGTTATTCAACTGAAATTTTTTAAACTATATTACTCCGTTTCGCATGGTGGAAGAAGAAAGAGTACCTTATTGAAAATACCTTTGTAATTATCGATTTAGCTATTTCGTCAGTGATATGGGATGAATCTGCGAGGCAATTGATAATTTTGAGGGAAAACCCATAAATAGCAAAATTCTCCAAGAACTTCGGGTTCATAAAGAATATCGGTTTTATTGGTTTATTGAATGCTGATTTATCGGAAGTTGCAAGCTTCATGCATTCAAAGAGCTGCTGCAATCATCAAATTTAATGTGTGAACTATTAAACACATTTACAAATAGACATATCTAATTTACTGATTCCGGGTTCTCAAGTGTGTGGCGAGCGGTTGAGTGCGAGTTCGTCTCTCCGTCTCCGATTCCTCCCGCCCGGATTCCCTCTCCCAGACGCGTTTGGCACGCGGGAGTTGTACGCCACCTTGATGAGTCGCCATCTCTACATCGGGACCATCAATGCCAGGACGCTCGCGACCAAGGACAAGCAGACCGAGTTGGAGCTCGCCCTCGACAAGATCAAATGGGACGTGCTTGCAGTGCAGGAGTCTAGGATTGTGGGTTGTGCTTCATTCAACCTTCAGTCTTCAGGCACTGTAGTGTTCCATTCTGGCGGGCCCACTGCTTCCCATGGCGTGGCTTTCCTACTCCGACCGCACCTTGCGCGCGGAGCCGTGTTCAATGGTCTCTCCCCCCGCTTGGCCACTCTCTCCCTCTCAGACCTGCGGCTCTTTCTGGTCTGCGCTTACGCCCCAACCTCTTCCTACGACGACCAGGCGTACGAGGACTTCATGGACCAGATTGAGACCGCCCTGAAGAGTGCCCCAAGAGGCCACATGCCCATCCTGGTCGGTGACTTCAACTGTCGAGTGGCGAGAGAACCCGGCAATGAAATATATGTCGGTGATTTCGCCTCCTCGACCCCGAACCCACACGGTCGGACCTTCATTGAAGTCTGTGTGAGGAACAGGATGCGGCTATGGAACACGTTCCCCAAGAGGCGGCTCGGACGGATCTGGACCTGGCGCTCCCCCAACGGCTCAACATTCCATCAAATTGACTACGTTGCAGCGCCCACCACAGCGAGAGTAGTCAATTGCGGGGTCGTTGGAAGGTTCGAGTTCAACTCGGATCATCGCCTCGTCCGTCTATGTCTCTCTCTCCCCGACAAGGTCAGGCAGAAAAGATGCAGAGAGCGGCTTGATTTCGATCGGGTAGCTTTTACTGCCAACGCATCCCTCCTTGCGTCACTGCCCCTTGGTCGCCCCAATTCTGCCGCCGATGCCTACTGCAAGATCAAGGCTTTCACTGAGACCGCGGCAGTCAACTGTTGGAGGAAGCGCCATTCCCCACCCTGGATCTCGACCGCAACAAAGAACCTTCTTGCCACACGTCACCAATTGCAATCCAATTCGCAAGGAACTGTCGCCTATTCCATCGCATGCAAGGCTGCTCGAATGAGTCTCATAGCGGATATCAGGAAACGGAAGGAAGAACAAGCACGGCAAGCAGCGATGATGGGAAGGAGCATTGTGAAGTGCATGCTGTCTCTTCAGTCGTCGAAGCAGCGTCTTCTCGTCCCCGATCCTGTCTCTGGTGCACTCTCTCAAGCAGCAACCAAGACAGCGGTGAAGACCTTCTTTGAGGACCTCTACACGCCAGGAGTGCAGCTTCCTCTCACTGTGTCCCCTCCCGCTCTAGACCCATTGCCACCCTTCCAATCCGATGAAATCAGGCATGCGATGTCTCTCCTGAAATGCGGCCATTCCCCTGGTTCGGATGGGATTCTCCCTGAGATGCTCTTCCTCGCCAGAGATCACTTGGCCCCAGACATCGCTGATCTGCTCAATCGACTGGTTGCCGGAGACGCAGTTCCAAGCGATTTGACGGAAGCAGTCGTTTCATTGTTGCATAAGAAGGGAGATCCTAAGAACATCGGCAATTTCCGCCCCATTTCGCTGCTCACCGTCACTCTCAAGACGATGACAAGGGTGATTTTGAGAAGATTCGAGCAAGTGTTGGAAGAGAATGAATCGACGACCCAAACCGGTTTTCGTCGCGGATTCAGCACCCTCGATAACCTTCATGCGATCAAGCAGGTAGCAGAAAGAGCCCACGAGTACGGTATCCCTATCTACTTGGCGTTTGTCGACTTCCGCAAGGCCTTCGACTGCGTTGAGTGGAATGCTTGCTGGAACGCCCTCTTCTTCTTCGGAGCCCACCCCATCCTCGTCCACCTTCTGCGTCGTCTTTACGAGTCTTCTTCCACACTCATTCGAGTAAACGAAGAACTCGTCCCTGTCACCGTGAGAAGAGGAGTTCGCCAAGGGGATACTCTCTCCCCTCGCCTTTTCAACGCTGTGCTAAGATCTGCGATGGACAAGATTGACTGGGAGAAGGATGGAATCCAAATAGATGGGAGGAATCTATGCCATTTGGAGTACGCGGACGATGTAGTTCTCATCGCGAAGTCGAGACCCGAATTGGAGAAAATGTTGAAGAAGTTGATGAGCGCTTGCAGAAGAGTTGGTCTCGAAATCAATGCAGCAAAGACCAATCTACTCACCTCCTGCACCTCTACCAGGAATCCAATCACTATTGACAATCTACGGTTCGAATTTGTCGAAAGAGCCACATATCTAGGAGGGCGAATCAGTCTTCCCCTAGATCACTCCGACGAAATTGAACATCGGATTGGACTGGGCTGGTACGCATGGAGTAAGCTGTCCCATCTTCTATCGTCACGCCTTTTACCCATGAAGATCAGGCGACGGCTCTTTGAAAGCTGCATCACAAGTACAGTACTCTACGGATGCGAAGTCTGGGCATTACGATCGAGTGAGAAGGAACGACTGAGTGTTACTCAACGAAATATGGAACGGAGGATGTTGGGAGTTACGATCAGAGATCGTTGGAAGAATGAGCGAGTTCGTGGAATCACCAAGCTAAGAGACTGGGTCGAGGAGGGATTGAAACGGAAAGCACGGTGGGCACTCAAAATTAGGCAAATGAATCTGGAGCAGTGGAGTCGCGCTACTACAGTCTGGACACCCTACAACAGGAGCCGCCCCCCTGGGAAGCCACGCGTACGCTGGAGAGACGACCTTAGCCGAGCCATTGGCACACATTGGTGGAGTGCAACCTATGCAGAATATAGACAAATCCTCATCTGAGCAAACTGCCTGATATGATAAACTGATTGATTGATTTACTGACCGTGTGTAGACCAAGCTCAATAAGCCATCTTTGAAGAATATCTTCATAGTCAGAAATGCTAGTAAATTGAGAATATTATTAAATTTATACAATAAGAAGAAAAATTGTGCAACAAACGTTTGAGTGTCGCTTGTTACAATATATCCGATTATTGACAACATTGTTGTGATCGCACTGGTATTGTTCATTCTGAAAAATGTCGTATATTTAAATTTTTTTATATGAAAAGTTTCAATTGGTCCCACCGTGAACATATGGACATATGTTACATATATCAATACCTATATAAAGTGCAGTGTGTGTGCGTCTGTCCGGATTGCGAAACAGTTGCGAAATGAGGAGAGAGAAAGGTTGCGAAACGATTACGACATGAGGAGGGAGAGATCGCGCGTCAACAAGTTGCGAAACGAGTGATTGCGAAACCTGCTCCGCTAGGACGGGGCCCCCGCCGAAGGCGGGGGGCAGCCGGACTAGTATAAATATATTTCGCGCGTCAACAAGTATCGAAACGATGGATTGCGAAACCTAGATAATTCGCTAGCACGGGAGCCGGGCTTGTATGAAGATATGTTGAACATTTACAAATGTGTCAGCTCAAGATAGCCCCCTGTTTTGAATCAGTCAACCATTTAAACAGAAAATGGATTAAAGAAGAAATGTCAGCATAGTTGAACTTTTGAAGCTGTCATAACCATGACCTAGCTTTGTACAACCATAAGAGATTCTGAAAAGTTCGCATTCATATCTCTATTTTGAACCGAGTTATCATTAGTTGGCAGAATGCCAAGGAAGCTTGTAGGGCAGGGAAGTGCGGGAATTCAAATATCTTTCAAAAACATTGGGTGGGAATCGAACACGCAACCTCCCGATCACATGGGGGCTGCTCTACTACTGAGCTAAGCAACCGATGGTTGTGTACTCTCCTAGCTCGCGCTATGATCTTTGGAGGGTGGGTTAGGTCATGGTTATGACAGCGTCAAAAGTTTAACTTTGCTGACACTCCTTCTTTAAACGGGTAAAATGAAACCAATAAATACTTGCCAAATATGTTATTCGTAATTTGCAAAAAAACCTAATTAAATGGCACTATATAACAGAGGTATTCTGAGAGAATGTAGGAAATAAAGACCCTTGATTTACAAACACTTGAAACTGCTTCAATCGGCAACCCATTATCACTATTGATGCATCTAGTGATAAGGAACTTTTGTTTTAAGTTTCGGAGCCGTAAATTGCAAACAGCCTAAAAGCCGGCTCTCAAAATGTCAAAAGTTTGACAGACCACAATTCCTTTTATTTTTTTGAGATACGAAGTCGCTCAAAAAAGCAAACGAACCGCCTTTGAGAGCTGAACAACTTTTATGTTGGAAGTAAAACCATTTAGTCTAATAATTCTTTATCATGCGACAGTGCAGAGGTATAAAATAGATGTTACAGGGAAAATTATAATCATGATAATTACGACGTCATATCTAGATGAGAAAGGGAGTATAGCCGTCAGTTACAAGCGAGTGAATTAGAGATAATGAGAATAATCAATACTATGTATAGCTCTAGCTCTGAGCGAGAACAGTTCACTATTTCTAGAGATTACAATATTATTAGGGATACGGTTCCATAAGGGCACAACTCTATTTGTGAGAAATGTGTGGTAAAAAGCAGATATGGAACGATGTTTACGTAACTGGAAGAGATTGGGGCGCCTAGGTCGAGGGGGGGCTAGGAGGACAAAGGAAGGGCAGCCTATGTCTACATCTTCGTGAATAACTTTATATACGAATGCTAAGTCAATATGTACGACGACACTCTAAAGGTTCTAAATGGAAATAACGTAGGCGATCAGGATAAGACCTGTTAGGGACGCGACATTTAAGGAGTACAGACTTGGTGTATTTGCGCTGGACACGCTCGATGCTATTAGACAAATCCCTACTTTGAGGTGACCAAAGTTCAGAACAATATTCGAGGATGGGGCGGACGTATGTGACAAAAAGTCGAGAATAAAGCTGACGATTTTTTGATACGAAGGTTTTTTGATACGTTTTTTATACGTTTTTTGATACGTTTGATACGATACGTTTGATGGTTTTTTGATTTTTTGAAGATTTGATTTGATTTGATTTTTTGATTTTTTGATACGAAGGTGCGCAAGATGTATGAGCAACGAGAACGGGCCTTTGAGATCTTACTAGATATGTGAGCACTAAATTCTAGTTTATTAGAGTATGTAATTCCAAAGTCGGTTTGAGAAGCATAAAATATAGATAATTCAAGAAAAGCGATTTTTCGATAACTTTATTCACAGTTTTTTGGGTGTAGCCGAAAAAAAGATCCCACGTGTAAATGAGATCTCTACGAATTCGTAATCTACGTACTTTTTTACCCCGGGGAATTGTATTGCCATAATTTAGAAAAATTGACATCACATATTTTTATGCGTCAAAACATGAGATTCCATGGAAAAAGATGCAAACAGTCGCATCCAAAATGAATGTAGATACCGTTTCCGGCCTCCAATCACCTTCATGTTTTGCATGGGAGTCATTCTGGAGCATATAAACGTGATTATATTCCAAAATTGCAATAATGGAAAATTTTTAAAATAGCTCTGAGCGAGAACAGTTCACTATTTCTAGAGATTACAATATTATTAGGGATACGGTTCCATAAGGGCACAACTCTATTTGTGAGAAATGTGTGGTAAAAAGCAGATATGGAACGATGTTTACGTAACTGGAAGAGATTGGGGCGCCTAGATCGAGGGGGGGCTAGGAGGACAAAGGAAGGGCAGCCTATGTCTACATCTTCGTGAATAACTTTATATACGAATGCTAAGTCAATAATTGTACGACGACACTCTAAAGGTTCTAAATGGAAATAACGTAGGCGATCAGGATAAGACCTGTTAGGGACGCGACATTTAAGGAGTACAGACTTGGTGTATTTGCGCTGGACACGCTCGATGCTATTAGACAAATCCCTACTTTGAGGTGACCAAAGTTCAGAACAATATTCGAGGATGGGGCGGACGTATGTGACAAAAAGTCGAGAATAAAGCTGACGATTTTTTGATACGAAGGTTTTTTGATACGTTTTTTATACGTTTTTTTAATACGTTTGATACGATACGTTTGATGGTTTTTTGATTTTTTGAAGATTTGATTTGATTTGATTTTTTGATTTTTTGATACGAAGGTGCGCAAGATGTATGAGCAACGAGAACGGGCCTTTGAGATCTTACTAGATATGTGAGCACTAAATTCTAGTTTATTAGAGTATGTAATTCCAAAGTCGGTTTGAGAAGCATAAAATATAGATAATTCAAGAAAAGCGATTTTTCGATAACTTTATTCACAGTTTTTTGGGTGTAGCCGAAAAAAAGATCCCACGTGTAAATGAGATCTCTACGAATTCGTAATCTACGTACTTTTTTACCCCGGGGAATTGTATTGCCATAATTTAGAAAAATTGACATCACATATTTTTATGCGTCAAAACATGAGATTCCATGGAAAAAGATGCAAACAGTCGCATCCAAAATGAATGTAGATACCGTTTCCGGCCTCCAATCACCTTCATGTTTTGCATGGGAGTCATTCTGGAGCATATAAACGTGATTATATTCCAAAATTTTCCATTTTTGCAATTTCAGCATACAATCACGTTTATATGCTCCATAATGACTCCCGTGCAAAACATGAAGGTGATTGGAGGCTGGAAACGGTATCTACATTAATTTTGGATGCGACTGTTTGCATCTTTTTTTCCATGGAATCTCATGTTTTGACGCATAAAATATGTGATGTCAATTTTTCTAAATTATGACAATTCCCCGGGGTAAAAAAGTACGTAGATTACGAATCTGTAGAGATCTCATTTACATGTGGGATCTTTTTTTCGGCTACACCCAAAAAACGGTGAATAAAGTTATCGAAAAATCGCTTTTCTTGAATTATCTATATTTTATGCTTCTCAAATGGTTTTACATCCAACATAAAAGTTGTTCAGCTCTCAAAGGCGGTTCGTTTGCTTTTTTTATTGACTTCGTATCTCAAAAAATAAAGGAATTGTGGTCTGTCAAACTTTTGAAATTTTGAGAGCCGGTTTTTAGGCTGTTTGCAATTTACGGCTCCGAAACTTAAAACAAAAGTTCCTCATCACTAGTTGCATCAATAATGATAATGGGTTGCCGATTGGAGCAGTTTGAAGTTTTTGTAAATCGAATCCTGCGATCTCTCAGGAGAGTTCTGATAACGGTAAAACGGTCACTGTTAGTCATTATTAACTTAAAGAAGGAGTGTCAGCAAAGTTAAACCTTTTACACTGTCATAACCATGATTTAGCCCACCCTCCAAAGATTATAGCGCGAGCTAGGGGGGGGGGGGGGTAGACAACCATCGGTTGCTAGCTCAGTGATAGAGCAGCCGTCATGCGATCTTGAGGTTGCGGGTTCGACTCCCGCCAAATGCTTTGACAGATCTTCAAGATATTATCAATTCCCGCACGTCCCTTCCCTACAAGCCCTCCTTGGCATTCTTCTACTAATGATAACTCGGTTAAAAATAGAGATATGAATATGAAATTTTCAGAATCTCTTATGGCTGTGCAAAGCTAGGTCATGGTTATGACAGCGTCAAAAGTTCAACTTTGCTGACACTCCTTCTTTAAGCCATTGTTCACGGTGGATTTGAAAAGGACGGTTGAAATCAAGTATGCATACCTAATAAATTGTGTGATACACCCTGGTTGATTCTGACGTCCGTTTAGCAATTCTTCGATATCGTTTTCACTGATTGTCTCCTGAAAAGTACCGATGCAGGACCATAAATAATGCACTAATTTCAATATTTTTTTTACAAAAATGAAGGGAAACTTTTCCTCACCTTAAAAGTCAAGTCATATTTGAGTAGATTGCTTACTATGGTTGTGGTTCCAACGGAAGGACCTTTTATCATTTGCTGAATAAATTGATGAAAGATACCTAGGAAAACTTTGTTGTAATGACTTGCCTTGAACATAATTGAAAAGAATTCCTTATTGGGTGACATTTCAGTCCAGATAATGCTTGAGCGGTCTAGATTGCAAAACAGTTGGGAGATAAACAGGGAAGAAGTTTGAACTGCTGCCCTCGAAACGGGGTCATCGTCTTCCACTTTTCTGAGAACATCTAGTTTTGGATTCACGTGAAATCGGGATTCAGAAATTTGCCTTACATCGTTTCACAAAAAATCCTGATGACTTGTTGAAGTAATCCCCTTGATAGTGTAGTAGTAGAAAAAACGCTTGAACTGCAACGAGCTTCATATTTTGTATGGCGCTAATATTGACAGATATATTTATTTATCGTCAATCACAGTACCCACTCACTTCTGTTTATATTTTTTCAGCGTATGTATTTCAGAACGTCAGGTACAACTCACATTTTCATATAGAGTACGCAGATGATAGCTTGTAGACGACAGGCAATCTGAATAAGATGATGAAGCGTCTATGGAATTGCAATAATTACCACTCTATATTGAAACGGCTGCAAGCTGTGGAACATGCACAAAGCTTCCAACGCCTCGGCCATAACTTCGCGCAGAACCAGCCATAATTGTATATAAATTATTAAAGTGTGCTATATTTTTTACCCTTTTCGAAAGACTGGAGGCAAGGTTACACACTAAATCCTGTAGACTGATTGTTGCGGTAATTGCTTCGTTCTGAAATTATTTGTTGTGAAATGTAGACAGAGTGTTTTCGATGATCTTAAAGGACCGAAAAGTAGCAGTGTTAGCTAGAGGGAACTAATTTGCTCCTTCTCTTATGCTCTCTCATCAGTCATACATCGTGAAAGGCATGAAAATCTAGAGAGTGAGGCCAATCGAATTGTCATCACTACTCAATAGTATTCGAGACCGAAATGCTCTGAATAACACACATCTAAGTAAGAATTATCAAGATTCTGTTATCTTACCGGATTCAAAGTAAGTCTGCGTGCAAGCTCAAGGGCTTGCTCATCCATTTTTTCAAATACTTCGTCTCTGAAATATATTACAAATTCGATTGGTTAAAAACGGCAGTGGGGGGGAAATCCTGTAGACTGATTGTTGCGGTAATTGCTTCGTTCTGAAATTATTTGTTGTGAAACGTAGACAGAGTGTTTTCGATGATCTTAAAGGACCGAAAAGTAGCAGTGTTAGCTAGAGGGAACTAATTTGCTCCTTCTCTTAAGCTCTCTCATCAGTCATACATCGTGAAAGGCATGAAAATCTAGAGAGTGAGGCCAATCGAATTGTCATCACTACTCAATAGTATTCGAGACCGAAATGCTCTGAATAACACACATCTAAGTAAGAATTATCAAGATTCTGTTATCTTACCGGATTCAAAGTAAGTCTGCGTGCAAGCTCAAGGGCTTGCTCATCCATTTTTTCAAATACTTCGTCTCTGAAATATATTACAAATTCGATTGGTTAAAAACGGCAGTGGGGGGAAACAAATAATGAATTGCAAATCGAAGAACGAAGAGAAAATTGAGAATATGTTTACATTAAAAGTGCATAATCATAATCATAAGAGCGGGCACCATGATCCAACAATTGGAGTTGATATTTACGATTTTACATCTATGAATCAAACTCATGAAAACCTATTTATGACCCATTCTCCAAATATCTGACGCCCCATTAACAAACATGCAATTATAAAACCGAATGAGCAACCACTAGAAATAAGCCGCCTTGCGATGATGAATAAAACAAAAAAGTATAACATCCTGTCTCTGGTATACGAATTCAAATCAGCGTCTTACAGCCAGCTTGCAATGGTCGGTGGTGAGCTCTCTCGCTATACTGTATGGTATAGTTATGGTAGACGCTCTGGTCATTACACCCGCCCTCTCACCGGTCAGACAGAGAGAGACTATGCTATAATGTACATTCCCTGAAAAACACGTTTGTATGATTCGTTCTAGGTTCGCGTCGTAAAAATGATCATCAGCATAATAAGGATGTGAACGGCGAAACGTGAACGCTAAGTACGATAAGAACAGTGAGAGGGGATTGAAAAGGACTGAAATTGGAGATAGTGGGAGTGATTAATCTCGCGTAGTTTTGCGTGAACATGTTCCGGATGTTCCTCTTATAAGAACACCAGCCGATTGCGCGCACCTCGGTCGAGGCCAACACTCTATCAATCGAGGCGATCGAGGCCACATCATCTCTATCTCCATCTCTATCTTTTATCTCTCTCCTTCTCTCTCTCTCTCCTTTTATCCCTCTCACCATCTCGCCCTCTCCCCCTCCCTCCTTCTCCCCTCTCTCCTTCTCTTCCTCTCTATCCCTCTCTTCCTTTCTACAACTTGCGCAACGGTAATACAAAAGAGCGATATCCTTCTCTTAATGGCTCAATATTCCAAAAAATGAAACTGAAATCTGAATTCAGAAAATATACTCTCCTGGCTCGGGGACTCCACCCTTAAAATATGTTAGGGACTCGGATTCTACGATGTTGGTTTAGTATATGAAAAATGTATGCTAGGAGGCGCGACAATGTTAATTCATGCATTTCCCAAAATCTTAATTTTCACCACAATCATCATTGAACATCGTGTGCGCAACGCTTTTGATACTCGCATGTCATGCGTATAGTTTATTATCTATGTGAACTTGGAAAACATACAAAAATCAATTATGATAAATAAGTTAGAAAAAAACGGTTCTTGCATGCATTACATTTTCATATCATTATTTAATATCGGTGTTTTTTCCGTACAATAATTTTCGTCTGTCGTTTCGAGTTTGTTCTGAATCTTTCTTGCGATTTCTGCTGCAATAGATCCATTTTTACAAATTTGATCGATTTGAAGAGTTCTCATTACAACATATTCAATTGATGATAGTTAGCGTACCAATATATGCATTTCCGTTGCACTTGAAGAAGTCGAAATTTTGAGCATACCTTGCCCATGAATTTCTCACCAGCGATTTATCGATCATCTTCTCACAAACTTTGAGAAGCTGAAGCGATTGAAATTTTTCCAGGCAATCGAGTTAAAACTTTGTTCGAAATTGTAGAAACACGAAAGCTCATTTTTACTTGAACTATCAAATTCTCATCGCTAGTGAAGCTCGAGCATAGCAGTAAATTGAGTGGGAAATCATACTTGTTGATTCTGTAATAGATTGGATTGCATTTCACTTTATTCATGCGCCATTTTTGTCCTCGAAAGCGCGCAGATTTCATTTTCAAAAAAATGGTTACACTGTCCAACGTAGATCTATCTCAACTTACTCTTTATTTGCACCCGCTCTGAAAAGAATATCGGTGAATCTGTCAGTGGGAAGAGAGAGTCCAGAAAGCATAATCTGTACAGACAATTATATATTTATTGATTTTTTGTCAAACCAGAACAGATTTTGTTTTCATTTCCATGCTTCCCTTAGTCAGAATGGTAATGAGACTGCGGACGAAATCGGAATCGAGGAGCATTTGAGTGAGGTGCTGGAATAACATGCATGACATAAACATGATCGCACATTATCCATCCTCAGTTCCAGCGATAATTAACCAGTCAGATAAAGTAATAGAGCACGCATAAAGAGTTGGTTCAAAATATTTTTATAAACTTACGACCTTTTCCCCTCCCTCATACCACATTTTCATTTCTTCTTCAGGAGCCAATTTCAATTGTGACTGCCGATGACACAAATCGAGAGCATTTAGCAACTTCTTTTGCTGCAATTTCTGTTTTGATTTTCTAAAAAAACACGATATTATATTTCCGACCTTTGGTGTATCGATATCACATGAAGCTGCGTTCGTTTTGATAATATGGCAGGCATAGCTAGTCCATATTAAATATTTTATCGTTTCTTTGTCATCCTCAGTTATAGTTGGACCAATGGCATTTTTAACTGTTGCCGCCAAATTGTTGCCTCTAAAAGATAGTGCAGAGTGCAATTGCAAGTATTTCAAATCGTACTACCCTAATTTGATGGATAAAGTCATGTAAATTTTAACCTGGACTCATCACATCTCTTGAACAAATTAGAACTGAATAGATTGATGGGAACATTGACACCTAACAAGGAATTGTAAGGACGCCTGTCATATTTTAAGTTACCTTTAGAGCTTTAGTTTGTAATGGTTTCCCTCCATGTTTGAGCAAATTGACTAGACATGTAGTGAATTTCGAATCAGCAAACTTATTGGTTAGGTGCTATAAAGCGATTAATTAATGGGCAAATTATTGGCAGTTACTGAATTTGATCCATCTTCAGTCCATATTTTCAACTTTTCAGAAAATAGCTCGAGTTGCAATTGCTTCTGGATAAAATCAAGCGATTCTCTCAGTGTTAGGATCTGCAAATGAGATGAGCACAATTGGGTTAGTAATGATGCCGAAATTAAATTTATTTTTCACCTTGACAAAACTTTTGATACTTTCAGAATTCGCATGCTCGATAACAAGGTTGCAAGCGAAATTGAAGCAATCGGCTTCTACCAGCATTTTCTATAAAATATATTTCAAATGGATCGACCGATTTTACTTAAAAAATATATTTTTGACGTTTGTAGAACTACTGATGTTAATGCAAATAATCGATACTCTACCTGTATTTCAATTCTTTGCGAGCTTAGTTTGTTCAATATTATTATGAAGATAGTCTGATCAAAAGGCGTATTTCGTTTTGTGATTGACTCGAAGATCTGCAATTATGTTGAACTTTTAAATTTAAATTTTGGAGTTTTTGTACGTTTACCAACCTTCACTAAAATGTCACTTGATATTTCGCCTTTGATGTGAAAAGTGATCCATGATATGATGAACATATTAGAAATTGGAGTGGAGTACTTCAACCTAAACTAATACTCTTGAATTCTGATAATTGAAATTATGCTCAAAATTTATAATTGTTGGCAACTAACTGAGAACAAATCGTTGACATGGTCATCTGAAAATTCATTATGAACTTACTTCTTCAAATCGTTCACACAATAATTTATGCAGCCATCATTGAAGGCTTCGGCCAGTAGATCTGCAGCTGTTTGAATATTCTTCGCATTGTGATAGTCATTCTAGAAAATTGCTATTTAGAATTCGTGGGAATAGTTGTTACGCACACTCAGATCTCTGCATACTGCGTGGAAGACTTGGCCAGCTTTGCCCTTGTATCTCAAAATGCATAAATTATGTGTATTATTGGTATTATAATTAACATCGGATTGAATAATGTGTATATTTAATGTTGTATTCTAAAATTTTATTTGAAAAAAAATAAATGTTATGAGAAAAGTCCACTTTGATTGCTCGAGCGCTGAGATGAACGAGACAGCGAATCGATCCGTTGGTAGAGCTAGACCAGAGAGAATGACCTGCAATGCATATTTATTAAACTGTCTATTTCCATACCAACTTGAACATAGTTTACATAAGCCGCTTAATTACTAAATTACCTGAACTGTTTTAGTTATGCGACAAATTAAAATTATCAGTACTGACTCGACAGCCATACCAATTATTTGGGTCGGGGCTTGGAAACGTGTGAAAAAGATCGTGAAAAAGATGAAAAGGAATATCGTTTCAAAAAATCGTGAATAGGTCGCTGGGCTAGCTTCTCTTTCTCTTAGACCCGGATACATTTTTTTATCGCAGAGTGAACACGAAAAGTACCTTTACTACAATAGTTTGCAGTTTTGATTTTCCGAGTAGATTTATGAGAGCAGTAATGAATTCGTTTCCGAAGAATTTTTCTGTTAAGTGCTGTAACAGATGGTATTAAAATATGTGTTCAAAACAAAATCACTCACAGCTTTTGCTCCTCCCTCCTCCCATAGCTCGTTCAACTGCTGCTTATTCAGCTTCAAATTCAGTTGCATATGGCAAATGTTTAGTATGTGCTCCAGGTCTTCGAGCTGAAATAAGGTTTGTCTAGAATCTAGAAATGTAAACGATACCTCGTCTTCGAAGTCGAAGAGCTTGAAGTCATCCACACTGTCAACCTTTTCTAACATTCGAATGGATTTCTCTAAGATTCCAGTCTTTTGACAAGCAACATCGAAAAAGTGTGTGGCCAATAACATCCGCTATAAAATCACGTTTTCATATTTGTGCATATTGAATTTAGATCTCAGGTCTTCTGAGAGATCGCAGGTGCCCTTTTACAAACAGTTCAATTTGCTTCAATCGGAACCCGAGTTTGGTATGTGATCTATTTGCGGCCTAGTAATATTCAGTAAAGTTTTTGGAGCCGTGAATTGACAATTGCCTATAAGCCGGCTCTGACCATTTTGAAAATTCGAAAATTCATATCTCCCTGCAAAGTTGAGAAAATGAGTCGCTGAAAAAACTAAAATGATTCACTCGTGCAGTTGAATAACCTTGTTGTTCAAGTGAAAATGGAAGGAAAAAAGTTAATGGCGAAAATCCAAAAGTTTGTATTTTGAGATGAGAAAAATCGAGAAAAATTCAGTTCCTGAAAAAAAATCAGTACTACCTAGGAGATTATTACAGATTCGAATTCTACGAACTTTCTACCCGGGGAAAATGACATCTAAAATGGCGATCGTAATATCGCGTTTTTTTCGTAGAGAACACGCCCGATCTCGTATTTTTGCTCAAGAAAATTTCACATTCTAATTATTGCGTCGAAATCACTCAGATATATTTTTTCTTTCAATTTTCGATGCTTTCCAACCGTTATATGCCAATTCCCGTCGAAAGACGTAGATTTCAATACATTCTCAAATTTTATGTAGCACATGATTTTTGAAAGTATCGAAATCTCCGGTTTTTTTCGACGGGAATTTGCATATAAAGGTTGGTAAGCATCGACAATTGACTGAAAAGATATATCAGAGTGATTTCGAGACAAGAATGTGAAATTTTCGATCTTGAGCAAAAATACGAGATCGGGCGTGTTCTCTACGAAAAAAGCGCGATTTTTTTGGGTGTAATTTTACCCGGTGTAAAAAAGTTCGTAGAATTCGAATCTGTAATAATCTCCTAGGTAGTACTGATTTTTTTCAGGGACTGAATTTTCCTTTATTTTTCTCAAAATACAAACTTTTTGGATTTTCGCCATTAACTTTTGTTCCTTCCATTTTCACTAGAACAACAAAGTTATTCAGCTCCACGAGTGGATCATTTTAGATTTTTCAGCGACTCATTTTCTCAACTTTGCAGGGAGATATGACTTTTCGAAGTTTAAAAATGGTCAGAACCCGGTTTTTAGACAATTTTCAATTCACGGTTCCAAAAACTTTACTGAATGTTACTAGGCCTCAGGCACATCACTCACCAAACTGGGGTTTCGATAGAAGTATTTTGAACAGTTTTTAAAAGGGGTCTCGATTTCATGCAACCTCTCAGAAGACCTGCGATATGAGGTCTTGCTTACCTGAATTGGTACCCTCTTAGAAGTCAACTTATTGACAATACGAATTCGTTCCCTAGCATAGCCTGGGCTGTTATCCAACTGAAATTTTCTCGAATGTTATTCCATTTCGCGTGGCTGAACAAGAAAGATAACCTTATTGAACATACCTTTGTAATTATCGATACAGCTATTTCTCATAGGTGACATGGGGAGAATCAGAGAGGCAGCTGATAATATTCAGAGAAGACCCATAGATAGAAAAATTACCCCATAATGGTTCATTGAATGCCGATTTATCGGAAGTTGCAAGCTTCATACATTCATAGAGCTGCTATAATCATCAAATTCATTATGTGAATCAATTTAACACATTTAAAAATATAAAAAAATATCTAATTGACTGACCGTGAGAATACCATGCTCGATAAGCCATTGTTGACGAATATCTTCGTTGTCATAACTGCTAGTAACTAATTAATATTAATAAATATATAAAGTATTTATGAAGAATAAATAGTGCAACGAACATTTGAGTATCGCTTTTTACAATATCCCCGATTATTGATAACATTATTTTGATCGCACCGGTTTGGTTAGTTCTGAAAAATATCATATATTTAAATTTATTTTATAAGAATAGTTCCGATTGGTCCCACCGTGAACATAAACATGAAACATATTTATACATAAAGCGATGTGCCTGTGTTCGTTTTAGACACGATTGCTAAACGATTACGAAATGATATGTTACTGGTGGTGTCGCCTCAAGATCACCCCCTGTTTTGAATCAATCAACCGTTCAAACCGAAAACGGATTAAACGGGCAATAAGAAACCAATAAATACCTGCCAAATATTTTGGGATTCGTGATTTTGAAAAAAAAGATCTAATTAAATGGCCTTACATAACGGTAAAATGATCACTCTAAGTCACTATTAACCTTTGAAATTGTTCACGGTGGATTAGAAAAGGAAGTTGAAATAAAGCATGAATACCCAATAAGTTGTGTGATGCATCCTGGTTGATTCTGACGTCCGTTTAGCAAATATTCGATATCGTTTTCACTGATTGTCTCCTAAAAAATACTTATGCATGACCATGAATAAGGCTCTAAGTTCAACATTTTTAAAACAAAAATGAAGTCAAACTTTACCTCACCTTAAAAGTCAAGTCATACTGTAGTAGCTTACGTACTATGCTTGTGGTTCCTACGGACGGCGTTTTTATCATTTGCTGAACTTATTAGAGACTAGGAAATCTAAGTTTAAATGACTTGCCTTGAACATAATTGAAAAGAATTCCTTATTGGGCGACATTGCAGTCCAGATAATGCTTGAGCGGTCTAGATTGCAAATCAGTTGGGAGATAAACAGGGAAGAATTTTGAACTGCTGCCCTCCAAATACGGTCATCGTCTGGTTTCACGTGAAATCGGGGTTCAAAAATTTTCCTCACATCGTCTCACAAAAAATCCTTATAACTTGTTGAAATAATCCCTTTGATTGAGCAGTAGTTGAGAAAACGTTTGAACTGCAACGAGCTTCATATTTTGTATGGCGCTAATATTGACAGATATATTTATTTAGCTTGAGTCACAGTACCCACCCAATTCTGTTATATTTTTCAGCATATGTATTTCGCAACGTCAGGTACAACTCACATTTTATAATTGAGCACACAAACGATAAGTTGTAGACGAAAAGCAAGCTGAACAAGATGGTGAAGTGTCTATGGGATTACAATACTTACCACTCTATATTGAAACGGCAGCAAGCTGTGGAACATGTACAAAGCTTCCAACGCCTCAGCCATAACTTCGCGCAAAACCTGCCATAATTTTATATAAATTATTAAAGTGTGCTATATTTTTTACCCTTTTCGAAAGACTGGAGGCACGGTTACGCACTAAATCCTTTAGACTGATTGTTGCGGTAATTGCTTCGGTCTGAAATTATTTGTTGTAAAATGTTTTCGATGATCTTAAGGGACCGAAAGGTAGCAGTGTTTTTGCTCCTTCTCTTATGCTCTCTCATCAGCCATACATCGTGAAAGGAGCATGAAAATCTAGGGACAATCGAATTGTCATCACTACTCAATAGGTTTCGAGACCGAAAATGCTCTGAATAACACACATCTATGATAAGTAAGAATGCTCAAGATTCTGTTATCTCACCGGATTCAAAGTAAGTCTTCGCGCAAGCTCAAGGGCTTGCTCATCCATATTTTTCAAATACTTCGTCTCTGAAATGTATTACAAATTCCATTGGTTAAAAACGGCAGTGGGGGAAACAAATAATGAATTGCAAATCGAAGGACGAAGAGAAAATTGAGAATATGTCTACTTTAAAAGTGCATAATCATAATCATAAGAGCGGGCACCATGATCCAACAATTGGAGTTGATATTTACGATTTTACATCTATGAATCAAACTCATGAAAACCTATTTCTGACCCATTCTCCAAATATCTGAGGTGCACAAGCCCCATTAACAAACATGCAATTATGAAACCACATGAGTTACCGCTAGACTAGCCGCCTAAAGGCGGCTAGGAGGTGGCATGTGTTTTTATCCCCAGGGAACGCGTAATCCTCTCCTATCTCTAGGACCCTCTCCTCCTCCTCTCCTATCTCTAGGACCCACTCCTCCTCCTCTCCTATCTCTAGGACCCTATCTTCTCCCTCTCCTATCTCTAGGGCCTTCTGTTCTCCCTCTCCTATCTCTAGGACCCTCTCCTCTCATATCTCTAGGGCCTTCGCTTCTCCCTCTTCTATCTCTAGGACCCTCTCCTCCTCCTCTCCTATCTCTAGGACCCACTCCTCCTCCTCTCCTATCTCTAGGACCCTATCTTCTCCCTCTCCTATCTCTAGGGCCTTCTGTTCTCCCTCTCCTATCTCTAGGACCCTCTCCTCTCCTATCTCTAGGGCCTTCGCTTCTCCCTCTTCTATCTCTAGGACCCTCTCTTCTCCCTCTCCTATCTTTAGGACCCTCTCCTCCTCCTCTCCTAGCTCTAGGACTCTCTCTTCTCCCTCTCCTATCTCTAGGACCTTCTCCTCCCCCTCTCCCATTTCTAGGACCCTCTCCTCCCCCTCTCCTATCCCTAGGACTCTCCCCTCCCCCTCTCCTATCTCTAGGACTGTCTTCCCCTTTCCTGTATCTTGGACGGTCACCTCTCCTTCACTCTCTACCCCTTCCCCCTAGCCGTATCTCACTCACCTCCATCATTACTTTCCCCTCCTCTCCCTCTCCCCCCCCTCTTTTCCCTCTCCCCTCTTTTCCCTCTCCCCTCCCCTCCCCTCCCCTCCCCTCCCCTCCCTCCCCCCCCCTACCGCTCTCCCTCCTCGAGTGAACGGGAAATGACTCTCTCTATTCTCCACACTATCTCAAAAACCAATCAATTTGTACCCCCCCCCCCTCTCCCTCTCTCCGGACAAAGAAAGGGTAATCCAATTAAATGTTCCTGATTTTGTCATCCAAAATATCCTTCCTCCCCTAGATATATAGATAGAAATCGCATTGCGATAAGGAATAAAAAAAAGTTTAAAATCATACCCCTGGTATACGAATTCAAATCGGCGTCTTACCGCCAGCTTGCAATGGTCGGTGGTGAGCACACTCTCTTGCTATACTGTATGGTGTACATAGTTATGACAGATGCTCTGGTCATTACACCCGCCCGCTCACCGGTCAGACGGAGAGAGACTATCCTATAATGTTCATTCCCTGAAACGCACGTTTTTATGATTCGTTCTAGGATCGCGTCGCAAAAATGATCATCAGCATAATAAGGATGTGAAAGGCGAAACGTGAAAGCCAAGAACAGTAAGAGGGGATTGAAAAGGACTGAAATTGGAGTTAGTGGGCGTGATTAATCTTTGCGTAGTTTTGCGTGAACATGTTTCGGGTGTTCCTCTTATAAGAACACCAGCCGATTGCGCGCACCTCGGTCGAGGCCACATTAACAATCGATCATTCGAGGTAATCGAGGCCACATAATCTCTATCTCCATTTTTATCTTTTATCTCTCTCCTTCTCTCCTTCTGTCCTGTCATCCCCCTCTCCATCTCGCCCTCTCCCCCTCCCTCCTTCTCCTTCTCCCCTCTATTTCTCTTCCTCTCTCCCTATCTCGCTCTATCCCTCTCCCCTCTCCCCCCCCTCTCTCATTTTCCCCCTCTCCTTCTCTTCTCTCTATCCTTCTGTTCCTCTCTACAATTTGCGCAACGGTAATACAAAAGAGCGATATCCACCTCTTCATGGCTCAATATTCCAAAAAATGAAACGGAAATCTGAATTCAGAAAATATACTCTCCTGGCTCGGGGACCCCACCCTTAAAATATGTTAGGGACTCGGATTCTACGATGTTGGTTTAGTATATGAAAAATGTATGCTAGGAGGCGCGGCAATGTTAATTCGTGTATTTCCCTAAATCTTCATTTTCACCACAATCATATTAAACTTCGTGTGCACAACGCTTGTGATACTCGCATGTCATGGGTATAATTTATTATCATTTAGTGAACTTGGAAAACATACAAAAATCAATTATGATAAATAAGTTAGAAAAAAAACGGTTCCTGCATGCATTACATTTTCATCTCATTATTTAATATCGGTGTTTTTTCCGTACAATAATTTTCGTCTGTCGTTTCGAGTTTGTTCTGAATCTTTCTTGCGATTTCTGCTGCAAGAGATTTTTTTACAAATTTGCTCGATTTGAAGAGTTATCATTACGCCGTATTCAATTGATAATAGTTCGCGTACCAATAGATGCATTTTCGTTGCACTTGAAGAAGTCGAAATTTTGAGCATACTTTGTCCATGAATTTCTCAGCAGCGATTTATCGATCATCTTCTCACAAACTTTGAGAAGCTGAAGCGATTGATATTTTTCCAGGAAATAGAGTTAAAACTTTGTTCGAAATTGTAGAAACATGAAAGCTCATTTTTACCTGAATTATCAAATTCTCATCGCTAGTGAAGCTCGAGCATAGCAGTAAATTGAGTGGGAAATCACACTCGTTGATTCTGTAATAAATTGGATTGCATTTCACTTTATTCATGCGCCATTTTTGTCCTCGAAAGCGCGTAGATTACATTTTCAAAAAAATGGTTACACTGTCCAACGTAGATCTATCTCAACTTACTCTGTATTTGCACACGCTCTGAAAAGAATATTGGCGAATCTGTCAGTAGGAAGAGAGAGTCCAGCAAGCACAATCTGTACAGTCAATTGAATATTGATTGATGACCAACGTACAAACTTGAACGGATTTTGCCTGTATTTCCGTGCTTCCCTTAGTCAGAATGATAATGAGACTTCGAAAGAAAACGGGATCGAAGAACATATGAGTGAGGTACTGGAAGAGCAATTAATAAGAACAAAAACACATTGAATGGACACTGCATCTGCGTCTTTCGACTGCTTTTTTTATTGCGCAGAGAGCAATCGGAAATAGAGATGTTAAAGATATTAATAGGCGACTTACAGCCTTTTCCCCTCCCTCACACCACAGTTTCACCTCTTCCTCAGGTGCCAATTTCAATTGCAACTGCCGATGACACAAATCGAGAGCATGTAGCAACTTTTTTTGCTGCAATTTATGTTTTGATTTTCTAAAAAAAACACGATATTATATTTCCTACCTTTGACGAATCGATATCACATGAAGCTGCGTTCGTTTTGATAATATGACACGCACAATTAGTCCATATTAAATATTTTATCGTTTCTTTGTCATCCTCAATTATAGTTGGACCAATGGCATTTTTAACTACCGCCGCCAAATTGTTGCCTCTAAAAGATAGTACAGAGTGCAATTGTAAGTATATGAAATCGCACTATCCCGAATTTAATCGACAAAGTCTTGTAAATTTTAACCTGGACTCGTCAAATGCCTTGAACAAATTAGAACTAAATAGATTGATGGCAACTCCAGAAATGATGACCTAAAAAGGAATTTTTAGCATGCCTGTCAAATTTTATGTTACCTTGAGAGCTTTAGTTTGTAATGGTTTCCCTCCATGTACGAGCAAATTGACTAGACATGTAGTGAATTTCGAATCAGCAAACTTATTGGTTACGTCCTATAAAGCGATTATTTAATGGGAAAATTATTGGCAGTTACTGAATTTGATCCATCTTCAGTCCATATTTTCAACTTTTCAGAAAATAGCTCGAGTTGCAATTGCTTCTGGATAAAATCAAGCGATTCTCTCAGTGTTAGGATCTGCAAATGAGATGAGCACAATTGGGTTAGTAATGATGCCGAAATTAAATTTATTTTTCACCTTGACAAAACTTTTGATACTTTCAGAATTCGCATGCTCGATAACAAGGTTGCAAGCGAAATTGAAGCAATCGGCTTCCACCAGCATTTTCTATAAAATATATTTCAAAGGGATCGACCGATTTTACTTAAAAAATATATTTTTGACGTTTGTAGAACTACTGATGTTAATGCAAATAATCGATACTCTACCTGTATTTCAATTCTTTGTGCGCTCAGTTTGTTCAATATTATTATGAAGATAGTTTGATCAATCGGCTTATTTCGTTTTGTGATTGACTCGAAGATCTGCAATTATGTTGAACTTTTAAATTTAAATTTTGGAGTTTTTGTACGTTTACCAACCTTCTCTACCATGTCACTTGATATTTCGTCTTTGATGTGTAAAGTGATCCATGATATGAGGAACATATTAGAAATTGGAGTGGAGTGCCTCAACCTAAATTAGTTGACCTAACTTATAATGTTTACAAATATGAACACTCGCAAGGATATTTTTAGGCTAAAAACTGAGCAAAAATTTTGTGTAGCATTGTCAAGTGTAAATTCATTATAAACTTACTTCTTCAACGCATTGAGACAAGAATTTATGCAGCCATCACTGAAAGCTTTGGCCAGTAGATCATCAGCTGTTTGAATATATTAGGTTGGTAAGAAAGTTCTGTCGCCTCTCTCGTATTTTACATTTTGGCTTATCCTGCCCTTCAAAGTTGATCAATCTTCATACGATCTTCAGTAGTCTAATAGTGCTTGGTTACTCTTTCGAGAAAACGTTATCACAGTATTCTCCAATTACTAATTCTGGCACAGTGGATTGCCAAATTCAGCGTTGATGAAAAACCCTATTTTTTATTTGCTCATAGTTGAAAGAAGAAATGTGATATGGGCATAACTAACATGCTGTTGTAGAGTGCAACACGTGGGCATGTTTTATGTTGCATAACAATAAGAAAGACGCCAACTTGGGATCAGTGCTAATTTTGAAAATTTCACTGAATTGAATTGTGTTGTTAAGCATTTCTCATCCATGAAGATTTAGCGATTGATCCAGTAAGCTCAGTTGTAGTGAGTGATGAAGTACTCGGCATGATTAGTGTTTACCCTAAATGGGAAAGTGGTGCACCTTACTGTTCGTAAGCTACATTTTTTCAAATGAATAAACCGAAAATTGTTCTTTGAAATCAGCCTTTTTTGCAATCTGCAGCTTCCCACACATATCGAATGCCGGATGTTATGTGATAATATGGATGTACAACTCTGGTGTTATCACCCTTCAAAGCAGTAGAAGCAATTGGCAGCTCTTATTCAAACGGCTGAGTTCAAAAAATTACACCATAAAATCGTCATTTTCAGAATTGTTGATATTTTATTTATTTACTCGCTTTATATGCGAAATAGAATCGACTTAAACCTGTTGACGTATACTACTTACATCACTTCACCTTATGTTAAATTGAATTTCCAGACAATTTATTCAGTCAAGAAAAAAATGGAAAAATAGTACGCGACAGAACTTTCTTACCAACCTAATACTTTGCATTGCGATAGTCATTCTAGCAATTGTGAATTATGCATTAATATATTTAGTTGTCACTCACACTCAAAGCTATACTTATTGCGTGGAAGACTAGGCCAGCCTTGTCCTTGTATCTCAAAGGGAACAAATTATTTTTATGGAACATTTACTTGAATACTGCAAAGTTATTTTCTAAATTTAAATGAAAAATATACTATGATTGCTCGAGCGCCGAGATGAATGAAACAGCGAATCGATCATTTGGTAGAGCCAAACCTGAGAGAATTACCTATAATTAATATTCATTAAAATTCTTATTTCCATCGTAATACCATCATAATAATTATGAGGACCAGAAAAGCTTGTGAAAGCACATAACACGGGTATCACCAGTCAGTGGAGGCTTGTGGGAACAATTTCCAACTTTTATTTTTTGTTTGCCTTCATATTATAGTGGTAGCATACACTAGAGCCAACTTCTCGAAAAATCTAGGCCACACGTCTCAGAGCCGGCTTTTAGGAATTTTCCGGTTTTGCTCCCGGCTATACTGTATCTCAGCTCCCAGACGAGCTAGAGACTTGGCAAGGTGCTCAAAATGATCGGAAAAATATAATAAAAAACTTTCATGTTATGAACTAAGCGATATAAGCAACGCTCGCCAAGTTATGCTCTATAAAGCAGATTTTGATCGAGATAAAAAATCGTAGCTTTTTCGAGAGTATGCGTTTCAAGCAATTTTATTGCCAAATATAGTAGGTCGAGTTCATACACGACTATAAAAAAACACAAGTCGATTTCTGTGATAGGCCTTTTTGGCAATATGCATTTGAATGCTCCAAAGTGACGTTGGCCATAAAAAGATGTTCGTTACCCTGCTTTGTTTTGCCCATTATTTAATACCTATTACTATATTTCAACATTTCTGTAATACTCTTTCAAAATTGAAACTGCCTGGGACTTATCGTGTCTTAGCGAAGTAACTTTGAATCATTATACTGAATGAGGGAGTGGAATGGTTTGCAAACCAAACTCAATTTATGAATTCTCTACAGTAGATGCTCAAGAGCATGCTCAGAAACTTGATCCCTCCCGGATTTGAGTCTGAAACTCATCAGTTCCTCTCCTGAATTGTGCGAGGTGCCGTCCACAATCCCCGCCTCCACCCAAGAGCATGTTCAGAAACTTGATACATTTCTGAAACATATCCCCCTCCCGGATTTGAGTCTGAAACTCAACAGTTCCTCTCCTGAATTGTGCGAGGTGAATTGTGCGAGGTCTTCGATAACGTCGAAAAAATAAGAGATTTCACAACTTCTGAAAATTCGATTTTGAGACCTCAGTTTTCATCAAATTTACGGCTATCCAAGTCAGAAATTTGACAACAGCAACTATCAACGCTGGGTGGAACCTACAGCAGGCTTCGACTTGAATTGATTTCTATGAAAAGAACTTCTATATGCGCTCTAAAAGTTATTATATTTTGCTTCGAAGATGCACGTTCGAAAGGGAATTTTCAGAACAATTAATTTTTTTGATGTTCAGAATATGATATTTAGTACGGTTCAAGTATATTTCTCAATTGTTGGTAACAATGTATGGTCAAATCAACATTAGAACTTACTAGCTTTGAGATACGTAAATTTGGTAAAAAATGAGGTCTCAAAAATCGAATTTTCAGAAGTTGTGAAATCTCTTATTTTTTCGACGTTATCGAAGTCTCCTATTACAGAAATGTTGACATATAGTAATAGTCATTAAATAATGGGCAAAACAAAGCAGGGTAACGCACATCTTTTTATGGCCAACGTCACTTTGGAGCATTCAAATGCATATAGCCAAAAAGGCCTATCACAGAAATCGACTTGTGTATTTTTTATATTCGTGTATGAACTCGACCTACTATATTTGGCAATAAAATTGCTTGAAACGCATACTCTCGAAAAAGCTACGATTTTTTATCTCGATCAAAATCTGCTTTATAGAGCATAACTTGGCGAGCGTTGCTTATATCGCTTAGTTCATAACATAAAAGTTTTTTTATTATATTTTTCCGATCATTTTGAGCACCTTGCCATGTCTCTAGCTCGTCTGGGAGCTGAGATACAGTATAGCCGGGAGCAAAACCGGAAAATTCCTAAAAGCCGGATCTGGGACCTGTGGCCTAGATTTTCGAGAAGTTGGCTCTAGTGTATGCTACCACTATAATATGAAGGCAAACAAAAAATAAAAGTTGGAAATTGTTCCCGAGGGGTCGTTTTTTCCTCCACTGACTCATGATACACGTGATAAATCTCATTAAAAAAATAGTGAATTTCTCAATCAGCAAGCTTCTCTTTATCGGGCCCCAATACTCTTTTTTGAATTTCGAATTATTCCGAATAATTTCCACCGGTCCAATGACTAAACCATAAGCAAATTACCTTTACTACAATTGTTTGCAGTTTTGTTTTCCCTAGTAGACTGATGAGAGCCGTTACGAATTCGTTCCCGAATAATTTCTCAGTTAATTTCTCAGTACTGTTCTGCAACAGATAGTATTAAATATAATATACAACAAATGATACCTCGTCTTTGTCGTCTTCAAGGACGAAGAGGTTGAAGTCATCCCCACTGTCAACCTTTTCTAAGGCTGGAATGGATTCCTCTAAGGAAATAATCTGTTTGCAAGCAACATCGAAATGTTGAGTGTCCAATAGCATCCGCTGTAAAAATCAGGAATGCTTTCATTTTTTTGCATATTGAATGTATATGAGGTCTTGCTTACATGTATTAGTATCCTCTTCGAAATCAACTTATTAACAACGCGAATGCGTTCCCTAGGATAGCCTGGGCCGTTAGACAACTGAAAAATATTAGCAAATTTTAGTCTAGATTGCGTTTTAGGTCGTTCTATGAATATTTCTCCGGTTCGTATTGTTGATGAAGAAAGAGTACCTTATTGAACATACCTTAGTAATTATCGATACAGCTATTTCATCGGTGAAATGGGGAGAATCAGAGAGGCAATTGATAATATTCAGAGAAGACCCATAGATAGCAAAATTCTCCCAGATTGGTTTTTTCCAGATTGGTTCATTGAATGCCGATTTATCGGAAGTTGCAAGCTTCATGCATTCAAAAAGCTGCTGTAATCATCAAATTCATTGTGTGAATCAATTTAACACATTTAAAAATAAACAAATATCTAATTGGCTGACCGTGAGAATACCATGCTCGATAAGCCATTGTTGACGAATATCTTCATTGTCAGAACTGCTAGTAATTCATTAATATTGTATGAAGAATAAATAGTGCAACGAACGTTTGAATGTCGTTTTTTACAATATCTCCGATTATTGATAACATTATTTTGATCGCACTGGTCTTGTTAGTTCTGAAAAATATCGTACATTTAAATTTATTTTATAAGTACTGTTACAAGTAGTTCCACCGTGAACATATGGAAATTTGTTGCATACATGAAGATATGTCGAACATTCACAAATATGTGACTGGGGGTGTCACCTCAAGATCCCCCTGTCTTTAATCAAGCAACCGTTCAAACCAAAAAAAACCGATTAGACGAGTAACAATAAACCAATAAACACTTGCTACAAATTTTGGGATTAACTTTTGCCATTGTTCACGATGGACTAGACAAGGACGATTGAAATCAAGTACGAATACTGTACCTAATAAGTTGTGTGATACACCCCGGTTGATTTTGACGCCCTTTTAGCAATACTTCGATATCGTTTTCACTGATTGTCTCCTGAAAAGTATTGATGCAGAACCATGAAGTTGAATAAGTGCATAAGAGAGACTATCTGAGTAAATGAACTTGGCCTTGGCAAAGTTGGAAAAATCGAATTCGCCCAGAATGTGTATACGTGTAGCACTCGGTGACTACATCTCATGCGCGGCGTATTTAGTGTTCTAGCTCGAGCGCTGAATAAATAGATGCTCATATGTCCGAAAACCCAAAATTTCAAATTTCGCCATTTCGCAACCTTTTCGAACGAATCATATCTCAAAAAATGTGCAATATTTTTGAGGTTATGCATGCGAATTTTTATAGAAATCGGATCTCAATAAGCAAAGAAAAATCGAAAAGTCGAAAAAATGTCATAATTTTTAATTTTTATCAATCCCTTATGACGCGTTTGGGACCCTTTTTATTTTTGAATATTGTAGTACTACCGAAGTGGATGTTATATTTAAAAAATAAAGAAAACTAAAAATACATTTTGTGAGATACTTGGAAAAATGTCGAATAATGTCGTCCACTCTTCAAAATATCACATTTTGTGCATTCAAACTGAGGATTTTTATGCAAGCGGAGAGCTATATGAAATTTTGAAGTTGGTACTCGAGTGAGCAGCAATATCTAGTGCAATCTTTATACAAAGTATTGCTATTGAAAATTGGATCACTCGAAATTGTGAAATCAGTGTGCAAGACAATGAACTTTTGTTCGATTTTGACGAAGTGAACTAGAAAATGGAACTTGTTTAGTAATATTATATCACATACTAATCGGTAGAGTCGAAAAATAATGAAGACACCAAGGTTTACCTTACTTTCTAAATTTCGATTTCCAGAAAATTTCAAAAGTTCATTTTTTGTAAAGATACTGAAATAGTAATTGTTATTTAATTTTATTGTTTCATAAATTCATAACAATTTGTTTATAACGAAATCTAATCGATTCGCACAACATAAGATGCAAAAAATTCCGAAAATTCTAATTCGCGAACAACGATTTCGCAAAATCAAGCCTATTATAAAATACTTCGAAGGTACATGAACCTTCAGAAGAGTATTGTGTCCTATTTTGATTAATGCATTCTACCAAAATACTGTTAATTTCAGTGTCCTCGGCATAAAGATCAGTAGTTTTTGAAGCATATTTTTTTCAAACTTCAGAGGTTGTGAGAAGTCGAAATTCACGAAGTGGATGAAACCTCGCTGTGTTCATTATTTTTGGACTCTACCGATTAGTGTGTGATATAATATAACTAAACAAGTTCCATTTTCTAGTTCACTTCGTCAAAATCGAACAAAAGTTTATTGTCATGCACACTGATTTCACAATTTCGAGTGATCCAATTTTCAATAGGAATATTTTGTATAAAGATTGCACTAGATATTGCTGCTCATTCGAGTACCAACTTCAAAATTTCATATAGCTCTCCGCGCGCAGAAAATAAGAATCCTCAGTTTGAATGCACAATATGCGATATTTTGAAGAGTGGACGACATTATTCGACATTTTTCCAAGTATCTCACAAAGTGTATTTTTAATTTTCTTTATTTTTTAAAATATAACATCCACTTCAGTAGTACTACAATATTCAAAAATAAAAAGGGTCCCAAACGCGTCATAAGGGATTGATAAAAATTAATAATTGTGACATTTTTCGACTTTTCGATTTTTCTGGGCTTCTTGAAATCCGATTCGTATGAAAATTCGCGTGCATAACCTCATAAATATTGCATATTTTTTTAGATATGATTCGTTCGAAAAGGTTGCGAAATAGCGAAATTCGAAATTTTGAGTTTTCGGACATATGAGCATCTATTTATTCAGCGCTCGAGCTAGAACACTAAATACGCCGCGCATGAGATTTAGTCACCGAGTACTACACGCATACACATTCTGGGCGAATTCGATTTTTCCAACTTTGCCAAGGGTCTTAACAAATATGTTCACTCACTCAGATTCTCATAAGTGAAGGGAGTCAAATATTTCCTCACCTTAAAAGTCGAGTCATGTTGAAGTAGCATACGTACTATGCTTGAGGCTCCTAATGACGGAGATTTTAC